>BSBM01001110.1:5450000-6812500 GCA_027924585.1 Larix kaempferi
AAAAGAAAAGAAATATTCATGTATTGCGCAGTAAATTTTTAATTGACTACGCGTGCCCCTTTTCCCTTGATCTGGTATCAGAGCCTGGTTTACGCAAAGTAGAAATTGTATTTACATAAGGGAAAAGTGATTAAGTATGGCTTCCACTTCGGGTAATTTGCAAACTCCCATATTCTCTAGTAAAAATTATGAATATTGGTCTCTAACAATGAAGGCTTTGTTTAGAGGTCAAGATGTATGGGAAATAGTCCACATTGGTTATGCAGAACCAGCAGATGCAGCAACATACAACAATCTCACACAAGCTGAGAAGGATGTTCTGAGTGAACAGAGAAAGAAAGATGGAAAGGTGTTGTTCCACATACATCAAGAAACACATGAATCCATACTCCCAAGAGTAGCAGCAGCGCAGTCAGCAAAAGAAGCGTGGGACACACTGAAAACTGCATATCAAGGTTTGAACAAGGTAAAGACTACCAAACTTCAGATTCTTAGAAGAGATTTTGAATCTTTGTCAATGAAAAACATAGAGTCAGTAGACTCATTCTATACTCATGTTATTGGTCTGGTTATTCAAATAAAGTCTCATGGAGAAACTCTAACTGACCAAAGAGTTTTTGAAAAAGTTCTTAGAGTTCTGCCAAAGAAATTTGAATCTTTGGTTGTAACCCTGGAGGAAAACAAAGATATGTCCATATTTACTATTGATGAGTTGCAAGCCTCATTACTCAATCATGAACACAAAATCAGCGGTTCAGATACATCGCTGGAAGGTGCATTCGCAGCACAGTCATCCATAAGCAGTGGAAGAGGCAGAGGAGGTTGTAGCAGCATCCCTGCACATGTCACTGGTAGAGGCCAGAATCAAACTCCCACTCATCCAAGTGGACAGAGGTATGAAAAATCAAAAATTCAATGTTATTACTGTAAGAAGTATGGACACTTCGCATATGAATGCAGGAAGAAGCAATATGACCAAGGAAAGCAAGGTGAAGCTCAGACAAGCAACAACAACACTTCGAACAGATCACTGTTCTTAGCATGCGCATCTCCACTGGAATGCAATGTTGTCCAAGAAAGTCCAAATGACATATGGTATTTAGACTCAGGCTGTAGCAATCATATGACTGGTAATTTAAGGTTATCATGATATTGGTGGATCATATCACAAAGTATGCACATTTACACTATCTTTCTTATCATTTTAAAGCAAGTAAAATAGATGCTTCATTCACAGAAACAATTCATAAGCTACATGGAATCTCGAAGATTATTGTAAGCGATAGAGATCCAATTTCATTGGTAATTTTTGGAAGGAAATATTCTTGTTTGGATACTCATTTGGATCACAGTTCCTCATATCTTCCTCAATCTAATGGGAAAATTTAGATTATAAATAAATATCTAGAAGGGTATCTTTGTTTCATTGCATCTTATAAACAAACATAGTGGGTCAAGTGGTTTCCCTTGGAAAAATGGTAGTACAACACGTCATACCATAATTCATAAAAATATCCCCATTTATGGAAATTTATGGCTATCGGCCTCCATTAATTTAATCATCATTGAAAGAGAAATACGGGTTTTAAGAAATGGAGGATCACATAGAGCACCAATAAGAGGTTCTCCAACTATTGAAATACAGCTTGGTTATTACACAAAATAGGATGAAACAACAAACAAATCAACACCGTAGTGAAAGGAAATTTGAAGTTGGGGATTGGGCATTTTTAGGCTACAACCATACACCTCCTTTAAAAAAAAATAAGGACAACAAATTAGCACCCAAGTACTATGGTTCCTATAAGGTTTTGCAAATGATTGGAAGTATGGCTTACAAATTGGAGTTTCCTCCATCTTCACGTGTATATCTAGTCTTCCATGTTTATTACCTAAGAAAGGTAATTGGATACAAGATACCACTTTAGACTATTTTACCAAATATTGATGAATATGGGAAAATCATAATAGAACCTAAAACAATCCTTGAAACATGGATTAAGAAACTGTGAAATCAAGCAATTACTGAGTACCTCATAAAGTGAAAGAACTTGCCAATAGAAGAGGCAACATGGGAAGATGATTTTAGAGGAGGATTCCGCATGGAGGTTTTAGAGGAGGATTCTGCGCAAGACGAGGTGCTGGAGCAGGACGAGGAGGAGCTGTTGGACAAGGACGAGAACCGATTATATGTTACAATTGTGGGAAGCAGGGGCACTATCAGAGGGATTTCCTGAATCCAGTGCCACAATGCACTTATTGCAGCGCTGTGGATCATGGCGTTGAAGATTGTTCGCAGCTCATCGCAAAGTGGCATACCAAGAACCTACCACCACATCCGTAGAATCAGAATTAGAATACGCCACCTGTTGTATAGAAGATATCAGCGGAGGTTCGAAGCCACACTGCGAATATTGGATTAGTGGGACGAGGAGGAGCTATGACAGGAGTCGACAGGTCACAGGCTACCATCCGACCAACAACACGGAAGCACGTCACCTCTGATGCGGAAGTCGAAAGGGATGTTTTCTTGAAAGCGCATAAGGCGATGAGACACAAGAGGCAGTTACCTCTTCAGGAAGAAGTTATCTACGATATGCCATCGATGTTTGACACGACATATTTTCCTTGGAGGAAGCCTTGAAGGCTACTCCTGCACGCTGGTCGGAGGCGCATAAGTCTAATATCACAAACTGGCCAATATGTCGACACCTCATGATGGATAGGTTCAAAGATGCAGAAGGATATAGTGGAAGGAATTTTCATGGCAGAGGTGACCCGAAGGTGCATTTGGATGAGTTTGAAAGCAAATGGGGACTACGATCGAAACAGGAATGGGTCCATGCGTTTATTCACACAATGGATGAAGTACCGCGGAGTTGGTATGTTGCAGCAGAACTACGACGCAGGATGACTTCTTGGTAACAGATAACAATTGGCTCCACCCAAACATTTTGTTTCTCAGATGAGAACCACTTCATCCATAGTGCATTGCAGGTGTTTGGAGAAAAGGTATTTGAGGCAGTACCGACAGAGCAACCATTGGAACTTTGGTGGACTGTGACACCAGAAATGTTGATGGAGTGCTATAATATTACAGGAGAACCGGATGATGAGGATGATCCGAGGGCTATATATGTTCCATAATCAGAAGGTAGTCGTATTATTGAGGCACCAGGAATACCTTCTGATAGGTTTCAACAACCGCTGAAAATTAAGAAAGTAAACATTGGGTCGAAGTAGAACCCAAAGTTCGCAAGTATTGGGGATTATTGGGACGATTCAACTATTGTGAAGATGACTAATCTTCTACATGAGTTTCAGGATTTGTTCCCAATGAAATTATCAGAGATGAAAGGAATTTCCGGGGACTTAGGTGAAATGAATATTCCCCTGAAACCCGATGTGAAGCCAGTCAAGCAGCGGTCGTATAGGTTGAATCCAATATACAAGGAGCGGGTGCAAGCTAAGACTGAAAGAATGCTAGAAGCAGGAATTATAGAACCAGTAGAAGAATCAGAATGGATCATCCCAATGGTGGTCCAGGCTAAGAAAACCGATGAAGTTAGGATCTGTGTCGACATAAGGAAGTTGACTGATGCCTGCCTACACGATCCATTCCCGACACCATTCACGGATGAGGTGCTCAAAGAAGTGGGAGGCCAGGAAATATACTCCTTCACATATGGGTTTTTGGGTTATCACCAGATCAAAATTGCGAAGGAAGATCGACACAATACTACATTCGTCACAGAATGGGGATGCTTTCAATATACAGTGATGCCATTTGGACTGAAGAATGCTCCATAAATTTTTTCAAGATTAATAGTTTCGGCGTTCAAAGACTACATTCTTAAATTCCTTGCCGTCTATATGGACGATTGGACAGTGTATGGGTTGGTCAAGGATCACATCGCAAACCTAAGGCTAATGCTGGAGCGATTTCAACGGCACTAGATTTCATTGAACCTAAAAAAGTGCATCTTTTGTGCCCCGTTTGGGATTTTGTTGGGACACATTGTCTGCAAGGAAGGGATGTTGGTAGACCCGGCGAAGATTGCAATTATGGTTGACCTCCCACCACCGAAAACAGTCAAGTAATATTTGAGAGCGACATTGGGACACACGGGCTACTACAGGAAGTTTATCAAAGGGTATGTCGCCAGCACGACGCCAGAAAGGGAAGGGTTGGCGAAGGTCTACGCCTTACAGAAATCGACCACCCGACATCCTTCGCAAGTAGGAAGCTATCTACTGTGGAGAAGAATTATACGACCACAGAAAGGGAAGGGTTGGCGATGGTCTACGCCTTACAGAAATTTTGACACTACCTCTTAGGGGGGGCATTTTAAAATGTTCACCGACCATTCAGCACTAAAATACCTGGTGAACAAGCCTGTGTTGGGGGAGAAGATCTATCGATGGATGTTAATCTTCCAGGAATTTGATTTTGAGATAATCGCAAAGCCAGGATGACTGAATGCAGGACCCGACCACCTATCATGGATAGAATCAAGGGAATAACCAAGGAGCATTGATGAAAGATTGTCGGATGCTCAGTTGTTCAGGGTTGGAATGGTCGATGACCATTATGAACAAATCATTCAATTCTCAGCAACAGGGAAGGCACCGGAAGGTCTCACTACCAACCAGAAGAAGCAGCTAGTTGTCAGAGCTGCATATTTTCAATTAATTGCAGGGCAATTGTATAAGATGGGACCGGATGAGATACTTCGACGATACGTTCTTCCGCATGAGCAAGAAAGGATTTTAGCGGAATCTCATGATGAGATCGTCTGAGGACACTATAAAGGACGTGCAACTGCTAGGAAGATCCTTTGAGCAGTTCTATGGTGGCCGACGATGCATGGAGATGCTGCGGACTACACTAGGAGCTACAACGTATGTCCACGGAAGGCGAAGCCATCAAGAAGGGATGAAATTTCGTAGGTACCCAAAGTGACACTGCAGGCTTTCGACAAGTGGGCAGTGGACTTCGTGGGACCCATCAACCCACTAGGAAAAAGAACAGGGTCACGCTACATCATCACTGCGGCAGACTATTTGATGCGATGGGCGGAAGATCCACCGGTGAAATATTGCTCAACTGCAACAACAGCAAGATTCCTCTTCGACAATGTGGTCACCAGGTTTGGATGCCCAAAAAATATTAATGACTGACCAAGGGACTCATTTTGTTAATCAGATGATTGCAGTGATGACGGAGGAATTTCAGATTCAACACAAGAAGAGTACCCCCTACCACCCTTAAGAAAATGGGACGGTTGAGGTGTTCAATAAGATATTGGAGCATGCACTCACCAAGGTGTGTAATGCAGAAGGAGATGATTGGGACTCGAAGATTCCCGCAATACTTTGGGCATATAGCACAACATGTAAACGAATGACTGGCCAGACCCCATTCAAGATCGTTTACGGATAGGAGGCAATCATGCCAATGGAGTATATTGTACCAAGTTTGTGCATTGCAGCAGCCAAGGAATGAGCGATGGTGGAGCATTAGAGGAATGGTTGGCACAACTGGTACAGCTCGACGACGATCGGTTTATCGCAGGGTTTCATCAGAAAGTAGAAAAGGACCGACAAAAGGCTTGGCACAATTGCCATGTTAAACAAAATCACTTTCAGCGCAGAGATACAGTTCTGCGATATGATAGTAAGTTTGTTAAGCACCTATGTAAGTTACAAATGCATTGGTTAGGTCCCGACATCATAAATTTTGTCACTGACGAAGGTGTGGTGCAGCTACAAATTTTAGATGGGGTATTGTTGCCTAAGTTGGTAAATGGGAATTAGTTGAAACCCTATCGCCATGATCAAGCGCACAGCAGTTGAGAACCAAAAAAAAAAAAGCAATTATGACAAAAAGTGGAAGCATGGTCAGCCGGGTCGCTTGTCGATGCTTTGCACGTTTAGCACACGGGAGTCAAATCCGAGTATGATTACTGCGGATCAGCATCACCAGAAGATGGCGAAAGAGTATGATGACAAAATCGGCGGGTTATGGGAAATATTTCGCAAATGATTCAAGAATCAGACATCCAGGACACCAGTAGCAAGCATAAATACAGGCGTTGAAGGTCAGTTGAGAAAAGAAGTATCCGTAATTTGAAAATAAGAGATTTCATAAGCTCCATGACACAAATCGGTAAGACTATGAATTGAGTGAGAAATTCCAAGGAAGATGTGGAAATGATCCATTTCATTTCGTGTGGCATCACTCCAGGGGCACTAAGAGCCAGAACGATGAGTGTGCGTGAACAACCGGCAAAGGAAGCAGCGCAGACAGTAAGGAGGAACGGAGAAGAGGTCTCACCCGATATGTCTAAGAGCGTGGTAGTATTTAGAAGACTCGTGGTCCCTGTGACCACCAAAACACCCGGGGCGGAGCCCCGCTACGTCCAGCAGTAGACGGCCAAATGTGCAAAACAGATGTGCAAGAGCAATTGGCCTGTTTCACAATTTGGTGATGTAGATGAACTTGTCCATAAACCGCAGCAAGCCTGAAGCGCAAGAGCAAGCACAGAAGGGGTAGATGATCAAGGTTTCCATAGGCTAGAGGATGAGTTTGAGAAGTACACAAGAGAAAACCAGAGGTTAGAGGAGGCATTCGAGAAGTACGTAACAGCGAGCTCCAAATGGCAAGAACAGCTTCAGAAGATTAGCACAACAAAGGTTGAAAACAGTACCAGAGGTGTCCATCTGAGGTGGCTCGAGGGCGAGCCATAAGTTTTTGTTGGGGGCCTGTTGGCACGGGATTAGTCTGCATGAAATGCAGAAGCCGAAAGCTGTGAAGAAGGATAATCCATGAAAGAAGGGTCATTCGCGGAGAACGAGGAAGCGCAAGATTAGTTTAGGTTTTTAGAATTGGTCATGTGGACCATTTTGTAACCACTTAGCTTCATATAAATAGGAGTATGATTGTAAGCCTAAGGGCATCTATTTTTGATCCATATTTGATCTTTTATCTGTTTTGTATCCACGTTATGATGTATTGACTGTTCTACGAAGGTCATTCCGCGGTTTTTAATGAATGCATGAAGATGTTTGATTATGGTTCTATATTTTGTCTTTGTTTCTGCTAGATGGTGAATACAAATGTTTGCAAAATGTTTAATTCCCTGTGGTTGGATAATTTATGTTCATGTGAATGAGTAGTTTGATCATGTTGGTGCGAATGGCCATTATGTATTGAAACTACGAATGGTAAATATGTGAATGATCAATTGTTAGTATAATGCGAAAGGTATAATCTCTGGTTTCTGTGAATGTGATGTGTGTTTGATGCATGTCCTCAACTCCACTGCGGAAACTTGGTTCCTACAGCCCCCTAATCCATCTCGGGTGAGACTTCACTCACTCTATGAGTGTTGCTGGAAAGGGTTAAACCTTTCTGGGCCGGTGTTTAAGGGATTTTGGTTGATGTTTGTTGACGACAGTGCGAAGTGAACCCCTATCAATAGACGTTGTGTCAACAAATGGTTCTTGGTGTCATGTCTGCCAGACGAGAGGCCATCGACCAAAAGAGTGTGTGTACCTACAGAAGACAGTGTCGAAACCAGCGAACTTGTATTGAAAGTTTTGTAAATTGGTTGGCCACGACGAGAACGACTACAGATCTTATGGCCTACTCTAGGAGAGGACTGCGGCTACATAATTCATGAAGAGAGAAGAACAACCACCGGGTCAGCAGCAGCAGCAGTAATACAACCGTCGACTCAGTATAATCACCAACCGGAGCAGTAAGATCAAGGGAAGTATGGGAAACCACAGTATGGTCAGCCACAATATCCAGCACCGCAGTATGGGAAACCACCATATCAACAGCCGCAGTGTGGGAAACCGCGGTACCCACCACATGGACCACCGCGTGGAGGTTTTAGAGGAGGATTTCATGGAGGTCGAGGTGCTGGAGCAAGACGAGGAGGAGATGTTGGACTAGGATGAGGACCAATTATATGTTACAATTGTGGGAAGCAAGGGCACTATCAGAGGGATTGATCGAATCCAGTGCCATAGTGCACTTATTGCAGCGCTATGGATCATGGTGTTGAAGACTATCCACAACTCATCGCAAAGGGGCAGACCAAGAACCTGCCACCACGTCCACAGAATCATAAGCAGAATACTATGAAAATCCTCACAACAGATCTAAGAGCTGATGTATACCTCACAAGAAAGAACTGCAAAAAATAGAAGAAGAGTGTAAAATGGAGCAATAGAACATAGATGCAATAGAACTCAGATAGGAGCAGAATAATTACACATGTTTTATTAATCTGTATATAAAACAATAATGCTACAATAGACAGGATTCGAATACCAAGGTGGTAATTTGAATTAGCCTGCATGAACTCATCATCAGATCAGTAGTGGAGTGTCATCAATGCACTGGTAGCTGTCAAACTGAGTGAACTAGATGTAACTAAGTCTAACAGAATATAACTAGTCTTAACTGGATGTAACTGAAGTTGTCAGTAGTCAGAACAGATAAAATAGTCTCTTTGGATGTCTAATAGAGTGTATCAGTTAGTTAACAAGCAACTAACTGAGTGCGGCCAGTTAACAAGCAAATAACTGAGTGTGCCACTAGTGGTAGGTGAGAGAGGGCGCACTTCACATGTGGTAGGTGAAAAGAGGGCACACCACTGACTAGGAGGGCTGGAACTGAACAGAAAGAAGCTCTTGGGGCTAGCAGACTATGGACAAGGTGCTGGGAGACAGGGTTACTGATGACTGGGATGCATGCAATTGCATGACTGGATGAAAAAATGCATGCATGACCGAATGCAAAACAATGATAATGTTAGGTAGGAAAGGAATGGAGTATAGAAATATCCTAACACCCCCCTTAATCCATACTTTGCATCCTGGGCCCTGGTAACTAGGACCAAAGGTCACCCATACAATCAAATAAATGATAATAAAAAAAAGAACTGTCCATAAACCGAGGAAATGGGGAAAAACTCATGGGAAAAATACCCCCCCTCAAAAAAGGAACAACAAGGAACTCAAGGAACCTTCATACTAAGCAGAGAAGGAAAAAGCTTTCCTTAGTGAAAACTTTTGCCAAAAAATTGGCAAGCTGATCCTCTATAGGATGCCAATGCATGTGCTAGATTTGGATCTGGTCTTTTGATATGCCTCCCACTGTGTAGAAGATGTATTGGCCAAGGCAAGTCTTTTAGGAAACCTTTTTACTACTGGAGCGAATGGCCCTCTGTTAACACCTAAAAAGTGCTCACTAGCTCATTCTCTTATTCACATGACCCATTTGTCCACTTTCCCACCATCTGAGCCTCTGAAGCCAACAAAAGGTCACCAAAAGACCTTAGTACACCCCTTTTTCCCACTCAAAAAGATTATTTTTCCTAAAAAAGCATAAAAAACCCTCAAAAAGGGTCCAAATTCCCAAAATATTAAAAATGGAATAAAAATATTAATTTTATTCAAAAAAGGAAAAAAGGAGGGAAAAGTACCTAAACCATGTTGGTCAATACCATTGGTTTCCACAAAACCACAAATGGTATTCCCCACCACCAAAACCTATAAAAAGGTGGTAGGGGCTCCTCATTTCACATCCATCCATATTCTTATCCTCATGCTGCCAAAATCTCCCTTGAGTTTTGGCCATTGTAGCAACCTTGGAGAAAGGACCCATTGGAGATTGGAGCTGCTCACCATTGGAGCCAGTCAAATAACCTTCATCACTTGGAGGTATTGTTCTTGCAAGCATTTGCTTGCCCCATTGTCAATACAAAAATTATTTTTTATCTTTCTTGTTCTTGTTCTTTAATTCAAAATGCACATGCTAGTTTAGTTTAGTTTAGATTTAGTTTATTGTTATTTATTTCTATTGAAACTGCTGCTACTAGTTAGCAGGTGCCCATAGCACTAAGCTTGGTTGCAAAACCAAGCCAACAGCTTTTTGGCGACTCCGCTGTTTTTGAATCTTTAGATCTCACTTTTGCTTTAGATCTTACTTTTTGATAGTATTTGTTAGTTTAATTCATAGATCTGCCAGCCTAGACAGCAGATCCATTGCTGTTCTAGATCTTGGCCCATTTTTTAGCCATTAACAGCCCGAAATTCTAAATTTTTGGCGTCGTTTTTCGGCATCCGCGTATGGCTTTCACCTCGCGTCTTTTCGCCCAACAGTCGCGCGGCTCATCGCGACTGCGCGGCCTTTTTCCGCGCGGTTCACCGCAGCTTCGCGGCCCATTAGCGCGCTGCACATCGCGGCTTCGCGGACCTTTTCCGCGCTGCACATCGCGACTGTGCGACGAAATCCCGCGTTGCACATCGCGGCTTCGCGGTCAAAACCCGTGCTACACATCGCGGCTTCGCGGTCAAAACCCGCGCTGCCCATCGCGACTGTGCGACAGAAACCCGCGCGGTCCATCGCGGCTTTTCTGTCAAAACCTGCGATGCTAATTTTTTCATTCGGCCGAATCGCTTAAAAAATTAATTTCGTACTGTATTTTCTACCCACATAGCACATTTTCCAGTATTAGAAATCCTGCATAGTTTACAGCCATAGAAAAATTTTACTATTTAGAATGCACATGTGAAACAGTCTTTTTAAATATTTTCAGAAATTGAAAGAAGGATTTGATTGCATTTTATCTAGATTAATTTTTTTACTGTTTACTTCTTTGATATTTTTGCCCATAGCAGAATTTTAAAAGAAATCCATTTATTTCTCAAAGAAGTTATATTATTTGCTTTCCTATTTAAAAGATCTTTTGTGTTTTGAATAGTCTTTACAAAGCATTTAATTTCCATTTATTGAAGAAGTCATATATTTGCTTTTTATTTCAAAAGATCCTTTGTTTTTTGAATACTTAGCATTTACTTTTTCAATTTCAGTTTAAAATATCACACGTGCACCCACTCAAACACTAATTTTAAACTGAGCCTTAAAACTTACCCTAATTTCAACCCACTTTTAACCCCACTTGGGGAACACTAAAAGAACTTTGTAGCTAGGTAGTATTGAGGGGATAGGTGTTCCAATAACACCCCTCAGTTATTACATCTGAGACATAGTTGTTGTCCTTTAGGGAGCTAAAACCTCTTAGTATTTATTGGCACGGTCACAACCGGTTTATGGGAAGGCCTCTCCCCTAGGAGGGTTGAAGTCGCGAGGATGGTTCCGGAAGCCTGAGTGGAATACCGAAATACATTCAGTAATCGAAGGGCTACCATTCGCAGTTCTCGGGATATCCCTGTATAGGGATATTGCGATCAAGGACCAAACGGCAGATTTACCTTTTCTCGACGTGTCATGAACGGAGTATCCTAGTAGCCATTCTTTAGGATTGATTACCCGGTGTCCCTCCCGGTAGGGGGATATCTAGTCGTTGACTCAACACTCATATTGTCTGACTTGGATTTCATCACCTTGCAGAGAATATCGTTTGTTGATTCACAATACTTTTAGTTAGGTGTTTGCATGATTCAACCCACCTTTGGTCTAGTTACACCTATTTTTTCTAGAAGTTGTTTGCATGTTGGCACTCTGACCATTTTTTGCATCCCTCCACTTATTATAGCATAGCTGCTATAATAAGTGCCTTTTTGAGGTTGATTTTTTGGCCTGAGAGCCTTCATTTTCACTCCCCTTCTTGCACCCTTGGTTGCATTAGGGTTTTGAGTTTTTTATACATTACCATTTTACACATACATATTTTTACACAAAAACTTATTTTCTCACCATTGAGAATTTTAGACGTTCTCGTCATCTATAGGGAGAACTCCCAGAGTTCAGTCTACTTGGCTCGCCACGTCACCGACGTCGAGCCTTATCCCTTGACTCGACACATCGTCGGTCAACCATACGGTCATCCGATTCTGACACGCCTCACTTCACTTCTGATTCTGAGGCAGAATCCGAAACCCCCACTGCGTTATTCCCAACCAACATTATGGCTGGAACACCTTTTGAACCACTTTTTACCAGCACCATAGGAGAGACGTCTACTGAACCTTCTACTGCGATTCCATCCATGGCAACACCTACCCCCTTAGGTATTCCTAATATGGCGGACACTCCACATTTAGGAATTCCCAACACAGGGCCACCTCCTGTTCTAGGAATCCCCAACACAGGGCCACCACCTGTTATGGGTATGCCCAACATAGGGGTCACACCCCCTCTGATTCCCACAACTCAGATTCCAAGAATCACCACTACTATTCCTAACCCAAGTGTAACCCATGTTACACTTGGAAGCGCTGGCCCATACCAGACCACACCTATTGGAGGACACATACCTTCAATACCTAGCATGCCTTTAGGCGCTACTGGACCCCTACATCATACCACCATGACTAGGCATGTCCCAGTCCCAGTCACTACATCTGCTAGCTTACCGTACATGGCGAGTCTGAACTTGCCAGACTTATCCAGGCTCACCAATGACCCTATCAGACACGATCCTGCGTGGCCTCACATGCCCACCAAACTCCCCTCTGACATCCCTAAGTTTGAGGGCAAGGCAGGTGAGGACCCCCAGAACCATATCATGTCCTTCCATCTATGGTGTTCCTCCAACTCCATAGTGGATGACTCTGTCCGCCTCCGTCTATTACAGCGCATTTTCACTGGCTCTGCAGCTAAGTGGTATATCGAGCAGCCCCATGGGACGCATGCCACCTTTACCTCCCTTGCCTCGACCTTCCTGCATTTCTTTCAGTTACCTGTCCGCTATGATGCGGGTGTCGAGATACTACTGTCTTGCAGACAGAACACGGCCACCCACATCACTGACCACATTCATGAGTGGCGTCGACGCTGAAGCCTCTGCAAAATCAAGTTAGACGACCGTATCTTCCTAGATTGGTTTCTAAAATCCCTTCTCCCTCTCATTGCGAAGGATGTGGCATCCGAAAGACCCCAATCTGAAGAAGAGGCCATCCTCAAAGCCGAACAGTTTGATCTCATTTACACCCAGTCAGGTTATCTGTATACCATTATACCAGACGCCCCTCGGGGTGAGTCATCCCAACATGATGCGCTGGGGGCATCCCATGCCGTTGATGGCATCATTGGTCATATGGCCTCGCATCCCCAACCCTTTTCTATTGTACATCCTAGCCATTGTCCTGACTTTTCGCGGGCTACATCTCAATCTGGAGCAACCAGTTCATATGCTCCCATGGCACATCACCACCACACCCATGGACCTTCATGTCCACCTCAGTGTTTTGGTCATGCACCACCTGCATACGCCCACCCAGCTGTCCCTCAACCGGTATACTACCCACAGCAAGTTGTGGCAGCTAACCCAACACCTCCAATAGCTCAGGGTTACCAACAACCCCAGCAGGTATCTGGTCCACTTCCAACTCCACCGGTGTATTATTTACCACAACCTGCTCCCGCACCTGCGGTGAAAAAAAATCCTCCCACTGCTCAAGGGAAAGTGTACACACAGCACAACCAGCCCCAGAACCAAAACAACTAGCGCAACCAAGGTGCACAATAGAACCATGGTAGAGGTCGTAACCGCGGTAATAACCAACAACACCAGCAAGGTCCTCCACCTCCCAATCCTCCGCAGAATAACAATGCTGCTCCTCCCAACCGCAATCGGGATCGGAATCCCAAGCAGCCTAGAAATAATAACCTCAGAACAAACCACCCTTGTTCTATCTGCGGGGGTCTATGGTCATTACACGCATTCTTGCCCACATTTGGAGCGAGCTCGGCAACTCTGGACCGACGATGCACATCGTCAAGGGCAAGCGGCTCCTCAGCCGCCACCCAACCCTCCACCACCTCAACATCAACCTTTGGTGCTGCAAAACCCCTTTCCAAACCAAGGTGTAGTGAACACTCAGCCGTTAGCTCCCCCTCAGGGCAACGTGCCACCACAACAGATCACTTATGCAGCCCCTGATCAACCCATGTTCGATTCAGGTACTCACCATTTGTTGATGATGTCAACTGCCGATGCCAACCTCCAAACCCGTCGGAACCAATATGGCTCCACGTCTGAAGCCCCCCCCCCCCCCGCCGACAAGAACACTAACGTTAATCCCACAGATCAAACGTTACGTATACCTCCAGCTCCACTTGATGGCGCTTCCAAAGCACCTCGCTTCCCACTTCGTCGGATCAACAGTAATCCCAATGCTCGCGCTGCGTCGAATTACAACATTGTCGATGACTTAGCCCAGTCTCCTGCAGCCATGTCTGCTTTAGAAGTTTTAAAAAACTGTCCTTCGCAGCGCAAGACTTTGCTCTCTGCCATTGGCGCCATTGACCCCAATGATTCACAGTTGATCGCATTCGATTCAGACCAGTCTGAACCACGCCTGCCTTCCTCTTTAGCATTCCAAATTTCCGCTTATGTTTGGGATCTTGTCATCCATCGGTGCATTGTCGATGAAGGGGCCTCTACATGCGTCATGTCCACATTCGTTTGGCAGAAGTTGGGATCCCCTACTCTCCAGCAGTCCACCACTGCATTACGAGCCTACGACGGTCGTTCGGCTCAACCCCAAGGTCTATTAGCTAATGTCCCCGTCGAGCTGGCGGGTAAAACCGTGCTCATTGACATTGAGGTCATCAATGCCCAACTTGACTATAACCTTTTACTTGGCCGTAGCTACATGTATGCCATGCAGGCTGTTGCCTCATTCATATTTCGTACCATGCAGTTCCCCCATGAGGGACGCGTGGTCAAGGTCGACCAACTCACCTATTACGATCCCAAGGCCCCCGCCACACCTGAAAATGTTCTCCCCATGGTTGAACAACCTGTTTGTGGTGCAACTACCTCATTCATTTCCTCAGTAGGACCTGGACTTTACTCCGAAGCGCCGATGACCTCTACATTCCAGGCCATTCCACCACCGTCACCGGAGACCCACGTCGCTAACCTCTGCACCCTTTCGCAAACACGCGGTAATCAACCCTCCTTGTTACCCAAACCACCATTGGTCCCTAGTCACATGGGGTTACACCCATCCACACAATCCCCTTTCTATTTCCTCCTTCGGGTGTAGTAAGCGCCCCGGTTATGGCTACCCTTAGTCTACCCAGGTTAACATTGGGATTACCCGTGTGGTATATTTCGCTCCCGTTCCACCGCCGACACCAAATGTCATCCTGCAACCGGTGCAACCCATTGTTACTTCTACCCAACCACCTCCCGGTATCAATACTCCTTCGTCATCTACGAATCCCCCTCCTCTCATCAGGCCCACTGGGGGCAGAGGCCCACAACCATACACTGCGGGTACCCCCACCCAAGGCAGTTAAACCTCCCCCCGTATTTCGTGCTCCTCCAAAATGCTCGTTGTGTGATGAGTTAGGCCATCCAACCCATCAGTGTCCACAGTTACCTGCATTACAGGAACACATGCAAATGCTTGATGACGACCCCAACATCCTGGTGGTCAAACTAGATCCAAACCCCATGCCTCGTGATAAATCACTGCGTACCAACCACCCATGTGCGATATGCGGTATTTACGGCCACTACTCACATAACTGTCCTGACATCCCAGATTACAGAGCATCTCTCTACAAGATGAACAATTTGGACCTTGAGACGGCACCCCCTACTATCGAGGATATCTACCCTCCCGCATCATCCTCATCCGGAGAGATTAACACCATCTACATGATCTCTTCGACTACCACTACCTCATCACTTGATTTGCCCACTCAAAGCTCCCGCAATGATGAAGAGATTCTAGAGGCTCCTACTGCCCTTGATTATCCCTGGGAAGACATGCACCATCGTCCATACTTCCTCCCGGAAGAGACTTCATCAAGTTACCACCGCTACCCAATCCGCAGTTGAGTCCAAAGTTTCCCTTCCTACTAAAGTCGACTGGTTAACGGATCCCATGGCCGATATTTCTCCCGTCATCCACATTGACATCTCTGACCCACTTGGTGCCCTTCCTAACATTACATTAGGAACCTCCCACAGTGAGCATGAGATCGGAGAATACCAACAATTGTTCCAAGAATTCACTGATGTCTTTACTTGGTCAGATACCGAAATGCCTGGCCTTGACCCCGCCATTTATACAATCTCCACTGGATACCCCTCTGTCCAGTCGGGCCCTTCCATTGATCCCGTTTGCACACATGATCCATTCTGCTACGTCGGTTTCGCTGATGGGGCAAGCCGTTGGTCCCCCATTCTGGCCTCCGCAGCTTGGGTAATATATTCCCCTTCACATGAGTTGATCCACATCGACGGAGTGTGTTTGGGTGCCGCTACCAACAACCAGGCTGAATATGATGCCGTGACCGGTCTCTTGGCCACAGCTCTCCAAATGAGCGTACGTCACCTCAACGTTTTCTTGGACTCATGACTCCTAGTTTCCCAACTCAACAATGATTACCAGGTATGCGATCCCTGTCTGTTCAGAAAATTTTTGCGCACTAAACAAATGATTCGACAGTTTGAATCCATTTCATTCACACATGTCCCAAGAAACCTCAATAGTGTAGCAGACCATATGGCCAACAATGTACTTGACTGGCACACCAATCACATCATACCATAAACAAATAATGCATCCACGTGCATAACATGTGCCTCCAGGGCATATACCAAAACAAAATGTGCATCCACGTGCATACCATGTGCCTCCACGGGCATACAGAAAATCAAACATGCCTCCACGGGCATACGAAAAGACAACAAGTGCATCCACGTGCATACATGACTATATACCAAACATCAAATATATACATATATATATACATCATCGTATAGACAGAACATGTCATAGGTGCCCTCAGCACCCAATATACAAAAAAATACATCATCCGTACAAAAAGAGATTCCCCATATGCTCATCAGCATTTGGGGGCAAATACATATCATCTAGTCATGCGGGTCCCTGGGCTCCTCTGGCGCCTCCTCCACTGGCCTCGCCGGATCATGGCGAGCCCGAACTCTCCGCTCTGCTGGCCCCGCTGGATCATCCCGTAGACAGATCCTCCTCTCAGCCGGCCCTGCCGGGTCATCCCGAACACCATCCCTGTGCTCGGCCACAAAAACCGCTGTCCTCAATAGGAGCGACCGCCACTCAGGCGACGCACCGAAGCAACACTCCACGACGTCCCGTTCCAGGTCTCTCCAGCCATCCTCGGGGAGTCCAGCTAGAATCATGTCGAATGTCTGTCTGACAGCCTCTATAGCATCATCTCGAGGGCCAAGCCCTCGCCCACGAGCTGCAAATCCTCCACCACGTGGAGGTGGTACCGCTGCAGGTGGATGAGCGACCACCATCGCCCGCCCCTGACGAGCCACGTAGTCGGCCGGTGGTACAAGACCAACATCTGCACAATGAAAATAAACCATCATACACACATCTAACTATAATCATAAACAAATCACATGATATAGTATAAAACAAACTATGAAACATACCGTCTAAACCCCAGGCCTGTCCCTGGGCTCGAGGCATCTCTGGGTCGCCTCGGTAGTCCATGCCAGCATATGGATAATCCTCAATCACCAGGGGCATCTGCTCCCACTGCTCATATACCTCCTCCGTGAAAAACCCGCGGACACCACCACCACCACGAGGCATCATATGCCCCCACCGCACCATGCGCGGCTCACTCACCAGACCATCACGAATGGGCACCCGTGGTCGTAAGGTCGGCACCCGCTCGAAAAAAAAACAACATAGAAAGGAGGCATAACAGAACTCTCCTCCCTCTCGAAAGCACTTATCCAGATCTCTCCGGACACCTACTAGAAACATCTGAGCCCATGCATAATACGTCCCCCGAAGCACAGAGTCCACCATCATCGTTTGTCCCCCAGACAAACGATGTGGCACCGCAGCACCCAGCACTCGCAGCACACCTGCCCCAACAGCCCTCATGTCCCACTCCCGTAGTGATCGCAGACTCAAGGCACTGTTCTGCAAAATGGCCCCATCAACACAAAAGATCTGCAGTAAATCCTCCATATCCACACCTGGCGGGATCCTCGGCAGAAGATCTCCCACCTCCCCCAAACGAGGAAACCCAGTCAGAAAATAAACGTCTGTGAGGGTGATCTCCAACCTCTGTCCCCCAATCATAAAAGCACCCTCCGCGGGCACCCACCAACTCACCAACTTGTTCAGGAGCCGTCTCACTGAACGCATTGGTGGGATCTGAGTGAACTTCAAAAGTCCACTCACAGCTAGAGTCTGCCGGACCCCCGGATCAGTACGAATCCTCTCCATCAAATCATCATCTATCTCCCGCTCTCGCCAGGAACTCAGCGGTCTCCTCAACATCCTGCCAAAAAACAAAAGAAATTTTTAGCCCCAGCAAAAAAATTTTGCAAAAATACCATCGCAGCTTTTTCATCAAAATCCGCGATGATCATCGCAGCCTTTTCCTCAAAAGCCGCGATGATAATCGTGGCCTCCATCCAAGAATCCGCGATGAACATCGCGGGTATTTGCCAGAAAGTCACGATGAACATCGCGACTATCTCCCATGAACTCGCGATGAACATCACGGGTTCCAACCTCACAGTCGCGATGAACATCGCGACTATCAGCCTAAAACCCGCGTGGTTCATCGTGGGAAGAGACCAGAAACCCGCGATATTCCACGTTGGAAGGTCAACGTGGAATTTCATGGCCTTCAGGGGCCCGCCGCTAACAAAAAATGACATAATTGAAAAGGCTCAGGCGAATAGGGTTACCTGAAACTCGCAGAATCAAAAACCAACGGTCAAATCTCCCAGAAATCAAGAAAGAGCTCTGACTGCTCTGCCAAACTCGCACGTAACAATGACACGTCATATGGGCCCCACGCCTTATTTATAGAATTTCCACCATTTTTCCAACCGCCATTCCAGTCTCATATGACGTTCGTTTCTCAAACCCTTGGTACCATTGGAATCAGCGCAGCGAGAACTTCATGATAGATCTTTCCTTTTCCTGTTTTCACCAGGTCCATTTTTTTACCATTTTTTGGGCGCCCTCGTCGCCTCGATTTGCGTGCAACATCGACCGTCGTCCATTTTTGGCATGCCTTATATCGTCGGATTCAGTTTTCCGCGCTCGTGATGATGCTTGAGATCATTTCTCGCTCTCACACCTAGATTTTTGGGGCATTTTTTCCCAGGCCCCCTTGTCACCTCGATTTGCGTGCCACATTGGCCGCTCTCCGTTTTTGACAATCTTTATATCGTTGGATTCCTTTTTCCGCGCTCGTGATGATGCTTGAGATCATTTCTCGCTCTCACCTCCTGATTTTTAGGACATTTTTCCATGCCCCCTCGTCGCCTCGGTTCGCGTGCCACAATCGATCGTCATCCGTTTCTCGCGAGTCTTATATGGCCGGATTCAGTTTTCCGCGCTCGTGATGATGCTAGAGATCATTTCTCGCTCTCACGCCCATACTTTTCGGCCATTTTTTCAAAATTCCCTCTCATTGCCTCAGTTTGCGTGCCACAACGGTCGCAGCCCCCTTTTGACAATCTTTATGTCACCGGATCCAATATCCCGCACACATGATGACGCTTGAGACCTTTTCTCGCTCCCATCTATCCATTTTTGTTCGGTATAATTTTATCCCCTTTTCGGGCCGAGCAATCCCTTTTTACGAAAAAGGCACTTAGGGAGTTTCTGTTAAGCTATTTTCTGACTCCTAAAAACAATGAAAAGATTGCCGAGCAACCTTGCTTGCTTTCATGCTCGTTAAACGTATCTAAAAGGGCGTCTACATGGTATAAGTTTACCCCTTTTCCGGACCTCGTAGACTAATTACGAAAAAGGAATACTCTAGTCACATCGGCTAGAAGAGTTCTCCATTTGCATCATTTTATGCTTTTTCGGGCCTTGGAGACTAAACTTACGAAAAAGAACACCAATACAGTCCACTTACCTCTTTCAGACTCTCTAAACATGAAAGCAACCACGAGCAATCACCATCCTGGGCTCGTAAAACCAACAGGACAGTAGTCATAACCACTGCAGAGTCTTCTTATCGTTTTCAGACTCCTTAAAAATGAAAGCACTAATGAGCACGAACAGTCCTGGGCTCACAAATCCACAGGACAGTACCATTTCAGAGCACACTTTTATCCCTTCTTGGAGCTCATTAAAACTACAAAGAAGGACCCAATGGTGTTTCTCGGTGCCACAACAGATCACGTCTACTCATAGGGCAGCTTCCCCATTTTGGTCGCCTTTGTTCAGAGTATTCTGCAGTATGTCACCCTGGGAACCCCTCGACAGCACCCATCAGCTTGATTCCCCCCCAGGTCAACCATGTCACCATGCTCTGAACAAAGGAAGTTTGAGTCTACCCACCATATGACCCCAGTTACTTCCCATCCCCATAAGTATGTCAGTCCTACCATCAGTACTACCACACTTCAGTTCTACACCTCGTGCTTCTATCAAGGAAACATCATTGCCTTGTTCGTTGCAGGTCTCCCTCTGTCGACGACAACCAAATTTATTCCAGAGGATAGACCTAGAGGTCCCTGTGTCTTGGACTCATCACCATTTATGATGAGTGCCTACGAATCATTTCAAGAAGAGTCCTCAGTGCCTCTCCAAATGGTTGTTTCTCACATGCTCGACTTCAACACCTTGATCGCATCATTGAGACTCGCACAGGGCATTGGTCCACTCAGTTATTAGTCGAAGACCCCGGATACCTCCTGACTCCTCCACACGTGAGAGTCTACCTATGGATACAACCAGTTACACCTTTTCTATAGATATCCAGGTTGCGCATGGCGACAGTATTCAGATGTACACCAGTTTTATACTCCCTCGAGTATACAGTCACGTATACTTCCCAGAGATGGCTCATAGCCATGCCGTCCCTACAGATGTTGGACACCTTCAATTTCAGCAGTTCATCAGTTTTTCCAGTGTATCAGTGATTGAGATCAGTCATGTCATGATCATGAGTACATCCCAAAATAATGTCCCCTCTGGACCATTATGATGTACCAGTATATTTTTTATGTATTAGATCCCCCTTCTTGGGACTAATTGTTATGTATATGTCTTGATACGAGCATGGGTATGCCCGCCTCGTCCATTATCAGAGATTATCCCTCATTCATATTGAGGCCATGTAATATTTGTTTATTTTTTGCAGCTTCCATGGGACGCGGATCCAGTCTCCAATCGCTCTTTTCTCCTCCCCAAAACCCCAGAAAAAAGACAAAAGAACTATGATTTCAATTGGCCATACGATGAGCTGCTGCCCTCACACATCAGGGGGCAATCTGTTAACACCTAAAAAGTGCTCACTATCTCATTCCCTTATTCACATGACCCATTTGTCCACTTTCCCACCATCTGAGCCTCTGAAGCCAACAAAAGGTCACCAAAAGACCTTAGTACACCCCTTTTTCCCATTCAAAAAGATTATTTTTCCTAAAAAAGCATAAAAAAACCCTCAAAAAGGGTCCAAATTCCCAAAATATTAAAAAGGGAATAAAAATATTAATTTTATTCAAAAAAGGAAAAAAGGAGGGAAAAGTACCTAAACCATGTTGGTCAATACCATTGGTTTCCACAAAACCACAAATGGTATTCCCCACCACCAAAACCTATAAAAAGTTGGTAGGGGCTCCTCATTTCACATCCATCCATATTCCTATCCTCATGCTGCCAAAATCTCCCTTGAGTTTTGGCCATTGTAGCAACCTTGGAGAAAGGACCCATTGGAGATTGGAGCTGCTCACCATTGGAGCCATTCAAACAACCTTCATCACTTGGAGGTATTGTTCTTGCAAGCATTTGCTTGCCCCATTGTCAATACAAAAATTATTTTTTATCTTTCTTGTTCTTGTTCTTTAATTCAAAATGCACATGCTAGTTTAGTTTAGTTTAGATTTAGTTTATTGTTATTTATTTCTATTGAAACTGCTGCTACTAGTTAATAGGTGCCCATAGCACTAAGCTTGGTTGCAAAACCAAGCCAACACCCTCCATGGTGAGTCTTTCCAAGAGATTGTAGATCAAACCCCACCATCATGCAACATCTCTCAGGAAGAGGTATATCTACATGGCATAGTGCAAGGTTGGCATGATACTGAGATCTGGTGGTTATGTGATCAGATGTATCCTCAACTGTGTTCCCAGTAGCTGCAAGGACTTTGTGAGCCCATATTGGCCTTGGCCTTGGATTGGGAGCATGTGTTGGTTCTGGATCTAAATCTGAATGTTCTTGAACTTTGATCTCAACATCAAAATCTTCATCTTCATCTTCATTAGAAGAGGAGTCACTCTGATCTTCATCAGATTCTGAACAAGTAGGCAGAGAGAAAGGAAAAAAATGTGAGAATTCATATGCCTTGGAGGCATGATTTGGAAACCCTTTCGCTATAGTCTTCCTAGTGGAGTTTTTTGTAATATCAACTGTGTCAGGACCAAAGTTGACCTTCTTTGGTGATCTTGTGTGAGTCATCTGATATGCAAACAACAAATTTTGTGTCAGAGAGGGAACGAATAGAACATTCTTGAACTTGCCATGCTCCATATGTATTGCACCCATCCCTTTGGCAGAGATCTAAGAGTTGTCTCCCATGTGAATAGTTGGGCCATATTTGAGATCTAAAGAAGAAAATTATGCTTTAGATGCAACCATGTGGTTGGAGGCTCCTGAATCTATGAGGAGGGCCTTTGATTTTGAAAATCCATCCATCAATGCATGGCATTCCTCATGACCATCAGATTCACTTCCAGAATCAGACACTCTTGCACCTTTTGGAATGGCAATGTTGTTATGTTCAAGAAGCTTGGTTAATTGATCTATTTTCTTGTGCATGCAAGATATCTCTGGGTGGATTCGTTTCTTGCAGTAGGGATACTTAGATCTATCAAATATTTTATGTTTTTCCTTCTTGGAGATGGAGGCTCCTTTTGATGGACTTGACTTGGCATTCAGCTTGGTTTCAGATGGCTTCTTATCCTTTCCTTTGTGCCTCCCTTTCACATTCGCACTATTTTCTTCTCCAGCTAAAAGAGCTTGATCATTGGAGGCCTTGATGGCACCCATTTGGATCAATTTGTCTTGTTCTTGGATGAGAGCTGCAGTAAAAACTTCTAAGGAGGGCATCTTCCAACCAGGGATTGACATTCTCCTAGTGTGGAAGGTAGATACAAAGACAGAAAATTCAAATCCTAGCTTACTTAGAATGGATAGCACCAATTGCTCATCCTTCTTATCAATGCCACACTGCTTGTGTTGCAGAACCAAATTTTTGAATTTCGAGAAGAATTCCTGAATGGTCTCAAAACTGCATGGTTGTAGGGAAACCAATTCATTCTCCAGAACATGGCCTCTTTGCTCATATTGTTTGCCGAAGAGGGCCTCTAACTTCAACCATAACTCTCTTGGAGTCTTCAACCCTTCAAGATGAAACAATAGATCTCTAGAAATATGAATGCACATGTAACCAAATGCTTCATCTAATCGATTCATATGCTTGGTTTTCTCCACAGCTAAAGTTGGTTCGGTGTCCCTTCCCATTGTTATCTTGTGTAAATATTTGCTTCTCAATGACATTTCCATATCAAGCCTCCAATCAAAGTAATTGAAAGGTTTCAGGATTCTAGGAGTGAGGGGAGTGTTCGAATTGCTCATCTCAACTGCTGGAGCGAATACAAGGTGAAACTGTTGCTATTGCAGTAGGCTGTTGCAACTGCTGGAACTTCGAATGACCTGCAAAAAAACTCTCAAGAATGGAGATAGACTATACTCTCAACATGCTCTGATACCATGTGAAAATACTCACAGCAGATCTAAGAGATGATGTATACCTCACAAGAAAGAACTGCAGAAAATAGAAGAAGAGTGCATAATGGAGCAGCAGAACATAGGTGCAATAGAACTCAGATAAGAGCTAAATAATTACACATGTTTCATTAATCTCTATTTAAAACAATAATGATACAATAGACAGGATTCAAATACCAAGGTGGTAATTCGAATTAGCCTGCATGAACTCATCATCAGATCAATAGTGGAGTGTCATCAATGCACTGGTAGATATCAAACTAAGTCAACTAGATGTAACTGAGTCTAACAGAATATAACTAGTCTTAATTGGATGTAACTGAAGCTGTCAGTAGTCAAAACAGATAAAATAGTCTCTATGGATGTCTAACAGAGTGTATCAGTCAGTTAACAAGAAACTAACTAAGTGCAGTCAGTTAACAAGCAACTAACTAAGTGAACCACTGGCGGTAGGTGAGAGAGGGCGCACTTTACATGTGGTATATGAAAAGAGGGCGCATCACTGACTAGGAGGGATGGAACTAAACATAAAGAAGCTCTTGGGGATAGCAGACTAGGAACAAGGTGTTGGGAGACATGGCTACCGATGACTAGAATGCATGCAATTGCATGCCTGTATGCAATTGCGTGACTGCATGCAATTGCGTGACTGCATGCAAAAATGAATGCATGATTGAATGCAAAACAATGATAATGCTAGGTAGGAAAGGAATGGAGTATAGAAATATCCTAACAAATATGCCACCAGCTGTACATAAGATATCAGTGGAGGTTCGAAGCCACACTACGACTATTGGAGTAGTGACACGAGGAGGAGTTGTGATAGGAGTCGACAGGTCACAGGCTATCGTCTTACCAACAACATAGAATCACATCACCTTTGATGTGGAAGTCGAAACGGATGTTTTCTTGAAAGTGCGGGAGGTGATGAGACAGAGGAGGCAGTTACCTCTTTACGAAGAAGTTATGTACGATATGTTGTCGATGCTCGACACGATCTATTGTCCTTGGAGGAAGCCTTGAAGGCTACTCCTGCGCACTGGTGGGAGGCGCACAAGTCTAATATCACAAACTGGCCACTATGTTGACACCTCATGATGGTTAGGTTCGCCGATGCGGGAGGATATAGTGAAAGGAAGTTTGATGGCAGAGGTGACCCAAAGGCGCATTTGGTTGAGTACGAAAGAAAATGGGGACTACGAGCAAAAGAGGAATGGGTCCATGTGTTTATTCACACACGGATGAGAGTTGGTATGTTGCGGCAGAACTGCAACCCGGGACGACTTCTTTGGAATAGCTAACAATTGCCTTCAGCCAAACATTTTGTTTCTCAGATGAGAACCACTTCATCCATAGTGCATTGCAGGTGATTCGAGAAAAGGTATTGTAAGTAGTACCGACAGAGCAACCATTGGAACTTCGGTGGACTGCGACACCAGAAATGTTGATGGAGTGCTATAATATCATAGGAGAACCGGATGATGAGGATGATCCGATGGCTATATATGTGCCAGAATCAGAAGGTAGTCGCAATATTGAGGCACCAGGAATACCTTCCGACAGGTTTCAACAACCGCTGAAAATTAAGAAAGTAAACATTGGGTCAGAGAAGAACCCGAAGTTCGCAAGTATTGGGGATTATTGGGACGATTCAACTATTGCGAAGATGATTGATCTGTTGCATGAGTTTCAGGATTTGTTCCCAATGAAATTCTCGGAGATGAAAGGAATTTCTGGGGACTTAGCAGAAAATAAGATTCCCCTGAAACCTGATGCGAAGCTAGTCAAGCAACGGTCATATAGGTTGAATCCAAGATACAAGGAGCGGGTGCAAGCTGAGATTGAAAGAATGCTGGAAGAAGGCATTATAGAACCAGTAAAAGAATCAGAATGGATCAGCCCGATGGTGGTCCAGAATAAGAAAACTGATGAAGTTAGGATCTTTGTTGACTTAAGGAAGCTGAATGATGCCTGCCTACACGATCCGTTATCGACACCATTCACGGATGAGGTGCTCGAAGGAGTGGGAGGCCAGGAAATATACTCCTTCATAGATGGGTTTTCGGGTTATCACCAAATCAAAATCACGAAGAAAGATTGGCACAAGACTACATTCGTCACGGAATGGGGATGCTTTCTGTATACAGTGATGCCATTTGGTTGAAGAATGCTCCAGCAATTTTTTTAATATTAGTGGTTTCGACGTTCAAAGACTACATTCATAAATTCCTTGTCATATATATGGACTATTGGACAGTGTATGGGTTATTCAAGGATCACGTTGCAAACTTGAGGCTAATGCTGGAGCGATGTCGACAGCACCAGATTTCATTGAACCTGAAAAAGTGCATCTTCTGTGCCATGTTTGGGATTTTGCTGGGACACATTGTCAGTAGGAAAGGATGTTGGTAGACCCGGCGAAGATTTCAATTATTGTTGACCTCCCACCGCCAACAATAGTCAAGCAATTGAGAGTGACGTTGGGACACATGGGCTACTGCAGGAAATTTATCAGAGGGTATGCCGCCATCACGGCACCAATGGAGAAGTTGTTGAAGAAAGACGCCAAGTTTGAGTGGAATGAAGACTGCCAGAAGAGTCTAGACATATTAAAATCAAATATGGTCGCCGCACCCATACTTGCATTCCCAGATTGGACGAAGTAGTTCCACGTTCACGTCGATGCGTCATTAGTCACATTAGGATTCATCTTGGCCCATCTAGGAGAAGGCGAAATCGACCACCCGATATCCTTCGCAAGTAGGAAGCTATCTACTGCGGAGAAGAATTATACGACCACGGAAAGGGAAGGGTTGGCGATGGTCTACGCCTTACAGAAATTCCGACACTACCTCTTAGGGGACCATTTTAAAATGTTCACCGACCATTCAACACTGAAATACCTGGTGAACAAGCATGTGTTGTGGGGGAAGATCTATCGATGGTTGTTACTCTTCCAGGAATTTGATTTTGAGATAATCGTAAAGCCAGGACGACTGAATGCAGGACACGACTACCTCCCAAGGATAGAATCAGGGGAAGAACCAAGGAGCATTGATGAAGGATTATCGGATTCTCAGTTGTTCAGGGTTGGAATGGTCGATGACTATTACGAACAAATCATTCAGTTCTTAGCGACAGGGAAGGAACCAGAAGGTCTCACTACCAACCAGAAGAAGCAGCTAGTTGTCAGAGCTGCAGATTTAAATTGATTGCAAAGCAATTGTATAAGATGGGACCACATGAGATACTTTGACGATGCGTTCTTCCGCATGAGCAGGAAAGGATTTTAGCAGAAGCTCATGATGGGATCCTTGGAGGACACTACGGAGGATGTGCAACTGCTAGGAAGATCCTTCGAGCAGGACTATGGTGGCCGAAGATGCATGGAGATGCTACCGATTACGCCAGGAGCTGCGACGTATGTCAATAGACAGGGAAGCCATCACTAAGGGATGAAATGCCGTTGGTACACCAAGTGACACTGCAGGATTTCAACAAGTGGGAAGTTGACTTCGTGGGACCCATCAACCCACCAGGAAAAAGAGAAGGGTCGCGATACATCATCACTGCGACAGACTATTTGACGCGATGGGCGGAAGCTGCACCGGTGAAAGATTTCTCATTTGCAAGTGCAGCAAGATTCCTCTTCGATAATGTGGTCACCAGGTTTGGATTCCCAAAAATATTAATGAGTGACCAAGGGACTCATTTTGTTAATCACGCGATTGCAGTGATGACGGAGGAATTTCAGATTCAACACAAGAAGAGTACCCTCTACCACCCTCAAGTGAATGGGACGGTTGAGACGTTCAATAAGATATTGGAGAATGCACTCACCAAGGTGTGTAACACAGACCGAGATGATTGGGACCTGAAGATTCCCACAATACTTTGGGCATATCGCACAACATGTAAACGACTGACTGGCCAAACCCCATTCAAGCGTGTTTATGGAAAGGAGGCAGTCATACCTATGGAGTATATTGTAACAAGTTTGTGCATTGCAGCAGCCAAGGAATGAGCGATGATGGAGCATTAGAGGAATGATTGGAACAGCTGGTACAACTCGACGAGGATTGGTTCATTGCAGGGTTTCATCAGAAAGTAGAAAAGGATAGAAAAAAGGCTTGGCACAATCACCATAATAAACAAAAGCACTTTCAGTGCGGAGATACAGTTCTGCGATATGACAGTAAGTTTTCTAAGCACCCAGGTAAGTTACAAATGCATTGGTTAGGTCCCTACATCATAAATTTTGTCACTGACGGAGGTGTGGTGCAGCTACAAAGTTTAGATGGGGTATTGTTGCCTAAGTTAGTAAATGGGAATCAATTGAAACCCTATCGCCATGATCAGGCGCATAGCAATTGAGAACCAAATATATATATATTATGACAAAAAGTGGAGCCATGGCTTGTCGGATCGCTTGTCGATGCTTCGCACGTTTAGCACACAGGAGTCAAATCCGAGCATGATTACTGTGGATCAGCATCACCAAAAGATGGTGGAAGAGTATGATGATAGAATCGGTGGGCTGTGGGAAATATTTCGCAAACGATTCAAGAATCAAACATCCAGAACACCAGTAGCAAGCATAAATACAGGCGCCGAAGGTCAGTTGAGAAAAGAAGTATCCGTAAGTCGAAAAAAGAGATTTCGTAAGCACCATGACACAAATTGGTAAGACTGTGAGTTGAGTGAGAAATTCCAAGGAAGCTCTGGAAATGATCCATTTCATTTCGTGCGGCAGAATGGGTAGATGATCAAGGTTTCCAAAGACCGGAGGATGAGTTCGAGGTAGATGATCAAGGTTTCCACAGGCTGGAGGATGAGTTCGATAAGTACACAACAACGAACCAGAGGTTCGAGGAGGCATTTGAGAAGTACATAACAACGAGCTCCAAATGGCAAGAACAAGTTCAAAATATTAACACAACAAAGGTTGAGAATAGTACCATAGGTGTCCAGCTGAGGTGGCTCGAGGGTGAGCCACAAGTTTGTGTTGGGGGCATGTTGGCACGGGATTAGTCAGCATGAAATGCAGAAGTTGACAGCTGAGAATAAGGATAATCCGTGAAAGAAGGGTCATTCGCGGAGAAAGAGGAAGCGAAAGATTAGTTTAGGTTGTTAGAATTGGTCATGTGGACCGTTTTGTAACCACTTAGATTCATATAAATAGGAATATGATTGTAAGCCTAAGGGCATCTAGTTTTGATCCATATTTGATCTTTGATCTGTTTTGTATCCGTGTTATGATGTATTGACTATTCTGCGAAGGTCATTCCGCAGGTTTTAATGAATGCATGAAGATGTTCGATTATGGTTCTATCTTTTGTCTTTGTTTCTACTAGATGGTGAATACAAATGTTTCAGAAATGGTTAATACCCTATGGTTGGATAATTTATGTTCATGCGAATGAGTAGTTTGATCATGTTGGTGTGAATTTCCATTATATATTGAAACTGCAAATGGTAAATATGCGAATGATGAATTGTTAGTATAATGTGAAAGGTATAATATTTGGCTTCTGTGAATATGATGTGTTTTTTATGCATGTCCTCAACTCCACTGCTTAAACTTGGTTCATGCAGCCCCCTTATCCATCTCGGGTGAGACTTCACTCGCTCTGCGAGTGTTGCTAGAAAGGTTTAAACCTTTCCAGGATGGTGTTTAAGGGAGTTTGGTTGATGTTTGTTGACGACAATGCAAAGTGAACCCCTGTCGATAAATGTTGTGTCAACATTCATTCCAAGGTAATTTCATGCTTCCCTAGACAATATCACACTTCCATGTTGAACTTTGGTTTCCATTGATGTCAAGGAAGACTTAGTATCCATGTGCTAGTTTGAAGAAGTATATATAAAATACAGTTTGAAGAAGTACATCCAGGTTGTAGAAGTACATCCAGTTGAAGAAGTACATAAAAGCAAGCTTGAAGAAGTACATAAGGATGTGTGTGCAAGTCCCTAAATATATCTAGTCATGGTTCCTCAAAGGTGATGTCAAAGAGATGGTTGCACAAGTCTCATAAGTGCACAAAACACACCAAGTGATACAAGTCTCGGAAGTGCACAAGATCCACCAAACAGAATAAGTATACAAGTCTTGGAATGATCCAGGAGGATCTAAGAAGGCAAAATTTTGAAGTCCTCCAATCTCAGCAAAACTAGCAATATATCGAAGGGCTCGTCGAGACGATTCCAACGGCGTTCGTTTCACCTCAAACGGACTCCGTATGAGAAAGTTATCGCGTTCTGTTCCATAAGGTCAACAGGCAAATTTGGCAAAAAGAGGTGCCACGTGGCACCACTGACAAGGTAACACATGGCATCCGTACTGTACAAACATGATGATGTGGCACCACTCAGAGGATGACACATGGCATCCATACAGTACAGACCAATCACAAGGTGACATGTGGCATGATGACATGGCATGCTAAATGGCATGATGATGCGGTATGATGACATGGCATGCTGATGTGGCATGATGACATGGCATGATAATGTGTCATTCTGACATGGCATGATGATGTGGCATGATGACATGGCATGATGATGTGGCATGGTGACATGGCATGATGAAGTGGCATGATGACTAGCATGCATGCATTTGTGCTTGAAATGAGTTTTAGGAAATTCATGCATTTACTCATGAGAAATTGTAAAATGATTAATATTTGAAGTGAGTGGAAAAATTACTCACATATTACTCATTTATTTTATTCCTTGAGTTGTTATGAAGTTAATGCATGGTTGTAACCAAAAACAAACATGCCATATTTGTAAAGAAGTTGTAACAAGTTGGTTTATGGTTGAAAAAAACCAACATACTATTTAAAAGAAGGGTTTTGGTATGTAATGGATTATTGTTGGATTTTGTAAATGTCATTATGGGGAAGTAACTAAATGTGAAAACCCATGGACATGTGGGCATGAACCATATTTTTGGTTTATGTTCTTAAAAGCCCAACCACATGGAAACCAACTTAGGGAAGTTGTAACCAAGGCCAAGATAGGCAAATTAGTTGCAACCAAAGGAATCCATGAGAGTCATGTGAAGAAGGGAAAGCCAACCTATATAAACCCATTCATTTTCCATTTCCCACTCATGCTTTGGAGTAGAGACTTTGTAGCTAAAGGAGAGAAGGGAGATTGTGTAGCTCTGCAGGAGGAAGGTACGAGTGTTTATACTCGTTTTACACCGTCTTCAGGCTTCGGAGTTGCTGAAAGCAGTCTTGTTGTGTTTTGGGCAGCGGTTCTCTTCCTGGCCATTGTCGCCAAGGTATCATTGTATCATTGCCATGTATTTTGCCTTTATGCTGAGATTATAGATCGGCCCTCCTATTGAGAAGCAGGCCCGGAGACGTAGTCCATCCTGGACGAACTCCGTTATCAACTTGTTGTCTTTATGTGTGTATTGTCTATGTTGTTTGGTTCTCTTCTTATGGATTTGTGAGCTTCATTCATGCTCTTTATGCAATTCATGTTAACGTCATAGAGTAGCAAAGATCTTGTTTCCGGATCATGTGGTATCAGAGCAGGGCTATTTGACGTTGGATTGTGAGTGTGGATGCTCACGAGGGCTAAACTGCAAGCTGGTGAGGGTACATTAGAGCCTTACAATTCCGAGATCGGACGTGCACACCGAAGGAAGAAGATGGAAGCTAATGATGCCCGCACCGAGATGGAGGCAAACTTTCACAAGGTCTTCTATATGATGGCCGACAAGGTAGACAAGTTGTTTGCAGACTATGAAGCACGCATGGCAAAAGAAAGAAAAGGCAGTGAAGTAAAGAAGGAAGACAAAGAAATGAAGGACGAAGGCAACGCTTCAGTTAACCACGGAGGAGGTGGCGAAGAGCCTCCTGAGCCTCCCTCTTCACCTTCAGCTTCAAGCACAAGTTCAAGTGCTTCTTCCTCATCTCATTCTTAGCATTCCAAGGTTCCTCACAAAGAGCCTCAAAAGAAGCCCTTATTGAAGCTCGATGTGAAGTTTGATTTGCCCATGTTCAATGGGGAAGCGAATGCAGAGAAGTTAAACAATTGGATAAGGAAAATTGAGGTCTATTGCCGAGTCCAGCAGATCGAAGAAGAAGATGTGAAGATTCAGTTGGCTTCACTTCGGCTGACAGGCACCGCACTTGTATGGTGGGAAAGCAAGCTTCAGCAAGGTAGCAAACAAATGGGTAATCTTCTCTCATCGTGGTCTGCTTTTATTTCTGATTTACGTAAGCAATTTTATCCGTTGGGTTATGTTCAGAAGGCAATGATGGATTGGCAAAGTTTTAGACAAGGCAAGGGTCAGAGTGTTCAGAGTTTTACTGAAGAATTTAGAAAGAAAGCTTTAGAATTGAATATTGCTTTAGATTCTCCTGACACTCTTTTGAAGTACATTGGTGCTCTTCATCATTATCTACGCCATACTTTGCTGTTGTTGAATCCTACTAGCGTGGATGAAGCAAGTGTTCAGGCTACTCATCTTGAGAACAGGCGGAAGCATTTGCAAGAAGACCATCAGAAGAAGCCTTTCAAGCCCAACAACCACCACAAGTTCAAGAAAAAAGACAAGAGCAAGAAGACAGCTACTGCCAAGAAGGAAGGAGGAAAGCCCCATTGCAACCATTGCGATACTGATGGGCATGATGAAGAAAGTTGTTGGAAGTTGCATCCTGAACAAAGGCCAAAGCATTATGGAGGCAAAAAGAAGAAAAAGACCGTTGCAACAGCGCAACGAGATTTGGGTTCCGACTCAGGTGACGAAACCATGATTACAGCCGTGGGAATGCAAGGTAACAAAACTCCTCATACTGGTTCAAGTTCTACTCATGTTTCTAAAGAAAATGATAAAAGAAGAAGTGAGTTGTTTCATATCAGAGTTGTGTCTAAGCATACAAAGATTGAAACATTATTTGATCCGGGTTCTCAAGTAAATTTGATCTCAAAATCAGTTGTTAAGAAGTTGGGCATACAGACTAAACCTCACCCCAAGCCTTATCCTCTTGGATGGGTATGTGATAATGCTAAGCTACAGGTGACTAAGCAATGCAGGGTAAGGTTTGCAATTGCTTCAAAGTTGATCAATGAGGTGGACTTAGATGTTGTTCCTCTTGACATCTGCGGTATCGTATTGGGAAGCCCATACTTGTATGATCGACAAGCAGTATTCTTTCGTCATGAGAACAAGTACCATCTCACCAAAAATGGGGTGGAGTACATTGTGAGAGCTCACAGTATGAAGGCTAACACCACTCTTGTTAGTGCAGGACAGATGAAGAGACTCATCAACACTAACAAGAGATACATGTTCATGGTTGTGAGAGCAAAAGATGCTGAGGCATCCGATGCTTTCAAAGGTTGTGATCCTTCTCATACAAAGGCTATGATTGATATTGTGGCTAACTATGATGATATATTTCAGGAACCTACAGGTTTGCCTCCCAAAAGGGAGATTCAACATGATATTCATCTCCAGCAGGATGCCCCTCTTCCTAATGTGGGCATGTACAGGTTGTCCGCAGTTATCAAGTACAAGAAGGGTACTAGTAATAAAGTGGCAGATATGCTTTCTAGACCTTCTATTGTTGCATCTATTGTCTTGAAAAATGCTTCTTTATCCCATGAAAGTTATATTGAGCAGTATGCTACTGATGATGATTTCAAGGAGATTTATGAGAAGCTAGCCAATGGCCCACAGGTGGAAGACTACTATTTGCAGGGAAAGTTGCTCTATCATTTGGGCAAGTTATGTGTTCCTATTAGTGAAAGAGTCCATGTAATACGAGAAGCTCATACTTCTCTTGTATCAGGGCATTTTGGGGTAGGTAAGACTTTGGCTCATTTGCAAAGACTTGTGTATTGGCCTCGCATGAAAGACATTGTAACAAAATATGTAAAGGGGTGTGTGATGTGCTCTACTTGTAAGCCCACTAATAGAAAATTGGGGCTGTACTCACCACTTCCTGTTCCTTCCCATCCTTGGGAAAGCATTTCCATGGATTTTGTGGGGGGTTTGCCTATGTCTAGGAGGGGTCATGACTACTTGTATGTGGTCGTGGATAGGTTTAGCAAGATGTGTATTCTTATGCCATGTAAAAAGCAGGTCACTGCAGAGCAGGCTGCTTCTCTTTTCTTTCAGCATGTATGGGTTCACTTTGGACTTCCTACGTCCATTATCTCGGATCGGGACTCCCGATTCCTTGGAGAATTTTGGACAAAGTTATGGTGTATGATGGACACCAAGCTGAAGAGGAGCACCGCTTTCCATCCACAGACTGACGGACAGACAGAGGTAGTCAACATGACAGTTGTCCATTTGCTTCGGGGCTATTGCAACAAGCATCCTAAGTTATGGGATGAACAGATCCAGTATGTGCAGCATGCCTACAACAGGGCTATGCATTCTTCCACTCAGAGCTCGCCATTTGAGACATGCTTTGGGTACTTGCCAAAGACTCCATTGGACTTGACTTATGGGAGAGAGGTTGAATCAAGCGCTTCCAAGGATGAAGACAAAGCCCACAGGTTCATTCAGAGAGTTCAACAGGTACATCAAGCAGTGCAAGAGCAGTTGGAGAAGAGTCAAGCCCAGTACAAGGCTCGCCATGACAAGCATAGAGTTGATCATCAATTTCAGGTGGGAGATCAAGTGTGGCTTCACATCAGCAAGGAGAGGATGAAAGGAGAAGGCAAGAATCTCAAGCCTATTAGATATGGTCCCTTCACCATCTTGGAGAAGATTGGGACGAATGCTTTTCGCTTAGAGCTACCACCATACATGCAGATCTACTCAGTGGTGAATGTGGAGAACTTGAAACTCTATGAGCCTCCCATGATCATGGATGAAAGGGAGAATGTCTCATTGCCATCAGTTGATGAATTTGCTCCTGAGTACATCGATGAGGTAAAGGAAGATGTCATCTTGGACAGAAGGACAAGGACTTCTCGCAGAGGTGATGTTGATTATCTTCGAGTGGGCATCAGAGGCACTCATCCAAGCAAAGCCAAGTGGATTGAGAAGGAGAAAATGAGGGAGCGATTCCCTCACCTATCTTTTGATTAGTAAAGGCTTTTGGAGGCCAAAAGCTTCTCAGTGGGGAGGAATGATCCAGGAGGATCTAAGAAGGCAAAATTTTGAAGTCCTCCAATCTCAGCAAAACTAGCACTATATCGAAGGGCTCGTCGAGACGATTCCAACGGCGTTCGTTTCACCTCAAACGGACTCCGTATGAGAAAGTTATCGCGTTCTGTTCCATAAGGTCAACAGGCAAATTTGGCAAAAAGAGGTGCCACGTGGCACCACTGACAAGGTAACACGTGGCATCCGTACTATACAAACATGATGATGTGGCACCACTCAAAGGATGACACATGGCATCCATACAGTACATACCAATCACAAGGTGACATGTGGCATGATGACATGGCATGCTAAATGGCATGATGATGCGGTATGATGACATGGCATGCTGATGTGGCATGATGACATGGCATGATAATGTGTCATGATGATGTGGCATTCTGACATGGCATGATGATGTGGCATGATGACATGGCATGCTGATGTGGCATGATGACATGGCATGATGATGTGGCATGATGACATGGCATGATGATGTGGCATGGTGACATGGCATGATGAAGTGGCATGATGACTAGCATGCATGCATTTGTGCTTGAAATGAGTTTTAGGAAATTCATGCATTTACTCATGAGAAATTGTAAAATGATTAATATTTGAAGTGAGTGGAAAAATTACTCACATATTACTCATTTATTTTATTCCTTGAGTTGTTATGAAGTTAATGCATGGTTGTAACCAAAAACAAACATGCCATATTTGTAAAGAAGTTGTAACAAGTTGGTTTATGGTTGAAAAAAACCAACATACTATTTAAAAGAAGGGTTTTGGTATGTAATGGATTATTGTTGGATTTTGTAAATGTCATTATGGGGAAGTAACTAAATGTGAAAACCCATGGACATGTGGGCATGAACCATATTTTTGGTTTATGTTCTTAAAAGCCCAACCACATGGAAACCAACTTAGGGAAGTTGTAACCAAGGCCAAGATAGGCAAATTAGTTGCAACCAAAGGAATCCATGAGAGTCATGTGAAGAAGGGAAAGCCAACCTATATAAACCCATTCATTTGCCATTTCCCACTCATGCTTTGGAGTAGAGACTTTGTAGCTAAAGGAGAGAAGGGAGATTGTGTAGCTCTGCAGGAGGAAGGTACGAGTGTTTATACTCGTTTTACACCGTCTTCAGGCTTCGGAGTTGCTGGAAGCAGTCTTGTTGTGTTTTGGGCAGCGGTTCTCTTCCTGGACATTGTCGCCAAGGTATCATTGTATCATTGCCATGTATTTTGCCTTTATGCTGAGATTATAGATCGGCCCTCCTATTGAGAAGCAGGCCCGGAGACGTAGTCCATCCTGGACGAACTCCGTTATCAACTTGTTGTCTTTATGTGTGTATTGTCTATGTTGTTTGGTTCTCTTCTTATGGATTTGTGAGCTTCATTCATGCTCTTTATGCAATTCATGTTAACGTCATAGAGTAGCAAAGATCTTGTTTCCGGATCACGGAAGCACACAAGAGTCTTGGAAGAAAGAGGTGGTTGGACAAGTCAAGTGCGCAGGACCCACCAAGTGATGGTACTTCAAGGACACAAGACCCAAAACAAAGTGGTTCCTAAGTGTGAAAGACCCACTATGCTAAGGACCAAGTGTGCGCAAGACCCACAAGGCATGATACCTTAGTTATGCAGATCAAGATAAGTGGCAAATGCATGAGTAAGCTTGACTATGAAGTAAGGAAGAAGGGATGCTACAATCAATTTGTGGGAACATCATCTGACTAAGTTGAGTATAAATAACAATCCAAGTTGGTGAGTGAAGGTAAGCTTGAATATGAACAAGTGGTAGTATTTTGATTTGGAAAGCTTTGAATTATTGGGGTATCAATGGCTCGTTGAACCGGAATAGCATAATCTAGTAGAGAGATAGATGCACAAGAATAGAAAAGCAGAACAATAGATGATGCACATGATGGTGTGATTTATCTACGACATATGCGCAAAGATAGAAATGAAGCACATTAGATGATGTGCAGGATGATGTATTTTATGGACCAATTGTGCATGAACATAAAGGCAGTATCACAGATGGTGTGCAGGAGGTCATAGTATATATGAGGAAGATGCACAAGAATAGAACAACAATATAGTACTAGATGATGCACAGTATCAGTTGAATATGCAATTTTACAGGAATAGAACAATATGTTGAACAACACGTAGGTCAAAGTATATGAAGTATGATAACCAGTGTGTAATATTGATGCAATGACATGAAGTTGGAATTGAACTGATGATATAGTACAATAATTGCGAAGGACAGAGTATATAACAGGTGCGCATAAGGAAATTATTCCAATAAATATGAATCATATCAGTAGAAAGCAAGAAGAATCTTCTATAGTCATATCAGGGTGGTAGGATGGAGCAAGGATCAGGGAGTCGATGCTTCCTTCAGGTCAGATCCTATAAATCTAGGGGGTCGATGCCTCCTTCCAATTGGTGCTGGTAAATTGGGTATTTTTTTCTTCCTTTAGGTTGTAGCCTGTAAATCAAGGGTTGGATACTCCTTCCATTTGGTGCTTCCCATGAATGTAATCTTTATTATGTAAGAAATCATTCCATGGTTTTCTCCTGTTTGGGTTTCCACATTAAATATTTTTGTTCTGTGTATTGTGCATATGTTGATGAATTGCATTGTTTATGATGAATGCATAATATAAGTGTTGTTTAAATTAGGTAAAAGTGAAATTTGTTTATAACTTCACTTAATATTGATTCACCCCCCCTCTTAGTATTAATAATATTTCCAACAATTGATATCAGAGTGGGTGTCTTCAGTAACAATTTAACAACTAGAAGATATATATTTGTGTAGATATGGACAAGCAAGAAGGACTCTCCACCAACAAAGCACATGGATTTTCAATGGCTCAAAATACACTTTCTGGAGGATAATGATGGAGGTGTATCTAAAGTCCTTTGGTGTTGATGTGTGGCAGTCAATTGAAAATGGATACAATGTTCCCACAACTGCACCAGTTTATCTAGATGAAAGAAGACACTATGAATATAATTCAAGGGAAAGGAATCCACTGTTATGTGGATTGGAAGACTCTGAATTCACTAACGTCATGCATTGTACTTCAACAAAAGAAGTACGAGACAAAATCAAAAGTATATATGAAGGAGACGAGAAATTCAAGAAAGAAAAACTACAGACATATTTTGGACTATTTGAGTCTTTGAAAATGAAATAAGAAGAAAATATTGCTTAATACTTTCTTCGAGTCAATGAGATAGTCAATGCCATCCGAGGTCTTGGATTTCAACTAGCCGAAAAATCGATCGTGCAGAAAATACTAAAAACTCTACCACCGAGATTTGCCTCCAAGGTGCTAGTTTTAGAAGACATAACAAATCTTGAAATATTGAAAAAATATGAGCTTCATAGAATCCTCACTACATATGAGATGAGAACCGAAAGGGAAAATCCCACTAGGAAAGAAGCAAGTTTCAAAGCCACCAGGAAAGTAAAACATGAGCATAAAAATAGCTCATCTGATGAATCGGATGAGGAAGAGGCAAATTTTGTAAGGAAGTTAAAAAGAGGACACGGAAATTACAAGGGTGAGATACCTTTCAAATGTTTTAAATGTGGTAAAGTAGGCCATTTTGCTTCAAAGTTTCCTTACAAAGAAGATAGAGATAGTGATAGTGAAGAATATGTCAATTACAAAGAACGAAGGATGTCACACCCACATGACAAATCTTAGAACGGGGAGAAGTTCCCTAAACAGAGGAAGAGTCTATACTCCAGGGAAGACAGTAGTTCATCTAAAGAAGGTGATTGCGATGATAGTCTAAGAGAAGTGCTTTTCATGGAATTTATAGAAGATGAAGGGACATAATAAAAGAAAAAATGTTTCTCCTCTATCAAGAAAGACACATCAAATACACTTAGTAAATCAGGAACACTAGATAAGTACCTTTTTAGTGTCGATCTTTAATTCACCTCCAAAATATGTTGCAGAAATCAGATCAGACAGTTGGTCTGAAGAGTAATAAATTACAAAAGATGACTAGGAGGGTGAACTGGTTAGTAGAAAAATGAAAAATGAGTTGCTGACAAATCAACTTGATCAAGGGGATAAAGAGATCTCTCACTTAAAAGAAGAATTGATTTAGATGGAAAAAGGGGAACGGGCTCAAGAACACTTCGTGAATGATACCCCGGAATGTGCAAATCCAGGAAATGACAAGACTTTCTTAAAGCGGAAATGGAGAACAAATTCAATAATAGCACATCAATTCTTGACAAGATATTGAATGATCAAATATCACCAACAAACAAATCAAGGTTTGGCTATGACATGACAACTAAGAAGATCTGTGACAGCAAGTGCATTTCAAATCAAATGAATCCATTTCAATCTAGGTATGATAGTTCTCTCAATGATTACAAATTTCTCTGTTACATTGATAAAAAGAAGGTTCAATACATTGAAGTGCGCGAGGTGCAACTACAATGGATATATTGCAAAATACTATCATATTGTAAGATGTTATACTTGTGATGGTTTTGGACATAAGGCTCAATATTTTCGAACAGTAAATCGTCCAGAAAGAAATACTTTATATGATATCAACAACAAGACATGGACCAAAAAGGAAAGCACTCAAGCGCAGTATCAAAAAGGGTGTATGCACATGAAAAATTGAGAAAAGAATATTCCTCAATCTTTTACAATTGAACCAAATAATCCAAGTATGTCTCAAGCAGAAAGTGATTGTTGCATATCTGGATAATCTCTAAAAGGTTGAGTAAGATCCTTGAATTCAACATGTTATTCATTAGGAATTCAAGTAAGTATTAGTATGTGGTGTAGTCATAAAACATATGAAGCTTTTTGTATAAAGTCACACCAATGTAAATTTGCAAAGGAAATGCGCAGATATCCATAAAAGTAACAAATAATGCCATAGTAAATTATTTGCAATGTGTTGAAATAAAATAGTCGCATAAAGAATACATTCATGTGATTAAGTACTGCTTTTGACAAATAGGAGTTATTAATGCACAAATACAACATATTTACATAATCATAGTTTGTATTGCATTCAAAATTTGTTATTACATGAAGCAAAAATTACAAAATTGAAAGTTACAAATCAACTTAGAGTCGAAGCTCGAGGTCCAACTATGTGACATGGTTGGATGGTTGCTGAGACAAGTGAAGTTCAAGATCCAGTGGAGCTTGCTCGATGAACTTAGGAGCTTTCAAAAGTGGACAAATTTGCAAGGTCGAAGACGTGTTGGAATTACACTGCTCCATCTGAATCGAATTCAGCAAGTCAAGAGTTTACTTTTAGTTGTCTCTCCAAGCATTCAATTCTCTTATTCATATTTGAAAATTCCTCTAAATTACTCTAGTTAACTTTGTGAAATTGAAACACAATAGATCTAATTGAACAAGAAATCAATTACAAGAGATGAAACTCAGAAAATATGTGTAAACTGTGCAAAAGACTTGCAGCAGTGCTCTATTGAACTCAGAAGTAGAATACAATACAATGTGCAGTCACAATGACTGAATAACTCGAATTAACTAAGGAGTTCATTCGAAATAGTTGCATGGAATAGCTTGGCTCCAACTAGGAGTCCTCATCATCAATCAGTGATGGTCATCAATGCACAAGTAATTGTCATCTAGGTGTCAAACTGAGTCTAACTGAGTGTGGTGAGTGTAACTAGCGCATGAAGCACTAATGTAGGGAAGGAGGCTCAGTGGAGGGCACATGAGGAGCTGACTGGAGTAAAAATAGGCAATCTAGTCTCACTGGGGGTCCAACGGAGTGATACAATCAGTTGAGGAGTTAATCTATCCTTAAATCAAGGAAAGATCCATAAATAACTCAACTATCTAAAGTGTAACTGAGTGGTAGGTGAAGAAGTGCGCCTTTCTCAAGTGGTAGGTGAAAGGTGGGCACCTTACTGACTAAGACGGCTATAACTGCATGGAAATAAGCTCTCAGGGCTAACAAACTAGGGACAAGGTGCTGGGGGTCACCAAGCTGATGACTGGGATGCATGCAAATACATGCATGCATGCAAAAATGCATGCAAAGTATAAAAACTTAATGATGAGATATCCTAACACCCCCCCTCAAGCTATATTATCATGTAAACAATAAATAATAGGGCCCTTATTACTAAGACCAAAGGTCACCCCGATACAATAATCCAAAAATGCTACAAATAAATCTAAGTGAGGAAAGAGGGAAAACCCAAAGGGAAGAAAGCCCCCCCTCAAGATGAACATAGAAGGATTTAATCTGTCTCCACCATGATGGAACTCACCCCCAATAGTGAACGGAGGTAAGAGAACTTCTTCTCAATGAAGCTCTTGGTGAAGATGTCTGCAATTTGCTCATCGGTAGGGAAATATTGCAAACAATGGTTCTGTCATGCACAAGCTCTCGGATGTAGTGCATGTGGATCTCGATGTGCTTGGTCCTCTGTCTCTAAACTGGATCCATCGAGATCTTGATAGCACTTTGATTGTCACAAAAAATGGTAGTCGAAGTAGTGCTACCAATATCAAATTCTGACAAAATACCTTGCAACCAAACTGCCTAAATGCAAGCATTGACTGCTCCTCGATACTCTGCCTCTGTTGAAGACAAGGCAATGGCTGCCTAATTTTTGCTTGAACAGCAAATAGGCCCAGTTCCAATCATGAAAACATAACCTGAAGTGGACTTCCGATCAATACTATCACCCACCCAATCTGAATCAGTGTACCCAACCAAATCTAGCTCATAATCTACAGCATAGTGTATGCCAAAGTGTCGAGTACCCTGCACATAGTGCAAGATCCTCTTGGTTTCCCGCCAATGGAGCTCATGGGGCTGCTGCATATATATTGATACAACACTCACGGCATAAGATATATCAATCCTTGAGTGTTTCAAGTATAGTAGAGAACCGATCAACTGTCGATACAATGTAGAATCTGCAAGCGGTGTAGAATCTCCCTCCTCAAGACTGATTCCCGAGAGGAATGGAAAAGGGGATGCCTTACAATCTGAAATATTAAATTTATGTAGTAGGTCTGAAACATAATTTTTCTGATATATAGTGATCCCATCAAATTTTTGAGCAATTTCTATCCCAAGGAATTGCTTCAGCAAGCCCAAATCACTCATGTCAAAAGCTAGATTTAAGGCAGTTTTTAGCTTGTCGATTGAACTAAGAGTGCTACCAGTTATCAAAAGATCATCAACATAAAGAAATATAATCAGAAAATTACCTTCATTTTGTTGTAGGTACACATTTGGATCTAATTTGCACCTTCCGAAGTTTTGGGAGAGAAGGAAGGAGTCCATCTTAGCATACCAAGCCCTTGGGGCCTGTTTTAAGCCATACAATAACTTCTTCAATCTGCATACTAAATTTGGATCTGATATATATGCTTCTGCATGCTTCATATATATTTATTCTTTCAGATATCCATGGATAGATGCACTCTTCAAATCCATATGATGCACTTCCCAGTGCTTAGATGTGGCAATGGCCAAAACTAGGCGGATAGAATCCATCTTTGCAACCGGTGCAAAGGTCTCAGTGTAGTCCACTCCTTGGACTTGGGAGAAACCTTTTGCTACCAACCTAGATTTTTATTTGCATGTTGAAGCCATCAGTAGAAACCTTTGTGCCATAGACCCATTTACATTGGACTAATTTCCTCCTAGTTGGAAGAGAAACTAGCTCCCATGTAGCATTCTTTTGAAGAGAATTGTACTCTTCATCCATGGCGGTTTTCCATCTCGGATCTTGGTGGGCATGATAATATGATTTAGGATCTGAAACTATCATCAAAAAAAATTTCTCAGATATCAAAGGATCATAGAATGAAAGATCCATACCTTCTCTTTGAAATTCTGCTCGAGTTCTCCTTGGATCGACAGGATTTCCAATGTTTTGACGAGCAGGATTGAGTGTATTTTGGGCCTGCTTTGGAAAGTGTTGGGGGACAACTGGATCAGCTTCTGAACTTGATGTATCATGTTCATCAAAGTTTGATAAAATATCAGAAATATCAGAACCAATACTTTCATCATCTTCTTCAAATTCTTCTTCTTGTAGAGGCGGTAAATCAACAGTTTCTTCCTCGACTAGTTCTAGATTTTGAAGCGGTTCTTCAAATCTAACACTTCGCTCAATGAATATATTTTTGGATATGATATCCATTAGTTTGTATCCTTTTTATTCTTTGGCATATCCCAATAGGATGCATTCAACACTTTGTGGATCCAAATATTTTCTCTTTTCAGTCGGAATTCTAGCCCAAGCGGTTGAGCCAAAAACACAGAAATTGGACATATCAGGTTTGTGACCAGTATAAGCTTCGAAAGGTGTAATATCAGTCAAAGATGAATGTGGAACTCTGTTTTGAATGTATGCATCAACATTCATGGCCTCATCCCAAATTTTTTCAGCCAAACCTTTTGATTCAATCATACAGGTTGCCATCTCTTTCAGTGATCTATTCTTCCTTTCCGCTACACCGTTCATATGAGGTGTGTAGGGAACTGTGTGCTGGATCTGAATGTTGCTTTCAGCACAAAGCTACAGTAGCTCTGATTTGATATATTCACCTCCATTATCATATCTAAGAGCTTTTATCTTCCTCTCGGTGGCAGTCTCAATAGAAGCCTTAAAAAACTTGATTTTTTCTAGTACTTCCGACTTGTTTTTGAGAAAGAAAACCCATGTAAATCTGGAGAAGTCGTCGATGAATGTCAAAACATACCTTGAGCCATTCATGGAGGTATGTGGCAGCGGACCGCAAATATGATAATGTATCAGCCCCAAAATGCAAGAAGCTCTACTAGCTTTTCCTTGGTCAAACTTGTGCTCGGGGTGCTTCCCAATGATGCAACCTTTGCATATTCCCTTCGAGGATTTGATCGTCGGAAGGCCATCAACCATGGAATTTTTCTGTAGCAGCTGAAAATATTTATAATTTAGGTGTCCAAACCTCTCATGCCATAGCCTACTAACCTCATTTCCATGAGTCAGAAGAGCGGTGGGCTTGTCTTGTGGCAGAAAGTGTGAAAATTCATATGCTTTTGCGACATGATTGGCTTTTCCTACCGCAATGAGTTTTCCACTTTGAATATCAGAAATTTCAACTTTGTTAGGGAAGAATACAGCTTTCTTTGGTGAACCAGTGTGTGTCATCTAATAAACGGAAAGAAGATTCGAAGCTAAGGAGGGTACATAAAGAACATTGTGGAAACTGCCATGCTCTAAATGGATGGTACCTTTTCCCTTTGAGGAAATCTGAGAGTCATCTCCAATGTGGATGGAGATGGTTCTATTTGGATCAAATGCTGATAGAGAATATTTGCTTGCATCCATGTGGTTTGAAGGTCCAGAATCAATGAGTACAGTTGTGGAGTTCGAAACTGTGGCCATGAGTGCATGTCCTCTTTTAGGATGTTCATTTTTCTCCTTCTTCCTTGCACCGTCAGGAAAGGTTATGTTGTTTTTCTCTAAAATAAGGGCCATATGTTCTATGGTTTTCTTCATGCATGAACTTTCAGGATGAAATCCCTTGCTGCAATAAGAACATTTAGATTTCTCTTTTCCCTCTTTCCCTTTTTGCTTGTTTCTTGAACCTGATGTCTCATCCTATTGTTTTGTCTTCTCTCTTTGCTTGGATGGATCAAACTTTGGCTTCTCTTTCTTTTGCTTCCCTTTTCCATTCATAGCTTTGGATACTCCAGCAAATAATGCTTGAGCTTTGGAGCATATGGTCTCCATTTGAATGAGTTTATCATGCTCCTTCGTCACGGATTCAATGAAGGCACTTAAGGTAGGCATTTTCCAATTGGGAATTGTGAGCTTTCCCATATTGAAGGATGAAACAAAAACTGAATAATCTTTTCCAAGTTTCAAAAGAATGCATAGGATCAATTGTTTATCTTCTTTTTCCACTCCACATTGCTTCAATAACATAACCAAGATTTTAAACTTAGTGAAGAAGTAATTGATGGTCTCGAAATTTTCAAGATTGAGGGCAAACAACTCATTCTATAGCTGATAAGATCTCATATCATCCTGCTTGCCAAAGAGTGTGGCAAGTTTCTCCCATACCTCTTTCGGAGTATTCAATCCACTGAGATGGAAAAGAAGATCCTTAGAGATGCTGAGACAAAGGAACCATAAGCTTCATCAAGCTTATTGAAATATTTTTCCTTCTCTACTGTTGATGTAGCTTCAACTTCTAGGCCCATGGTAACTCTGTAGAAACCTTTAGAGCGTAGCAATATCTCCATATCATCCTTCCACTGAAAATAGTTGAAGGGAGTGAGAAGATTTGATGAAGAAGTGGCCATCTTTCAAGAGGAGCGAATGCAATAGAAGTGTAGAATAACCTGCAAATCACAAGAAAACAAGAACCATAAGGTCGAACAATCCACCCTTTTTAGAGTTGCATCACACCCAGCATAGGAGATCAAGCAAGCTTGAAGATCCAATGATTCATATCCAAGAATTCTGTGGAAAACTCACGGCTTCTGGAGTGGATTGGAGAGAAAATTTCAGCAGTAGCGAATGCGCAATAGAGAATGCATGCCACAGCTGTGATATTTTTGAGCAAAAATCACTCAATCTTCATGTAGAACACCTGCAAAAAAGAATTCTTGCCCCTGCCATGGCTCTAATACCATGTGAAATTGAAACACAGTAGATCTAATTGAACAAGAAATCAATTACAAGAGATGAAACTCAGAAAATATGTGTAAACTATGCAAAGGACTTGCAGCAGTGCTCTATTGAACTCAGAAGTAGAATACAGTACAATGTGCAGTCACAATGACTGAATAACTCGAATTAACCAAGGAGGTCATTCGAAATAGCTGCATGGAATAGATTGGCTCCAACTAGGACTCCTCATCAGCAATAAGTGGTGGTCATCACTGCACAAGTAACTGTCATCCAGGTGTCAAACTGAGTCTAACTGAGTGGGGTAAGTGTAACTGGCGCATGAGGCACTAATGTAGGGAAGGAGGCTCAATGGAGGGCGCCTGAGGAGCTTACTAGAGTCAAAATAGGAAATCGAATCTCATTGGGGGTCCAATTAAGTGATACAGTCAGTTGAGGAGTCAATCTAGCCTTAAATCAAGGAAATATCCATAGATAACTCAACTAACTGAAGTATAACTGAGTGGTAGGTGAAGAAGTGCACCTTTATCAAGTGGTAGGTGAAAGGTGGGCCCCTTACTGACTAGGAGGGCTATAATTGCATGGAAAGAAGCTCCCGGGGCTAGCAAACTGGGGACAAGGTGCTTGGGGTCACCAAACTGATGACTGGGATGCATGCAAATGACTGGGATGCATGCATGCAAAGTATAAAAAAGGAATGATGAGATATCCTAAAAAACTTGATATTGTGCATACCATTGCATGAAGTCGGATTCCTTCATCTGGTATTTCCAAGTCCCCATATCTACTTTCAGCCTTGCGAATTCATCTTGTTGTGACTAAACCAGTGAATGAAGACTATCGAATGAGTTGTTAAATATTTGAAAGTATTTAGACATGGCGGATAAAGTTGCAACACTCAGAATAAGCTTGACAAGGAATGAAAATGAACCAAGATGAAAGATGATGCCATAAACAGGTCATCTATAGATTTTGAAGGTGTTTTCCACATGAACCAATTTTTTTTTGGAGACATTGACCTTATTTCCATTCATGACCGTGCAATTTGAATATGAATAGGAAGACATCAAAATTAATTGCATGAATTAATAAGATCAAGCTAAGAGAAAAAAGTGAAAATTGAACTCATTGTTCCATGTGACTGAAATGATGTCATCTAAAAGGATCGAGTAAGGCAACAATACTTTATATATTTCGCATGTTTTATCAATCACATCGAATTTTTTCCAAGATGGTTGATAGATGGAAATATGTGCGACATCAGGAAAGATTCTTTAGACATTGTGGAAATATGTGTGAAGTCTGGAGGAAGATGTGGGTCATTAATATCAATATTAATGAAGATGTGTGTTAAGGAAAAAATTGCACAAGTGTGCACTCTTCCACTTGGTAAGGGGCTAGGCCTTGTCGGCTACAGCAAGGGCTCAGTCCTTGCAGCCCCTGTGTGGTGTGATGGTTGTCCTCCAAGTGATCCTGCAATAGATTGGTAGTGAAACTCACATAAAACAAAGAAATATGGATAAAGTGAAAAATAGAAAGATTGGGGAAGAATCCAAACTCCAATAACAATCCAAGATATGCCAAAACCCTTTTGTATTTCCCAATGGTCAAGTTGTACAACACCTAGGAGGTGTGGGATTTAAGGGAAAACAACAATATCCCTTAGGGAGGCCTTTTTTGTCCAAACCAAATGCTAAGTAGGTGGTAGAACAATGGAGAGAAACCCTTGCCCCTTGAAGGAAGGTGGAAAGGGTGCTTGGGAATGCTTACAATGATAAGAAGAGGTGGGATATGAGAAATATCCAACACAAATCCGACAACATAAACTTTCTATTGATTTCTCTATACAAAATGCATGCCAATGGATTCCTTTTATAGGCCAAGAGGTGGCCAACAAACAACTAGATCCAAATGTGAACTCATCTTCTCCATGAATTAGTTCCAAGGTACACTAAGGTGGCTAATTAATGCCACCAAGTGTGTGAGGAGTTGAATTTTGATCCTCGGAGATGATGGAGCCTTCAATGTGCCATGGGAATTAGGCGGTCCCGTCATTTTTACAGTAGCATGAATACTGAAGGAATAACCACACGGTGTAGCGCGATCGTTGTTCTAGTAACCTGCACTATAGCACAGGTTACCAATTTTTTAGCCAGGTGACCCCTTCGTTTGACTATTTTTTTGGCACTTTTGGACTCATGTTGTCTTTTTGATTTGTTGAGGATTCCTTTGGTGAATTTCATTATTTATGTTGATGACTCCTTATTGCAAGATTCATCAAAATGTCGCATGTGTGCGAGATTTAGGCGTTAACATATGCCCCCCTGATGTATGACGTTCGGAGGGTATTGTAGAGATGATAATGCATCATACTTTCTTATGTTTCCCTCGTGTTCTATAGGATGAAGCATATATGGAAAAATAGGGTACACCCATGGGGGAAGGTTATTGGTGATGACCGTTGGAGATATAGTAAAGAATAGGTTTTTATACAAATGAGGTGGGCATACCCTTGCTTGTGAAATGTTGTCAAAGTGATTACAATGAGAGAGGACAAAAAGGTGTCACTCAACTATACTAATGGGACATGGATGAAGGCAGATTCAAGCCATGTTGGAGTAAATGACCCAAGAACTACTGCAGAGTGCTGAAGAAGCAGTACTGCTGATGATCATGATAAGCCCACGGGGTTGGGGGACCGGTATGGTATGTAAGGTTTCCTGAGATATTTACTATGCCAGATGGACTGTGACCATGATTTGTAAATGTGAACATTGCTACCTTCAAAAGTATGTTTCCTCTTGATGCAATAGACGTTTTGACATCGATCATAGGGGAAATCACTTAGTTAGGGAGCACTAATGACTCTCCCTACCAATCGAGGTGATTCCTTATAGTGATTGAAAGGGATCCCAAGAGGTGTTTCCTCTTGATGCAATAGATGTTTTGACATCAATCAAAGGGGAAAGCATTTAGTTAGGGAGCACTAATGACTCTCCCTACCAATCGAGGTGATTCCTTATAGTGATTGAAAGGGATCCCAAGGTACAACTGCAACTATTGCAACTCTCAGAATGCAGTGTTTTGATGTTGATGAGAGGTGGAGCACATGATAAGACTAAGGTATTACCTTGAGAACCAAGATTCTATTGTAACCAACTAAGGGGCGGACAGACCTGACACAAGACTGGTTAATAAGCATGGGGATCATAACTTACTTTGATCAATGTAAAACATGGGGAGTGGTGACGACAGATTTCCTTTCAGAATGGTACAGATTGAAATGGACGGAGACAAACTGCAAATGAAAGGGATTTGATGAAGACACAAAATGCGACGTAATGGTGATCGACAAAATAGATACTGCTGAAGATACTGAGACTTGAATTCAAAAATCAAAGGTGTCCATGGGTTGCTTCCAAAATAATATTATGTTCACATAATGTAAGGTGGTGAGGGAACTGTTTGTACATAGAGAATAATGGTGGGGTCCCCACAATTTTAGGTGTGTCGGGGGACCAATTTGATGATGGGTGGAGTCCCATCGGTTTTGAGTGGGTCGAGGGACACTTTCGAATATGAAGTGGGGGTTAATTTGTAGATGTAAATATGGGTGCACCATGAATCAATGCCATGTAGTGTATGCCTGCGGGATAACTGAATAGAACTGGTTACTTCTGAGGGTGGGTGCCCCATACATGTCTTCACAAGGGTGCTGATATGAAGAAGACTGTGGAGGGTAAAGTGCTCATGGAGGTATGAGTGGGATATGTGAATCTTTATCATAACACGAGCCAAGGAAGCTTGCATTGTTTACTTGGTGGAGTAAATGTGCAATCACAAAATGATAAGCGAAGGGATGATCTTTTCAAGCTGTATCAGGTTCCTCAAACTTGTGGGGGTCAACATCATGGGTGTCAATTGATGACAGGGATGGCAATGGTGTGCACACCCATGGGGGAACATGTTATTCTCAGTGATCATGTTGATGGCACATCAAGATCGAGAATGAGGGCCCTATGGTTATTAGAGGGAATACTGGTAAATGAATTATAAATCAAGGGAAAATAGTGTCTGTATTCCAACTTGGGAATGATACCTATGGTAGGGTAATCGGCACCCTTGATGATGTATGGAGCCTTGTTCTTATCAAAAGAAGGGTTGCAGACTTGTCTTGGCCGCGATACTACACATACGATGCACATACCCAATGTAGTAAAGGACATAATCAAGGTGTTGACGATGTAGAAATAATATAACCAACACAAGTCATACTTGTGGGGTACTGCAGTATTAAGGGTAGAAGAGTTTGAGGTACAACCCATTGACCCGGTGGTTGAGGGTCATACCTTCGGGGTCAGTTAAGACATAGGATCCTTTTGGGAGGCATTGCTTAAAGACATAAGGGCTTGTCCATTTAGATACAAATTTACCAGGTCCTTGCTTGTTGTCTTTCTTGGTGTTGAAGACAAGGACAAAGTCACCTTTGTTGAAGGTGTGTGGTCGCACTTCTCGGTCATAGTGTGACTTGGAATGAAATTTCATGGATTCATTTTTTTGAAGAGATTCTCGGCGTTCCTCGTCGAGGTGTTCCAAGGTAAATAGGCATTTCTCCAGGTCGGGAGTATCTGGTAGAAACTCGACAGTGGATTGGAGGGTGGGGATTTGACACTCTATTGGGAGAACGACTTCTACACCATAGACAAGGTGGAATGGGGTAAAACCCATAGCAGTCTTGACTGAAGTGCGGTAAGCCCAAAGAGTGGGAAAGAGCATGTGGTACTAGTTAGTCTTATTTTTATTTATTGTGCGTTGCAGCATGGTTTTGAGAATTTTGTTAACAACTTCAACTTGACCATTTGCTTGGGGGTAGTAAGTTGTTGAAAATTCGTCTTTAAATCCTAACATCTTTGATAGTTCTTCGAATGTCTCATTGTAGAAGTGTCTTCCATTTTCGGAGACGAGTTGTTTATGAACGTCAAAACATGAGATGACGTGGTTAAAGAAGAACCAGGCGGCAGTCACTCCTTTATAACCAAATGTGCGCATTGCTTTGGCCCATTTAGTAAAGTAGTCCAATACAACAATGATATTGTGGTTCCCTTGGGCCGAAGCCGGGTGACATTCCATAAAATCAATTGCCCATTTGAAGAATGGACTAGTGGTGATGATTGGGTGTAGAGATGCAGGGGGAGACCATGTTTTACAGGAAAAAACCTGACAATTGGCACACCTTTTGATGGCGTAAACACAATCTTTGAAGACAGAGGGCCAAAAAATAATTGTCCTGTAATATTTTTTGGGTGGTGGCGAGTCTTGAGAGGTGGACGCCGTATGCGCCACTATGACATTCATTCAACACATGTTCAGCCTCTTCATGTGTTAGACACCGTCATAGTATAGTGTCAATGCCATGACAGTATAAGACATCCCCGATGAGGAGGTACCTTTGTGCCCAGTGACGGATCTTTCGGCGATCATCAATGGAGCAAACATCTGAGTGCGAAGATAAGTAAGGATATCGTTGTACCATGGATCATCACTTGTGATGAGAAATAGGTGCTCATCGGGTATCTAGTCCTTGACAGACTCACTTGAGGTGGGATATGGAAGGTCTGTAATGAGCTCAACCAATGCCATGGATTTATTTCTTTTAGGAATAACAAATTTGTGGTCGAAATATTGTAAGATGTTGATCTTACGCACAAATTTAATATTAATAAGCCTACGGCTAAGTATGTATTGCATATGGTTGGATTCAACAACCACATTTTTTTTTATGGAGCATAATGTAGTGGCGGAGCTTCTAGATGGAAAGGATGACTGCGAGCGCGAGCTTCTCATCATGATTGTAGTTGAGCGTTGGTCCAACAAGGGTTTTGATGACATAATAAATGGCATGGTCTTGGTGGTCCTCTGTAGGTTGGACTATCACACTAGCCACGGCGAAAGCTAACGCGAATATATATAATATGAAATATTTATCAGAGTTTGGAGGAGAGATGAGGGGAGCTCACGATAATCCCTATTTAATGAAATCGAATGTGGTTTGGGCATAGTCATCCCACTTAAATGCTAGATATTTTCTAAGGAGTTGTAAAAATCCATGGGCCTGAGTGTCATAGTTGGGAACAAAACGACGAAGAAAGTTGGCCTTTCCTTTGACACTCTACAACTAACGTCGTGTTCGTGGGGATGGTAATTCCAAGATGGCTTGAACCTTTGAGGGGTCGATGATAATGTCATATTTGGAAACAATGAATCCTAAGAGGTTAACGGTGGTGACACAAAATACACACTTAAGGGGGTTCAAACGGATGTTGTATTTGTGACACCTTGGTCTTGAAGATGGTCGCATATTTTCTTAGATTTGGAAGTAAGGTCATCTAAAAAGGAGATAATGATGTGAGCCAAGTCATTAAAGACGTATTCCATTGCGCATTGGAAAGTGGCCCCATGGTGTCGTAAATGCAGTTTTGTACTAATCTTGGGGCGGATCTGTATCTGGTTATATCCGAAGAACCCATCCATAAAGGAAAAAATTTCACTATCAATGCATGAGTCAACGATTTGGTCAATGAATGGTTTTGGAAAAATATCCTTAGGACAGACTAAATTGAGGTCCTGAAAATCTATGCAGACACGAATAGTTCCCTGCTTTTTGTTAACTGTTACACCAAATGCGGAAGTTTGAATATTAAATATACAAAAATGTATAAATATAAATATATATATATGATATTGAATAAAAAGAATGATGTATTACAAAATAAATAACCTAGTTTATTTAGGCCTTTAAAATTACTATTAATAATTAAACCTTTTCAAATACACCTCTTGATAATAAGAATAACATCCTACCATTAATTAAATATAATTAATATATTTATAACATTTCCTTTTCCTTAAAAATCTTTGTCATCGAAGCTTATCTAATCGATCTTCTTCATCCATTGAAATTTACTCTAGAATTTATATTTCCTTCTAATAATTTTAACAATGGTAGGATAAAATACTTTCCTTTAAATGAATCGTACTGGTCGTAGACATTAATGCACCTTTTATCTTTATGTTTATAGATAAGATGGCCTTAATAACAAAGATATATCATTCCACTGTTATGGTCTTGACCTCACGTAACATTTCACGTAACATTTGAAAAAAAGCTAATACATTTCCACGTATACTTTCTTCTCCAATCTAATATCACTTAGGCCTTCTTATATATATATAAACTAAATTAGTATTTCATTGGAATGTTATATTTTCCTTTTGTACTTATAGAATAAATATATTATATTTTAATACTTCCTTTGTGTACCTTCATACTTTTTTTTATTTAAAATCCACTTAATTACTTTGTTTTGGCATATCGCACTCGTGTCTAACATTGCATCACATCACTTAATTTGTTGGCACGATTTAATTATTTATTTGTTAATGTAGGATGAATTTAATAAAATTCAAATGAATAGTCGTGCCATCGTATTGACCCACAAAAGTTTCCATTTTTTCTCACGAAACAAGAGTCTCTCAAGGAAACATAAAAACAAAAATAGTTGACATTTGACGACTACTCCATCGCTACTACGTAATGAAGATCGTAAAGATATATATTGAGATAATCCTCCAGAATTTCTTCAATGTCTTCCATATATTCGACAGTATCAAATTCTAAATTAAGTGAGCAAAATGAACCGGTGCAATGTCACCCATGACAACCGTTCCAACAACAACTTCATCTAGTTTGACATTGATGGTGCCATTTCACATTTACAATCGTATGATCATAAGGTGGAAGTCCTTTATTATTTTCTGTCTTTTATCTATTTTTGCTATTGCTCGAATAGTAATTCCAGAGTCTTCATCTACAGGAGCGTATTCCTTGGTTCTCAATTCTGCAATTTGCCGATTTTTGGTTATTTTTTTATTTTCCTTACCAATCTCTTCGTCTTTAGACAAGCATGGGACACGGGTAAAGCCGGACGTGATTTGAACTCGTGACCTCTTTTTACAACATGTGACTTCATATCAAGCGAAACACCAATGAGCCACACCCGTACAGGCATCTTTCATACTATTGTTATTTTCTTTTGTGCCTTTAATTAATTCAAGAGTTTTCCCTATCATTTCTCTTGATTTATGGTCCTTTATTGATTTTTACTAATTTTTTTCAAGCCGAAAAAGATAACTTGTTATTCTTGAGGAATCAAAGTTACATCATATACATAACCACATAAAAGTGTCATCTGGATCATCCATCCATACCAGAATACTACAAAAAAACCCAACAATACCTATGTAAACAGATTACATGCTTTTACGGGCATATTGCTTACCATCAAGGACCAAAGAGGCAAAGATCCCCCAGAAAGAGGACATCATACTAATTACAAAAAAGAAAGTATGATCGACCATACTCAAACAACAAGCAAAAAGGAAATGGTCTAGAACAAAAGGTGAGTTCCAACATCAATAGGAACATCATCCACAAATTCTTCAAAATGTAGGATACCGTCCATCTGTCCCACCGCCACCTTTGATAAGTGATCAACTTCCATGTTAAACTCCCGATAGATATGGAAGAAAGAGAGCTGAGTAAAAGACTCCTTTAACTCCAAGATTCTAGTCATCCAATGACTAAGATGAAGGACACTTAAAGAATATTTCCCTGCAATCCAATTGATAATAACCATAGAATCCCCTGCCACCTGTAACATTTGAATACCACGATGCCTGGAAATCCACAAAATACCCCCCAAAGCCAGCAATTCCGCCTTCATATTAGTACCAGAACCAACACTCATCCAAAGCTTAATGGTATGCCCCATCTTGATATATAAAACCATACCTGCTCCACAAATACCCTCTTTTTGAGCCCCATCAAAATAGCCCACAGGGACAGAAGTGTCAAAAAGAGGAGGAATAAGAGATCTATGTTTCATCTTTACCTTCTTCATGCTTACTTCCCTGTACTGAGCGATCGCTCTACAAGCTTCATGAATGAAATTTGGTCTCTTGTTATTAAAAATAAGATGGTTCCTTTGTTTCCAAACTTCCCAACATATAAAAAAAGGAAGCTCAAGAAATCGAGGCTTTAGTAAGACACCAAAACCTTACACTATCTTGAAACTTATCTCGAATCCAACAAAACTTGAAGTGTAAGATCTCTTGACAAATATTCCAGACATTTGTTATAAAAGTGCAAGACACGAAAATATGAGAAACGGACTCAGAGTTATGAGAGCATAGACAACAAAAACTCGGGCCAATAAAGCCACGTCTCATTAAATTATCCCACGTAAAAACTTTATTTTCCAAGCATAACCATAAAAAACAACAGATCTTCGTAGGGATTTTGCATTTCCAGATTTGAGAAGACCACCAAGCAGGCTCCTTGACCGCGTGATCCTTTACCAAAAAGTCATAAGCAAATTTTGCAGAGATGTTACCATTTGAACCTGCCCAGTCACAAACTAGACAATCAGGTTCGTCTATCAGTCGAATACCGGCTGCACTTAAATTTAGAACATAAGTCTTCCATTCACTAGCCTCGCTGCCAGTAAGACCCAAATCATAAGATTGCATCCATCCAAAAGAGAGAGTTCCAGGAGATCCTGTAAGATAAATATGCACGAGGACATCTATATTTCTGGAATGAAGAGCCATAACCAAATGTTGTAAAAGACGAAAGTCCTCCTGTAAACCCACAATCAGGTCAATACCAATGTAAGCCCAAATGCCACATCCAATTTTCCAACTCAGATGCTTCTTCAAAATGGGTAGCTTCTTACACAGACCTCTCCATATCGCCAATGAGTTAGAAGAAATTTTAGGAGTATCCTAAATCCAAATATAAGGCAATTTAGACTTTAAATATTTCTTTTGGATAATAATACTCCACAAGCTATCACCAAACAGAACCCGCCATAGTGTCTTTGCACCCAAGGCCTCCTCGAACCAGAAAATATTTTTCAACCCCCAACCACCAAAACGCTTAGGGAGCACAATATAGTGCCACACAGAAAGATGAAATTTAGCTTGAGATAAGCTTCCTAACCACAAGAATTGAAACATTCTCTTCCTTATGCCTTCCAACACCTTCCTAGGAACCAAAGCCAAGGACATCCAGTAGACCGGAATGCTCTGCAAGACCAAGTTAATTAAAACATACCTTCCTCCTAAGGATAAAAAACGATAAGCCTAGGTATTTATCCTCTTCTCAATGCGGCGAATAAGCCACAACCAATCATCAATAGTGTATAATTGTTTGGCTTTAGTAGAAATCCCAAATAGTTGATTCCATCCTGTAGATTTTTCCAATGAAAAGGAAAAAAGCGCTCGATCTATTGCAGGAATAATTTGTCTGGCTCCAAGTCCACACCGATAAACAAAATGGATTTCTGAGTACTGAACTTCATACCCGAAGCTTGATAGAAAAGATTCAAAATATCAGCTAAGTAACTCCAATCAAGTAAGGAGCCCTGACCAAAAATGAGAACGTCATCCACGAAAAGTAAGTGTGAATTATGCAAGCCCAGCAACACCTTAATACCTTAAAAAAAATTCTCCTCTTTTGCAAAATTTAAGAGAAGACTTAAGCCTTCAATCAACATCAGAAAAATCAATGGTGATAGAGGACACCCTTGCCTTAAACCTCTATCACCCTTAAATAAAGTCGAAGGGTGTCCACTCAACCTGATCGTAAGCCTTCGAAATATCCAATTTTAAAACCACGACTTTCATCTTTTTCTGTTTTATTGCGTGGATACATTCTTGAGCTACTCCGATAGCATCAAGAATTTGATGGTTCGAGAGAAAGCCAAACTGGTCCTTAGAGAGTCCAACATCTAAAAAAGGTTTAATACAATTCGAAATAACCTTTGATATAATATTATAGACCAGATTACAGAGAGAAATAGGTATATGGTCGTTGTAACAAGAAGGGTTGTCCTTTTTAGGTGTAAGAGTGATGAAGGTAGAGTTAAGCTTATCCGGGACAAAACCTTTCATCCTCGATTCTTCCACATCACATTGCATCTCTTCCCCAAATAAATAAATAAAAAGTGTAAAAAGAGCTCAACAGTCCAACCGTCGGGTCCCAGGCTCTTAGATTTTTCAAAATGATCAAAGAACATCTCTGATTTCCTCCACAGAGATAGGAGCACTTATAGTTATGCCAGCTTCCTAAGAAAATATACGGGGATACTTACCAACCACTTTTAACTGATCAAGGAGGTTCCCACTTACATCATGTCTGTATACCTCACTAAAACATTCCACTGCACCAGCTTCTAGAGAGGAATGATCCTTCAAAGGTTTATCACTGAGTTCTTTTAGTTCCCAAATAGAATTTACATTTCTTCTCATGTTGGCGTAATTCTGAAAAAATTTAGTATTCTTATCCCCACACTAAATCCAAATCGCCCTACTCTTCAGATGCCAAGCCTCCTCTTCTTGAAGCAGGATCTGTTGTTTCTTAGATTCTAAGTAAACCCTGTATGCCACGCAATAAACCAAGAAAAGGTATTCAACCCATTCACCTAGAAAAGTAAGATATTGCTCAATAGAACACAATTCAGCTTGCATCCGTTCCTTCTTCTCCTTTTCCCAGTTGATGGCATCAAATTTCAACCTTTTTAATTTGTAGAGCAACGACTGTGTAGCAGAAGTAAACCCCTTTTGGAGTATTCCTTCCATTTAGATTGAACCAAAGAGCAGAAACTTTCATCCAAGAGCCAATTATGATTGAACTTAAATGGGTAACTCACCTTAGGACGGTTCACATCGAATTCCAAAAGAAACGGTTTGTGATCGGAAATACCAGCAGAGATAGACCAGCTCCTATACTTCCCAAGACAGTGACTCAAATCTTCTGCAATGAAAAACCTGTCAAGCCTTTTCGCACAACCACTCTTGCATGTTCTTTTGTTGCTCCAAGTCGGGACCAACACTGCAAGGGGTACATCAATAAGCTCAGTAGCCTCAAAAGAGTCTCTAAAATAACCAGCTAAAGGATCATCCTTACTGCCAGATCCCCAAACCTCCAGGGGAGAGAGGGTTAGATTCAGGTCACCCATAAGGATCAGTGAGGGGTCATTATAACACCCCCTCGAAAAAAGACCATCCCAGAAATCCATTTTATGGTGGTACAGGCCATACACATTTAGGAGACGAACAATTCTGTCAAAATCTTTGAACCTTCCTTCCAAAAAAATCCCAACACCCGCTAAGAAAGAGGAGAAATGGGCAGAGAGAGGGTTCCAGGCCGATAAGAGACCCCCCGATAAACCACTAGAATCATAGGCACAACAATTCCAAGATGGGAAAAGTTTTAGAAACACCTCACAGGCTTGTTGGGAGGAGACCATAGTTTCTTGAAGGAGAATAATGTCAGGTTTAGTAGAAAGAACCAACCTCTTGAGGGCAGTTCGTTTGGGAACACTGCCAAACCCTCGAGTTAAAAGGATCATTAGGAACCAAAATCCAGAGGGCTCTTTGCTCTAAGGGCCTCAAGATAAGAGACATTGGGAGGCAGGATAGACTGCACCCAGCCAATAGATGTAGTCTCAGAGAGTTTAGGGTTAACAAAGGAAGGATGGCTATCATCAACAAACAAGCTTGTACTCCCCGACACACCCTTTTTCCCATGCTTCTTTCTAGTGGTAACATTCTGTAAGCAGATCGAGGAAATGGGAATGCTATCATCACTACAAGGTTTTCCCGAGAAAGATGGAAGTTGGACCCTCTCTGAAATCTCTCCGACCGTGGCCCGAGAATCAGGAGAAAACTAATCACAAAGGGGGGTCGAATCCGAAACCCCTCCACACCAAGAAACAAGGGAGTCTGCATGCCCCAAATCAGGAGGGGATGGTGCATGATTCTCATCGTGGTTCCCAAACCGATCAATAGGCTCCAAAACAACCCCACAATCTGCAGCATCCACCGGACCCTTTCCAGGATGTATTCGTTTTCATTTATGTCTTGTTTGGAATAATGAAGATCTCAGGTATAATTCTTCTAACAGCTAAGTTGATACACTATTGTTTCTTTGTTGGAAACCTTGGTCATTGCAGGAAGGCAAGACCCTGAAAGACTATAAGTTGCTGGTAAATCCAGAGAGCAAATGAGTGGGCGATATAAATTGCTGGTAAATCCAGAGAGTAAATGAGTGGGCGATATAAATTATTAAGAAATCCAGGGAGTAGCTGGTTGAACGCTATAAAATTCTTGATAAGTCCAGAGAGTGGCTAGGTGGGCATTAACTACTTGGTAGGGTAAAGCAGCGTGTACGCTGACCCAACACCCCTTAAACAATTGATAAAACCAGTCGGAGCACTGGCCTAGCATAATGCTAAAGGATGTGATTGATAAACCCAGTCGGCATACTGGACTAGAATTGCCGATTCGAATGATTGTGGAGTAGCCTATGTGCTGGCCCAACATTCGTTATTGTGTTCACGGGAAATCCAATGCTTGGAAAGCGAAGAAGGATCCCGTGGAATAAAGTAAAGACATCCAATGCAGATAAGTATTCAGTTACCTTGTAGCTTCTTGCTTATGAATATACGTGTGTATATGATTTGGTTATGATTTCCTAAACTCTTGTTTAGAGAAAAACCCTATGGAAATGAACTAAACATGTGAATTGATTCAATGTTTGAGTGTAGGTATTGCTGGAAGCAAGGATTATGAAGGCATCCTAGAGATGCATGTGGACATGTGACCGTCCTAAAGAGCTCAGTATGAGCAGTAATGAAAGATGGTGCTAATGGATACGAGTGGATCCTAGCAGCCAAAGGTTCTGTAGGCAATAATGGGAAGGGTTCCCTAGCTGAAAATCCATATACAGACCTTAGACATTAAGTGTCATAGCCAAGAAAGGAAAGTCAAAGCATTCACATTGAAGTGAAAGAGACTAAGGAGCATGAAACCACAGCTCTGGTGTGGCTCCATAATAGAACAAGACTAAGAGGGAGAAACCCCTACTCTTCTCTTTCCTTTTGATTGATGCATTTATAAAACAAAAGATTGTTGAGTGCATATCATGGCTGAAAATAGATTGTGTGTAATTGCTTGAGATGAATTGTGAATGCTGAAATAGTAAATTTCCTGTGAAAGGATGAACATGAATGAGTTCGTGTGTATGTTGGGAAAGCATGAAAAGTGTGGAAGTCCCATGAATAAAGCATGGACATTCCATGTCAATTAGGAAAATAATTGACTAATCTTAATGTTTATGTTATGCTTGTCCTAACAAAGAACTTCCATAATGAATTTCACAGGTAAGAAAGTGAAACAATTGGTTGCAGCCGGCACAAGAAAGTGTTGCTAGTAAGCAAAGTGTGTTCAGTCGTGCCCATTGACCATGGCAGCAGACCGAGGGCTATTAGAGTTGGCTGAAAGTCTTCTTCAAACAATTGCCAGGACCCAAGAAAATCTTGGGGAGATGCTCAAGCTACAGAGGCAACAGAATGAGATAAACCATGAGGCTTTGCAGGACTCTATTCGTCTACAAAAAGAGGTAAAAAGCATTCTGGGAGCAATCAGCAAGGGAAAAGAAAGTGGGTCAATGAAGAAGCATTCATCCAATCGTCCGATTAAGAAACGTCCCAGGTGGGAAGACTCAAAGGAAATGGACCGGGAAAAGGTAAAGCCGCCAATGAAATGTTGGGGATGTGGAGGAAATCATTGCCTCTGTGACTGCCCAACAAGATAATATCAAGGGGGTAGCAATCGTAAATTCCCCAAGTTCGTGGACCAGTTGGAAGGAAAAGAAAATGAAGGAATTGTTTTGGAACGATGTCCGCATGCAGAGCTAGAAGGTCCCAGCCAACAAGAGCAGGTTGTAAAGACCAAAGGACTTAGTCCTGAAAAATCCAAGTAAAAAGGTGAAATGCAGGACAAACCTACCACATTTTGTGAATTTTGGACATATGTAAAGTGGGTATTTATTTCCGAAGTGTTGGAACACCGAGGACGATGTTATTCCAAGGGGAGGGGAATGTAATGTCCCCAGCTTGACCCTATTGCATTAACATTATAAATGATATAAATATTGTTATTTAGTCATGGTGAGGAGCTCAAGGTCAAGGCCCCGCCATTGATTTATCGTTCTATGTATCAGCAATTAGAATAGATGCATAGAGTTCTTGTGCTAGCGGTGCACAATGTAAAATCGGACACCATGTAAATATGCAATTTTAATGAAAACCCCACAACCAGCTACGCAATGCAACAAAGAGATGGGGGCATGATCTTTACAAGGAATAGGGAGGGAAAATAACCAAACCCTTGAGCCATGGTGTTAAGCCATTTCATTGAGGAAACCCATGAACTCTCAACTACCCATTTGGTCTCATGCACCCAATCATTTAATTCTTCCAAGAATTGGTTGAGACAATTAATGCCTTGGGATGGGAGAGGTATGGCTGTCAATTTTCGTGTATGGGCAAGACAGCAACCTGGGAAATCGAGTTCTGGCTTGCTGGGCAAGAAAACCCCCACGAAATTGGCCCAAAGACATTCTTCACCCATGGCATTCATCCTCTCACGCGGTCTGAGCTTGTTGGGGTTTTATCCTTCATGTTTTTCTCATTTCCCCTGCATTTTCCCATGTTGGTAACTCGTTTTTGCATATACAGTAGCTTGGAAGAGAAAGGCCGGGATTTGGGGACTGTATGGAGGTCGTTTTTGCCCCCGAATGTCCAAGGACGTTTTTCTAAAAATGGATTTGGCTTCCCTGGGTTGTTTCCCAATCTTCCAGTTTCGTTTTGTGTGTTCCCACGTTTTTCTGAGCTGGTAGAAACCCCATCCTTGGTTTGAACCTGTGAGCAGGAGATTCAGGAGTGGAAGAGGACAGATTTGGCTTGATGAGCCCAATTAAGTATCCATAGCTCAATGGGTGAGCCACTAGCTAGTAATTCACCTCTATCCATCTCTGATATGCCTGAGAAATCCAATTGATGATTGGCTTGGCTGATCCTGGTATATCTTTGGCTATGTGAGAGCCTGCTTTCCCCTTTTTCCTTGTGGAGATCATGCTCAGCTCGGGGGGTGGCAGTGGTGCTGAGAGATCGAGGAGCACACTGTCCTACGTTTGGGTGGAACGTTGCAGAAGCGTAGCTGGTTGCTCAGGGACTACTTGGTTTAAAGATAAGTATTCTCATTTGCTATTTCTGCAATATCTACACTTAATGGCTATCATGAAAATGCTGGATGTGTGTTAATTCTGCACATGATTTACTTCTGCTGTGTTTTTTAAATCTTTATGCATCTTCATATCTCTATTATATTATGTGAATGCTTATGAAATAAGTTTATGGGGCTCGAGCCTCACGATCCTCTCCATTGCACTGGTATGATGGGTGGGGACGTGACAGTTGGTATCAGAGCTGTTGGTTGCAGCATTGGGCCTCTATGGGCCAAATCCAATTACAGTCATCTCTGAAAGAAAGAAAGATTTCAAATTTTCTAAGTGTTTTCGAAAAATTTTGTTTAAAAGTTTGTTTCGGAAAGAATTCGGGAAGTTGTCCCGAAACTGCGGAAAGATTCCACGAATCATTCCGCAACGCGGAAGAGTTCGGCGAGTCGTTCCGAAATTGCGGAAGACTTCGCCGAATCGTTCCACAACTGCGGAAGATTTAGGCGAATCGTTCCGAAGTTGCGGAAGACTTCGGCGAGTCGTTCCGAAGTTGCGGAAGACTTCGGCGAGTCCTTCCGAAATTGCGGAAGGCTTCAGCGAATTGCTCCGCAATTGCGGGAGCGTTCGGAGAATCGCTCCGCAACGGGAGCATTCGCCGAATGGCTCCACAGTTGCGGAAGCATTCACCGAATGGCTCCGCAACTACGGGAGCCTTCGTCGAATGGCTCCGCAACTGCGGGAGCGTTCGGTGAACCGTCCCGCAACGACGGCCCGAAAAAAAAAAAAAAAAAAAAAAAAAAAAAAAAAAAAAAAAAAAAAAAAAAAAAAAAAAAAAAAAAAAAAAAAAAAAAAAAAAAAAAAAAAAAAAAAAAAAAAACAACCTTGATTTTTGAATAGCAGGAACATCCGGACTCAGAATGGAATGATTCCTGTGGGGCTCGGAGGCCATTGACGAGGGCCATGAAAGAACCAGTGAAGACCCCTAGCCCATTACACTCCGATTTTACAGAAAAAGGGGAATAGTGACTTTTGAAGGACGGAGTCCCGAGGCTTGACAGAAGGTCGGTTTGAGCTGAAATTGATCAGGTGCGGCCATGAAGTAGGCACAATGTTAAGTTCCGAATATTAGAGCCAAACTCCAAAGGATGTGGAGTCGGGGTGAGCAAGAAGGCCAAAAAGCACTGTTCCGGGCCACTTTTTCGAAATTTTGGAAAGCTCGTGGGCAGTAAAAGTGACCCTAGATGTGGGAATCAAAAATTTTACTGAACTAGACATTTCATATTCTCATTAGGACGGACAATTTCCGTTAGACGAAAATTTTCCAGAAATGCACCGTTTGGGAGATAGCCATTTTTGGCTCAAAATTTGGAATTTTGGGAAAAATGTGAAAAGTGAGAAGTAGTAAAACCCAAAAATTCATAGAAGATGAACGGTGCATCGGAATTGAAATCCGTGAATTGCTGAGTGTTCCTTGTTACATGGACTAACTTCGCCCAATAGATAAGTTTTTGTGATTCCTCATATATTTTCTTCCGCAGGTGGCTAAAGTTGGCATTCTGGACCAAAATGCAATTGTGTAAAATGTGCAGAATTGGAGTGAAAGTTGTCATTTTTGAAAAGATGCAGTTCCCGCACCCGACGACGGAATGGAGCATGAACACAGGCATTGGAAAGCTTGTCCAGCAGGGAACAATGATACATGACCAGAGTTTGAATGAGGTCTACATCTATCATAGATATTTAGTGCAGAAGAGTGCCAGCGGCTGTTTTGACAAGCAAAATTTTGTTGTCAATATGGGCATAAAGGGAAGAATTCCATGTTACGATGAGGGATCAAAAAGGGAATAATTCCTTAAACCCCTGTTTGTTATCATACTTATGATTATGAAATTTTCATATGGCATTAAAATGTTAAAAATGTAAGGGACTACATAGATGTATATGCACTAGATGGCATCTTAACAAACATTGCATAGTACATATGGAAATGCTTGTGCATAAATGGGATATTGCATATTGGTAGAATAATGGAGTCTGCATATGCAATGAACCACTAATGGAAAATATTGTGGTTGATAATCACTATTGATGTTGGTATTGGTTGTAGGACCAAAGATAACAAAGAACATGGCTGAAGATGTGGATGATGATTGTTGCATATGACCAACAACTGTATGAGGAAAAATGGTGCAACAAACCTATGATCATGAGGTTGGAAAAAGGACTGTGTAGCATTGGTAAGAGGCCAACTGATCAGGTAACATCAAGTGATGTAAACAACAGCCATACAGGTAATGGTTATTGGTGCATAAATTGCATAAATGAGGAAAGAGGATTTGGTAAGATCTCTTCAACTATGTTCAAGCTATGTTGAGTTAGTTTGCATGAATACCGATTGGGACTGTTAACCTACCAAGCTTGGTGATGTGTGGATAAGTGAAGGAAATGATCCTTACACCCTATGACTATTTAGAAATCTCAATGCATTCATATGAATTTATATCCTGCCATGTGTATGTTGGTTATGTGCTTAATAACCAAAGCAAGTGAGGACTGGTGGTCCTGATTATGGTAATGCAAGTTATATGAGATAGTCATGTTTCGATCATAATATGCTTGAATGCATAATACTCATGAAACAATGCAAGGTAGCATTGAGTAGATGTGCATTGAGAGAGTTTATAAATCTTGTGATGCATTGTATGAATGATATGACTGTGAAGTTTGATCTAGAGCTTATGAGAAGGAATCTCATGGTTGAGAGCTCTAAGCTCTGTTAGTAAGAACAGTTGTAAATATCAAATTTGTAAATGTTTCGGATAATTGCTAATGACTGTTTGGCTTATATGAAAATGTGTCAGGAGGACATGATGTAAGTGGATGCTCATGTATGGCAGCGGGCATAAGACCATAATGGGCAGAGTGGTGTCACTTACAGGAGCAAACAATATGAGGATAGCCTCATTGCTAAACAAATCAATTTCTGTAGGAGGCAGAATTGTAAAACTCATGTTGAATTTAATTATTAATGTTATTGATTGATTATGAAACAATCATATTTGAAGCTTATTGCTAAATGTTGCTGACTGTTTGGCTATTTGATGAAGTGTGCCAGGATGACACATTGCAGGAAGACCATGTGTGATGACCTGCAGAAGCCAAACTAGATGGGAAGGATCCCATGCTTTGGAAATGGGTTTTGTGTGAAACGCCATTGATAATGTCTCATCCAAACCGCATGTCGGTAAACCATGAAAGTGAGATGGTAAAGCTATGTCCAGAAGGCATGTGAGACACATCTGCAAAATGAATGAGTATTCTGTAACCCTAGACAAGAACATGCATGTCTAAATTATTAGGGTTAATACGCATACCATGCTCTATCTTATTTATATCATTGCAGAATGATTGAGTATGATTAGGGCCTACATGGCGCACATCGAAAAGGGGGTGCACACCTTTTCTAGTGCTGGGTCATGATAGGGTTTTCAATATTGACTACACCCTAAGGGAATGGACGCATTCCTGGTGTTTCAATACTTGGAAGTGAATGATATGGAATGTGGTTAAGAATTGAACAGCAATACTGATGAGCTTGCTTATCCTTCTTGTGTTGTCAGCCTACACAAATGCAGATTGATACTGCACATTAAAGGGCAAAGTGAAGAAGGGTACACAAGGAGACTGTATGGGAATTGGCAACCTTTCTATGCTCACGTGAAATATTACCAGATGGGATGGAAAGGCCCGAAGAGCTGTGTAATAAGAGAAGGTATCATCCTTGTGTGAGTAGGGGTCATGTTAACCTGCAGTCAGGAAAGTCACCGATAAAGTTCCTAAAAGGAACCACCGATTTGCACAAAAAGAAGGAGTAGCGTCCTTGTATAAATGAATAAGTTGATGTGTGTGAAGGGTTATGGTGCAAGAAGGTGTGGTGACATTGGTAAAGGCATGAAATATCTATTGGGTCAGCAGTGGGAGGGCGGGCGCCGAGGACTGACTGAAAACCCTGAGATGCCTATTGGGTCAGCAGTGGGAGGGCGGGCGCCGAGGATTGACTGAAAACCCTGAGATCTCTATTGGGACAGCAGTGGGAGGGCGGGCGCCGAAGACTGACTGGAAACCCTGAGATACCTATGGCTCCATAGCAGATCCTTGACCTATAATGGTCGGTGGCGCAGTTTCCTTCCATTGGCCAATGACCCAAACGAATGTGCTAGCTCGGCACTAGAGAGGGCCAACCAAGTATGGGACTGGTTGGGCACCACCAAATGCTTGGTAAATCCAGCCGATGGGGAGGTGTACTGGTTAAGCATTAACTATATCCAAGTCCATAGACGATCCCAAGGCTTGCAAAGCGAAGCAGGATCCTGTGGACCAGAGGGGAAACGCACAATACAGATAAGTATTCGTTTTCATTTATGTCTTGTTTGGAATAATGAAGATCTCAGGTATAATTCTTCTAACAGCTAAGCTGATACACTATTGTTTCTTTGTTGGAAACCTTGGTCATTGCAGGAAGGCAAGACCCTGAAAGACTATAAGTTGCTGGTAAATCCAGAGAGAAAATGAGTGGGCGATATAAATTGATGGTAAATCCAGAGAGTAAATGAGTGGGCGATATAAATTATTAAGAAATCCAGGGAGTAGCTGGTTGAATGCTATAAAATTCTTGATAAGTCCATAGAGTGGCTAGTTGGGCATTAACTACTTGGTAGGGTAAAGCAGCGTGTACGCTGGCCCAACACCCTTTAAACAATTGATAAAACCAATCGGAGCACTGGCCTAGCATAATGCTAAAGGAAGTGATTGATAAACCCAGTCGGCATACTCGACTGGAATTGCCGATTCGAATGATTGTGGAGTAGCCTATGTGCTGGCCCAACATTCGTTATTGTGTTCACGGGAAATCCAATGCTTGGAAAGCGAAGAAGGATCCCATGGAATAAAGTAAAGACATCCAATGCAGATAAGTATTCAGTTACCTTGTAGCTTCTTGCTTATGAATATACGTGTGTATATGATTTGGTTATGATTTCCTAAACTCTTGTTTAGAGAAAAACCCTATGGAAATGAACTAAACATGTGAATTGATTCAATGTTTGAGTGTAGGTATTGCTGGAAGCAAGGATTATGAAGGCATCCTAGAGATGCATGTGGACATGTGACCGTCCTAAAGAGCTCAGTATGAGCAGTAATGAAAGATGGTGCTAATGGATACGAGTGGATCCTAGCAGCCAAAGGTTCTGTAGGCAATAATGGGAAGGGTGCCCTAGCTGAAAATTCATATATAGACCTTAGACACTAAGTGTCATAGCCAAGAAAGAAAAGTCAAAGTATTCACATTGAAGTGAAAGAGACTAAGGAGCATGAAACCACAGTGCTGGTGTAGCTCCATAATAGAACAAGACTAAGAGGGAGAAACCCCTACTCTTCTCTTTCCTTTTGATTGATGCATTTATAAAACAAAAGATTGTTGAGTGCATATCATGGCTGAAAATAGATTGTGTGTAATTGCTTGAGATGAATTGTGAATGCTGAAATAGTAAATTTCCTGTGAAAGAATGAACATGAATGAGTTCGTGTGTATGTTGGGAAAGCATGAAAAGTGTGGAAGTCCCATGAATAAAGCATGGACATTCCATGTCAATTAGGAAAATAATTGACTAGTCTTAATGTTTATGTTATGCTTGTCCTAACAAAGAACTTCCATAATGAATTTCACAGGTAAGAAAGTGAAACAATTGGTTGCAGCCGGCACAAGAAAGTGTTCCTAGTAAGCAAAGTGTGTTCAGTCGTGCCCATTGACCATGGCAGCAGACCGAGGGCTATTAGAGTTGGCTGAAAGTCTTCTTCAAACAATTGCCAGGACCCAAGAAAATCTTAGGGAGATGCTCAAGCTACATAGGCAACAGAATGAGATAAACCATGAGGCTTTGCAGGACTCTATTCGTCTACAAAAAGAGGTAAAAAGCATTCTGGGAGCAATCAGCAAGGGAAAAGAAAGTGGGTCAATGAAGAAGCATTCATCCAATCGTCCGATTAAGAAACGTCCCAATTGGGAAGACTCAAAGGAAATGGACCGGGAAAAGGTAAAGCCGCCAATGAAATGTTGGGGATGTGGAGGAAATCATTGCCTCCGTGACTGCCCAACAAGAGAATATCAAGGGGGTAGCAACCGTAAATTCCCCAGGTTCGTGGACCAGTTGGAAGGAAAAGAAAAGGAAGGAATTGTTTTGGAACGATGTCCACATGCAGAGCTAGAAGGTCCCAGCCAACAAGAGCAGGTTGTAAAGACCAAAGGACTTAGTCCTGAAAAACCCAAGTAAAAAGGTGAAATGCAGGACAAACCTACCACATTTTGTGAATTTTGGACATATGTAAAGTGGGTATTTATTTCCGAAGTGTTGGAACACCGAGGACGGTGTTATTCCAAGGGGAGGGGAATGTAATGTCCCTATCTTGACCCTATTGCATTAACATTATAAATGATGTAAATATTGTTATTTAGTCATGGTGAGGAGCTCAAGGCCAAGGCCCCGCCATTGATTTATCGTTCTATGTATCAGCAATTAGAATAGATGCATAGAGTTCTTGTGCTAGCGGTGCACAATGTAAAATCGGACACCATGTAAATATACAATTTTAATGAAAACCCCACAACCAGCTACGCAATGCAACAAAGAGATGGGGGCATGATCTTTACAAGGAATAGGGAGGGAAAATAACCAAACCCTTGAGCCATGGTGTTAAGCCATTTCATTGAGGAAACCCATGAACTCTCAACTACCCATTTGGTCTCATGCACCCAATCATTTAATTCTTCCAAGAATTGGTTGAGACAATTAATGCCTTGGGATGGGAGAGGTATGGCTGTCAATTTTCGTGTATGGGCAAGACAACAACCTGGAAAATCGAGTTTTGGCTTGCTGGGCAAGAAAAACCCCACGAAATTGGCCCAAAGCCATTCTTCACCCATGGAATTCATCCTCTCACGCAGTCTGAGCTTGTTGGGGTTTTATCCTTCATGTTTTTCTCATTTCCCCTGCATTTTCCCATGCTGGTAACTCGTTTTTGCATATACAGTAGCTTGGAAGAGAAGGGCCAGGATTTGGGGACTGTATGGAGGTCATTTTTGCCCCCGAATGTCCAAGGACGTTTTTCTAAAAATGGATTTGGCTTCCCTGGGTTGTTTCCCAATCTTCCAGTTTCATTTTGTGTGTTCCCACATTTTTCTGAGCTGGTAGAAACCCCATCCTTGGTTTGAACCTGTGAGCAGGAGATTCAGGAGTGGAAGAGGACAGATTTGGCTTGATGAGCCCAATTAAGTATCCATAGCTCAATGGGTGAGCCACTAGCTAGTAATTCACCTCTGTCCATCTCTTAACAGCCTGAGAAACCCAATTGCTGATTGGCTTGGCTAATCCTGGTATATCTTTGGCTATGTGAGAGCCTGCTTTCCCCTTTTTCCTTGTGGAGATCATGCTCAGCTCAGGGGTGGCAGTGGTGCTGAGAGATCGAGGAGCACATTGGCCTACGGTTGGGTGGAACGTTGCATAAGCGTAGCTGGTTGCTCAGGGACTACTTGGTTTAAAGATAAGTATTCTCATTTTCTATTTCTGCAATATCTACACTTAATGGCTATCATGAAAATGCTGGATGTGTGTTAATTCTGCACATGATTTACTTCTGCTGTGTTTTTAAAATCTTTATGCATCTTCATATCTCCATTATATTATGTGAATGCTTATGAAATAAGTTTATGGGGTTGGATGCCCGATTTTAGCCTCACGATCCTCTCCATTGCACCGGTATGATAGGTGGGGACGAAACAGTAACAAACCATTAACGAAACCCAGACAAAAGGGTAAAACCGACTAACAGAACGGAATGGGAAAGAAGCCCAAGTAGAAAAATTCCCACTTTTTTTATAACTTGGTTGGTACTAAACTAATCGGCAAGATTAGTGGACTCCAAGTAAACAACGATAGTGTGCTAGGAAGGATCAAAGATACCAACAGAACAGAAAACGACCTGTGAAAAACCTACAAACCCTAACCAGACCTCCATTTTCTAGTCTTGGATCATTTTTTTGACCTCCATTGAACTAATTTTTGCTCTAATACCAATGTTACTCTCAAATGCATAAGTTTGAATATTAAATATACAAAAATGTGTGTATATATATATATATAATATTGAATAAAAAGAATGATGTATTACAATATGAATAGCCTAGCTTATATAGGCCTTTGAGATGACTATTAATATTCACACCTTTTCAAATACACCTCTTTATAATAAGAATATCATACTAACATTAATTAAATATAACTAAGATGTTTATAACATTAACCGGGATGGGATTAGACACACATGATATCACGTCCCCAATCCCCTCGGTGCCTTTTAGAGTGATGGGGGAACAACCTTGAAGCAACCTGCTAATTTTTTTTCTTTAAACTATCCACAACTATGCACATTTTTCACAGAAGCAATGTATTTGGTCCGCAATCCGCACTCCGTGATCCACAAGTCGGAAGTCGAAAGATGGAACACTAATTACACAGCGTCGAGAAACACCTCTCAAACTTCCGCAGTCTAAACTCCGCGATGCAGGAAACGGAAAGTCTGAATTCCAATTACACGGCGTTGAAGAAACACCTCTTTGACTTCCGTAGTTCGCACTCTGGCTTGCGAGAGTCGGAAGTTGGAATTCCCAATCCACAACTATGGAGAAAATCCTCCTCTCACTTCCACACTCCGCAATCCATCTTGCAGGAATCAGAAGTTGGAATTTCCAATTCACATCGTCGGAGGAAATACTCCTCTGACTTCTGCACTCCGCAATCCGGCTTGCGGGATTCGAAAGTCAGAATTTTTAATGCACCACGCCGAAAAATTCACGCCTCTAGCTTCTGCGATCTGCAATCCACACTGCGGGTTCAGAAGGTCGGAAGTCGTCCAAATACCCCTGTTACAACCAACTTCTCAAGCCGCTATATTCTTCATCCTAACTCCATTTATGGCAAGCCCGGTCTTGTTGGAAAGCTCTCGGCGATATCTATGCAACTGCATGATCCTCTTCCACATCCAATGACTTTGATGGCCCCAAGATTCCTCCATGCCTCTTTACCACTCTGTAAGGCTCATATGCTACTCTGTCATGTCTCCTTCCCTTCATCTGATCCACAGGGGAAGCATGAACACCACAGGGGGTTGTATATCTCTTCCCCAAAGCCATGATTGAGCCTATTGCACCTTCAAGGCCTCAACAAAACCTATCCCTATTCATCAATGAACGGATTTACATGTAAATAAAACACATGGAGGCAAAACACAACTGCATTAAACCTTATTAACACACACTTAGAATGCATTTATCATCATTTCATCATAGGAATAATAATAGCATAAGAATAGGTATTCAGTTCCCTTATTAGCTAGATCAATCCATGCATTCTGACATAAACAAACAATCATTCATGTATATAAATTGGCATAATTAGAGGCAACAGGAAACACTTATCTTTAAGATGAAGTCACCAAGCAACTGGCTATGGACTGCAACGTTCCAACCCAACCATAGGTCTCTTCCCATACTATATTCTTTTAGCACTCAGAGACCACCCCCAAGTTGGGGCTATGTATTCACTAAGGAGAAACTACCTAGTTTTACTCACAGCCTTGGTTTCACACCAACAGTCATGCTAATCCAACACATAGTTGGGTTTATCAAGCATGCCCAGAGACAAGGGAGGAGGAAGCTAAGCCAGTGAGCTCAACCACAGAGCTACAGACATCTATAGATAAATCAAACATTCTTCACCGGGTTTATCAAGCAGTTCCAACCTCCACGCTCTCTTCTGCACTGTCATCCACACTTGGTTCTCCTGAGGGTTACGGTCGAAAGGCTCTGTCCTGCGACTGGGTTTCGGCTATCAAATTCGAGTATCTCTATGGATTTTTGGGCATCTAACACTCTCCAAATCGCACCAAGTTTCGGGTCTATGGATCCCCCAACAGATTTCGCTTCCCACACCCATTTTCTAAGCGATCATGGAACACCAAAACGCGGCCCCTCTCCCCATCGTGATTTCAGTTCTATCTCCCTTCTGTGTCGCCCCTTCCCACTGGAGCTTGAATGATTTCTGTTACACCCAAAATCTACTCATCATTAGATTCAGTGTATACATCCCTGAAGTCACCTGGACTAAGTACTTTCATCTGGGAGGATTTGCACTCAATCCTGCAAACTTTTGAGAGGTCTTCGCAGGTTGCACACTAGCAACATGCGACGTCGCAGCTTGCTCCACTGTAGGGTGCAACGAGGTATGTTAATGGGAAAAAATAGCCTATTCGAGATCCTTCTCCAAACTTGTCCATTTAGGGGCTTATCCCTGACCTCTAGGGGAGCTGGTACTCGACCCCTAACTCTTTGGGAGGATCCCCTATCTCTCTCCTACCATCTCTCAACCTACCCTATCCATACCCTATCCACTTAGTCCTATATAAGTGAGGCTCACTCCCATCGCAAAGGGAGGAAGACTATGGTATCTACATGCTGGTGAAATCTCTCTTAAGGCACCTTTATTCACCTATTGGAGAGGTCATACTTCCTTGGAAGGACATGGCAATTGGCTTGGTCGGAGAAGAGCTACTACATTAAGACTTTGGTTGTAGTTCTATATCTCTATCATGTACTCCTCTATTTACAGTAATGCAAATGCTTTCCACCAATATTGTTCTCATGTGTAATGATATTGTGTAGTTTACCTGCTTAATTGTTTACGTAGATCGCTGATTGTATAGATGCTCTTTACTCGTATCTCTTGTTTCCGTGTCTTTATAGGTCTTGCAGCTTGGATCTGACGATCGTGGGCTGTGGAGAAACATTCAGGAGAAATGATTGCGTAGTAAAAGGTAAGACATCTAGTACTTGGTCCTTAAGTAGATCTAGGAAATGCACTTTTAGTCTGTTTTATTTGTTCTAGACTCACATTGAGCCAAGGAGATCCTGCTTGCGTCCGCTCGAGTGGATTGTCCGGTAACAAATCTGGAGACCATACTGGGGAGTAGTGATGTTTGTCTTGTTTAGTGGTAATTAATCTGAGAGTCATTTTCAGTTGATTACTTGACACAAGCCTCTTTTATAATATTTTCCATTTACTTCTTAAGATTGATTTCACTATCAGATCTTCACATTGAAGACTCTGATTTGCTTCCTCTGAGTTTATACAACTCATTTTCAAGCCTTTTTTGGGTTCATTGTTGAGAGATCTAGTTCATTTTTGAATCTATACCTTGTCTGTCGCACCTGCGCAGTGGAAACAAAGCGACACTGTGTCATTATGAGCTCCTGTTAGTCACCCGTCGCATCCTTTACATTAGTGTACTGCGACATCGTCACACCTCCCGTGAAGGCAGACTGCGACGTCGCACTGTAAGTGAAGACAGAGTGCACCGATCTGTCGAAAATTGGCATACTGGCATCCTTTCCCTCATCTGACAGTTTGAACCTTGGTTTGATGTATGAACTCCCTTTGTGCTGCAAGATCCAACCAGAGACCCCATTTATGATTTGTGTGTTGAGAGTTTGGTTTCATTTGGATTGACTTTGGGTTCCATCTTGGACAAGTTTGAAATCAGTAGTGGTGGATACTCTTGTCTCCTCCAGCTTCATCCATTCACTCTTGCATTCCCTTCCTTCCATCCCTGATCTGATCATTGCATTGGATCAACTTCCGTACCTCATTTACATTTGTTTTGAGCTTTGCTTGCTTAGTTTGCTTGTTGCTGCTTGATTTTGAGTTAAGTGTGTTTTTCAGCTTGGTTGAGTGCTTGTCTTTTCTTGAGTTTTCTGGATGTATGAGTGATGCAAGTAGTGTTTTCTTTTCAGTCATTTAGATCTGAGAACAATGTTGTTATCAAGTTTATTCTTTGATGCATCCATTGAAAGATTTAAAAGTGCTTCTTTCCCATTGTTTCTCAAAAAATTATTGAAGAAAGATCGTTGTGCATTGGAAAATTATCATTTATGTTTTGGAAAAGTTGAATGAATGTATGGTCTCTTGTGTTTTTCTCGAATTATGAATCATTCATTTTCTTGAAAGGTTCAAAGCACGCTTCGATTTTTTGCAAAACTAGTTCCATGTTAAGGAAAGATAGGTGCATTTTTAATTCTTGATGCTCTTAGATCATTGAAATTGAAATTGAAAAGCTTGCATTTCTCATTTCAGAATCCTCTCTTTTCATCATTTAGTGTCATTTTACTTTGAAAAGAAGAAGAAAAGAAAAAAGTTGTTTTGATTTGGTTTAGTAGTGTTGTGTACTTTTGTGTTTCGTTGAAGAGGAAAAGAATACTTTCATTGTCAAATTTGTTTGCATTGGGAATTGTGTTGCATTGAGTTTGTTTTGGCAATACCATTGGAAAAAAGATTTCTCCTTTCAATAGCTAGAATTCATCAAAAGAAAAGAACATTCCATGCATGTAGTCAGGGCTTGCATTATGCTTCTGATTATGCACTCACCTCATGCATTCACCTAACCGTCCAAGATAAAATTAACGGTAGAACTAGGTAAAAAATTTAGCAACTTGTGTGTAAGTTAGAGACGTGTTCCGGCGTCGTTAAGCGTGGTAGTTGTCGTTATTTTCCAGCACTGTAGTCCGGGGGTATTGTAGTCTTCCACATACATCGGTATATCGAGCTCCTTCATGTACCCACCAAGTACCATAATCCGTACTTGGCGTATATCGAAGGGTGTATCACGTACTCTACACGTATATCGGAAGGTCTCATGCCAACGGATGTGCATTAGACAGCACCACTACGGATTTGAGCTCCCACGTACCTTGCTTATATCGGGAGACACCATTAGGATTCCTGAAACCAACCAAGTTAACCATTTGGATGTCTTGGCAAAGCAAGACACCAAGAACAGCACTCTGGGAGATTAGCATGCACGTACTGTCCAGGTAATTGGGTATGCAGGCAAGGGTACGGTCCCAATCCTCCTTGTCGCGTCATATTGTTGGACCCTGCAGTATATCGCGGTTTGCGATGCCTTGATAATCCCATGAGGTTCCAGACTTTTGAATCCACTATGTCACATAAGTTTGCTTGTTGCCTTAGTTTGAGTAGTTTTTTTGGACTGCTTTTATTTTAGCATATCCTTAGGAGAAACGTTGTTTCGGCCTTTCTGGCTGATTTTCCTGATACTCTAGCGGATTTTCCCTAGAAAAGGTCACGTAGGATCTTGAACTTGCCACTTGAATATCCCCTTAATCCGGAGGTTATCTCGAGGGTAAGAATGGATCAGCATAACGTGGTCGTAGTTACTGAAGTAGGATACCCCACTTTGAATGTTGGTGGACTTTTGTTTCCACCAAATTCACCTGCCCCTCATCCCCCGCAGGATGAAGAAGCGCACACCCCCACTTCACAAGGCCTTCCTCCCATCATCCCGAGAGAACCTGGATCGTTGGAATGGATAAACCGACCCCAGGACGACCCTACAGCAGCTGTTGGTCCTTCAGCAGCTTATTGGACATCTTCTACAGACCACCCAGTGGCTCATTTTACCATCTCATCCCCACCTAATTGGACCACTCCAAAGTTCTCTAGGCCTTACTATAGACCTGACCTTTCCGAGACTTTCGGCCCCATCCATGAACGTTTGCAACAGTTACGTATTAAAGGAGATGAGCTTTGATGACAAAGTCTCGGGAAACACTCTGAAGAGTTCCATAATCGTCATTTCCAAATAAGATTTGACGATGGAAACATCCCAGTTCATTTGATATCTTTCGGATCACCTGAAGCACCCCACCACGTGACCACTAATGAGACTGGTCAACCCTTGCAGGAATCCATCCCTGCACCTCAAGTGAACCAACCAGTGGAAGGACGATGGTCCAACACACCCGTCACTACCACAGTTACTTTACCAGTTCCTCCCCCACCTCATAATTCGAGGGGAGGGTATTCCATTCCTACGGATTATCTTATTGGTAATGTTATTACCACGGTAGCTAGTCAACAACCTACGTTGGTTCAACCTTTGAATAGTGGTCAACCTGTTGTGGCTGGGGGGAAACCCCCGTTTCCTAACCAGAACGTAGGCGGTGGAGTCCCCAACGAACCTTCCGTTGGACCTTCCCAACCCGCTAGACCATTCACCACGGGATTATCTCGTGTTGGAGGACCGTCAAATGTAAATCAACCCTCATGGAGTCAAGCGTATCCAGGTTCCATTAACCCTGTGCCGGGCCAACCTAATCCTGAAAACGTGCCATACGGGATACCTTATCCCGGGAATCCATACACTCTATGGGGGAAACAACCTATGTTGCAACACGGACCCCAACCGACTATCCCTCAAGTACCACCACCCCCCGATCAGTCCTCCCCCACCTCCTGCTGGAGGCGGCGGACCCCCACCTAACGTTGGTGGAGGCCCACCTCATTTTACCTACAACCCCCCTCACCCCTCCGGCGGTGGCGGGAATGGTCCACCACCTCCTCCAGGCGGAGGCGGCGGAGGACCACCCTATCATGGTGGAGGAGGACACTTCCCTTCGGGTGGTGCTGGTGTTCCACCACCCCCTCCAAGCAGAGGCGGTGGAGGACCTAATTACTATGGTAGTGGCGATGGTGGTAGAAACCCTCATCCTTCCGGCAGCGGAGGTGGTGGGGGCGCCCATCCATCTTGGAACGGAAGTGATCCACCACCCCCTCCAAGCGGAGGCGGTGGTGGGCCACCTTATTATGGTTATGGACCCCCACCTCCTCCCAGTGGTGGCGGCGGACCTCCACCCCCTCCCGGAGGTGGAGTTGGACCCCCACCTTATTGGAATGGACCACCTTATGGTGGAAGACCTCCTTACGGTCTGGGCGGCACACCCTCCTACGGTTAGTTTTATCCTGGTACACCTTACAGTCAGTTTAGTCCTTACGCGCCTTATCCATATTATCAATACGCGTAGCCTAATCCACGGCTGCCCTTTCTGGCTACTTTGGACCTGCCTGACCTCTCCCATTTAACCAATGATCCTATTTACCACGGATCTAACTGGCCACCAATTCCGGTGAAACTTCCGTCCGATATCCCCAAGTTTGACGGAAAGCCGGGTGAAGACCCCAAGAACCACGTGATGACATACCACTTATGGTGTTCATCTAATTCCTTAATGGACAATTCAATTTGTCTTAAATTGTTTCAAAGGAATCTCACCGGTTCCGCTGCCAAGTGGTACATTGAGTTGCCACCGCACCCTTTTCCTGATTTTGGCTCTCTTGCTATGAACTTTTTAACGCATTTCCAGCTGCCTATACGGTATGAGACTGGTACTGAGCTTTTAACCTCGCTCCATCAGAATACCGCCACTCACATTTCAGATCATATCCATGAGTGGCAAAGGAGACGACGTCTCATTAAAGCTCCAATTCCATATCAACTCCTAGCAGACTGGTTTACTAAATCGCTCATTCCCACCATAGCAAAAGATGTCGCCATGAGAGGTGATGTCACCAAAGAACAAGCCATTGCGAGTGCCCATCTGTTAGACTTAGTCTACACTCAATTCGGCACTTTGTTCAATATCCTAACTGACGCACCCCGTGATGTTAATGACCCCACGAAACCACATAAGGGACCCCAAACTAATGGAATCATTGGTTCCCTTAACACCCAGCCTGTTGTTAGCACTGTTGGATCATCCAACCCGGCTCAGGCTGGACACAACACCACCACGTCAACCACTCCTGCTGTAACTGAAGAGGTGAATTATGTTCAATCAGCTTCATCTCAGAAGTTTAATGGCAAAAAGAAGAACAAGGGGAAACCCAAAAAATATTCTGCCCAGTAGGAATCAAAGAGCACTTCTGACGATACCAAGCAGAAAAGGAAACTGAAGTATCCTTGTCTACTGTGTGGAGAAGACCATTTCTCCAAAGAGTGTCCCCATAGAGACGAAGTGCAAAAGTTTCTTAGGGGTAAACCGACTCCCGTAGTCCTCGACGATCCGTCTCCTGCTCAAAACCCACAGATGATTGCTCAAACCCCCCCAGCCCAGGGGGAACCATCCAATACCGTGCACATTCTCATGTTGCGTAACGAGGCAATCAATTTGACTACTCGCTCGCGATCTTACAAACCGGTCCCTTCGAAGGAATCCACTGGAAGTAATGCTGAAAAAGCTTCCGACTCCTTAACTGATGTCACTGTACCATCGACTTCTCTCACCATTGAGAATCCATCCTTAGATTCGATATTGCGTCCTCCCAAGAGTACGATTCAAAAAGTTGTTTTCAATCCTAATGCTCGAGCGACACAGAATTACAATATCATAGAAGACTTGGCACAAGCTCCTTGCGCCATGTCTACCCGGGAAGTTTTGCAGAATTGTCCCAATCAACGCAAAACTCTCCTTGCAGCTATTGGTGCAGTTGACCCGAATTCCTCGAACACCATCATGTTCCAACTTGACAATTTTAAGTCGAGGCGCTCACACCAGCACGCATTCCAAGTTTCTGCGAACATTGCTGGGAAGATTGTCCATCGTACCCTTTTGGACGAAGGAGCCTCCACTTCTGTCATGTCCATCACTTGTTGGAGAGCCATTGGATCCCCCGAATTGAATCATTCTCCTACCATGTTTAAAGCATTCGACGGGCATGGCTTTCAACCTCATGGGCTCTTACAAGCTCTCGCAGTTGATTTGGGCGGAAAGATCGTAACCATTAACGTGGAAGTGGTCTCGGCCCTGTTAGATTATAATCTCTTGCTTGGTCGCAATTGGTTTTATACCATGCAAGCGGTAGCCTCTTCAATCTTACGCATAGTACAATTCCCCCACCAAGGACAAATTGTTACTATCGACCAGTTAGATTTTTGTACACCGGACGCCACCAGTCATCCTGGTGACCATGTTCCTTCCATTGGACAGATGTCAAAACAGTATGAGAGTGTAGGGGTTGGCCTTTTGAAAGATTCATCTCTCATGGGCGTTTTTCCAGCCGCGGACCCCCCTAATCATGTTGCTACGGTGAACATGATCTCCACTAAGATTTTATCTCACTCAAACGATGCTTGGCTTGTACCAGATGAAGCTACAACACACCTGCTTGGATATATGATGCCTCTTTCACCCGTTGAATGTATTTATGAGGCTATCCAATCAGCGTCGGAGGACCATTTAACCATGGCCTCCCCATCCTGTTCTCTACGACGGACATCCTCTCTACGTGATCTCTTACTTCGGACTTTTCATTCAGATGAGTCCATCATGGAACTAATGAATGTTGACGACAGTCCGTGGGATGATCTCCATCATAGGTCATCTTTTCTTCCTCCTTTGGAATACATAGAGAACAACATCCACACCCTCTTTTCACCAGATATCTACCCATCCCCTCAGTCCCCCATCCTTACATGTCTTACAGACACAGAGGGCAACTTGGCCAACATTGAGCCAACCACCCCGGTAGACATCTCAGTGAAACCTAGTATAGTGGAACACATTCGCATAGGCCAGAAGTGTTCCCCTGAAGAAATCGCTGTTAGCACGGCCTTGTTCGAGCAATTTCGAGACGTATTTGCTTGGTCGTATGAGGAGATTCCTGGGATAGACCCCGCAATTGTTTCTCACGAAATAAAAACCTATCCCGACATCAAACCTGTACGCCAAAAGTTGCGACCGGTACACCCTCGGAAGACTGCGGCAATAAAGGAAGAAATTGAAAAGCTCTTAAAGGCTAGCATTATTTATCTTGTCCCATTGACGGATTGGGTCTCAAACGTCGTTCCTGTGAACAAAAAATAGGGCACCATTCGCGTCTGTGTTGATTATCGGGACCTTAATCGGGCTTGTCCAAAAGAAAAATACCCGACCCCCTTCATTGACAACTATGTCGGAAGCGTCATCTTCTCTTTCATGGGTGGATTTTCTGGTTACAACCAAATTGAGATCAACCCAGCCGACCAACATAAGACGGCTTTCATCTTCCCGTGGGGAACGTTTGCATACCGCAAACTCCCGTTTGGCCTTAAAAATGTTGGCGCCACATTTCAATGGGCTATGTCGTATGCCTTCCATGATATTAAGGACTTTGTGGAACCTTACTTGGACGATCTCCCTGCTCATTCAAAGCAGCGCAAGTTCCACATTGATCATCTGACGTCCATTTTCCTCAGATGCAGACGGTACAATATCCGTCTGAATCCTCATAAGTGTATCTTTTGCGTTGAGTCCGGACACCTCTTAGGATTTATCGTTTCGAAGGATGGGATCCGCATTGATCCCTTAAAGGTGGAGGCCATCATCAACCTACCACCCCCGACTGATGTGACAAAACTTCAAAGTCTCCAAGGGAAGGAGACTTACTTACGACGTTTTGTTTGTAATTTCGCGGAGAAGACTCAGGGCTATATGAGACTGCTCAAGAAGGACGTCCCGTTCATTTGGGACGATCAAGCTCAAAAATCCTTCGACAGTATCAAACATGCCATCACGCATGTCCCCGTGCTCCAACCACCTAATTATTATCGAGATTACATCTTATATCTCGCCGCTTTTGCTACCACTATCGCCATGGTTTTGGTATAGGAGGATCAAAATGCTCAAGAACATGTGATATACTATGCAAGTAAGGGTCTAGCTGACGCTGAAACTAGATATTCACATGTCGAAAAACTCGCATTCGCGGTGGTCATCGCCATCCAAAAGTTTCGCCACTACATCTTGCTCCGCACCACCACTATCATTGCCGACTCAAACCCCATGTACCACGTATTGACACGTCGGGTGCTTGGGGGCAAGTATTCACGCTGGATTGTGATACTGCAAGAATTCGATCTTCTTCTCAAGAAATCCAAGTCTAAGAAGTCTTTGGTGTTTGCCGAGCTCATTTGAGACCTTCCCCACTCCGATGTAGAATTTGAGCACAATGACTCCTTTCCAGATGAATCATTGTTTCTCATCGGTACGACTGATCCATGGTATGGAGATATCTTGTTATATCTTCAAACCCAACTCTTCAATCCTCAACATTATCGCGACGACCGTCGTAATATTCGTCACCATGCAAAGTATTATTTAATCATCAATGATACTTTGTATCGCCGTGGCATCGATTCAATTCTTCGGCGTTGTCTCACTCATGATGAGGCTGAATGCGTTCTGAATGACTGTCACGCTGGGGCATGTGGCGGTCACCTCTCTGGGATGGCTACAGCCCAGAATATTTTGCGTGCAGGATATTTCTGGCCTACTATCTTCAAAGATTGTATTGAGGCCGTAAAAAAATGTCCTCCTTGCCAACACTTCCATACGAAGAAGCGCACTCATCCCGCCATGTTACATCCGGTTATTGCCGTTGGCCCATTCGGAAAATGGGGCATTGATTTTATGCATTGTAAGCCTACCTCGGTCGGGGGGCATAGTTACATCATCATAGCTGTGGATTACTTCACAAAGTGGGCCGAAGCTATCCCTACATACCAAAACGACGGTAAAACCGCCGCACTCTTCATGTTCAATCATGTAATAGTGCGGTTCATAGTTCCTCAGGCAATTGTGACCGATCATGATTCTCATTTTCACAACCATATGGTTGATGAATTGAGCGACAGGTTGGGTTTTCGCCATGAAAACTCGACACCCTACTACCCACAATCCAATGGACAGGTCGAGGCCATTAACACGGTCTTGAAAACTATGGTCCAAAGGATGGTAGGGACACATAAGTCCAATTGGCACAACATGCTCTTTTCAGCGTTATGGGCCTACCGAACTTCCGTCAAAACTGCCATAGGCTTCACTCCTTTCCAATTGGTATATGGATTGGAGGTTTTTCTACCGATAGAGTGCGAAATTCCGTCTCTACAACTCGCTGTCGAACTTCTTCCTAACACTACTGTTGAGGAAGAACGTCTCTTGCACTTAGCAAAACTTGACGAGTCTCGCCAAGATGCCACTCTTGCTAATGAAGCACACAAGAAACGCATCAAGGCCCAATACGATAAGTCAGTTGAACCTCGTATCTTTAAAGAGGGTGACCTGGTCCTCACTTATGACCAGAAGCACGACAAACTAGGAGCAGGGAAGTTCGAGTCCATGTGGCATGGACCTTATGTTGTAAAACGTGTGTTGGAAAAAGGTGCTTACGAGCTTGAAGATTATGACGGAATCTCTTTGGGTGAACCCCGCAATGAGCTTTACCTAAAGAGATACTATGCTTGATCCCTCATGCATAGACTTGCTTGTATATACTGTACATGGAGTGTTTTGTGTTTTTGTGTGGTGTGACGCATTTTGTTTTTGAGTGTCTTTTGATCTTGTTTCCGCTTCTTATACCATGTTCTGTCTGTGTGTGCAGATGGAAACGTGCTATGGATTTGCAGACGACGCCAGCCGGCATACCCGTAACCTTGCTTCGACAGCCTGGGTACTGTATTCCCCAACAAGTGAGCTCATTAGCTCAGGAGGAAGTTGCCTAGGGTTTGCAACCAACAATGACGCAGAATATCAGGTAGTAATCGAAACCCTAGCTAACGCCATTTCCTTGGGTATGAACCACATTGTCATCCACATGGATTCGCAATTAGTGGTTTCCCATATGAACCGGGTGTACGCCATCCGTGATCCCACCTTACTCCGTCTCTTCAGACGAGTACGTCTCCTGGAAAGGTAATTTGAATCCGTTCAATACCTGCACATTCCATGGGAGTTAAACACAGTTGCTGACTCGATGGCCAACTTCATTTTGGATTGGTACATCACACACACATAATACTCATAATATGTAAAAGCATTCACAACATGTAAATACAATGTATAGAAGCAAACATGTAAACAAGATCACATCACTAATCATTTTAAAAACACATAATGTATAAATCGCTGATAATGTCTGTATATATATATCGCTCAAAAAGTAGTGCCAGTACAAAATCTGAAGCACGATGGCTTTCAGTGAGTCTCTACAAAAATCTGAAGCATCGTAGCTTTCAGTAGTACAAAATCTGAGGCCTCTAAGCTCTCAGTACAAGCATAATAGTGCAATCAGGCCTGGCGCCTGACCCATACACCCCTAGCTTGAACAACACGATGCCGCTGGGTGAGAAAGCAGTCCACGGTCCGAGCCACCTTGCGGAGTAAGGCATTGAAGTGCACAGACGCTCCAACCCCAAATCTGTGCATGGGCCTCGGTAAGTCATCGATAGATGGCTCTAGTACCTCCACAGTCAACTCGGATAGGTTCCTGTACACCTACTCCATCTCCTCGATGGCAGCATGAGCACCTGCAGGAACGTCTGCCTCCCCACCTCTGTCTCTCCTCGCCAAAAGAGAGAGACCTACTGGTCGCACGGGACCCACATCTGCACACACATATTGCGTACTTGTCAGCACTACATCAAAAAAATGATATAATATACAAAAATAAAAAATACAAGGGTTTTGTTCTCACCTATATCACCCCATGCTGCACCCTCTGGCAGCGCCAAGTTGAGATCCTCTCGGAAGTCCGTGCCGCCGTATGGAAAGTCCTCGACCATACGTAACTGGCCCTCTAGCTAGCTGAAAAACTCGAGACCAAAGCTAATGATGGGCCCGCCACCATGACGGGTCATGACCTCAGCCCATCTGAGCATATGGGGATCCCTGGGCTCCCTGTCATCAAGTACTAGCTGCGGACATAGAAGAGGAATCTGCTCCAAGAGGAACGACACTATGATCGATCCATATCCAAACTGCTTGAGCTCCCCGCGCCAACACTTGGTCAGCTGAGCTAGGATGTTGGTGAGGAGACCCTCGCACCAATTGAAAACTCTGGGAGACATACAGTCTTCCGCATACAGCATCTGAGTCCGAGTAGTCGTGTGTGGGGCTTGGCTACCTGCCACCCTAGTAATGGTAAGCAATATGGTCCGCAGTGGATGGCTCACCACATCCCTAATGAGTATCTTCCTACTGGAAGGACGAGAAGTAGCAACAAAGTGTTGTGACACCATGTCCTCAACTGTACGGTCACTGGCCCGTGTCCCAGTGATTTGTACAGCGTCCCCTCTTCGGGACAAACCGGTCAGAAAGTACATATCCTCAATGTCAATCGTGAGGATATGCTCACCTCTCACAAAGTATTGTTGGGCCGCATCCCAACTCTGGATCATGTGTGTCAATAGCGGGATCTAGGCTCTCATCCCCTGTATCTCAAAGAATTTGAGCAACCTGCAGTTTCTCAAAGCTTCCACGCATTGTGGATCATTTGCAGCTTGTTCATCTTCCACTTCATGTTCTCTCTCTCGCCACTCCAATACCACTTTTGCTTGTTGATAACCTGCCAAAAGGACATTTAAACCCTGTTGGGTCCTTCCTCAACTTTCACAAACTCCTTTTTTGAATTATTTTTGATGTTTGGGTTTTGGGTTTCCGTCGTCGCACCGTACCTTTAGGTACAGCGCGACGTCATCCCAGGTCTCATTTTCGAGGCTTGCGATGACTTGGTCTCGTCGCAAGTCCCGAAAGGGCCACTTGCGATGAGCCGAGGGCGCAATGGCCCTTCCCCAAATCACCAAAAAACCCAAAAAATGGACAAGAAATCAAAAGTAAACCACTGGAAAGTTACAGGATGCGATTTAGGCCTACCTGGTCCGAACGGTTGGTGAAATGGCGGATCGTAGCTACCGAAATCGGCAAAGGAAGTTTTGGCTCCAAATTGGTACTTCTCCACCCAAATTGGCAATTTGAACAATGTTTCTATTTTTGGCCCATATTTCTATTTATAAATAGAATGGAATATTCATTTTCAAATATTTTGATGCTTTTGGGCCATTTACTATAGTTTCGACCGTTTGTCATTATATTTTGGGCTATTTGACACTTTCTCTAGTGTACAGGAGTCGTAAAGTGATCTTTTGTGCCGTTTCTTGCATTACCAACGGTAACCACAGGTATGAACACCCCTTTCAATGTTTTGTCATTATTATTCTTAGTTAGTCGTAATTATTGCATGAGGATGAGTTTACTCTTCGTTTGTTCTCGTACTCACATAACTATGAGAACAAGTACCGAGTTATGATTTATCACTTTTCCGGGCTCGTTAAACTTCCACGGAAAAGGACACCCACCGGAGTCCATAGTTAAGCTCTTTTCAGACTCCCTAAATATGAAAAGATTGCCAAGCGAACTTGTCATGTTCGTGCTTGTTAATTATTTGAATGGTCATCTTCCTGGTGATAGTTTACTCCTTTTTCGGACCAGGGGGCACTAATTACTAAAAAGGAATACTCCAGCCAATCATGACTAGAAGAGTCCTTTCCCGTGTTGTTTTACCCTTTTTCAGGCGATGAGGCTAACTTTACGAAAAAGGACCGTTGGAGTCTTCTTTAGTTCTTTTCAGACTCTCTAAACATGAAATGACGACCGAGTTTACCTTCTATGGACTTGTTAAATTTTCACATTGAAGGGCTCGTCATGGGACGAACCCCTCCTATCCCAGGTTCAGAAAATATTTGGGATTGGACTCATCTATGAGATGAGCTATACCGAGCATCTGGTTACCCTCATCAAGCTCGTAAAAAACACATGAGGCACTCATCATTCATGATGGGGAAAAAGGAAAGTGTTTGTGTTACATACCTTAGTGGCAGTATATAGTCGTTCTTGAACATGGCACTCATCTGCATTCGCATACAGTACTTGGGTCATATGTTTGTCTATGAGTCCCCGCTTACTTTCTGAGTTTTGTTACTCCTTTGAGTCATCCAGAGAAAGCTTCCATCATCAGTTGCATTAGAAGTTTGCATCATTCTCATTGTGTCAATACTGCCAAGTCATGCCATGCCCATGTTCAAGAACACATCCACTATCTATCATCTACAATCGGTACACACGTCATCATTCCGTTGTTACTTTGAGTCAGTCTTACATGTTATTGTACCATCCGATCCACTCTACACATATTTTGTCGTGTTTCGTGTCGATTGATGGGGGATTCATCATGGCCCTCCTTCGACGGGTTCATCCTTGTCGACTTCAACTCATCATCCAAGGATTGAATCTAGAAACCAACCAAGTACCTTGGCCCTGCATGCCTCAATGGCAGGTTACCTTGCTTTCGTCATGAGTTTACATCATTGACTCTTGATTGAAAGATTTCATCTCGCGTTCGAATTCAAATCATTTATTCACGCTTGATGATATGTACTGTGATACCTTGGGAATCATTGACATCAATGGTGATCTCCCTCGCACTTGTTAACGGTTTACATCAATGATCGGTAATCAAGTGGTTTCTACCATGTTCGACATCAAGACATTTGTAATCACATGGATAGATTCGTGTCATTGCGGGTTTAGCTTGAAGACCCTGGGGAGTCATGTTTTACCCAGGTTGCGATGGAGTTTGTATTGAGTCATATTACATGGATCCACTCTTGTATTGGTCGTGGTTGTGTTATCATCTCATCATGGATCTACGCTTGTGTCTAGTAGCTATGATTGTGTTCAGTCGGTCATTACTACCATGGATCTGCAATGTATTGGTCGGCAGCCATGTTGTACTTCATGTGAGATTGTCCGTTCAGAGTCAGTTGTACTGCATCAGCGTCCTTCGTCCATCAAGTCTATTTCCATTGTTTATTTCAAAGCACTTCAATTGTGCATCCTTAACAGCTTCATGCTTTGGGGGTCATTCTGTTACACCCAAAATCTACTCATCATTAGATTCGGTGTATACATCCCTGAAGTCACTTGGACTAAGTACTTTCATCTGGGAGGATTTTCACTCAATCCTGCAAACTTTTGAGAGGTCGTCGCAGGTTGTACACTAGCAACATGCGATGTCGCAGCTTGCTCCACTGTAGGGTGCGACGAGGTCTGTTAATGGGCAAAAATAACCTATTCGATATCCTTCTCCAAACTTGTCCATTTAGGGGCTTATCCCTGACCTCTAGGGGAGCTGGTACTCTACCCCTAACTCTTTGGGAGGATCCCCTATCTCTCTCCTACCATCTCTCAGCCTATCCTATCCATACCCTATCCACTTAGTCCTATATAAGTGAGGCTCACTCCCATCCCAAAGGGAGGAAGACTATGGTATCTACATGCTGGTGAAATCTCTCTTAAGGCACCTCTATTCACCTTTTGGAGAGCTCATACTTCCTTGGAAGGACATGGGAATTGGCTTGGTCGGAGAAGGGCTACTACGTTAAGTCTTTGGTTGTAGTTCTATATCTCTATCATGTACTCCTCTGTTTACAGTAATGCAAATGCTTTCCACCAATATTGTTCTCATGTGTAATGATATTGTGTAGTTTACCTGCTTAACTGTTTACTTAGATCGCTTATTGTATAGATGCGCTTTACTCGTATCTCTTGTTTCTGTGTCTTTACAGGTCTTGCAGCTTGGATCTGACATTGTCCAATTTTGAAGGGATATAATTTTAGCAAAAACTTAACAACCCATCTAAAAGCAAGTATGTAGTTTTATGGCTTATATGCAAGTGGTGGGATGTTCAGTTCTAATGTATTGTAAGGCTATCGAGTAAGGACATGGTGCCATTTAATGTGGACCTCTTTTAGGTGTGTTTAAATATAATATTTAAATTTTCAACTACCCACCAAAATGAACCACTCAAACTCTATTTTACACCTCTTAGGTGAATGCCATATTAACCTTTGTTTTGCTAAGGAAAAAATTGTAACTCTATAGCCTTACATAAAGTGAAATGGAAGCTTCTAAACAAAAAATGGTAACATCATCCAATTTTGAAGGGATATAATTTTAGCAAAAACTTAACAACCCATCTAAAAGCAAGTATGTAGAAATAAAAAGCATAGTTATGTGAGGGAATAATATATCTCTTCCATCGTATGTTCCTCCTTGAAATGTACTCTTATCTAAACATCAACCATAGCCTTTGAGAACTCATAAACTCTCATATTGTGTTCTCTATGTACACATTGAATGGTCATTTCAAGAAACTACCCATCCAGTTTTTTGATTTGATCTAGAAGTGGTCCCGAGAGTACACTTTGAGGTCTCAATGTGCCCTTGATTCTCTCTATGACCATATTTGGTTCTCCACATACTTGAAGCTTCCCCACTTACTTCTCTACAGTTAGTATTAATGGGAGTTTTAGCACATGGAGTTGGACATAGTTGTTCTTATCCATTCCTAAGTTCTCCTAAAACATAAGTTGTGAATAATAGAGATAAATATAATATCTTGAGATCCATTAGGCCTAAGATTCCCTTGACTAGCCCTATTGGAGAAACTCCAATATTTTGGTTTAGTTTTCTCTATATACCTATAAAGAGTATTTTGTAATAGTTTGATTCTATACAAACATGAGTACCATGCATGAGATAGGGCACAAGCTCACATACTTTATATGTTATGCACAACTTTAGGTTGCTTTACCAAACAAGTTCCTTAATAAGAAAGATCAACCACACCAAAAAATGCCACATCTTTTCTCTCTTCCTCTTCTTCCTTTCATGTGTATACTATATCAAGATGGGAACATATGGGATGTGGATTGTTAAGCCTTTTTGTATTGCCTTGCATTGTATTATCATTAATACTTTGACCTTTTAATGTAATCAGATTATAGTTAGATTGTAGTAGGTTGTGAAATTCTCGTGCCAATATTGCATGTTGAGTTAATTTCTTTATATCCAATTGCTTCGTAGATGTTTTGTCATAATCTAAATTGTGTAAATGATATGTTCAATTTTTTTGTTGTGGAAGCACTTAATTATACACTAAGTGTATTCTTACTTGGATTACTTAAAGTGTTCCAACAAGCTATAGTAGTGGTCGAGGTTGAAGTTGTTGGGGTTGCTTAGTATGGAGTGATGGTTATACCTCCATTTAATTGATTTAAGGCTATATGCACAATATTGTTTGAAATTGTATATATGTACAACATGGATGGTCTCAAGCACTTGATTGTTTGAAGTTGTATGACATGCTTGTGATGATTATGATTAATATACACTCTAGGTATTGAGACTTGTAGAGTGACACATGCATTATATTATTTAGGTGCATCACTAGAAAACTTAATTAAACATAGGTAGTTGTTTGCTATGGAATTGGAAGGAATATGAAGGTAAGATATAATATATGTGTGATGGTGCCATAGTGCTACCCATATCTGATATCTTTCATAATTCTTGTATTGATCATGATGGTTGCATAATGAGGGTAACCATATAGTAGATTGATGTTGATTCTTATGATTCCATGATTGTCATGGTGTTGAATAAATGGGGTACATGATAGATACCCTTTTGTAATTGGATTTTTTTCATGGAATTGTTGGGGAACCCAAGTTACATAGCTCAGCATGCCTAAGTGCTTTAAGTGCTTATTTATTGGAGAAACTTTTATCCGATGGTGCAGGTAGAGGTATTTTTCAGATATGTATTCCTCGAGCAAGAGAAGCTTAGGAATACTAGAGGAAAGTGAGACATCCAATAGGTCTACAAGAGGGAGATCAACTAGATGTCAAAATATTAGAAGAAAATTCCATAGATGCATGGAAATTTTTCTCGTTGAAGGGGGGTCATGTTCTTATGATGATGAGACCATAGGCAACATCGAGGTTCCCTTGAGGTACAAACATCTATTGAAACGATGGGTACCCAATTATCTTCATCAACTAAACACGGATTTTTGTGTGAACGAGAGGATATATCGGATTGCACCATTGTCATTGCATGGTTTGGGGTTGTTTTGCATGGATGGCATAAAGGTCAGTTACGACAGATATACTGAATTGATGGAGTATGTCATACCTTGTTACAATTACAAAGATTGGTTGTTATTGGTCCAATATACACGAAGTATGCACAGATATAGAGTATTTGCAAATTATTTACAGCTAAAAGACAAGGATCAAAATAAAGGAGCGACTATGCTAATTGACGGAAGGCCAAAAGCAACAGGGAATATTGCATGGTTTATAAACAGTACACAAGCAGGGTCTACAGTTAAGCAACCCAATTGCATATTTGAGGGGCGTGAAGGAAACCGTGTTTTCGTATGTGCCATAAAATCAATAGCTACAGGGGAAGAGTTGTTGATCAATTACAATTTGAATTGAATAGATACAAACTTTGTTACTATGGGAGTGGTACATCTAACATTTTACCCAATCTTTAATTAATGAATCTAATATATTATGTATTTTTCGTGAGTCTATTGTTATAATTTCGTTAATATTTTCTGTATTTTCGTCATAGGGTAGTGATCGGGGCAAGTCCCCAGCAATTTATCAGAGGAGTACACCATCCAGCGGGTATACCTCACTTTAATTGTACAAACATAATATGAGCAAAATGTTTTTTTATTATGTTTTTTTCGTGAGTATATTCATTTCATTTAGATAATATTGTCTATATTTTTTTTGCAGGATGTTGATCGAGGAAACTCCCCGGTTGTCGATCAGACAACACCAACCTCGAGGCAACATTTTTTTTATTATGTTTTTTCCGTGAGTATATTGGTTTCATTTTGATTATGTTTTCTATATTTTTGTTGCAGGGTGGTTATCGAGGCAACTCCCCGGCAGTAGATCAAAGGACAGTAGCCTCGAGGCAACAGGTATACCTCATTGTAATTATAGAAATATAATATGAGCAACATGTTTTTTTATTATCGTTTTTTGTCAGTCTATTGGTTTCGTTTTCGTTATGTTTTCTATATTTTTGTTGCAGGGTGTTGATCGGGGAAACTCCTAGGCAATAGATCATAGGACACCAGTCTTGAGGAAACAAATATACCTCATTGTAATTGTAGAAATATAATATTAGCAACATGTTTCTTTATTATGTTTTTTTGCCATCTATTGGTTTCATTTCAGTAATTATTTAGATAAGAACATAGGAACATGCAAGTGATTGAATGAAACTTTTTAAATGAAGCATGCAAGAAACATGAAAGAAATAAAGATAAACATGCATGCAGTAAAACTTAGGAAAAAACCATGAAAATACCCCCAAAAAGAACAGGACAAAAATCAAAGAAAAAAGGCCCTAAAATGGTTTTCTATATTTTTGTAGCAGGATAGTAATCGGGGCAAGTCCCCAACAGTTGATCAAAGGAGTACACCATCCTCGAGGCAACAATATACCTAATTGTAATTGTAGAAATATAATATCAGCAACATGTTTCTTTATTATTATGGTTTCATTTTGGTAATTATTTAGATAAGAACATAGGAACATGCAAGTGATTGAATGAAACTTTTTAAATGAAGCATGCAAGAAACATGAAAGAAATAAAGATAAACATGCAAGCAGTAAAACTTAGGAAAAAACCATGAAAATACCCCCAAAAAGAACAGGACAAAAATCAAAGAAAAAAGGCCCTAAAACGGTTTTCTATATTTTTGTAGCAGGGTAGTAATCGGGGCAAGTCCCCAACAGTTGATCAAAGGAGTACACCATCCTCGAGGCAAAAATATACCTCATTGTAATTGTATAAATATAATATGAGCAATTTTTTTTTCGTGAGTATATTGGTTTCATTTCGATAATGTTTTCTATATTTTTGTTGCAGGTTGTCGATCAGGGAAAGTCCCAGGCCGTTGATAAAAGGAGTACACCATCCTCGAGGTAGCAGGTATACCTCATTGTAATTGTACAAATATAATATGAGCAATATGTTTTTTTATTATGTTTTTTTTGTGAGTATATTGGTTTCATTTCAATAATGTTTTCTACATTTTTGTTGCAGGGTGATAATCGGGGCAAGTCCCCGACTGTCGATCAGACGACACCAGCCTCGAGGCAGCAGGTATACCTCATTATAATTGTACAAGTTAAATATGAGCATATGTTTTTTTATTATGTTTTTTCCTTAGTCTATTGGTTTTATTTTGGTAATATTTTATATATTTTTATTGCAAGCTACTGATTTGGGGTTTGATCTAGCAGCAGAGCAATCCATATATACTGATGTGGATGAGCTCATGCGTGATGCTGACATCGCATCTTCTCTATACCCCATTAAGGTGATGGAGAAGACCTTAAAAAAATAAATGAGGATATCCTCCGTCTGCTATTCATTCAGCCGCAAACAAATGAGATTAGAGAAAAGGTTGATGTTTTGGTCAAGAGATATCATGCCTTGAAAGTAAGCTATGGGATCTTTAATTAGAATATAAATTCATTTATGATTTTATATTTTGTACTTGTATATGATCATGAACTAAAATATGGTTTGTATTTACAGGAGTTTTTGTGTCCACATACTAATGGTCAAGGGAGTGTTGGTACTAGTGATGCTCATGGAGAGTCGTGACATGAGAATATGACCCCACTTGCATATCATGTGCCATTATTGTTGATTGAACAATCGGAAACACATTCCATGACAACCCCGAGGCTATATGTGAGTGCACCCTCTATTGGTCGACGCACGCTAGATCGTGCAGAACATGGGGTCGATGCAAAGCTTAGTATTGATATTGCTCAAGTAACATTTCCTGGATCTTCCCATGTCACTAGCACAGGAACACTACAGACCACATTTTTGGTGGACGAAGATCTCATTCCCATAAATATAGAGAAGATCCCAGGTATTTATAAAATGTTTAATTTATTGTATATAATCTGATTTAAATTTACTTATAAAACATTCTTTTTCAACTAATGATGACATGATCGTCTTGCAAGAAATGATGTTTTTTATAAACATCGAAATTATTTGTTATTGGATATCTTTGGGCCCACCATCCGCACAAGGTGGGATAAACAAAGAAAAAATTTAAAATATTAGCTCACTAATCGCTTGGTTGGCTTGTTCGGCAATGAGACCTTCAACCGAGTGGAGGTCCTCAAGAAAGTTGGCCAACATATGAATATTGTGAGGGACCAATATAGGGTTCATATAGAAATGAACCCTAGGTATGAGCGCCCTCCAATTATTTGAGGAAGGGAGTGGAAGGCCCTGGTGGAAGATTGAAATGAGAGGGCTTTGAGGCAAGAAGGAAAGCTACCACTAGGCACAAGAAGGTATGCAGTACTTTCAAATGTAATTATATGTTTATTACTCTCTTTTTTCAGATAAAATTTGTAGCATCTAACGTATTTAAACCTTTTCATAAGCTATCAGACACATCAAAGGCCACAAAGGCAAGACAAGAAAAAATTGGCTAGCACAAGCTTGGGCCTGGTGGTTATTTGAATCTAGCGGCAAGAATTGTAAGTATCAATAAAACAAATATTGCATCCAAATAAAAAATTGCAAATAATTTTGCTTTTATTGTACCATAAAATCTAAATTCGTGATCTTATACAAATTTGCAGGTTGATCGATTCAAGGAAGTGCCCACGGAGGAATACTTGAAGCTTGTCTCCCAGCACGACTTTGGAATCGTTGTTGAATGCCTAAAAAGCTTACCTGAGAAAACACAGTTTTCCGGTAATCCATCTTGTGTGCAGGTAAATAAAATCAATGAAGTTTATTTAAGATTTATTACTTGTGCAATCTATTCGTTATAAATTTTGGCCATAAAATATTGACTTTGTTTTGAGTAGGAAAGCAATGATGCACTTAATGCCGAGGATGGAGAACAACCCATTGAAGGTCATGCTTCAAATCATGACAATGAATGTATTCATATGCTACAATTTAAAATATTGCATTGCAAATGGTGTATTAATTGTAATTTTTCATGTTTCAACTCCAAAGCATGTCGAGGGTCATCGTATATAAGATGAGCCTAGACATGAAGATGAAGTACACGATGTGGTCCCATCAGGTAAAGAGCGCCTCTCTAATGTGTTTTTTATTAATGAAATATTTTTAATTATAATAACAAAATATATCAATGTAACATGTTTACATTATTGCAGCAAATCCCGACCCCTTGCAACAACATCCATGTCATGAGTACACGACTAGACAGACAATATGACAAGTTGCAGATGCCATAATAACTGAACAAGAAGTTGTAGAAGATGAGTGGATTGCTAATTTTGTCCAACAAAAAAAAAAAGTGACTGAAAAAACACTATGAAAACTTATTTTTGATAATATAATGTCATGGAGTATTTTTTGCCTATTGAATGAATGAGTGAATTAATGAATGCTAAATGTTTCTTTATGAAAAAAACCACATGTTTGCACATAAATTTAATTATTTTCAAGTACATGCATTGGGTATGGGGAATTGGGAGTGATGTGAGGGGGGGGGGGGAGGGTCAGGGGAGGGGCCATAAGAGTTTCCACCTTCACGTGGTTGGCCCTGTCCAGTAGAGAATATTAAATTACTCTGAAACAGAGAGGAGCTCAATAAGGTATTTATTCTTATGTATTATAGAGTCTTGTAAATTTTGAAATACATGTTTATTTCTTAAATTCTTTATCATGAATAAAACATTTCATGGTTATCTGATTTCTACAAGACTTAGCACTACGAATTCCAATTGATCAATAGCCTATGTGGAGAGGCTGCATCAATTGTACTCAAAGGTATGTAATACTCATGAATTTGTCATTTTTTATGCCGTTTTAGTTATTTACCTTTCATGTGATATCTACCTTTTGTCTCTACATACATGGCAAGATACATAGTATAGATTTATGCATTATATGAAACCATCTGGTGCCTACAAGCATAACCAACCATTACATAATCCAATTGATATGAGACACATCGAAGTTGATACTCCTTCCTAGTTAGAGATCCAAGTGTAGTAGGTATCCATAAATGCACAATACTTCCATCTATTAAAAAATAAAACCAGCATTTCAAGCCATGAACTATACTACCCACATATGCAATGAATTTATAGCCTTCCTCAATTTCATACATCTCATTTCCCTTGTTCTTTGTGAAGTGAATTATGTGATAGACAAGAGAAGCCACAAGGAGCTTCGATCAATAGCATTAAAAGAAGACCATTTGGTGGAGTAGAGTTAACCACATATTTATTCCATTTTTACCAGAACGAAGCCTTGTTTTACATTACAACATAGAGATATTCATTACTAATTTGAGCCATGTATTTTTTTTTCAGTGGAATGAAACAAATTTTTTTCAGTGGTACTAAGTTTTTCCCTATGGGAGTTTCTATGTGAATATAACTTTCCCCACTAACTGACCTTATCAACTATTTCTTAGTATCATTGTTGTATGCTAGTTGAAATATGGATTTCTGGAAGCAAGTTTATAGTAATAATCTATCATTAGCATGTGCAACAAACAATGATAAAATTCAAACTCAAATTTAATCATCAATGAAAACCTAACCCTAACATGATCATGATAGTGGCATAATATGAAGAATTAAAGAGAGATTGTGTTGCTTTCCCAAGCTTACAATCACCAAAATGTGGAAATTATACTCTTCTCAGGAGGCTAGTTTCCCTCTACCTTCAAACCTAAGCTTTATGATTTCTTTCCTTCTTCCAATTTCGTTTAAGTTGACTTACGACCTCTAATTGAATCTCAACAACTTTATGGCACCACTTATCCATATTTTTTTTGGATTTAGGACCTAGAAAATGATTGAGTGATGACCACTAGACTAGTTGGAATTATACCTATTGAATGACTAGCAGGTCACTAATGGTACCATTTTCCCATAGGAAGATAGCTTCAATTACTTAGAAAGGATGTTGTTAAATGAAATATCCTTGTATGGAAACATAGTCACACAGGGGGGTGTGAAAGTCTGCAACCAGGACTTTACCAAAGAAGAGGAACCAAACCATCCCTGATATCAGGTAAGAATTTTATCCAACACTTTCGAAGGGAGGGAAAGGTTAATGAATTCATTAATTCCACATGGATCTCTATGTTTAAGATAGAAATCTAGATTAGCAATATGTCAGTACAACTTTAATACACTAAATGGTAATTCAACCTTGAGAACCTCTTGCATCCAATTAATGTCTGTGGGAGTAGAATTTTACTAACTATTTGCATCTCCAAACTGCCATTCTATGACAATCATTTGAAAGAAACGGTTTCACAAACCACTCCAATGTCTAATTTGAATTTTATTAAAAAAGAGAAAGAGAGCCACCATACCCAACCAATCAACAAAACTTCTACCAAAATCCCTTGCACAAGTTGACATGTCTAGACCCTAGACATCAATATTAATTCTCTTTCTTAGTGTTAGTGTATTTTAGCTCCATTTTATAATGAAACACCCCCTCCCCTTTGTGCCTTATTTGTAAAGCCTCTTGAGAATGACTAGTTAGGTATGGAAAAATTGAAGTACTTTTTTAACAAATTTGACTTGAGAACATTCATGTGTCGAATGTGATTGTTTATGTTCATGATTGTTATTTGATTTCAAGGACTATTGTGTTTCCGAATTAAAGATAAAAAAAAAATAACACAATGTACATCAAATGGTGTCATAACATGTTCTTCAAGCAAGTTCTTGACAATTTCTTTTGCAATAGAAGTTATATATTGGTTCTTCTTACCTTTCTTCATCTCATCAATTTGTGGTAAACAAATACTTATTTGAGCAATTTATTAGCGCTTTTGTGTCATATAAGTTCTATGGAAACATTATGTATCTTGATCCATCTTCTATCTACATCAATTGGAATTAGTTTTACATTTATGTAGGTTTTTGGTGTGTTCATGTGCCACATCATCATTGAAATTGTCATCTTAACATTCCATATTTTTACATTGTTACATATTTTCATATACAAAAAGTATATGTTACTAGTTTTTGCTATGGACTTGCAAAACTCCTTACTCCTCATGTTGCATTTTCTTTGCAACCCATAGCAACTCCTATTCAACCAATATGTATTATTCTCTATCACTCATGGTATCTCCTCTATAGCCTATAATATAATTTATATTACCCCCAATGTATCAAGAGCATTAATACACACCTTAATATTACAATTAGAATTGTATAGCATGATGACCCTATAGTGTTGGTGGCAACTCCTAAATTGGTCCCCACAACATTCTCTTAGGTCTTTCCAATGTTTAATGAACATCTCACCTTTCATACATCCAAGGGTGCTCTCAACTATGGAGTATCCCAACACTATTTTTATAGTTCCTTTGGTACATAATTCATCTCAACCCAAGTGAAAGGACACGATATATATCCTCTAAACAAATGCTTTAATGGACTATTATAAGGTTGATTTCCCAATAAGAAGGAAAATTTGTGATTTTTTACTTGAAATAGCTTCATCCCAAGAGAGGCTTCTACCCATGTATCAAACATTATACTTATAGAAGATGTTCTCCAAGCCTACTAGCAGCATATAAAGGGTATGCATTTTAAACCCAACTCGACAATGCCTACATACTATTACATCCTTTGTTGGAATTTGTGTACCATTAGTGGAAATTGGGCACAATTTTGTCTCAATAGGGAAGAAATTATGAAATTTGTAGTTTGTTTTTTCTTTTTTCCTATTATCTTTGTTTTTTGCTTTATGACATTCACTTTAGCTTTTAGCCTTATGCTTTTCACATTTAGTTCTATGCTTTCAACATTACTACATTTATATTTATTTTACCTTTAAGTAGATTATTATAGATTTTAATTTCTCATCCAAGTTTTTCCCTTTTAAAATCCAAAGTGTGCAATAATGAATTTGTCTTTCGAGTTTGTAGAATAAGTAAGGATAGATTATGCCTTCTTGCTAATGCTCATGAATATTTGATTGTAAGATATAGGTTTCCCTCTTTTCTGATTTGATGTTCTTGAGTTATTCAATTGAATCCATATATATACATGCTTTACTAACCTAGGAAACAACTAGGAAGGGAGGAGCAACTCCACAAGCCCATCATATTCAATACAAGGCACTAGTCTACTTAAACTCTATCTCTATCTCTCTGCCTCTTCCTTTTCTCATTCTACTTTCTTCAAATACTTGGCTAAGGGATCATTGTAAAACTGTATCTCAATCTTGATACAAACTAGCCTCTCAAAAAGGCCATTGTACTAACTAACCAACATCCAGTGAAAAAACTAACTCACTAACACTACTAACTCATGGTGATGTTGATGCAGGAGCATCCTGCTCTCAATCCAAGGTCCAAAGTTTGGTCCGACCTTAGGATCTTGACATTTTCCCAAGCAGGGGTATTTGATAAATTCATTGTAAATATGTTGAATTATTTAGGAACCTAGGGTTCTAGAAATAGTGAGTCATAAGTGGTTGTAACGAATCTGCATTAGCATGCAGGATTCGAGGATCATTAAGAGATGGATTGAGTTTATATTGTTAGAAATTAGTTGCTTGTCTGTAGGTGTATTGTTGAGAATATTGAGGATCTGAACTAATTATAGTTCAGGATCCTCCTGCATAAATAATTTATCTTACGGGCATTAGGGGTGAGTGTCGAATGAAAGGAGAAAGAGGCCAAAGAGGGCGGCCAAGCCCAGTAGGGGCGTGTGATGCAATTCGAACTCGATTTAATAAGAATTGTGTTGTTTTAATTCGGTATCTCTGTGAGCGTTAATTATGGTTTCATGACTGTGTGAAAACATGTGTTAGAATGACCGGGTGGCAGGGTTATTGATCGACCATCAATCACAGAATGGATCGATGGTGATCCACAAAGAAATGATATCATGGAATGACGTTGCCAGTGTGTCATCATCACTGGAACAAGCTGAGGCACAGTGATTGATTCGGTGCAGCAGAAGTAAATGATCCAGATCACGAAAAAGAGAGATCAACGGTCGAGAACCATTATGCCCAAAAGTTGACGTGACGAGATTATGAGTGCAAACGTGGAAGAGTAGACGACCCAGATCGTGATCGAGAAGATCAACGACTGAGAACGAGTCCGTTGTGGGAAATAGAATGGAGGTTAGACCTGGGAATGGACCTGAAATCCCCCATTAAATGCTCCCTGAAGCGTTTCAAGTCCACAGTCGATCTTTTTGGGTGATATCTGACGGTCATTGGATGGACGCGGAATTCTTTTGGAATCCAACTTAGTGTCGTTTGAAGTCTGGTCGATTGCAAAGCTTTGGCAGAGGCTCTAGGGTTGGAGGCAAATTTTGACAAAACCACTAAATTAGATGCAATTCCAGGATGGAGAATTGTGTTTAGCCCGATCGCTACCATGGTTAAATGCATCAAGTGGTATCAGAGCTGGTAAGCTCTTCGAAGGAGAAACTGATTTGCGGCATCTTAGATTTATATAATCTGATCAAACATGCCGGTAGTAGCCGTGATTTGAAATTCCAGAATTGCAATGGAGTGACAGTGTAGACACTTGCATATCAAGAACGGTTGGTCTAATACGAATTGGAATTTCCAGATTTAGAAATCATCGCCTTGGTGATGCTTAAGAGGTAAGTTGTGTGGATGTTGGTTTGAGTTAGATAATTTGTTGATTATCTAGAAATTAGAGATAGCAAATTGAAGGTTTTGAATATGAATTCAAACAAAGAAATGGCTTGTAATGGCATTAAAGAAGATTGTTGGATGAATTCTGTAGTAAATCGGAGTAGACTGTTGTAATTGAAGATGATTGAAGGATTGTTGAAATTATTGTAAAGAATGTTTATGGTTGAGAACAGTATTGTTGAAAATAGTCAAATGCAGATTGGAAAGGAGAGTTACTGCAGGGGTGTAAACATTGTAAGGTTTAGATTGTTGTGAAGTATTATGAAGAATCAAAGAGACCAGACCTTGACTGGTCTCAAAGCTAGATTGAAGCTTGGTTGTAGTGCAAGAAGTGTCCATTATGAAGATTGAAATGAGAGTTTAGTTGCTGACTGTGTGAGATTTCTTTTGAATGAAGCATTATGAGAGTATTTGAATGCAATTGTGAGCAAAGCAAATTATTGGGACAGAGATTAAATTTGACAGTCTGTGGATCAGTTTTTTTTAAGACATTTTGGAACTAACTTTGGCAAGGAATTGGTTCGGCAAGTGGATCAAAGGAAGATTGTTGGAGATAAGATCTTGGTATAGATGAGTCTGATGTTTTATGATTAAATTGATCATAAAGAATTGTGGTTGCAAGTAACATATTGGTAGCAGCCATTGTAATAGGTAAAGCTATGTCAGAGAAAGAGGAAGCAAGCAGGGCTCTCAAATGAGGACAATGTGACAGAACCCAGCAGCAAAATGAAATTGTTGAAGGAAAAGAGAGGTGAGTAATGGAAGATGCAGTAGCCAACATCTTTGAAAGGTAAGGAGCTGGAGCGCCCAAGAAGAGGTTCTACTGCAAAGAACCTAGAGAAGAGAAGATACCAAGAGGATGACTTGGTATGGGTGACAAGTGGCAGACTTCTTACGGGAGAAGGAAGGGCTTGTTGCAGCTCACCAGTGAACGAGGAAAGTTCATAAGAAGAAGAGGTGAAGATGACTGTTGTTAGTCATGGCAGGGGTTCAGAGAGAAGTCACAAACATAAGACAAAGAGTGCCAAAGCACTTGGACTCAAGAGAATGAGTGACGTAGAATTTTTAAGGGAAATGGCTGAGTTGAGAACAGAACTCGGTAATATAGAAAGGTTGCTACAAGAGAGCCAGAGATATGGTTGGGTTATGAGAAAGAAGAAGGTGATATGGCACATGTTGCAGATGAAGCTAAGGCACCAGTTGTGTGCAGAGTTGAGGAAGGAAATTGAGGCATCAGAGTATGAGCAAGAGTTCATGGACACTGAAATGGCAGGTTGCATTTTTAAACCAGAAGAAAAACCATTCCTTAAAAAGGAGGATTGTAGTGATGAGATGATAGTATGTTTGAATCAGCATGAGAGAATGATGCTGGAAGCATCTCTAGAGACAAAGAGATTTCATAATTTTGAAATTGATTATTTGTGTGAATGTGAATTTGCAGGTATTAAAACCCATGAAGCTGGACATGTGCAAGAGAAAGTGAAAAAGGCAGAGGCTAAAAAAGAGCAAAATGAGGAACCACAAGGTTGTAAGTGGTGGAGAAGATTAAAAGGTATGGTTGAATGGTTGTGTCTTCTCTTACTAAAAGTTTATTGGATTATGTTTGAAATTTTTTTATCATGGATAAGGAATCAATGGAAATTGGAAAGAGAAAAGGGAATGAGTGTCTTGCAAGTTTGTGACAGGAATGAAAGAAAAGCTAAAATTGAGAACTCAGTTCAAGAATCTAGGTCCAAGGAGACTTTGAAGGACTTCATCACAGAAAAAAAAAAAAAATATTATTGTCTTATATATCTTATATAGACAGATTGAGTTATGAAGAAGGGTGCATAACATTACTTCATGAAAAGGCAAGTCAAGGTGTTGTCTTGGAAAATATTGAAGAGGTTTGTGCAGAGCAGGAAGGTATTTTAGAAACCAATGATGAAGCTGTCAACTGTTTGTGCTAGAAGATGTTCCTTGACTGCAGAAGGAGCATGGCTAGCACATCTTAAGCTCTAGGGCTGAAAAAAGCTTAAATGGGTTTGGTAAAAGGATCAGCAAGGCTGGATGAGAAAAAGAGAGGGCAATAAGCTTGATTATAATGAATTATAAAGTTCAGAAAACTGCTCCATTGGGCATGGAGTCTCAATAATCAAAGCACATATGTCTAAAATATGAATATCAAATTGGGCATTAAAACAAATGAATCCAGTGATGTAGATTGGGCGACATGAAGAAGAATCCAAAATATCAAAACTATGCATCAGCTTTAAAGAATCCAAAAAGACATCCATAATACAATATGTAAACAACTTTCAAAAATCTATAGCTGAATGAGGAAAAACAGGTCAATAGCAATGACATCATCACTATTGAAAACTGTTTTCTATCAGAGATATAAATCAGATTGCTGTGGACAAGAACTCGATGATGAGGTAGCATGAAGCCATGGGAATTCTCTGATTTAGAATTTACAAAAAGATTGCCTCTTGGGCTTACAAAATGTACAAGGTTCTGCCTCCTACAGCTCTCTCCAACTTCTCGGCTGGAACCCCCTCCCCCTCAACATTACAGAATTTCAAATTTATAAAGAAGGAAAAAATAAAAACAGTTGTTAATAATTAACAATTTGCAATAAATTTGGAACAGCCGGCATCAAACCCTGGAAATGCGCTGCCATATGTTGCCAAATATTCTAACAGTTGTATCCACTATCAAAAACTGCCTTGAAATGCTTCAATTGCCACCCCATCCTCGGTTGTTGATTCTATACCTTGAAATATGCCTGGAGATGTGGATCTTCAAGCTACTCTGTTGCCAGGTTTGATCATTTGCCTTCAGTCTCGACCCAATTTGACTATTGAAAGATTTGATAAAAGATAACTTTTGAGTCATCAAATTATACTCGATTATTTGACCCAAAGTATCAATTTTAGAGATACTCTGCCACCCATTCTTCAAATCTGGGATTTAATCTTTTGAGATGCTATAGCTTCTAGATGCTCAATCTATGAGTTTAAATATGCTCTACATTTGTCACTGAAAAATAAATAATGATGTTAAATCAATGAACACCTTTTGAAAATAGCGTTTTTTTTAATAAATTGCCGCAAGGCTTCTCAACGTTGATCTTGGTGAATGCCTAGTGCTATTTGCTTCATCATCAGTGCTTAGCAAAGCTTCTAAGTCCTCGGTGTATTCATGGAATTGGCTATGAGAACTCCCATTTTTTGCCTGGTTCATCTTATTATAGCCAATCCTACTTGAGTTTTCTTCCCTTTTAGCTGAGCAATAAATAAATTCATTACAAAAATTGACTAATGATACAGAGTTTAATCGATCTTCCCCCATCTTTTGCAAAGCTGCAAATGCTGATGCAACCAGGGTCTTCATTACGGGAAATAGAAAACTGGCTCGGGTGGAGCTTTATTCTCTCAGAAAATAAACCATTACGTGCGCCAAAATCCTGAGAATTTGGATGGCAAGGGCGTCTTAGAATACAAGCTGTAAGGCTGTGACTTTAAAATTTCTGCGAGAATTTTGCTTTATCACTCGATCTTGGACAGGTCTCCATCAACAATTTTGCCACCAATGCGTTGTACATGAATTTGTGGACCTGTGGATTATCTTCTTGGTTTTCCATGTGAACTTTGCTCGTGGCATTATATAAGGGCTTTACCTTGACATCTGGATGCTGCAGTTGTTGATTCCCACTATAGCAAGTTCATTTAATGGCGCAGGTTTTGACTGTAGACCATTGGTGTTGTGTACTTGTTATAAACTGATGAACCTCATTGTGGCAATTATTCTCGAAATTTAATTTGGATGAACTTGGACGTTTATCACTTTTTATCAATAATTGGTCACAGACTTAAGTGAGCTCTATGGCTTGGCGTGAATGCTGTCTTTGGTGATGGTTTAAGCAATGGTTGGGAAAAAGAGTTGACGTACTTTTACCAAATGATTTTATCCTTCAAAATAATCATAAGGATTAAGATTCTTGGCGCTGCCAGAATCTAAAAATTTTGTGGGACAAATCTGGTGACAACATCAACCATAGCTGGGAAGTTGCAGAAATTGAACCAAAGGTTCAAGGAATATTTTTTGATGAAGAAGAAATCAAATAATTTGAAGAGGAATTTATTGACAACTTGATGAACTATTGGAATAATTCAGGTCAACAAAAAGATGAAATAGCTGAAGCATCAAATGAAGAGCCTCATGTTTTTAAATATAACACTTTGTGTGTTTTTGCAGATTTGACAGGTGAAGATCAGCAAATTGAAAATGTGATTGTACATTTTGATGAATAAATAAAGCTTTCTGAAGTAACGACTGAGATGGTGAAATATCTTGAACATGTTTTTCAGTAATTTTGAAGACAATGAACTTGACAGGAAAGTTGACATAAAAGGTGAAGATGAAGACAATCAAACTTATGTCAGTGAGCAAAAGGACAGAAAACCTTTGGTAACAGAGGAATATTCAGAAAGAGGACCAGATGAAAATATTATACAGCATAGGAAGGAGTGTATGATGATGTTGACAGCAGCATAAATTCCAGGATTTGATCGTTATATATATGCAAATTGTGAAGGAACCATAGGACAACAGAATCTAATTTCTGTTCTAAAGAAAAATGAATGTACATCATCTCCCAACAATTATGCAAGATCAGAAGAGCAGGAAATATCTCATGAAGGTATGCTTGAGGAAAATTCAGTCATTGGAATGCTATATAACAAACTTATGCCAGAACAAGGAACGTTTCTTGATGAAAATGAGGATAATGTTGAAATGAAACCAGTTGAGAGTCTCATAAATTGTTTAGAAAGGTCTAATTCATATAGGGATGAGGAACAACACTTGGATGAAGTGCTTGAGAAAGCGTTACAATTGCTGAAAAGGTTATTAAAGGAACTTGAAATTACAGCCAGAGAGGAGAATATTGTCTTGGATGATAATGAAGATAAAGCTGCGAGTTACAACCAGCAGGTTGTAAATGGTAGTTATAAACCAGAATTGAATGAAAATTTTATAAGTTTTATGACAAGAGAAGGTATGCAGCAGTCTGAATATGGTGAAGTTCAGCCAAGGACAGAATTGGAAGAGGAAATTGATGGATTATGGATGCTAATGAGGAAAGCAGTCGAGAAAAGATACAACAGAAAAAGAAAAGCAGCCAGTGGAAAAGAGCAGCTAATTGAAAGAGTTTGCATCAGCAAAGCAAAATGGGCAGCAACAACACAAGATTTGGAAGCCTGGAAAGATAAAAGAAATAGCAGCAGAGGAAATGGAACAACAGCATGATGAAGTTGGAGACCAATTACAAGCTAAATTTGGGATCCAGGAAAAGTTCAGTAATGAAATTCATGATAAGAAGATCATGAAATTTTTTAACTTAGGGAGTTTGATGCAGGAGCATCATGCTCTCAATCCAAGGTCCAAATTTTGGTGAGACCTTAGGGTCTTGACATTTGCCCAAGCATGGGTATTTGAAATTCATTGTAAATATGTTGAATTCTTTAGGAAGATAGGGGTTCTAGAAGTAGTGAGTCATAAGTGGTCGTAACGAATCTCCATTAGCAGGCAGGATTCGAGGATCATTAAGAGATGGACTGAGTTTCTATTGTTAGAAATTAGTTGCTTGTCTATAAGAGTATTGTTGAGAATATCGTGGATCTGAACTAATTCTAGTTCAGGATCCTCCTTAATGAAATGGCTCCCCGACCACAGCAAATCCTGAAACTGTAACGTACCCTCCCGTGGACCCAATTCAAGGAAGGGAACATGATACCAATTTCTGGGGCTTTTAATAAAAACTCAGCCAATTCATTAGATTCACAGCAATTAAATAAATGTGTGCAGATGCAAATCAAACAAATATACACAGCGGAATTAAAAACTCATCCACACACATATCATATGCATACAGCATATCGAAAATAGTCATCAATTTAAACATTGCAGAAGTAAATACATAGACAAAAAAAACACTTATCTTCATTGTACAATTGTCCCAAACAACTAACTATGTCACTGCAATGTTCCACCCAACCATAGGCCAGTTGTGTTCATCAATTCTCTCAACACAACTGTCACCCCCGAGCTGGGCATGATTCTTACAAGGAAAAGGGGGCATTCATACTCATACACAGCCCAATAATCACTGCATCTAAGCCAAGCCAGTCCACAGCTGGGTTTATCAGGGTAAATCTGAACCTTGGATGTTTGCACTCAAGCTCAAGCCAAAACAATGGATACCCATCTCAACCCCAACCTTCTCTTATACATAGCAACTCAAAAACTGGGCAAGGATACACATTTCCAGCAATGGGATTTATAAACAAGATGGCCATGGGTTTTCCCCAAATCGTGGCTCACCCAAACGAACTGTTAAAAGGGAAATTCGTCCCCAAAGAGAAACCCGATTTCTTCCACAAGTTATGAGCGTTTCAAATGGCCAAAACGGTCTCATTGCAACCCCAAATCGATATGTTCTCTTCCCCATTGGTAACCAAAACAAAAACGCCCTTCCCAGCTTGAAAGATGAAGGAAGACACAGGAAATCCATGGAGAAAAACGCCCAGGTAGCTCCAAACTTGTGGGAGAGAAAAGTTGATTGATGGATAATGGCTTGGGGAGCAATTCATGGCTATTTTCTTGCCCAAGGAGCAAAACACGTTTTTCCATGGAGGGTGGCTTGCCCATAATCGAATTTGGACAGCCATACCTCTCCATTCCCAAGGCATTAACTACCCCAACCAACTCTTGGGAGAAATGAATGATTGGGTACAAAAGTCAACATAGGTAGTTGAGGGTTTTATGGGTTCTCTCATTGACACTTGGCTTGACTTGATTGGCTCCAAGGGTTTGAATATCTCCCTCCCAATTCCTTGTAAAATCATGCCCCCATCTCTTGTTGCATTGCATAGCTAGTTGTGGGTGTTTTTATTAAAATGCATATTTACATGGTATTCGAAATTCCATTGTGCATGGCTAGCACATAAACCATATGCATCAATAAATCGATGTCGGGGCCTTGGCCTTGAGCTCCTCACCGCAATTTTATAACAACATTACATTATTTACAATTTTAATGCCATAGGGTCAAAATGGGGACGTTACATTTTCCTCCCCCTTGGAATAACACCGTCCTCGGTGTTCCAATACTTAGAAATAAATACCCACTTTACACATGTCCAAAATTCACACAATGTGGCAGGTCTGTCCTGCATGTCATCTTTTTACTTTGAACTTTCAGGACCAAGTCCTTTGGCTTCCACAAGCTGCTCCTGCTGGCTTTGATCTTCCATCTCTGCAGGTGGGCATTGCTCCACAGTAATCCCTTCCTTTTATTCACCTTCCAGCTGATCTACAAGTCTGGAATTCCATGGATGCCATCTTCCTTTCCATCCTGGCAACTTATTGAGGAGTATTTCTAGCCAAAACAAGTAGCTTTTGGTCTGCTGCCATGGCCAATGTGCACAACTGGCTCTCACTTTGCTCACTAGCAACACTTGGCTAGTAACAGCTGCAAACAATGGCTTTCAATTTCTCACATCTGAGATTCATCATGGCAATTCCTGTTAGGACAAGCATAACACATTATTAAAATTAGTCAATTATTTTCCCAATTGACATGGAGAGTCCATTTTTCACTCATGAGACTTCCACATTTTTCATGTTTTCCCAACATACACATGAACTCCTTCATGTTCATCCTTTCACAGAGAAATAACTATTTCAACATTCACAATTCATTTCAAGCAATTAACACAATCATCTTTTAGTCACAACATGCATTCAACAATCCTTTATTTCCGAAATGCATCAATCAAAAAGGAAAGAGAAGAATAAGAGTTTCCCCCCTCTTAGTCGTGTTCCAATCCGGAGCCACGCCATCACTTGTGGTTCCGCACTCCTTAGCCTCTTTCACTTCAATGTGAATGCTTGACTTGTTCATTCTTGGCTATGACACTTAGTGTCTAAGGTCTGTCTAAGGATTTTCAACTAGGGAACCCTTCCCATTGTTGTCTACAGAACCTTTGGCTTCTAGGACCCACACATGTCCACTAGCACCATCTTTCATTACTTTTCATATTGAACCCCTTTGGGACGGTAGCATGTCCACATGCATCCCTATGATGCCTTCATAGTCCTTGCTTCCAGCAATACATATACTCAAACATTGAATCAATTCACATGTTTAGTTTATTCTCGTAGGGTTTATTTCTAAACAAGAGTTTAAGAAATCATAAACAATTCATATACACATGTATATTCATATTAATGAATAAATAATACACATGTAAATTCATATACACATATATATTCATATTCATATCCCACAGGCTCCTTCTTTGCTTTACAAGCATTGGATTTCCTATGGATACAATAATGAATGTTGGGCCAACACGCAGGCTACTCCAAAACCATATGAATAGGCAATGCCAGGCCAGTACGCCGACTGGGTTTATCAATTATTTAAGGAATGTTTAGCCAGCACGCCGGCTGCTCCACAACATCAAGTGGTTAATGCCCAACCAACTATTCTCTGAATTTATCAAGCATCGGTTACTCTCTGGATTTACCAAGAATTTTATAGCGCCCAACCAGTTACTCTCTGGTTTACCAAGAATTTTATAGCACCCAACCAGTTACTCTCTGGTTTACCAAGAATTTTATAATTCTTTCAGGGTCTTTGCTTTCCTGCAATGACCAAGGTTTCCAACAAAGGAACAATAGTATATCAGCTTAGCTGTTATAAGACTTATACCTGAAATCTTCATTATTCCAAACAAGAATAAATGAAAATGAATACTTATCTGTATTGTGCATTTCATTTCTAGTCCACAGGGTCCTACTTCGCTTTGCAAGCCTTGGGATTGCCTATGGACTTGGATGTTTGGCCAGCACACCTGTTGCTCCACAACATCAAGTAGTTAATGCCCAACCAGTACACCTTCACGCCGACTGGATTTACCAAGCATTTGTGGTCCAACCAGTCTCATACCTGGTTGGCCCTCTCCATTGCCGAGCCAGCACATTCGTCTGGGTCATCGACCAATGGAAGGAAACTGTGCCACCGACCATTATAGGTCAAGGCTCTACCACTCTACCTTAGGCTTGCATCAACATTTCACACGTGTCACAACCCTTCATATGCATAACAATTCTTCATCCACACAAGGATGGCACTCCTTCTCCCGGGCAAACCAACGGTTCCCTTTAGGAACTCTATAGGTGACTTTCTTGACTGCAAGCTATCATGGCCCCGTGATACCCACTCATACTACACAAAGGTTACCACTGCTCATACAGTCCTCTTGAGTACCCTTTCTTCACTTTGCCTCTTAACGTGCAACACCAAATTGTATCTGTGTAAGCTGATAACACAAGAAGGATAAGCAGACTCATCAGTATTGCTGCTCTAAAATTGTAACCATATTTCATAACATTCACTATCAAGTATTGAAACACCAGGAATGCATCAATTCCCTTAGGGTGTAGTCAATATTGACAACATTATCATAACCCAGCACTCCCTTTCGGATGTGAGACATGTAGGCCCTAATCATACTCAAGCAGTCTGGAATAATAATGAAATAATAAAACATGCTCTGCATATTAAATCTAATAACTAGACATGTATGTTCTGAGTTAGAGTTACAAAATACTTATCCCTTTTCAGATGTATCTTTCCTTCATTTGCGAAGAATGGGGGCTCTCTTCTCTGAGTCAACAGTACTTCGGTTTGCCACCACAATATTTTCACGTTCCACAACCCACACATGCCTTCTTGGCATAATTTCACCATCTCACTCGCATGGCTTTCCAACATGCAGTGCAGCTGGGATATTAACAAAACTTACTATGGCGTTTCACCCGAAACCCATTTCCAAAGCATGGGATCCTTCCCAACTAGTTTGGCTTTTGTAGGCCATCACACATGGTCTTCCTACAATGTGTCATCCTGGCACACTTATCAAATAGCCAAACAGGCAGCAACATTTTAACAATCAAATTCAAATCTGATTGTTCCATAACCAATCAATGTCATTAATAATTAAATTCAATATGAATTTGCAATTCTGTCTACTACAGAAATTGATTGGTCTAACTATGAGGCTATGATCATATTGTTTGGCTCTCGTAAGTGGTATCACTCTGTCCATTATGGTTTTACACTGGTTACCATACATGAACATCCACCTACAACATGTCCTCCTGACACAATTTTATATAAGCCAAACAGTCATTAGCAATTATTAGCAAAATCTCAAATCTGAAATTTGTAAATCTGTTTTCCTACAGAAATTAGATTTGCAACCATGAGATTATTCTCATAAACTTAAACCATAAAATTTTCCAGATTTGTTTCATGCATAATTTACATTTCGCAACCACGAGAACCTTCTCGTAACCTTTGGCTTCTGCACATGGTAGATCTTGATCTTTACTATGGACTTATACTCATTGTCATACGCAAGACTTTTCTACCTGCAATCTGAACTTCAATCAGCCAAACACGTTGTGAGTATCTATGCATATAATCCTTTCATTGCTACAACAGTCACTGAAGTGATCTCAGAATTATAGTACTCAATAATTCAAACACGTTTAGCTGTTAACATTTGAAATGCAATGAAATATGTATATATCTATATATGCATCATTATCATAATAAAATTGCAAGACACAGGTACACTGTTTATGCAATTTAAATAAACTGTAAATACTCATTACTTCACATCCATATTCTTTTTATGCAACTATGTCCTTCCAACAGAGCACCCTGATAGCCCATCAACATGTTTACCTTCTTCATGCAATCATTCTCTTGCATTCACAGTAGCTCATGCAATGGTCTCGGCATTAACAATGGTTCACCATTTCATCGATTATCTAATTGCATTGAAACATGTTTATCACAATCATGCATTCATACAATGCATCTCAACATGTGCACCCGCACATTCACAACATTTACATAATATTTTGATGTGCATTCATTTAATGCATAACCCCTCAATACAATCTTGCATTAATCCATGCATATTATGCACTCACGCCTATTATAGCTTAACCATGACTGCCACTCATAGCATGCACTACCACAACATGACCATAAGTCTTCACTTGCTTTGGTTGTTAAACTCACAACCGACATACACAAATGGCATGATATAATTTCATATGAATGCATTGAGATTTCTAAGCAATTATAGGGTGTAAGGATCATTGCCTTCACTTACCTACACCTTGCCATACTTGGTAGGTCAACATTCTCATTCGGGCACTCAATACCACATGCAAACCAAATCAACATAGTTGAAGGGATCTTACCAAATCTTCTTTCAACATTCATGCAATTACGCACCAATAACCATTACCTGCATGGTTGTCATTAACATCACTTGATGTTACCTGATCAGTTGGCCTCTTACCAAGGCTACACAGTCCTTTTGCCAACCTCGTGATCACAAATTTGTTGCACAATCCTTTCTTCATAAGGTCGTTGGTCACGTGCAACAACGTCATCAACTTCTTTAACCATGCTTTGATTGTATTTTTGTCCTACAACCAATGCGGACACAACTAATTATTAGCAACCACCATAATTATCTCAAGTGGCTCATTGCATATGTAAACCTCACTATTTTACCAATATGCAATATCCTATTCATGCACAAACATTTTCACATGCACTGTGCAAGGTTTGTTAATATGTCATAGTTTATATGCATGACAATTTCATAATTATAAATATGATAGCAAAATAGGGGTTAAGGAATTCTCCCTTTCCAATCCCTCATCGTAGCATGGAATCCCTCTTCCATATCATAGTTGGTCCGATTCCTTCCAGTCATGCAGTTCTAGAAATTGCTCATATTGACAACAATTTTATTTTGTCAAAACAGCCACCAACACTCTTCTGTACCAAATACCTATGATATATGTGGACCTCATTCAAATTCTGGTCATGCATCCCTATTCTCCTCTGGATAAGCTTTCCAACGCCTATCCCCATGCTCCATTCCGATTCAGGACATGGAATTTACATTCTTCCAAAAATGCAATTTTTTCCCAAATTTCTGCACTTTTACACAGCTGCAATTTATTCTAAAAGGCCAACTTCAGCTGCTTGTAGAAGCAAATTTAGGAAGAATCGTGAAAACTTTTCTATCGGGCAAAGGTAGTCCATATAACAAGAAACACTTAGCAAGCTTCAGATCTCTGTTCCGATGCACTAATCAACTTCTATAAAATTCGAGGTTTGGCTACTTTTCACTTTTCACTTTTCCCCCAAAATCTCAAAATTTGGCCAAAAATGGCTATCTCCCAATCTATGCATTTCTAGAAAATATTTGTCTAACAGAAACCGTATGTCTTAATGAGAAGATGAAATGTCGAGTTTAGTAAAAATTTTGATTCCAACATCTAGGGTCACTTTTACTGTCCACAAGCTTTTCAAAATCCCGAAAAAGTGGCATGGAACAGTGCTTTTTGACTTTCTTGCTCACTCTGACTCCACATCCTTTGGATTTCGGCTCCAAGATTCCAAACTTGACACTGTGCCTGCTCCATGGCCGCGCCATATCAATTTCAGCTCAATCTGACCTTCCATTAAGCCTCGGGACACCATCTTACAAAAGTCATTATTCTCCTTTTTCAGTCAAATTGGAGCATAATGAGTTCGGGACCCTCTCTGGTTCTTTCATGGCCTTCGTTAATGGCCTCTGAGCCTCACAAGATTCATCCCATTATGAGCCCGACTGCTCCTTCTACCCAAAAATCAATTTTTGGACTCTACTCTTTTTTTTTTGCTCCTCCGATCGCTAGTCGCGACTCAATCTCTGCGACCGTCGCTGGTCTTAACCTTAACTCCGTCGACCTTTGTCGCTGGATTTAACCCTAAAATTGTCGCCACGTCGCAGACTTTAAGGCTAAAATCGCCATTCGCGTTGTAGATTTTAAGGCTAAAATCGTCGTCCGCAAGCCTCCGTCGCTGCGTCCGCGTTGCAGATTTTAACTTAATTTTCGTCGATCGTCGCAAATTTTAAGGCTAAAATCGATGACCGCGTCGCAGATTTTAAGCCTAAAATCGCCAACCGCGTCACAGCATTTAAGCCTAAAATCGCCACCCGCGTCGCAACATTTAAGCTTAAAATCGCAACCCGCGTCGCAGCATTTAAGCTTAAAATCGTCACCCGCGTCGCAACATTTAAGCTTAAAATCGTCGTCCGCGTCGTAGCGTTTAAGCTTAAAATCGTCGACTATTTTAGCATTTTCTGGCTTATCTTTTGCCGACAGAGTCTTTGGCAGAAACTCATAAAACACTTAGAAAAATTTTGGAAATTGAAATTTTTCTTAATGATAAAGTGTTGAGCAGGAAGCATACTTACCTCTGCAACTGTGATAGGTAGCCCATGAAGGCCCAATGCTGCAACCAGCAACTCTGATACCAAAATGTAACGTACCCTCCCGTGGACCCAATTCAAGGAAGGGAACATGATACCAATCTCTGGGGCTTTTAATAAAACTCAGCCCATTCATTAGATTCACAGCAATTAAATAAATGTGTGCATATGCAAATCAAACAAATATACACAGCGAAATTAAAAACTCATCCACACACATATCATATGCATACAGCATATCGAGAATAGTCATCAATTTAAACATTACAGAAGTAAATACATAGACATAAAAAACACTTATCTTCATTGTACAATTGTCTCAAACAACTAGTTATGTCGCTGCAACGTTCCACCCAACCATATGCCAGTTGTGTTCATCAATTCTCTCAACACAACTGCCACCCCCCGAGCTAGGCATGATTCTTACAAGAAAAATCGGGCATTCATACTCATACATAGCCCAATAATCACTGCATCTAAGCCAAGCCAGTCCACAGCTGGGTTTATCAGGCTAAATCTGAACCTTGGATGCTTGCACTTAAGCTCAAGCCAAAACAATGGATACCCATCTCAACCCCAACCTTCTCTTACACACAGCAACTCAAAAACTGGGCATGGATACACATTTCCAGCAATGGAATTTATAAACAGGATGGCCATGGGTTTCCCCAAATCGTGGCTCACCCAAATGAACTGTGAAAAGGGAAATTCGTCCCCAGGGAGAAACCCGATTTCTTCCACAAGTTATGAGCGTTTCAAATGGCCAAAACGGCCTCATTGCAACTCCAAATCGATTTGTTCTCTTCCCCATTGGTAACAAAAACAAAAATGCCCTTCCCAGCTTGAAAGATGAAGGAAAACATAGGAAATCCATGGAGAAAAACGCCCAGGTAGCTCCAAACTCGTGGGAGAGAAAAGTTGATTGATGGGTAATGGCTTGGGGAGCAATTCATGGCTCTTTTCTTGCCCAAGGAGCAAAACACGTTTTTCCATGGAGGGTGGCTTTCCCATACTCGAATTTGGACAGCCATACCTCTCCATTCTCAAGGCATTAACTACCCCAACCAACTCTTGGGAGAAATGAATGATTGGGTACAAAAGTCAACATGGGTAGTTGAGGGTTTTATGGGTTCTCTCATTGACACTTGGCTTGACTTGATTGGCTCCAAGGGTTTGAATATCTCCCTCCCAATTCCTTGTAAAATCATGCCCCCATCTCTTGTTGCATTGCATAGCTAGTTGTGGGTGTTTTTATTAAAATGCATATTTACATGGTATTCGAAATTCCATTGTGCATGGCTAGCACGTAAACCATATGCATCAATAAATCGATGGCGGGGCCTTGGCCTTGAGCTCCTCACCACGGTTTTATAAAAACATTACATTAATTACAATTTTAATGCCATAGGGTCAAAATGGGGACGTTACAGGAGCATCCTGCTCTCAATCCAAGGTCCAAAGTTTGGTGAGACCTTAGGGTCTTGACATTTTCCCAAGCATGGGTATTTGAAATTCATTGTAAATATGTTGAATTCTTTAGGAAGATAGGGTTCTAGAAGTAGTGAGTCATAAGTGGTTGTAACGAATCTGCATTAGCGGGCAGCATTCGAGCATCATTAAGAGATGGACTGAGTTTCTATTTTTAGAAATTAGTTGCTTGTCTATAGGAGTATTGTTGAGAATATCGTGGATCTGAACTCATTCTAGTTCAGGATCCTCCTTAATGCAATGGCTCCCCGACCACAGCAAATCCTGAAACACTCTGTCAAAATGTGACAGGTAACAAACACACAAATTACCCGAAATTTGGAAACACTAGAACACAAATTGCCAAAGCGGCATTTTTTAATTAATATTCAACAGACCGTAAAGGCCCTATAATCTTCAACACAGACGCTAAACTTCCTACAGGACGCGCAGGTCCTGGTTTATTCAAAAAACGAGTGGGCACGCAGGCCCTTCTTATTAAAGCTAACAAAATTGAAAAAAGATCGATACTCTGGCCGGATTGTTGAACGCAGCACTCCAGTAACCAAACAGAAAACCAAAGCTAAAAACCAAAATCACAGATCCCCATCTCTTCTGAAGAGATCCATTTTATCACTGGCCATGTTCTCCAAATGTCACTCCCAGAACTTACGCCGCATTGACTCACCTACCAGTAGTCTGGTTTTACCTACCGGAACTGGAGTGTAGATCCCGCGCCGATTCCCCTCCTCCGCTTCACAATAACTCTTGAGTTATGCACTGGCTGGCTGCCACAGCTCGAGGACACTTCGATGGGGTGGAGGTGAGCATGGATGCTCTGCATCATACTCCCTTCGTTTAAAGAATTATGAACCTCCTGGTTCATAGCCTTAAGTTCTATTTTGTTCAACTTTTTCCATCGATCAAAATACAACCATAGAATCTTACATAACAGTAGTCTAATTAGCAACAACCACACCAAAAAACCTTGGTATAAATCGTCTTTCTCCATAAATTCATTTTTTGGATTGTCATCAGTTCTCTGCTCAAAAACATTCTGCACCTTCAGCGATTCTTTCACAGTCTTTTGGCCTTCAACTGTATTGACCAATGGAACACCATCCATTTTCTCTGTTACACCTTGTTCAATGTCCTTCCTTGGCACCTCAATTCCTACATGCAAGAGCTCCCAATAAGCAATTTTCTCTTCTGTTGCAACCTTGTCAACTTCATTTTCACTAAAGGAACCATTTTCCTTCCCAGCATCCCAATTCGATGGCCTGTCTACATCTTTAGCCACACTCTTTATTCATTGCTCAACCATGTGTTCTTCCAACAATGGAAGAATTTGTTCATGCTCCTTTGTGAATGAATGTACATCTTCCAGCTGGTGTTCCTCCTCAGTTTCATCAAACATTTCCTCATCTTTTGCCAAAACTGGTTGAGATGCTCCTTGCTCTCCAAAATATTTTTCCTCTCCTCCATTTTCTTTTCCATCTAGTACTTTGTTATCGTTTACCTCTTGTTGATCATCTAATGGGATATCAGTAGCTTCCTCATATCTGTCATCCTCCCCCTCTTCTTGTTGTTGCTCATGCATTTCTTCCTGCTAGTATTCATCTTGAACTTCCTCCCCTAACTTTCTTGATTCCGCAATTACTGTAGCTTCATCTTCAAGAGCAAGCTCTTCCTTGATTGCACTCTCTTCTATCATCATTGGCCTCACTGATGACTTTTCTGCTCCATTCATATATGTTGTTGTTGGTTCAGCATTCACTCCCTTGGTATCTACAATCTGAGCAGCTGGTACAAGTGTGTCAGAGGCTTTTGATAGTTGATACAATGATTTCTTTGTAACAGCTTGGACAGCTTCCTCCTCATGGTCATCAACAGCTTCAGACAATTCTCTCCTTTGTTCTAGTTGTTTTTTATTTTCTTCTCTAGTATCCATCCTATCCTGTGTTACATTCTCACTTTCCTCATGCATCATTTCCACTGGATGCTCAGAATTTAATTGGTGCAACACTGGGACACTTGTCTCATCGTGATCTGCAGCACCTAAAAATATTCCCTTAGAGGCATTCCACTTTTTTCTCCAACCTCAGTATCCGTTATCTCTAATTCACTTGCCAAAGGATGAACATCTTTTGACTGGATCCCTATGGCTTCTTCAAATTTCTCTTCTTGATCTTCAAAATCTTCAACTGCTCCATTCCCAACTTCCAGGAGCTTGTCATTTACTTGAACACCTTCCATTGCATCCTCCTTTGTCTTCTCACTTGTATCCTGCTCCTTTGCTCCCATGTGCTCAGCAGCACTATATTCGTCTTCTTCAAGTGCTTCACCTTCTTCTGGGTAGCAAAGCACCTCCACAAGTGAGATCCCCTTTGAAAACTCTCCCTTTTCAATTTGATGTCTTTCTTTCTCCTCCAAGGCCCTTATCACCTTTCGTATGGCTCGGATCTCTGCTTTTCTTTGCAATCTTTCATCACGCTCTTTGATTAGTTTCCTAATTGCTTGTATCTCTGCCCTGATCCGTTCTTTCTCTTCTTGGCTCACCCACTTCTCATTTGCCATTTTTAACTTTTACTTGCCAATCTCTCTTTGGATTCTCAACAACTTGCTCTCTTAAAGTTGGTCTCAGTATGGATTTCCCTAGCCAAACCCACTGGTAATAATAATAATGCACCTCCGTGCAATCTAGTGCTCCTTCGAGCAATCTAGTGCTCCTCCGAGCCCATTTGGTTCTCCTCTCGAACCAACTCTTCGGCTCCTCCGAGCTCACTTAGTTCTCTCGAACCACTCTCCAGTTTCAGCAGCTAAGTCTCCAGCGGTAAGCTTGCAACAATGGATTCCCCTCTGGACCATTGAGGTTTGCTCTGATACCAAATCTAATGCAGACACTCTGCTGCAAACAAATCTCAGACAGCTGGAAAACAGAGTAGCTAGTAAAACCAAGGGAAATAACACAACGAAGGCTAATAATCCGTGTGCAGAAGAAGCAGATATAACCAAACACTCAGACCTTTTTATTGAATAGTTAAATAAATCAATAGAATAGAAATTCATGCATAAATGTCTCTAGAGGACTGAGCCTATGCGCCCAGCCTCCCATCTCTCCCTACAGGACACGCAGGTCCCAAATCCACACTGACCCGCTCAATGGTCCAGCCCAAGAAATCCCTAACAAATCTAAGGAAAGAAAAACTAAAACTAACTGGAACAAACTCGAACCGCATCATTCACCCAGGCCCAGTGCCTTTATTCTTCGTATTTTTACCCAAATGTAGCTCCAAAATGTCGCCGCCGAGTTTCTGTCAGGCCTACCCGAACTCATAGTGTTCCCGCCAGCCCCTATGATTTCGGATCTGTCCCGCGCCAATTCCCATGCTCCGCATCACTCCTGCATAAATAATTGTAAGCCTACGAGCATTAGGGGTGAGTGTCAAATGAAAGGAGAAAGAGGACAGAGACAATGTAAATCAGGCCAAGAGGGCGGCGAAGCCCAGCAAGGGCATGTGATGCAATTCAAACTCGATTTAATAAGAATTGTATTGTTTTAATTTTGTATCTCTGTGTGTTCATGGTTGTGAGCATTAATTATGGTTTCATGAATGTGTGAAAATGTGTGTTAGAATGATCGGGTTGTAGGGTATTGATCGACCTTCGATCATAGAATGGATCAATGGTGATCCATAAAGCAATGATATCGTGGAGGCGTGAGGATGAAATGATGTTGCATGTGTGTTAAAAATGTTAATTTTTTGATAATTTCATTCTATTATCATAAGGATCTCTAAGAGAATAACATGTAGAGTATATCTCTATAGCATATCAATCATAGACATAAAAGCAATCACACAAGAGACACAGAGTTTCACCGGGAAAAACCAAGAAGGTGAAAAACCCCGCAACTTCCTCAAAGATAAGATAAGCCACAATACAAGATCACAATGATCAAACCCAATAAGATGTATCTAGTCGATGCTCCTCATCCTCCACTAGTGCGCTACTTTCTCTCTTAGCTATGCGAGCTTGAGAAGTGAGTGAATGAGGTAAATGAGAGACATCCCCTCTCTATTTATACACTGGCTAGACCTGGGGCCGACTTGCTACTCAAGCCTAATAACCCAACCACATGTGCTAACCAAGGCCCACCCCACACTAGTGATCTAATAACCCATCAATACAAATGACGACACTTGTCAATGCACATGACGACACTTACAAATACAAATGACAACACTTCCAATAAAAGGAATAATACATCTCCGTGGGATATACAATAAAGTACAAATGTAATACATGGAAGAATATCTTCCGAAGTTACAAATACATCAACACTCCCTCTTAACTAGGAAGGTATTCTTTCGTCACAGGTCATCAATACATATTGGCGCAAGTCTTCAATTCTAGAGCTGGATCAACATCACTGGATCACGGAGCATCATCATCACTGCTGCTATACCTGACATCTTGATCACTGGGCTATCTCTGAAATTTGCTCGTCATAGGAAGTTCTATAGAGCCAGTCCTTTTTCATACTAGATGTAGGCCTGCCACCTGCAAGTCTTCATCATCTACAGAGCCAGACCTTTTTCATGCTGGATGTAGGCCCACCACCTGTAGGTATTTGTCATCACTGGCCATACTGTGGAATCCTCAGGACTTATTACGTGTGTCAACAAAACCTAGCTCAGACTATAGGATCTTTTACATGTTGACTGTCACACAACCTTAAAAGAGTGTCTTAGGACCTGCAAGAACTCTAAAGAGTATCCTAGCTCAGAGTATAGGATCTCTAGGACTGATTACGTGTGACCTCCACCACAAAACCTTAAAAGAGTGTCTTGCATCCTGCAAGAACTCTACAGAGCATCCCAGGACTGATTACGGGCTTACTGCTCAACCTATCAAATCTCCAGGGCTGATTACATGTGGTTAGGCAAAACCTTTAAAGAGTGTCTTGCAACCTGCAAGAACTCTACAGAGCATCCCAGAACTGATTACGAGCTTACTGCTCAACCTATCGGATCCCTAGGGCTGATTACATGCCTCTCGTAGCAAAACCTTGAAAGAGCATCCTAGCTCAGACTATAGGATCTCCCAGGATATTTTCTATGCTACATGCACAACCTGCCCACGGCCACGGAGTATCAACCTGATACTCATCATACATCATCCTGATGTACATGATCGTCCTGATCATCAGCATAGCATCGTCCTAATGCATATCATCCAGAGCATCGTCCTGATACTCATCACACATGATCATCTTGATCATCGTCACTGCATCGTCCTGATGCATATCATCTGGAGCAACATCCTGAAGCTCATCATCCATGATCATCCTTATCATCATCATTGCATCATCCTGATGCATATCATCTGGAGCAACATCCTGAAGCTCGTCATCTATGATCATCCTGATCAAACAATGCATCCACCTGGTGCATACCAAGTATCTACCTAATACATGATCTACCTGATCATACAATGTATCCACCTAATACATATACAAATACATGATCTACCTGATCATATCAATGTATCCACCTGATACATATACAAATACATGATCCACCAGATCATATCAATGCATCCACCTGATACATATACAAATATATGATCCACCTAATCATATCAATGCATCCACCTGATACATATACAAAGCAGTAACTGGAGCATCTTCCTGATGCTCATCACACAACGCTTACATCCACAGCCATGGGAAGGATCCTCCTCTCACCATGCTTGGAATGGCTCATGCAAATGTGCCCATCACTTCTTCCTTGAAGTGTCGTCACTCTAAAGAACACCAAGCCTCTTTTTGAAGTACTCAAACTTCACTCTAGCTAGTGGTTTCGTCAACACATCTGTAACTTGCTCATCCGTTGCAACATACAGGAGCTTCACTGCTCCTCTCTGCACCATATCCCTGATATAGTGATATTTGATCTCAATGTGCTTCGACCTGTCATGGAACAATGGGTTCTCTGACAACTTCACACAACCCTGGTTGTCACAATAGATACAGGTAGCATCCAATGGGAGATCAAATAACTCAGACAATAGCTTCCTCAGCCATACTGGCTCACAACTAGCCAAACAAGCTGCAACATACTCTACTTCGACTGTACTCAGTGCTATGCAGGACTGCTTCCTGCTAAACCAAGAGATCACACATGATCCCATACTGAAGCAGCACCTAGAAGTGCTCTTCCTATCTGCAGCACTACCTGCCTAATCTGAATCAACATAACCCTGCAGGTTAAATTTTTGATTTGCATCATACTTGAGCCCATAATCAACAGTACCCTTCAGGTACCTAAGAATATGCTTTACAGCAACCAGTTGAACACCTCTCGAATCCGTCAGGAACTGGCTCAATGTGTTCACCGCAAAGCAAATATTTGGTATCGTATTCATCAGGTACATCTAGGACCCAATCATCTGACGATACATCGTGACATCAATCGGCTCAGATGAAGCATCACACAGAAGCTTCAGGTTTGATGCCATAGGTGTGGCCATGGCTTTGCAGTCCATCATCCCGAACCTTTTCAGGATCTCTACTGCATACTTCCCTTGTCCAAGAAGATCCCATCTACACTCTGCCACACCTCCATGCCTAGAAAATAGTGCATCATTCCCAATTCCTTCATGTCGAACTCGGCTACAAGCTTCCTCTTGGTGTCGGCAATCAACCCATCCTCTCCTGTAACAAACAGGTCATCCACATATAGGAGTAGTATCACGAGATTTCCTTCGTCAACTTTGTAGTAAAGATTGGAATCTGCTTTTCTCTTGGTAAATCCCAAACTGGATAGAAAACGGTCCATCCTACCATACCAAGTCTTAGGAGCTTGCTTCAAGCCATACAAGGCTTTCTTCAACCTGCACACATATGACTCCCTGTCATGTGTCTCAAAACCAAGTGGCTGCTCCACATACACTTCCTCTTCGACTACACCATTCAATAAAGTTGTCTTGACATCCATCTGGTGTATCTTCCATTTCATCACTATACCCAGAGCAAGTATTATTCTGATAGAAGTGTATCTGGCTACAGGAGCAAAAGTCTCTTCATAGTCTATTCTCTCTTTCTGAGAGAAGCCACGAGCTACAAACCTTGCCTTGTATTTCTCTATGCTACCATCTGCAGCATGCTTGATCTTATAGATCCACTTGGAAGTCACAACATACTTCCCTTCAAGTCTAGGAACCACATCCCAAACATCATTCTTCATGATCGATTGATACTCTTCGACCATGGCATCCTTCCATTTTTCTTTTCTGCTCCTTCTTCATAACTGGAAGGTTCTTTATTCATAACATTACAGAGTAAGGCAACATAACTGGTATGTGATCTGGTCCTCTTCCTTTCTCTGTGTTCTTCTTCTGGAATGCCAAACATTTCTGCATATGGAATGAGCTCTCTAGCCCATGCAGGTTTCCTCTTGTGAGAGTTCTTCTCACGGGGTGGGTCTATAGGTTCTTGTGGATCTTCAATTTCACGATCTACTTCTGGAATTGCTTCATTCATAGTGATGTCTTGAAATATGGTTTCTTTTGGTTCTTCATGGTCATCAACAGGTGTCTTCCTTGATTTGATGTATGTTGAGTCTTCATCAAATGTTACATCCCTGCTGATATCAATCTTCTTGAACCCTGGAAAGTATATTCTGTAAGCATTCGAGCTTTCACTGTAATCCACAAAGATACCCTTCTTTCTTGAAGGATCTAGCTTAGTCCTCTTTTCCTTTGGAATATGTGTGTATAATGGAAAACCAAATATTCTGAGATGGTTGACTTCAAGTTTCTTACCCAAGAAGACCTCTTCTGGTGTCTTGTTGTCCAATATCTTGTGAGGTGTTCTGTTCTGCACATATACAGTTGTCCTAGCTGCTTCTGCCCATAGATGCATAGGAAGATCTTGGTCATGAAGCATTGCCTGTGCTGCTTCCATGTTAGTTCTATTCTTCCTTTCTGCAACTCCATTTTGTTGTGGATTGTAAGGAGCAGTCAACTCCCTCTTAATCCCTGAATCACTGCATAGCTTCTTGAAATCACCTGAAGTGAATTCTCCGCCATTGTCGGATCTGAATGTCTTGATCTTCTTGTTAGTTTGATTTTCTATCAAGGCTTTGAATTCCTTGAACTTATCAAACACTTCATCTTTGTTTTTCAAGAAGTAAACCCAAGTCTTCCTAAAGAAATCATCAATGAAGGAGACATAGTATACATACCCACTTAGAGAACTGGAAGACATTGGCCTGTATACATCGGAGTGGATGATTTCCAAGATTCCTTTAGCTTTGCTTTCACTGTTTGGAAATGCCTTCTTAATGTTCTTTCCTTTTGCACATCATTTGCAAACACTTTCATGCTTTGTCTTGATTTCAGGAAGACCTTCTACAGCTTTACTTGCAATTGGTAGTGCTCTATAGTGCACATGTGCAAGTCTTCTATGCCAAAGTTCACTTGGCTCCATGAATTCATGTACCATGGCATGTTCAGGTTGTCCCTTTAATTTGTATAATCCTCCATTTTGCTCTCCAATCACTATTGCATCATTTGTGGTCTTACCCTTTGGCCACATGAGTACTTGGCCATCCACAAATGCAACTCTAACACCTTTTGCATCCAGAGATGATATGGATAGGATATTCTTCTTGAGCCCAAGTACATATAGAACATCTTTCATTTTCAGAGACTTCCCAGAGTCTAGCATGTAGGAGGCTTCACCACTTCCTTTGATAGGATATTGATAGTCATCCCCAAGTTTCACCTTATGGGGTGACTCATGTTTAGATAGATTTACAAAAGATTATTTAAACCCAGTCATATGTTTAGAAGCCCCACTATCAATAAGCCAATCATTACATCCATGAGAGATGATACCTGTGAGAGCAGAGATTAGAACATGTTCATCTTCACTTGATGAATCATCACTTTCTGCTCTAGCCTTCTTCTTGGGAGGTTCATCATCCTCAGCAGCATGAGCATGATATCTTCTTTTGTTGCTCTGCTTCTTCTTGTTGAAGTTGTTGTTGCCCTTTTTGTTCTTGGGACAATCTGAGGCAAAGTGTCATTTCTCATTGCAATTGAAGCATCGAATATGAGAGAAATCTTTCTTCTTGTGATGGGAGTGAGAATGATTCTTATTATGAGATTTCTCCCTCTTGAAGTTGCTTCCCTTGGTGTGAGCTGTGAGAGCTTGATCTTCATTTCCCATCTTTTCTTCTCGGGCCACAAGCCTTGCTTCTTCTTGTGAACATTCCTCCCATAGTCTACTGAAGGAGACCAATTTTCTTCTTACACAGATTCCTTGGATGAAGGAGTCCCATGACCTAGGTAGGCCATTTAATGTGGTCATTACAATTTCACCATTCTCCACTACTTCATCCACAGCTTCAAGTTGTTCCTTGATTTGAGAGACCTTGGAAAAGTAGGATTGAATGGTCTCTCCATTCTGAAGCTTTACCCATTTCAATTGGTTCCACAGAGTCATCTTCCGATTTATGTTCTTTCCTTCAAACAACTTGGTCAAGGAGTCAAACATCTCCTTAGGTGTCTTTAGGGAAGACACATGGGGTATGAGATGGTCCTTTATAGAATCAGCAATGATTCTCTTAGCCTTGACCAGATTCTTCTTGTGTAAGGTCTTAGCCTCTTCTTCTTCTGGAACTAGAACTTCTTCCTTTATGTAGTTGTCCAATTCATTTTCTTCTAGGATTAACCCAATCCTATACTTCCAGGCTCGGAAGTTATCAGCCCCTTCAAGCTTATCCTCAAGCTTGGTGTGGTGAGACATCTTAAAGAGTACTTCAAATGGAAATAGAAAAAGATTTAGGTCTTACCACTTGATTTGCTGAAAACTGGATCTGGAGCTGGATTAGGGTTTGTCAGAGAAACCCTAAAAATTCAAAATGTGAATTTCAAAATTCTGAAAGGATAAAAAGATGCGCCTTGATGAGCTGATCGGCCTGGTATACTCAGAAATTGAAAACTGCAAAGTTTTACCCTCCAGAAATGCTTTTCAATCTCCCAGATTCACTTGGGAGGACCCTGAATTAGGGTTTGAGTTTCCTAGAGCTTCACCCAACCAAAAAGTTTGATCCAAAGCTCTAAACTTCAATTTTTCCAAGGAGCTTCCAGCTATGTCCTCAGATTTCAGAAATTCCTATTTTTGTGGAAACCCTAATTTTTAGGGCCAAAACTAAAAATGCTCAGAATTGAATTATGTCTCAATAGAAAGATGCGCCCTTCCAAGGAGAGTCAATCTAGCCTTCTGCCTTTGATGATCTATGAAGAGAAACCCAAATATTAAGAAGCCCTAGCTTCCGCAGCTATACAGTACCTTCTTCTTAGGTCAGTTCTGATACCATGTTAATTTTTCGATAATGTTTTTCTATTATCATAAGGATCTCTAAGAGAATAACATGTACAACATATCTCTACAGCATATCAATCATAGACATAAAAGCAATCACGCAAGAGACACAGAGTTTCACCGAGGAAAACCAAGAAGGTGAAAAACCCCGCAACTTCCTCAGAGATAAGATAAGCCACAATACAAGATCACAATGATCAAACCTAATAAGATGTCTCTAGCCGATGCTTCTCCTCCTCCACTAGTGCGCCACTTTCTCTCTTAGCTATGGGAGATTGAGAAGTGAGTGAATGAGGTAAATGAGAGACATCCCCTCTCTATTTATACACTGACTTGACCTGCCAATAATCCACTGGGGCCAACTTGCTACTCAAGCCTAATAACCCAACCACATGTGCTAACCAAGGTCAACCCCACACTGGTGGTCTAATAACCCATCAATACAAATGACGACACTTGTCAATGCACATGACGACACTTACAAATACAAATGACGACACTTCCAATCAGAGGAATAATACATCTCTATGGGATATACAATAAAGTACAAATGTAATACATGGAAGAATATCTTCCGAAGTTACAAATACATCAACAAAAAAGAGACCAACCATAATCACTGGAACAAGCTAAGGCGCAATTATTGATTAGGTGTAGCAGAAGTAAATGATCCAAATCACGAAAAAGAGATATCAATGGTCGAGAACCATTCCGCTGAGGAGAGGTGCCTAAAAGTTGACGTGACAAGATTATGAGTGCAAATGTGGAAGAGTAGATGGCCCAGATTATGGTTGAGAAGATCAATGAATGAGAACGAGTCCACTGTGGGAAATAGCACAGAGGTCAGACCTTGGAATGGACCCGAAATCCCCCATTAAATTTGCCCTGAAGTGTTTCAAGTCCACCGTCGATCTGTTTGGGTGAGATCCGACGGTCATTGTAGATTCCGCTGATCAGAGTTCCATAGAGGTTAACGCGTCAGGAAAGATGTGAAAATCTTTTGGAATCCAGCTTAGTGTCGTTTGAAGTCGGGTCGATTGCAAAGCTTTGGCAAAGGCTCTAGGGTTGGAGGCAAAGTTTGGAAAAACCGCCAAATTAGACGCGATTCCAAGATGGAGAATTGTGTTTAGCCCGATTGCTACCATGGTTACCTGCATCAGATGTGGTCTCTTGATTTATTGTTTTGCATGATTGATTAGCTTAGGTTCATTTCTTAAGTCTTTGATGACGCTACTTTTTTTTCATAGATAGTTTGGTTAAGTAGCTAAACATTTGCTTATGATTTGAAATGCTACACTCACACACACATTGACAAGTATATCTTTTCTAAGTACGTTTCATGGTTACACAATGTGCTTTGGTTAATAACTTGTGTGCAATTAAAAGTACTTCACTAGCTTGGATCAATACTCCACGATGATGCAATCTCTCATAATAATTATATTGTTCTCGCATGTACTGATATGATGCTTTGAATAGTGCATTTTTGTTGACTACCCTCACGATCTTTTGGGAATTATTTTCTAATAGCTTGATCACACTTAAGCGTGTGATTGCAATCATGAATGACAAATATTAATTCATTGGCATATCATTATGCTTACATAATTTTTCATTGTTGTCCTCATGTTTTGACATCTATATCACAGTGATACATGCTCATAACGTGTTACTTTTATAGCTAGTAAATGTACTTGTTATTTGGAAATTTTATGACTATTAGCAGCCCACAAATCTGTCGTATTTTATGACTGTGCGGACTGGTAAATATCTATGTTATGCTCATTTGTTAACAACCCTAATCTGCCCTATTCATTGACTATGTACGGACTAGTAAATTAGAATAAAAATCAGATTTAATAACAAATTTGAAGTATACTTTGTGGGCCCTCTTTGAGGCTGAATTGGTAAAGGTTTTGATACATTTAAGATTTGATCTTGTCATTGTCAGTGTTTTCTCTCAGGGCCAAAAGGATTAAATTGGTTCATGGCTAAACATCAAAATAAAAACAATCTTGAGCTTGGGGCTGCATGTGAGGTTGGAATGGAGAAGATTGGGCTTGAGGTGAGTACCGACACTACTAGTTTTGCATTGGCCAACCTTGTTGGTTAGAGGGATATCAATTGCAAAGATCCAATTTAGGAAAATATGTTGTCAGATTTTGGGTTCAAATATGCCCGTGCCTTTAGTGTTGAGGACAACACTTCTCTTGAAGGGGGAGGGCATGTTAGGGTCCTACCCTAACCTGCCTTACTTTAGGAGTTAGTCAAGCATTGTACGTAACCATATTTTCAGAATAAGGCCGATTCGTTCGTATTCAACAATCAATGAAAAAAGGGTCTCTCTATTAATTAGAACCCCTAGGAAGTTGATACTTATTATTTTTTTACCATGTCAAGTAGTTAGGGTTTTGGATTTGCGAAGCCTATTTAAAGAGATAAGGCTATGAATGGTTTTGGATTTGGGAAGGCTATTTAAAGAGCTATAAGGCTATTGATGGTTTTGTCGAGACTTATTGTATTGGATATTTGTTCAAGTGAAAGGCCTCCCAACCTCATGAGGTGTGTGGACATTGCTTCCCAAAATTATTCTCATAATATAAAGTTTATTTCCTACAATATTTCTCTTTCTATTGTCTAGTGTTCCTTGTTTTGCGCTATAGATTATGTTTTGTTGCATATTATCCTTTGTATATTCTATGTTGTTTTAAGTTTTGGGGCTAAAGAACACCGCAAAAGTACCTTGGGGTTTTATGAAAAAATGTTAATGTCTAATCTCCAAAGGGTAACCCCTAACCCTAGTCCTCCAAAATGATCTAAGATAATCTAAGAAGGCCAAGAAACCTTAGCAGCTTGAGAGAGAGAGAGAGAAAGAGTACAAGAGAAGACAAACAGAGAGGGAGAGGACTAACACACAATCCTCTCTAGGTCACATCTCAACATGAGTGGATAGAAGTGAGTTAATGAATGAATATGATAATATCTAATCCCTTCTTCTTCATAAGAGAAAACACTTCACACTAACACAACTATTTTATGCACCCTTAAAGATAGTCTTGTTGTGGCTGAAAACAAAATGAAACAATAGGTAGATAAACATCACTCTAAGTGTTCCCTTGAAGTCGGGGATAAGTTATTTATTTAACTCCAACCTTATAAACAAATATCCTTCAAGTCTCATCTCCACTAGAAGATAGCTTCGAAGTTCTATGGACCCTACACAATCCTCCAATGCATTAGATAGGTGGCCTACAAGCTCGCTCTACCATATTACTCCAAGATTCAACCAATATTTCATGTTTCTTGCATCAAAAACGTGGTGGGGTCTAATTGTAAAGTGCAGACCATCTTACCATAATTGGATGAGGCGGGCTTCGTTTGGATCCATCCAGCAACAGTCTTGGCTTCCAAGGAACGAAATTTGTGTAGGCGCACAATCAAATAAGTTTTGATCCAATGGAAATATATGATGCTAGAAGATTCCACTTGGGAACCAACAAAGTTTTTATAGCGATTTCCTCACCTTTAGCGTTAAGGACAACATTGCTTTTGAAGGGAGGGGCATGTTAGGGTCCTACCCTAACCTACCTTACTTTAGGATTTATCCATGCATTGAATGCAGCCAAATCTTTGGAATAAGGCTGACTAGTTAGTTGTCAACAATCAATGAAAAAAAGGGTCTCTCTATTAATTAAGACCCCTAGGAAGTTGATACTTATTATTTTTTTTACCATGTCAAGTAGTCAGGGTTTTGGATTTGGGAAGCCTATCTAAAGAGATATAAGGATATGAAGGGTTTTGTCAAGAATTATTGCATTTGAGCTTTGTTCAAGTGAAAAGTCACCCAATCTTAAGAGGTGTGTGAACATTGCTTTTCGAAATTATTCTCATAATATAAATCTTATTTCCTTCATTATTTATCTTTATATTGTATAATGTTTCTTGTTATGCATTATAAATTTTGTTTTATTGCATCTTAACCTCTGTATATCCTATGTTGTCTTAAGTTTTAGGGCTAAAGAACATCACAAAAGTACCCGGGGGTTTATGAACAAATGTTAATGTCTAATCTCCAAAGGATAAACCCTAACTCTAGACCTCCAAGATGCTCTAATGAGGTCAAGAAAACCTAGCAACTTGAGAGAGAGAGAGAGAGAGAGAGAGAGATCAAGTACAAGAGAAGACCAAGAGAGAGGGAGAGGACTAACACACACTCCTCTATAGGTCACATCTAAAAACGAGTGAATACAAGTGCGTTAATGAATGATTATGATAATCTCTTTAAATGCCTTCTTCTTCACAAGATAAAACCCTAGTCATAAGAATCAATCCAAAAGATACATATCCTTAGACTTCATAACTCCTCGTAGGGTTTATGAGAAAACCCTGGCGACTTCCTCCAAGAAGATAAGTACAAAGAAAATAGTACAATGATGATGATTGAGGATGACTCTCTCCTTCCTTTATTTATATGATAGGAAAGGGAGGCCAACAATACAATGTAGGCCCAAGTACTTACAAGCAACCTATAATAAGCTCATGTAGGCCAATACAAGTGAGATGTTACATTCAAAAGTATAGGTGGCATGCTCAAGGGTGATGTCATACACAATAAGGGATCCAAGATGATGTAGATACATAAGGTAAGTTCACATGTGTTTACACAAGCCTCCATAGACTCCATTGATCCTCCTAAGTAATGTACTCCATTAGGGTAGATGCGCCCTACAAGAACATTGTTGCAGTCCAGGAGTCCAAGTCTTTGAACATGAACCCAAGCAACCCCATACCATCTAGGGTATTATGCCCTCCTCCAAAATGCACCATGCTCCTCCTCCCAAGTAGAGCATCCTCCAACAAGGTGAACTCTCCATGTGGCCACAATGAAGGGCATCCACAAAAATTTCAAAATAACTCCAATGCTCAAGGGAAGAATACCAAGCCAACATTTAGTTGAGTTTAAGCAATCATTTAGCAAGTTATCTCAATTATACAAATCCATCACGGACCATCTTCGATGTGCCGATCCATCTCGATTCATCTAGAGGTCAAACAAACACCATGTACTCCAAATCTAATGAATCACCCCAAACATGGTGTAAACACTATCTAGGGCATGATGCCCTCCTCCAAGATGCACCATGCTCCTCCTCCCAAGTAGGGCATCCTCCAACAAGGTGAACTCTCCATGTGGCCATGATGAAGGGCATCCACCAAAATTTCAAAATAACACCAATGCTCAAGGGAAGAATACCAAGCCAATACTTAGTTGAGTTTAAGCAATCATTAGCAAGTTATCTCAATTATGCAAATCCATAACGGACCATCTTCGATGTGCCGATCCATCTCGAGTCATCTAGAGGTCGAACAAACACCATGTACTCCAAATCTAATGAATCACCCCAAACATGGTGTAAATACTTTCAAAGTAACCCGAAAAACTAACACTCTAGGCAACACACCTTCGAACAATCACTTTAACTTGATTGAGAGATGTGTGTGTGTGTGTGGACATCCACACACACACACATATCCATTGATCCATCTCTCTCTCTCTCTCTCTATAATAATAATAATAATAATAATAAAGTCATGATCTTGCCAAATACAAAATTGTCATATGTGACTCCTTTGTTTTTGGGACAAGGGACCCCTTAGTGTAATGATTGGATTGCTTAATCTACAAAGGTCTACATACTCTTTCCCCCTCCAGATTTAGCCCTATAACACTCCAAGGAGGAAATAAATATTCTTAATCGTTTTTCCACCAAAGAAAAAAATGTTACTTGTTATTCATGATAATGAATCAAAGATAACATATTTGGATTACATCTTCTTGTTATAGAGGGCCATATTTGACATAACTTGATCTATGATCAACCTAATATCAAAAAAATGTCACTACAATCCCAAGAAAACATAATAAGCACACCCCCCAAACATCAAAGTTACATCTTTTAGAAAATTCCTTCCAAACACTCGAAACCTAACAAAAAATATATTGTTAATTGTTAGGACATCTTTCATTCAAATTTTTATTTTTGGTTTTAATCTCTGTATGCGTGTGCGACAAATTTACTCATAATAATTTTTGCATATGCCTTTTGTGGTTGTTCTATTTGTTGCGCCGAGAGGCGCTCTACAGCCCAGTATGAGGGAGATCTTGTAACATGTGTTGTTTGTCGAGTTTGTCGAGTAACAAAATAATACAAAGTAAGCAAAAAATAATAATACAAAGTAACAAGTAATAAATATTATGTCGGCCATAAACAAAAAAGAATAATACAAAGTAAAATGTAAATATGAGACTTAAACTAGAGACTTTAGAGCTTAGAATTAGGTGGTAAATATTATGTTGGCCATAAACATAAAAGAATAATACAAAGTAAAAAGTAAATATGAGACTTAAACTAGAGACTTTACTTTTTACTATTAATACAAAGTAAAAAGTAAATATGAGACTTTAGAGTGTTTGTCGAGTTTGTAGTGTAACAAAATAATACAAAGTAAACAAAAAAGAATGAGACTTTAGAGTGTTTGTCGAGTATTTGTGGAGTAACAAAATAATACAAAGTAAACAAAAAAGAATAATGCAAAGCAAAAAGTAATAAATATTATGTCGGCCATAAACAAAAAGAATAATACAAAGTAAAAAGTAAATATGGGACGTAAACTAGAGACTTTAGAGCTTAGGATTAGGTGGCTCAAGTATTGCACTCAATGAGTTATTCAAAAAGAGGTTTGCACTTCGGGAGATTTGATCCCTCTCGGCGCTTGATAGAGTCTAGGATTTGGATCTACGCTGGTTACAATATTATGGGAGTGATTTAAATGCATATACTTCTAAACTATAGTAAAACCTTTGATAAAAAACAATAGATATCAATTAATTATTTTTTAATTTTTAAAATAATTTTTAAATAAATAATTTAATTCTTAAATTGACCACACTTAACATTAAAATTAATGTTGATTATTATGATGAAGTTAAAAATAATATACTATTAGGTTATAGTGACTCTTAGGTTAGAGTGGCAACCAATTTGAATTTGGACTTCTTCCACTATTTATCTATTTTTACATATTTATTATAAAATATGCATATATTAAATAAAAATATAGTATTTTGAAATTGTTTTTATAATTATAATTTTTTATACAAAATATTATTTGTTATTTTAAAATATTTGAATATTAATATTTTTTGGGGGCGGTAGGAGCGGCGGGATCATATTCAATCTTGGAGGATTGCTGAAAACTTAATACGTGTGGGGAATAGGAAGTGATAAAAACAATATGATTGATCTTCTCGCCTTGTTTCAAGGAGTCAAAATCTTGGCTGAGAATGATATGAAAAATCCAATTATTTATGGTGACTCCAAGATCATTGTTGAGGCCTTCGTCTCTTCTAAGTCTCTAGTGGTTCTCATCTTGGCTAGAATTTATGTAAGAGTAAAGAAGATTTTGGACACCCTAGGAAACTATTGGTTCTTTCATGTTATGAGAGAGAAACAAAGTTGTTAAATTCCTGGCAAATGTGGCGTCCACCTTGCTAGAAGGAACTCTCAAAGATGTCATTGAATTGGAGAAATTTGTAGCGATCCCCTAACTTTACAAAGAGGGTCCGGGTAATCAGGAAGGAGAATGAGTAAGAAGGTATTTACATAGGGACATGGGCATGGCACATGAGCAAAGGCGAAAGACCTTGAAAGGGTGAATCCAAGGGAGAGGTGATCCCGATCACCGCTCATGTGGTAATGATGTCATGATTTGCCTATGAAGGTGGACAGGTGATGAGGAGCTACTTGACACGAGGCAAGCCAAGGATGATTTAAATTCGATGGGAAAGTAGTACGTCCTTGTTTGGATGATAATCATGGAAAAATATGGTTCAACGGATCACAAGGACACCCTATGACTTCTACATCTCTTCTCGCACACCCAAAAGTCTTGGATAATAATGAAGAAAGGCAATGAACTTACTGTTATGTTGTGTGAGGTCAGGGGAGATGGCATTCGATTTATATTAAAGAGTAGACATAATCCCCTGACTCGAAGGACTGGTTCAAAGGGAATTGCGATAATCTAGGGTGGAGAAGGAGATCATCAAAGTTGGGGCAAGAATAAAACCAAAATGCAAAAAGGAAGCATTGCGAAACACCGGGGTGTAGTTGGAGTCCTTTGCGTGGGTACAATGGAACATGAAGAATGGAGTGAGGAAGAGTGTTGTGTCTCACATGGCCTGCATCGATTAAAAGGAAGCCACACAATCTAGAAACAAAAGGTCCACAGTCTGAGCCAAGATCTGAGGTCCATGGATAGACACATAGAGTAGAGACATCAGACTGAGGATCATGACTTCTTGGTAGAAAGGGGGGATGTGAATTATCAGATTGCAATCCTGAGCAATGAAGTGGAGAACCAACAACTCAAGATCGAGGTCTTAGAGAATCGTCTTGCTCAAGCAGAAGTGGCATGTATTTGAAATGAGGCCCTAGAAATCCAAGTTTCCTACCTGGAAGTGGCTCTACTTCAAATGAAAATCAAAGTGAACGAGAAAAAAAAAAGCTGAAAGCTTAGCCTCCCACTAGCCACTTGTGAAGAAGGAATACTAGGTGTCATTGGGTCAAGAATAACTATTATATATGTTTTTTTTGTGTTTTCTTGCTGCATCAATTCATTAGGATCTATAGATATCAGTTTAGGAGAAATTGACATCATAGTATGCATAAGTCTCTACAGATTGTAGTTATGATTATATTCTTTTAGAAAGACAATAACTAATAACTCGGGACAAGGGCCATTTTTGTATTGTATGAACTAATTTACTTGGAGGGATTTCTCCCTCCCCTTTTATAAATAAAAAATCTAACCATTTTGTTATATATATATATATTATAAAAAATATCTATTATTTTGAATTTAATTATAATGGTAGTTAATTTTATTTTTTTTGTAAAGTAAAAAATATATTACGGTAACATAGTTACAATTACATCAAAACAGGTGGATTGGAAAGTAGAAAGACCTACAGGCCAACCACTATTTCACCCACCCAGACAGAACAACAGAAATTACAAATCTTCAGCATAATACCCAGACAAACCCAGCTTAACACTAGACAACTACCTATTAAGAGATCCATCCACAGAGTTTTGGTCCTTATACAATTCCCTGGCATACATAGCCAAAATATAAAAGAAGACGAGACTGCAAATTACATAAAGCATAGCTACTAGAACAAAAAAACCAGGACTTCCCCGAGGGATGCCATAGAAGGCCTAGGTTTCCTTTGTAGCCGGATTGTGGATGGGGCATTGAGCACGGGTGGACCTAGGGGCCGCATCCTCCTCCAGAACATGAACGCCCTAGTCATCACCTCGTCTAGACGTCCCCGGAGCAGGCAGAGGTGAAATACCCATTTTGGAAGCTATGAGATCAATCTTGCGGTGCATGAGAGAGCAGTCCTGATAATTATCTTTCTAGGCGCGGACCGGTTCTGTGTCTCCTGCAGCTTTGTTCTCCCGCTCCATGAGGACATACGCTAAGAGACCTTTTATTACCCAGAAGGAAGCCATCATTATGTCATAATCCGAGAGGCGGCCCGCTGTGTTACCAGGGTCTATGACCCACTCACCAACTTCCTCACTCAAATCGCTTTTGGTCATGGTTTTAACCCGAGCCCACAAGTCTTTATCAACTCTTCCTTGATGACTGCAGGGATGAGGTCTCGGAAAAAACACGCAGCAGTGAGGGATTTCTTTGTTCCCTTCTTACAGGGGCTTTTCCCTTTCTTGTGACTCGACGAACTTGTTTCTCCTTGCGATTCCTCGGATCCATCCTATAACGGAGAGGATCCCTTACCAGTATTTCCAAAAGCTCACTACTATGGTTTCCCAAACCAATGCTAGTAGAAAAGAGAAGGACAGGGAAGAGGTTTAAAAACATGAAATTCACCCTGCCTCTTATAGCAATTATCGTCATTTCGCACGTAAATGCCATGATAATGGAGTCCTTTGGAGCATTAATCCACATGATTTCTTTCTGTCCTTGACCTGCTGCGAGCCAAGGGGATGCCGAGGTCATCTTCAGAACCCAAGATTGGTCGTATGCTTTGGGCATAATGGTTCACCAGGGGCCTTACAGGTTCATTACCGCATATATTTAAATGGATCGTTTTCTCATTTTCCGTGCCAGGGTGATTATTCCCCCGCAATCTGTCCTCGAGGTGCTCCGCAGGTGGCCTGTTGTGGGAATTGATGGTAAGGCCCCATGTCCCTCCTTCCGCTCGGCCTCACGCATGTGTCTTCAACTGCTGGCTAGGCACAGTGGGGGGGCCACTCCACATCCACAAATGCATCTAGGGTTCCAACATAGATACGTAGATTCTCATCCACTCCAATGTTAGCCATGAAATCAGCCACCTTGTTTTCGTTTCTGCGAACGTGGCTAAAAGACCACGCGTGAGAGTTGTTGATCATCGAGGGGGGAGTTTCTCCACTCTATGCGCAAGCCTCCAACTGTCTATGACCGTGGCAAGACTTTTCCCATACTGTAGGCTACGAACCATCAGGATAATGAGATGGGAGTCCCCTTCAAAGGTGATTGGCTCAAACCACATATGGATGGCCAACTGGAGGCCAGCAAGGAGGCCCTCTAATTCAGCCGCATTATTGGTTTCCTCACCAATACTTCCCATATACACTTGCAATATTTCTCCATTCGAATTGCGGATGACCCCACCAAACCAACCGGTCCCGGGTTACCCCTCAAAGCTCCATCATAGTTTTATTTGAAGGATCCAGGATGGGGGGGTGTCCAGTGATCTGGGATTTTCAGGGGGATATTTCTCGCTTCCTTTCTGAGGCACCCTTGAGTAGCTTTATTGATGCCCCAACTGTGAGAATTATATGTTCCATCTCATTGACATCCCAATCTTTATCATCCCAAAGGGTAACACGAGTAGTTTCCTGAATGGACCTGTTATCACATATATAGTAGTCGGGATACCATATATTATTTTTTCGATTCCAGTACACTATTCAGCCAGTTCCCTTGCATTGATATGCTGAGATGAGCATATATTATGGATCACTATCATATTTTGGACAACAGTTTTATTCCCTATGCCATGACTGAGTCTCGGGACACTCAGAGAGATTACCGATGTAGCTATTTAGCCATTTATACAGAGCAGTCAGTAGTGCCCAGAGTTACAGCAGCAGTTTCAGAGGACAGATGCTGGCTCAGATGATGAGCATTCAGGTATATGACTCAGCAAGTATATTATGGTGTTGTGGTTATATTGCTTTTATTTCCATTCTCTTAGCATGTCTTAGCATTTAGTGTCATGATCTGGCGATCATATAGATATGTGGACCTGGTTGCACTATATATATATATATCATATTTGTCCCTGCTCATACTTAGAAGTTCTTGGCCTATACTCATTGGTTTTACGCTCGTTAGGGAGAATAGAGGTGATCATTCCCGCCATACTTTGGCTTGCTAGTGTCGGTTTCATTATTCATTGTCTTCATCCATCCATGACTTACCTAGTTTGTTCATTACCTTGACTTACTACTTGATTAGTGGCATGGAGGACCTTTTCCCCGCTGTAGCCTCTATATTGGATGAGCTTCCCTGTTTATTGTGTCTCGGCTCGGAGTTGGTGACAAAACTTACCTTTGGTGAGTTGGATTTCCTTGAGAAGTCCCCCTAGTCACTAAAAATGTTGTTGGCTAAACCTGAAACTTTTAGTGCTGCCATTAAGGCAAAATATGGAAATGAAATGTTGTATCTTGTATGAAAATCTCATTCATGCAATGTGTTTCTCAACACACATGAATGAAAGGCAAGCCAAATGAAAATGGCTATGAAATATCGAATGCTATATCTATTATGAAACGTAAATATCTAGGTAAACAAGCTGTCTGTGACACACCTAGGAGTGTTCAGGTAAACAAATGCCTTAAAAATACACCTGCAGCAAGAAGCCTAAATAAATGTAAATCTATGCAATGTGTTTGTAAACGCACATAGATCAGAGGCTGTGGAAACTCTAGGCCCGAAAAGCAATGAAACTTAAACTCTATATCAAAAAGATTGTTGGCCTCATTTGTATTATGGATTGTGCGCATATGTGAAAGGTGAATAAACACTCTTTGAACAACTTATCCATTTGTGAGACACTGCCATTCTCTGTGTTATTGCTTGTCCACTATATGCTATGGTGTGTATTCCCTTTTCCTTTTCCAAAGTATCACAGTGTTATGTGAGTAAGTTATCCTTTAGCCTAGCCACTTATTTCTTAGCCTTCACCCTTCACTAGCAAATTGATCACAACTATGAAGTGAGTATGACCTTGAAAGTCTTGTCTGAGTAATAAATAATAATTATGACTTATTCTATTTGGATTTAGATCGCCAGTAATGATTACTTCTTGTTAGAATTGCTAATTGAATGGATTGTAAAGCATGTTTTAATCTTGGACACCTTGCAGCAGTTTGATGACAATTTGAGTTATATTTTGGTCGTGTTGACTTGGTCAAACCCAGTTTGACCAAATGTCAACCACAGGACATGAGGTGTAGACCTCATATGTTACAGATAAATGATATATGGTCTGGTACAGGTCACCATGGTGGGCTTATGCAGTGGTTTCAGGCTTATGATGATGATTTGTGCTTTTTAGCACTTTTATAGATTATTATTTTGTCTGCTGGATATGATGAGCATTTATTCTTGACCATGCAGAGGTATATATGGTGTATGAGTACACACTTTAGATGGATTTGGACATTCTGAGTCCAATGAGACAGTCTGTTTTCAGTTTCGAGTAGTTACAGTGATGTTTGAGCCTTAGTTGGCTATTCTAGTGCAGTTTTGGCTTGTCAGAGGTCGTGTCAGAGCAATGATGAGATTTATTTGGTTCACCTAGGGCGCTGTGCATGGAGGGGGTGGTCCAGCCACTTGTTATTACCTTATTACCCCCCTCCAAAACTCATTGGTGAGCTCACCTTGACAGTGCAGGCACTCCAGGAGGCAGTTTGGGTAGTTTCACACTTCCCGAGGCAGTCTAGAAATGGTAAAAATGGCTACAGAAGAATTCGATTTGGGCTACTGAGGCAAGGCTATGGCATGGGATGATCAGTGATGATGAGTGGGATGTATTCCACACCTTATCCAACAGTTTCAGCTTCATCGGGACCCACATCCATGACTTATGGCACTTTTTGATGATTTCTGGAGCCTCCTAAGGTTCACGACTTTCCGAGAGAGGCATGATTTGGTGTCTTGATCTTTTATTCTTGGATATTATGCCATGGGTATTAACCAAGGATGTTAGAAATTACCCCTTGGACCCACCATGAGCTATTCCTTATGTTTTATCATTATGATTTGGTGGGATCCCCTCTCCTAGGGTGAGTTTGTCCACTTATTGTTATATTTTATTATTGATCCATGTATTGTATTGTTGATCTCATCTCAACCATTGATTAGATCTTTTGATCTTTTAATATTAGCCACTCTTTCAAAAAGTGGTTAGGATTGTGGCCTCTCTCCATTCTATTTAAAGGAGAGAGCTTCTCATTGTAAAGGGGACTTTTGGCTATGGATTATTGGAATAGAGAATTATTATTGCATCTATCTGTTGTGTTGTGGTGAATGCTTTTGGAGTTCGTTCTTTCATTCTTCCTTTGCACTGGGTTCTTGGAGATTTTGTCTTGCTATATTTTTGTACCACGTTTTTTCATCTACAGGTGGAGGCCGAATTCATTTGAGGAGGACGTATTGGTAGGGGAGGACCCTCCCTACTTCTTCCTTGGGTTTGTTTGTTGGTAACAGGGAGTATTACTGTCTTTGACCTTCTATTTCATGTTATCATTGCATTTCACTTGTATTTCCTCCATACTTGGTCTAACTTATTGAATCAATTTTCCTTGGTTTGACAGGTAGAGGAGGTCGCTTGTGGGTAAGGGCATCATTTCGGCAATCAAATTCAACAATTTATCATTTGATCTCTGCGGGAGTCTTCCTCAACAGCAAGGCATCTCATTTCAACACTTAGGTATGATCTCAAGGTAATTTCTCTTTCCATGATCTATCCATTTGTCTAAATGCTTCAAACCGTCATAATTTCAAAACCCTCATTTTATATTTTCTCAGATCTAGCAAGATCCACTTGGCTTTTGGGTATAAAATTTAAAACCCACCTCTATAGTATCCACGGCGATTCGGATCTATAGTTTGGTGTGGATTGGCCCTCATTTGACCCATTTCCCAAGGCAAAGAAGCTTCTCCAAGGGAGGTCGCACTTCCTGGGAGAGGTGAGTTTGTTAGGATCTAGCACCTGGGTAGGTGAGATCTCACTTGATCCTTCATCTACACATTCAATAATCTACCCCTAGTGTGTCACTTCAGTGATTTTGACCTTGCAGGCCCCATTCCTCATTTTGAGGGTTGAGCCCCACTTGGGTCACTTTGTGATACACTTCAATCTCAGATCTACTGAGATCTAGCCATTGGATGAGCCTAATTGTCAAGATCCAACTTCCTCAACACCTCAACATTCCTTATCTACAATTTGGTGGACATACGACTCCATTTGGCCCACTTCCCAAGGCACTGATCTTTCTCCAAGCTAATTCGAATTTCTTGGACTGTTGAGTTTGCATGTGGTTTGATCCTTGTTTTGGTTGCTTGAACCCCTTGACATTGTCATATCAATCAAACAAGCTCACTTTAGGTACTGGTTAGCCCCAATTCATTCCTTAACTACCTTGCATTGGACACGGTTCCCAAGGCAGTGGATTTTCTCACAATTGACTAGTACCCTGATTCTGGATCTTATTCTAAACCTCGTAAGTCACTTGCATAAACATGTTGGACCAAATCTACATTGTCTAAACCCCTTGATCCAACCTATTACTCACCTTATGACTTCATTCATAGATCTACAGTTTACCATACACCTTACGTACTTTATCATAATTTGATTTGATCTGGTGTCTTGGTCTGATCTCTCCTGTCGGGAGTAGATCTGGGTCTCCCCCTTTGTTGTCTTGGGCTAGATAACATAAAGTGAAGATTGCCTCGATTGGCGTGACAACCATCCATTGGGAGTCGAGGCTATCTTGGTTGCACCTCTTTGGTTTCCCATCCCTTCTACCATCCATCTTGGATCCATCTCTAGGGGCACCTACAAGTTTGGTGATAACAAGACCTTTCAATCTTACCCCAGACTTGATCCTTGTTTGAGCATCGATCTTGAAAAATCCGTCTTTTACGTTCCTTCCATATTTCCCACATCATGAATCTTGGGAAGGAGGTCCAAATGGAATTGACGATGGGGTTTGAGAATGCCATTAGATCCCAGTCTTTAATAGTCAGAGACGGAATGCCTCTGTGACGATTGGATCTTCTAAAAATTTCTGCTCCTTTATCCCAGAAGGAGGAGGCAAAAGGGAAAGAATCAAGAAGGTGGTCTAAAGTTTCCTCATTTTGGAGGCACGTGATGCACTGTGACGGGCCGATAATACCACGTTTCATGAGATTTTCCCTTGTCAAAATTCTTCTATGAGTGAGCAGCCATATGAAAGTGGCAACCTTTTGCCAGGGGTTTGATTTTCATAGCTTTTTCCAGGTTTCATCCCTTTGGGTTCCAAAGGTATTAGTCCAAAGGTCATAGGCTTCTTTGGAGGTAAAGATTCCCCAGGTGGAGTAACCCTAACGGATTTTTTCCGGACCAGTCTGGGATTTTATGCACCTTCCCTGAATAGTGTCACGGATCTGTATCCAATCTTCCTCCGAAACCCTTTGAGTCCATCAGTCCTGGTGTTGTCATTCCTTATACTCATTGGTACTGTGGTCGGGTCTCCAGTATTGGTTAATCTTGGTCAACCCTACAAATTTGCAGTTGGCATGGCAGATCACCATATTGTCCAAACTGGTTAATTTCGGAAGCTGTTGGCATGCATCCTTCCAAAAGTTAGCGGATTCCCCCTCCCTAACCTCCCAGAAGCAATGGTCTTGAACAATACTCCGGCTATGGTGGGAAGTCTGCCAAATGAAGGATCCCAGTTTTTCCTTGTTGAAGCGAACAAGATCACGCTTCAGATAATTTGGAGCATATTTCACATGCCACAACTTTTCCCAAGGTTCCGAGGTAAAGGAGACCCAATTCCACCAAATTTTAGCTGACAGAACATAGTTGTTTTTTTCTAGGTCTCTCAGACCAAGTCCACCATTGGATTTTGGTTGACAAACCTTGTCCCAACTGACTAAGGCCCACCTGAGTTTGTCATCCTTTCCTCCCCAGAGGAAATTTCGTTGAATAGTTTTGAGTTCCTTGATAACTGATTTTGGAGTGGCCACCATGGAGAAGAGATAAATAAGCATAGCTTGGATCACATATTTGATTAAGGTGACTCTGCTAGCAAGGTTAAGAGGTCTCAGAGTCCAGCTTGAGAGTCTTCGCTTGATGCGATCCAGAAGGTCTTCCCAGGAAACTTTTTTAATAACACCAGCAACAAGAGGCGCACCGAGATATTTGGACCGAAGGGAGCTCCCCTGGAAGCCCAAGATGCGGTTAATATTTCTTTGTGTAATCTTCAAAGTGTTGAAGAAGAATATTTGGTTGTAGCTAGGGTTTTACCCCTAGCTTGTGCCAATGAGAACCTACTAAGGAGAATGGACTCCTTAGTAGCAGTTCAGTATATTAAACTAATTAAGCTAAAACAACAATTAAATTACTTCTAAACATTGCATGAAACATAAACACAAGATATAAAAAATGGATTTATATATTGATATTACCTCAAATGTAGAGGTTGATGAAGCCCTTTGCAGTGTCCAAGAGGATGCTCCAAGCTTCAAGATGCTCCTTTCTCCTTCTCCAATGTTGGGGATGGGCCAAAGGTGGCTCTCAAAAATAGTTCAATGGTGAACTAGGGTTTCGAGAGATATTTTGGCAGAGTAAGGGTGCTTGTGATTGTGGATATGGAATAAGGGATCTCCATCACCTATTTATAGTTTTTTGGTGGTGGAGTGCTGACCCATGGTTTTGGGAAACACATGGTTTTAGGCAGCTGTATAGGGTTTTTTCCTCCTTTTCCTCATTATTTTATATTTTTTATTCCCTTTTTAGGGGATTTTTGCTATTTTTGGAGGAAAAGGGGGTTTTTTAGCCTTTTTTAGGCTATTTTGAGGGTTTTTTTGGCCTTTTGGAGGCTTTTTAATGGGATTTTTTGGGATTTTTAATGGAAATAAGGTAGGAAAATGGACAAATGAGTCATATAATGTGGTAAATGAGCTAGTGAGCACTTTTTGGGTGTTAACAGATTGCCCCCTGATGTGCGAGGGCAGGAGCTCATCGTATGGCCGATGGACATCATAAGTCATGAATGGTTTTCCTGGGTGTGGAGAGAAGAGAAGAAACAAACTGAAGCCCAGAACAACGATCCCGAACAACTGCAAGAACTAAAAATACATCACCTCAATAAAGGATGAGGAATCATCTGATCATATGGACGAGGCGGGCATTCCCATGCTCGTATCAGGATATAACATAACAATAACAATGGGGTCCAAAAAATGGGGACCTGAAATATACATGACCTCAAATACTGACTGAGGAATAATCTCAATATATGGACGAGGCGGGCATACCCATGCTCGTATCAAGATACATAAACATAACTGTGAGGCCCGAAAAAAGGGGACCTGTAAAATACATAACCACTGTGTACATCATAAGTGTCCAGAGGGGACACAAAATCTGGGACATACTGCTGAGCTGATCATGTGGTAACTGAAGAACTGGTGCACCGGAATATCAACAGTGCTGCTGAATGTGGTACCAAAGGAACTGATGAGCTGCTGGATCAGAGTGACAAGGGGTACACTCACAATGGTACACTGAAACTGGAACTGATCTGGGTACTCAAGGAAGCATATAGCTGGATGGCTTCCGAATACAAACGCCAACGCAACCCGGACATCCACGGGAACATACAACTGGGTGTTCCGAAGTGACTCACCAATGTGCTAGAGTCGGGGGAAATCCGGGGTCTTCGACCAAATAATGATGGGATATAATCCTACGCGATCCTCAACGATGCGACCAAGGTGCTGAAGTCGAGCATGTGAGGAACAACCACTCAGAGAGGCAATGATGTCTCCTCTCAGAATGATCCGTAGACACTTACCACAGATGGTGATAAGTCCAAGGCGTAGGGACCTCTGCGCCTATCCTCTGGAATAGAGGAGCTGTCGTCGACAGAGGGAGACCTGCAACTATCAAGGCAATGATGTTTCCTTGACAGGAGCACGAGGTACAAGACCGAAATGTGATAGTACTGATGGCAGGACTGACCAAACTGTGGGGGGAAAACTGGGCAAGTAGAGTGGTTGGAATCAAACTTCCTTTGTTCAGAGCATGATAATGGGAATGATCTGGCAGCATATGAAACTGACTGAGGAGAAAGGGATCATAGCTGTACTGGCTCTGGGGAGGTGACTGGTATGAGGGGGACTCAAACTGGTATTAAATGGCAGGAGACTGCAGAATACTCTGAACAAAGGCGACCTGAGTGGGGGTGCTGCCGAGATGATCAATCATAGTGCCAGGAGGCACAGGAGGGTACTTCTTCATGGGTTAAGGAACTAGAAGAAGTGTGTGGATAAAATGATACTGTCGTGTGGATTTTACGAGCCCAGGACAGTTCATGCTCGTGGTGGCTTTCAATTTTAAGGAGTCTGAAAGCGATAAGAAGACTCTGAAGTGATGGAATGGTACTGTCGTGTGGATTTAACGAGCCCAGGACAGCGTATGCTCGTGGTTGATTTCAATTTTAGAGAGTCTGAAAGCAAGTAAGAAGACTCCAGGGGGTTGCTTTTTCGTAGATTTAGTCTCCAAGGCCCAAAGAAGCATAAAAGGATGCAATGAAGAACTCTTCTAGCCGGTGTGACTAGAGTATTCCTTTTTCGTAATTAGTCTATCAGGTCCGGAAAAGGGTTAAACTTATACCAGATAGACGCCCTTTCAGGTACTTTAGCGAGCATGAAAGGAAGCAAGATTGCTCGGCGATCTTTTCATTCTTTTAGGAGTCAGAAAAGAGCTTAACGGAAACTCCCTAAGTGCCTTTTTCGTAAAGGACTTGTCCGGCCCGAAAAAGGGATAAAATTATACCGAACAAAAGAAATGGCCAGGCAAGGAGGAAGTGTTCAATCAAGGAACAGTAATGATGACCAAGAACGAGGGTAGGGGGGAACACTGGTGGGACTCCTTGCAGGGTAGATGAAATGGTGGCAAAATAACGAAACATTTGCAGTATGACAGGAGTGAATGGCTCATGTAAACATATGGAACAATCCGATGGTGGCCGATGTGGCGCGCAAACCGAGGCAGCAAGGTGTTGGGACACAATGGTGAAATTGTACCAAGTGAGAGCGAGAAATGATCTCAAGCATCATCACGAGCTCGGAAAAATGAATTCGGCGATATAAAGGATGTCAAAAAACGGGTAACGGCCGATGTGGCACGCAAACCGAGATGACAAGGTGTCATGTCACGATGTCAATAAAGGTTCTGGTGAGAGCGAGAAATGGTCTCAAGCATCATCACGGGCACGGAAATATGAATCCGGCAATGCAAATGGTGCGAAAAATGGAGGTCATAATACTAGGTGTATCATGATGGCCTGCGGGGGCAGAATACTAGGGGTATCAAATCAAATCAAATCTACAAGTGATATGTGACCTCAAAAATGGTTGAGATCACAAGTGTGAAAAAGTGAGCAAGGTTAATGACTTTCCCCCATGCTATGTGCATGGGGTTTGTGATTATGGATCACAGATGTGTGGGTTTGAACAATGGGTTCATTGACATGCTGAGATAGATGTGATGGGGAAGGTTCAAAATGATTGATCATGCCCCCTATCCCAGGGTCGAGGGATTCTATTATGCCCCTTGACTCATAGGTGTCAAGGTGGTGCTCTATGATGGCAGGGTCAAGACCGGGCACTTCGGTATAGGACCAGGCAAAGACATCACGGAATTCTCTGAAAAGGTTTATGTAGTCCTCAATCTCTTGTTTACTGCAGAATGCTCCTAAAGTGATGAGTTCAGGGGCACGTCCTGGGGCAGCGATATCAACTTGGATGACAGGTGAGATGTTGGCCATGTTACCTTCCTCGAAGGCATCAGGAGCAGGAATAGGGTCCTTGAACCAGTCGACCTTGGTGGGTAGGAAGTCTTTGGATTCAACCGCGTATTGGGTAGCGGAGCTAGAGGAAGACGCTTCTGGGATGAAGTAGGAACGATGATGCATGTCATCCCAGGGATAGTCCGGGGCGGTAAGGGCCTCAAGAATCTCCTCATAGGTACGGAAAGTTTGTGTCGTCAAATCAGTTGACGAGGGGGTAGTGGTTGAAGAGATCATATAGATGGTATTAACCTCTCCGGAAGGTGAAGAGTCTGGGGGGTAGATCTCCTCAATGGTAGGTGGTGCCGTCTCAAGATCCAGGTTGTTCATCTCATAGAGAGCTGCTCTGTAATCCGGGAGATCGGGACTATGATGTGAATAGTGCCCATAAATACCGCATATGGCGCAGGAGTGGTTGGTACGTAGGGACTTATCTTTAGGCTTGGGAGTGGGGTTGAGTTCGACAGTTGGGATGTTAGGGTCATCGTCGAGCATTTGCATGTGCTTCTGCAATGCTGGTAACTGTGGGCATTGATGGGTCGCATGGCCCAACTCGTCGCACAGCGAGCATTTAGGAGGAGCACGGAATACTGGAGGATTTTTGACTGTCTTGGGAGGTGGTACAGCAGTGTAAGGTTGTGGACCTCTGCCCCCAGTGGGTTTGGGAGGAGGAGGGGGATTCGTGGAGGACGAAGGGGTAGAGACACCAGGAGGTGGCTGAGAGGTAGTAGCCATGGGTTGCACCGGCTGGAGGACGACATCTGGTGTCGGCGGGCGAACGGGAGGCGAAAGATACCATACAGGTAATCCCAAGGTTAACCCAGGGAGGCTAAGGGTAGCCATGACCGGGGCGCTTACTACTCCTGATGGAGGAACTAGGAAGGGGATCGTATGGATCGGTGTAACACCAATGTGGCTAGGTACCAATGGTGGTTTAGGCAACAAGGGTGGTTGAGTATTAGGTGGTAGGTTGTCGTGGGACAAGGTACATAAGTCAGACATTTCGGGCGTAGATGACGGCGGAGGAATGGATTGAAAGGTGGAGGTCATCGGCGCGTCTGAGTAGACTCCAGGCCCCGAAGAGGAAACAAACGAGGTAGTGGCAGGAGAAACAGGTTGTTCAACCATGGGGAGAACATTTTCAGGTGCCGCGGGAGCACTGGGATCATAGTAGGTGAGCTGGTCAATCTTAACCACGCGTCCCTCATGGGGGAACATCATGGTGCGAAAGACAGAAGAGGCAACCGCCCGCATGGCATACATGTAGCTGCGGCCAAGTAAAAGGTTGTAATCCAATTGGGCATTGATTACCTCTATATCAATAAGGACCGTTTTGCCACCTAACTGGACGGGGACATTGGCTAGGAGGCCTTGGGGCTGAGCCGAACGACCGTCGTAGGCGCGTAATGCAGTGGTGGACTGCTGGAGAGGAGGGGATCCTAGCTTCTGCCATACAAATGTAGACATGACGCATGTGGAGGCACCCTCATCGATGATGCACCGATGGATGACAAGATTCCTAACGGAGACAGTAACTTGGAAGGCTAAGCTGGAAGGTAGGCGTGGTTCAGACTGGTCTAAATCAAATGCCATCAAATGCGAATCAGTTGGGTCAATCCCCCCAATGGCGGAAAGTAAAGTCTTGCGTTGGGAAGGGCAATTCTTCAAGACTTCTAACGCAGACATGGCTGCGGGAGATTGGGCTAGGTCGTCTACGATGTTGTAGTTTGACGCAGCGCGCGCAGTAGGGTTATTGTTGATTCGGCGAAGTGGGAAACGAGGTGCTTTCGCGGCGCCGTCTACGGGAGGCGGAGGTATACGTAACGCCTGATCGGTAGGATGGGCGTTAGTAGGTTTATCCGTGGGAGTGGCTTCAGAGGTGGAGCCATATTGGTTCCGACGGGTCTGGAGGTTGACATCAGCTGATGACATCATCAGTAAGTGGTGGGTACCTGAGTCAAACATGGGTTGATCAGGAGCAGCGTAAGTGATCTGTTGTTGTTGGGGCGCATTGGCTTGATGGGGAGCCAACGGCTGAGTGTTCACTACGCCTTGGGTCGGTAATGGGTTTTGCAGCACCAAAGGGGGTTGCTGAGGTTGGGGGGGTTGGGCGTTGCTTGGGGAGCCGCATGCCCTTGGCGATGGGCCTCGTCAACCCAGAGCTGCCGAGCTCGCTCCAAGTGCGGGCAAGCGTGGGTATAGTGTCCATAGACCCCGCAAATAGAACAAGGGTGGTTCGTTCGCAGATTGGGGTTTTTGGCCTGCTTGGGCGGGCGATCAGGGTTTTGATTAGCGGGGGCCGCGTTGTTGTTGTCAGGGGGATTAGCCGGTTGACCAGCTTGGTCTGCAGGTTGGTTGTTTCCCCGATTACGGCCCTTGCCGCGGTTCTGTTGGCCCTGGTTACGTTGGTTGTTCTAGTTTTGTTGCGGGTTTTGTTGGGCGTAAACTTGCCCTTGGGCAGCAGGTGGATTTTGAGGTTGCGCAGGTGCTGGAGCAGGCTGCGGAGGATGATATGTAGGTTGAGGCTGAGCAGGTGCAGCAACTTGAGGGGGTTGCTGATAGGACTGCGGAGCAGGTTGTGGATGTGTCGCAGGGGCTGCCTGGGGCGGATAATAAGCGGGTGTTGCTTGTGAAGGCGCCTGCTGATGGTAGTAAGGCTGAGGGGCGACTGGAGGAGCATAAGCAGGAGTCGCATACCCGAAGCACTGAGGTGGACATGAGGGTCCATGGGAATGGTGATGTGTCATGGGAGCATACGAGTTGGTTGCTCCAGACTGTGAAGTAGCCCGCGACAGGTCGGGGCCAGGGGTAGGACGTGCTATAGAAAATGGTTGGGGATGCGAAGAAACACGGCCAATGATACCATCTGCAGCGTGGGATGCCCCCGGCGCATCATGCTGGGAGGACTCGCCGCGAGGGGCGTCAGGTATAATGGTATAAAGGTAACCCGATTGGGCGTAAATGAGGTCGAACTGTTGGGCCTTAAGGATGGCTTCTTCTTCAGACTGGGGTCTTTCTGAGGCTACATCCTTAGCGATAACAGGAAGGAGGGATTTGAGGAACCAATCTAGGAAGATACGGTCGTCAAGTTTGATCTTGCATAAGCTACGGCGTCGACGCCACTCATGGATGTGGTCCGTGATATGTGTAGCCGTATTTTGTCTACAAGATAGAAGGATCTCAACGCCCGCGTCATAGCGGACAGGCAACTGGAAGAACTGCAGGAAGGTCGAGGCCAGGGAAGCAAAGGTGGCGTGGGTCCCATGAGGCTGCTCAATATACCACTTGGCTGCAGAGCCAGTGAAGGTGCGCTGTAAGAGACGTAGGCGAACAGAGTCATCCACGATGGAGTTTGAGGAACACCATAGGTGGAAAGACATGATATGGTTTTGTGGGTCCTCACCGGCCTTGCCCTCGAACTTAGGGATGTCCGAGGGTAGTTTGGTAGGCATATGAGGCCATGTAGGGTCGTGTCGAATGGGATCGTTGGTCAATCTGGCCAAGTCGGGTAGGTTAAGGCTAGCCATGAATGGCAGACTGGACGAAGGCTGTGATACAGTAGTGCTATGGACCAAGTTGGGGCCAGTGCCCCCAAGTGGAGGGACAAGATTTAGGGTGGTGCCCCCAAGTGGGGGAACTGAGGTAGTGAAGGATGGTCCAGCACCACCATGGGTAGTGTGAGCCACTGATGTAGTGGGGATAGGTATTCCCGCTGTGGGCATAGGTACCGTGAGGGGAACGGTAGATGGTTGCCCCATGGAGGGCATACCAAAAACAGGTGTAGTAACTGGTGTAGTAGTGGTGGATATGCCACCAATGGTCCCTATGACAAATGGAGTGGAAGTCGTGCCAGCCATGGGGCTAGTAGGGGCAGTATAAATAGGGTTCTCAGACTCTTCGTCAGAATCAGAGGTAAAGTAAGGGGCGTCACTATCTGGTGACGGAGTCCTACGTCGCTGACGAGTGGAGTCAAGTGACAAGGCTCTAGATCTGTGATGAGTGGTATCAACGGACAATGATCGGAATCTACGACGAGTGGTGTCAAGAGAACCGTGCTGTGGGGGCTCGCCCCTGAGGCGCCGAGAATGTCTCGGGGACTCAATGGTGACAAATGGTGTCAAATCTCTGTGGGTTGAGGTGAGTATAAAAACAGCTCAAAAATCCTAATGCAACCGAGTGTGCAGGAGGAGAGCTAAAAAGCAAGGCACTCAGGCCAACAACCAACTCAAAACACCCACTGTAACAGCTGTGCTACAATAGGTGGAGTAACAACAAAGATGGTCAGAATACCAACAAGCAGCAGGTTTCCTAAAAAAGAAAAATGGTGGACTCACTAGACCAAAGGAAGGTAAAGGAGCATGCAAACACCTAGCTAAAAGTATTCTGACTCAACTAAACATATCCTCTGCAAGGTGATGAAATCCAAGTCAGACAATATGAGTAGGAAAGCCAAGTGGCTATGATATCCCCCTACCGGGAGGGATACCGGGTAGTCAATCCTAGAAGAATGGCAACTAAGATACCCCGTTCATGACACGTCCAGAAAGGTGAATCTGCCGTTTAGTTCGTTGACCGCAATACCCCTATACAGGGATATCCCGCGAACCGCGAAAGGTAGCCCTTCGGTTACTGAATGGAGTGCGGTATTCCACTCAGGCCTCCGGAACCAGTCTCCCGACTTCAACCCTCCTAAGGGAGAGGCCCTCTGATAAACTGGTCGTGACCGTGCCAAAAAGTACTAGGGGATTTTGGTTCCCTATTTGGACAACAACTATGTCTCAAGTGAAATAACCAAGGGGTGTTATTGGAAGCCTATCCCCCTGATCCTACCTAACTACAATGATTCTTTTGTGTTCCCCAAGTGGGGTTAGAGTGTTGGTTTAGTTAGGTACGTTTTAAGGCTCACTTGATTTTATGTGACAGAGTGTGTGCTCGTGAGGTGTTGAACCCAAAAATAGAAGTGCCACAAGGGGGGCGAATTCCAATCTATCAATAATACTGAAATTGATTTTTAACTTGCAAAATTTTCTGAATAAAAAATACTGAAATTTTAAAAAGACTCTGTAAAAGGAACAAAAATTAGGTTGCAGTAAGGCTGTAGGGAAGTGTGCTGCAGGTAGGACAGGGGGCTGTTCAAATGCAGAAAATATTGCAGCAAGAGGGGCTGGGCTCAAAATAGGAAAAGAGCAGAAATCAGACCGCGGGTCTGGGGCGATTTGGAACAGGCCGACCGCGGGTTTGAGGGAAACAGCAGCGGTCAGGTCGCGGCTATCGGGCCAGCAGATGCAGTCGGGACGCAGGAAACAGGGGAAAAGACACAGTCGGGTCGCGGTTATCGGGCCAACAGTGGCAGTCGGGACGCAGGAAAAATGGAAAAAGACACAGTCGGGTCGCGGCAAAAAGGCTAACAGGCGCAGTCGGGACGTCCGAAAGAGGCAGAAAGCCGCAGTCGGGACGCGGGAAAAAGGCCGACAGGCGCAGTCAGATCGCGGCAAACAGGCTGATTAGCCACGGTCGGATCGCAGGTAACAGACTTGAATCCGCCGGCAGAGCGTCGGAAGCAGTCTGAGAGCCACGGTCGGATCGCGGGTAAAGGCCTGAAAGGCGCGGTCGGGACGCGACTGCAGAGGGAAAAAACGCGGTATGCGGCGGCCGAAAGGGACAGCCGAAAGGAAAAAATTTAAAAAACGGAAACCAGAAATTCGAAAACTAGGGGAGTCGCCAAAACTGTAGCTAGGGTTTACCCCTAGCTTGTGCCAATGAGCACCTACTAAGGAGAATGGACTCCTTAGTAGCAGTTCAGTATATTAAACTAATTAAGCTAAAACAACAATTAAATTACTTCTAAACATTGCATGAAACATAAACACAAGATATAAAAAATGGATTTATATATTGATATTACCTCAAATGTAGAGGTTGATGAATCCCTTTGCAGTGTCCAAGAGGATGCTCCAAGCTTCAAGATGCCCCTTTCTCCTTCTCCAATGTTGGGGATGGGCCAAAGGTGGCTCTCAAAAATAGTTCAATGGTGAACTAGGGTTTCGAGAGATATTTTGGCAGAGTAAGGGTGCTTGTGATTGTGGATATGGAATAAGGGATCTCCATCACCTATTTATAGTTTTTTGGTGGTGGAGTGCTGACCCATGGTTTTGGGAAACACATGGTTTTAGGCAGCTGTATAGGGTTTTTTCCTCCTTTTCCTCATTATTTTATATTTTTTATTCCCTTTTTAGGGGATTTTTGCTATTTTTGGAGGAAAAGGGGGTTTTTTAGCCTTTTTTAGGCTATTTTGAGGGTTTTTTGGCCTTTTGGAGGCATTTTAGGCCTTTTGGAGGCTTTTTTAATGGGATTTTTTGGGATTTTTAATGGAAATAAGGTAGGAAAATGGACAAATGAGTCATATAATGTGGTAAATGAGCTAGTGAGCACTTTTTGGGTGTTAACATTGGTATTTCTCTCTGTTGACTCCCAGGCCTAAAGCTTTTGCAAAGGAAGAAAGAGTTTTCTGTAGGGACTTTGCTTCTTGGACCGAAGAGTGGCCCATCAACATCGTGTCATCGACGAATTGCTGGTGGGTTTGCACATCAGCCCCCGGATGAAGAATCAACCCCTTGATCTCTCCTTGTTGAGTTTTGGCTTTGATCGATCTCCCCAGTCCTTCCGCCATGAGGATAAAAAGAAAGGGATAAAGAGGATTCCCTTTCCTTATACCTCTAGAGGGGTTGAAGGTGCTTGTTGGGGCCCCATTGAGGAGAATGGAAAAGAAGGAGGAAGAACTGAGATCCATTATACATTCTATCCATTCTTGGCAGAAACCAAAGGCTTTTAACATTTCTCACAGGAATCGCCAGCTTAATTTATCATAAGCTTTTGAAATATCCAACTTCAGAAGCATGTCTGACTTCTTGATGATTTTTAATGAGTGGATTACCTCATGAACCAGAATCACCCCATCCAGGATTTGTCTCCCTTCCACAAAACCAGATTGTTTCGGTGAAATCAACCCGAGGAGAATTGGTTTCAATCTATTCGCCATAACCTTTGTGATGATCTTGTAGATAACATTACACAGATCAATGGGTCGGAATTTACCTGGAGAGTCAGCCCCATCGATTTTTGGGATAAGAGTGAGGAAGGTTGCATTAAAAGCTTTGAGAACCCTTCTGGTCCGTCTCGAATCTTCCACAATCATGCAGACTTCATTCTTTATCAAGTCCTAGAAATGATGGAAGAAGTTGGTTATAAAACCATCGGGGCCAGGAGATTTCCCACCAGCCATTTGGTTAACCACATCCTTAACTTCCATCAACTCAATTGGTTTTGTTAAGAGATTGTTCTGATCATTTGTGACAAGAGAGGGGATATTTTGGGTGATCTTAGCAATGTCTAAAGATCTATTAGCCTTGTCCTCCTTCATGATGGTTCCAAATTAGTCCACCGGTTTTTCTTCCATGTCCGTCCTCTCTTCAATATAGGAGCCTTCTGCAGTCTTCAACCGATGGATTCTATTCCGTTGTCTATTCTGGATGAGCGATTGGTGGAAGAATTTGGTATTACGTTCCCCTTCCTTAAGCCATTGGTTTCTAGATTTTTGCTGCCAATATATCTCCTCCTGCCGCTCACGAGCATGAAGATTTTGAATGGTGGATTCTTCGAATTGTCTGAGCTCAGCATCAAAGCCTTCCGCCATGCCTTTCTGTTGGATTTCCTCCAACTACTCCATCAAGACTTTTTTGTCCTCAAATATGTTTCCAAATTCTTCTCTGTTCGAAATACGAATCTTAGCTTTGAGGTTTTTTAATTTCTTCTGGAATTGGTACATTCTTGTACCATCTAAGGGTGGGGATTCCTGCCACCATTGGGAGACAAGAGATTTGAAGTCTTTGTGTTCCAACCAAAATTGTTCAAAGCGAAAAGGTCTCTTGGTTGGTGGGCTCACACCTTCCCATTAAAGGCTGATAGGCCAATGATCAGATCCAGCAGATGGGAGGACTAATGAGTGCAGGTCCCCCCACTATTGGCAATTCCTTATGAGACTGGGAATATGTCAAGACGAGAGGCGAAATGGTGATCACCACCCCATTTGTTGTTCCAGGTGAACCAACCATTATCAGTTTCTACGTCGATAAGATTAAAGGTCTCAATGAAATCCTTGAAAGCTTCATTTATAGATCCTAAGCTTCGCCCTCCTCCTTTTTTTTTCTTCAAGCGAGGTGATTAGGTTGAAGTCACCCCCTATGATCCATGGCTTGCCATCAACCCAATGGGAAACCTTGGATAGGGAGTCCAAGAAGGCCTGTTTCTGAGGGTAGATGCTGGGGCCATAAACCTTGGTGATAGTCCCTTTAGTTTGGGTTTGATGGATATGGAAATCCGCTGTGAGTAACCCTTTCACAGCCCAAAAATTTGACAGAGTTACTACTTCCGAGTTCCACAAGAAAGCTAAATCACTCACCAAACCATGAGCATCAATATTCATTGTTTCACATCCCTTCCACACTTTTTTCCCAATTGCCTTCAATGTTTCGGTACCACAATTGGTTTCCTGTAAACATAGTATCCATGGATTCTCTTTTCTCAACTTATTTTTCAGAGTCTTGATTTTTCGGGGGTGATTCACCCCACAAATATTCTAGGATATAACCTTCATTAAGTAACCTGAATTACTTTAGAGAGGGCTACCCAAATTATCGGGTATTGACCAGATTCTATCAACTTGCTACCAACCTCTGCAATTGTTTGTTTGTTTGTTTTTCTTCCTCTCTTTTCCCCTTCTTCCGACTACTTCCTCTTGGTGCTCTTATGAGGTTCCTTGGCTATTCCCAACTGAGGGGAAGCACCTATTTTCAGGATGGCCTACTTAAGAAGTTCAAGCTGCCTCCTCGATACATAGCCCTTCCCTTTTTTACTGCATTCTTTTTCGATTTCGTCCAGATCCAATTCCTCCAAGTCCATATCTTCAGCTTCGTCCATTTTATCTTCCTCCATGCTAACAGTTTGTTCTTTCGGGGTCTCTGAGACTTGAGGGATGTCCAAAGGTTTGTCTCCAGCAGGGTGTGTCTCTTTTCTGATATTTTTCTCTAAAATTTCTGGGTCTTCCTCCGCAGAATCGAGAGTTTGGAATTTGTTGGGGGTCGCAATCGAGCAGCGGATGGGTGGATCGGAATGGATGTTGCGACCTTGCTTTCTTCGGATTTTGACTTGTGTGAAACCCTCGTTATCCCGTCCATCCTCCAGAGCAACTTTGGGAGTGGGAACCTCAGCCTTCATAGGGAAGTTTCTACTAAAGTGTCCATGTACATGGCAACGTCGACATCGAAACGAGACATTCTCATAATCAAGTGGCTGGATCCAGTCCTCATCTTCCCACGAGAGATTGATTGCTTCCGAGATCTCCTGGGATAAGTTCATATAGACGCATATCCGAGCATAAGAAGTGTATCGCTGTTGTTTGGTAAGTTCTGCAACTTTCACAAATTCCCCAAGGGTATTGCCTATATCCCTCAATATTTCCAGATCCCAGTACTCGCAGGGGAGAGAGTAGAGTCAGATCCAGACTGGTGCTATGCTCATATCCTCTTTATCCGGGTTAAATCTTTCTTTCCAAGGGATGAGATACATCCCTGAAGAAAAAAAGAAATAGGGCCCTCCTTTCAAAACTCGATCTCTATCTTCTTGATTGAAGAAAATAATTGTGAAGAAACCCTTAGAACCCAACTGTAAGTCATAATGGCCTTTAGGGTTCCAGGTAGATTTGATCCATTTGAGGAGATCTTTCTCTTTTGGCCATATCCCAATAAACTTACTGATTAAGGCTTTCTCCTTCCAAAGTTCAACATGTTCTCGCAGTTTCTCCGATTTGATCTGGAGGGTTGGGATCTTAGCCGATCTGGAGGGCTGGGATCTTAGCCGATCTGGGAATACATCCTCCAGGATTTCGTTTTTGTCCTTGAGGGTCTTTGGATCCAGAACCCTCACCAGCCTCCTCCCTCTAGTCAACCAATTTTTTCTTTGCAACGCTATCCTTCGAACTTGTTGGGTGCACTGAATGAGGAGGGGGGGGTCCTCCTCGCGCAGACCCATGCTTGTCGACAATCTGCTCGTGTAGAGCGCCGACCCACCAACAACAAAAAAACTTGCTCCACACAGAATCGTCCTGAGTGGCGGAAACCCTCAATGTTAAAGTATCTGGTAGTTAATTTAACTAAAGTCTAAAAATCCAATGAATTCCTCAAATATGACACCCATAATTATGCAAGTTTAAATAAGTTTTTTTGAGATTATAATTTTTTTTTCAAAATTTATACAAGCTTAAATAGTGTTTTTTTGAGATTTTAAAAATTTCTTCACATTTTTTTTAGCGGATTCCATATTATGATTTCTATAACTCGAGCACTCAAGGGAAGTCAATAATCATTAATAACATATTAAATTCTTAATAAATATATCGTCACTCTTGTAGTTAGTGAAAAAATAAATATATTAAAAACTTCATACCAATAATAACAATAATAACAATAATAAAAAAAACAACAAACATTCCTATTAAATAGGATGGTTGTTTGCCTCTCCTTTGACTGAAATAAGCCAGTGGAGTTGGTTGAGTGGTAGTATGGTCACTGGATTGAGAGCCCATTCAAAAACAAAGTGGAGGTATGTAAATCACTTCCAAACCCACTCGAGATCTGATCGATTTAAGGAATTAGGATATCGTGTTTTCAAATCGCTACCACACCCACTGTAGATCTGATCGGTTTTAGGACTTCAGTTATCGTGTTTTTAAATTCCAGTTGAACTTAAAATCTCTGTAACTGATCCATACATGACCCGCTTCCAACAAACTGTTATATTGTAAGTCAGAGGCTCACTGTAGCTAAGGTAGATGTCCCCTAAGGACTCCGGGTGGTTGCATTTCCATAAAATAAATCGTATTTTATTATAGATGTGTTGGTTTAGCCGTAAAGTTTTAAAGTTTTCGGCGTCCGACGATTAAGAGGCATGAAAGTTATGGGAAATTGTAGCATATATGTCACAGAGTCTCAGGACAATTGTTGCAGAATTACTTTAAGGGGCATTTATGTTTCATTACAACCTCTTCCTTTTCCTCTCTGCTAACCTTGAAATGCTAAACGGATTAAAATGGTAAAATCTTTGCTTTCAAAATGTCTATATAGAGTTCTCCTCAGAAGATTGTGTATGGGGTTTAACGCAGATTATCCTTTGGGAGAAATTTCGTTTATTGAATTGTCTGTGACCAAATGGCATCCAAATGCTATCTTGAACGCTTGGGGACTAACTGGTGATGCAAATTGAGAAAACAACTCATACGGGGGGAAGTTAAAAGGGAATATTTTGACAATGCCGTTCATAATAGGAATTACAAGTCCAAGTCCAGCACACCTGTGTTTTTAAGAAAACAATTACAGGTAACATGTATTTTCCTTCCAATACGTGGATTCCCATATCTGGATCCTACTGCAAAATTACAGATCTAATGGGCTATGCCTTGAGATCTTAAAGGAAGGGTATTGATTGCTGAATCGCGGGTTTAATGTATTTTATTGTTTGCGATTAAGAACTTTCCTAGCCGAGCTATATTTCTTATTTTTCAATCAGTTGCGACTTTTTGTACAACTACAAAACTCAGTCCTGTGTTTTGGTTCAACAAATTGATTATACAGTACATTTCCTTTGGTATTTCAGCAAGTCATAGTTTGTTTGAACATACAACTCCTCATCCATAGATCTAAATAAGAGGTATTTGAAATGTGTTGTTTTATTCCCCTTGAGTTAGCCATACAAGATGAAAAGTTCAGGAATAGTTGGATAATATTGAGATTACAAAATGGAAATGCATAAGTCAAGCTTGTTCTTCCCGTTTTACATTTATTATTTTCTTTTTTGATTTATAACAAAGCAGAAAGATATTTTACAATCCTTTAATTGGATTATGGCAAAGTCAATCTTGCATGAGTCATGCTTGGAAAAAATAAAGTGGGCAATGCAAAGGGAAAAAATAATTCAGAACAAAGTTGCAAGAAATGCGTAGAATGCTGGTATACCAGTCCCAGAAACAGGTATGAAATGCCATTGGCTGTATTGTATGGCATTTCCAAAGCGTTTCGGTCATTTTCAGTGATGTTTCAGACACTTATTTGGTATTTTCCAGGCACACCCAAGTGCCCAAGAGGGGCATGGGACTCGTACGAAAAGATCACCTTGTCTGTGTCAATGTCTTTTTAAGACAAAACAGAGATAGGGTATTGAGCTTTGAGGAGCTTGTCACTTTGTAATTAATTATAATATTACTACTGTATTTTACCTTTTTTACCCTTTACTTAAATTTTTAACATTACCATTAATTGTTTGAGAGTGGTTCCAACCTCATTGGACTCTATATGGAGAAAGTAGAATTTCATATCCCATTCAGAATTCAGCAGACTTCACATTTTTCAGGATTTCAGGGTTAGCAGGACTGTGGCATATGCATTGGATTCTATCATGTATGAGCTTTGAGGGTATGGGATTGACATGAGTCAAGACCACCAAGCTATAAGATTTGCATCATGCAATCAATCATCCATGAAAACGTTATTTATGTGTCATTCTTATTTTCTTGCAAGATAATGTGTTATTTAAAAAAACTATATATCTATATTTTTTGTATTTTTTATACACTGGTTTCCCTCGGCATACCCATTTTGGGGCGGTCATGTTTCCACGCTGGACCACGCATTCTTGTTTTTGAAACTTGTACACATTTCCACGTTTTGTGCAACTTAGATCCAGGAGTAGTATTTAATAGGTTATGTTTATAAAGTGAGAGTTCATGCACTGAGGAAAAAGGTTATGTTCATAAAGTGAGAGTTCATGCAGCAGTGACACGAAAAAAAATTGTTGGGAAAAGGATCCAAACAGTTTGTATAATCACAAAATAGTCTCATTTTGTGATCATCCATTGGACATTAATAAAATTATCTTATGATCTTATCTTATCTTATCTATTCACTTTGTTTTCTGATATGTGAAAGTTTGTTAATAACAAATTTTTCCTGAACTTTATGTTAGTACATTATAAAATTAATTTCCATGGCTCATTTTTGCAGGTTAATTCAATCAGTGTTTTAAATTGTATCTCAGAAGGTATGTTCCAGTGCTGCTCAGGTCATAGGTTCTGCAAATGGTTGCTAATATTTTTAGAAATATTGTTTTTTCCCTTAAACCTAGTCAAATTGTCAAGGCTCAAAATTATTGCTTCCTACCAATACTGCTTTTAAGGGGTGGCTTTTTTATGTGAAAAGTTACAAAATTAGAATTTCTCGTATACGGTGTGTAATAGAAATTTCAATATGATCATATACACTAAATCCAGAACTCTTCATATTATTTTATATATCATAAGTCTATAAACAAGCCTACGGCAAGATAAAATTTTGGATCATTCTTCTCTAGATGCTTCAATATCTACTTCCGGTTGCCTGAAATGCAAGAATCTTAGTAAGAAAACGTTGAAAGTTTTGGGATATCTATTTTATAATATATCTTGTTACTTTGTGTTGAAAGTAGCAAGTACTTCAACTTATCACTATCAAGGTTTTACTTAAATTTGCATGGCCAATGTCTTCGTTTAAGCTTCTTCTTGTTTGGAGTTACTTTTGTTTTTCACTAAGATTTCATAGGTTCCCCTGCTAAAATCCCGACATTCTCAAGGTGTTTAGTACAGTTTTCTTACGAATCACGATGCACCCAACCACACGGAACTCACATCTAGGCCTCATCCTCTTGGTTGACAAACTGTGCTACTGGGATGACAACGTTCCATGATTCCATTTGACACATTATCTATGTTGCCTTTCCAGGCTGCAATTTGTTGATAAGAAGCAGTTGGGATGCCGCCAGCTAGGTTTTCTATGTGGAAGAAAGACAAGGGAGTGATTAACCAACAATCTATGCTGTGCACTATTCGTGTTATTTTTGCTGTAACTATGAGTGTGTTGCTACTGCTCCTTTTTGTGGCTGTAAATCCTCTTTCAATATGCCATAATACGAAAGTATCCTTGCAAGATTTCCATATTATGAAACAACCTAACACTAATGGTGGGACTAGGGAAAGTATTGAGAAATTTGATTGCATGAGATGCCCACAAGCTGCACCTGTAGTTGCAAACAAGGTTGAAGGCGTTCGACACCCTTTTTTCATCTCACTTGCAGATCTAGGTTCACCAGAAAAGCCAAATCGAAATTTCCTGCGAATACTCAAGGGCAAACCTTTTCGTAAGCCTGACATCTCTCAGACTGTCCAAGAGGTGCTGGAGAAACTAGACTCAAATGGCTTAGCATCGAAAAGAGGAACTGTTGTTGATGTTGGGGCGAATGTTGGAATGGCAGCATTTGCAGCTGCAGCCATGGGCTACAAGGTAGTGGCTTTTGAGGCAGTCTTTGAGAACTTACAGAGACTTTGTGATGGGATGTACCTAAATCGAGCAGGTGATATGGTGAGTTTCTACCATGCAGCTGTGTCAGATGTGCCTGGTAACCTGACAATGCATAAGGTATGCTTATTATGAATTGCTTTCTGTTAGTTGTTTCAAATTAGTTTGCTAAAAGGGGTGCTGCCTTGGAACTTGTTCAGAAATGTAGTCTCTTTCATAGAGGAGCAAAATATAAAATATTAAAATCTAACTTTTGAAAATGACAAAACAGATTTGATGTTTCTGATAGAGTTAATACAGCATAATGTTCATATCATCTACTTATGTGGAGATAGTTAATAAAGTGAATTAAGTTGTCAATGAAGTCATATGTCATCTTATTAAATAAAGTTAGGACATATAAAGGGTTAATTAGTTCTAATTTATGTCTTAACACAATAGGTGGTTGTATGGGTGTTTGTTCTTTTTATATATCTCATTATTATGCACTTTAAATATACCAATCTCTCTTTCTCCCTTAGCATATTTTTCCTGGTGTTATACGTCTATTTAATACGGTAAGGGTTGGCATCCATGAGATTAGAGCCATGGTTAAAAATGAGCATTTGGAAATTCAAAGGCAGAGGTATATTGTTGGCATTTGGGGAGATGTTACCGCCCAAACCTGCACTTAAGTTATAAAGCCCTGAAAACAAGTGCAACCCTTACAGAAACTCAGGAAGGTCACCCAATGTCACCTTCGTTACACTCCCTCTCACTTTATGTCGGCTCTTCTCCAGCATAAGGGGGGAAACCCTCAGAAAGATTAAGATAGTCTTTGATATAAATGGGTGAAAGAATAAACCAATGTCAACCTAGTTGTGCAACAGAGTTAAGGTAAGATTCAAGAGGGTTTAATAATTTAATTTTAAAGTGAATGGAGTTGTAACTAAGCTATTAATAAAAAGCAAAAATAAATCAAATAGCGTTCATCAATATGCAGAAATAAAGAAAGGGCCCTTCCAAAGGTGCACCTTATCAAACCATTACAAATCAGAAATAAAGATGTGTGATCATGAACAAATAAAGATGGCAGCAGCTTCTCGGAAATCAGAAATGAGAGCAACAAGACAGTATATTGATCAATAACCAACAATAAGAGATAAGGAGGGTTTAATCTCACCCTTAACCCTTTTTATGGAGCAAAATGCTATTCTACAAAAGGTCTTCACATCAGATTTATAAAGGCAACTTCAGCAACAAAGTTCAGCCATGAAAGAATAAAAAAAGAAGATGAACCTCACATACAATAAACCCTTACTTGCATTGCTCCAGCTAGAAATTCAATTAACCCCATGGACTTCTTCACACTTCTTTCATGCCCTCTTGCACCTTCTCCTTCCAGTATTTATGGCTTTTGTCCTCATCTTCAACCCCAATTAGGGCACCTTCATTGGTGACCCCCTTTCTTTTGATGGCAGTTTAGAAGACTCTTGGCAACCTCGTACATTAGGGCGCACAACCCAAGAGATAAAATCTTAGACCTAGCGTACCTTTATAGTCATTGACTGGCCACACGAGTGAACAAGTGTGTCCTTTGACTCTTCATTAAATGCTAAACTTACTTATTAATTATTAGTTATCTTTATTATTAATTTGACTCATGTTTATTTATTTATTATTATTTTTATGTCTATAACATTGCCACCCCTTTAAGGAATGCTTTGTTCTCAAAGCATAATAAATTGGATTCTCTCTAAGCGAGCATGCTTCCCTGTGGGAAACATCTTTGTCCTTGACTACCTTTAGAAAATTGCTTGGCCTTGGGCATTCACAAGATTCTTTTGTAATGTGTGCGTCAGACCCTGAAGCCTTTTGACTTTATTATTTAATTTAAAATTTTGATTCTTCTTGGGCATAGATTTCTCTTACTTTTGTTGTTGTATGCTTTCTTGTAATGTCTTCAATATTTCACTATGGACCACTCCATGGGACTAAGGAATTCAATGGTCTAAAGTCACTTGGAGACATTAAAGAAGAATTGTAAAGTGGTGATTTGGGGTCATGAGGCATTATGGCAAAACCAAGGTCCAAGGAAAAATTTATGAAGTAAGGAATGATTCTCTCCTAAAAATCAATTTTATTATTATTTTGAGAGAATATGGCCAAGGAGGGCGCCTTAGAGGATAAATGGGTCCCCCATGAGGTGTAACTTCCATCCAAGTTTGAAAGAATCCTATCACGAATGCATCTCATGAATTGTAACTCCTCATGCTAAAAATAGCAATCTGTGACAATCTATGACATCTATGACAAACTACGACAAGCACAAGTCCCAAATTTAGCCAAGGAGGGCGCATGAGGGAAGAGTGGGCCCATAAGGTAGTGTAACTTCCCCAAAACCAAGGAAAGCATTTCTAATTCGAATTCCAAAGAAGCCAAATCATCCATGAGGCCAAAAATAACGTTAGAGAGGAAGTTAATGTGTCCCAGAGAATCATTCTCTCATGAAAATAATATTTATTAACATTTTATTGATATTTTTGAGAGGGAAAACTCTAGAAGGATGAATGAAGAGTTATAAAAGGAGGGTGAGGGCACCTATTGGAGAACCTTTTGCATTTGTAATTTTGAATTGAATAGCTCTTGTGGCTTTCAAGCTTGAGAGATGTACCCCTTGCATTTGTGAAAGATTCCACCCTAGCTAGTGTGAGATGAGAGATCATCCAGATCTCTTCATTTGGGCTTCATTGCAGGTGTTGAGAAAGATCATCCAGATCTTTCTATTGAGCTTCATTGATCAGGGTATGCTGTGAGTTTTATTACAGATCTGAAGATTCATTAGTATTCCAGTGTTTCCATTGTGTTGGTTTTCCAGTGTTTTCGGTGTGGAGGGCGCACTTGCTCTCACATAGTGTTAGTTGTCATTGTTTTCAGAGATTGGAGGGCGCACCAGTGGATCCCATTTTTATTGTAGACATCTCTCTTGGGCTGGATATCATGTACATATGATTGCCATCTCTCTTGGGCTGGATATCATGTACATATGATCGAGGGCAGGATTTGGGAGGCAGATTTATCATTTGGAGCTACTTTCTATTGATTTAGAGCTTGGACCAGTGTAGATGGGCTGAGGATGAACTTCTGGTTCTGGTAGTTCCATGCATTTATGGGTTATGAGACCTGTTCCATTGCGTTCAGAGCGTTGTTTCCAGTAAGGAACACCTTTTGTTGCACCCAAAAAGGTTTCCATATGCCTGAGATATTGTCATTTTACCGGATCTACTCTATTCGACATCTCTTCTGATGGAGGGGAGCACCTCTACATTTCTATTAGGAAGTGTTTGGGTCAAGTTGGAAATCAACTAGTCCTTGTGGTGAAATTCGGGCTAGTCCTCCTAGATTTGAATTGATGCTTATGGAGCTGTTCCTGCTTGACCAAAACTGAAATATATACATCATTCCTATTGTTCATTGAGTCAAGAACTCCCCCTTTGAATCTGGTGATGTGATTTCTACTTTCCATGCTTCAATATTCATGATAAATAGGTTGCATACAAAGTGTTTAAAGAAAGCTCCGAACTAGACTTAATAACCAACTACCAAAACTCTATATCAGGCCCGGTTGAACACATTGCAGTGGTCTGACGCAAATATTTTGGGCTGCACCATCTTATTCAAATCAAACTTATACTTAAACAACTGTTGCTAAAATATTTGGTGCATCGATTTAACCTCTATTGAAAAGTTGGAAAATTGGAGTTAATGTTCCTAGATTTTTAGTTGGGGATATTACATTTCTTGTGCTTCTTCCTTTTTTTCTTGTGGTCTTAGTTCACCTTCCTTGGGAATGGAACCTTCATTACCATATATTTTATAATGTTTACTGTGTAAGGGGAATTCCATGAATTGTTTTTCGAGGTTAGTGGTATAAGTGCTCAATTGTATCAACCATTCTGCACCTAGCACCATATCCATCCCATCGAATGGTAGCGCATAAAATCGTGATTGTAGTTTTAGTCCTTGTATTTGAACTAAGATTTTATGACATCTTCCTTTGTCATTGACGTTAATAGTGAGATCCCTTGTGGGGTACACAAAAAGATTTAACTCTTTAGCGACATTGGTGTCTACATAGTTATGAGTACCACTAGAATCTACAAGGATTATTAGTTTCTTATTTTTTACAATTCCCATGAGCTTCAATGTCTTAGGTTGTGAGGTTTTGGTCTTAATTGTAGATGAAATTGTCGTTTTTTGTGCCTCTATTTTTGGAACATTGACCTCATTAGTCTTCCTAATATGAGGAGGGATATATTTGGTGGTTACTTGTTTTTTTTTTGAGAATATTTCTCCCTTGTGGCACATTGTCATCACTATTATTCGGTAGTGTGCATGAAATTGGTGATAGTGATACTTTTTGTGGTGTTTCGTCATTGTATGAATCTGAGTTGTATGCTACAGTGATTTCTTTTTCTAGATTTGACACTTCTACTCTCTTTCCATTCATTATTAGATAGTAACGTAATGGCTCTTCTTCACATCTATGCCCTGGAGTCCAGTGTTTCCCACATTTATGACAGGGGGTTGTCCTTCTTTTGTCTATTTGTAAGTGATGATATTTGTTGTAATCTCCTGATGTGCTATAATTGGATGGTTTTATCGTTTTTCCAAGAGCAACCTCATCTTGAGTATTGAGCTTTCTTTCAATTATTTTTGCCATGCTTCTGGCCTCCATCAAATTCCTCGGTCTTGATTGTTTTAGCTTGCTATGGATAATGGGTTTCAACTTTCAACCCTAAATATACAATCTTAGCAATTGATCCTCTGTAAGGTCAGGGAATCTTGTAGCTAATACTTCCCATTCATGCGTATATTCATTCACTGTCCCTGTTTGCTGCAAATGAGTGAATTTGGTAAACGTGTTGTCTTCTTCATTGTCATGAAATCTCGAGGAAATCTTTTGTGAACATTTGCCAATTTATGGATAATCCACTAGTTTTCTTAGACTACCAAGTGAACCCAATCATATGCATCACCTTTTAAGTATATGGATGACATATCTATTTTTTCCAGTTCGTTAGTAGGTGGGTTCATAGCTAAGATTCCTTTGATTTTATTGACCCACACAATAGCTTTTCGATCGTCTAATCCATCATATTGAGGAAGCTCAATTTGATCTTATTCCAATAACTCATGTTATCTTGATGTCTTCGATGTCTTGCACCTTTTTCTTCGGGGCTTGGTGGTGGTCTTCTATGTGCTAAGGGTGTTAAAATTAGGGTTTGAAGCAGAAAATTAAAAAATCGTTATACTTTAATTCAAAAATAAATTTCTAAACTAGAACTGGAAACAAAATAAAATTAGTACAACTGTAACAAGACAAAATTAAAACATAATTTTCATCTCTTTCAACTTTAACACTCCCAAGAGGCCCCTGTGTTAAAGTTGAAGCATACAATTAACAGTTGTATAAAGAGCAGCAATAGTAAGACTAATTGAAGATCTAACTAACAATAAAAGAAGAATGAGCCTGATAACTTACTTAGTGAAATAGGACATTCCTTATACTCAAAAATCTAACTTTCAGAACAGACTTTGCCTCTCAGAGGCAAGTCAACAACTGGAACAAAACTGACCCTTACCTGAGGGTTAGTGCATACCCGAGAGAGAGAGAACTTGCTATAGGAAGGGACTAAACAGTTACAGTAAAGACTTAGGACAGTCAAAAGTACCCAACAGTTAAATGGTAGCCTCAAGCAACCTTCAATAGGAAGTAGCAACCTCATAGACCCGTACAGACCTCAACAAAGTAAGTGGCAATCTTCAACATGTAGATCACAGTCTTGAATCAGATGTTATGAACATGAGGTGTTGCCGCCTGGATTCACACCTAGGAAAATGCGGCAAAAATCTTCAAGCCGCTAGTGTGGCCTTGGGGGCAAGCCAGAGTCAAGTGCTGTCACCTGAAACTCGACTCCTCCGTCTAGGCTTACTCCTAGCGAGGCCAAGGGGGGTGGACCCTAAAAAATAAACTAAGGTGTTTAATCTAAGAAAGACAAAACAACTAATCTAGGAGTTAGAATTTTTGAACACAAGAGCAATGCAACATAGAGATAATAGCATTCATTGTCTAACAACATCATTATCATTTAAAACATCCATCATCATGAAAATATCAAAATAAGACTATTGCTGATAAATGGAGTCGGAAATAAAGTGCTTGAAACATAAATAACAATGTTGTGCAACTGTTCTTGGTAAATTTTATTATTTTTTTGTGGTAATGAGTCTTTTTATTAGGATGGGGGATTTCCAATATACCGCAAGGTACTGGGAATATGTCCGGAATTTAACTAGGTGGCTTCTCACTCAGACATGTGGGCTGGATCGGAGTCTCTGGGAGGTATTCAACACTATACCAAACGAGGGTATAGTCTAATGGTTTCCTGAGGTCACTACCCAGTGGTTCCCGCGTCTTTTGAGAAATTTACCCACCACAGTCAAATAAGCGTTTGCGCCGGATTTTCGCAAATAGGTGGTTTATTGGGATGTGTTAAATCCTATTACTAGTCACTTATTCCCTTTCTGGTGTGATCAACATGTTCAGACTGAGTTGCAGTGATCCCAGAGCATACGGGGAAAAGCCTTGTTAAATTTTAAGTATTTTTGAACCAATATTTTACTTTTTTAAACCCCGAGAGTCTCTTTTCGGGCCAGTACTCAGGCAAGCCCTTATCCTGAAACCTTATTTCGGGAAAGCAAGGGGGTGTTTTGGATTGTAGTAAAAAAAAAGTGAAAAATTGTAAAAAAAATGAAGAAAACTAAGTCTTGAGCGAACTCGTGGCCCGCCAATGGAACAGATCAACGAGGTTAATTTTAGACCTAGTTAATTTTATTAAAGTACTGAAAATAAAATCTAAACTAAAAAATTGCACGCCATGAAAAATGAGTCGACACAGTTCCCCCCTAGGGGGATGGGGTGTGGGTGTTGGTTAGCCCACTTGCTCTCATTTAATATTCGGTTACAATGCAATTTAGAAGTGTCCAGTCTTGTAAAATGACTCAGTGGCTTACAATATCAGAAGGAAAAAGAATCCGGTTTGAGAAAAAATGGTTTTAGATGTTTCGGATGGCTCGAATATTCAAAATTTGGCCAGCATCTCCTCCTACCTGTTCATGAATTGCTGCAAACCAGCAAACAAACGTTAGTAAAAGATGGCCCAAAACACTTTAAGAGTGTGTTTGGGTCGCCTACAAAAAACCCAAAAGAAATCAAAGGCAAAAACTAAGTAAAAATGCTGAAAATGAACTAAGTGAGACAAGCTGTGAGGCTTGTCTCCTTAGGATCTTTGAACACTCAAAGAGCTGCAAATTCTATGCTCTTATATCAGCCAAATAAACTTTAAAGTTCAGATCTAAGCATCATTTTTAAAGCTTTTAAAATTTAACAATTTTTGACAACTTAAGAAAAATGAAATGCTTAATAAACTAAGAGATCTAATCTATGAAAGATAAATACTTTGTAAATGAAATAGACTAGATTTTCTAAGAGTAATATTTCAGAATTTAAACTTCAAATGCAAACCACTATTACTCTTTGTTTGTAACCAGTAACCAAAGAAAAAGTGTGAAGTAGAAGAGGAGGAGATATGGAGAGTTTTTATTATTTTATCAATTTTTCTTTTGAAGAAGCCTTGGATCCTTCTTGGTGGTGAGCTGAGGGACTGTATCTGCAAAAGAAGTTAGAGAAATGAAAGAAGCAAACAAGATCTTCTGCCCATCTACTTGAAACAACTTGCAAATCACATCAACTTGAAACACAAAGATCAAATCTAGAAAAATACATAGAAGAAATCAAAAGAAAATGCTCATAAACAAATGAAACATCTAAATCAAATCTCTAGATATGCATAGATAAAAGATTAATCAATAAACAAATGATTTAACCTCCCTTATAAATCAGTACCGATCCTTCCCAAAGCTAGATTTGATGCAAAGAGAAACAAATAGCTCAAATACTGGTTACCTCAGTTTAAATCAAGACATTCATCCACTCATAACAAGCCCCACACCAAGCTTGACCTCCAAAGTCTCTTTATTTCATTAATCAAATAACAAGAATTACAAATAACGGTTTGCTCCAACTCCAACTAGAGCAGAGGGGAGTGGGCAGCCTCACTATATAGAACAAGAGAGAGAGCTAGGTGCATTAGTTGAGGGAGGAGATGGTGGAGTGAGTGGAGGAGATGGTGGCATGAAAGGGGCTGCCATCTCCTCATTCTTGGCTGCCAAAACGCAGCTGCAAATCAGCTAGAAATCAGCCAAGTGACAACCCATAAATATAGCTGCAATCTCCATGAAGTAAGGGACTCTCTCCCTTGGGAAATGCGTCCCCCTCTTAGGGAAATGCACCCTCCTAAGTGGGGAGATGATCCCCCTAAAATAGCTGCCCAGAATCTTTCCCAAAGTGCCTCTTACACTTCCACAAATATAGCTGATCCAAAATTCTGCTCAAATCCCATCAATTTTGGAATTTGATTTTTTATGATTTTTGACTTTTCTGATTTTTTCTCCACTTTTTCACTTTTTTTTGGAAATTTTGACATAAGTGAAAAATAAATGACGAGAAAACAATAGAAAGTGGGTTTTTGGGGTATGGTGGGTGCTCTGAGTTAGAAAACGAGCACCCCCATGGCAAAAAAGACCCCTAGACCACACCTTTACGCCTTTTACAAATTTTTTAACTAAACCATTAAAAAATCGCTTAATTTAAGTAAAACCTTTTTTCGCCGGAACTGAAAGAAAACCTAGGGGGACCTAGCACATGTCCACATGACTCAAAATTAATGCATAGCTTGTTCATATACATTGACCCATGGAATTTAATAACCCCCTAAGGCCCGTTAACCTCACCAGGCATTCCAACTTTGGAGGAGCAGGAGAAAAACTCAAAAATTATGTTATGCACGAATGCAAGACATAATTGACAAGTGAAAAAACTTCTTGGAATATCCGACTTGGCCAAAAGTCCTAGGGAACCAAGTCCTTTACAAAAATACCATGCTAGTACATTTTATTACAAACCCCATAGGGCATGGACATTTGAAGAAAAAAAATAGAAAAGGGGCCCTCATAAAGGCCTGATGGACATCAAATCACTGAATATGAACATGTGACATGTTCAACTATGCCCGCTCACTTGATAGTCCAACTAAGTACAACTTAGCTGGTAACAAGAGGCATCCCTAAACCAGTAGATCTGACCCAAACAAAGACCTATCAGGTAGTGGCCTCCACAAGTGACAAATTGCAGCATTAAATCAATTCACAATGGGTAGTGGCCTCCACAAATGATAACAATTATCCCTTTACAGGCTTAAACAGGTCACGACCTCCTCAAATATGGTAGTGGCAGCCCATTACAACCTTAGACAAGTCACGGTCTCTTCAACTAGGGCAACAACAACCCTTTACAAGCTGCGGCCACTTCCAAGACAGTCTACGATGGGGTAATAGGTAGCCCTACGGCTGCAACCTTCTCAACAATCCACAAATGGGGTTAGCAGGAAGCCTTAGAAGGCCTAAAGGGGCAGCAAAACCCTCAAGCAAGGTGGTAGCACTCTCAACCCAACAATAGCAGAATCATAAACAAGTATCGACCCCCCTCTAAATCAGACAAATAGAGAACAACAGACTTCCCAAGGTCACGACCTCCCTTAAGGTGAACAAATTAGGTAGCGACAGTCCCTAGGTGAAAGATGAAACCCTCAAAACAATTATTGTAGGCAACGACAACCTCTAGATGGAGGGTAAAACCCTTACACAGGCTCACGACACCCTCAACAACCCACAACAGTCATAAAACAACAAACGGCCCACACGTGTGGAGGAAGGAAGACACCAACAGTTGATGGAAAGAGTAGTGAAGAGGAGTGGAGCTTAAATCAGTAGAGCGTCCAAGCAGAAATAGTCTAGGAACCCTAGACGTCAAGCATCAAACCCCAAAATCAGGCATACATAATCAGATCTGAAAATGCCACTTGAAGATAAGATATAATGAAGGGATAGACTTGTATTTATAGTCTCTTTAAGGATTGCTAGAAGGTTCTACCTTCTAATCTGTCATTGACTTAGGGTTTATTCAAAAGGGTCAAGACATCATACATTAAGTAGGGTCACCACTTATACAAAAATTAAATTTAAATTATGTTGTCTTTAGGAGTGGGTACTAGGGTCAAGACCAAGGTAAGGTGACATGCACAAGGGGGGGCGCTAGCACATAGGACCAACAAGTAAAAGGTCAACACAAACAAGGCTAACCTAAAGCTAACCCCCATAGATCTAGGATGGGTAAACACCCCTTCAAACCACAAGACCAAAGGTGTACCCACAAGGTGTGAAGGCAACCCTTCTAACCACAAGACAAGTTGGTAAACAAGACAAGGTGGTAAACCTTCTAACCATAAGACCAAGAACAACAGGATGGGAAGACCAAGGGTATACAAACAAGGTGGGGATACAACCCATTCATCTCTCTCTAGTGTTCCATACACTAACTGAAAGTTCTATCATCACCATATAAGGAAGGTCCACACTGGATGATGTGATCCCGTGTATCCCTAACTGCTCCTGAAGTCAAGTGTTAGTGGCTTCATCAAGGGGTGGCCAGTCCCTTGATGAAACAACCTAGCTCAACCATCTCGAAGACCTAGGAGAGGAGGGCATCACACATCATCATTTTGGTTAACTAACCAAGATCCACCTGGTTAACTGACCAGGTATGTATCTGCAGGAACTGCTTGGTCCTAGACCAAGAATCTGCCTGGTCCCAGACCAGGATGTCTGTGTCTCATCCTGCAGGATCTGCTTGGTCCTTGTGACAAAGAAACTGTCTGGTCCCAGGCCAGAATACCCTAGAGACAGATAGGGGCACTGGCCACATGCTAGGGACTTTGCCATGGCATCAACCTGCTTGGTCCCAGACCAAGAACCCCAATAGACTGTTGGGGTCTCTAGGGTACCTTCTAGGGACTTACTCTTCCTGGTTAACTGACCAGGAACCCTAGTTAACTGATTAGGGTGCCATCTTCCCAGAGAAAGGCTCTCGCAGCTGCATTAACTTTAACACTCCCTCTCAGCAAGAGAGGCATTCTCAACAACACTAAACATGTCTCGGAAGTACCCAGACTTCGTTGTGGACAGAGGCTTAGTCAACACATCGGTAATTTGTTCATTTGACGGGACATACTAAAGTCTCTGCACCATGTCCCTGACATAATGATACTTCCTCTTGATGTGTTTTGACCTGTCATAGAATACATGATTTTTTGAGAGCTTTAAACAACTCTGAATGTCAACAAGAAGCTTGATCTTATAGATCCACTTGGAAGTTACAATTGACTTCCCTTGTTGTCTGAGAATCACTTTCCACATGTGATTATCCATTATCAACTGGATGTCTTTTATCATAGCACCTTTCCAAACCTGATGTTTGGTTGCCTCCTCATAAGTGGAGGATTTTGAATCAGTGATGTGGCTCACACTGGAGCACCCTTGAAGCCTCTCAATAGGCTCCTCAATGAGATCAACTAAAGGCTTCTTGGCCATCTCCCTCTGCTCATCTGAAAGAGATGTTTCATAGACTGAATTTTCTTACACTTCCATATCTGAGTCACTGGAAGACTCCTTGGAGAGATGGAAGGTCACATCTCTTCTTTCCTTTCCTTTTCTGCAATCCCATTCTGCTGGGGATTGGAGAGCACAGTTGACTCCCTCTTGATCTTTGAATTCTGACAGGGGTCATGAGCTAGAGCTTTGATAACATGTCCTGAAACCTTATAAAGGTCACCTTTACAGACTCCAATCACAATGATGAGCTCATATTTTCATCCTTAGGCCACACTAAATCCTTTCCTTCTGAAAAGGCTATAAAGAACCCCTTGTCTTCTAAAACTGCCATTGAAAGAATATTCTTCTTTAAACTAGGAACGTATAAAATTTCCTCAATTCGAATCAACGTACCTGAATCAAGTTGTAAGGCAATTGAACCAACTCCTTTTATGGCATAGGTATTTCCATCTCCCAGTTCCACTTTCACATTGAACTTCTTGGCCTTGTAATCTGCAAGAGCCTTCTTGAATCCAGTCATATGCTTGGTGGCTCCACTATCTATCCATTAGGAATCCCCTGAGTTAGAGATGGAACCTGAGAGTGCTGAAACCAAGTAGCATTCTCTTTGATCTTGTTCTTTTGTCTCAACCTTAGTTTTCTTTTGCCGTGGCTCTTCTTCTTCTGTAGCAGCTAAAGCATGATACTTCCCTCTATGCCATTTCTTGTTAGGAGCTTTCTTACAGTCTTTTGCATAATGGCTAAGCTGGCTACAGTTATAACACCTTACCTTTGATTTATGAAAGTGCTTACCTTGAGGTCCCTTACCTTTGTCCTTGTGTAGAGGGAATCTCCTTCCCTTCTTTGTCTTGGCAGCAAGTGCATGATTCTTTTCGGCGGGAGGCCTAGATCTACTCTAGATCCTACCTTCTTCTTCTAGACAATCATGCCACAACCTATAAAAACTTGGTTGAATCTCTCTTCCATTTACTGCTGCAAGAAATGTCTCCCAAGATGTAGGAAGACCATCTACTGCTATTTGCACAAGGTCATCATCATCTACTTCAACTGCAGTTTCCATGAGCTGATCTCTTATTTGAGAGATCTTTGAGAAGAAAGAGGCAACTGACTCCTTCTCCTCCATCTTTAATGAACAAAGCTGCTTTTTCAAAACCCTTTTTTGAGTAGGTGCCCTCTTCTCATAGAGATTTTTTAGGGCATCAAAGCATTCTTTAGTTGTACTTAGAGGAGCTATTATAGGCATCAAATTGTCTTTAACCGAGTCAAAGATGACTCTCTTTGCCTTGGCTTGCTTCTTCTTAAATCCCGCTCTCCCTTGATTTGTTGTGGGCTCTTCCACAATCCTTGTAACCAAATCATCCAAGTCACTCTCTTCTAGAATATTCAAAACCCTAGCCTTCCATGCATTAAAGTTTGAGGCTCCTTCAAGTCTATCTTCTGACTTAACTGAAGTAGAAGTCATCTTCAAACCCATACTGTCAACTTGATAAGTTTTTCCAAGAACTTCTTGCAATCAAGTTAGTTAGAGTTCAAACCCTCACCTTAGGGTCTATGTAGATTCTATTAGCCTAAAAAACAGAGTTAGCTACAAGCCCTAAGCTCTGATTCCATGTTAAAATTAGGGTTAGATTAGGGTTTGAAGCATAATTTTTTTTTTTATACTTTAATTCAAAAATAAATTTCTAAACTAGAACTGGAAGCAAAATAAAATAAGTACAGTTGTAACCAGACAAAATTAAAACATAATTTTCATCTCTTTCAACTTTAACACTCCTAAGAGGTCCTTGTGTTAAAGTTGAAGCATATAGTTAACAATTGTATAAAGAGCAACAACAATAAGACTAATTGAAGATCTAACTAACAATAAAAGAAGAATGAGTCTGATAACTTAGTGAAATAGGACCTTCCTTATACTCAGAAATCTAACTTTTAGAACAGACTTTGCCTCTCAGAGGCAAGTCAACAACTGGAACAAAATTGACCCTTACCTGAGGGTTAGTACATACCCGAGAGAGAGAGAATGTGCTGTAGGAAGGGACTAAACAATTATAGTAAAGACTTAGGACAATCAAAGGGTACCCAACAGTTAAATGACAGCCTCAAGCAACCTTCAATAGGAAGTAGCAACCTCATAGACCCATATAGACCTTGTTACCCCCCATTTTTTGCAGGGGTGTCTACAGACACGCAGTCAGTATTAGTGAAGTGTTGCAGTTCTTTGAAATATTTGTTTTTTGTTCTGTGACATAGTAAACAAATTTAGATTCAGACATCAAAAGGATTTGGGATTATTCCTTATCAAAGTATAGCAGGGTTAGGAAGTGTTAGAGCATGCAAGATGGTTTGGTTGCTTCTATTGTTTCAGATTATTCAAACAGGACTTTTTGCAGCAGGAGCACCTACACACCTGGTACCCTTTTTATAAAATTCCAGAGACGAACTAGCGGCAATATTTATGCCTTTTTTGCTGACAGAGGATGCCCGAAGATCAACATCAGATTTTCTTATTGAGAAGGCATATATATTCCCTGGAGAGGTGATAGTGGTCACATTAGGGGCCACTTACAGGCATAGCTGTTGTATGACAGATGAAGACAACATCCTATCTTTAAAAGTACGCGTGTTGAGATACACTAAATAAAGGTAAATCTAGAGCTGTTAGTGTTTCATGTATTTCTGATGAGGATGTAGCAGTAAATGAAAGTATGATATAGAAGAATTGAAGTTCGATCGTAGTCTGCATGCCGAGAGTTATAGGTTGTTCTAGGAGGCTCGAAATGGCCATCCCAGTATGACTTGAGTCAATCCGATTGGGACTAGGTTACAAGAGGGACAATTCCCCAAACTTATGCCAAAAAACCAGTTTTTATCTCCACGTGGATCTGTGCACTTTCTACCTCGGCGCAACAACCACATGTTCGGTGGATTTTTGTTCGATTCTCAGCAAGATAAACACGCTGCCATTTCCCAAAATTTTAACTTTGAGTTGGATACCATTTATTTTGGTAGATGTTACTCAGATTTTCGTTCTTCATCGGCGGCCAAGTCAGTATTGTTCTCAAACAGACACCGGGATAACTCCTCATATCACTATAAGTTTGGAGCGCAACTTATGATAAATCGAAGTTTGTTTTGGCGCCAGGGCATATCCTCATATCACGGGACGCCTCTCAGTTGCCACTTTGACGTAATTCATTGCTTCTTCATCTGTCCGTGATTTAAATGCTGGAGCTATCTCTTCACGATTGGCAACATACGGCTACAACAACATTAAAACAAAGGACCTTTTCTTTCCTTCAGCAGTTGAAGATTTTTCCTATTCACAGCCGATTGCTTGATGCATCAACGCGGAGCTCGAGTTTAGTAATGATAAATACAGCAGTTTGAAAATCATCGAAGCTCACAAAGATCAGTATCCCGCACGTTGTGTAGATGTCACAAATTTTTCATTGTCAGTTGCTGTCATCAGAAAGCGCAAGTCTTCAACACGATTTCCTCATAGCCTTTTCATCTCCAGGTTATGATAGCGTAGCACGCAGATGACACCAAATCGTATGCTTGGGAACGCCAGCTCGAGTTAGGGGTTACATCAGTTTCCATCTGCACATTTTTATTCTGACAACCATACATTTCTCCACGTAACCTGGACCCCTGTCTCCATCGACAGCCGATTGATGATATGGATTATCGTGTGAGGGAAACATAGACTTTGAACCATAAATCTGGAGCTTGGGGTTTAATACTATATAGGCGAGTTCGCAAACAAATCGGTGGAGGTCACGCTACTGGCAGCCAGTTACAGGTAGAGTGCCACGCGGTACATTTTTGTTGTTGTGAAATAGACTGCTTGGCATCTTTCACTGCTACGTGGAGCCTTGGAGTAATGTTCCTATCTTTCGGTTGATCCACGTATGCCTGCCTTCACTAGCTGTCGATTGCATTGAGACCAAGTTCCATATTTTGATTTTTGATTCGAGCATGTTAGACTACAAAGCTTTTAAAACATTCATTCAATTGAGTGTTCATTTTGAAGAATGGTATCTCTAATGCGCATGGGTAGTTAAATGAGGAGCTGAGTATTAGTTATGCATTGATGTATCTTTGACATAAGTTGAGAAAAAGGTGGATCTTGGATCCCACCTTTTTATTTATTTTTTATTTTTTTTAGCTTTGAGAATAAATGAGAGCCTTTTAGGCCTATAAAAGGAGCCAGCCTCCTCATTGTAAACATGGAAATTTTTTTGGGAGTTTTCTTCCCCAGAACTAAATGAAAAATATCATGATGGGATTCTCTGGATAAATTTAGAGCTCTTTTTTCCCTTTGTATGCCATTTTTCTTTGTGTGCCATCTTTCATTTTGTCTGAGGCAATACCTCTCTTAGCTCTTTACTTTCGACTCTTAAGCTAGGATCACTTAAACGGAGGGCTAACAATCTAGCACAGCTTTATTTGACCCATGCTTTTCTCTTAAGATTTGTGGCTTTTAGGTATCCTCGAGCGCAAGAGCTCTTAGTTGGTCACTACATTCACCTGGTAGCAAGGCCCTTTTAGAGTTCTCCTTTGACTCCATTTGCCCCTCTCTGATACTGGCACTGGTCTTTCCCTGAGGATTGATCTTCCTTTCTTTTCCATCACCCATCTAAAATTATCTTTTGTTACTTCCGTTTCTCTAAGGCAGCCTCTTCCATTCACCTTGCCCGTTACTGTACCTGCCTTAGCGATCCTATTTTGGGGATACCCCCCTAGTGTTGGAGAAGAGCCAACCTGAAGCGAAGAGGAGAGGAGTGTGGTGACATTGGCCTCTCTCCTGAGAGAGTTGTCATTCCAGCTGGTGTGTTGCATTTTGGGCTTTCAAACGACATGCATGCCATTTCGGAGGACAACGGACCTCAACAAAGTAAGTGGCAGTCTTCAACAAGTAGATCACAATCCTGAATCAGATGTTATGAACATGAGGCAACCCTAAACCAGTAGATTTGACCCAAACAAAGACCAATAAGGTAGTAGCCTCCACAAGTGACAAGTGGCAGCATTAAATCAATTCACAATGGGTAGTGGCCTCCACAAATGATAACAGTTAGCCCTTTATAGGCTTAAACAAGTCACATCCTCCTCATATATGGTAGTGGCAGCCCATTACAAACTTAAACAAGTCACAACCTCTTCAACTAGGGAAGCAACAACCCTTTACAAGCCGCGACCACTTCCAAGACAGTCCACGGTGGGGTAATAGGCAGCCCTAGGGTTGTGGCCTTCTCAACAATCCACAAATGGGGTTAGCAGGTAGCCCTAGCAGGCCTAAAGGGGCAACAAAACCCTCAAGCAAGGTTGCAACACTCTCAACCCAACAACAACAGAATCATAAACAAGTATTGCCCCCCCCTAAATCAAACAAATAGAGTACAATAGAATTCCCAAGGTCACGACCTCCCTTAAGGTGAACAAATTAGGCAGTGGCAGTCCCTGGGTGAAAGATGAAACCGTCAAAACAATTATTGCAGGCAGCGACAACCTCTAGATGGAGGATAAAACCCTTACACAGGCTCACGACACCCTCAACAACCCACAACGGTCATAAAACAACAAACGACCCACACGTGTGGACGAAGGAAGACACCAACAGTTGATGGAAAGAGCAGTGAAGAGGAGTGGAGCTTAAATCAGCAGAGCGTCCAAGCAGAAATAGTTTAGGAACCCTAGACGCCAAGCATCAAACCCCAAAACCAGACATAAGCAATCAGATTTGAAAATGCCACTTGAAGATAATATATAATGAAGGGATAGACTTGTATTTATAGTCTCTTTAAGGACTCCTAGAAGGTTCCACATTCTAATCTTTCATTGACTTAGGGTTTACTCAAAAGGGTCAAGACATCATACATTAAGGAGGGTCACCACTTATAAAAATTATAAATTAAAGTTATGTTGTCTTTAGGAAGGGGTACTAGGGTCAAGACCAAGGTAAGGTGACATGCACAAGGGGGGGCGCTAGCACATAGGACCAACAAGTAAAAGGTCAACACAAACAAGGCTAACACAAAGCTAACCCCCATAGATCTAGGATGGGTAAACACCCCTTCAAACCATGAGACCAAAGGTGTACCCACAAGGTGGGAAGACAACCCTTCTAACCACAAGACAAGTTGGTAAACAAGACAAGGTGGTAAACCTTCTAACCACAAGACCAAGAACAACAGGGTGGGAAGACCAAGGTTATACAAACAAGGTGGGGATACAACCCATTCATCTCTCTCTTTCTAGTGTTCCATACACTAATTGAAAGTTCTATCGTCACCATATAAGGAAGGTCCACATTGGATGATGTGATCTTGTGGTCCTACTGACTGCTCCTGAGGTCAAGTGCTAGTGGCTTCATTAAGGGGTGGCCAGTCCCTTGATGAAACAACCTAGCTCAACCATCTTGAAGACCTAGGAGAGGAGGGCATCACACATCATCATCTTGGTGAACTGGCCAAGATCCACCTGGTTAACTGACCAGGTATGTATCTGTAGGAACTACTTGGTCCTAGACCAAGAATTTGCCTGGTCCCAGACCAAGATGTCTTTGTCTACACCTGCAAGATCTGCTTGGTCCTCGTGACCAAGAGACTTTCTAGTCCCAGACCAGAATACCCTAGAGATAGATAGGGGTCCTAGCCACATGTTAGGGACTTTGCCATGGCATCAACCTGCTTGGTCCTAGACCAAGAATCTGCCTGGTCCCATACCAAGATGTCTTTGTCTACACCTGTAGGATCTGCTTGGTCCTCGTGACCAAGAAACTGTTTGGTCCCAGACCAGAATACCCTAGAGATAGATAGGTGTCCTAGCCACATGCTAGGGACTTTGCCATGGCATCAACTTGCTTGGTCCTAGACCAAGAACCCCATTAGATTGTTGGTGGCCCTAGGGTACCTTCTAGGGACTTACTCAGCCTGGTTAACTGACCAAGAACCCTAGTTAACTGACTAGGGTGCCATCCTCCCAGAGTATGGGTCTCGTAGCTGCATTAACTTTAACAAAGGGTTGTGCTGAAAACGCATCTACCCGTTTGGTTAGTCTATCGATTTTTTCTATGTGATCATTAATTATCCCTATTATTTCAACCTTGTCCTTGTTTCTTATTTTTGTCTCCTCTAACCAACGTTCTTCAGACTCTTCGACTACCTTATTAACTCTATCTGTGAATAATTCATGCATGTTCTCAATTAATTTGTCGATTTTGTCGCCTAGCTATTTTTGTTCATCTGCCAACTCTTTTTGACCGTTCTCAACATTACCGAGATGGTGTCTTCCGTTGTTGACTTCATCTCTTTAACAGTTTAGGTCAGCCTATAGTTCTTCACTGTTCATCATCTTGGGTTTTTCTTGTTTCCTTGTAGATTTGACTTTTTACTTTGACTCTAAAAAACGAAATTTGAAAAAGTAACCCTTTAACCCTTAAACTCACTTTTTAACTAAGGAAAAACTTTTATAAAGTGACTTAAAAAAAAAACCCAAATCGACCTTATCTTTTAAATCCCAAAAATATGAAATGAAGTTTGCTAGGGGCGTGATCATACGAAACGTCACATGGAGAATTCGTATGTATGGATGTGACTTCTGGCGGGTGTGATCGTACAAATAAGTCACGTGTGGACACTTTAATGATGGTATATGGATATGGTGTATGGAATCCATGATTTGATAGCAGAGGCGTACAGATTTTGGCAATAGATTGTATGGATGACGGATTTGACATCGAGATCGTACGACTTTGGGCAGCAGATTGTACTGATGATGGATTTGACATTAGGCTCGTACGGAATGTCAGTGTACGGATGGACAATGGCTGTCAAATTACAGATTTGGTAAAATGTGTACGAGCAGTTTAAGAGGTACGATTGTTGTACAGATACGTTAATACCAATGTAGCGGAAGCATTATAACTCAGAAGTATTCTGCAATAAAGATTGAACATATATAAAAGTGTAATTGATAAATGAATGAATGATTGATACAATGTTCTTGTGACAATATACCTTTATAGGCATTCACTAGCCATAAGAGCGAACAGGTGTGTCCTTTGATTCTTCATTAAATGCTAAACTTACTTATTAATTATTAGTTATCTTTAATATTTATTATTAGTATGACTCATGATTATTTATTTACTATTACTATTATGTCTATAACAATAAACCCTTAACTTGCCTTGCTCCAACTAGAAATTCAGTTAAGCCCACGGACTTCTTTACACTTCTTTCACGCTATCTTGCATCTTCTCCTTCCAATATTTATACTTTTCGTCCTCATCTTCAACCCCAATTAGGGCACCTTCCTTAGCGAGCCCCTTTCTTTTGATGACGATTTAGAAGACACTTGGCAACCTCGTACATTAGGGCACACATCCCAAGTGATAAAATCTTAAACCTAGCGTACCATTTATCCTCCACTTGGATGCATCATAATGACTTTTTGGTTTTCAACGTTCTAACTTGTGATAAATTTCTTTCCTAGGTTAGGGTTGACCTCACAATGACTTCAAAATCATAACTTTTGGGCCCCTTTTTTTTGCTTGGGCCAACTTGTTCATAAGTTAAAATTATGATTAATAATGAAGATTTACCTAGGGTTGATGAAACAAACAAGGTTTATTTTCCAGCAAATATCCAACACAAGAACAATAATAAACAATAATCCATAGCGGACAAATAAAATATATATTGAATAGATATGAGATGATACAATGCCATGGGATGGTGTGCTTAAATAAGTAATGATCGGTCACCGTGGATAAATATCCATGTCTTTTCATTAGGTCATGTTGCTTCATTAATGAATGAATTAATATTATTTATTACTTTAATGTTTATATATATATATACACACACACACACACACATTACATTGCCTACCCCTTTAAAATGCTTTGTCCTCAAAGCATACAAAAAGTTATGTCTTTGTTTTAGCGTTAATGTGTTCTCAACATTCTTCATTTTTAAGCTCATCATGGTAGATGATGTTGTTGAAGAATGTAACTTCGGAAGATATTCTTATTGTATTTTTATCGTGTTAAAGATAATGTAGCTGCGAGAGCCATTCTCTGGGAGGATGGCACCCTAGCCAGTTAACTAGGGTTCCTGGTCAGTTAACCAAGCAGTGTAAATCCCTAGAAGGTATCTAGGCCCCCCAACAGTCTACTAGGGTTCTTGGTCTGGGACCAAGCAGGTCAATGCCATGGAAAATTCCTTAGCATGTGGTTAGGGCCCTTATCTATCTCTAGTGCATTCTGGTCTGGGGCTGGACAGTTTCTTGGTCATGAGGACCAAGCAGATCCTGTAGGCAGAGACAGAGACATTCTGGTTTGGGACCAAGCAGATTCTTGGTCTGGGACCAAGCAGTTCTTGCAGGTATATTCCTTGTCAGTTAACCATTTCTTCCATTTTTGATCCTCAGAAAATCACCTATAAAAGAATAAAATGCCTGTATCTCTCTGCCTGGTCCCTGGGACACAAATTTGACTCTACCAAAATGTCTAGGTGCATGGTAATATGGTAATATCAAGTGGCTGGACACCATACTCCCTTTGTAGTACCCTAGGTGAACCAAAAAGATCTCAAACTGTGCTGATAGGCCATTTTATATGGCAAAAATGCAATAAAGTGACAATCTGAGTAAAATCTCGTCCTGAAGTGCCTGTAACTGAAAATTGAGTGTCCCAATGGACTCAGAAGGTCCAAATGTACTAGAGATGAGTACTCATACATCATATGACCGCCTAGATAATCATCTATAAGCTCAACCATGCTCGAACAAATAAAAATAATGGTCTTTAAATAATAATAATAAATAAAAATCCATCTGACCATCCAATAAAACATGTACCTGCTGCATGGAACCATCAAGTGGGCACCATAGGACCACAAATAATCTATCTCGAACATCATAGGTCCAAACTCATCTCAGATCCTGTGGTTGACTTGGTCAAACTGGGTTTGATTAGGTCAAGACTGATCAAAATATGACCCAAGCTTAAAATGCTTGATGCTGCAAGTGCAAATGGATAAGGTATGCTCTTTTAATCATTCTAATAGCAAGACTTAAAGCATGAAGTATCATTTCACTGGCGGTTAAGCAATAATCATATCAAATATAAGTCCCAAAATAATCAATTACTTAAAACAAAACCTCAAGAATCTACTCATTTCATGGTCGTGATCATTTTGCTAGCAATGGGTGAAGGTGAGAAATGCAAGGCTAGGATAAGGGGATGACTTTACCGACTCAATACTGTGATACTTTGGAATAGGGAAAAGGGAATACACACTTAAGCATATGTTGGATAATAAACACACAAGGAATGGCAGTGTCTCACAAATGGAATAAGTTGTTTTGAGAAGTGCTTATTCAACCTTGGCAAATGTCTACAGCTCACATCCAAGCTGAATCCAGCTCCGTGAGGATCTTTACTAGAACCGCTGTAACTAGGTGCACGACTAACCGTAACTTGAGGTTCTAGGGGACACTTAGAATTAGCTGTCCCTTACTCCATCTCACATCCCAACTCGTAGTCTCCGTGAGGTATTAATAATTACGTTTAATTATGGCCAACAGTCTTTGGATTTAGCATACATTGAACCATTGCTTTTTTAGGCCTTTGGACCCTTTGGATTTCGCATGTGCTTAGAAGCACAACTAATTGAAGCTTTCATCCAAGGTGCTTTCTCATTTCAATTTCCATAGCCCTCTTTCATTGTGCTAAGAAGCATAGTTTTAATTTGTTTCCATGGGATTGCACAAAAGATATGATGATAGTTCACATATGCATGTAATGATGGTAGTACAGTTTGCTTCAGGTTTAGTCAACACAACTCAGGAAACTAGGGGGATCATCCACAATCAGAACCAAACATCAGGGGCAACCGACCAGAGAGGTCAAGGCATCAAATCCAACTCTCCTAAGCTCAGGAACCAACACTAGCAGGTTCTACTGGCCCAGAAGGATAAAGGCTTCAGTAAGTTCTGTTGCCAACTCAGAGTCGAGACACAAACTAACAGGGATGCTATCCAACACAGAGGCAAAAGGGGGGAGGTCCTCCATATCACAGGCTGAGGTGTAAGTCAGGGTAAAAACCAAGAATGTGATAGAACAAATGGATGGGGAAAGTGAAAAGTGGTGCCAAAGCTAGCAAACCATAAATGGTGGGAATGATCACATCCATACTACTAAAGAGGGTAAAACCAATGAGTATAAACAAGAACTTCTTATTCTGAGTAATTAGACCATTTAGATAATCATTAAGCAACATGTAACATATATATATATATATATCGCCAGATTATGACCACTAGATACCAAGTCAAGCTACTAAGATGAGCAAAAGAACAAAACAATCATAACTAGTGCACATCCATAAACCTGCTGGGTCATATACCTGTATATATCATCTGAAATCTCCGTAGTCACTGGAACACTGCTGTTGTACAAATTTGGGCACTATCACACTGCTCTGTTATGGAAGGAAATAGCTACATCAGTCATCAAATCTGAGGTCATGAGGATTAGTCATGGCATAAGGCTGTAATGTATGCTCTGGGGCTGCTGAAAGTATGAGTGATCCTGGAATAACGGCTCATCTTTTGTCGATCTCAAGCATATCAATGTAAAGGACTAGCTAAGAAAAATACTGGAATCTGATTTGAAGATATGGTTGCCTCGGCCACTATAAATGTGATAACAGTACCCTTCCTTAGCTATATATATATATCCCTTTGATATTTCCTTAACTTAAAAAAGGGATTTAATAAACTTCAGATAACCCTATAACTCTGAAATCTTCTTGCACTTTTCTTAGTGTTGAAATTTGTACCTAGGAATTGTTCTCCTAGTCATTTTATGCCTCAGTAATTAATGAGGGAAAAGGGGACATGACCCTTGTATTAATTGCTTGAGATGAACAATTATATCACTTTATTATCATTGGCACACTGCTGCTGTACAAATTTGGGCACTATCACATTGCTCTGTTATGGAAGGAAATAGCTACATCGGTCATCAAATCTGAGGTCATGAGTCATCAAATCTGAGGTCATGAGGCTCAGTCATGGCATAAGGCTATAATGTATGCTCCGGGGCTGCTGAAAGTATGAGTGATCCTGGAATAACGGCTCATCTTCTGCCGATCTCAAGCATATCAATGTAAAGGACTGGCTAAGGAAAATATTGGAATCTGATATGAAGATATGGTAGCCCCGGCTACTATAAATGTGATAACAGTACCCTTCCTTAGCTATATATATATATATATATATATATATATATCCCTTTGATATTTCCTTAACTTAAAAAAGGGATTTAATAAACTTCAGATAACCCTATAACTCTGAAATCTTCTTGCACTTTTCTTAGTGTTGAAATTTGTACCTAGGAAGTGTTCTCCTAGTCATTTTATGCCTCAGTAATTAATGAGGGAAAAGGGGACATGACCCTTGTATTAATTGCTTGAGATGAACAATTAATTCACTTTATTATTAGAAAGTGACTTTTGGTTTATTATAGTGGTAAATGAGTAAATTTAAATTATGGAGAGAATTATGAGCATTTATTCTCATGCATTGATCTAATCTATTGTGGGCCCTTGGATTAGATGGTATGAAGATATGGTAGATATGGTAGCCCCGGCTACTATAAATGTGATAACAGTACCCTTCCTTAGCTATATATATATATATATATATATATCCCTTTGATATTTCCTTAACTTAAAAAAGGGATTTAATAAACTTCAGATAACCCTATAACTCTGAAATCTTCTTGCACTTTTCTTAGTATTGAAATTTGTACCTAGGAAGTGTTCTCCTAGTCATTTTATGCCTCAGTAATTAATGAGGGAAAAGGGGACATGACCCTTGTATTAATTGCTTGAGATGAACAATTAATTCACTTTATTATTAGAAAGTGACTTTTGGTTTATTATAGTGGTAAATGAGTAAATTTAAATTATGGAGAGAATTATGAGCATTTATTCTCATGCATTGATCTAATCTATTGTGGGCCCTTGGATTAGATGACTCTTCAGTTACCCTTGAGAGGCAAACCAAGAGACAAGAAGTTTGAATTAAATTGGCTTTCCCTCTTTCATTTGATATCATCCAAGAGAGTTGGAGCAAATGAGACTTGCTTGAGAAAAGCTAGAGGTCGAATTCTTGAGAGGAGAAAGAGGACGCAGAGGGAGAAGGTGACTGGCATGTATTCTAACCTATGTTGCACAAGTTTCCGGTACGCGGGTACGTGGGGTACGTGGACACGAGTATCTGGTACGGCCAGAAGTTTCGCCCAAATTTACAGGAAACGTCAGGTTTGGAGCGGCAATAATATAATATATTAAAAGAAAGACAGAAATAGCAAGATGGATAATATCTAACTAAAGAGCATCAATAATCTCCCTAAATTACAAAAGCTTATTTTAATATTATTAACTGATGTGAAGTAATGCCAAAGGAAAATAATAAGCTAAAACATGTAATGTCCCTGAGCAAGCTGGCCTAGAATTTTGTTTCTTAACGGCCTATTGTTTAAGGTAAGATTCTCAACAAACACTTAGGATCGCTTCAACCAAATACTGTAGGCCGCAATTGTGAATCAAGTGAGCAATTATTTCTTGGTGAAGGTCTGAATTGAACACTTTGAACCAATACTTTGCATCTGCATTTGATATAAGTTTCCCTTCACTGCTGGTTTCTTTTAGTTTCACTGGGTGTGGACTTTTGCCAAACACATGGTTGATTTATAATGATTCTCCGCCACTGTAGAATCCCCTTATAATCTTTCCTTTCACTGCTTGCCAAATTTTAGAGTTTCTCATGAAAGACTTTCAACAAACACTTGGCACATAATTTCTGGGTTTGAAACTTTCTCTAGAACCTCCTGTCAAACACTTATTTTACTCACTATTTTCTTCACTATTTACAGTGCTAGGCTATTATATCTGTTGTGGTCATGATGTTTGGACAAATAATTCATTAGCTAGCACTGTGTTTGTTGGTTTGGTGTCTAGAGTATATGCTTGTTTGTAATGCATTAAAAGAGCAACATACCAAAAGTAACTCTATATTAAATCAGCAATAAAGTACTCACAAGATCTTTTGCATTAATGCCATAAGATGTTCCCTTAACTTATTTGCAAATCTGATATTAATTTATCAGCAGTACATAAGACAACTAAGGCTTGTAAACAAGTTCAGACCTGGAAACTGCAGCAGAGTATAAGTAGATTTAATTGCTGTTCTTGCAATGATTCTTGCCCAGATTGGGTTGATTAACAAATGTTGTTGATGACAGATAACAAATTAAGTTTACAGCAGCTAAAACTTCTACCAAGCAATATAGAATTTGACCCCAAGCACTCATAACTCGACCCTGGCAAGAATTTCTTCAACAATGTAAAGGAAACTCAGCCCAGACTTCAAGGGGATGACCTCCATCGGAAGAACTTCTCCTAGAATTTAATGTACATTTCCCATTACCTCAAACAAATTTCATATTACATAAAAAGTGACAGTGACAAAGAAGTGACCAGTGCATCAATCGCAATATAAATCTGAGAACATGAGGAAGCTCCTCGTTGGTTTGGGAGCTTATTCAAACTCCATAACATGGGTACTTGTGGCTGGGTGCTTGAGGAAGTTCTCAATCCATCGAGGAGATTCTAGAAGTTCCTAATGGATCAGGAGCTTCCTCAAGCTCCCAACCACAAGTATACTAGGAAACTCTTGTTGGGAGCTGCGATTTCACATCTGCGAAGTACCCGAAAAGCTCCCGAGTATCCGAGGAAGCTCCCACCCATTTTGGAGCGTTTTGTACCAGCTCCAAAGCTCCCGGTACCGCAGAAACGTCGGGTACGCCATTCCTAACGGCCGGGAGCGGTACCCGTGCAACATAGATTCTAACGCACCCTACAATAGCACAAAAATTGAGGTAACATGCACAAAAACCAAGAAGGAAGACTGGGCACAAATCCCTAGGCATTTGTCACGTTCTTTGAGGAATTTACTTTAGCATTTATGGAGGCCATACAATTATTTTCTGTTGTTGTTATCACACTATCTCTAGCTGCTGAAGTAAGGTGTCCCAACAGGGATGGTAGAGGGGGACAACTGGGAAGGTGTAACCAACAATGGCCAAGTCCTCCGCTAAATGAACGGAAGTCACACCGGACAAGGCTATTGTCACTTTAGACGAGGCACTTAGCCAAGTCAAGGGGGAGACCCCGCTCAACAAGTGATGGTTGAGAGACAAAAATACACCCAAATCCCAAAAAGAATAAGAGATGAAAACAAGGGGTGAGTGTAGATGAGCTCCTTAGTCTAATTCCAGCTAACTGATGGACACAAGTAGTGAAATAATGGTGATGTAATAAGTGACCAGCAATCAAGTATGATTAGATAACAAGATTAACTTAGTGATCGTGTGGCTGAAATAGTCTAAGGGGGTGTAACAAAATGGAAGTGAAATGCTGAAATAAAACTGCCTAATACAAAGGTTAAACAGTGAGTCAAATGGACCTAGGGCAGCAAGAAATTAGTGTTTAAAATCACTTCCAGCCAATGAAACTTGATTTCGTAAGGTAAAATGACGTTTTAAACACGAATCAAAAGTACCCACAACCCAGAAAATGACCCAACAACGTGATTGGCTGAAATGCCCAAGGAGTGCGAATTCAGTGGGTGACTAGTGCCTAGTTCTATGGGTAAATGGGGTCGGAATTAAATGAAACTTGAAATATAGGGGTTTAAGCACGTATCATTAGTGGGTTTTAAAGGACAACTGATTCTAACGGTGGAATTTAAAGATTTTAATTTTTAGGGTTTTAATGGTGGTTTTTGCAGCTTAACACACATAAATGGAATTTGAGGCTATGAGGCCAGCAAGAGAAGCGTACCTGGGATGAAGAAGTGTGGCTGAAATGGCTTGAAGACCAACTCCAATTCAGTAGTAGAGCGACCAGCAAGTTTGTGTGAGCGTTTGAGCAGCTTTGTGACCAACTTTTGCCTGGATACCTGCCACAAATAAGAGAAATCAGCATATGCAACAAATAAACAAGTAATAACAGAAAATAAATGGCTAAAAATGAGGAAATTGACAAGCTAAGAGGCAAAGACAACTCTCTTGTGATTATTTCGAAGAGAAACACTAGAATGGAGCTCCCACTCCAAGTGTAGCGCCCCCCTCCAAATGGCCAATCTCCCTGCAATTCGTGTTAGTCATACAAGGGTAGCAAACTCATCTAGATCACTCTACAAGCAATGGAAATTAGCTAACAATCAAGGCCATCAACATCCACACAAGTTCTCTCAAGAAACCGGAAGAAGAATGTCTCAATATCACTCAAAATGTCAAGTGTACAATGTGCCAAGAGGAGCCAACAATGGAGTGAGCTCATTCTCTTATAGAGATGGCTCAAAACCTATCCTCATTCCCCCCAAAACCAATGGCTGGGATTGAGTTTCCCAATCACCAAATTGAGGGTGGAGATGAGCTCATGAAGGGGGTGTGAATTGCCCAAGTCTAGCGCACTAGTGGAGAGGGGGGTCCCTTGTAGGGCCCATACAATACATGGAACAAGGTTGGGGGGTGTCTATATGGTGTTTTATCCCCCCAACATAGTACATCAAGGTCCCACATACAACCATACAACCAAATCGAATTTCCCCAAGTGAAGAAAAACGCCCTCCATGGGTAATTCGTCCACCTAGGTGAGCTGGGCAAGAGAGGGCCCCACAATGCACAATATCATGTCCAAACATTACCAAATTACCTTAGAAATCACCCTTGAATTAGCCAGCCTTTGATTTTTACCCTTTGCTATAGTTGCCTTTGTCAATTTTTGATTTTCCATGTATTTTATTGCTGGTTTATATTGTTGAAGGAGTAAATTGGGCTTTTGACCCACTTATAGTGCCCGGATCGTCGAACCGTCTGCTGCAATGTGATCGTGGACCCCAAAATAGTAAGAATGGTCACTCGAACGGCCACGATCCATCACTTAGGCATTATTTGCCCACAATCCATGATTTTTAATTAAAACAGGTCATTAATGACCAATAATAATTAAAAATCTCACAAATGCCTTGATCTTTTTACATTCTGTCACTTGGAGGCTCACATGGGTCCCCTGTAGATAATAATTGACCAAAATTGAAATTCCGGTCGCAACATTTTTTTCGGGCCCATTTTTGGCCTGGTCAACTTGGTTTGACCAAGTCAAATCTGGTCAACACTGCTGCTAGCTGAATACTTGTATGCGATCATGGAGCGGGAGGCTTCCTTATACATGTTAGTACATTACTAAACAACATGATGATAATATGGTGATAAAAAATACATTAAAATCTCGGAAAAATATAAGGCCCCAGGTGAGGTGGGCCCACCACATCCAAAAGACTCCAACTGCTATGCACAACCTATAGACTTGACCACCTAGCTGACTTTGGGTGATGTGGAATACAAGGTGAAGGATGAGGGATGACAAGGACAAAATCATGTGACCCTTTGGATAGCTCGGGAAAGCAGGGTCCACTGAGATAAGCATACCATGACAAAAACACGAGGAAGGGCGGTGCCTCACAAATGGGTATAGTGCGGGGAAACCGCCACTGGTCATCTAACAAGTACCTCACAACTCACATCCGTGCCCGAAGACTCCGTGAGGTTCTTTTCTAGAGCCGCCAAACTGGGTGTCCGGCAAACCGTAACTTGAGACTCTAGGGGACAATCTTGAGCTTGTCCCTTGCTCCCTCTCACCTCCTTGCCCCGCAGGACTAGGTGAGGAAATAACCACTACAAATGCTGACATGTACGGCTGACCTGTGTCCATGTGTGTTTATAAACACATTGCATGGAATTTACAATGAATTTCATACTTAGCCCTTTTTGGCTAGATTTTACATTTACAAAAGCCTTTTTGGCTTGCTTTACATTTCTTCGTTTCTTCATTTTACATCAAGGTCCTTTTGGGCTACATACATATCTCAATAGATATAATCAAGGTGCTCATACTGCAAAGTAATGGGGGTAAGCATACAAGCTTCGATGACCGATGGGGAGCACCTGGTGAGGCTACACAATCTTAACTGCATTGCAATATCGGGGGCAACCGACAGGAACAAATCCCAGGTTTGAGAGTGCATCTCAGACACTAAAGAGGCGGGGCACAATAGACAGGGAATCATGGCATACTCAGAGATCAGTGGGGAAGGGGATCCTCAAGGTCACAAATCGGAATCCAAGTCGGGAAAGACCATCATGGATGAGTCAGATGGATGGAGAAAGTAAAGGTGGATCCAAATTCAGCTGCCAAGGGGGACTAAGTGACCAAGGCTATACCAAGAATAGGGGTGTGACCCGGTGTGCATATACAGGAGCCTACTAGGAAGGGGTGGACTAACATCACCAAGGGCCCAATCACATATCATAACAATAGCTAGATCACCAAATCAATCATCATATGCAAAGTTAGTGTACTATCATGTATAAACAAGTCTAACCCAACAATCATGAGCAATAAACATCAAATGCAATACCTGCCGCACCATATACCTGCTGCAGAGGTTGTCTCTGAATTGGATCTCTGCTGAATCCAGGCACAAATAGTAAACCAACAAATACTCTGTGATAGTCTCAATCAAAACAAGACTAGGCAATTGTCTCAATGGGCTTGTGTTAAAGCTTGGCAAGGAAGGGTGCCTCTGTAGGCAATAATGTATACATGTCTGGAAAATACAATAAATCATCTGTCCCCACTGATATGTCTGCTTGAGGCAATCTGAACAAAACTGTGTGCCTCCTCTGAAGGTTCGATCTTTGATCTGGAAAAAAAAAGTATAGTATGGTCCCCGACCACACAATCTGCAGCATGGTAGCTCCAGCTAACATGGATGTGATAACAATTGTCTGTATAGTGAGTAGGTCGTACACAACACGCATTTCGAGGCAATAAAATGCACAGAAATCGAGGAGAAAAGTTGTCTGTGAGTTGGCACAATTTTCAAGACACTTATTAGCACAAAAATCGAGGAGGCAAACTTTACCAATTTTGCATAGAATTCGAGGAAGAGTCTGTACTGTTTTGTACCTGTCAGTGGCACGATTTTCTATGTAAATGAAGGCACTGGTTACGAGATAAGTCTCATTAATTGCTGAAATTGACTGTTGTACATTTTATTTTCAGAAGAAGAAATAAAAATACTCTCACTCTCTCTCTCAGAGGTTTTCCCTAGTTGGGGTTTTTGGTTGGGCAATTTGGGCTAAAATATTTGAATCTGAAATTTTCTTTTTTTTCACATGTGGTTCACAAACTCCCCAGTGGAGCTGCTACGTCCACAGTAAGAAATCACAGGGGTCCCACCCGAAGGGGCCGTACCCCGTTCGATCTGATTTCAGAGCTAACCCGATGGGGACATCAAGTGAGGCCCTTATATAGTAATGTATAGCCACTCGGGGATTTGACCCCGAGACCTTCTGCTCACAACTTACAACACTCAACCACTTGAGCTAGCTTATCGGGCTTCTGAGTTCGAAATTTTCATGTACATGGTTATTGTTTTTTAATTCTGGTTTCAGTATTTTGGTAGACTTTTGTTGTGCTTCCTGTTCAGATGTGTTTATGAGTTAAATTTCATTTTCAGCTGTCTATGGTTGAATGAGATGGGTTATTAAACATTGATAATCCGAGTTTAACTTGAAGCCTGTTTGAGAAGTGAAATTTCTACACTTAGTATCTTTGTGATAACTTTATTATTATTATTAATTTTAAAGTGAAGGAAGTTGTACACTCATTTTATAAATTTTCTCAAAAATATACCTTTCTCGTATGTACCCTTCCTTAGCTATATATATATATATATATATCCCTTTGATATTTCCTTAACTTAAAATAGGGTTTTAATAAACTTTAGATAACCCTGTAACTCTGAAATCTTGTTGCACTTTTCTTAGTATCTTTGTGATAACTTTATTATTATTATTAATTTTAAAGTGAAGGAAGTTGTACACTCATTTTATAAAATATCTCAAAAATATACCTTTCTCGTATGTACCCTTCTTTATATATCTTCCAAATGGAAAATATCCATCATTCAAAAAGAATGATCATAGACTGTCTCAAAGGACTTACATTCTTTAAGAAGTTACATACATCTCAATAGAGTTCACAAAAAAATACAACTTCATACTTCTTTACTCCATGGACTGTCTAATGGAGTTCAAAAAATTACAACTTCAATCTTGCTGAAAATGTTCTGCTTCTATGAATACTTCTTGTAACTCTTCATGTTTTCTTAAAAAAACAAGTGCTGTGAATATTCAGAATATTACGATTCAGCGTTGTGTGAAGAACCGACCAAAGCGATGCCAGCTCAGCTTTGCTATTTGTGCAGTGCCCTGGACCGTACAAAATGCTCATCTTTGCTTCCTCAGAGAGATAGATGATTCCTCCTGAACTTCCTAGAGGAGGATCACCTTGACTAGCTCCATCGAAATAGGCCCAAGGAGTTCTTTTATCGAAGCTTGGATGTTTCAGAACACGCAGATTTTTCTGTTTTTCTTCTTGCTTGTGTTCCTTTGTCCACTGCACAAGTAAAGTCGAGGTAACTTCTATAGGGATTCTCCGATCAAGGAAGATGATTGAGTTCCTTGCCCACTAGAGACCATAAATATAAAAGGATGGATATGCATTCATAATTGTATATCGAAGAGTTCTTCCACCAATTCTGGCAGCAAGTCTCCATAGACGAATCCAAAGCAATATCTGAATTGCTCAATTTCTTTGAAGCATCGTTCCATACTGCAACTGCATATGCACAAGAGGTAAATAAACGAGATGCGGTTTCATAATAAACTTGGCATAAAGGGCAGCGACTTGGGCCGACCCACCCCCGTTTAAGCAGATTTTCCCAAGTGAGCAACTTGTCACTTAAGGCAAGCCACAGGACAATTTTTGCTTTTAGTGTACCACCGGACTTCCATACGGTTGTCCACCACCATTTCTTTTCTCCAGAAAACAAATTGTTGATGAAAGCTTCATATCCCAATTTAGCTGAGAAATCTCCGGAAGTGCTGTTCTTCGTCCAGGCAAGTTTATCTGAATTATTTTCATTCAAAACTACAAAATTCAATCTCAAATTGTTTATGTAATTTGCCCATTCATTGGCTTCCTCTCCAATTAAACCCAGATCCTGAGTAGATTTCCAGCTGCAAACTTGGTTATCATCAAACTTTGCATCGGCAAGCACATTAATATTGGACATTTTAAGCTTAGATAATACACTCTCAGAGAGTTTATAACCTTCCCTTGCACCAACCCAAGGGTCTCGACCTATGCGTACCTGACTTCCATTTCCAATTATCCAAGCTGTCCAATTTCCAATAAGAGGAAAGGAAGGACGAATGCTTTCCAGCCAACTGATCCTCCTTTATGGGATTTATCTCTGCATTTGAACCACTCTATAATTGAAGAGTTAGGGCAGTATTTGGAAATTAGGGCTTTGCCCCACAAGGATTCTGAGTTTTGTGCTAACCCTCGAAAGTGATTTCGCAGCTAGAGCTTGGCTAAATAAGAGAGGATTCTTTATCCCCCAACCACCCAGCTCTTTTAAATTTGCAATTGTAAACCATTTCACCAGTGGAATCCCTTCTTTTTGCTTACTGGCTGTCCAAAGAAAGGAAAAGCACTTCTTACGAATCTTGACTAGGATTCCTTTTGGAATATATGCTATCGAAGCCCATTACACAGGGATGCTCTGGAGCACTACTTTTAGAAGTGTTAAACGACCTCCTCTTGATAAGAACCTGTTTGCCCAACAAGATATTCGTGCTTCCACTTTCTTATACAACCAAAGCCAATCCTTAAAGGAGTAGGCATTAGGTTTTAGGAGAAAGCCTAAGTTCTTAAAACCTTCTGAAAAGGGACTTAAAGGAAAAGCCATAAAATTTTCCACTCTTTGCTGTAGATCTTCTGAGATCCTATTGAAAACAAGGTTTGATTTTTCTACATTGATTTCCATTCTCGTGGCTTTTTTATAAAGGGATAAAATCTAAGAAATTGATTCCAGGTTCTCCAAAGCCCCTTCGCCAAACATAAGCACATCATCTACGAACAACAAAAGTGTCAAAACAATTGACTCCGAAACCCCTACTCCTTTAAAAGCCCCTAAGCTTTTTGCCTGCTGCATTAGTTTGCTCAAAGCTTCTGCTATCAAAAGGAAGAGAAAAGGAGAATGTGGGCAACCTTGTCTCAAACCTCTTGTAGAGTGAAAGAAAGGAGAAGGGGAACCATTAATGAGGATGGCAAAGAGGCTGAATTTACACAACTCATTATCCAATTTACCAAATCGAGAGAAGATCCAACTTGGATAAGCAAAAGACGAAGAAAAGTCCAATTAACCCTGTCATAGGCCTTAGAAAGGTCTTATTTCAAAGCAAAAGCACTCACCTTGTTCTTGTTGATCGAGTGAATTGCCTCCTGGGCCAGTGATACTGCATCCTGAATTTGGCGATTGAACAAAAAACCAACTTGTTCCTCTGAGATGATCTCACTTAAAATAGGCTTCAGACGATGAGCAATTACTTTGGCTATTAACTTGTGTAAATATTTGATCCAGAGATCACTACTCCCTCTCGAGCACTACTTTTAGAAGTGTTAAACGACCTCCTCTTGATAAGAACCTGTTTGCCCAACAAGAAATTCGTGCTTCCACTTTCTTATACAACCAAAGCCAATCCTTAAAGGAGTAGGCATTAGGTTTTAGGAGAAAGCCTAAGTACTTAAAACCTTTTGAAAAGGGACTTAAAGGAAAAGCCATAAAATTTTCCACTCTTTGCTGTAGATCTTCTGAGATCCTATTGAAAGCAAGGTTTGATTTTTCTACATTGATTTCCATTCTCGTGGCTTTTTTATAAAGGGATAAAATCTAAGAAATTGATTCCAGGTTCTCCAAAGCCCCTTCGCCAAACAGAAGCACATCATCTACGAACAACAAAAGTGTCAAAAAAATTGACTCCGAAACCCCTACTCCTTTAAAAGCCCCTAAGCTTTTTGCTTGCTGCATTAGTTTGCTCAAAGCTTCTGCTATCAAAAGGAAGAGAAAAGGAGAATGCGGGAAACCTTGTCTCAAACCTCTTGTAGAGTGAAAGAAAGGAGAAGGGGAACCATTAATGAGGATGGCAAAGAGGTTGAATTTACACAACTCATTATCCAATTTACCAAATCGAGAGAAGATCCAACTTGGATAAGCAAAAGACGAAGAAAAGTCCAATTAACCCTGTCATAGGCCTTAGAAAGGTCTTATTTCAAAGCAAAAGCACTCACCTTGTTCTTGTTGATCGAGTGAATTGCCTCCTGGGCCAGTGATACTGCATCCTGAATTTGGCGATTGAACAAAAAACCAACTTGTTCCTCTGAGATGATCTCACTTAAAATAGGCTTCAGACGATGAGCAATTACTTTGGCTATTAACTTGTGTAAATATTTGATCCAGAGATCACTACTCCCTCTGGACCAGTCTGAGACCTCAAGTAGTATGAATCTCAATGTTAGTACATACTCATAAAAACATAGACTCAAACCACTAGATCTGCATTTACCAACTAACATATAAATGCAATCAACCACATAGACAACAGATATACCCTGGAACCCTTTCGGGAGAAACCAGCTAACTATGGGGCTATCTTCTCTCTCGAGCCCAGAGCATATAGAAGTATAAAAAGACAGTACAATACAGAATTACCTCAGCCAGTAACTCAATCCCTCTGACCAGGACAAACTCTAATTTGCATGCATCCAGCTGATGCATGCACTGACGAAGTATACCCTAACTGCCAATCTGGATCTGAGTGCTTTGACGGTGCCTTTGATAGATCTGCCCTCTCTAGATCTCTCTGCTCTGATCTGCTCGCTCTGAAGACTGCCCACTGATGAAATCGACCCTCTTTGCATGCACAAGTGCGCCCTCCCCTCTGGGTGTCAAATGCTCGTACTGCTCCAGATCTCAACAGAATCTGAGCTCCGATTGTCCCTAACCTTCCTCAAATCTCTAGGCAAGGCTATCCTGGAAGTCACAGACTCCTAATCGGTCAATCCAGCTCACAATGAGCTCCTCTGCCCTCAGGAAAAGCGTCCTCCTCCAAGAGAACTCGGCCTCCTCCAATCTCCATAGTGATCTCACTGTTGAGCTCTCTCTGCTCATAGGAATGGGTATCTAGCCTCTCTGGAACTGAAGGTCACTGATCTAGCTCAGATCTGACCTTCCTAGCTCCTGCAACAACTCCTCTCTATCTCAGAAAGTCGCCCCACATGGATAGATTCGTCCCCTTCACTCTGGCAGTATCTCTCTCTAATGATACAATTGAGTAACCCCATCTGGGGTCCCCCTGCCTCTATAAATAATCTCATCGATGAATTAGGTTTGCCAAAATCCTAATTCTCGGTGCATGCAAAAAGTCACTTTTGCATGCATGCATGCAAAGGTCACTTTTGCATGCAGTCACTGAATGCTGGCAGGTCATGCAATACTCATGCATGCAAAGGTCAATCTCTCCTGAAGCTCTGCATGTAGCCCCCACTGGGCTCATGCCACTGAGTAGAGTGCATCTCACTCTCTACTCCATCCTGATGCCTATGGGACTGATGTACCTCCATGCAAGGCATCTGAGTCATGGAGGACATCCCGAAGTTACCCTAATCTAACAACTTGTAGACCATGTTACAACATGAAATTGGTCTAAAGTCAACAAAGGTCTAAGGTTTTTGCTTTTTAGGAACTAGAGCTAAAAACGTTGAATTAATAGGGCCCAACACCTTTCCTGAAGGTTGAGATTCCTGGACAACCAACAACAAATCGCTCTTTAAGAATTCATAAAAGCCTTGAAAGAATTCAATAATAAAGCCATCTGGACCAGGGCTCTTCCCCTTTTGAAAAGAATGTATTATCCACTTGAGTTCATCTTCAGAAACTTCCTTCATAAGAGACACATTCATTTCCTCTGTTATTGATTTTGGAAAAAGTCTTAGGACTTGTAACATTTCTTGAATGGGGCAGCCTTCTCTTTCCTTAAATAAAGAATTGAAATACTTAACCCCTGCCTCAACTTTTTTCTTGAAGGAAGTAACCTTTGAGCCTTGCTCATTCTGTATGTCAGCTATAGTGTTGATATTTATTCTATAAGAAACAAAGCGATGAAAAAATTTGGTATTATTATCCCCTTCTGCTATCCAAACCGCTTTGCTTTTGAGTCTCCACAAAGATTCTTCTCTTGCAAGAAGTTCTGTACGTTTTACTTCATAAGACTTCAACCTTTCCAACTCTTATGTTGAGAAGACACCATAATAGTTCTTTTTTTTTGTATAACTCTGAAATACCTGCCTCAACTTCTTTTAATTGAGCTTGCTGACTTGCTTGATAAGATTTTTCCCAATCTTTAGAAGCCTTTTTTACTCTGGCTAGATTATCCACCAATTGTTTCATACAAGAGACCTGAGACCCAAATGTGTACTGGGACCCAAATGTCCTATATCAGATTCTGATAACTTTCTTCCTTTAGCAAAATAGGGTTGAATTTAAAAGGAGCTTTCAGCTTTCTGTCCTGAAGAGAGATGGAGAGAAGGATAGGTCGATGATCAGATAAACCTCCTTCTTCAACCCAAGAAGAAACATAAAGATGTCCTGCAAAGAGATTCTCTGAGATAAAAAATCTATCTAGCCTTTTCGAAATTGCTCCATCCCCACTCCTCCTATTCCTCCAGGTAGGTTCAAGCTTTCGAGGAGTGACATCGACAGGGCTTTTGGCTTCAAAGAGGGCGTTAAAGTAATTACTTAACGAGTCAGGCCTAGCAAATTTTCCCCAAATTTCTCTTTCGGAAACTGTAAGATTGAGATCTCCTCCCAGAATCAAATTTTTTGCCTCCCAAATCGCTAAAGCAGAGAAATTTTCCCAAAATTCTCGACACTTTAATAATGGCCCATACACATTTAGAATGGTAAAGGTTATTCCTGTGGATGTATTCTCCAAAACTGACTTGAGAACTGAATCAAACTTAATTGGAGATATTTTCACAAGTTCTGGACTCCAAGTAGATAATAAACCTCTTGAGTAACTATCCGCATCCAAAATATCGAAGGACCTGTTATCACCAATCTTGTAGTTGCCCCTATAGATGGATCCAAGGTGGATGGTAGAGGGGACAAGCAACTAAAGTGGTGAACCAAGAGAGCCCTGGTTCCCAAAAGGATGGTTGTCACGCCAACCAAGGCACTCTTCGCTTTAGCTATCAAAGCCAAGATAGCAAGGGGGAGACCCAGATCTACTCTCGATAGGAGAGATCAACCCAATCACCAGATCAAATCAATCTAATGAAGTACGTAGGGTGACAGGTATGGAACCCTAGAATTAAGGAAGTAGGACCACTGTGGAGGTTTAGGAAAGGTGTGATGTGATACATAAAGATGACACACAGTGATACTAGGATTAGGTATGATTCCAGGATTCAAAGCTAGTTTCAAATAGTCAAAATCAACTGCCTTGGGAAACGTGACCCTTAAAACAGGGAAAGTGTCTCAAATCAGAGATCTGATAGTTAGGGCTTTCTAGCTATGCTTGATAGATGGATATGACAATATCTAAGTGTGCAAGCAACCTGACAAAGATCAAACCACAAGCAAACCTAACAACTCAGGAAAATCGTGAGGACTTGGAGAAGGATCAGTGCCTCGGAAAATGGGCCAAATGGAGTCGGATGTCCACCAAACTGTAGATTGGGGTTGTCAAGATGTAAAGCAAGGTGGGTTTTGAAGATCAAGGTCATCCAATGGCTAGATCTCAGTAGATCTGAGATTCAAAATGCATCACCAAGTAACCCAAGTGGGGCACAACCCTCAAAATGAGGAATGATGCCCACAAGGTGAAAATCAACAAGGTGAAGCACTAGGGGTAGGTTATCAAGTGAGAGGAGTGTGAATCAAGTGGGATCTCACCTACCCAGGTCTTGGAACTAGCTGAACTCACCCAACCAAGGAGTGCGACCTCACTTGGAGAGGCTAGGGTTCCTTGGGAAAGGGGTCAAATGGAAGCCAATCCACACCAAACTATAGATCCGAATTGTCGTGGATGCTATAGAGGTGGGTTTTCAATATCTTTACCCAAAAGCCTACTAGATCCAATTAGATCTGAAAAAATGTAAAATGAGGGTTTTAAGCAATGAGGGTTTTAATGACTTAGACAAATGGATAGATCATGGAATGAGAAATTTACCTTGAGATCATACGTGTGTGATGGATGAGGTTGCCGTGTTGTAAGAGGAATGTTCCCGCAGAGATCAAATGGGAGATCTTTGATTTTTCTTGCTTTGAAATGATGCCCTAGTCCACACGTGCGCCCTCCTCTACTTGTCAAACCAAGGAAATTGATTCAATCAGAATGATCAAGCATGGAGGAAATACAAGCATAAGCAAATGATAACGTGAAGTAGAAGGTACAAAGACAGTAATACTCCTTGTTACCGACGAAGAAACCCAAAGAAGAGGCAGGGAGAGTCTTCCCCTACCAATGCGTCCTCCTTGAACCAATTCGGCCTCCACCTGTAGATGAAAAATACAATGACAAAAAGATAGCAAGATAATCTCCAATAACTTAGTGCAAAGGAAGAACAAATAGTCGAACTCCAAAAGCATCCACCACCACAAGACAAGTAGATGCAATAGTATTTTTCTATTCCAATAATCCAGAGCCAGAAGTCCCCTTTACAATGAGGAGCTCTCTCCTTTAAATAGGAAGGAGAGGCACCAAAATCCTAACCACCATTTGAATGGATGGCTAAGATTAAAAGATCAAAGTGATCTAATCAATGGTTCGATATAAAAGTACATAAAAGTACATGGATCAATATAACAACATAAAAGATCAATGGACCAAATCGCCCTAGGAGAGGGGGTCCCACCAAATGTCAATGAATAAACATAATATCTAGCTCATGGTGGGTCCAAGGGGCAATTTCTAACACCCTTGGTCAATCCCCATGACACAATATCAATAAAATAATGCTCTAAGCACCAAATCGTGCCTCTCTGGGAAAGTCGTGAGCCTTGGGAGGCTCCAAAAATCAATATAAAATGCCGAAAGTGAAGAGTGTAGGCCCCACTGAAAGCCGAAACTGCTGGAGAAGGTGTGGAAGACATCACTTTCATCATCACAAGTCATCCCATGCCAATCCCTTGCCTCAGTAACCCAAATAGAATCCCTCAGTAGCCATTTTTACCATTTTTGATCTGCCTCCTGGAGTGCCTGTGCTGTCAAGGTGAGGCCACCAGGCTCTCTGGGAGGGGGTAATATGGTAATATCAAGTGGTTGGACCACCCCCTCCATGCACAACGCCCTAGGTGAACTCATCAAATCTCATCACTGCTCTGACAGGGCCTCTGATAGGCCAAAACTGCACCAGGATAGCCAACTGAGGCTAAACACTGTAACTGCCCGAAACTGAAAACAGATTGTCTCGTTGGACTCAGAGAGCCCAAATCTATTCAAGATGTGTACTCATACACCATATAGATCTCTGCATGATCAAAAATAAATATCCATCATATCCGACAAACCAAATAATAATAATTTGTTAAAGTGCTGAAAAGCACAAATCATCATCATAAGTCTAAAACCACTGCATAGAACCACCTGGTGACCTGTACCAGACCATACATCATATCTCTGTATCATCTGAGGTCTGCCACCTCATGTCCCGTGGTTGACTTTTGGTCTAACTAGGTTTGACCAAGTCAACATGACCCAAAACATAACTCAGGCTATCATCAAAGCTGCTGCAAGTGTCAAAGGTTAAAGCATGCTCTACAATTCATTCAAGTAACAATTATACTAAGAAGTAATCATTTCACTGGCGATCTAAATCCAAATATAAATAAGGCATTTAATTATTATTATGACTTAGACCAGACTTTCAGGACCATACTCACTTCATAGTTGTGATCAATTTGCTAGTGAAGGGTGAGGGCTAAAAATAAAAAGGCTAGGCCAAGGGATGACTACTAACTTGACATTGTGACACTTTGGAAATGGAAAGGGTATACACACTCTAACATATGCTGGACAAGCAAATAACACGGGGGATGGCAGTGTCTCACAGATGGGTAAGTTGTTCAAAGAGTGCTTATTCAACTTAGGCACCATGTCTACTTTTATAAAAGATGATCCAAGTTCATTAGGATCCATTGAATTCATTTCATGGCCTTTTTGGCCTACATAACCCTTTGGATCTCAGGTGTGTTGATAAACACAACTAATTGCAGCTTGCATCCAGGGCATGTTTGATACATATACATATAAGGTCAGCAATCGTTTAGATATAGAGTTTAAGAACCATTGCTTTTTTGGACCTTTCATTATACTCTTCAAGGAGTATTTTTAGCTTTTCATTGCTCTTGCCCTTTACTCACGTGTGTTGATAAACACATTCTAGAGTTTACAGTTTCCTGGGCGAATTTCCATAAGTTTCCATATGTAGTACATGAGCTTTCAGTTTTAGCCAACACATCTTAAGTGACTAGGGGGAGTTCGTACCAGTGCCAAACATCGGGACAACCGACCAGAATGATTTAGGACTACAATCCAACTCACCATAGGTAAGTTCTGTCACCAACTCAGAGCCGAGACACAAAAAACAGGGAAGCTTATCCAACACAAAGGCTAAAGTGGGGGAAGGTCCTCCATGCCACTAGTCAAGTAGTAAGTCAGGGTAATGAACAAACTGGGAGGTAATGGATGGATGAAGACAATGAATAATGAGACCAACACTAGCAAGCCAAAGTATGGTGGGAATGTTCACCTCTATTCTCCCTAGGGAGGGTAAAACCAATGTGTATGGATAGTGAACTTCTAAGTCTGAGTAGGGACAAAATAATACATATAAAGATACAACTAGGTCCACATATCTATATGATCACCAGATCATGATACTAAATGCTAAGACATGCTACAAGAATGAATATAAAAGCAAAATAACCATAACACCATAATATACCTGTTGAGTCATATACCCGAATGCACATAATCCAAACCAACATCTGTCCTCTGAAATTGCTGCTGTAACTCTGGGCAATACTGATTGCTCTGTATAAATGGCTAAATTGCTACATTGGTCATCTCTTTGAGTGTCCTGAAACTCAGTCATGGCATGGGGAACAAAACTGCTGTCCATATAGTGATCATGATCCATAATAGATGCTCATCTCAGCATCTCAATGCAAGGGAACTGGCTGAAAAGTGTACTGGAATCAGAAAAATAATGTATGGTAGCCCGACTACTATATATGTGATAACAGGACCAATCTTTTAACCAATGACCAAAGATTTCTTGGGCTTTTATGCCTTCAGTCATAGTTTCCTGAATGAGAATAATAGATGGTTTCAGAGTATTTATCATCCTCTTGAGGGCATTTTGTTTGGGGGGGCCCCCTAACCTCCTCGCGTTGAAAGAAAGACACAACATTAAGTAGCCCTAGGGAGGGCTTTTCCTGCTCTAAGGGCCCCATTGATGGTAGAATGTTTACCAGCTTTTATTTCCATAACTGCTTGCTTCTTTGCCTTCGACAAAAGAGACTTTCCGCCTAGGGTAATTTTTGGAACTGGGTCTAAATCCAAACCACCATCTATCACTTCAACATTATTTTCCAAAGAGACTACCCTGGACCTAGTGTTGTAAATTTTCGGGGGAAGTAACTTTGACGTGGAGTTGGGAGAAGGAGATATAAGTACTTCCTTTGTCTTGTCCAGGGAAGGAGTCGTACTTGGTGAAGGGTTAGAGGTTTGAGAAGGACCTGGCATGTCGGTCAAGACAAGAGTACCAGAAACATGAAGAACAAAAGGAGGAGTAAGAGGGGATGAAATGACAAGCTTACCAGAGCATGAAGGTGAAAATTCAGTACAAGAGCCTGTCTCTCCCTTGAGCAAATTCTCCAATTGCTGAGCTTCTTTCGGCGAAGCAACTGTGTCCTGCTATTCTGTGCCCGTAACAATCCCTGCATTTTCTGAATCTTTATGTTGTTTTTTGACCCATACTTTTGTCCGCCCAAGAGAAGGGAGGGGAGACGAACAATCACGCGCCAAGTGTCCCACCCGTTTGCAACCGAAACACCTAAACACAATTTTCCAATAGTCAAGCCGCTGGTTCCAAATGCTCCCAAACATTTCGATCTTTATTTCCTCATACAACCCTTCACGTAAATCCAATTCTACCAAAATTTTAGCACATCTTCTGTCCACTTTGAACTCCCAATTTTCCTCTAATGCTACAAAACGTCCTATCTTCCCACCAATTGCTTCTAGAATCTGTTTATGCCAAAACATCATTGGCAGTCTAGGTAAAATGACCCATACCTGCTGAACATTCTGCAGTTCCCTCTTGGCGTCAAAATCAACTTGCCATTCTTTCAAGATTAATCCTGAAGGACCCCAACTCCAATAATGATTCAGTAATCTCTGTTTGTTGAGTTCGGAGTGCAATCTGAAAAGGATCCAACCTCGAGTCAGAATGTGAAAGGTTGGCATTTTGTCAAGGAATTCCTTTCAGTTTGAATCCATCCAGGATCGCAGAGCTGCTTCCCCATAAGCCTACCACAAAATCTACCAACCAAAGCAGTAGATAGATAACCAGGCACCTCCTCGATGCCGATATCTCTCCCGACCACCAGGGAAGCCGCCTCCTTTTTTGCTTTGGCTCCTTTCTTACGTCCTGCACCTTTCGCGAAATTCGACGTACTATCGCCATTATTTTCATGAATGGGTAATGATTCCCACTCAATAATCAAAAGGTGCAACAACGAGTGATCCGTCAACTCAAGTAAAATCTCTTTCCTGCACTTAATTTCATCATTCCTGGAAAAGATAGGTCCTTGCGGGGTGAAACTGTCATAATCGACTTCGTCGCACTCCATCTTGAATCCCCAGACGCTTGGATGATTAAGGATGACGTGTTTAACAACTTACACGGGGATCCTCGCCAGACCAAGTACAAGAGAAAAGGACAGAAAAGAAAAGGTAAAAGTTCCATCGTATTCAAACCCCGAACCTTCGACCTTCAACCTTCGGACCGGATGATGACGTCGCAGACTTCCATCGCGCCCCCAACGTCCCGAACCCTTCCTTATATATATATATCCCTTTGATATTTCCTTAACTTAAAATAGGGATTTAATAAACTTCAGATAACCCTATAACTCTGAAATCTTCTTGCATTTTTCTTAGTATCTTTGTGATAACTTTATTGTTATTATTAATTTTAAAGTGAAGGAAGTTGTACACTCATTTTATAAATTTTCTCAAAACTATACCTTTCTTGTATATACCCTTCCTAGCTTGGACTTGGATTAGGTTGGTTCTTGCACTTTATGCATACGTAAGATATATTACTTTTATATCCAAACTATTTCTAACTATCTGGTATTATATGTTCAATGCTCAATTTCTTTTGAAACTCGTGTTTGACTTGGAGAGGGGTTTGTATGAACCATCTTGACCTTTAATTAAAGGTTATGACTTGTGTTACCGTTCAAACTAGTAGGACTAGATTTGACGAGCATATAGAAGGAAAGCTAGACCCAATGTCACCTCGGTCTAGTTCCTCAACTTCTTCAGAAGCTGTACCTCCAAGGGAGAGCCCTTCAATGTAACCTGCAATAACCTCAAGACAAGAACAAACACCTCTTCTACAATCCTGTATCAAGATCAGTGCCTTGGAATGGAGATAAGACAAGGGTTCTATTATGAAGTTATTCTTTTTTCTCTTACTTTATGAGTTCTCTTGGTGATGTGCACTTCTCTTGGACATCTTCTCTTGCTTGAATGGTGAATGGTGGATGAATCTAAGGCTTCTTTTTGTACATGCTATGGTTGGTGCTAGAATTATTTGCTAAACACATGCTCAAGTATGACCTAAAGCTCTTTCTTTGCTCATGTCTTGGTGAATATTGGTAAGTTAATATTTCTATGTGGATTGAATGGCGGTGTATTGCTGCATTTGTTTTGAATTAGGGCTTTTATCAATATTCTATCAACTTTGTGTGAAGGAAATGCCTTGTATTAGGGTTTCCTTTTGCTTTTAGGGCCTTGGACTTCTCCATTTGCCTTGGTTAGGCTCACCTACTGAACCCTAGAGGTTGCTAGATGATGCCCTAGCTTGCAAATACTATAGGGTCATTCTAAGAGATGGTCACTAGCCATGATCTCTCAAAGCCTTAGGGATTGAGATGACATCATAATCCCCTTCTCTTCAACATTTTTTACTCAAAATTTCACCATTTATTGTATTATAGTTAGGCTGCATTTTCATGTTAGTTACCTGCATTTTTATCCTCAAAACCCTAGAAAAACCCTAAAAATTAGAAAATTCATAACTCCAAAAATAGCTGTGAGTTTGTAATTTTGCTTCTCCCTACAAATTCTCCCTAGTGGATTTATCCACGGCTCTTGAAGGGCATCCTCATTTTATATATAAAAAACCCTAAAAATCATATATTGTCAAAAAAGCCATAAAAATTTACATAAATTCAAAAACCTAAAATTATTTGGAATTTCAAAAATCTGGTCGACCCATCAATTTCGTTGTAGTGGATTTATCCACAGATCTTGAAGGGCGTCCTCATTCTTGGAGTTGCCTTAGGAAACGTAAAAGCCCTATATCTCCCATACCCTAGGCAACATTTTCCTTTTGAGGCCTACTAGGGCTTTGCCTTGTCTTGCTTGTCCATCTCCCCTTGAGGGTGCACTTTTTTGAGGTGTCCCTTGGGTTGTGTGAAATTCATTGGTAAACGTGAAATTGTGTTGAAAATCATTGATATCTATTATTTTGGGAAAGTAGTTGTTTGCATTAACTCCTCAATAGGTCAAGTTGTCTTTTTGATTCATTAATTGACTCCATATAAGGCATTGATCTCTGTCATGAAGGTTGTAGAAAGGTATCCATTTGTTGGTGATTGTAGATATTGTTGCCGCCGGAACACGTACCTGGGGGTTATCGCAGCATAAATCTTCAAGCTGCTTAGGTGCGTTCCTTAGGGGCAAGTTTCGAGTTGAGATGCTATCACTCAACACTGAACTCCTCCGTTTAGGCATAACTCCTAACGAAGCCAAGGGGGGTAGTTCCTATGAGTTAGTAAGGCTGATTAAGCTTTAGGATTATGATTGGGTAAGTTGTTTAGGAGTTTTGAAATTGATTGACTGAAAGCAAAATTCAATTGCAAAATTATGATCAACAGCATAACATAATCATATAACACATAAGATCTGATTCAAAGATTGAAATAAATATAAACAAGATCAGTGCCAATATCGGAGTCGAAATAGCATGCTGTTGTATTGTAAATGTTTTGCGAGTGCTTCTTGATCAGTTTTAAATTATTTTGAGATGGGATTTGATTACGGGAAGGGGGAGCTCCGGATATACTGTGAGGTACAAGGAATAATGTCTGGAAGTTAATTAATGGTGGCTCCTCATGGAGACGTGTGGGTTGGAATGGAGTCTCGAGGGCGGTGTTCAACACTACACCAACAAGGGTGTAGTCTAACTGTGCCCCGAGGTCGCCTCCCAATGGTTCTCGCTTCTCTTGAGAAATTTTCCCACACAGTAATTAAGTTCTTAGTGCCGGATTTTCACTCTGTTCAGGGTAGTTAATTTTATTAGTATGAGTTGTTTATTTAGATGTGAAGAATTAAAGAGTAGTTACAACTCTTTCTGCTTTCCCATAGGCCCAGGCAAATGCCCGCAAGGGGAAAGAGCATACTTTGAGTTGGAACTAAATGTTTCTCCGTTTTGACTGCAGTAAAGATAAATAACTTAAAGTAAAGTGTTATACTAATTACTACAGGCAAGGAGTCTCTTTTTTGATCATCCGATCACGTATTCAGGCAAATCCCTTTATGTGACGGCGAGAGCATACTTCGGGAGAACACTGCTAAGTTCGTTACTTTGAGAAAATCAAAGACTGAAAGTAAAATGTTGGACTAATTACTACACCACGAATATCTTTTCCCTTTCGGTAGTTCGGTAGAGCGTGGTGGGTTAGTATTGATTTTCTTGGCAAAAATATTTTGAAAAAATAAACTTGCTTGATATGTAAAGTATACTGCCTGCAAAAAATAGAAATTAAGTGTTCCTATGTCTTGGGTGAGTTTGAAGGCCGATATTTGAATCGGACACTTCAAACGTTAAATTTTAGTACTAGATTGGTTTATTTAAAAAAAAAGAAATAAAGTCTGTTAGAAAAATTCACGCCATAAAAAAAATGCGAATCCCCCCAGGGGGGATGGGTGTGGGTGCTGGGTAGCCCACTTGCTCTTCCTTTTATTTATGATTTACATTGAATTTTTTAAAGCAAATATGCCTTGGATCTTTACAAATCTATATCCAAAAGGCTTACAAAAATGCAAAGGGTAAATGCCAGATGAAGCTGGGATGCCCCGAGAAGCTCCGGAATGGCCCAAACTTGAAATTTTTGACTAAAAAGTGCCAAAACCTGCTAAAAAGTAAAACAGGACAGCGAACTAATTAGTATAATAAAGACCCAAAATCACTTTAAAAGTGATTTGGGTGACTAAAAATATTTATGGAAATATTTATAAGCTAAACTACTTGCAAAAATTGAATGAAAATGACTCAAAAGGACAAGTCCTTTTGAGGATCTTGGCTTTCTTTTGAGGGTAGTCAATGAAACACTTTTAACTTGCCAAATACAACTTTTAAAAGCATAAACTAACTTCTACTTCAAGCCTTAAACTTTTGCAATTAAATGATTTGCATAAAATGAAGCTAGGTAAGTTAGATCTAGAAAAATAAAGCTTTTAAATGCAAGATCTAAACGTATAACCAGATCTAGAAAGATAAGTAAGTTTTGATTTTAACGAGCAACTAGATCTGAGGGTAAGAGAACCGGCAACCAAGAAAAATTTGCTTTAAGATGAGAAAGAGAAGGAGAAGCGATCTTGATGCTGGAAGGAGTTCTTGTAGAAACTTTTGGTGGAATGCTATTGGACTAAGCCACATAAAAGTTTGGAGAGAGGGAGAACAAGCTTGTTCAAGCTCCAATCCACGGTTACCTGTAGCTATTTCAAAAGATACTTGCAACAAGAAAATATGAGTTCTAGTTACACATGCATGAGAAAAACTAGAAGCATAATAATAAATTTATTAGTATTAAATGATTCCTTCTTATTGATTGAGAACAATCCTACCAAAGCTAGATTCACCATACAAAGTTGCAAGAAAAAATTAGATCAAATACAAGTTACCTCAAACATGCATGGCCATGATCATCCAAAACAAGAGACTACACCAATGGGCCTCCAAAGCTTGAATTCTTTATTCCAACAAATGCAAAGCAAGACAATTACAACAAGCAAGACTACTCTTCTCCACAACTCCAACTAGCTTGAATGGAGAAAGAGAGCTTGCTTAAATAGATAATGAGAGAGGGAGGGCGCACTAGCTCCATGAGGGCGTCAAACTTGAGATAAACGGGGAATGGATCCCTTTGATTAAGAATGAAGGGAAGTTGGAGTAGTGAGGGAGGCGCCACCTCACAAGAGGCCCCTCTACCTTGGGATCTCCTCCCACAACCCACGAATTGCCACATGTAATATACGCCCTCACAAAAGGAGAATGCGCCCCCCTTTAATGGAGAAACTCGACCTCCTCAAAATTTGATTGCCAATCAAGTAGATTTGACATTCAATCACCTCCAATCAACCATTGACTGAGTCTCAGTTAACTCATATCCCGATTGAGACAAGAATCCACTGATTTAGGATTTTTGGATTTTCTCTCATTTTTTTATTATTTATTTATTCACTTTTTATTTTTATTTTTTTGAGAGAAATAAGAATTGAGTGATAAATATTCACTCAAAACTTAGGAAAAGTGGGTTTAGGGGTTTTGTGTGTGCTATGGGTTAGAAAACGAGCACCCCCATGGCAGATTTGACCTCCTAACCATACTTTTATTACATTGATAATTTTTTCAATTAAACTATAGAAAAATAGTCTAATTTTTTGGGAAAAAAAACCTACGGGGACCTAGTACATGTCCATATGACTCAATTTTAATATCTAGCATGGTAATATACATTGACACTTGAACTTCAATAACCTCCTAAGACCGAGAAATCATGTCGACCACCCCAACTTTGGAGGTATGAGTGAAAAACTCTAAAATTATATGTCGTTTATTCAACAACATATAATTGACAAGGGAAAAAACACTCTGGGCTAGTCAGACTAATAACTAAGTCCTAGGAAAGTCGAGTCCTTTACAAAACCATCATGCTATGACATTTTTTACAATTTCCCCGCAGGGCATGGACATGTGATTTTAAAAAAAAGGGCCAAGGTGGCCTGCTAGGACTTTTGATCTTCTGATTATGAACATGTAGACTTGTTCTATCTTCATAGGCTCACTTGAAATCACCTAAGTGCAACTTAGCTGATAACATGTATCTTGATAGGGCTCTCCCGTGGGTTTAGGAGTTACCCGAAGTAGTTGACAGACTAAGCTGAGGTGATTGTTATCACATCCATAGTAGCCGGGCTACCATGATTGCAGAGCAGTTCATTGTATATTTTTGAGCTAGGCCTTTACACAGTTTTGATGAGATCAACCTATGATGAGCAGTACTTTTTATGATCACTCACATATTAGAGCAACCCCAGATCAGACAACAATGAACCTTATGCCAAGACTGAGCCTCATGACCTCAAATTTGATGACCGAGGTAACCTTTTATCCCATGAACTGCAGTGCCCAGAGCTTTAGCAACAGTGTACCCAATGGTTATAGATGATCCAGATGGCAGGTACAGGAATATGGCCCAACAGGTATATAGTGTGCATTGGTTATGATTGTCTTGCTCTTTTGGTCATCTTAGTAGCTTGACTTAGTATCTAGTGGTCATGATCTGACGGTATATATGTATGATATGGATATTGTTGTTAATGATTATCTAAATGATCTTATTACTCAGAACTAGAAGCTCCTGTTTATACTCGTTGCTTTTACCCTCTTAGTAGTGTGGACGTAATAATTCCCACCATTTATGGCTTGCTAGCTTAGGCACCACCTTCACTTTCCCCATCCATTTGTTCTCTTTCCCATCTTTGGTTTTCACCCTGACTTACACCTCAGCCTGTGATATGGAGGACCTCCCCACTTTTGCCTCTATGTTGGATAGCATCCCTGTTAGTTTGTGTCTCGGCTCTGAGTTGTTGCTTGAGTTGTGTTGACTAAAGCCTGAAGCAAATAGTACTACCATCATTACATGCATATGGAAACTCTTATCTTATCTTTTGTGCAAGCCCATGGAAGCAAATAAAAAAACTGTGCTTCTCAGCACAATGAAAGAGGGCTATGGAAATTAAAATATTAAAAGTACCCTGGATGTAAGCTGCAACTAGTTGTGCTTCTAAGCACATGCAAAATCCAAAATGGGTCATAAAGGCCTAAAAAGTAGTGGTTAAATGTATGCTAAATCCAAAGGCTGCTGGCCATAAATTAAATGTAATGATTAAATTCCTCACTGAGCCCACGGGTTGTGATGTGAGATGGAGTAAGGGACAACTAATTCTAAGTGTCCCATAGAACCTCAAGTTACGGTTAGCCGGGCACCCAACCATGGCAGTTCTAGAAAAGATCCTCACGGAGCTGTTTCAGCTTGGATGTGAGCTGTAGACATTTGCCAAGGTTGAATAAGCACTTCTCTAAACAACTTATTCCATTTGTGAGACATTGCCATTCCCTGTGTGTTTATTATTATCCGACATATGCTTAAGTGTGTATTCCCTTTCCCTTATCCAAAGTATCACAGTGTTGAGTCAGTCAAGTCATCCCCTTATCCTTGCCTTTGCATTCTTCACCCTCACCCTTTGCTAGCAAAATGTTCACGTTTACAGAATGAGTATATTCTTGAGGTTCTATTTTGAGTAAATGATTATTTGAACTTATATTTGATATAATTATTAGTTAACCGCTAGTGCAATGATGCTTACCACTTCAAGTCTTGCTATTATAATGATTAAAAGAGCATACTTTAACCATTTGCACTTGCAGCATTAGGCATTTCTAGCCTGGGTCATATTTTGATCAGTCTTGCCCTGGTCAACCCTAGTTTGACCAATTCAACCATGAGGATCTAAGATGAGTTGGACCAGTGATGTTCGAGGATGATGATTTATGGTCTTTTGATACACCTTTGATGATTCCATACAGTGGACACAGGTTTCATATGATGGTTGATGTATTTTTTTATGGTTATTATTATTTTCAGACCATTATTTTTATATTGTCTGGGTATGGTTGAGACTACAAATGATCATACAGGTTTCCACAGGGTGTATGAGTACTTATCTCTAGTACATTTGGACCTTCTGAGTCCATTGGGACACTCAAATATCAGTTACAGGCACTTCCAGTGATGATATGGTCATATTTCTACTTTTCTCCAGTTTTGCTATGCAAAAATGGCCTGTCCAGCAGTTGCATTGATCTAGCACGTTCTCCTAGGGCGCTACTGAGGAGATGTGGGGTCCAACCACTATAATTACCATATTACCCCATCTCCAGACATTGTGGTGTGGTCAAATTTGTGTCCGGGACACCAGGTAGAGAGCTACAGGCATTTTGATGATTTTTCGGTGGTTTTCTGAGGAATAAAAATGGGATAAAAAGGTCACTGAGGAAATCGATTTAGGCAATTGAGGCAAGGAATTGGCATGAGGTTTGTTCAGAGGTCATTTGTGATGCATCCCACATCTTCCAGCTCAACTTACAGCATTTAGTGGGGTCCACACATTCTCCGGGTTGTTATTTGATGTATTATTCTATCATTGAGGGGGGCCACGATTTGGTCACTTGGTCACGTTGTACAATTATTGAGTCATATCTTATGTCATTGTGCCATGGGGTGATGCTAGTGAAGGATAATAATACCTCCTAGCCCCACCATATGCTCCTTACACTTGTCCTAGTCATATTTTATGTGGTGCGACCCCCCTTAGGGCCTCTCTAGCGAGTGCGCGCCCCCTTTAGTGAGTTGATCCATGTGTTATTGCTCCGGATCATCATAGCCATTGATTGTATTATGTTTATCTTTTGATCTCAACCACTCGTTCATAAAGTGGTTAAGGTTTTGGTCTCTCTCATTCCTATTTAAGGAAGAGATCCCCTCATTGTAAAGACACCTTTGGGCTCTTGAACTCTTGGAATAAAAATACTATTTTTGCTGATCTACTTCTCTGGCTTTGATGGGTACTCTTGCAAGTTGAATATACAATCTTTTCTCTGTGTTATCATTGTGGATCTAGCTTGTTCCAAACGTTTTTTTCTGCAGGGAAGGCCGTGTGGTAGAAGAGGAGGGCGAATTGAAGAGAGCGCTATTGTGGGGAAACCCCATCTCTCTCTCTCGGATCAACCTTTGTCTCAGGGAGTATCTTTATTGTATCTTCGTGTCATTTTGATGCTACTTGTTTCATCTTTTCTACCTTATAGTTTCATGCTTGATCGATTCTCATTATAGATCATTTTTGGCAGGGAAGGGCGCATTGGTCACTCTGGAAGGATAGCAATTCTACTTGGGGTAGTTGGATCTGACTATTGATTGCTTCACTTTGGGAAGATTATCAATTTACAAGATGGTCGCAAGCTTTTTGAGGTAAGATCTACAAGGTACGTATCGATTTTCACGCATTTTACCCATTGGTCATTTCAAACCAATGTTAAAAAACTTGGCGCGGCAAAAAACTTGGCAAGGTCCAGGAAACATCGTCTCGCGATTTCTCGACAACACATCGACAAAACTCGGCAATAACTTGGCAAAATTAAAAAATACAAAAATATTAATTTTTTTTCAATTTTTTAAACATCTAAAGCAACAATAACATCAAATAAACACATTGCCACATGAATATGGAAAGAAAACTGATATATAAGATATATAAGATGTCTAGAGATACATCACACATCAAAACTAGATCGTGTCCTGAAGCCTGAGTCATAAAAAATATAACAAAATTACAAATGTATCTCATGATCCTCATCATGACTCATGGGTCATCGACAATGAAATAAAGTAAATAAACTATCGATTCCCTCTGCCCCTTTTATGGGAAAATTTAATTGCTGTGGAAATGGCCCTTCCTCTAGAACTAGAAGTAGTTGCCCTTGAGGCTTGTGGGCCTCGTACTGGAGTCCGACGTCCTCTAGAAGAAGACCTTGCAAAATGACCTCCTCTAAAAACTGGAGAAGGTGGCCGAAATTGATGTCCTGAAGAAGAAGTAGGTCGAGGAGGCAGTCCTCCTCCTCCATGAGTATCAGTGCTACCACTAGGTCTATCTCTCTTTATCGCTGACCGTGGCACACTCCCAGACTCAGCCTGAAACTCCTCTGGAAATGGAAAATCCTCATCCAGAGCCTCTGTATCATCATCATCATCACCATCATGATCATCCTCTAGCCAATCAGGGGCTGCCTCCATAACAGGCTCCTCACACTCCGTCCTCCATGCAGCAGTGGTGTCAATCCCATCCAATGAGATGGCCTTCACATCAACTTTTCTATCAAACTGCTTCACCCACAACCTGAGATTGTAGTGGACGTAGACCAAATCATTTAGGCGCAGAGTATCCAACCTGTGGGAGGATAAAAAATATTATAATTAAATTATAAATTTACAACATATTAATAATTTAATACATAAGTTAGAAGGTAAAGGGGCATAAAACTATAAATTAGAATTTATTAATTTATAATGAATTTGAATTTTGAAATTCTCTAACCTGTTGCGCTTTTTGGAGTGTACACTCCAGCTGCTCTCGCAACCGGAAGAGCTACATGTCTGGCTGAGCACCCGAATGGCGAGCCTCTGTAGAATAGGTACACAACTGGCTTAGTTCTCCCACCAGGTATCTACAACGATTTAAAAAAAGTCAAACATAAAGACAATGAAATTTAAAACAAAGTAGTGGAAAGAGAAAATGAAATTTGAAAGTTGAAAGTTGAAAGAAGGTGAAGCTTAATTGGCATCAGGTTGGTCCTGTCATTTACTGCTATATCAAACCCAAATAATCTTGTGCCTCTCTTATACTCTTCCAACTCTTGGGAGAGCTGTGTACGATCATCTGCACTAGACACCATCCTCTGGACACACTCATAGAATCCAGACATAACCTCTCCATCATCTAAAGGCATATGAGTAAGAAAATGCATGGTTGAGGTACAAGCCTGCAGCATGAATGGGGCGATGGAGTGTGTGGTTCCATCACACATCAATCACCCCCCATATCATCTGTTGTCTCTCCTGCCCCTGATCTCCCTTGTCCTCATAATAGGCACGAATGGACTCTTTGGCCTTGTCCATGGCCTCATATAGGTAGCCCATTGCGGGCTTCTCTCCATCAACCAAGCCGAGAACCTTTACCAAAGGTTCGGTGATAGTGCATAGCTCCTTCACCCCAGCCCAAAAGCTCTCATCATATGTAACTAACCTGAATGTGGCTTGCCCCTCTGGTTTAGTGCTAAATGATAAAGCATACCAATCAGGTGAAAAGAACATGGCCTGCAAGTCCCACATAGAACTCAAGAGAGACTGGAGAGAAATAAAGCTCATAGCAAAGCGTGTGATGGCAGGCCGCACCAACTCTTTGTCACCTGTGAACTTTCTCATCAAGCTAAGCACCGCTGCATGATTGTATATGAATTTGGTGATGCTCCATGTTGAATCAATGGTATTCTTGATCCAATCAATCTTGCCTAAATCCTCTAGGATCAAATCAATGCAATGGGCGACACAAGGAGTCCAAAATATTGGAGGATACCTGGCCATAAGCATCCTACCAGCAGCCACATAATTCGCAGCATTGTCCGTTATGAGTTGGACAACATGCTGCAGGCCAATCTCTTGGATGAACTCATCCAACAAACTACATAGTAAACCCGCATCTTTGATATGTTCAGATGCATCCACGGATTTCATAAACATAGTCCCCCTGATACAATGGACCAAGAAGTTGAGAAGGGTCCTACCCTTCATATCGGTCCAACCATCTGACATAATAGTGCATCTTGTTAAGTCCCATGATTTTCGAAGCTCTGCCAACCTGCGAGTACAATTGGCCTTTTCATCCTGGAGGATGGGTCCTCTCAACTCCTCATAAGTGGGGGGCTTATACCCCGGTCCAACAATAGCTGCCGCCTCAAACATGGACACATAAAATGGGTTCCTGGCAATGTTGAATGGAATATCACTCCACAACAAGCATCAACCCACAAGTTTGTCTGCTTCTGATTTCTCCTTTACTTTCACCATGGACTTCAAAGAAGGTTGTGCACTAGGTGTGCATCTTGGCACAAAAAAAGGTGATGTTGTCGAAGGTGAAGGCACTGTGGACTGTTGTGTGGAGTGGGTATCCGGACTTGTCCCACTACCCCGCACTCCTATTGCAGACCCTGTTCTTGAAGAAATTTGATTTCTCACGGCCTCCTTGTACTGTATTTTTAGCCCAACTGACACAATCGCTTGTGTGGCCTTAAGAATGAGTTCCGGGGTTGATTGGTTGCAAGGACCTACATCATGCTTTGCTATTCGTGCAAGGTGGTATTTCAACCTGTTTATACCACCCATCATTTTCCTCCCACATAGATTGCAAGTGAGAACCTGTCGATTGTGTGGGTCAACAGGTGTACCCCACTCCCAAAATGGATCCAAAGCTTTCGGCATCTTGTATATGGCAAATTGAAGTTTGAACCTAGGGCAAAAAAAAAGTTTTTTAAAACATGTGTTTGATGGAAATGTAAAAAACACCAAGAAATCAAAGATTTATTGAGCATTTAAATTTTAAACATTGATTTGATGAGAGAAAAAAATGGACATTTTTGTGAGGATTTTCAAGAACCTAGGGCAAGAAAAAAAGACAAAAACGTTTTTTTGGCATGCACATTAGTGCAAATAACATAACATGTTCAAAAAAATTGTTCAAGAGCCTTTAAAAATCAGTTATGAAGCCATAGAAGTCATTGCCAAATCAAACCAACAAGAATCCCTCTTGGAAAAATGAGAAATGATGGCAATTTTTTTTTACTTACTTTCAACTGTCATAACAGTGGAAAAATCTCCAAATTGCAAGCTCTAATCTTCAAATTAGATCCTTGATGGCGAATGAAATGATGGCTAAAATCCTCCTTGGGCTTAGGTGAAATGATCCCCTGCTCCTTAGCTCCTCTCTCCGTCGCTGCAATGTCCAAATGAGGCCAAAAATGGCCAATTCGTGGCCTTAAACCCACGTTTTCCCCCTTTTTCCTGTGCGGCCGAGTTTTTCAGTCGACTTGGCAAAAATCGAGAAAAACTCGGCCGAAAACTCAGCAAAACTTGGGCCCGATTTTTTGAATAAATAAAACTAGGAGCTTGGAAAAACTTGCGAGTTCTCAGCAACTCGCGAGAATTGGGCCGAGTTTTGTAACACTGTTTCAAACCCTCATTGACTAAAACCCTAGTTTTTAGATTTGATAGATCTGGCGATTATCTGGGCTTAATAATTAAAACTCACCTCATAATTAATTAATAAACCTTGGAGACTAAGTTTGGTGGGAATCCGACTCCATTTACCCCTCGATCTAAGGCGGCACTGGACCTCTCCAAGGGAGGTCGCACTTGTGGGTTAGTGGTCTTTTTCCAGATCTATCATCTGGGTGTTGCTATTTTGTCATTAAAACCTCAGATCTATAGCTTAGCCACCCTCCTAGTGCCATTTCTACTTCAAATTCACCTTGTGGGCCCCATTTCACTCACTTTCCTTAATTTAAGGGTCCACTTGGGTATTTTTGATTGGCATTAGATCTATCTAGATCTACCTTTTTAATCTCATAAGTGGCATATTTAATGTATGGTTGAGCATTTATCCCTTCTATAAGCCTCCTCAACCAAGCCCTAACTCCATATGTCCACTTACATTCCCTAGATCTAGATCCACTTACACTCGATCTCTCTTCTTTTTCACTTTCACATTTCCCTAAAAGGTCTAGAGTAGTTTCGCTAGCCTCCATTGGTTAGCTAGGGTCTCCCCCTTGGTCTTGCATTTGCTTGGTCTAAAGTGAAGAGTGCCTCGATTAGCGTGACAACCATTTATCCTTGGGAATCGTGGCTCTCTTGGGTCACCTCTTTAGTTGTCCATCACCTCTACCATCCTGGATAAGATCACCTTTTGGGACAACTATAAGTTGTGTGATAACAGTGACATTGGGTTTAGATCTCTCCAATGCTTACCATTCACTAGCTTATTGCACCACATTGTGCTACAAATCCTAGACTGCTAGTTTGAATGGTAACAACTTGATTCCCAAATTAGTTACTACGGTTCAATAGTTAACGAAAATCCTTTTAGAAAGGTGGCCCTTTAGGTATATGCCATTTCGATTTTTTTTTAGTCACCTTTCAAATGGCGGATTTGTCTTCTATGACATCCCTCGATACCATATATCGATTAAGGCATGAACCACAAGACAAAATGTTAGGCGCTTCTAAGCTAGTGTTCAATCCTGTGTATTTGTCACCACAAAAGTTATAACAAGTTACAACACGTGTGGCAGCTGCTGATTCTAGAGATACCATCTTTAATTCTTGATGGTGGCTCAAAGGGATAACAATTTCCTTTGAACCTCAACTTTGGTATTTTTATGGCAGTGAGCTGTTTAATGCACTATTTTCTTGGCATTTGTCAGAATTGGCAGGGCAATGTCTGCCCTGTATTTTCACAATAATTTAAACTCAACTTTAGGGATGACAATTTCAAATGGACCTGTGTCTTCTTAGGCGGAGTTTGCTAGCCGTCAATAGTTGATTGGTGACATCCTTTTACCATGTGTTTAGACCTATTGATGTATGGTTTTATACACCGGATGTCTAAATGCCAAGATTTTGATGTCGTTCAATCTTTGCAGAGGAGATAAAATTCTTCCACAGATTTTTTGATTTTAAATGGCCAAAAGCTAGCTATGGTCAAAGACATGATAATCCAGAGAAACTCTGAAAAAAATTTAGTGCAGCTAAAAATTGGATCAAACAAGGTTTGATAGGAGGTGTGGCCAAAGGCCAGAATCAGAAACATAGCTCTGATACCAATGGAATGAACAAGGTTCATTTTCCAGTGAATATCCAACACAGGAACAATAATAAACAATAATACATAGAGGACAAATAAAATATATATTGAATAGATATGAGATGATACAATGTCATGGGACGTGCTTAAATAAGCATTGACTAGTAACCATGGATAAAGAGACATGTTGTTACCGGTTGAACTAGCAGGTCTAGTCTCCGATGACAAATATGAGAGAAGTGGCCACTGTCACCTTAGCCAATTCTCTAAGCTTCTTAGGAGAGTCGGAACCTCCAAGGGGAAGCACCCTTGTGTAGCCTGCAGGATAGCTTAGCACAATAATAGATATGTCTTCTATGACAACAATGTAAATGATCAGTGCCTTAGAAGATGATTTCGTGAGAATGAAGAAGACATACTAATTTATCATTTGATAGCAACAATGTAAGCACTTGTACTTAAGCTAGGTAATCAATGACAATAAAAAATGCCCAAAGATACGCAATTATGTTCATAGGGATCTTAGGCAGTGTATGCAATTTCCAATAATCAAAATCACCTCTTGTGATAATCAAATATCATATATATCAGATTTTAGAGGCAACTTCCTATTTTCACACATATATCAGAGTTATAGTAGCCGAGAAAACAATTCGAAATTTAGATTATCCACCAGTTATTTGTATGCGAAAGATTAAGACAACTTTCAGAAATTTAAACACTACCAGTAGTATGGTCAAACACTACCAGTAGACTTGATGACAGCAGTAAAAAAAAACCAAAGGACTTACGTTTTGCAATTACCAAGGCTAGTTTAATGTATAAAGGAAATCTCATAGCAACGTTTTATCGACCATGAATGTCATAATATAAGATCAAATATGACCCCACTTCAAAGTGGCCAAAATACCAGTTTCAGATCTTTATGTAAATGTGTTTGACACAGTAAAGCAGCAGGGTGGTAATGCTATCAACTTGAAAGAATTTCCAATAAATGTAAGTCAATATGAAGGTAAACTATCAATGGACCACTTCAGAAATCAAGTTGTCATGTATTTAATGTCAAGGTAATTACTGTAAGTGATATTACTTTCCAGAATTGAACAAACAGAAATGAGTGTAATGTGAATAGGTCGGAGCACTTATAAGCATTTATCAAAAATAATATAAGCTAACCTTTGTTTTTGTATGCATGTACAGGTGCTAGGAGTTTGGAGGGAGCAGAAGTAAGGTTAGGAAATGAAGAGGCCGAAGGTAGGAGGAAAGGCTAGGAGGGAGGCAGAGGGTTCTAGGACTAGGCCGAGGGTAGAATAGGGAATGAGAGGAAGGTAGGGTAGAAAGGGAGAAAGAAAGGATGAGGAAAAAGGAGCAGTGAAGGTAGAGGAGGGGACTAGGAAAGAGACCCGGGGAAGGAAAGGGCAGACCGAGGCCTGGAAGTAGATGGCCGAAGCTTAAAAGAGGGAGGAGCGAAGGTTGGGGGGAGTATGAAAGGGGAGACCAGCGAGGCAGCAAGGAGGAAGGGCGAAGGGAGGAAAAGTAGGGAGAAAGGGAAGCAATGTAGCTGGAGAGGTGAGCGAAGGCAAGAGGGGAAGGATGAAGAGGCCGCTAGGGAAAAAAAAGGACAGCAGTTAGGGTTTTAGGTCTGCAAATTAAGGTTAAAACAGAAAAATTAGGGTTTTAAACTTAATTTTCTGAAGTTTATATGCACATCTAACTAACCAAATAACATGAATAATCTAACATTTACAAAATAAACAATCTACGGTTTGAAAAAAGTATAGAAAGAAGGACAACTTAGGGTTTTAAAAAATCCTTAGCCTAACCCTAGGGCATCAAAGAAAGAGGCTTCCCCTCTTGAGATGGTGCTTGGCAAGTTTGGCAACTAGTGCCTTCCTCAACAACCTCGAAGGTTGGTTGAAGGAGCCCTAGTAATAGCAAAACTTGAAGACCTAAAGCTCAAGCCTAAGAAGGACTCCTTTGGAGGAGGTCCTAACAATGCTATGGTGACTAAAGGCAAAAAATGAACTAGTTGAGACAAAATGCAGCATTAATGGCTACCATTCAACCCTAAACAAGCATCATTCTCCAACAATTAACAAAGAGACATCAAAAGAGAACATAGATACCTCCTTGTGCATGTGTTAAACCAACAACTCTAGCATCACCTTAGCAAAGAAAACAAGAACAAAAGATACTCCATGAATTTGCTCCAAACCACAAGTAGAATCCTCCTCAAGAGGTGCGCATCAATCAAGGAGACCTAGTGAGGGCAAAAATCAACATAAAAGTTTTATCCCATAAGTTGTTATCTTAAAATGAAGTGAGGAGAAGTCTATTTATACTTTCTCACACTCACTTTATAAAATATAAAAATATCCAGGTCGACATGCCTTTAAAATTTCAATTTGAAATTATAAAATGTCAACTTAAAATTAAAACAAAAATAATATAAAATAATCAAATTTGTGGGTAATTTGGGACATTTTCCCCAGAATTTACCCACACATGACTAAATAGCTAAAAGTGAGCATATCACTCCGTTCTGAAGGCCGTAATGCGGAGGGGGTGGTTGTCTTGCCCCATCTAACCCCAACAGTAGTGAAAATCCCTCAAGGCCCCTCCCAAATCAAGCAATGCAGCCTAGCATGGAGGATGACGTCATCATCAAGAGGAGACCAAGGAGAGAGGGCACTGCTGAGCTGGAGGACAAGGAGGGTGTAGATGGTGGTCTGGAGTAGAGCCATGAACCTCAATGTTGAAAAAAGTGCCACCAGTGTGATAAAGTAAGGTGGGGGTCATGTGACCCAATGACCCACCCCTGGGGGCCCCGTAATTAATCATGTAAAAGATCATGAAAGAATCAATGTAAACATTGGGTTGGAATTGCCCAAAGAAAACATTTATTAAATATAATTTTTGTATTCCCCAAGACAAGTCGACCCAGTGGGTAAACTGCCCCAAAACAGTGGGTAGTCTGCTCCAAACAATGGGCAAAACTTCCCCAGTTAGGTCGGCCCAGTAAGGGAAAAAGTCACCTTTTGATGTGTATAAATAGAGAGGTCAAATATCTCATTTGGTCATCCACTCAAGACAAGCAAGTTCGCTCTAGAGAGGAAGAAGTTCGCAGCAGTAGCTAGGAGAAGACTTTTTGGGGTTTCTACTATTGGAGAAGTTTCTCTTTCTCACTTGTTCTTGTACTCCGATCTCTGAACTAATTATCTCTATACGAAGGTTGTTGAGTTTTCTCCCTGTTGGGTTTCCTAGGATAAAATTTCCTATCTATTGTTTCTGTGCTTGGTTATTCTTTTAGTGATCCTGTTTTATTATCTGCAATTAATTATACTGCTAGTATTGTGCAAAATCTAACAATGTACTCAACTCATCCTTGATCTAGTTTTGTCTTGGATTGTTTCCAAAGACAAAGAAAGAAAATTTGGCAACATACTCAGGTGGCTACATTGGTGGTATGATTTCACTTGACCCTTCTTTGTTATCATGATTAGAGTAGGTAGGTATACTTTCATTTGAGTTCAACATTTACTGTTACCTATGCATTGCACTTTTCCTTATCTCATTTTGATTTTACTGCATTTCATTTTGAACAAGGCATGGAGGATGTGTTTGCCTCGTGATGCATTTGACGTCGTTTTTGTTAGATGTGTGTGTAGGTCTATAGGTACCCAGGAGATTCTATGGGGTTCTCATACACTGCCAAGAAAAGCGCATGTTCGACAATTGGAGCCAACTGTTATGCCTTAGAGTATCTGCACCATTCCCAGTTAGGTCTACAAGAGTGAGGGGTTAAATTTTTTGATGTAAAGGCCAAGTTTGAAGCGTAGAGTGATGATTTGGGGATAAATACCCCTAATCATGTCATGGATGGTCCTCTTGATTTCTGCTTCCAGGAGGTACTCGACCTACAGGGGTTGGTGCCCTTAGGGGCTAATCACTTGGACACATGACCACACTCATTTATTTGCCATGTAAAAGGTGATAGCACTTTGTAAATGGATTTGTACCCTATCTAGCACACCTTATTTGCTCACTTGGACCTATTTTACCCCTCTAGGTCGTGTTACCTGCAAATTGTACTGATTTGGAGTCTGAAACTATGCTAATGTTGATCTGTCTCTTAGTGTGCCTCCCTGAAGGTAGCACTTTGAAAAAGGAAGTGATCTACTAGGTAGAATCTGATTTGGTAGGAGGCTGAAGAATATGACCTCGAAACCTGAGGGCCTCCTGCATGTATAAGGCCACACATCTTTGATTGGGGTATCTGAAGAAGCTGGTGAGGGTTTGAGTCCCTCTGAATAGGAAATGGAACCTCCCTCTGATCTCGTAGTAGATGGGGCAACAAAAGATGAAGTGCGCCTTAGTATCGACCACCTGGAGGTGGCATACCTGGTAGGTCCTGTCAGATAGGTAAACTTGGTGGTCTGTCTTTACCCGAAGTTTATGAGATCCCACTACGAATTGTCCTAAGGGAATGCGAAGAGCATTCATCCAGTGGCAGACAATATATTGAGGCCGAACAAGGAGGCCATCACTCAACACTCAACACTCAGCTCCAAGAAATGCTCATTGTAGGTCATCTTTGGGCATAACCCGCCCTGAGGTTTAGCCCAAGTGATTTGAATAAACTGCCTGTAGATGTCATCCCTAATGATCCATTCCAACTCCTTCTTGAGGGGTAGAAGGTGGCCAGGTGCATCTAAGCATGCATCCAGTGGCAGACAGTATATTGAGGCCGAACAAGGAGGCCATCACTCAACACTCAACACTCACCTCTAAGAAGTGCTCATTGTAGGTCATCTTTGGGCATAACCCGCCTTGAGGTTTAGCCCAAGTGATTTGAATAAACTGCCTGTAGATGTCATTCCTAATGATCCTTTCCAACTCCTCCTTGAGGGGTAGAAGGTGGCCAGGTGCATCTAAGGAATATTTGAATGGAGGGAGTTGATCCATTTGAATTCCCATTGATTCCAAAAGATTCAAGACCCCCGCAAACCATCCTTGAGCCGAACCGGTGGGGCTAGATGAGGCTAAAGTATTTGAAGAACAATATGCCAAGTATAGGTATCGATCCTGCCCTTTCACTGAGTTGGAAAAGCTCTGAATCTGATGTAGATAGGAGACTAGATTGAACACTATCTCAAGTTGAAAGGGCCGAGCTCCAAACTCTACTAGGATGAAGTGCCGAGGAACTGTCTACTTGCATTTGATGATGCACTTGAGGAGAAGGATTTGAACTCTGTCTGTTGAGGCTCAATCAGACTCGAGCAATCCAGGTCCCTAAATCTTAGAGCCATAGAGAACAGTGGGACGGATAAGGGAATCCTTGAGCTCTAGGCATACACACAATAACTAGGCCAGAGGTAGAAATACTCAAGATAGGCACACACCATCAAACAAGTAACCATCATGTAGTGGACTAGCTCGCCACAATTAGAGGCACACCAACATCCCTTGTGGCTAGGGAAGAATGAAAAACAATCACAAACCCTCTTGTCTCTAACAAGGGAGAAATGATTGTGTCATGGATCACTATGATTGTAGCATACTCTCGCAGTTAATAATGGTTTTCTTTCTCCAAATAATATCATACTTTCAAAAATGATTTATTGGAAAGGTTAGGTGGAAGGATACCGAAGATCTTGAGAAGGTTATGGGAAACATAGAGGACATTGTCAACTTTGCCAATAATACCTCTCATCTACTAAAATTTGTGTCTTATCTCATCCAAATTGCCCTCCTAATCGGTCACTATGCAACTTTCTTATCAAATTCTTGTGCATTGAGCCATCCAAGACATCTCATAGGAAACATTATCGTACCTACAACATTATTAGATCTACAGTTCTCTATGGTTTGGAGGTTTGGAGACCTAGTCTCCTTGAGTCAGACTAGGCCATGACAAAGAGTTCAGATCCTCGGGCTCTGCCACATCATTAGATGCAAGAGGACAATTCCACATGCCATTGTTAAAGCAGAGTTTGCATCCCTCCCCTTTCCTTGAACGTTGCTTACAGGGCGATCTAATAAGTTAAGCAGGGATAGCCTCCACGAGTTTGTTTTGGGGCCGTTCCTTAGGCCAACTAATGGGTCCCTGGTCTAGGCATAAATGGGTCTTGTCGACAAGTGAACTTTGAGGGTCCTGAGAACTGCCTTTGGTTTGGTCTCCGTTCTGCATCGTCTCTGATGCTATGCCAATTCATTAGCCGACAAAGATCACTATCCTTACCTTGCTTACTACTCTCTGGAGGCCATAGCTACTTCCAACACTTTTGATAGAGTTCGCTATCGGTTTGTAGAGGTCAATTGTCTACTTTAGTCAATTGGGATTTCAATGGATTTCCCCCCCTTTCAGATATTCTCTTAATGCTCCCGATTGACTCTTACCGACCAAGTGGGAGTTGAATAAGATTATTATAGAGTACATCTTTAGACAATATATTTGGGTTACCTGGGTAGATCATTCGTTTGGGGGGGTGGGTGGGCTAAACCCCAAGATGACCTTTTACATAGAACACTTCATGGAGTTGAGGAACAACCTTACTGTTTAATCCCCTTATACAATTAGACTCGTCGGGGTTTTGCTTGGGTAGTTTCAGGTGGGATCTTGTTATACCATTTTGTATGGGGATTTTTTCCCATATTTCTGCCTCAGAGATCAAGATGAGATCTAGAAGTTAGTGCACATAGATGTGATAAGTCATGAGATGTCAGCAGTTGATGCCATATTTTCCTTGTGTTAATACCATGCTATATATTCATATGATGCCATGTCACACCCGAGGATGTACTTTGGACTATGACTTGGATTGATGATTGTATTATAGGATATTCTCATGTTATGTACAATGATTGATTTTGATGAGTATCGCTAGTGGAGATGTTCCATAGGCTAATACTGAGTAGATATTTTTGCTTTATGCACATATCATTGTCTAGACTCTAACAACGCTCGGTCTTTACAGGGATTATAACTCTCCTTTGGCTTGACACTTTGATCCTATCTCCATCTCCATACCACTCCACCTTGATATCAAAATCCCATTGGCTAAAGTATGATGGATTGACTCTTGACTTTCCCTTTGTGTCCCTTTCACAATGAATGCCTCCCTATTCTCCCTAGTGTCTCGGGCATGCTTGTGTTGTGATGAATCCTACGATGGTTCAGGAGGCTCACTCGTAAAACCCTGGGGTTAACTGGTTACTAAATAGGAAGAGTTGTTATTGAGCAATGCTCTCCCTAGATTTGAAACAAGTCTCCCTATGCTATGTATCTTTGAAAGTGGTTAACGGTTGGAAGGGTACTTACTCCTTGAATTAAGAGGTAATGCTGATTTGCTCTAAGCAAGCATAACTGTGGCAACTCCGTCGGGCCTAGGGACGGTCATTGGCAGTGGAACTAAGGTCGTGTCATCACTGGTACCCAAAAGGTATCCAAGGCTAGTACCTTTCAACTGTTATCCAAATAAAAGTGCTAAAAGAAAAGATCAAAAGAAAAGAACAAAAAAATGCAAAAAAAAAGATCCAAAGAGAAAAAGAGAAAGAAAAAGAGAGAAAGGAAATTAATGAAAGGGGGGCTTGCTAGGGTCAAAGGGAGAAGCACCTCATTACACAACACCCATTTGTGAGACACATTCCCTATTGTTTGCATTAATGGTGAAGACCACAAAGGTTTCCCCTATCCCTTATCTTGAGTCAATCAGTCAGCTTTGACCAATCCTTACCGGACTGCCTACTTAGACTATCCATCCGCTTCACCCAAATGAGAAATAATCTTTGTAAGGATTTTGATGTTGATTTGATTTTGATATGTTCATAAGACTTTAACCTCACACTCTTTATCTAACCTATGTAGCATGATCTATGTTTAAAGCTATGTAAAGATTCATATTTTTAATCTCTGTATGTAAATTTACAAGTCAAATACTTCATCATTCTAAGGCATATAAGATGATAAATCGTTAAAGGCATATAAGATGATCTTGCCTTCAACATGCCTTAGCCACCTTTGTTTTTCCCTTGGATGATGAAAGGTCAAGCCAACAGTCTCCCTCTACATTTTTGTTCTTCCCCGGGACGATGAAAGGTGCTCTGGAAACATAGAACAAGACACATGCTCTTCAAGTCTCTCCCCACAACCTATAACTGGCACTGAACTCCAAGGATTTGCCATGCTGGTAAGAGAAGAAAGCATTAGCACATGGAAATGCAAATAAGCCATGCATTTTCAGGTGATAACAACTCGTCCCCCTTTATTTGCATATTTGGTATCTAATGGTTTAGATTAACATTGATGTACATGAATATATTATTTTATTGAAATTTTTCGCCGACCAGTTCTGGTCAGGTTCCAGTCTGGTCCTGGTCTGACCCTCGGCTGGTTCCAGTCCTGATTCCTGTTTTTAATAATTTGCAACAAACATGCTTGTGTGTCTAGTGGCAAAGGTCACCTCCTAGTGACTGAGAAAAGGTCCAACTTGCATCTTTACTAAATAATTTTCCATTTACATTATAATAGTTTGCCTCAGGTGTATGCTGTTGAGATCATCAGTTTGCACTCTTGTATGCATCCACAAAACAACTAAGTGCTAATAGGGTGCTATTTTAGCTCCAGTGATATCATTCCCACTGTTTATAGAGGTGCAGAAATAGTGGCTAATCAATTGCAAGATAGCAATAACACTCGTTCTAAAAGATATATTTGATCAGATCTTAGCAGGCACTATTGTTGTAATAAGATCATGCCAATACTACTGAAACCTATAGGTCAGCGTTGTCTAAGAGAATATTCACGACTACCCACCATTTCTACATGTAGACTCTGCTGTGTATGCTCACTGCTTATAGTTCTCAAGACGATCAATTGTTTAGTTCTTCCACTGAAGTCCACTAACACAAATTCAAGCAACATCTCTATCTAAACATCACCTGTCAAAATAAATTAAAGTCAATGAATTTACGTAGGTTTTGTAGGGGCGCAAAACTTTAGTCTGTCTGCATTTTGGGCTTTATAATGATAGACCTTGTAACATGGCTTCCAGCATTTTTGTTCATATTATTTCTTAATTCGGGGTCTTTTTTCTTATTGCAGGTGGTTGGACGACTTGACAACAGTGCAGTATCTGTGACTGGAGCAAAGTTGGCATTCAAATCCAATGAAGTTGTACCAGTGATTGTAAGATCTATAACTTTAGATGCAATAATTCCCGAGTCTGAGGCAGTAGTTCTACTGAAAATAGATGTCCAGGGCTGGGAATTCCATGTTCTCAAAGGTGCATCCCACTTATTGTCAAGGGTTCCTGGTGATGCTCCATACATCATATATGAAGACGATGAGAAGTTGCTGCAAGAGAGTAACACAAATAGTAAAGACATCAGAGAATTTTTAGTCAGCATGGGTTATAGTTCTTGCACAAGACATGGTACAGATACTCATTGTAAGAAGGAAAGAACAACTTAGATGCTTCAATGTTGATAAAATCACATCTTGCCAAGGAATGTTCTTTCCTAAAGACCCATACATTGTATCAACCTGTCTAGAAACTGTTGTGCATTGTATACTACTTCAATTTTCACTTAGGAATAAGATTCACTTAGTCCACTGTATGGTCTGTTTTTAAATTCCTGTTATTCTGGTTTTTGTGAGGAAAATGAAAGAAAATACAAACCCAAGTTTGGTGGCAATGAAGAACCATGGAATCTACAACAAAATAGATGTGAAAGAGAATTATGTCATGGTTGTCATAAATTTACAATCTGATCAAATATTGTAATTGTGAAATAACATATTCTATAACTTGACTTACACATGCCAATGTGAAAATCCTTATAAATTGATTGCTGCTGTCTTGCTACTGATTTTGTAACAAACATATATATTCAATGTATCAAATGGACGCTACAGTTTCCGACAACCCTGGTATTTGGATGAATTTAACATACCTTAACATATATGTCCTTAAAGTTCTGCCTTTATTTCTGGGTTATTATGAGATTTCTCTCGTGTTAAGCACACAGTAGAGGTTCTCCTTCAACTATAATGACAATACTGCTTTTAGGGGCATGCCCCTAGATAGGTTTTCGAGCTACCTTGTAGGTTTATTGTTGTGATACCTAAGGAAATAATAGTTAATCCCAGCTTGGAAGACTTTTTCTATGATACATGCTTGAGCATGATCTTCCATAGCTTTGATAAGCCTTAGTAGCTCCAACTAGTGACTAATAGAATAATATTTCTTATATCCTCTAAATCAGCTTTCTTATCTTCTCTAAATCAGCTTTCTTATCTTCTCCAAAATAGTATCTTACCTTGTCTAAATTGGGATTCTTATTGTCTTGTCTTGTCTTTTCTAAATCAACATTCTTTTCTTCTCCAATATAGTATCCTACCTTGTTTCATGTCTTGTAGGATTACACTTAGAATTGTTCTTATATTATCCTAATGTTATCTTGCCTATTTTTTGAGGTTTAAGAATCTATTTAAACACAGTAGTACCAGGGTTATGGTGTTTTTGTGGAGAATTCGTTTTATGGGTACTCCATGAGAGACTAATTCTATAGCTAAGTGCAATACCCATATTGCGTTGGAGACTTCTAGGTGTGAGTTTTGCACCTAGACCTACTTGGAAAGTTGATTTAATGTACTGTCTGAAACAATAATATAAGTGTTGGAATACCCAATAAAAGATAAGTGTGAATGTTATTTTTTCATTAAGAAGATACACATAAATACCAATGTTGCACGACTCAGACTCGGCAAAGACTCGATTGGCATATGACTCGTGGACTTGGGAAAAAATCAGGAAAGACTCGGCAAGACTTGGAAAATAGGAAAAACAAACAAAAATATTGTACATTTTGGGCACAAAAAAAGAGGTTAAAAGCATTTCCAATCCATATAAGCTATAAAACTACAAATTTTGCAATAATTTATAACTTTGTCTCATAAACTATGATTATACGACATAACCCAATCAATTTTTGTATGCAAAAATTTAAATAGTGATCATAAACCATAAATCATAAACATAAACATAAACCATGCTGATTTAAAAATCAGATTGGTACAAGTTCAAAATACAGTCTCATAACAGAAATAGAAAACCAAAATAGACAATATCTCCATGTACTAGAGTCTCATGCCTAACCACGTGTATGCCTACAATAAGCCCTCGAGGAGCTAGTGTGAATATCGACAGACTTAAGCAATTGTGAAGCAAGTGTATTTGGAGTTTCCATTTGAGATAGCAAACTAGAGGGATCCTGAGTCTCTTCATCAAGCTAGGCCAAATCATCAGGGAACTCTTCCTCCACAACCCACTCCGACTCTAAATCAATATCATCCAATAAAATTGGATCTAGGTCCTTTGGTTGCATTTGTTTTGTGAACATCCGAAGGTTGTAGTAGATGAAAATCAACTTTTCCAACCTCATGCTCCAACCTGTTCTGCTTTTTGTTGTGGATGTGCTCAAATACCGACCAACCTGAAGTGCTGCAAGGTTGACTCAGAACTCTAATGGCGAATTCTTGTAATTGTGGTGCTTCAGAGCCACAATCTATCCACCAATGGGCTGTAAAAGTTAAAAACGACGACGATTACAAGTTTTGCAATGCCAAAATTGAAAAAGAGAACTAACAAATTTACAAGCTAAGTTCTCAGTCTAACAATTTAGTTTTTACAAATTGAATCTTACATGGCATTTTCTTGTCCTTGAGTCGTTGGGTTGAGTTGAATCCAAACATGGCAGATGCTTCTTTGTACATCACGTTGCAAGTTGATATTGTCCTGAAATTTTGGATCTGGGAACATCTTCTCAATGCATATCATTACACCTCTCATCACCTCTTGATCTCTTTGAATGCTAGAATCTAGATGTTAGAATAAGCTTGGATTGAGATATGCTCTGTCTGCATGCAATGGTGAATGTAGTTGCATGTCCGACCTGGAATCAATAATTTGCCATATAGGGAGATATTCTGATGAATCCCCCTTGTAGAAAGTCTTGATGGCCTTTTTGGCCCTATATATGCCCTCATAGATGTATCCCATTGTAGGTTTCTCTCCATCCATGACCCTCAAGACTTTTACAAGTGGCTCAGTGAAGCTGCCAATCTCAGTGACTTTCTCCCTCAAACCATCTCCTAAGAGAGATAGCTTCATAGGAACTGCATTTGGCTTTGTGCTTTCTTTCCAAAATATCCATTCCTGACTACAAAACATTCGTCTCAAAGCTTGATACTCATTCAAAAGGATTTGGAGGGAAAGAAAGGTTGTGGCAAACTGTGTGATAGTAGAGCGACTAAGTTCACCCCCTGTGTATTCCCTCATAAGGCTCAACAACCAAGCATGGTTATAAATGAGCTTGGTTATTTGTTTGCACTCTTGCACAATTGCTCGCACCCATTCCATCTTCCCGATGTCCTCCATCATCAAGTCTTTGCAATGGGCAACACATGGAGCCCAAAAAATGGTGAAGTATTTTGCAGAAGGTAACCTTCCAACTTCCACATAATTTGCAGCGTTGTCTGTGATCACCTGGATAACATTTTTTACCCCAACTTCTTCCACAACATCAATCAACAATGAAAAAATCAGATTTGCATCCTTTGCATGCGATGATGCTTCAATGGATCTTAGGAACATGGTTCCTTTAGGGCAATCTATAACAAAATTTATGATTGTTCTGTCCACCCATCAGACAAAAGTATGCAACTTGTAAACTTCAATGACTTTTTAATGTTCTCCAATTGTTCCTTAACACACTTGAGCTCCTCATCTAGCTCTTTCCCCCTAAGTGCATTATAGGAGGGGGCTTTGTATCCAGGGCCAACACTTGCAATGGCATCTACCATGGGTTGATAGAAATAAGACTTGGCATAGTTAAATGAAAGGTTGTTATGATACCAAAACCTCCTCACTGCCATATATGCCTCTTTCTTTTTCTTTTCATTGAAGCTCTCCAAGGATGGCTGAGATCCTGGAGTTGTACGAGGAAGGAAGAAGGAAGAAGTTACACTTCTATTTACTGCAGCAGTTGAAGTGGGCCCTCTGTACTTGGACTTGCATTCAGTGGTGCCATGGTAGATCTACCTATCATGGAAGTTTCAAACTTGTATCTTGCCCTCTTTTCACTCTGTTCTCTAATAGCATCCAAAGCAGCTACCATTTTTGCCGTGACTTCATCGGGGCATTTCTCACAAACTGCGACATATTTGCAAACAATTTTTGCTAGATGGTATTTCATCTTGTTTATGCCCCCAGATATTTGAGAGGAGCAAAAATTGCAAATGACCCTATGGCCTTCATCGGGATTCACCTTGACACAATATTTCCATGTCGGATCAAGAGGCGTTCTAGCCTTAGGTGCCATAGAATATGGATTGCAAAAAAAACATAAGTTCTAATTTGGGTTAATTTTTTATTATTATTTGTTGAATCATTGATTTTTTTTTAAAACATATGGCATTGAATCATTGAATTTTTTAAATAATATATATATATATATATATATATATATATATATGATTTATAAAAAAAATGAAATACAAAATATAACAAAAAACAAAATATAGCAAATAAAAAAATATAACAAAATACAAAATATTAAAAAAAATACAAAATCTTAAAAAAAATACAAAATACAAAATATATAATATTTAACACAACAAAATATAACGATACACAAAAACATATCACAAAATGAAAATAAATATTAAATACAAAATATATGACATAAATTAAAATTTTAAAAATATATATAATAAATATCATAAATAAAATAAAATGCAATTATTAAAAAAACAAAATATAACAAAAATTAAATAAATACAAAAATTGAAACTATTTAACTGAATATATATATATATGGCTTTCTTAATGATTTAACGAAGAATTTGTTCTCTATTTCTAACAACAACAATATAGAAGATCTCTATCATAATTTTATTGCTTCCCTCTCCTCTGCCATCAACAAGTTTTCTCGTGAAATCCTTAGCAATAAGAAGAACATAAGAACCAACCCTTGGTATGATAACGATTGTAAGCATGCACATAGAGAAATTAAGGAAGTTGCTGACGAGTCCCTGAAAGCCAACAATATAAGTACGTACAAAGCTCTAATTACAAGAAAAAAGACTTCCTGTATAAATAAAATACAGGAAAAGCTTTTACACTTATCTAAGACGGCTCTTAAGAATTTCTGGAGACAAATTTTAACTTGTAAAACTAAAGAAAATAATAAGATCTCTATGGAGGATTGGAACTCGTATCTCAAAAAGCTTTACGAATCCCTGAATGTTGTGGATAACATTCAAACCTTCCTTACAACGAAGGAAGTCTTTTCCTTAGAAGACATTCACTTTGGGAATAAGTGCCTAGCTAATGGAAAAGCTAAAGACATTGAAGGGTACCAAGCAAAAATCCTAAAAATTGGAGCACTCGTCCTCATCCCTTATGTGAATAATTTGGTACTCAAGCATGGATTCCCTAAGCCTTGGACTCAAAGCCTTATAGTTCCTATATTTAAAAACGGAGATAAAGATAACCCCTCTAATTACTGAACGATTATGATTATCCCTCTCTTAGCCAAGTTATACGACATTATCCTTGAAAAGAAGATTAGCACATGGCTAGAAAATGAAGGAAAGATGGCTAAAGGCCAAGCAGGTTTCAGAAGGCATCACTCAACCACTGACCACCTCATTACACTTAGGATCATTGCAGAGGAGTGTCGTAATAATAAATCCAATGTTTTTTGTTATTTTGTGGACTTTCAGAAAGCTTTTGATACGATGCCTACATATAAACTTTGGACTAGATTAGAAGAGTTAAAAGTTCCTCTCGAGTTGAGGGATCCAACTTTAAGGTTATATGAGAATGTCATTCCCAAATTCAAAATCACTAAAGGATGGTCGCAAGATATTAATTGTAATATTGGAGTTAAGCAAGGGTGTCCCCTACTCTTTTTGGCATTTACATCGATAAGCTTGAAGAATGCCTAGAAGAGGTAGGCTGCGTGGGGATGACCTTGGCGGGAATAGTCATCACAATTCTTCTCTATGCTGACGATATCGTTCTTATGGCTAGGTTCCCTTATGATCTTGAGAAGCAATTATGAATTCTCAAAGGTTTTTGCACCAATATGGGCATGACCGTTAACACTGATAAAACAAAAGTCATGATTATCAAGTCCAATAAAGGTACTTATGACAATTTTTCTTATGACAATAGAATCTTAGAGGAAGTAACTTCCTATAAGTACTTAAGAATTGACTTTCATCACAAGCCCAACTGGAACTATAGCATTGAGAAGAGGGTAAATGGAGGGTGGAAATCCTACTTCGGCCTTGAAAACAACTGTAAATCAACAAACCTTGTGATGTGGGACAAAAAGAAATTCCTCTTTAAAATGCTCGTCACTCCCGTTATTTTATATGGCTACGAAGCTTGGGGATGTAGCATTTCTAGAGAGTCTTGGAGAAGAATTCAACAAACCCAGAAACAATTTATTACTTATAATTTGAAAATTAAGAGCAACACACCCTATCTTATTCTCCTCTTAGAAGCATGGCTCTCCCCCATTGAAAGCATGGCTATGACTAGATATCTAATGTACAAGAACAAATTAAACAATATAGGAGATGACCGACTTCCTAAAATCACTCTTAACTCCAGCTAAAATCACCTGCGCCTCAAGCGGGGATGGCTTAAAGATGCCACGGCTTGGTTAAAATATTGGGGGATTAATGAAACTACCCCTCTACAAAATATTGATAACATTAATCACATTATTACTTCTACTTTCAAAGAGAAAATGTGGTGCAAAGAAGAATTAGAGGTAAAAAAAAAGCTTCGGTATTATAAAGAGATCATTAACCCTAATCTCGAGGATCAAAACTATCTTTCTATCTTAACAAGCTCAAAGAAGAAAATTAGCATTGCTAAGATTAGAACGGATTCCCATGAGCTTTATAGTGAAACTAGGCGTTGGAAAACCCCTAAAACGCCTTGGGCTGAAAGAATTTGCCATCTTTGCGATTCTATGAGCGTGGAAGATAAAAATCACTTTCTCTTAGATTGCTCGACTTTCACTCACATTAGATCTCAGTTTCAACATATTTGCTCCGACATTAACCTTTCTAACCTTCTAGATCCCCAAAACTCTAGCGAGCTAGGGACTCTCCTCTGCAAGCTCTTTGAGCATAGAAATAGTATTTTAAGGAAAACCAAATAATCTCTATCTTCTTAAGGTCCGATAGACCAAGATTGGTCTCAGTGGACGTTAAAGACCATCATATATATATAACAAAAATAAAAAAAAAATAAAAAATATAAAAAAAAAACAAAATATAACAAAATAAAAAATAAAAAATACAGAAATTAATTAAAATCAAAATATAACAAAAAATATAAATAAAATGTTAGTTTTTCAGGAATTTCAATCTGATATAGGATCTTAACTGAGAGAATAACATGTACAACATATCTACATCATATCAATCATGGACACAATAATGCAAGCACACAAGAGACACAGAGTTTCACCGGGGAAAACCAAGAAGGTGAAAAACCCCGCAACTTCCTCAGAGATAGATAGAGCAATGATACAACCCAAGTACAAGAGATAGTCCTCCTACCAGCAGCTTCTCCTCCTCCACTAGTGCGCCACTCTCCAATGAGTGTGTGAGTGAAGAATAGAATGATCAAATAGAGTGCCTCCCGCACTATTTATACATGACTTGACTTCCCTAATAACCTTTACTAGGTCGGCCTCAACTTAACCACATATCATAATGCTGATAGGGTCGACCCCCAATATGGTGGTCTAATAACCCTTTAACCCACATGACTTATACAGGGCCGACCCCATTAAGGTGATTTAATAACCCATCAAGTATAAGTTATGACACTTACAATATAGATGACGACACTTCCGTATAGAGGAATAATAACATCTCTATAGGAATACAATATACATATATGTGAAATACATTCCAAAGTTACAATTACATCAACACTCCCTCTTAACTAGGAAGGTATTTCTCGACATAGATTTGCTAGCACAAGTCTTCTTCTCTGGATCATCGTCACTGGATCATTGACATCGAATCATCGTCATCGTCACTGCTGCTGCTATCTCAATCAATCTCTGAATTACTCGTCATAGGAAGTTCTACAGAGCCAGCCCTTTTTCATGTTGGATGTAGGCCCACCACCTGTAGGTCTTCATCATCTCTGGCCATACTGTGGATCCCAGGACTAATTACGTGCGTCAATAAAACCTCAAAAGAGCATCCCGGGACTGATTATGAGCTTACTGCTAAACCTATCGGATCTCCCAGGATCTTTTACATGTTGACTATCACAAAACCTTTAAAGAGTGTCTTGCATCCTGCAAGTACTCTAAAGAGCATCCCAGGACTGATTACGAGCTTACTGCTCAACCTCTCAGATCTATAGGGCTGATTATATGTGACCCCACACACCACAAAAACTTTAAAGAGTGTCTTGCATCCTGTAAGTACTCTAAAGAGCATCCCAGGACTGATTACGAGCTTACTGCTCAACCTCTCGGATCTCTAGGGACGATTACATGTGGTTAGGAAAAACCTTTAAAGAGTGTCTTGCATCCTGCAAGTACTCTAAAGAGCATCCCAGGACCGATTACGAGCTTACTGCTCAACCTCTCGGATCTCTAGGGTTGATTACATGCCTCTAGTAGCAAAACCTTGAAAGAGCATCCCAGGACTTATTTACGAGCTTACTACTCAACCCGTCTGGATCTTTATATCCCAGGTTTTTACGAGCACACCGCTCTACCTGTACGGATCTTGAGGATCTTTTCTATGCTACTTGCACAACCTGTCCACGGCCACAGAGTATCAACTTGATACTCATCATACATCATCCTGATCATCATCATAGCATCGTCCTGATGCATATCATCCAGAGGATCGTCCTGATACTCATCACACATGATCATCCCGATCATCGCCACTGCATCGTCCTGATACTCATCCATGATCATCCTGATCATACAATGCATCCACCTGATGCATACAAAGTATCTACCTGATACATATCATCATACATGATCTACCTGATCATACAAGTATCCACCTGATACATATACAAATACATGATCCACCTGATCATACAATATATCCATCTAATACATATACAAATATATGATCCACCTGATCATACAATGTATCCACCTGATACATACATAAGTACATGATCCACCTGATACATATATAAATACATGATCCACCTATTCATATCAAGCATCCAACATGATGCATATACGAATGCATGATCCAACTGATCATATCAAGCATCCAACATGATGCATATTCAAATACATGATCAAACTGATCAAAGCATCCAACATGATGCATGTACAAAGCAGTAACTGGAGCAACGTCTTGATGCTCATCATCCAGCGCTTACATCCACAACCATGGGAAGGATCCTCCTCTCACCATGCTTGGAATGGCTCCTGCAAATGTGTCCATCACTTCTCCCTTGAAGTGTCATCAATCTGAAGAACACCAAGCCTCTCTCTGAAGTACTCAAACTTCACTCTGGCTAGTGGTTTCGTCAACACATCTGCAACCTGCTCATCCGTCGCAACATAGAGGAGCTTCACTGCTCCTCTCTGCACCATATCCCTGATATAGTGATATTTGATCTCAATGTGTTTCGACCTGTCATGGAACACCGGGTTCTTAGACAACTTCACACAACTCTGGTTGTCACAAAAGATACCAGTAGCATCCAATGGAAGATCAAATAACTCAGACAGTAGCTTCCTCAGCCATACTGCCTCACAACTAGCCGAACAAGCTGCAACATACTCTGCTTCGGCTGTACTCAGTGCTACACAGGACTGCTTCCTGCTAAACCAAGAGATCACACCTGATCCCATACTGAAGCAGCACCCAGAAGTGCTCTTCCTATTTGCAGCACTGCCTGCCCAATCTGAATCAACATAACCCTCCAGGTTAAACTTTTGATTCACATCATACTTGAGCCCATAATCAATTGTACCCTTCAGGTACCTCAAAATATGCTTTACAGCAACCAGGTGAACACCTCTCGGATCCGTCAGGAATTGGCTCAATGTGTTCACCGCAAAACAAATATCTGGTCTCGAATTTGTCGGGTACATCAAGGACCCAATCATCTGACAATACATCGTGACATCAACCGGCTCAGATGAAGCATCACACAGAAGCTTCAGGTTCGATGCCATAGGTGTGGCCATGGCTTTGCAGTCCATCATCCTGAACCTCTTAAGGATCTCTACTGTATACTTCCCTTGTCCAAGGAAGATCCCATCTATACTCTGCCACACCTCCATGCCTAGAAAATAGTGCATCATCCCCAAGTCCTTCATCTCGAACTCGGCTGCAAGCTTCCTCTTGGTGTCGACAATCAACCCATCCTCTCCTATAACAAACAGGTCATCCACATATAGGAGTAGTATCACATGTTTGCCTTCCTCAACCTTGTAGTAAATGTTGGAATTTGCTTTACTCTTGGTAAAGCCCAAACTGGATAGAAAGTTGTCTATCCTACCATACCAAGTCCTAGGAGCTTGCTTCAAGCCATACAAGTCTTTCTTCAACCTGCACACATATGACTCCCTGTCATGTGTCTCAAAACCAAGTGGCTGCTCCACATACACTTCCTCCTCGACTACACCATTCAAGAAAGTTGTCTTGACATCCATCTGGTGTATCTTCCATTTCATCACTGCAGCCAGGGAAAGTATTGATCTGATGGAAGTGTACCTGGCTACAGGAGCACAAGTCTCTTCATAGTCTATTCTCTCTTTTTGGGAGAAGCCACGAGCTACAAACCTTGCTTTGTAATTTTCCTATGCTTCCATCTGCAGCATGTTTGATCTTATAGATCCACATGGAAGTCACGACAGACTTCCCTTCTGGTCTGGGACCACATCTCAACCATCATTCTTCATGATCGACGGATCATGGCATTCTTCCATTACTTCATCCCGGATCCTGGGAACTTCAATATCTTCAATAGATAGCTTTGTTACTGGAACAAATGTTGTAGTCCTTCTTTTGTAGGTGATGGTATACTATCTTTTCTACAAAACAAGTTAAATTGCATGATTAGAAACATCTCATAGTTTTCAGAACAATTTCTTACACATAAAGAAATATGTCATACAGTCATGCAATTATTTTAGCCAATGCTTCAATACAACATTTATCCATATCCCGTAACTTTCTAGATGTCTTCCAATCTCTACCAGAACATTGTTAAGAGTGTGCACAACTCCCAACATGTCAGCAAAGAGGTTTCATTCTAGATAAGTAGCAATGGAATGTTGTACAGTGCCATAGGCCACTTACCCATTACATGCGTATTAGTAGTATACTGTTCATTAATGCAATTATTCTAATATGCATAATACACAACCTAAGTCTAGGAACATAAGTATATACATTATTGAACAATATTATTTAAACAATCAAATATACAAGAAATGACAATTCAAATACTTATCTTTGTTTGTTTGTTGGGTGGACTCCCTCTCAATCTTTGTTTCCTTGCAGGAACTGCTGGAGTGTGCTCCCTCTTGATCTTTGCTTCCTGGATTACCTGTCCTTGAACTTATATCCATTCTCGATCACTATGCATGCTTACTAGTATCATCATTGTGTTATCCTCGACATCTCATACGTAATCATACATTTATTAGTATAATCTTAATACTATCAAAACACAATAATCTTAAACATGTATAGTCATGATCATTTCAAACACAGATAATAAGCATTAGCATTTAAAGTTTCAGGGAAGACTTCTCTTACTCATGCATATTCATATTTTACCATAGAACTCTTCTGGTTAGTCATATCATCAATCAAAGTAAGAAGCATAATATGCCTAAACCCATGATTACTAACTTCAATGAATAATCATTATCAATCATGCCATGTATACTTATATAAGAGATCCTAACACAAGGTAGGATTCTAACTTGATATAGGAAAAACATACCTGGATTAGCATGCTAGCTAGTTATGTCTAACATACCCGCATAATGTCTTCTTGTTCTCTTCAATGACTTGTGCTAGTAACCTGCATATCTCATAGGTTAACCATTATAGAACCAAGTTATACATACCTCATAGGTAGATCTTCTATGTGATCCATGACAATGGATGAATCTTTGTCTTCATGTCACCATGGTCATATGTTCTTGAACTAGAACATGATTTGTCTTTCTTGATGTACCTTTCATGTTAGTGGACAACATAAACCTCATACAACACCACAGTGCATTAGTACAATCATAAGTGTCAAAACCCTAATCAATGAATATATTCTATCATGCATTCATATTTTTATTAAGGTGATACGACAAGTCTAAAATTAATCAAGATTGTACTAATCTCAATGAAGACAAACATAAACTTAATCATGAACAGATTTCCAAACATACCCGTAAGTCATACCTGTCGAGTTTGCTTGTAATCTTCTTATGTAAGGCCTTAGCCTCATCTCCCTCTGAAACTGGAACTTCTTCACTTATGCAGGTGACCAATCCATTCTCTTCTAGGATTAACCCAATCGACTTGATTTGCAGAAACTGGATCTGGAGTTGGAGCTGGATCAGGGTTTGTTAGGGAAACCCTAAACATTCAAACTTTGAATTTCAAACTTCTGAAAGGATAGAAAGATGCGCCTTGATGAGCTGATCAACCTGGTATACTCAAAATTTGAAAACTGTAAAGTTTCACCCCTCAAATTTGCTTTTCAATCTTCCAGATTCACTAGGGAGGACTCTGAATTAGTGTTTGAGTTTCCCGGAGCTTCACCCAACCAAATAGTTTGATCCAAAGCTCTAAACTTTGATTTTTCCAACGAGCTTCCAGCTATGGTCACAGATTTCAAAAATTCTCATTTTTGCAAAAGCCCTAATTTTTCACCTTTCCGATCAAAGTCCCGAACTAGGGTTTGATCAAGCCTGACCTTCTGCTCAACCAAAAAATTCAATCTTGGTCTCTAAATTTTGATTTTGATGAGGAGAATCCAGCCGTGGTCTCCGATTACAAAAAATCCAACTTTCTCTGAAACCCTAAATTCTCGTAGCCATGAATGAAGGTGCTCAAAATCCAATTCTGTTTTGACAGAAATATGCACCTGATTGTTTCTGGTGTAACTTAGAAATTTTGGATCTACAGGATCTAAAAATTCTGCCTGTGGTAGCCTGACCTGTTAAATTTCAAACCCTACAAGTTTGACCTCAAATGGATTCTATGAGAGAGATTTATGCCAAATGTCGCAACGTGACCTTTTTGTGGGATAAAACAAGAGAGCGAACTTGTATAGAGTGCCACGTGTCACTAGTTCAATTTCGGCCTCTGAAAATTGGACTTATGAAAGTACAATCCGTTCCCTACCTGCCACTTTTTACTAAATTTCATTTGGAGCTTCCTAGCCCAAGTTGTGACCTTTTTTCCTCGATCACCTATTTATGACTGAGATCTGGAAGAGGCAGAAACCCTATATTGTACAGATCATAAATATGAAAGTACAACGAATTAGAGGCTCTCCTTCGGACACAAGGTACATGGGGATCTTATCTTCGACCTGTAATATTTTCAGATCCTGAAACTTCGCCAAAATGAATTTATAGCGAAAGTGATACAATGACTGGTTTTTGCTATATCAAGCCCTACCTTCGCAAGTGCAACAAGTGTCATAAATGGCATCCCATGCCTTTTTTCAGGCTAGCTTTGATACCATGATAGTTTTTCAGGAATTTTAATCTGATCTAGGATCTTAACTGAGAGAATAACATGTACAACATAGCTACAGCATATCAATCATGGACATAATAATGCAAGCACACAAGAGACACAGAGTTTCACCGGGGAAAACCAAGAAGGTGAAAAACCCAGCAACTTCCTCAGAGATAGATAGAGCAATGATACAACCCAAGTACAAAATATAGTCCTCCTAGCAGCAGCTTCTCCTCCTCCACTAGTGCGCCACTCTCCAATAAGTGTGTGAGTGAAGAATATAATGATTAAATAGAGTGCCTCCCGCACTCTATTTATACATGACTTGACTTCCCTAATAACCTTTACTAGGTCGGCCTCAACTTAACCACATAGCATAATGTTGACAGGGCCAATCCCCAATAGGGTGGTCTAATAACCCTTTAACCCACATGAATTATACAGGGTCGACCCCATCAAGGTGGTCTAATAACCTATCAAGTATAAGTTACGACACTTACAATATAAATGACGACACTTCCGTATAGAGGAATAATAACATCTCTATAGGAATACAATATACATATATGTGAAATACATTCCGAAGTTACAATTACATCAACATAAAAAATCTATCTAACAAAAACTATGTAATAAAAACTATAAATAAAAAAAACTACTTATATATAAAATATATTAAAAAAAACTATTAATACAGATTGTTCATTTGTATTAAATAAGGGAAAATCTATATAATATCTATTGTATTATACTGTAATACAATATTAATAACTGTATTACAATATAATACATTATTAATACAATCTGTATTACAGTGATATTGTAATACATATTGTATTAACACTGTATTAATACAATCTATATTACAGTGGCACTGTAATACAGATTGTATTAATAATGTATTAATACAATATGTATTACAATATTATTGTAATACATATTTTATATTACAATGCAGAATTGCAAAATATAAAAAAAAACAATACTAACCTTCCCACCATCGAGGCTCGAGCAAAGCTGCAACAGATTTCGAACTCCTCCACCAACGAGCTGGCCTCCTCCACAACCTGACCTCCTTAGCATTGACCGAACTCCTCCACAACCCGACCTCCTCCACAATCGTCCCTCCAGCGATGAGAGATGAACGAACTAAGAGCGATGAGCAAAACATGATTGATGATGAAGGAAGGGACTATCGGGACTATTTATAGCCTCCCACACAGTCCATTTTCCCTCCAAAATGGAATAACACAGGCCCCAACGATAAACTGGCGCAAAAAAAACCTTAGAGTCCGCCCTAAATTTCGAGAGAATGCTTCTCACTGCACGACTGAGTCACCCCGAGTTTTTCCCAAGTCCGACCGAGTTCCTGATTTTGTGCAAGTTTTCGTGCGTGGCGAGTTTGCAGGCAAGTTTGTGGTGGTTAATTGGTGCGGGAGTGCACTTGTCCAAACTCACGAGTACTCGCGAGTACAAGACGAGTCATGCTTCATTGATAAATACAATCTGGTGTGACCCTTGGCTTCATATTCCAAGTAATCTTTTGGACTTCCAATGACACTTCATTTTCTCCAATGTGACTTTTACTAACCATAATGGGTTAGGTTTCCAATATTCCCCCCTTAATTTGAATGGGTGTTTGTGAGTCCCATAATTTACTGAAAGAGAGTTGAAAATTGGATGTGAACAACTGCCAAAGGTTGAACATCTCCTACTTGCCAATGTGGCCATGTGCCAAGTAAGTTAGCAGAAGTTGAAGTCTTCTACTAAGTGGTGGTTAATTGGTGCGGGAGTGCACTTGTCCAAACTCATGAGTACTCGCGAGTACAGGACGAGTCATGCTTCATTGATAAATACAATCTGGTGTGACCCTTGGCTTCATATTCCAAGTAATCTTTTGGACTTCCAATGACACTTCATTTTCTCCAATGTGACTTTTACTAACCATAATGGGTTAGGTTTCCAATATTCCCCCCTTAATTTGAATGGGTGTTTGTGAGTCCCATAATTTACTGAAAGAGAGTTGAAAATTGGATGTGAACAACTGCCAAAGGTTGAACATCTCCTACTTGCCAATGTGGCCATGTGCCAAGTAAGTTAGCAGAAGTTGAAGTCTTCTACTAAGTAGTAAAATAAGTTGCTTTCTATATTGGTGGTTTTAGGATGACCACAAACTCAGACGTTTTGGATGACCACAAACTGAAAAAGGTTAGAAAAAGAAATAGAGGCTAATGTCTTCTATTAAATGGTAGTTTTACGCTGACCCAAACCAAAAATGTGGTTTTGGATGACTACAAACGAAAAAACTGGTTTTGGTAGAAGCAACAAAAGGTGAGGTCTGCTACTAAATGGTGGTTTTAGGCTGACCACAAATCCAACATGTAGTTTTAGGATGACCACAAACCCAAAAGGTAGCAGAAGCAACCAAAGCTAATGTCTTCTACTATGTGGTGATTTTAGGCTAACCAAAAACCAAAAGAGTTTTGGAACAAGACTTTATTTCTATCTTCTGGTACATCTACGATTCTCATAGAGGCTCTGGCTCGAGGCTTTGGTTGCTAGCTCTAGTTCTAATTGTGGATCAGAATCACTTGTTCTTTGTTTGATTGATAGGGGTTTGAAACTTGAATCTTGACTAATCCATGACAACCCCCCTATCAGGTACAAGGTGAAAAGCATGAAGTCTATCTATTTCCAGTTTTGTCAAAACTCAAGATTGAATTCTTTTGTATGAGTGATATATTTTCTTGGTTGTTGATGACCATCGCCAAGAATGGATCCACCCATAGCAAATATTCAATCTTGTAGGTTTCTTTAGTTTTGAACATCTATATGAAGAACGATTGTGCTTCCCTCAATGTTGACAAGGATGGAGATAGAAACATTGATCCTCCATGTGGCTAATTCGATGATAATGTTGGCATTGATGTTGAATAGGCGAGGTTGAATCTTCTTGAAGGAATCCAAAACTCTGAAACTGGTTTGGCTTGGCATAATCTAGTATATGAAAGGTAATTTTTTTTGTCATATCCATCACTTGTTCTATGTTTGTTGTTCCTAAATTCTTCCCAATGTTTGATGATGGGCTTAGAAAGATTATGTTGAACATGTTCATGAAGGTATTCGTTTTTTGCATCTGTAGTTGTTTCACTAAGTTGTCATGTGTTGATAATTGATAGGAATCGTTCAAATTCAAAAAGATGGTTGTTTTTAACAAGAACTAGTTCAGAATGTCGTTTCCTTTGTTGTATTTTGTCATGCTGGAGTTGTGATGGAGTTTGGAGAAGGTTCACTTTGGTTGGTAAATCCTGCAAACAAGTTAGCACAGATCGGAGAGTTTCTTTGTTGATTGTGATTGTATCATCAACAATAGTATGTATTAGAGTGTTAAGTAACTTTAATAATATTTAAGTCTCAACGATTTGAAAGACTGACTCATACCTTAGAGGGATTCTTGCAACTCTGCCCTTTGACAATAAAACTCAATAATAGATGTTTTGGACTCAAAAGATGAAGGGTGTCGAGTTCAACCAAGAACGCACCCATTTACAAATACAATTCAACTTGATATTGATTTGACATTCACAAGAACTAGTTTAAGTACAAGTTATAAAAAAACTTACAAAAAATAACTATTTGCAAGTTGAATTGGTCTCCAAATGAATGCTTTGTGATGCTTTGAGTCATTTGATGATCACATCATCATGCGTTGGGAAGTCGATCATTCAAGTGTTGGCTTGGGGGAGGTGATGCGATGGTACAACAAAGTCTAAAATTGGGTGGGGATGCGATGCACTACATTGCCTACAGTGATATGAGCACTTGGCATTCCGCATACTCTAAGGTACCAAGCTTAGGTTCGGTTAGGTTGGTTTCAGTGAGGCATATTCCAGGTGATACTTGCAGTTGATGGTCATTTCCAACTAGCAAGATCATGTCGGAGCTGCGTGGAGACTAGGATTTTGGACGGTATGGTATCAGATCCATGTTCGATTATTGGCATGTGTCTCTTCATGACCAATGCCCCCTTCATCGGATGTGCTAATGGGCCCGCGTTGACGAGGACGTCAACATCTTTAAGTGGGGGAGATTTTAATGACCCTACGTTGAGTGCCATTGTCAATGGCGTGACAGAGGGCGTGTCAGGATGCATTAGTTAAGGGTGCATGGAAAGTTCATATGATTTTTTTAGCCTTGGTGGCAATGTGTCAACCATGATAGGACAATGGTGTCGATAGTTGAAATGAAGGTATGTGGCCGGGCAGAGCCAGGACAGGACCTTCGGGCACCATTGAGGATTGAGAGTAGATGGGAAAGCGCATCTTCATGCGTTGGGAAGTAGGTCATCCAAGTGTTGGCTTGGAGGAGGCGATGCAATGATACATCATTGTCTAAGGTTAGGTGGCGATGTGATGGACTACATCGCCTATGGTGAAACGAGCACTTGGCATTCTGCATACTCTAAGATGCATGGCTTAGGCTCGACCAGGTTGGTTTCGCTGAGGCATAGTTTGGGTGATACTTGCAGTTGATGGTCATGCCCAACTAGCAAGATCATGTCGGTGCCACGCAACGACTAGGCTTTTAGACGGTATGGGATGCTCGAGAGGGAAAACAAGTCTAGTGCCATGACAATTTTCCTTTTTTAAATATATCTACTTAATAATATTCAACAAATAAACCATAGATTGAAACATGCAGCAAGTCTAATTTTGATTTTTTAAAGAAATGTAGATTCATTTTTTTTGCATGAGATAGAGTAATCCAAGTATTGATTTTTTTTAACTGAGTATGGAAGGTTGAGAGAGAATAAAAGTGTTAAGAAGTTGGGACAGTGAAATCCTTGTAGATTTACTATGAGGGCCTTGCTTCGAAAGGTCTATGAAAGAGAGGGGTTACTCAAGTCTAACACTGGTCTTCTCGATGAATGAAATAACCTGCAAAACTTATCATATGCAAAGTAGAGTAGTTTCTCCTTGTCTTGTTCTCTTCTAGGTGAAAATCTACATAGAAAATGTTAATATAGCATAATACTATGCAAGTAAGTATGCTAAAAATATCATTTTTCCATTTAATAAAACTATCTTAAGAAGTAATCTTAATATAGGTTCTATTCAACTGGGTAGTAAAACCCCTTCAATGACCAATGAACATAATCCACAATGACCAACGGACATAATTCAAGTTACCTAAAATGAACATTAGGCAAGTAACAATCCACACCAATGCAAATAGATCCACAATATAGCCTCCAAAGCCTTTCCTTCTTATTACCAAATTTTTTCCAATAAAGAGTACAACAATAGCTTTGACCAACTGCTAAACAACCATAAAATGAAATTGGGGGGAGAGCTTGCCTATATAGCAAGATAGAGCAGGGTTACACTTCATGAGGAAGAGAGGTGTATGAATAAGTGCCTCTTCTATTTGAGTTAACTAGAGCAACTATGCCACTCCTTATATGGAACTAGAGATCAATTGAACACCTTTGCAATTAGCTAGAGGTCAAAATGACACCTTTACAATTAACAAGGAGCTCAATAAACGCTAATGTGTTGGAGTCATTTTCCAACAACACATAATTTATTTGGGATTAACATCCTAATTACATCTTATCCTAAGTATTTTTACTCAAATATGTGCTTACATCATCAACATATCATTAGTTTCAGTCAACTAAGCCTCCTCCTTCATTTGGGGAGCCAACTGGGTCATCAAATTCAGTTAACTGGGCCTCCTCCATCATTCAGGGAGCCAACTAGGGTGATTTGCATTATTAATGTGCCCTACTTAGTTCAACTGGGTGTGTTTCACCTAACAATAAACTAACTCGAGTAAGAAAGGCACCCTCCTACTAAGTTTGACCTAATTTTGGGTAATTTCACCTAAAAATCAGTTAACTGAATTCAAAAAGGTGCCCTCCCCTAATTTTGGGCAATCAATTGATTTCTAGACTCAGTTAGACTCAGTTTGACAGTTTGAGAGTCTGTTAGAGTCAATTAGTTGGCAGTTAAGCGGTTAATTGATGTGCTGAGTGGTGTTAATTGACTAGTAAGCCACTCTCATGCATTCAATTCGAATGACCTCTCTAGGATTCAGATTGTCTGGCTATTATTTCCATTGTTACACATTGTAATCATATTCTGAGTTAATGATAATGCATGAACTGCTACAAACCTTTTGCACCAGTTTTTTGACACACAATTTTTCGCATGCATCTCTAGTAACTGTTGTTCTTGTTTCCTAGATCTGTTGTGCTTGAATTTAACATGGTATCAGAGCCATGGAAGGACAAGGCAACTCTTCTACAGATTTTTATTGATGAAGCTTTTTGCACCAGTATTTCTGCACCAGTGCTTTCTGCACCTGTGTTTTCTACACTAGTGCTTTCTGCACCAGTGCTTTCTGTACCTGGATCACATATGAAGCTTGAGCAAGATTGCTCAAAATTATTCCAACACTGCACCAGAAGCTAAAAGTTTTCCATATAAATCCTGGATAATTGTGAATCTGTTTTATCAAGCTTGCTTGATAGGCTATGCCGGGTGTGATGCAACTTGAAAAGTGCAGGTTGTCGACCTAAAGATTGTTTGTTTGTTTTTTAATGCAGGTTTCTCAAATCCTCCTATTGCATTCTCTATAGCAAGATGGAATCTTATTCAAACCAACCTCTTACTCCTTTCAACTATCATCAGTGGAAGGATGATATAGAGATAGTATTGCGCTCCAAGGGACTCTACATATTTACTATGGGCACAGAACCAGGGCCTAATGCAACTACAGAGAAGTCCAAGTTCTTCAATAAGCTTGATGAAGCTTATGGTTTCTTATGCCTCAATATTTCAAAATACCTTTTCCATCACAACGGCTTGAAGATTCCAAAATAAGCATGGGAACAACTTGCCACACTCTTCGGAAAACATGATGATATGATGGCTTATCAGTTAGAGAATGAATTGATTTCCCTCAATCCTAGAAATTTCGAGACGATCAATGAGTTTTTCATCAAGTTCAAGCATTTGGTGCTTTAGTTGAAGCAATGTGGGGTCGAGAAGAAGGATGATCAGTTGATCCTTTCAAAGCTAGGAGCATATTATTCAATGTTTTTCTCTACCTTTCATTCGGGAAAACTCACCATTCCGAATTGGAAGATGCCATGAATGGATTCATTGAGTCCTTAACAAAAGAGCATGCCAAGATTGTTTAGATGGGGTCCATGAGATCCTCCAAAGATAAAGCCCTATTTGCTGGAGGACCCAAGGCTACGAATGCTAAAGGAAATAAAAAGCAGAAGGAGAAGACCAAGTTTGATCATCCTAAGCAGAAGGAGAAGACCAAGCAGTCAGATGAGCCCTCAGGTTCAAGAAAAGACAAGCAAAAGGGAAAGGAGAAGACAAAGTGTTCTTACTGTGGTAGGGGATTTCATCCTGAAAGCTCATGCATGAATAAAAATATTGATCAGATGGCCCTTCTCTTGGAGAGGAATAATATCACTCTTCCAGATGGAACAATGAAGAAGGAAAATGGAGACCAAAATGATCATCCAGAAAGAGGTCATGCGCTCATGGCAAGTGTTTCGAATTCAAAATATCTTCTCATAGATTCAGGAGCTTCGAATCACATGGTTGCAAGAAAAGATTCTTTCTCATCATTGGACTCCAACAGCTGCATCTCCATCCACATGGGAGATGATTCACAAATTTCATCGAAAGGAAAAGGTACAATCCAACTATAACATGACATTTTTCAAAAGGTTCTATATGTCCTTTCTCTAGCTTCGAACCTCATTTCTGTGTATTAAATGACACACACTGGTTTTCCCAAGAAGGTTGTATTGAACCCTAATGATGTTGAAATTTCTGATATTAGCACTGGAAAACTCATTGCAATAGGCAAGGCTAATCATGTTGCAAAAACATATGAGTTTTCCCAATTTCTGCCGTATTCAAAGGCAAGTGACCTTTTGACTCATGGAAATGAGGTTACCCAGCTATGTCATGAGAGGTTTGGACACCTAGATTATAAATATTTGCAGCTGCTACAAAATAATTCCATGGTTGAAGGCCTTCCAAACATAAAATCCTTAAAAGGGATATGCAAAGGTTGCATCATTGGCAAGCATCCTGATCACAAGTTCGACCAAGGAAAAGCTAATAGGGATTCTTGTATTTTGGGGCTGATTCATAGTGATATCAGTGGTCCATTACCAAATCCCTCCATCAATGGATCACGTTATGCTCTCACATTCATTGATGACTTTTCCAGGTTCACATGGGTCTACTTTCTCAAGAACAAATCAGAAGTGTTTGAAAAATTCAAGAATTTCAAGGTTTCTGTTGAGACTGCTACTGGGAGCAAGCTAAAATATCTTAGATCTGATAATGGAGGATAATATATCAAAATGGAGCTGCTACAATGTTGTGTGGAAAATTGAATCCAAATCCAGCACACAGTCCCCTACACACCTCAGCAGAATGGTGTAGCAGAGAGGAAAAACTGAGCATTGAAAGAGATGGCTACTTGTATGCTTGAGTCGAAAGGTTTGGATTCAAATATTTGGGATGAGGCCATGAATGTTGATGCATAAATTCAAAACATATTTACACACTCATCCTTCAAAGGTCAAACTCCTTTCGAAGCCTACACTGGTCACAAGCCTGATGTGTCACATATCAGGGTTTTCGGGTCCACTGCATGGGCTAGAATTCCGATTGAGAAAAGAAGATATTTGGAACCACAATGTAATGAGTGCATACTCATTGGATATGTTGATTAATCCAAATGATACAAACTCATGGATATAAAATCCAAAATAATATTCATCGAGAGAAGTGTCCAATTTGAAGAACCGCTTCATGATCTATAATTAGTGGAGGAATAAATTGCGAAATTGCTTCCTCTTCCAGAAGAAGATTTGGGAGATTATACTGAAAGTTTATGTTCTGATATTTCTGATATTATGTATGATATTAATGAAAATGAAATATCAGTTTCAGATTCATATCCAGATGATCCCCCTCAGTTTCCAAAGTGGGTAGAACATACTCTCACATCTGCTGATCCTAACATTGGAAATCTTGCCCATCCAATAGAACCCGAGCAGAATTTCAAAGAGCAGGTATAGCTCTTTCATATGATGATCCCTTGCTGTCCAAAAAGTGTTTTTTGATGGTTGGATCAGATCCAAAATCATACTACCATTCCCACCAAGATCCGATATGGAAAACCGCCATGGATGAAGAGTACAATTCTCTTCAGAAAAATGCAACATGGGAGCTAGTTTCATTTCCACTTGGGAGGAAATTGGTTCAATGCAAATGGGTCTACCGAACCAAGTTTGTTGTTGATGGTCCAACCTGTAAATACAAATCTAGGTTGGTGGAAAAATGTTTCTCACAAGTCCAAGGTGTGGACTACACAAATTTTTTTGCATCGGTTGCAAAAATGGACTCAATTCGCCTAGTTTTGGCAATTTCCGCATCCAAACACTGGGAGGTGCACCACATGGATGTGAAGAGTGAATTTATTCATGGGGATATTTAGGAAGAGATCTACATGAAAAATACCGAAGGTTACATATCAAATCCGACACTTGTTTGTAGATTAAGAAAATCTTTGTATGGTTTAAAACAGGCCCCAAGAGCTTGGTATGCAAAGATGGACTCCTTTCTTATGTCGCAAAACTTTGCGAGATGAAAATCAGATCTGAATGTGTATATAAAACAACATGAAGTTAATTTTATGATCATTGTACTTTATGTTGATGAATTATTGATTACTGGAATCAATCTTGCTTCGATCGGCACTATAAAAACCGTTGTATACAAAGCATTTGATATGAGTGATTTAGGCCTGTTGAAGCAGTTTCTTGGTCTTGAAATCACTCAAAATTTTGATGGGATAATGATTTCTCAATATAAATATGCTTTGGACCTACTAGAGGAGTTCAATATGGAAGAATGTAAAGCTGCACCATTCCCATTCCTCTCAGGAGTCAGTCTTGATGATGGTGATTCTACACTGTTGGTGGATTTTATACTTTACCAACAATTGATTGGTAGTATTTTGTATCTGACACACTCTAGGCTTGATATTTATTATGTCGTGAGTGTTGTGTCAAGGTACATGCATAAACCCCATGAGATTCATTGGAAGGAAACCAAAAGGATCTTGCATTATGTGCAATGTACGAGACATTTTGGCATTCACTATGCTGTGGATTCTGATCTTGACTTGGTTGGATTCACTGGTTCAGATTGGGAGGGTGATAGCAATGATCGGAAGTCCACTTCCGGATATGTTTTCATGATTGGAATAGGGCCTATTTGCTGATCAAGCAAAAATCAGGCTGCCATTGCCTTATCTTCAGCAGAGGCAGAGTATCGAGGAGCAGTCAATGCTTGCATTCAGGAAATTTGGTTGCAGGGTATTATAGCAGAGTTTGATATTGGAAGCACCACTTATACTATAATTTTTTTTTTATAATCATATTGCTATCAATATTTCGACAAATCTAGTTCAGGTACATAGGACCAAGCATATCTATATCCACATGCACTACATCCGAGAGCTTGTGCATGACAGAACCATTATACTGCAATATTGCCCTAGATAAGAGAAAATTGCAGACATCTTCACCAAGAACTTCACTGAGAAGAAGTTCTCTTACCTCCGTTCATTATTGGGGTTGAGTTCTACTATGGTGAGGACATATTATATCCTTCAGTTTTCACTTTGAGGGGGGGTTTTCTTTCTCACTAGGTTTTTCCCTCTTTCCTCACTTAGATTTTTTGAGCATTTTTTGGATTATTTTTGTACTGGGTGACCTATGGCCTTTGTTGTCTGGGCCCTTTTATTATTTTATTTTACTCCTCCACATGAGATTAGATTAAGGGGGGGTGTTGGAGTCATTTTCCAACAACACATCATTTATTTGGGCTTAAAAACTAATTACCACTTATCCTAAGTATGTTTACTCAAATATGTGCTTATATCATCAGCAGATCATCAGTTCCAGTCAACTGGGCCTCCTCCTTCATTCGGGGAGCCAACTGGGTCATCAAATTCAGTTAACTGGGCCTCCTCCATCATTCAGGGAACCAACTAGGGTGATTTGCATGATTAATGCTCCCTACTCAGTCCAATTGGGTGTGTTTCACCTAACAATCAGCTAACTGGAGTCATAAAGGCACCCTCCTAATAAGTTTGACCTAATTTTGGGTAATTTCACCTAAAAATCAGTTAACTGAAATCAGAAAGGCGCCCTCCCCTAATTTTGGGCAATCAGCTGATTTCTAGACTCAGTTAGACTTATTTTGACATTTTGAGAGTCTATTAGAGTCAATTACTTGGCATTTAAGTGGTTAACTGATGCACCAAGTGGTGTTAACTGACCAGTAAGCCACTCTCATGCATTCAATTCGAATGAACTCTCTAGGATTTGAATTGACTGGCTATTATTGCCATTGTCACACATTGTAATCATCTGCTGAGTTAATGATAATGCATGAACTGCTGCAAACCTTTTGCACCAATGTTTTGACACACAATTTGCCGCATGTATCTCTAGTAATTGTTGTTCTTGTTTCCTAGATATGATGTGCTTGAATTTTACATCATGTGCCACCTCTAGAGACAAGAAGAGAAAAAAAGGAGTTGATTGAGACAAAAATCACATGCAACACCTCATCACTGTCTCAGAGCTCAATGAGGGCGCATTAGGGAAAATGGAATATTCCCTTTCACTTAACTCCTAAAATCACTAATTTTGTCTAGAGAATGCAAATTTGAGGGGAATTTGTCTCTAAAGGGTGCATAGGCTCAAAGAGGGGGTGTAAATGTGTGTATGATATACACTAAGGTGATTGACACTCCCTTTGACCATGAAACTCAATATTATTAGATATTTGACCCCCAAGAGACCTAAACTAACCACTAAAATGCAAAAAACCATGGTGACACAAGTAATGCATGACACAGGCACTAAGGACTAAGAACACGAACCTATGGAAGATGTAATAAGGATGCTCATGGATTTGGAGGCATGATTTGAGTGAAAAGATTTGACAATATAGATCACTAGAATCTTTATTTATCTTAGTAAAAAAAACTCTAAAGCACCTTTTACTATAACTGTCATAGTTGGGTAAACCTTTTACACATAATATAGGTGTCATGTTACTTTACAATCATCATCTTTTGACCATGGACAAAAGAGATGCAAAAGATGTAGAAAAAGGAGATATAAAAATAAGAGTGCTTAGGATAAGTCTTGGAACTACAAGTCTCTTGGTCTCTGCCATCTGTTATATGCTCAATTGTGATTGGATAGAACAACCAATTTGTAGAGAGATATGTTTAAATTATTGAAAAAAATGATGATCAATTACAAAATACATTGACCATTAAATATGGTACCTCATGCCTTTTCCATTTGAAATGGCACGTCATTTTCCCTTATAATTAATATAGCTTTTACATTAAGATCACCTTATTAATATTTCTTTATTAATGACGCTTTAGTAATTTTTATTGTTTATTTATTATTTGTGTTATTAATATATATGTTTATTACATTTCCCACTTCTTAAAAATTGCTTTTCCTCAAAGCAAGGGTAGAGAAGGGTGTTGTTGAAAGAAACTTTTAGTTTCCCATGATGAATATTCCTTTGATAAGTTCTTTCATTTAATAAGATATTCTTTAATTTTTTTGGAACGAATATTTCTTTCCTTAATAGATAGTATGCCTTCAAGTTCTAGGATCATTCTTCCTTCATCATCCAATATAGACGGTTCGTAATGCGCTATTTGATGTTGTCCTAACACCTTTTTGATGTTAGTTTTTCAACATTTAATTCAATCTGATCTAGGATCTTAACTGAAAGAACAACATGTACAACATATCAAGCATAAGAGACAAGAGACAAGAGACACAAAACATTTCACCAGGGAAAACCAAGAAGTTGAAAAACCCCACAACTTCCTCAGAGATAGAATAAGCACAAATAAAAAAGATCACAAAGATCACAAAGATCAAACCCCAAGAGATATATGACTGCAGCAGCTACTCCTCCTCCACTTGTGCGCACTCCTCTTCTCTCTCACTAATGAGAAGTGAGTGAAATGAGAGAATGTGTCAAATGAGAGAGTCACACTCTCTATCTATACTTTTACTTTCACTTGACCTTTACTCAACTAGGTCGGCCCCAACTTAACCACTTAACATAATGTTGACTGGGCCGACCCCACTAGGCTTGTCTAATAACCCTTTAACCCACATGACTCATACAGGGCCGACCCCATCAAGGTGTTCTAATAACCCATCAAGTATAAGTTACGACACTTACAATATAACTTGTGACACTTGCAAGTACAACTGACGACACTTCCAATCGGAGGAATAATACATCTGCGTTGGGGATACAATAAAGTACAAATGCAATATACAAGTGAATATCTTCCGAATTTACAAATACATAAACACTCCCTTCCCTCTTAACTAGGAAGGTATTCTATTGACACAAGTCATCAATACATATAGGCACAAGTCTTCAATTCTAGAGCTGGATCATCGTCACTGCTGCTGTACTCGCCATCTTGATCACTGGGCTATCTCTCAATTCTTCTCGTCATAGGAAGTTCTATAGAGCCATCCCTTTTTCATGCTGGTTGTAGGCCTAGCCTCCTGTAGGTCTTCATCATCTTTGGCCATACTGTGGAATCCTCATGACTGATTACGTGCGTCAACAAAACCTTGAAAGAGCATCCGAGCACAAACTATCAGATCTCCATGATCTTTTACATGTGACCATCGCAAAACCTCGAAAGGGCATCCAAGCATAGACTATTGGATCTCCCAGGATCTTTTACATGTGACCACCACCACAAAACCTCGAAAGAGCATCCGAGCACAGACTATCGAATCTCCCAGGATATTTTACATGTGGTTAGGAAAAACCTTAAAAGAGTGTCTTGCAACCTGCAAGAACTCTAAAGAGCATCCCAAGACTTTTACGAGAACATAGCTCAACCTATCGGATCTCCAGGACTGATTACATGCGTCTGGTAGCAAAACCTCGAAAGAGCATCTGAGCCCAGACTATCGGATCTCCCAGGATATTTTCTATGCTACCTGTAGCAAAACCTCGAAAGAGCATCCGAGCACAGACTATCCGATCTCCTGGGATATTTTCTATGCTACCTGCACAACCTGTCCATGACCAACCTGTAGCAAAACCTCGAAAGAGAATCCGAGCACAGACTATTGGATCTCCCAGGATCTTTTCTATGCTACCTGCAACAAAACCTCGAAAGAGCATCCAAGCACAGACTATCAGATCTCCCAGGATCTTTTACATGCTACTTGTACAATCTGTCTGCAGAGTATCATCCTGATACTCATAATCATACTAATCATCATCATATAGTACATCATCCTGATGCACATCATCATCACATGATCATCGTCATAGCATCGTCCTGATGCATGTCATCATCGCATGATCATCTTGATCATCGTCACAGCCTCGTCCTGATGCATATCAACATCGCATGATCATCCTGATCATCGTCACAGCATCGTCCTGATGCATATCATCATCGCATGATCATACTGATCATTGTCACAACATCGTCCTCTTCAGATCATCTCATCGTCCATGAAGCAAAACCCAGATGCACATCATACAACACTTACACCACCGACATGGGAGAACACATCTACCACCATTCGGGGAAGGCTCCAGCCCTTACTTTTTCACCATGGGAGAACACATATACCACCATGTGAAAAATGACTCAGCAATTACATCACGACCATGGGAGAACACATCTACAACCATGTCGAAAAAGCTCGGTAATTACATCATGGCCATGGGAGAACACATCTACAACCATGTCAGAAAAGCCCATGTGCATCTACGTCTTCTGGACTCATCACTTCCCCTTGGTAGGAACCTCGATTTGAAGTACACTAAGCCTCTCTCTGAAGTACTCAAACTTCACTCTGGCTAGTGGTTTGGTTAACACATCTGCAATCTGCTCATCTATCGCAGCATACTGGAGCTTTATTGCTCCTCTCTGCACAATATCCCTGATATAGTGATATTTGATCTCGATGTGATTCAACTTGTCATGGAACACCGAGTTCTCTGACAACTTCACACAAATCTGGTTTTCACAATAGATACAAGTAGCATCCAACTGGAGATCAAATAAATCAGACAATAGCTTCCTTAGCCATACTACCTCACAACTAGCCGAACAAGCTGCGACATACTCTGCTCTGGCTGTACTCAGTGCTACCCACGATTGCTTCCTGCTAAACCAAGAGATCACACCTGATCCCATTCTAAAGAAACACCTCAAAGTGCTCTTCCTATCTGCAGCACTGCCTTCCCAATCTGAATCAACATAACCCTCCAGGTTAAACTTTTGATTCGCATCATACTTGAGCCCATAATCAACTGTACCCTTCAGGTACCTCAGAATATGCTTTACAATAATCAGGTGAACATGTCTAGGATCTGTCAGGAACTGTCTCAAGGTATTCACCACAAAGCAAATATCTGGTCTCGTGATCGTCAGTTACATCAAGGACCCAATCATCTTACGATACATCGTGGCATTAACTAACTCTGATGAAGCATCACTCAATAGCTTTAGGTTCGATGCTATAGGTGTGGCCATGGCCTTGTAGTCCATCATCCCGAACCGCTTCAGGATCTCTACTGCATACTTCCCTTGTCCAAGGAAAATTTCATGTGCACTCTGCCACACCTCCATACCTAGAAAGTAATGCATCATACCCAAGTCCTTCATCTCAAACTCGGCAGCAATCTTCCTCTTCGTGTCGACAATCAATCTATCCTCACTTGTCACAAACAGGTCATCTATATACAATAGGAGTATCATTGGATTTCCTTCCTCAACCTTGTAGTAAAGGTTGGAATCTGCTTTACTCTTGGTAAGAGCCCAAACTGGACAGGAAGCTGTCTATCCTGCCGTACCATGTCCTGGGTGCTTACTTCAAGCCACACGAGGCTTTCTTCAATTTGCACACATTCAACTCCCTGTCATGTGTCTCAAATCCGAGTGGTTTCTCCACTTCCTCTTCGACTACATCATTCAAGAAAGCTGTCTTGACATCCATCTGGTGTATCTTCCATTTCATCACTTGCCTTGTATTTCTCTATGCTACTATCTGCAACATGCTTGATCTTGTAGATCTACTTGGAAGTCACAACAGACTTCCCTTCTGGTCTTGGGACCACATCCCAAACATCATTCTTCATGATCGATTGGTATTCCTCGATCATGGCATCCTTCCATTACTGCATCACGGATCCCGAGAACTTCATATTCTTCAATATATTCAATAGATAGCGAACTTCGTTGTTGGAACAAATGTTGTTGTCCTTTTTTTGTAGGTGATTGTACATGATCTTTCCTACAAGTCAAATTCAATTGCATGATTAGAAACTTCTCATAGTTTTTAAATACAAATTCTTAGTCATGCAATTATCTTAGCCAATGCTTCAATACAACATTTATCCATATCCTGTATTCGCACGGTAACTTTCTAGATGCCTTCCATCTCTACCAGAACATTTGTTAAGAGTGTGCACAACTCCCAACATGTTAGCAAATAGGTTTCATTCTAGATAAGTAGCAATGGAATGTTGTACAGTACCATAGGCCACTTACCCATTACTTGCATATTTAGTAGTATCTTGTTCATTAATGCAACTTTTCTAATATGCATAATATACATCCTAAATCTAGGAACATAAGTATGTACATGAATGGACAACATTATTTAAGTAATCATATGATAATTCAAATACTTAACTTTGTTTAGTTGTGGGTGGACTCCCTCTCAATCTTTGCTTGTTTGCAGGAACTACTGGAGTGTGCTCCCTCTTGATCTTTGCTTCCTGGATTATCTGTACTTGAACTTATATCCATCCTGGACCACTATGCATGCTTAAGTGTGCACCAGTGTCATCATTGTGTCATCCTCAAGATCTCATACATAATCATACATCCATTAGTATAATCTCAATACTATCAAAACATTATGATTCTAAATAATATTAAACATGTATGGTCATGATCATTTCATACACAGGTAATTTATCGCAAGCGTTAGTATTCAAGGTTTCAGGGAGTACTTCTTTTACTCATGCATATTCTTATTTGACCATAGGACTCTTCTGGTTAGTCATATCATCAATCAAAGTAAGAAACATAATATGCATAAACCCTTGATTACTTAAACTTCTAACTTCATGAATAATCATAATCAATCATATAAAAGTATACTTATATGAGATCCTAACACAAGGTAGGATTCTAACTTGATATAGGAAAAACATATCTGGATTATCATGCTTGCTAGTTATGTCTAACATACCCACATAATGTCTTCTTGTTTTCTTCAATGACTTGTGCTAGTAACCTGCATATCTCATGTCCAAATTATACATACCTCGTAAGTAGAGCTTCTATGTGATCCATGACTATGCCGATGAGTCTTTGTATTCATGTCACCATGGTCATATGTTCTTGATCTAGAAATTGATTTTCCTTTCTTGATGTACCCTTCATGTTAGTGGACAACATCATCCTCATACAACATCACAATGTGTTAGTACAATCATAAGTGTCATACCCCTAATCAATGAATGTATTCACATGCATTCATACTTTTACTAGGGTGATAAGACAAGTATAAAATTAATCAAGATTGTACTAACCTCAAATGAAGACAAACATATCATAAACTTAATCATGAACATATTTCAAAACATACCTGTATCTCTTCAAGTCATACCTGTCGGGATTGCTTGTAATCGTCTTATGTAAGGCCTTAGCCTCATCTCCCTCTGAAACTGGAACTTCTTCACTTATGTAGGTGTCCAATTCATTCTCTTCTAGGATTAACCCAATCCACTTTGATTTGCTGAAACTGGATCTGGAGCTGGATTAGGGTTTGTCAGAGAAACCCTAAATATTCAAACTTTGAATTTCAAACTTCTGATTGGATGAAAAGATGTGCCTTGCTGAGCTGATCAAGCTGGTATACTTCAATTTTGAAATCTCCAAAATTTGACCCCTCAAAATTGCCTTTGAAACTTTCGGATCTTCTGGTCAAAATCCCGAACTAGGGTTTGATAATTCCCGGGGTTATGCCCAGCCAAAAGGTTCGATCTTGTGCTCTAATCTTCGATTTTTCTGAGAAGCATCCAGCCGTGGTCACAGATTCCAAAAATTTCAACTTTTGCAGAAACCCTAATTTTCCACCTTTCCGATCAAGATCCCGAACTAGGGTTTGATAATGCCCAGGGTTCTACCCAACCAAAAACTTTGAACTTGGTCTCTAAATTTTGATTTTGTTGAGGAGATTAATCCTATGCTAAGATCACGCCAAAATTCCACTTCTGTCAAAATCCCTAATTTCCCGCAGTAGTGACAAGCCAAAAATGTGAATGCTCAGAATCCAATTATATTTCACAAAAATATGTGCCTTATTGTTTCTACTTCATCTATGAAATTTCGGATCCACGGGGTCTGAAAATTCGGCCTGTAGTATCCCGACCTGTCATATTTCCAACCCCATAGGTCTGACCTCAAATGGATTCTCTGAGAGAGAGATGTGCCAAATGTCACAACGTGACCTGTTTATGGGATTAAACAATATAGAAAACTTGTACGGAGTACCACGTGTCACTGTTTCAACTTAGGCCTCTGAAACCCAGACCTGTGAAACTACAGTCCGTTCCCTAACTGTTACATTTTACGGAATTCCATTTGGATCTTCCTATCCCGAGATATGACCTTTTTTCCTAGGTCACCTGTTTAGGACTGCATTCTGGAAGAGGCAGAAACCCTAACTTGTACGGATCATATCTCACAAAGTACAATGAATCTAAGGATTTCCTTCGGAAATAAGGTACATGGACATTTCATCTTGGACCTGTAGAAGTTTCAGAACCTGAACCGTCTCCAAAATGGATTTATAGAGAAAGTTCCACGATGACTGTTTTTTACTATACCAAGCCCTAGCTTCCAATTTGTCGCAGGTGCAACAAGTGTCATAAATGCCATACCATGCCTTCCTTCAGGATAGCTCTGATACCATGTTATTTTTTCAACATTTAATTCAATCTGATCTAGGATATTAACTAAAAGAACAACATGTATAACATATCAAGCATAAGAAACAAGAGACAAGAGACACAAAACATTTCACCGGGGAAAACCAAGAAGGTGAAAAACCCCACAACTTCCTCAGAGATAGAATAAGCACCAATAAAAATATCACAAAGATCAAACCCCAAGAGATATATGACTGCAAAAGCTACTCCTCCTCCACTTGTGCGCACTCCTCTTCTCTCTCACTAATGCGAAGTGAGTGAAATGAGAGAGTCACACTCTCTATTTATACTTTTACTTTCACTTGAACTTTACTCAACTAGGTCGGCCCCAACTTAACCACTTAACATAATGTTGACTGGGTCGACCCCACTAGGGTGGTCTAATAACCCTTTAACCCACATGACTCATACAGGGCCGGCCCCATCAAGGTGGTCTAATAACCCATCAAGTATACGTTACGACACTTACAATAAACTTGCGGCACTTGCAAGTACAACTGACGACACTTACAATCGGAGGAATAATAAATCTCTGTTGGGGATACAATAAAGTACAAATACAATATACAAGTGAATATATTCCGAAGTTACAAATACATCAACATTTGAGATGTGATACATGAAACACGTTGTAAATGCAACAATTGTCAGGTAATTTTAATCGGTATGCTATTGAACTATTTTTTTGATGATTTGGTATTGCCCATAGAATTTTGGAGCCAAATTGTTCTTATCATGTTGCTTAAGTCATAGTTGTTTGTAGGGTTGTAGTCTTACAAACACCCAGTCACCCTCTTCAAACTTTCTTTTTGATCTTTGTAAGTTTGCTTGTTGCTTTATTCGATTCCGAGCATTTGTTAAATTTTCCTTTAATAGTTGGATGGTCCTTTGATCTTCCTCTAGTTGATTCCTTACTGTCATCACTTTAGAGTTAAATAACACAAATTATTTCCATTTGGGTGGTTCATAGCCATACAAGGCTCCGAAGGGAGTCATTTTAGCTGAAGTATGGTAAGTAGTGTTGTATTGTTATACCACCACTCGGCCAAATGTAACCATTGGAACCATTTGCTTTTCTTGTCTGTCACAAAACAATGAAGGTATGTTCCCAAACATTTATTCACTATTTCTTTATGTCCATCAGTTTGGGCATGATATGCTGAACTCATATTAAGGGATATCCCTGTTTTTTTACAAAAGTATTTCCAAAATTTTCCCTTAAATTTTGCATCACTGTCATTGATAATGGCCTTTGGAAACCCATGTAATTTATAAATATTTTCATAGAAAACTTCAACTATTTGTTTTTCTAACTCTGTTTTCTTTACCCCCATGAAGTGAGCATACTTAGTTTGTCAACCACTACAAAACTTTTATCTTTTCAATCAGACATGGGCAACACCTCAATGAAGTCCATCAAAATTTGCTCCCACTTTTGATTTGGAATGTGTAGAGGATAAACTTGCCCTGGTGACAACATTTTTCGTTTTTGTTTCTTTGACAAGTACCACACTCATAGACATACTTTTGTATGCCTTTACTCATTCCTTTCCAATAAAATGATTTTTATCCACTGTAATAAGTTTTAAAAACACCTACATGTCCTGCAACAGGTGATTCATGTTATTCCTTTAAGATTTTTATTTTGAACTTTGAAATTGGTGTGAGATAAATTCTTCTTTTGTGCCAAAGAATGTCATTTCTCCATTCAAATTTTGAATGTTGTCGCAAGCTATTGATGATGGAATGAGCTTCTGGATCCTTGGCATATTCTACTCGTATCTCATCCAACCATTCAAGAATTTCAATTGATACTACATATGCTATTATCTCGTCATCTTTTCTTAATAACACATTAACAACTACATTATCCTTTCCCTTTTTGTGTAATATATCCATATCAAAAGCATAAATATTTTCTATTCACTTTTGTTGCTACGTGGATAAGGTTTTCTGTCGATGCTAGTACTGAAGATTGTTGTAATTAGTATGTATCAAGAATTTACTACCCAATAGGTATTGTCTCCATTTAGCTAATGCATGTATGACAACAAGCATCTCCTCATTATATGTAGACTTTAATCCTCCCCTATTGTTGAGCTTTTGGCTTTCAAAGGAAATCAAATGGTCCCCTTGCATTAACACTACACCAATTCCAAAACCCAAAGCATCACATTCTACCACAAAGGGTTTTTTTAAATTGGGGGTAGCTAACATGGATGTATATGACATAACCCTATTAAAGCCTCAAAACTTTCCTCTGCATTTCTATTCCACCGAAAGGAATTTTTCTTTAGTAAGTTTGATAATGGTATCATCCATTGTGCATAATTTTTTATAAACCTTCTATAGTATCCCGTTAACCCTAAAAATTCCCTTAATTTTGATATGTTATATGGTTTCTTCCATTCTATTATTGCGTTGATTTCGTTTGGATATACCTTGACCCCTTCCCTAGATATGATGCGACCGAGGTATTCCACTTCTTCTCTATTGGATGTGCACTTTGAAATTTTTGCATAAAACTAATTTTCTTCTAGTAGGGAGAGTACTTGTTCTAGGTGTGCAAGATGCTCCTTCCATGTTTTACTATATATAAGAATATCATAAAAAAAAACTAGCTTGAACTTCCTCAGGTAGGGTCGAAATAGTTCATTAATAATTGCTTGAAAAGTAGCAGGAGCATTGGTTAAATCAAATATCATCACGTTGAATTCATAGTGACCTTCATGATTTCAGAAAGCAGTCTTCACAACATCCTCTAACTTCACTCAAATATGATAGTACCCTGATCTGAATTCTAGCTTGGAAAATTATTTGGCTCCGTGGAGTTCGTACAACATCTCATCTCTGAATGGAATGGTAAACTTGTCTTTTACTATTATCTTGTTTAGACCTCGATAATCTATACATAGCCTGAAGGATCCATCTTTTTTACGAACCAACACTACTAGGGCTGCATATGGATTCCTACTTATTGTGATAACTTCACAAGCAGTGAGCATTACACTTCCTAGACCACCATAAAAAGCAATAATAAGCTTCTTCCTCGAAATTATTCAAGGTTTTCATTATTTTTCCCTTTCACCGAGTAGGGGGTTCGATTCAAAGACACACTCCATTTTATTAACCCAAATGATGGCTTCTCTGTCTTTCTTGTCATATTTCGGTTATTCCTTTTTAATTTTTTGATAATATATGTCTGGACATCTTGGGTTATGTGTACCATTTAAGGGAGGTGGTTCTGGAATTCCTTGCTTTGGAACTGTGTCTGGACAAATTGTGTTCAATTTCATAATCTCGCCAAACATAATGCCATTTTTTCATTTATCATATCTCTCTCATCCTTCTCTTGAATTCTCATGCGAGTGATATTATTTGATGCATATTCTATACTCTGCAACCTAGTGTAACCTTCACCCAACATTGCTTGCAATCCTTCTTGTCCCTCTTCTAATTTGTTAAGACGAGGTTTTATAGAATTTAATTCGTCTTTCTGGTTATTTATTTCCTTGATCATATCTGCATAGGATACATGTTTCTTCCTTGATGACTCCATCTAGATAGATAACTTCAACCACTTCAAAAATTGTACAGTCAAATGTTGTAGCGGTTTTACATCATAGATGGTACGGACGAGCTCAACAGAAATCGTGTCGTATGGAAAAGTACATATATAGTAGATCAGGATTTGATCCTCTTGCACAACAATGGTACAACCTGATCAGGATTGGTGGTTGAGAGATACCGCGACACTCTTCTGTACAATAGATCAGTCTCGATCAGGGATCAAATTTGAAGGGTGGGGTCCCATTTCACTTTGAAGGGCTATGAGATATGGAACCCTTCAATGCTGACATGTAAAAATAAAGTCATTCTTTTCATTTGAAAATGTACTAGTACATCAAAATTTCATTGTTTACTTACGTAGTAAAGTCGAGAGGATTTATTTTGCAGTGGATATGGCGGAACTGAACGTTATATATGTCATATAACATAACCATATTTCGCTCCAATCTAGAGGATCGGTCTCTAGGCCACTATGCCACCTTTTTTGTCTCAGCAGTTTCCCAAATTGATCTTGCCTCTTAAAATTTTAACCAATATAATAATACAGTTAACTTGCTAACCCCATTCCAATCCAACTTTAATCCTTACAACCAAAATTAATACTATTTTACTCTTTCATGATCTGCATGAACATGAGGAATTTATTAGTGAAACATAACTTAGGAGACACATAAAATCTACTTTTGAGATGTTCAGTGTGAATTGCCATAAATAATTTTATAAATCTTTTGCTGCTTCGAACAATACAAGTTCGATGAATAATTGGGTTCTTCAACTGTTCTAAAATCAACACGATGCTTATTCTTGGAAAAGTTTAATCTTTGTAAATCACTAGCGTTCTTCAAACTAATACAAATTCCAACCTACATAAAATCTAGCCTACTTAACAATGGAAAAAATGATCATGTAAGCCAAAAAAGGAAAAAATTGTTTCAGAAGCCAAAAATATTGGACGTTGAGTCTAGTCTGTATTTGCTGCTAAATTAGTGAACAATAGAGATGTATGCAGAAAGGCAGTAAAAAAGCCGAAGGGAAAGAATATGAATGGTAACTTTGTTTTACTTCGTTAAATTGAGGACCATAATTCACTTTCATGCACCTCTATCAAACAACTGCATTGCCTATGCCATTTATAATCCTCCTTCACACAAGTCTATCAGAGAGAACAATTCAACAAAGAAGTTGGATTGGATTGAAAACCAGTAGCAAGTTTCTTTGTCACTCTAATTGTGTACCCTGAAGAAAAATTGAATTCCAATGACAACAATATATGTTTTAATTTTTCATTCAACACTATGAATGCCCCACGTACTTGGGATAGAATAATTGTATGGGCTCCTTACATGTTACATGCTATGTTATGGTTTGAGCAAAGAGAACTATCTGACTCCATGAAGCTTTTGTTCTCAATAGTTGATTAAGGACCCTGGATGCTTCTTCTATATAGCCCTCCCCCTAGATCTCGTTATACATACTAACTCTATGGTATTATAGAGTAGAGGATGGGTTGTGAAGCATAAGTAAAACATAGGCATACCAAGTAGAGAGGAGATGCATAGATGGTTGAAGTTCTTGTTATATGGTTGAAGTTCCTGTTCTATTCAAGACCAACCGATAAGGGCAACAAAATCAAAAGGTAAAGTAGCACTGTCGTTCTAAAAATCAAGATTACAATTTTTTTTTCCTAGTTCATACAGTCGAACACATGAGTGGGCACTGGGCATTCTAAGAAAATTGCCAACTTTCAGCATTGTCCTTCACCACATGTTGCATATTCTCAATCATATTGAAATTCGATAGCTAGTTGGGATTGTAAGTGTAGTAGCATCGGTGGTTTTCATATTAATAAATCCCAAGAATCTTAAACCGTGTACCAGAGGAAGGTGTCGAGTCGACGACTGAGCAATCGGGAAAAATGGCTTGTGCAATACAATTTTAGATACAAAGTCTGGATTCTTGATGTAACTCATTAACTAGATGCATGGAGGCTGGCAGAGTGGGAACTTCCCCAAATCCCCAAGGTATTTGGTAAAGTTGGGGGGCGCAGTGCGCACACCTATTTCCTATAGGGATGCAACCGTGGCATGTGGCAGCTGTGCAGGGAAGCACTTGGTTTCATAGTGAAAAAAATGGTCTTCCTTGTCCCCTCCATTTCATGAAAGTTAAAGGGATGCTAAGTTCTCAAGAGCTTCGATCAGGCAACAATGGATAATAGGGAAACGTAAGGAGCACATGGAATCATATGTGTGTACACAGAACATATGAAGAAAGAAGCAATTTTTTTGTTGCTGCGGTTGGGAATCAATAAATATTGTTCTGAATAGCCTCTGACGAATATTTGTGACAAACCCACTCTCGGGTCCAGGCTTCAAATTTGAAGCCTTTAAGGCCCGTTTGAAGTTACACAATTTCAATCACATAATAATATTGTGTTTGCACTTTGAAGTTATAGAGTTTTAATCAAATAACAAATTTTTTAAATAATTGATGGGATCATGAATGGATAAAATGATGTACATACCTGCAAATTCATAGGATGTCAGCAATCCAGTCAGCCTTGAAGTTGAGCTCCTCAAAGAAAACAAATTTCTTTATATATGTTTATGGCAGGATGGCATTGGTAGCTTCGCTCTACAAACTCTCCTGGAGGATTGGAGGAGATAGGGTAGGTGGAACTTGGAAGTAGATCAACCACGGTGGAGCAGGGGTATAAGAAAAAGTTTGTTTATATAAGTGTAATATTATATATTTATGGTCGGAGCCATGGAAGCATGGAATTCGAGCATTGACTTGATAAAACAAAAAAAACACAAGGTGGGACTCGGGAGCTGCAGGATTGACTTGATACAACAATGAAAACACAGGGCCGTGGGTAGGGTCCATGGGCGGGAGCGACATCCTGCAACATTACAAGAATTTTATGGATTGTGGAGTTTGTCCAAAATGCCAAATTCGGGGCACATTAACATAATATATTATACATTGAATACTCAATTAACTCACAGAGTCAGAAGTCATGAATTGGTATGTGATAACTGGTAACTGGGTAAGCCCACTGCCAGCAATACGTATGAGCCACCAACCTTGTTTAATAAAGTTGTTGCTTCCATTGAATGTGCTAAACACGTAAGCGCTCGCCGCTAACACGAGAACTTAGAAGCGTTCAAGCCATGGGCTGCACATTGTAAGCTTGTCCACGTAAGCTGGTCAATGATATTATTAGAGGCCCAGTGGTCCATGATCCATCGACGTGGATATTAGAGAGTAACCGAGTACCAAGTCCCACTCCCAAGTCACCTAGCTAGTAGCTTCATTCCCAATTTCCCACCGAAAACTATCGACGGGTGAAATTTGAAGCTTCCCTTTTGTTGCAATTTTAAATAGTAATGGTTAATTTAATTATTGAAGGGCTTACCATGAAATTAATTTTTTTTTGCATAGTAAAATTTGAGGTGGCCTTCTATGACGTGTAAAATGGCCTCTGAAGGGCCCTGAAGGCTTCAAATTTGAAGCCTGGTCTTGATCTCCGCTTTAAAACCAATGTTATATGCTCAATTGCGATTGGCTGGAACAACCAAGTTGTAGAGATATATGTTTAAATGATTGAAATAATGGTGATTCAATTATAAAATACATTGACCATTAAATATGATCCCTCGTGCCCAAGGTTGGAATTTCATTTAAACACTTCCCTTCTAACTAATTTTTTTGACGTTTTGAACTTTTATCTTTCCCTCACACAACGTTTTAGTGAAAAAATTACCCTTCAACAATGAAGTTTTATTAAAAAAATACCCTTTAATAATAATGTTTTTATTAAAGAATTTAATTTTCAATTAAAATATATGCTTTAATTTCCAATTAAAAGATAACAACATACTCATTTACCCATGTTTTCGTTGATCATGTGCTTTGAAAATTAAGGGTGGAAAAAAAAAACTTAAGAAACAAACAAAGCGTGGAACCTACAATCCTTTCCGAAGGTTAATGTCATGCCACACGTAATGCAACATATACAATTTTGCAAGGTTAACATGTTGAATCAATGGTGTAATTGAAATTGTGAAATTTTAATTTTCAATTAAAAAATATGTTTTTATTAAGGACTTTAATTTCCAATTAAAAGATAACAATTGACCCATTTACCCATGTTTTTCATTGATCATGCACTTTGAAAATCAAGGGTGGAAGGGTGGAACAAAAAAACCTACTAACAATGTCAAAGATAACTCAAACATAACATGTGTCGGCATTATGCATCTGAAGTACATTAACTGATAAAGTTAGGAAACAAACAAAAGGTGGAACCTAGAATCCTTTCTAGAGGTTAATGTTAGGCCACATGTAATGCAACATACCAGAATTTTCAAGGTTGACATGTTGCATCAATGGTGTAATTGAAATTGTGACATTTTATTCCAAAGGACTTGAGTTAAATGACGATATAGATATAATATGCCCTTTCTAGAGGCAATTCATTAAAAAACACATCGAAATTGAGATTGTACTATGATGTTCTCCCCTTCTTTTGTCAGAAGAATTTTAATAAGGCTATTTTTCCAAGGTATGGATTATTTTGGATTCCTCAACTATTAATGCACGTGAACTTGTACATACCAAGCTACAACAAATATTTCAGGAAAGTGGATTTGTCTATGTATTATCCATGATGCAAATCTTATGGTAAAAACTATTTTTTGGGCACAAGTTTTGCTAATATAGAGCCAGTGTTGTGATACATTTTTTCCATTCAAATTGACAACCATGGGATTGTATTTAATTTTCAATGTGTTTTTGTTGGGGGGGGCGTCAAAATTTGTACCAACCAGTTCATGGTTCCTTCTTTCTTCTTTGGGCCATTCACTTTCCCTCGTCTATAAATGGATAAGAAGAAACCACTCTCAACTTCAAACTTGGTTAGAAGCGTTTTTACCCATGAGTAAAATAATTGTTTCAACCAATTACTAATACTACAAGAATAATAAAATGCTATTAAGTTTTAACATATATCAAATAAATCATTTAAAAAAGGTGAATAGATAAGTGAAAATATTTTAGCATCAAGACCTATAAATTGTAACTTGGAAGTATTGAAAGTGTACAAAGTGGGATTGGGAGCCTCCCACAACAAAACCCTGTTTCCATGCCTTTGTATAGTCACAAGTGTTAGCCCAACTCAATATCAAAATAACAAAAACAATTTCATGTTTAAGAAAAAACACATAATAGTTTCATTAAAATTTGTTTTTAGATTATTATCAAATTTTTAAAAAAATTTGAAAATACCTTCTTACCAAAATTAGTAGCTCCAAGTCCGTGGCAGCCAGAGGAGAGCACTTTCACACTGTCTAGAGAAATGGGTATCTAAATTCAGCAGGTGCTTCTAGATTATGAGGCCCATAACCAAAAAGAAAGAGTGTTGGAAATTTCGTAGGTGATGCTAGGTAGATTCGGTACTATGATAAATTGATGAGGCTTGGTAAATTCGGTAGCTAATAAATCGTTGATGCTTGGTGGAAGGGCATGACCTCATATTGGGACAATACTAAGACAATATAAGAAAGAAAGAACAAATGGAATGAAAGAAAATCCATCCCCATTGAAGGAAAAGTCACCCACCTACTCTTCAATCAAATGGGAAAGTTTCAATCTCCATTATTACATATATAATAACATGCCACATAATGCAGGAAACTTATATAGTCATACACATATCATACCAAGCTTATTAATAAAAATAATATATCCTAGAAAATTGTTTACCCGTTCTTTGATACAGTTTGTTAAAATTTTTAGCCATATTTTGATGGGTAAAATGCCTCATGACTGACATATGCCTGTCAAATTCCATCCCTACTTGTGCATTTTCCATTTGAAAAGGCATGTCATTTTCCCTTACATTTAATATAGATTTTACATTAATATCACCTTATTAATATTGATTTATTAATTTTATTGTTTATTTCTTATTTGTGTTATTAATTCCGCCAATAAGTGTTTTTCCCTGGAGTGTGTTTTAAAAAATGCTGTTCCTTTTGGTCGTCCCTCAGACCAACCATTGACTGCCACACGTTCGTCAACCTCCAAATCCTTTACCTGCACTGCTTTTCCAATACGAATCACCGCTTACATCATTGTCTAACTCGGCCACCGATGGCGTGTTCCTACTAAATTGTCTCGTGTTTTATTGAATTCCTGCATTGATCCGTATGTGGAAACCCCTTTGTAAACATTCCCAAAATTATTGGTGCCGACATTATTGCTCCTCAAAATTTTTTTGGTGGCCTCCATGATATCCTCGTCCTCGGTTAGGGTTCATTGGGAATGGCTCAAAGGGTTCTCCTCCTCCAATACAAAAACCCCTCCATGTCCCCCAAAACTCACAAGAAACCCCCGTGGCTATGACCACGAGCATGAAGACCCAGGCATAGTTCTTCCTAGAAATTGAACTCAAGCTTGGTATGCGCATGGTTTGGATCCTCGAATTGGTAAAGTTTAGGGTTTCTATGGTTCACCGCGGTCGTTTGTGAAGACACCGAGCTCTTCTGGGACGGATATGCATGTGTACGAGTTCAGAATGCTACAGAGTTGACCATAGTTTCTCTCCTACACAGGAGCTCTAAGACAAAGGGACGACCTACCCTCATCAAATACGACTTCAGAGATTGTCGTGAGTACCAGGGGTTCACTTTACTTCCTTATTGTTTTTGGAATAATCTTAAAACTAGTCATTTTTAGCTTATTTTATGATTTTATTTATTTTATTTTATTCTGTTTACTGGATAAATAAATTCCTTAGCCTTTTAGCACGCATGTTTCAGAATGAACAAGTTGGTCCCTTGCCAGCACCCTATGGATTTCCTTAATTTTCCTTGGTTTTCCGGATGGAGGGTGGTGTTGATTGGCGTTTTTACCTTATTGTGTTGGAGTATATAGGATTGGACATGATGGTATGAATATTCATGAAATAGAACTTTCTATGGTCTAAAAAATCCCATGGATTTTGAAGTGGAACCAATGGGTTTTGAAGTGAAACCGATGGCTAAAAATCCCACAGGGGGTTGCTTTGCAAAAGTTCATGACGTTTTTACCTTGACATGTTCAACAAATAACAAAGAAGACACAGATATTCCTTCATCTTTTGCCTCTGATAATAATAGTAAAGGTGAGGGGAATATTGGGCTTGTGCAAGAGTATTTTTGTGGGGTTTGTGATTGTTGTTCTAGGTATTTTCATGTTTATGGTGTATATACACTCATTTATTTGTTATGTATATTGTATTATTTTATTTATTTATTTTTGGCTTAAAGCAAACTTGGATGAGCCGATCTATGAGTCTCCTTGTAATCGAAGCTAAAATGTTCCCTTTGCAACATTTCATCGTTTTTTAATATGCGAGTTTGTTGTGTTACTATGAAACTGATTAACATAATAAGATTGGACATTAAACTCGGAGGACAGAACCATCCTTTCTTTGTCTCTTTTCTTTTGGAATTCTTTCACTTTCAACTCCATTCTAATCAGAATATATTATACTATAGTATTGGATTTGTTAGAGTTTCTAGGAAGGTGTTGAATGGTTTGCAACTTTGCATTACTTGCACTAGAACTAATCGGATGTGTAGTTTTTCATTATGTATATATAATTAGCTTTTGGAGAGAGTATTAGTAAAGGATTTGATTTCTTATAAACATGTTCTGTCTCAAGTATCGGGTTTGTAGGGCTTGTATCTAAAGGCACCTGATGTTTAGTTGTTGCAATTTAGTTCAGTTAACTCTGTACAATTCCCTTTGAACAAGGTACTGAAGGAGTCTACTGTGGCCAAGCTTGCAGAAGTAAGTTTTAAGTTTCCTTTTTCATAGTTTAATTATGATGTGGAGAGATCTGCACTTCATCATCATCTTTGGAAATATTATTCCTTAGACTGAACTAATGGGATGTGTAATTTTTCATTATGTATACATAATTAGCTTTTGGAGGAAGTATTAAGAAAGGATTTTATATCTATTAAACATGTTCTATCTCTGGTATTGGGTTTGTAGGGATTGTATGAAAAGACACCTAATGTTTGGTTTATGCGATTTGCAGATTACTTTGAATGTGTATTTAGTTTAGTTAACTTTTCCCAATTCCCTCTGAACAAGATATTGAAGGAGTCTCTATTGTGGCCAAGCTTGCATAAGTAAGTTTACAGTTTTCTTTTTCATAGTTTATTTATGATTTAATTAAATGTATTCTCTTCTTGATGGCATATGACTAGTGTTGTTTATTGTTTTCAAATATATGTATCTATGGAATATGTGTTTGATATTTAAAATTACCTATTTTGTGTTTTATGAAAATATAATATTCAGTATATTTTTCTTACTCGTTTTCTTATGCATATTTTTGGATGATTGCTTCAGTGAAAACATGCGTTGTTTCTGTATTCTTCTTAGTTCTTTTTTTCTAACTGATAGCCTTGAGATTCTTTTCCTATGCCATAAGGCGTGTTAGTATGCTTTGAGAATCCACTTCCATTCTCAATTTGTTAATCACATCATGTTATTTTCCCATATGCTATAAAGCACATGAATCATTTAGCATGGTTCTTTATTTTATTTTATTCGAATGTATCCATAACATGCATGGTAGCGGTTACATAATGGATATGTTTGAATTTATATGATTTGTGATATATAGTTGATGGTTACAGAGTAATGGCAGATAGAAATATGGTTTTTAAAGGTACTCAAAACATTTTTTGTGTGCTACAAAATTTTATCAAAACATTTTTTGTGTGCTACAAAATTTTATAATTTATAATATTAATATTCATTGTGTCAGAGAATCAACATGCCTTGGAAGGTGAAGATGGGGATGCCTGTCTTCAATCTTCTGTCAAGGCTGCTGAAAAATAGTGCAAGATATTGTTGGGAAGACTCGTGTACAACTGCTTGTCTTAAGATAGTTACAATGACAAATTTCATGATGGTGTTGACTGCATTCTTTGTCATGTTTGCATTCCCAAGTCTGGAGTCTGGGGAGTTGAAAAAGATAGCACAAAAGTTCCATTGCATTGATATTCAGTCGAATCTATTCAATTTGAAATATTGAGGCATGAAAACTATGTGTTACTGATTGGGCATTTGAAGTTCCATTGGATTTTTCCTTGTCAATTCTTTGGAGATATGCTTTCCTGAATATCTCCGTTGTAAATATGCATTCCAAAGAAGAAATCTTACTAATTGATAGGAATTTATCTTCATTTTTTAAGTGAGTGAATTAGAATTTTGGCATCTATCCTCTAATCCACATGAGATGAATGGGAAGAACCCTCCTTTATTGCAATATCTTAACATTGTTTAACAAAGTCTTCCATCATAAGAGGTGGCTTCTTTTCTCTGATCTGAACCTTCAAATTTATGTTGCTCTAGACATTTTGTATGCAAAGTCAGATCACACTTTTTGTAGGTGAAAGATAAATTATTTGAGGCTCTCTGATTTGACTGTCTGACCACATGATTAAATTATGAGTAGTCCACGCCACCCTTGGGATGCATTCACATGATGCAAAATAATTTCCAAAGGCGATCACTTTATGATTAAATTTGCATGGAATCGTTTTCAGATATTTCCATTTAAATCCATTCATTTAATTGCAAGATCGCTCCATTGACTGACTTGGATGCATTTACATATGCTTTTTATTGCTCAATGGATGGGATCATTTCATTATTCCTCCATTTAAAGGACAAGGAGTTGTGTATCCTATTATTATTTCCCGATACGGTTGTGAGTCCATTGAGACCATTGTCCTGCGGTCTTGTGGTAATTTAGTGCTTATTGTAAACATGACCCAGGTGCAAATCCTGGCCATGAAATCTGCCAAGATAAATGCAAATGCTCTCTCAAATTGGGTGAATGAAATTAGTAGGTTGGGGTTTATATCTCCTCCAGAATTCTTGATTTATTGTCTTCTTCATGTTTGAATTTTTATAAATGTACTCATTATAAATAAGGTATTTTACAGGCAGCAGTGAAGCTTCTTAATGAAATGGTGGGAAAGGGTATTGTTCCAGACATAGTTACTTACAATACATTGATTAATGGATTTTGGAAAAAAGGAAGTTTTAATTATGCTTTCAACCTATTATGTCATGGAATGGAAAACAAATGTATCATGATGGATGAAGTATGCTATAATTCGGTTTCCGAATATGACTTTCTTGAGAAATGTATAAGAACGGTAAGGGTTCGGTATGCAAATGGAAAGAGAGTGTTTAAGCGGAGCTCTGGATCAACTAATCCTGTGTATGCCAGGCACACGAACACGAACACGAACAGAACAGGCATCATCCAAAATGGACTCTACCTTGTTCTTCTCTTCACCACTCTCACGATCTGAATCAATAAGGGAATCCCTTGTACCACGTTCATTGCTAGCAGCTGATGGGTGTGAGCACGCAGTGAGAAAATCCGAGCGTTCTTAAGCTTGAATGCATGGTTTTCTTCAACGTTGTAGCTCAATCTGTTCCAATGTGATCTGAAAGGGCAATTAAATGGATCGGAAAGGAAATAAATTTTAAGCCAATGAGAGATATTCATCTTTTTGGTGAGAAGTTTTAGAGAGGATCTTGGACATGTGTCGTGACCTTAAAAGATTCTTTCGGCGTAAGAATGACTCAATAGTACCCAACCCTGCCACTTTAATAAAGGAAAAATTGGAATAATTAATGAACATAAAAATACCCATGCCAGACCCTTGAGCCCAGCCTCCGACCACAACGTAGAGTCAATGGTGACCGGGAAGTATATAATTTTGGTTCTTTTGCTTGGATTTCTTGCACTTGGTACAATATAAGCTCCCTCTTTTCATACAATTCAATCAATTAGAATGAGAAATGGGTACTTCATTCGCTGGATAAACTGTATTTTTATGCCATTGTAATATAAGTAAACAAAACAAACATCTTCTGGAATTAATTTTGCAATAGCAATAAGACCAGGTCTATGCTATTTATACGAAATCTTGGATACCGGTGTCCCTAAGATTGCATTTGATGAAACATCCTCTGTATAGGACAGGATTTTAGCATTTGTGTACTATTTTGTTAGAACAAGGTTTTGGTAATTTGTAATTACTTATTAGTGGTCCTGGTTTCGAATCTCGTGGACTTCATTTCAAATCTTCACGTATAAGACAACCCCTAGCACCACTGTTACATAAAACATGTGTCACTTTTACTCCAATTCTTTTGCCAATTTTATCTTGCAATGTATGGATCCTAGGTTGATATTCTAATTTCTGTTTTTCTCTCAATGATCATTGTCATCGTAGACTCGTATTTATCAGATCTTGATTGTTTGCTTAGACTATGCCATTCAAGCATATCCTCCATTGTACAGTGAGAACTCGAAACCCCTTACACATGGATATCGATTCTTAATCAAAAGACCAAACCAGGGTCTTCTGCACGGTACCCACTATCATTAGCTTGTGATATAATCCAATAGGTTGACATATTTTTCGGAATAGATAATGTTTGTGATATAATCCAAAGTTGGTTTGTGTCTTTTCAATTCATGGAAATTATTTCCTTGCCATTATAACCCAGAGGATTTCCGCACGGTGGGTCTTGGAATTTTAGAAGCTCCTCTGAACAGAATATGCTCAGTCGTGGAATTTTAGAAGCCTCATAGTAGAATATCTTAAATTGGTTGTTATGGGATGCTATTGTCGATATAATCTCTTATGGTGGGAATTAAAGTCTCTGTTAGAATTTTGATACATTGTACAGTGAGAACTCGAAACCCCTTACACATGGATATCGATTCTTAATCAAAAGACCAAACCAGGGTCTTCTGCACGGTACCCACTAGCTTGTGATATAATCCAATAGGTTGACATATTTTTCGGAATAGATAATGTTTGTGATATAATCCAAAGTTGGTTTGTGTCTTTTCAATTCATGGAAATTATTTCCTTGCCATTATAACCCAGAGGATTTCCGCACGGTGGGTCTTGGAATTTTAGAAGCTCCTCTGAACAGAATATGCTCAGTCGTGGAATTTTAGAAGCCTCATAGTAGAATATCTTAAATTGGTTGTTATGGGATGCTATTGTCGATATAATCTCTTATGGTGGGAATTAAAGTCTCTGTTAGAATTTTGATATGTTAATTTAAGTTTGAAATGTCTGGCACAACTGGTCAATAGTTGGAATAGGTCATTAGTCTATAGAGTCCAATGTGGAAGTCCTTGGAGAATCTTGATTTTTTTTGGAATAATATGTATGTATTTTTGGATAATTGTCTTTGATAACACTATGTATGTATTTTTGGAAAACTGTAAGTTTTAATTTTTTTTTCCTTTCTTGGTAATATAACCCAGAGAAATTGCTCAGGCACTTCCCTTTATTTTAGGAATGGAAATCGTAGATTCTTCAAGGCACAAGGTCAAGTCAACAACTCATGAATAAGTCATATATAACTCATTAACAATAATGTTCAGGCACTTCTGTTTATTTTAGGAATGGAAATCCTAGATTCTTCAAGGCACAAGGTCAAGTCAACAACTCATGAATAAATCATATATAACTCATTAACGATAACGTTACTCGGAGCAAACATGTCACAAAATAGGATTTGAACCAGGACGAGGAATGTAACAACTTTTCTTCATAACCACTCAAGCTAAACTCAATTGTCCAGATAACTATAAGTATGTGAATATGGTCTAGATAATGATGTGTTTCAGAGGTATTAGAAACCTCAAAATGCATGTAATTTCTACTTGAATTTGGTGATATCTATCCGTATATATAAAGTTTTCATTATTTGTTCTTTGTAATATAACTGAGGGAAATTGCGTAGGCACGTTTCTTTATCTCAAAGATGGTACTAAGGGTAAACCATAAATTCTTTAAGTCACAAGACCAAGTCAATAACTAATGAATAAATCATATATAACTCATTAACAGTAAGCTTACTAAGAGCAAGCATGTCACAAAATAGGATTTGAACCAGGATGGGTAATGTAACAACTTTTCCTCACAACCACTCAAGCTAAACCCAATTATACAGATAAATATAAATAAGTGATTATGGTCTAGATACTTTTATGTTTTAGAGGTATCATAAACTTCAATCTGCATGTAATTTATCCTTGAATTTGGTGAACAGTTAGTCAAACACACATATAGCAAAAAAACTTGGTATGGTGGAAGTTTAAATTCCCATTTGTATTTTTACCACTATATCTAGAAGAAAAAGTGGATCATCATTTGGTTGTAAACAAACTGTTACCACCTAAAATGTTAGGGTCTTGTGATTTTTGAGAATGTTGTTGAGTTATGGGTTACAGGGAAATAAAATATGGCCCACTCAAAATATTGAGATGGCCCCTCTAAATCAAGAAAGATACACAATTATTATCACTTCGTAAAAAAAATTGTTCATGAACAAGAAATGACCCTTTTTCAAAAGATTTCTTATTGGTAAAAATCCTTTAACATATCAGTCACCCAAAAAATGAATAGATATTGTGATTATAAGGTTTGATAGAAAGTCGATTTGAAGGGAAATTTTTTCATTTGTTGTCGTTGGCTTTGGGGTTCTTGTGTTGCTTTAGCTTTTTGGATCTAGCCATATCATTTTTCTTTTCAATCATGCAGAGTTGATTGAGGAGAAACAAATCTAATTTAAAGGAAAATGAGTCATTCATTGTTAAGAGAGAAAAGTAATTATAAGAGAAGTCGAGAGATATTACAATAGAGAAAATAATTTAGCCATATTCTTTTTTTTTCAATCATTTAGAGTTGATGATTGATGAGAAAAAATATGCTTTAAGAGAAATGGAGTCATTGTTGAAAGAGAAATTATTATAAGAGAAGTCCAAAGAGATTACATTTTTGCTAAAAAAGATCGAGACAATTCAGGTGACAAACCCTCTTTGAGCATAAATGAAAGTTCAGTATATGTTTGTTGTACATGTTCATGAAATTTATGAATTTGAACTATTCCTGATTTGTGAAAGTGAAATTGATAGTGATAGAAGGAAAATGAAAGGAAGAGAAGGTAGTAGAAGTCCTTTTGTTGAGGGAAAGTCTTTGGTTGAGGTTATATTGTTGATGCTTAGGAATTGAATGGACTACTACAACTTCTTGATTTTTTTCTCTAGTGTAGTTATACAAATTATGAGTTCTCACTTGAGAATGATCAATAATGCTTCAAAGGATTCAATGATTCTTTGGTCAATTATTATTCCAAGTTGAACCATATCCATTAGACCATTTAGTTTTCCACCTTTGTTTAACAAGTTAAATCAATGGTTTATTCTTTTGATTGAGTTCCAATTTACTTTTTAGAGTGTATTTCTAATGTAATGGTTAGTATGAACTTTGTAAATTTAATGTGAGATTTATGAGAATGGTTTTTATTTTTGTTGGGTTTACTACATTGTGCATTTGAATATATTTGAACACTTTAAAAAACCACACTTGCTAAACAATTCTGGGTAGGTCAAAATGAGCATACTTTGAATATATTTGAAGTTTTCTGATTTTTTTTAAGTATATTGTCTAATGCTATAATTTGATATAAATTTAGAATCAAGTTTTAAATTTTGAAGTTCCTCAAGGTACCTTGCAAGGTCTACAACAACTTGATTTTAATTCCCTTTTCAATCTTTTTTACTTCCCAACAACCTTATCGGTGTATTATTGCACCTTCTTAGGGCAATTGCTAGTATATATGTTTATCACACCATCTTTTGTCTTTGCAATCATCTCTATGCAGACTAAGTGGTAACAAGTTGAATGTGAGATGGAGGAAGAGGATGAGGTTGGTGGCGGCCTAAACATAACCATCTGAGAAGAATTTGTAAATTTATTTTTTCATAATTTGAAACCCACGCCCAAACCATTATTTCTTAACCCTGAAAAATATAAGGAAACATGGTACACAATGGCATATTATTCTAGATATTTCCATCAACAATTTGTTGGTGGAAAATATCTCTCCCCAATGCTTAGTATTATTTAAGTTCTAATAAAAGAGATATGGGAAAGGAAACATATAGGTTGTCTCGAATAAAAAAATACAACTTTTGAGAAAAGACCATATATGATATGGTGGGTAAATGACAAGTACACACACATGTTGTAATCAATCCAGGGCTTGTATTGGGAAGTTGCACTATTTCTTGGGAAAACAACAAGTACACACACATGTTGTAATCGGTCCAGGGCTTGGATTGGGAAGTTGCACTCTTTTTGTAGGCTAAATCCTATGGGAAATTATTAAAAAATAAAGTTTTCCAATTACACCTGGAGGGGTTGGTATTTGATTGATGGTAGAGAAATGGATACGAGACGTAGGAGGAGGATGAGGTTGGTGAGCTCCCAAACGTAACCATCTAGGAAGAATTTCTAACCTCATTTTTTCATAAATTTGAAGTCTATGACTAAAAAGATTATTTCTTGGGCCTCAAGAATACAAATCAACATGGAATAATGACATATTATTCTATAGATTTTCTGTCAAACAATTTTGTTGGTGGAAAACATCTTTCCTCGATGTTTAGTTGCTATGTATATTCACTGATTAAAGGATTCAGTCTTTTGGCATATGTCAAGGATTTGAATCTAGGTAATTTGGAAGAAGCCATTTAGCAAGCATAGGCATCCTCAAGTGTGGTGATAAGTAAGCACACCGCATCTTCAACTTTAAGGGTGCTTTTACCAACCAAGAATGATGTTTCAAGAGGTGTGTATAAATACAAAATCTTGCTAATTCCTCTACTAATAAGTATAAATTTAGAGGAATAAGTCCAACAATTCTTGTTGATTTAAGATCTAAAGGACTTTGTTATACATGCAAAGAGATATGTTCCAAAGGTCATAAGTGTAGTTCACCTGAGCGAATCTAGATGCTTGATATTTTAGATGAGGATCTCACGGAGACAACCAATAGCCTAATAAGATTCAAATGAAGCAGAAGAAGAAAATATAAATTTAGAAGGCCATGAACAATAAGATATTTCTACTATCTCCTCCATTCCCATCTTAGGCATTCTACAATATTGGGTTTTTGTTTAAATTTCAAACCCTAGGTGATTGTTGTCCTTATGTTCTTAACTAAACAAAATTGTTACTTAATTGCGAAAATTGAATTCTTCACATAGCAACAATCACACATATAGTTGAAAAGTAAATAGCGAAAACATACACTCAATACACAGGTAATTACTCCTTCAATTAAGATTTTCATTAATAAATTAAATCTTACAAAGAAACTTCCACAAACTATCAAACTAATAGTTGTACAATACACCCAAAAATCTAGATCTGCATACTTACTGAGAAAAATCTGCTTCCTGAAAATGAGAAGAATTGCCTACTGCTTGTTGTCCTGATACATGACCATGTCCATACGACTGTACAAACCTATCCTTATGGATCCATATGATTGTACAAAATCGATTGTACATATTTGTGTGCTAATTTTCTATTTCCTTTATGACTGTAGCTCCTCTTGTACACTCTAGACCTACTACACTAATGAACTAGGTCACCTATCGACAATAAATCAGTCAACAATGCTGCTTATCTTATGACATCTAGCCCTTCAAAGATGATTTTATGTGTGATGTTTCCACAATTGAAGTTTGTGATGTTATTTTATGACAACCCTATATGTGGAAACATCATGTTGTTTATGAGTCCAAGCCTTGCAGGGTCATTGTTACTTTGGAATGCCAACTCAATAGGATACCCAAGATAGTCTCCACTACTGCAGTTTCCTTGATCTCCACAAAACAATGTTGAAAATTAATATGATATGACCCAAGGGGGGGCATATATGGTGCTAAATGTATATAATATGATTCCAGGGGGGGCATATATAGGGCTACATGTATGTGTATGTAATATCCCAATTATGACCCCATCACATTAAAATGTAAATGATGTAACATCGTTATAAAATTGTGATAAGGAGATCAAGGCTAAGGCCTCACCATCGATTTAATGTTAAAATTTGATGCATATGGTTTGCATGCTAGCCAGGCACAATAGAAATCATAAATATCATGTAAATATGCATTTTAATAAAATACCCACAACTAGCTATGCAATGCAATGCAACAAAAGTATGGGGGCATGATTTTTACAAAGAATAGGGGGGAATATTCAAACCCTTGAGCCAATAGTGTCAATCCAAGTATCAACGAGAGAACCCATAAATCCTCAACTACCCATTTTGACTTATGCACCCAATCAGTTAATTATTCCAAGAGTTGGTTGAGGTAGTTAATGCTTTGGGGAAATGGAGAGGTATGGCTGTCCAATTTCGGGTATGGGAAAGCCACCATTTTTTGGAAAACATGTTTGGATTCTTGGGCAAGAAAAGAGCCACGAAATTGCTCCCCAAGCCATTCTTCATGCATGATTTTTTCTCTCTCACGAGTTGGGAGCTAGTTGGGCATTTCCCCTCACGTTTTCTCGAGTTTTTCTCCATTTCCTCTAGCTAGGAGGTCGTTTTTGAGTTGCAGAACGTCTGGAAGGAAGATGAATCTGATTTGGGGGTCTAGGGAGGCTTTCTTTTCCATTTAAACGCTTATATACATGTGGGAGAAATCATTTCTTCCATATGGTCGAATTTCCCTCCCCATAATTCGTTTTGGGTGTGCCACGAAGTGGAAGAACCAATGGGAACCTTGTTTTGTAAACCCCATTGTTAAAAATGTGTACCCATGTCCAATATTTGAGCTTGCTGTATGTGCGAAGATTATGTTGTGGATGGAGTTATGTGTATCCTTGGTTTTTGACTTGAGCTTGAGTGCAAGCATCCAAGAATAGAAGAAGGTTTAGTTTTGGCTTGATAAACCCCAACTGTGGACTGGCTTGGCTTAGATGTGGCGTTCATTTTGCTGTGCATCAGTTGCAAGTTCCCTTTCCTTGTAGAAATCATGCCCAACTCGGGGGTGGCAATTGTGCTGAGAGAATTGATGAGCACAGTTGGCCTATGGCTGGGTGGAATGTTGCAGTTGCATAGCTAGTTGCTCGGGACAACTTCACCATCAAGATAAGTATTCTTTGTGTATTAAACTCTACAATGTATTGATTGTTTTGATTATGCTGATAAATGCATACTAGATGTGTAGTAGCATAGCTTAATTTCCACTGTGTATGTTTATCTTACCATGCTTCTACACATATGCATTTTATTTGTATTGCTATGAATTTATTCATGATGAATGGGGCTGAGTTTGTGTAAAAGCCCATAATTTTGGTGTTATGTTCCCTTCCTTACGTTGGATCGATGGGAGGGGATGTGACAGTGTAATAGGGATGGTCTCATGAGTGGATATGTATATATAAAGGTAATGTAGTAATTATTGAGGAATATGCGAAATGATTATGTGAATGTCTTGGGGTAATTGGAGAAGGATATCCTATTCTTTATTGTGTAACTTATCTTTCTTATCTATATTGGAGAAAGCTTCTAAGAAAGACAAGAATAGATACAACACTATTAAGGAAGAAGATGGAATACATGAAAATATTCATGGAACTAGGCATCATAAAACTATTATTCAACAATATATTATTAGAGACCAAGAACTAAAACAGATTGGGGAACTCACAATCACAACATATGGAATCAAAATTATGCAACAATCAACTATTAAGGATTGAGACAAAAAATAAAAAAATTTGGATGGATGCATCATCATCAATGGCAACATGAAAGTAGGGATATAAGGAAATCATATTATTTGGTTTTATCATATGTGAAAGCATTAACTGCAAAGCTTCAAGGACAAATATTTTTGAAGGAGGGTACTATGATATGAACCAGTGGGGGCATATATAAGGTTAAATGTATATAATATGACCACAAGGGAGGCATATATGGGGCTAAATGTTTATGTAATAGGGTTAGCCTAATGAAGGTGCCTCATGTGAAATGAGTGGATATGTCTATATAAAGGTAATGTAGTCATTATTGAGGAACATGTGAAATGATTATGTAAATGTCTTGGGGTAATTGGAGAAGGATATCCTATTTTTTAAGGATTTGTTATGTAACTTATCTTTCTTATCTATATTGGAGTTGTGCTCCATGTTTACATTTCTGTACATGGTGTATACTCTTATCTTTTATGATATTTTAAGGATATTGGTTCATAGCATAGTCTCTCATACTAGGGAATTTTCCCTCTTCATGGTTCGGTCAAAAGGTGGATAGAAGGTCACTGCAACTACCACAACCTTAACACGAGGTCTATCTAAATAGCAGAAGCAAGTGGATAGGATTGTATAAGAATACAAAGATATTTTTACCTCACCTAAAGGGGTGCCTCTACATTGCTTGGTCAAACATTGAATTGATTTGATACCCAGTGCTCCTTTACTTAATGGTCCAGTATATAGACACTCTCTTTTGGAGAATGAAGAAATAAAGCATCATATTCAAGAGCTCATCCAAAAAGGTCACATTCGACCAAGCTCCTCAACTTGTGAAAGCCCAATTGTGTTGGTATGGAAGGAGGATGAGACATGACAACTTTGTATTGATTACATAGCCTTGAACAAAATCACCGTCAAGATCTACACCCAATCCCCTAGATTGATGATCTTCTTGACTAGTTTAAGGGTGCCAAGTTCTTTAGAAAGATTGATTTGAATTAGGCTATCACCAGGGTCTTCTACACAAAATGATTCTCACATGGCAGAGATTGAAATATACAAGATTTGGATGAGGAGAATACAACATTCTAGTGTAGGTTATGTCATCTTCTAGGACATTTACAAGCTACTTATCCCCATGTTCGAGTTCATCCTCCCAAGAACAAAGGAACCAACTTCAAACCAAAGCAATGGAATCTCCATATATTTTGGATATTAAACCTAATAAGAATGAAGTAAACCAAGACCCACAAGTAACGATTCGGGAATCCACTCCTTCCATACGTGATAAAGTAGAATAAATTGATATTTGATTTTCCTCCTTGAAGGTGGTGGTGGTAGCTGATGCCTTTCTAGGTGGAAAAAAATAACATCATGAAATTGATACCTTCGATTTAGACAAGGAATTGGTTTCTTCTAAGGGTTTTGATCTCTCACCTTTTGATCCACAATTAGTTATTGTGGATCATTCTTCAAAAGGGTGGCAAGAAGTTAAAAACAAGAAGAGAAAAAAAGGAAAGATTGGGAATTTTTTTATAAAGGGAAAGACATGACATGTATACTACTGCTGTACTTTTAGTTTCGTAAGTGTAAGTTTCACTTTTACTCATTTAAGGAGAAGTATGACACACAATTTCTTTTATATGGATTTTACTTTGAGCACCTGAAGAATGCAATTTTCATTTTAAAATGGAATAGAAATTGTAACTTTATCTTAGAACAAAAGAGAGATGTCATCCTCATTCCTTTCCCATGATTGGAGAATCACAAGTGTCTTAAAATTTTGAATCACCCATGCATTCATGCTTAGGTACAACTCCAATTCAACTTATATGGATGGACATGGGATGCTGTGTGGATGTGAAGAATGTGATTACTTTCTATGATTGAATATAAATTGTGATTTTCATATATATATATAAAAGGAATAAGGTATGTTTCCTTCATTTACTCTACAGATAAACAACAAAAAAAATATGATCATATTAATTTTCTTTTCCACCATATATCAAGTTAACAATTTTGATATATTTGAATCTTTTTGTATTAAACAAAGTCAATAATTATAATTATAAATAATATTGAAGGTTTATGTTTAAATTAAATGTGTTTTTTTTCTTTCCATTTTGAACATTTTTAATAAATAATTGTGGAGAAAAACCAATAAAAATGAACTAATACACTAATTTAAATTCAACTAAAAGTATGAAACTTACAACATTATTTTTTTCCATCATATATCAAGTTAACAATTTGATTATATTTGAAACTAAAAATATGAAACTTACAACATTATTTTTTTTCCATCATATATCAAGTTAACAATTTGATTATATTTGAATATTTTTGGGTGTATCAAACAAAGTCAATAATTATAAATGATGTTGAAATTCTACTTTTAATTGAATATTTTTTCTTTAAAATTGTTCAAATTTTCAATTTTACATGTTAAAGAATGATATATATATATATATATATATATATATATATATATATATATATATATATATATATATTTTTTTTTAATGGGTTTCTTCAATCTTACATATAATAATAATAACAACAATAATAATAATAGTATATTTTTAAGGTCACTAGCGAGACACTAATTTGGTGTATGAGACTTCCTTGTTTGTGAGACAAGGACTGATTTGACTATTAAAAATGTAGAATGAAAATATGCCAATTCAAAATATGTATACTAATATTAACATTCCTAAACTTTAAACTCATCACAATTATAGAGATTTAGAAAATTTTCTCTCAATTTTTTTCAAATATAAAAAAGTTAAAAACACAAAATATTGGAAACTTAGTTCCAAAAAGATATATCCTATTATTCAAGACTACATAACTTTAAAAATATAAAGAGCAAAGTATGTAATATGTTGGTGGAAAGCTTGGGAAACAATCAATTTCTACAAGGTTCCAATAAAAGGAAAAGATAATTAGACATATTTTTTTATGAATTTCTTTTCTTATCAATGGATTTATAAGTTTCTTGAATTCAAAAGATTTTTTAAATATTTTGTGAGGTACAATCCTTAGATCTAGATCTTCTAAGCCATTTTTGTTCCATTGTTATGTAACCTTAATTGATTGGGAGTGGATATAGATTTACATATAGTTTAAAGTAAGTATATATTGTCCACTTATTATATAGTTTTACTATTTTTTAAATTTAATACACTCACTTGTATATGAACAAATTTCTATTCATTGTGTGGAGAGGTGCATTTCTATAGCCTGGGTGGGGGATTATTAAAATATATTATAGCCAACATAAAAACTAGAAACATAAGAAATAAAAAAATATATATTATAGCGTACATAAGAAGTAGAACAAAAGAAGTAAAAAATATTATAGCCAACATAAGAAGTAGAAAAAATAGAAATAAAAATTATGAATGTTATGGCCGATAGTAAAAGTAGAAACATAATATTATAGCCAACATAAAATAAAGAATAAAAAAATAAAAAAGTAAAAAAAACATTATAGCTGACATAAAAAGTAGAAGCATAAGAAATAAAATAACGAAGTAAAAAAAAATATTATAGCCCACATAAGAAGTAGAAACAAAAGAAGTAAACAAATTATTATAGCCTGTAATGTCCGACCCTTAACTACGGTTAAGGGTGCTAATATTAAGTTAAGTTAAGCACAACATATTGAGACTAAATAATATTATTCAATATTTCAAATAATCCAACTACACATTCTAAAGTCAAATTATTTGTTAAAGTTGTGATATTTAATGAATTACTTAATTAATTTAATTGTGACACTTAACTAAGTTAATTACCAAGTTTCCTGATTGAATCAAAACATAATTAATGATAACATTCATCATCCTTAGTGAGAATAAGTTCCTAAAACCCATTCATGACTTATAAGGCGTTGAAACCACAATTGTTAAATAATTGAATATTGTTATCAATTTTCCCACAAACTAAGTTAATTTTTGGTGTTGTTATGTGTGTGCTATTAGTGAGGTTGAATAGTAATAAAATAACACATCAAGACACATATGTATGAGATAACCTACAACCACACCACATCCAATCAAAACAAAAGGAATTGACTGCAGTCACAACCCACAAAATCAGCTCCCGATGGTTGTCCCCTACAACCATTTTTCACTAATAAATTTCCGATTGTATGGCTGCCTCCCTCCACCCATCAATCAATAATAATTTCAGATTACATTATTCAAATTCAGATCTACAAAAAGGAGCAGATCCATGCACAAAACATTTCCAATCTAATAACCAGTGCACTCATCCTGGCACTGACAAAACTATTGGACCAAAACAGACATATCTTGGTCACCCATAAAGCTTTTTCGACGAAACAAAAGGTGATCCTTACTGGAAACGCTACTCCATATGCAATGGAACATGTCTTATGACTCTTAAATGAGCATAAATAGGCGAACTAGAACCTATGGTTTTTCCCCTCTCAATACCAATGAGCCAAAATTACAATTTGTGATTAAGAGAAAGAAGAATAGAAAGAAGGTAAGGATAATAGAAACATATTATATAAAATTCATTATTTCTGCATATAGATCCTGGCATACAATACATGAACGTGTAGACAACCAATTTAGCCAATATTGCACATATACCAAATAAAATAATGTAATAAAAATGAAACATAAGAGGTATACTTATCTCAAAATAAGGGCAACTGGCTACAATAGGACAACTTTTCTCTAAGCCGTAGACACAGTCAAGCTTTCCTCGCTTGAACAGGTCACCCCCGAGTTGAGACCATGGATCCATGGGTAGAGGCACACTTAGTTTATCAATTCTCAGAACTACCTCTTCCGAGAATCACAATGCTTCCCACTACTACTTTCCTGTCCATCTCCACTGCCCATGGGATGCGACTCCTCTCACCAACCCATTTCCTGGCTTCCTGTGCGAGAACCTGGAATAGTAGAGTGATATAATGGAAGCAAAGGGAACAACTAGAATAGCTCTAAGTCTCAACACACTCTCAATACTAACAAAATTTCCAATATGGTGAGATAACACAAGACAAGTGATCCAAAGCTCAAGATTAGCTTCAACAAGGAGAGAGTACATGTATAAATAGCTTAAGAAGGGAAATTTGAACCCAAGGTGGCCAACTAGAATGGGTTTTGAGTGTGGTTGGGATTCATCATGGATACTTAACTCAAATTAGTGGAGTGATGGCCTAGTTAGGAGATTTCCTCTCCCATATTAGCACCATGAGGAGTTACCAAAAACCAATGAGTGGAGCCATGAAGAGCACAAGGAGGCACACTAATGCATAAGGGGGTTACAAACCATGAAGGAGGGAGAATTTGGTGAGAGGGGGAATCCAATAGGGTCATAAATATCATGTAAGCAAAAAAATAGGTATGAATGGAGGAGTTGGGCACACTTATGGAGGTGGATGCACAAATTAGGGAGGTGGAATCTAAATTTTAGCTTACAGCTCCTAGAATCTAGGAAGAGGGCTCATAAGTGACAAAAACACATAAATAGGAGGGAATTTCTCCCTAGGAGGGCACACTAGGCAAGAGGGGACCACTAAAGTATGTATAAGGTGCAATAGTAACTCTATAGTTCATAAAAATCGAAAATGGGTTCCGTTGTACAATGTTTGGGTGACCAACACTATTAAAGTCACCAAGGCACAAAATGAACTAGGATGGACAACTACCATCCAACAACAAGATATAAGGTGATAGGGATGTCCCCCATTCCCCCTCACTCTGTGAGTTCCATGGTCTCCCATACTCTTTTAGTTTCCTTTGCTCAGACAGTTGTTTATTTAATTAATAACAACAATCATTCAAAGATAACAATAATGACAATAACAATAACAATAACAACAACAACATTAACATTAATAATAATAATGCTAATTCCATAATCACAACATCAAAAAAATGAGCATAAGTCCATAGTCACATTAACAAATAGAACATAAGTCCATAGTCAGATAAAATATCATAAGTCTAGGGCTTAACAATCGGGGTATTACATCCCCCTCCCCTTTAAACAATGCATCGTACTCAATGCATATTTATTGCATACATGCCGTAAACACCAAAAACATATTATACAACTTGATGAGAAGTCGACATTGTTCTCGTTTTTTTGGGGGTCAATTTTAGTAGCTATTTTTACCTCCGTTTCAGAATGTGTGTATACTGGTAGCACCATTTTTCATTTTGAGCCCGTTTTTTGCGATTTTGAAACTTCTTGGTGATAAAAAAATATATATATATATTTTTTTCATCCGAAAAAAAAAACGTACTATTGTTATTCATATGAATCAAATAGTACAATGATTTTCACTCTTCCTGTACAAAGAGTATGATCTGCCAACAAAATATACATGGCTCAGACCGCCATCTACCAACATATATATGTTTTTCCAAGCCCATGCTTATACAACATTAAAAACCTTTGATCAAACAAAAAAGTTAATCACCACAGCAACATTATTTACAAGTGCATTTTTTCAAAATTTACAAAAAATTATACATTTAGTAGCTAGTTATAATGAAAAAATATATACATTTTTGATTTTTTTTACTTCTAAAAACTAGATAGAATGAAAAAATATGAATTTTGAAATTTTTTCTTTAAAAATTTCTCTTCAATAAATCATTTTTGGGAAAATTTGTAAATTAAAAAAAAAAGGACTTTTAAAAAAAAATTATTGCATTTTCGACTATTATATATATGAAATTATTAGTTTTTTAAAAAAATTGAAAAACAAATTAACAACAAAATTTTAAAAGCAAAATTCAAACTAAAATTAAAAAAAAAACTTAAAACAAAGTAAAACTTATAACCAATTTTAAACATTTTAAAAATTAAAAAACTAATATTTAAAAAAAAATTTAAAATTAACATTTAAATTTAAAAAAAAATTAAAAATTTAAAACTTATAGAAAAAACAAAAAAATACCCACAACCCTCTTCCCCTCTGCTCCTCCTTCGCCCTCTCCTCTTTCCTCCCTCCTCCTCCTCTGCTCCCCCATCCCCCTCTCCTTTCCCTCCACCTTCTTCCCCCTCTTGCCCAACCCTCCCCCCTCCCCCTCCCGCTCGCTCGCCCCCCACCCCCCTTCGAAGGGGGGTGGGGTGGGAAGGGGGCAGGGAGAGGGATAGTGGAGGTGGGGGCAAGGGGGAGGGACGGGGGTCGGTTAGGCGGCAAGCAGAAGAAGGTGGATGGAAAGGGGAGGGGGAGGGGGAGAAAGGGCAAGGGGCGGGACGGGGGGGGGGGGGGGGGTTGTGTGTGTGTATTTTTTTTTTTAATTTTAGTTTTTTAATGTTGTTTTTTAGGTTTTTAATTTTTAATTTTTACTTTTTAGTTTTTGAATTTTTTTTTGAAATTTTTTGTTTTTAAATTTTTTTTTTTAGATTTAAAATTATTTGTTTTGTCGATTTTTTATTAATTTTTTTTAAAATTTTTAAATAGTTTGGATTATTTTCAAATATTTTTTGTTTTTGTTTTTTTAATTGAAGTTTTTGGTTTAAAGTTTTAACTTTTTTTAAAGTTATTTTTTTTTAAAATTTGAAATGTGTGTTTTATTTTGATTTTTTTTTACAATTTTTTGTTTATAATTTTGTTTTGTAAGGATATAATTTTGCATTTTTTAGTTTTTATTTTTTTTTAAATTTATTTTGTTAAGTTGTATTTTAATTTTTTTTTTTAACCTCGAATCGTAACGATAATGATTCTAATAGGTCAATTTTTCAATCCAATGATCGATTTACAGTTTTGAATGCAACGATGCCATCGATGGTTTCTAAAAATTTGTAATTTTAGCCCCGCTAGAAAATGGGTAATTATGCGTTTTCTTCCTTATGCGCCCAACTATCATAACGTCTACGATTTATGGTTTAATATATGGTTTTAATATGAATAATATCATAAATTCTTTTATTTTATATGAAAAAAGTGATTAAATAATTTCTTGAATAATTTGTGTTTAACTAAGTGCCATTTTCATATAAAGTTACTAAGATATTTCATAAATACAATTTTAAATTATGATACAATGATATAATCATGCCATTTTTTGGAAAAGTGTGCTACCGTTAGCATTAGTTTTCAATTTAGGGCTTGATTTTAAGGTTTTTGTAAACAACAATAAGGATTGTTTTGGCCATTTCTATATTTTTAACCATAAAAAAAAATGGTGCTACCGGTAGCACCATTTTTTGATTCGGGGTTGTTTTTTGGTGTTTTTTATGCAAAAATATGAGTTTTTATGGCTAGAGTTTTCATTTTGAGTATAAAGTTCTCATCAAGTTGTATAACTTGTTCAAACTTTAAAATTAGATGAGGTTATGCTTTCTTCATAGCATCTTCCATCCCCCAAGTCACATCCTCAAAGCTGTAATGTCTAATTACTTGGATTACATTCCAATCAATTACATGGTTAGCATCAGGTATTTACTTTTTTCAATAAAGAGACATGAAATACATTGTGTACTCTAATGCAAGCAGGTAGAGCCAACTCATAAGCAACATGTCCTATTTTAGCTAAGACCTCAAAAGGTACACAATATTTGGAAGCTAGTTTGGAACAATTTCCCAAATTTAAGGAACTCTTCTTGGTTCTAACTTTCGAGAACACGTGATCTCCAACTTGAAATTGTCTGACAATCCTATTCTGATATGCATAGATTTTCTTCCTATCTTGAGCTGCCTTTAGATTTTGATTTATCTTAACCATTTGATCCTCCATATCCTTTAATAATTTTGGTCCAATGATAACTCTATCCATTGGTTTATTCCAACTAATGGGAGTATTGCACTTCCTTCCATACATGGCCTCGAAAGGAATCATATTCAAATATGAATGATTTCAATTGTTATAAGGAAATTCCACCAAGTGTAAATAATATTCCCACTTAGATGGTTGATCCATCACATACATCCTTAACATATCTTCAATCACTTGGTTAACTATTTCTGTCTGTCCATCTTTCTGAGGGTGGTATGTTGTACTCATGTTTAGACTTGTTCCAAACCCCTCAAACAATCCTTTCCAAAAGTTAGAAGTAAATTTAGAATATCTATCTGATACTATAGCCTTGGGAATACCAAGCAATCTGGATACTTCTCTCATGTAAATATTTGCAATGTTAGCTGCTATATGAGTTGTCTTTACTGGAATGAAGTGTGCTTCCTTAGTCAACTTATCTACCACAACCATGATGGCATCATTTTGCAATCTTGTTTTAGGTAACTTGGTGATGAAATCCATCGTCACTACATCCTATTTCCATTCTGGTATTGGCAAGGACTGCAACAATTATGTTGGATGTTGATGCTCAAAGTCATATTCACATAATAACTCCATCCACCTCCTTTGTCTTGCATTCAAATTAGGCTGCTCAAACAAGTACTTTAACCCATCATGATCAGTTCTTAACTCAAACTTATTACCCATTAGATAATGTTTCCACATCTTCAAAGCATGGATGATAGCTGCAAGATCTAAGTCATGGGTGGCATAGTTATGCTCATGTTCCTTTAAATTTATAGATTCATAACTAATCACATGTCCATTCTGCATCAATACTCCACCAATGACTTGCTTACATGCATCTGTGCACACAACAAAGTTTCCTTCAGGATTGCAATCTTTAGAATAGGTGCATTAGTAAGCATTTCCTTAAGTATTTTAAAACTATCTTCACACTTAGGAGTCCAATCGAACTTCGCACCCTTCTTCTATAAAGATGTGATAGGATGATCTAACTTCGAGAATCCTTCAATGAACCTTCGGTAGTACCCAACTAATCCTATGAAAGATCTTACTTCTAATACATTTTTAGGTGTTGGCCATTCCATAATGGTTCTTATCTTTTTAGGATCTACTGAAACACCTTCTTCAGATATGATATGTCCTAAGTAATGAATTCTGCCCTGATAAAAAGAACACTTGCTTAGCTTGGCATACAACTTATGTTCTCTAAGCACTTGCGTTACTAGTCTTATATGTTCTTCATGCTCTTCTTCTATCTGGGAATAGATAAGGATGTCATCTAATAATACAATCACGAACTTATCTAAGTATTTTCTAAAAACCCCATTCATCAAGCTCATGAATACTGCAGGTGCATTTGTTAACCCAAAATGTACCACAATGAAATCATAATGCCCATACCTTGTTCTGAATGCTATCTTCATCCTTCATCCTAATCTGGTGGTATCTCGATCTCAAATATATCTTCAAAAACACTTTGGCTCCTCTCAACTGATCAAACAAGTCATCAATCCTTGGCAAGGGGTACTTGTTTTTAATTTTTTCTTTGTTCAACTGTCTATAGTCTATGCAAAGTCTTAGAGTTCCATCCTTCTTATTCACAAATAACATAGGAGCTCCCCAATGTGAAATATTGGGTCTTATGTAACAATTATTTAGTAGGTCCTCTATCTTCATCTGTAATTCCTTTAACTATGGAGTACTCATTCTATAAGGTGCTTTAGATGGGGTACTATCCCTGGCACCAAGTCGATAGAAAAATCAATGTCCCTCTTAGGAGGCATTCCTGGCGGTTCTTGAAATATATTTGCAAATCCTTGTAGTACTAGATAATCCTACAGTTCTGGATCTTTTCCTTCTTTTTACTCTTCCATATGAATGGCATATAACTGGCATCCATTTCTGAGACATTTATTCAATTGTAGAGATGTGACCTGCCGCAGGGATATGGGTCTAGGTATACATTTGAATGCCACTCGGTTTCCTTCTTCATCCAAACAAGTATAAGTTTTATTATGACAATCCAATATGGCATGGTGTGAATCCAACCAATCCATGCCAATCAATACATCATATGAACCTAAGGATATGATGTTTAAGTCTACAAAGGTTTTCAATCCATTCATTTCTAAGGGACACACTTTTACAAATTCTGTGATTTTCCTCTTGACTCCTGTAGATAACTGTACTACATTTGTTGTTTCAAGTTTACTTTTCTTCAAATGAAATTTCTCAACTAGATTAGGTGGAATGTAACTATTGCTAGCTCCAGAATCAATCAAAATAGCTATGGTTTTATTATCAATCTTACATGCTACCTCAATCATTTGAGACTGGTGGTCAATTTGCCTCCCATCCAGGGATGCATAGATCCTATGCACACTTCCACCTACATCTCCAATATTTGAAGCCTCTTGAATGTTGTGAAGGTTATTTTTCTTACGTGGGAACTGACTGCAAAAGTGAATTTTCCTTGCATATCCAACATTCCACAGGTGGTCTTTTCCCCGAAGGCTCTTCCCTTGGATGTCCTTGTTGATAAGAATTACTGTTTCTAAATTTTGAAGGTTGGAAACCTTTCTTTCTCTACTCTTGTTTGTTCTTCTTCATATCCTTCCAATTCTTTTGATATGGGGCCTTTCTCTTATTCTTTTCATATAAGTGTTTTTCCTTTCAGATGGCATCCTTAAGGTTCTTTGGTCTATCATATTGGATTTTTTCTCTATAAGATGCAGGAAGACCACTTAGGAACCTTTGAATCTTTACCTTCTCATCTTTGAGGAAGTCCTCATACTTCAAAATTTCTAGAAACTTCTTCTCATCGGAATCCATAGTCATGCTCCCCAATTTGAGCTCAAAAAAGTATTCCATCTTTTTCTCATAGTTATGCTCAGAGAGGTATTCATTTTGGAAATAATTTTTAAATTTCTTCCAAGAGATTCTGTCTTCATCGATGTCTTTTAGCTTAACTACATGATCCCACCAGATAAATGCCTTACCTTGCAGATGGTATATGGCTACTCTTTCTTCAATATTAGGTGTATACTAGTGCAACTGGAAAAACTTCCTTAGTCCTAACAACCATGCTTCAACATCTTCTCCATGCTTTACTTATCCATCAAAAGTTGGGGGCTTGATTCTTCTCAACTCTCCTACTAGTTCATCCCGGGTAGACCTCCTCTTCTTATATCTCACCGGATATCTTCCAAGACTACTCTCTGTATTTCTTTATGCATACCCTTTTCTCCTCTCTGAGTGATGATGTCTCCTTGAAGATGATCTAGATCTCACATAACCTCTTCTATGACTCTTTTCAGAATATCTTTGGATTTTAGATCATTCATAATATGCTCCTAGATATGAATTATCCTTTCGTTATCCTCCCTACAATTTCTCACTGAATCCTCCAAGGTTAATGGTTCACTACTCCTCTTATACCTATTTTACCTTCTTCCCTCAACAAACTCCTCTTCAGGATTGTATGGTCTCTGACCTTCCTCAAAATCCATCTCCAAACCCTAACTTCCTACTATTGAACTTGTACTTGTTGAATCTCTAGTCTTCACATGTTTGAGTAAGATCTCGGTTTAGTGGCCACACTGCTTGCTTAATCATTCGCTGGAAATTGCAATGTGTTCATTACCAACCATTTGTTATAAAACTACATATTGGAATAAGTTCATTATTATTCAAGCTACTTCTTCTTATAAAATAACAAGCTAAATTTTCTAGGTAACAATATGCCTAATGGGAGCTAGAAATATTTCAAGGATTTATCTTTACAGACTGGACATCAAGTCCATAGCCGTCCCAAGATAATATTTTAATTAACTAAGTCATATGCGAAACTATATTAAGGTGCATGCATCCAAGTTATCTAATGCAAACTCATGTTTATAGAGTGACTTGTAACTTGCAGAAGGCCCAATAGCCGCAGTGTTGAAACCTTCGCTCTGATACCACTTGTAATGTCCCCGACCCTTAACTAAGGTTAAGGGTGATAATATTAATTTAATTTAAGCACAACATATTGAGATGAAAGAATATTATTCAACATTTCAAATAATCCAACTACACATTCTAAAGTCAAATTATTTGTTAAAGTTGAGATATTTAATTAATTACTTAATTAAGTTAATTGTGACACTTAACTAAGTTAATTAAAAAGTGTCGTGATCACATCAAAAAATTATTAACGACTAACATTCATCATCCTTAGTGAGAATAAGGTCCTAAAACCCATTCATGCATTATAAGGTGTTGAAACCACAATTGTTAAATAAGTGAATATTTGAAAAGGTATTCGGATGATCCACGGTTGTCATTTTCGTTGTCGACGTTTCGAATCCCAAGCTGGATTCATCATCAGGACAGAATATGTTGTAAAAAGTTGCTCACCTGCGTATAAATAGTTAGGGATGCCTTCTCATCTTTTCATCTTTTCGTCTTCTAAATCTTTTCATCTTTTCGTCTTCTTCATCTTTTCATCTTCAACAACGATGTTTCATCTTCAGCACCAAAGTACTAAAAATTCATTCAAAAATTATTCATTCATAAATGTAAACCATTCACGCTTGAAACCCTAATTCTAGAAAGATCATCCTTAATTAATTAATTAATAATAATCATTAAAATAATGATTATTAAAAGACCTTTACTAATGAAATAATACAACCATATAATAATAAAGGTCTAAAATAAGAATACAAAATAAAAAGGGTCTCATTGATCGTTAATTAATAATTGATTATTAATAAAAGGTATCACTTCTAGAAAGATATGACAAGTGTAAATAATCATCAAATTATCCTTAATAATTAAAAGATTAACACATTTAAAAGATAATCAAGAAAAATTATTATTAAAATCATTAAAAAGTATAATCTAAGGATAATCAAACGACCTTTACAATAGGAAAAATATAAAACTATATAGTATTAATTATTTCTCTAAAGGTCTCAAAATCAACATGTCTCATTAATAATCAATTATTAATAATAATGGTCCTTATATAAACAATGAATAATTGATGAATGACAAGTGTAAATAATCATCAAAATTATCCTTAATAATTAAAAAATTAACAAATTTAAAAAATAATCAAGAAATTTTTTATTATTAAAATCATTAAAAAGTATAATCCAAGGATAATCAAATGACCTTTACAATAGGAAAATAAAGCTATATAGTATTTATTTCTCTAAAGGTCTCAAAATCAACCTGTCTCATTAATAATCAATTATTAATAGTTAATAATTATTAATGGTCCTTATATAAACAATGAATGAAAAATTAATGATAGTCCTTATACCAAAAAGAAAACTCACAGATGAAATGAAAAAGACGAGTCGGAGGCTAGTGATACTGACCAAAGAATGTGATAGTTATAGAAACATACCTGATTTTATCCATTACCTTCCTTGTTTACCAGAGGTAGCCATCTCTCGCGTATTTCAAGTCCCCCGTCTCTATTTAGGTTGTTCGGGTGCTTTATGATTTCCAAGGCCTCTCTCACCCTTCGTTTGTAGTAGTGGTCCTCCACCGCGAGCAACTCCGTGTTTTCTAGGCATACCTAGTGTTTTGTTTTTAGGGAATGCTCTGCGAGTGCGGAGGTGTTTTTCCTCTCTCTTCTTATGTCCGCTCCATGCTCTTTCAATCTAGTTTGAAAAGATCGACCTGTCTCCCCTATATAGCTCCTACCACACGAACAGTTTACCTTATACACCCCCTTATACTGGTGCCAATCAACCTTGTCTTTCACCGATCTCATTTTCTGTCTAATGGTTTCCATAGGTTTGAAGGAAGTCCAAACATCTTTTTTCTTCAAAACCCTTGCAATTTTGTCGGTTACTCCTTGGATGTAAGGGAGGAAGGCCTTGCGAGTCTTCCTCTCCTTTGTGTGTGGAGTGCAGTTTTCTGCTTTTTTCATTGCTTTATGGATGTCCTTGTTCTTGTATCCTAGGTTACTGAAGATCGAGGTTAAGTGGTCTTTCTCTTTTTCGAGATGCTCCTTGTCAGATATGTGGAAATCTCTCATGGCTAAGGTGTTGATTACCCCAATTTTATGAGAGGGGTGGTGGTGTGAGTGAGCGTGAAGGTAATTTTCTGAGTGGGTTTTCTTTCTGTAGACACCATGGCTTAGGGTTCCATCTTTATTTTTCTTTATTAGCACGTCAAGGAAGGGGATGCTCCCATCCTCTTCAATATCCATAGTGAACTTAATGTCCTCCGAAATTTGGTTAAGATGCTCATGAAATTTGTTCAACTCATTAATCCCATGGGGCCATCTCACATTGGTATCGTCCACATACCTTTTCCACCCGTGGATCATCTGAATACCTTTTCAAACACTGCAAACCACGGAAACCTAAAATCCTTAAGTGAATATTGTTATTATCATTTTTCCCACAAACTAAGTTAATTTCTGGTGTTGTTATGTGTGTGCTATTGGTGAGGCTGAATAGTAATAAAATAACAGATCAAGACACATTTGTATGCAATAACCTACAACCACACCACATTCAAGCAAACCAAAAGGCACTGGCTACAATCACAACCCACAAAATCAACTCCCGATGGTTGTCCACTACAACCATTTTTCACTAATAAATTTATGATTGTATGGCTGCATCCCTCCCTCCATCAATCAATATTACTTTCATATTACATTATTCAAATTCATATATGCAAATAGGATCAGATCCATCCACAAAACATTTCCAATCTAACAACTGGTGCGCTCATCCTGGCACCGACCAAACTATTGGACCAAAACATACATATCTTGGTCATCCGGAAATATTTTTTGACGAAACGAAAGGCGATCCTTATTGGAAATGTTGCTCCAGACATAATTGAATAAGTCTTATGACTCATAAATTATAAAAAATACGTGAAAAAGAACCTATGGTTTCTCCCCTCTCAATACCATCTAGCCAAAATTACAATTTGTGATTAAGAGAAAGAAGAATAGAAAGAAGGTAAGGAGAGTAGAAACATATTATATAAAATTTATCCTTCTTGCATATAGATCCTGGCATACAATACATGAACATGCAGACAACCAATTTATCCACCATTGCACATATACCAAATAAAATAATGTAATAAAAATGAAACATAAGAGATATACTTATCTCAAATAAGGGAAACTGGTTGCAATAGGACAACTTTCCTCCCAGCCGCAGACACAATCAATCCTTCCTCACTTGAACAGGTCACCCCCGAGATGAGACCATGGATCCATGGGTATAGGTACACTCAATCTATCAAATCTTGGAACTACCTCTTCCGAGAACCACAATGCTTCCCACTACTACTTTCCTGTATGTCTCCACTTCCTATGGGATGTGACTCCTCTCACCAACCCATTTCCCAGCTTCCCGTGCGAGAACCTGTACTATTAGAGTGATATAATGGATGCAAAGGGAACAACTATACTATCTCTAAGTCTCAACACACTCTCAATACTCACAACATTCCCAACATGGTGAGATAACACAAGACAAGTGATCCAAATCTCAAGATTAGCTTCAACAAGGAGCTCGGGTACATGCATGAATAACTTAAGAAGGGAAATTCAAACCCAAGGTGGCCAACTAGAATGGGTTTTGAGTGTGGTTGGGATTCATCATGGAGACTTAACTCAAATTAGTGGAGTGGTGGCATAGTTAGAAGATTCCCTTTCCCATATTAGCACCATGAGGAGGAGTTACCAAAAACCAAGGAGTGGAGCTATGAAGAGCACAAGAAGGCGCACTAATGCATAATGGGGTTACAAAACATGAAGGAGGGTGAATTTGGTGAGAGAGGGAACCCAATAGGGTCATAAGTATCATGTAAGCACAAAAATAGGGATGAATGTAGGAGTGGGGCACACTTATGGAGGTGGAGGCACAAATTAAGGAGGTGGAAGCTAAATTCTAGCTTACAACTCTTAGAATCTAGGAAGAGAGCTCATAAGTGACAAAAAGACATAAATATGAAGGAATTTATCCCAAGGAGGGTGCACTAGGAAAGAGGGTCCCACTAAAGTATGTATAAGGTGCGGTAATAACTCTATAGTTCATAAAAATCGAAAATGGGTTCCATTGTACAATGTTTGGGTTACCAACACTATTAAAGTCACCACGGCACAAAATTAACTAGGATGGATAACTACCATCCAACAACAAGCTATAATATGCTAGGGATGTCCCCCCATTCCCCCTCACTCCATGAGATCCATGGTCTCCCATACTCTTTTAGTTTCCTTTGCTTAGCCACTTGTTTATTTAATTAATAGCAACAATCATTCAAAGATAACAATAATGACAATACCAATAACAACAACAACATTAACATTAATAATAATAATGCCAAAGTCCATAATCACATCATCAAACAAATGAGCATAAGTCCATAGTCACATTAACAAACAGAATATAAGTCCATAGTCAGATAAAATATCATAAGTCCAGGGATTCACAACCGGGGTATTACACATCCAAAGTAGAAAAAATAGAAATACAAATTAAGAATGTTATGGCAGCCATATTAAAAATTAAGCCTTAATTATTATTTCAACTAATTTGTTAAAATGTAGCCATAATAATAGTTAGATTTGATAACTAATAGTTAGCTTTGATAACTAACTATAACTCCAAGCAAAGAAAGAATTGAATCTTGGTCTCTAAGTTAACACAAGGCGCCTAATTTAATGCATTGTTTTTTGTTATTTACATCTATACATTGAACTTATCAATTTAAAAAAAAAGATGTAAAAAAAATATTATAGTGGACATAAAAACTATAAACACAAATAATAAGTAGAAACAATATAAATAGAAATTAAGAATGTTATGTCCCCCACATTAAAATGCAAACATAATTTGTTAAAAAACACAAGATGCATATTTATTTGATTCGAATTTATCAATTTAATAAAAAACTATAAAAAAACTATATTATAGCTGACATAAAGGATTTGAACATTGGTCTCTAGGTTAACACAAGCCCAATCACGTCACTACTTACTAATAAACCACACACATATGTTGTTAAAAAACACAAGATGCATATTGATTTGATTCTTTGCATTGATTCCAACTATGCATTGTTTTTTGTTTTTACATATATGCATTGAATTTATCAATTTAATAAAAAAACATTCTTGCATTGATTTCAACAATGCATTGCTTTTTGTTATTTACGTCTATATATTGAACTTATCAATTTAATAAAAAAATAAAAAATAAAATATTATAGTTGACATAAAATGCTAGAAACATAAGAAGGAAAAAAAAAGTAAAAAAAAAAGTAGAAACAAAAGAAGAAAAGAAGAAATAAAAAAATACCTTAATTGTTATTTCAACAACAAAAAGTCTTAATTTGTTTAAATGTAGCCATAATAATAGTTAGATTTGATAGCTAATAGTTAGATTTGGTAACTAACTATAACTCCAAGAAAAAAGAGATTTGAACATTGGTCTCTAGGTTAACACAAGTCCAATCACCTCACTACTTACCAATAAGCCACACACAAATGTTGTTAAAAACACAAAATGCATATTGATTTGATTCATTGCATTGATTTTAACAATGCATTTTTTTTACATGTATGCATTGAATTTATCAATTTAATAAAAAACATTCTTGTATTGATTTAAAAATGCACTGTCTTTTTTTTACATGTATACACCAAATTTATCAATTTAATAAAAAAACATACTTGCATTGATTTCAACAATGCATCGCGCATTGCAATTCATATATGAAAACCAACAGTTGAATGCCATTGTTCATAATAATCGTACTCAAAATTATTCAATTGAAATATTAGCAGAGAAGAAAAGAAAAGCATTTGACATTATTCTTGAGCATTACAAAGTTGGGAACAATTAACCACTACGAATAATTATCTAGGGAACTACAAGTACATGAAAATATTGCTTTATTGGAGCAATTAGACAAAAACTACAAATTGATTCTTTTTCGGATAATTCACCATTACTTCGTTTGGCCCCAACCAGTGCCGCAACATTTAATATATCTGCATCAACAGTGCACAAAAAATATTTCACATGGATTAACATTGGAGAAGTCAACTATAAATATTGGAAACAAAGAACGAAAAGGACTCACATTTACAACAATATCATGAGTAAAAGGTTTGGATGGTCTTCGAATTCAACTTCCTTTCACATATGATCGATACGAGAAGATGACAAAGGGAGCGGGAGTGGAATCAAGAAAAATTAAGAAGAAAGATTAAAGTTGATCACATTGTAATATATTTGTATTTAGACATTATATAGGCTTATATTATTTGATAACATCAACCAACGGGTTGACACATATCATATTTAAACATTATCTTCTTTGATCTGTATTCATTTGTATTGTTGAAATTTTTGATGAAATAATTTAACTATGATTACCAGGAATACGTTAAAACATCACATCAATTTGACGCGCACACCGCGATTGGAACCAGTATAGACCCATATAACTCCGGTTCTATGAAGCGCCGAGAGGGATCAAATCCCTTGAGGTGCAAACCTTTTCTTTCCTTCACTAAAAAAAGGGGTTTTCACCTCAAGGGATTTGATCCCTCTTAGCGCTTCATAGAACCAGAGTTATATGGGTCTATATTGGTTTTATTTTATTAGAGAGACATTAATATGACATGACATGTTTGGTTGTTATTGATTTATTGGAAAGTCGTTACTAGATGATATTCACATTAATATAATTTCACCCATTTTTAAATTTAAATATTGTTTAAAAAAATAAATTCTATGAACACTTATTCCAAACAATATGAAAATTTTTCAATAACCCATGACATGGTTCAACATCATTAACAAGTTTAAATTTATGAATAGGTAAAGAGATCATACATAAAAAAAACATTATTGACTTGATTTTTTTTTCCAAATGATATGAACAAATTTCCAATGGTCAAGTTGTCTTGCATTTGACATATAAACACAGTGCATCAACATTAACCAACTTTGAATCTGAGTAGAGAAAATACATAGTATATAAAAAACTATTACTAATTTGAATTAAAATAGAAAAAAAAATTGTTGCAACATATGAGGTGAAAATACTACTATTATGAGCATTGCTCCATATATAAAATAATTTTAATTTACATTATGAATGTAAACAATATACTCTTATTTCTTGAAAAAAAAAATTTGCTCTATGTAATGCAAAACTTATAATATTAGTTATACTTTTATGGTGTACAATTGCATTACATTGTATTTGTATGTATATTGATTTTTTATTTTGTTACTTTGGCTTTAAAAAGAAATAATTAATTTCTTATTTAATAAATTGATAATTTATAGATTACTTATGCTAATTTCATGTATGAAAACAACATCGTGGAGGAAGTGACTTCATAAAAATATCTTGGAATCGACCTTCATCACAAGCTTAATTGGAACTATAGAAATGAGAAAAGGATTAATGGAGGGTGGAAAGCTTCTGATGGACTTGAAAACAATTGAAAATCAATAAACCTATGGCTTTGGGACAAGAATAAACTCCTCTTTGAGACTCCCATCATGTAACATCCACGGCCCCCTCGGTGCCCTTTAGAGGTGATGGGGGAGCTCCTTAGATACAACCTGCTATTTTTTTTTCTTCCAAACTATGCACAACTCTGCAATTTTACATAATTGCGACAACTTCATTCTGCAATCCGCAATCCGCAAGTCGGAAGTCGGAACACCAAAATCACAACGTCGAAAAAAATACGCCTCCGAATTCTGCATTCCATAGTACGGGAGTCGGAATGTCGGAATGCCAAATTCTCTGCTTCGCCAAATCACGCCTCCGACTTCCGCAATCTGCGATGCGGGAGTCGGAAGTCGGAACCCCAAAATTCTCAGCTTCGAGAAGATTACTCCTCCGACTTCCGCACTTCGCAATCCGGCTTGCGATAGTCAAAATTCAGAACTCCATATTCCCAACCCCGTGAAATTACTCCTTCGACTTCCGCTCTACGCAATCTAGCTTGCGGGAGTCGGAAGTGAGAACTCCAAATTCCCAAGATCCGAGAAGATTAATCCTCCGAATTCCGCACTTTGCAATCTGGCTTGTGGGAGTCAGAATTCGGAACTCCAAATTCCCAATCCCGGGAAAATTACTCCTCCGGCTTCCGTACTCCACAATCCAACTTGCGGGATTCGAAAGTTGGAACTCCAAATTCCCAAGCTCCGGGAAGGTTACTCCTCCGACTTCCGCACTCCGCAATCCGGCTTGCAAGAGTCGGAAGTCAAAACTCCAAATTCCCAAGCTCGGGAAAATTACTCCTCCGACTTCCGCACTCTGCAATCCGGTTTGCAGGATTCGAAAGTCGGAACTCCAAATTCCCAAGCTCCAGGAATATTACTCTTCCGACTTCTGCACTCCGCAATCCAACTTGTAGGAGTCGAAAGTTGGAACTCCAAATTACCAAGATCTGGGAATATTACTCCCTCGACTTCCACACTCCGTAATCTAGCTTGCGGGATTCGGAAGTCGGAACTCCAAATTCCCAATCCAGAGAAAATTACTCCTCCGAATTCGACACTCCACAATCCGGCTTGCGGGAGTTGAAAGTCGGAACTCCAAATTCCTAAGCTCCGGAAAGATTACTCCTCCGACTTCCGCACTCCGCAATCCGGCTTGCGGGAGTCGAAAGTCGGAACTCCAACATACCACGCCGAGAAATCATGTCTCCGACTTTCAAAATACGCAATCTGCATTGCGGGTTCAGAAAGTCGGAAGTTGGCCAAATACCCTTGTTACTGCCAACTTCACAAGATGATAACTTCCTCATCCTAATTCCATTTTTGGAAAACTTGGTATCATTGGAAATCTCTCAGCGAGCCCTATGCAACTGCATTATATTCTGCCACGCTTAAGAACTATGAATTTCCCTTCTTCCAGCCAAGGTGTTGCCCCGATCCTCTTCCATACCTCTTTACCACTCTGTAAAGAGCTCTGATCCACTTTGTCATGCCTCCTCCCTTCATATGTCCCATAGAGGGAACATGAACACAAAAGGGGGTGTCTATTTCTCCCCCAAGGCCATGACTCAACCTTCTGAACCTTCACCAAATTAGCCCTATTCATGAAGGAATAAATTCATAGCATTACAAATAAGAATGCAGACGTGTAGAAGCATGGTAAATAACATACACAACAGAATGAAACATTATCCACACACATATCTATCATACATTAAACATATCAATAACAATCATCATTAATTAAATCAATGAAGAAGTAAAACACATAGAATGAACATGATATGAATCACAGAGATCACTTATCCTTTCAGATGAAATCACCAAGCAACTGGCTATGGATTGCAACATTCCAACCCAACCATAGGTCTCTTCCCAACCTATATTATTTCAACACTTAGAGACCACCCCCGATCTGGGGCTATGTATCCACTAAGGAGGAAATACTTAGGTCCACTCACAACCTTGATTTCAAAATCATTCAGGGTCATCAAGCCAACACACAATTGGGTTTATCAAGCATGTAAAATACAATGGAGGAGGATGTTAATCCAGTGAGATCAAACCCAGAGCTACAGGTATATCCAATTGAATTCAAACAGTCCAGGAACCCCCATCACCTCCACTCTCAGCCTAAGTAAGGTCCCCTTCATTGCTACACAATCCCTCGGGCGCCCCTTCCCTCAGCGTTGACCTGGGCAGGTATGGCTGGTCCCGACTGCTAACCATGGGTAAAATGAGCCCTCACTGGCTCTACCATGAAGTCTAAACCCCCTGGTCTCTCTCCCACTGTGATCCACTCTTGGATATTCCTCAGCATTGCGGCCGAAAGGATTTGTCCCACAACTTGGTATCAAATTCGGGTCTCCCAATGGATTTATTGGGCATCGTTGTGGCCGAATGGATCTTTCCCACGCTGCCCTTTCGACTATCATATCTGGGTTTTCCCATGGGTCACATGGAATCTCACACTCTCCAATTAACCCCTGGGTTCAGGTCGATGTGTCCCCCATTGGATTTAACTTCCCACACTAATTCTGGGTGATCTTGGCACTTCCAAATGTGGCCTCATCCCAAGTCACGATTTTTTTGGTTCTTCTCCCTGTTGTTGGTTGCGTCCTCCATCCAAACTAAAAAATCCTACTTGAATCCTCCCCCATGCCATCAGGATGAGGGAAAATGAATTCCCATGAGATGGAGTGGCTTATGGGACAAGTCAAACAAAGTCCATACCCTCCTTACGAATTTCAAGGCTACCCATACTCCATCACTCTCATGAGCTGATCCCTCAACCACTTCCTTACAACAGAAATAACTGATAGCTAGTACAATCAAAGGTGGGTTCTCAAGGTGACATATGGCAACCTAGGGTTCAATACCACAACCCCCTCACCTCTCCCTAGTGGATATGCATATCCCCCTCATTTAGTTGCATACATAGCCAGCCCTTGGTATTTTTATTGCATGAGATTCGTTTACATCATTTTTACAACTTCCATGGCTTAATAGCACATGGATAACACAATATCAAATACTTGCCTCTTAAAGCTGAGAATTCACTAGTGGGGCCTTGGACTTGAGCTCCACGTTAGTAATCATACATCACATATATACAATGTTTACATTACAAGCCAATACATCCGAAGGGTCAAAATGGGGATATTACATTTCCCTCCCCCTTAGAATAACACTGTCCTCGGTGTTCCAATACGTAGGAATACTTACACAGTTTACACATGTCCAAAATTCACAAATATGTGGAAGGTATGTCCTGCATTTCATCTTTTACTTTGAGCTTTCAGGACCAAGTCCCTTGAATTCTACAAGCTGCCCCTACTGACTTTGACCTTCCAGCTCCACATGTGGCATTGATCCACAACAGTCCCATCCCTTTCTTTACCTTCCAACTGATCCACAAGTCTGGAAATTTATGGCTACTATCTTTCTTGCTGTCCTTTCCACTGCTGATAGTTTTTGGTCTACTTCCATGGTCAATGTGCATAGATTCCTACACACTTTGCTTACTAGAAACACTTGTCTTGTAACAACTGCAACCAATTGGTTTAATTTTCACCTGTGAAATTCATCATTGCAAATCTTGTTGGGCCAATCATAACATAAGCATTTAGATCGATCAATTACTTTCCCAATTGACATGTAGGTTCATGCTTTATCCATAATACTTTCACACATTTCATGCTTTTCCAACACACAAGGAACTCATTCATGTTCACCCTTTCACAGGAAATTAACTAATTCAACATTCACACTTTATTCGAAGCAAAATAAACACAGTCAACTTTCAGCCATAACATGCATTCAACAATTTTTTGTTTCTAAAATGCATCAATAAAAAAGGAAAGAGAAGAGTAAGAGTTCCCCCCTCTTAATATTGTTCCAATTCGGATCCCCACCACAACTATGGTTCCATGCTCCTTGGTCTCTTTCACTTCAAATGTGAATGCTTGACTCGCCTTTTCCTTGTTTTGGCGATGACACTTGTTGTCTAAGGTCTGTCCAAGGATTCTCATCCAAGGAACCCCTCCCCATGGTTGCTTACAGAACCTTTGGATGCTAGCACCCACACAAGTCCACTAGCACCATTTTCCATTGCTACTCATACTGAGCTTTCTAGGACAGTCACATGCTCAAATGCATCCTTAGGATGCCTTCAAGGTTCTTGCTTCCAGTAATACCTACACTCAAACATTGAGTCAATTCACATGTCAAGTTCATTTTCATAGGATTTATCTCTAATCAAGAGTCTAAAAATCATAACTAAATCATATACACACGTATATTCATATTAAATAAGCAATAAGATGCAAGATAAACCAAATACTTATCTATATTGGACGTCTTCTTTTAGCTCCACATGTATCCCACATTGACTACAAACAACTATGGCACCCACAAGACCTGCCACACCCAACACAAGGATGGTACCTCTTCTCTGCTACACAGTCTCTCGAGTGTACCCACCCCTTCCAGTGCTCTTCAGGGTGTGCATCGAAAGGTAACCAAGTTTTTGCAAGCCTTAGGTCACCCGTGCATACAATAACGAATGTTTGGCCAACACGCAAGCTGCTCCACAACATTCAAATAACCAATGCCAAGCCAGTATGTCGATTGGGTTTATCAGGCATTCCATTAACCATTATGCTAAGCCAGTTCTCCGACTGGGTTTATCAAGCATACAACAACCAATATACTAATCCAGTTCACCGACTGGGTTTATCAAGCATACAAAAACCATCCACACGCATAGGGATGGTACCCCTTATTCACTTTGCTTCTTTAGTATGCAACACCAAATGGCACGATATAAAATTGTAACATACTCCATAAAAATTCACTCTCTAATATTGAAACACCAAGAATGCGTCCATTCCCTTATGGTGTAGTTAATGTTGACAATCATAACATGAAACAACACCCAAAAGGTGTGCACCACTTTCCGATGCGAGCCATGTAGGCCATAATCACACTCAAGAAGTTTGAGAAAAAAACATGCACATTCAAGAAGTCTGAAATAAAAACATGCACACTCAAGCAGTCTGAAATAAAAACATGCTCTGTATATTAATTCTAATAATTAGACATGCATATTCTCAGCAAGGTTTATAAAATACTTATCAGTTTGAAGATGTATTTTCTTTTCCTTTCGCGAGGAATGGGGATCCCTTCTCTGAGTTAATAGTCCCTCGGGATTGTTACCCTAATCCCTTTCCATTTCATAAACAACATATGCCCGATTGGCATAAATTCACCATCTCACCCGCATTGTTTACCAACAAGCAATTCACATGAGATGCCATCAAAACTTACAATGGTGTTTCACCCGAAACCCATTTCCAAAGCATGGGATACTTCCCATGGAGTTTGGATTCTACAGGCCACAACACATGGTTTTCCTGTAATGTGTCTTCCTGACACACTTCTCAAACAGCCAAACAGTTAGCAATATTAATAATCAAACTCAAATTTGATTTCCATAACCAATCAATGGCATTATAATCAAATTCAAATATGAATTCACAATTCTGTCTCCTACAGAAATTTGATTTATTTAACTAGGAGGCCATCCTTATATTTTTTGGTTCTTGTAAGTGGTAGAAATCTGTCCATTATGGTTTTACACTTTCTTCCATAACTTGAACATCCACCTACAACACGTCCTCTTGACAGAATTCTAGAGAACCAAACAACCGTTAGTAATTATTAGTAAATTCTTAAATCTAAAATTTATAAATATGTTCTGTACATAAATTAGATTTTTGCAACCATGAGATCCTTCTCATAAACTTAAAGCAGAAAATTTACAAATCTGTTTTACACAAAAATCAGATTTCACAACAATGAGATCATCCTCACAATATTTGGCTCTTGTACATGGTATATTCTAGTCTTTATCACGGACTTACCCACATTGCCATACCTAAGACATTTCTACCTGTAATCTGAAATTTCAATTAGCCAAGCACTTGGTGAGTATTCATGCATATACTATTTTCATTGTTACAACAGTCACTGAAGTGATCTCATAATTATAATACTCAATAATTCAAACTCTATCAGTTGTTATTATTTCAAATGGAATGAAATACGATCATTTTATATGCACCGTTATCACAATAAAATGCAATATACAATCATATTATCTATGCCATCAAATGAAACTTTAAATAATCATGATTTCACAATCAAATCCTTTCATACAACTATGTCCTCTCAACAGAGCATTCCGGTAGCCCATCAAACAAAACTATCTTCTTCATGCAATTCTTTTCCTTGCAATCATAGCAGCTCATGAAATGATACCATAATTACCAATAGTTCATCGTTTCATTTATTATCTAATTGCAATGAAATATATATATCACGGCCATGCATTTACACAATGCATCTCACCATGTGCACCCACACATATGCATGCACATTCACAACATTTACATAAGCTTTTAATGTACATTTACTTAATGTACCCAATGCACTACATCATTGATCTAAACATTCTTGTGCCTACACAGGTTTCTTTACCATGGCAAGTTGGACATTCTAGCCAATGCTTCAACACCATACCCAACCATCTCCCCAATCACTTGGTTATATATTTGGTGTCTTCCTTCTCCACTCAAACAACACATCAGGAGCTTTCTAACTCCTTGGTTGTTGGCAAAGAGATCTCATCCCAAATTAACACCAATAGGGAGTTCATGGGATACTTGTGTAGCACTATAGCATCACCACTCTAACCACCTTATGGCCTTAACCATGACTATCTCATATGGCATGCACTACCACAATAGGACCATAAGTACTCACTTTCTTTGTTTATTAAATTCATAACCAACATACACACATGGAATGATACCTTTTCATATGAATGCAGTCTAAATTTTAAAACAGACACATGGTATGAGGTTCCTTTCCTTTACTAACCCATACTCCACCATACCATGGCGGTATGGCATTCACATAAATGCGTTCAACCTTACATGCATACCATTTTATGATGATGAAAACATGGTTGAAGGGATTCTTACCCATCATCTTTCAACACTTATACAATTATCATAAATAAAACATTACCTGTGTGGATTCCATTAACATATTATATGATATTACCTAATCAATTTGTCTTCTTACCAAGGACTACACAGTCCTTCCACCAACCTTTTGATCATAGATTTGTGCTCCAGCCTTTATTCACAAGGTTGTTGGTCACATGTAATAGAATTATCAACATTGTCAACCATGTTTATGTTGTCTTTGGCCTTACAACGAATACCGACAACATTTAGTATTATCAACCACAATAATTATTAAAAGTGGCTCCTTGCATATGTAAAACCTCACTACTTTTATCAATATGCAATATCATATTCATGCACAAGCAAGTTCACATGCACTATCTCTCAATATGCCCACTAGTGCATATGCATTTCAACTACCTAATCTCTTGCATTTTCAACATTCTTATGCCATAATGTCATATATATAAAATTCAGAAAATAAGATATATTAGAAAGAGAAGAGTTGAGGAAATTTCTCCTTTCCAATTCCTTATCATAGCATGGAATTTCCTCTTACACATCATAGCTGATCCAATTTCATGGCCTCTAGCAAGCACACAGGGAATCGCTAGCTATGATTTTCTCACCAAGCAGCAATTCAATACACATACTCATGTAAAACATTCCTACTTGCTACTTTCCAAGCATACACTTCTTATGCTATAAACAAAAATAGTTTAAGGTGAGAAATTTTCCTCTTTATCAACATTGCCCTTTGGAGATTATTCTCCAATTTTAAACTGCAACCATCTTGTCAGCCCTATGTGGTTTCCCCTGATCATTGCAATAGCTCACATTGCACTAGGTTCACATGCCTTATTGCTCACATTGCTTTCAGAAATTATGGTCAAGTCCAACTTGGCCTTTATTGGACTTCCCTGCACTTATGAGCACTGCAATTTGTTCAATTCCAACTCCATATGGAGTCCTTCAAGGCACATTATATGCCCTTGCAATTCCTTCAAATGTGGTACCCTTTTTCCATCCTTATGGAAATATTTGCCACAATTATAAGCCACACAATTGGTTCAGACATGGGAATGCCTCATTCCCCTATTGGCAGCCTTTGCATGGCCACCATGTCACTATCATGAGCCACATGCTAATTCCACATACTAGGATGTCTTATTCTTATGAGTGACAACTTTCGGGAGAATGGAATTTCCTTACCCATTCTCCTTACTTACTCATATATTTAAAATTCTCTGATCATGCATGCACTTGGGCCAAAAGGATGATTCACCCAACGAAATGCTATGTGGCTATCGATCTTTCTCAGTCTCTGTTCATTCCACAGCTCTAGCAATCCTGTAATATCTTGATTTGGCCCAAGCAGCCCTAGTGCTGCAACCTTGGGCTTTGATACCAACTGTAACATTCCCGGTCCCCTCGGTTTCCTTTAGAGGTGATGGGGGAGCTCCTTAGATACAACCTGCTAAATTTTTTTTCTTCCAAACTATGCACAACTCTGCACTTTTACACAACTTCTACAACTTCAGTCCGCAATCCGCAATCTACAAGCAGCAATCCGCAAGCCGCAAGACGGAATTCAGAAGTCGGAACACCAAAATCACAACGTCGAAGAAAATACGCCTCCGACTTCCGCATTCTGCAGTGCTGGAGTCAGAAGGTTGGAACTCCAAATTCTCTACTTCTCTGAATCATGCCTTCGACTTCTGCAATATGCGATGTGGGAGTCAGAAGTCAGAACCCCGAAATTCTTAGCTCTAGGAAGATTACTCCTCTTATTTCCACACTCTACAATCCGACTTGCGGGAGTCGGAAGTTGGAACTCCAAATTCCCAACCCTGGGGAAATTACTCCTCCGACTTCTGCACTCTCCAATCCAGCTTGCGGGAGTCGGAAGTCGGAACTCCAAATTCCCAAGCTCCAGGAATATTAATCCTCCAACTTCTGCACTCCGCAATCCGGCTTGAGGGAGTCAGAAGTCTCCAAATTCCAATCCCAGGAAAATTACTCCTCCGACTTCCGCACTCCGCAATTCGTCTTGTGGGAGTCGAAAGTCGGAACTCCAAATTCCCAAGCTCCGGGAAGACTACTCCTCCGACTTCCGCACTCCGCAATATGGCTTGCGGGAGTCGGAATTCGGAACTCCAAATTCCTAAGCCTGAAAAAATTACTCCTTTGACTTCCGCACTCCGCAATCCTGCTTGCGGGAGTCGAAAGTCGGAACTCCGAATTCCCAAGCTCCGGGAGGATTACTCCTCCGACTCTCGCACTCCGCAATCCGACTTGCGGGATTCGGAAGTCGGAACTCCAAATTCCCAAGCTCCGGGAAGATTAATCCTCTAATTTCCACACTTCGCAATATGGCTTGTGAGAGTCGGAAGTCGGAACTCCAAATTCCCAATCCTGGGAAAATTACTCCTCCGACTTCCGCACTCCGCAATTAGGCTTGCGGGAGTCGAAAGTCAAAACTACAAATTCCCAAGCTCCGGGAAGATTATTCCTCCGAATTCCACACTCCACAATTTGTCTTGCTGGAGTTGAAAGTCGGAACTCCAACGTACCACGTCGAGAAATCACGTCTCCGACTTCCGCAATCCGCAATCCACACCGCGGGTTCGGAAAGTCGGAAGTCCGCCAAATACCCCTATTACTGCCAACTTCTCAGGATGATAACTTCCTCATCCTAAGTCCATCTTTTGCAAACTTGGTATCGTTGGAAAGATCTCGTAAAGCCCTATGAAACTGCATGATATTCTTCCACACTTGAGAACTCTGAATTTCCATTATTCCAACCAAGGTGTTTCCCCAATCCTCATCCATACCTCTTTACCACTCTGTAAAGAGCTCTAATCCACTCTGTCATGCCTCCTCCCTTCATCTGTCCCACAGAGGGAACGTGAACACAACAAGGGGTGTTTATTTCTCCCCCAAGGCCATGATTGAACCTTCTGAACCTTCACCAACTTATCCCTATTCATCAAGGCATAAATTCATAGCATTAAAATTAAGAATGCAGAGGTACAGAAGCATGGTAAATAACATATAGAGCAGAATGAAACATTCTCCACACACACATCTATAATGCATTCAACATATCAATAACAATCATCAATAATTAAATAATTGCAAAAGTAAAACACATAGAATAAACATGTGAATCACAGAGATCACTTATCCTTTCAGATGAAATCACCAAGCAACTGGCTATGAACTACAATGTTCCAACCCAACCATAGGTCTCTGCCCAACCTGTATTATTTTAACACTCAGAGACCACCCTCAAGCTGGGGCTATGTATCCACTAAGGAGGAACTACTCAGGTCCACTCACAGCCTTGATTTCACAATCATTCAGGGTCATCAAGCCAACAAAGTTGGGTTTATCAAGCATGTAAAATACAATGGAGGAGGATGCTAATCCATTGATCTCAACCCCAGAGCTACATGTATATCCAATTGGCTTCAGATAGTACAACAACCCTAATCACCTCCGATATAAACCTAATTAAGGTCCCCTTCATTGCTACACAGTCCATCGGGTGCCCCTTCCCTTAGCGCTAACCTAGGCAGGTATGGCTGGTCCCGAATTCTAACCATGGGTAAAATGAGCCCTCACTGGTTCTACCATGAAGTCTGAACCCCCTGGTCTCTCTCCCACTGTGATCCACTCTTGGATCTTCCTCAACATTGCGGCAGAAAGGCTTTGTCCCACAACTGGGGTTTTTGGTTATCAAATCCAGGTCTCTTGAGCATCATTGCGGTCGAATGGCTCTGTCCCATGCTTCCCTTTAGACTATTAGATATGGGTTTTCCAATGGGTTGCAGGGCATCTCATAATATCCAATTCTCCCTCGGGTTCAGGTCGATGCGTCCCCCATTGGATTTAACTTCCCACATGAATTCTGGGGGATCTTGGCACTTCCAAATGCGGCCTCATCCCAAGTCACGATTTTTTTGGTTCTTCTCCATGTTGTTGGCTTCGTCCTCCATCCAAACTGAAAAATCTTGCTTGAATCCTCCCCCATGCCATCGGGATAAGGGAAAATGAATTCCCATTAGATGGAGTGGCTTATGGGACAATTCAAAAAGATCCCATACCCTCCTTACGAATTTCAGGGCTACCCATACTCCATCACTCTCATGAGATGATCCCTCAACCACTTCCTTACAATAGAAATAAATGACATCTAGGACAGTCAAAGGTGGGTTCTCAAGGTGACATATGACAGCCTAGGGTTCAATCCCACAACCCCCTCACCTATCCATAGTGGATACACATAGCCCCATCATTTAATTGCATCCATAGCCAGCCCTTGGTATTTTTATTGCATGATATTTGTTTACATCAGTTTTACAATTTCCATGGCTTAATAGCACATGGATAACACAATATCAAATAATTTCCTCTTAAAGATGAGCATTCACTAGCGGGGACTTGGCCTTGAGCTCCGCGCTAGGAATTATACATCACATATATACAATGTTTACATTACAAGACAATACATCCGAAGGGTCAAAATGGGGATATTACACATCACTCATGTTATCTTATATGGATGTGAAATTTGGGGTTGTAACATATTTAGAGAATCATGGAGAAGGATAGAGAAAACCGAAAATTTCTTTATAGCATATAATATCAAAATTAAAGGTAGCAGACCCTATCCTATCCTTCTCATAGATGCGAGTCTCTCCCCCATTGAGAGCATGGCCATGACCATGTAGCTAATGTACAAAAACAAGATAAATAACATGGGAGACAAGAGGCTTATTGAGATTGCTTCATACTATAATCAAAACCACTTGCAGCTTAAGCAAGAATGGCATAAAGATTCCAAGTCTTGGCTAAATCATTGGGGAGTTGAGGAAGATATCACTTTACGCAATAGTAATAATATTAAAGGCATTATTACATCTAAATTTGTTAGGGTCATACCCTAACCCCCTTAATAGATAGGTTGTTATGTATTGATGCCATCTATATTAAATAAGGCCAATTAAGTAGATATAATGTAAAAACAATATTTTCAAAAAGACTCACTAGAAGGTTCCACCAATTAGAAATGATCTATAATGTGAAATAAAAATTTGTAAGAAGACTCGTGAGAAGGTTCTGCCTACTGGAAATATCCTTCACTAATAAGTCTTACTAGAAGGTGCTTCCTACTAGAAAGTTCCATCACTAGAAACTATATATAGGAGTAGACACAATGAAACAAGATGTATTGTGAAATATTTTGTAATTGGGGTTTGGATTCATTTGGAGGTTTCCTCCTTGAAGAGGCAAGTGAACATTTCTTTCATCAATAAATATATGCTATTGTGATATTTTTTTTATCTACAATTGTCTATTTTTGTGGTAATTTTGTCTTTTTAGAACACAATCTTGCTTTATTTTGTTATTTATGCTACAAATTTCCAATTATTCTATCAAGATATGTTGTTTAGTGGCTAAAAATGCGGTTTGGGAAACATACACACATGGAATACAATTAGTACATAGTCACATTTGTTGGACACCATTGTGACCTATGTTGGTACCCCTTCGAGTAGAACCACATCAAAAAACACATGTATACAAAATTTCATTTCCATGTACCCTTGGGTATGTTGGAAGTCCCCTAGAAAATTTGAAACCAACTTTAGATAATCTAATCAACCGTCTTGCTACTATAGTGGAACCAAGCACATAGAGAATATTACTCTCTAGTACATGGGTAGTCGAGTAGTATGACTAAGGGCATTGTTGATCCTCCTTAGCTATTGCCCTGAGAGATTGGTCCAAGTACTATTGTTGGACCTTGAAAATATATTAGAGATCTATAACACTTGACACTCCCTTACCCTTATGACCCTATAATTCTATTAAAAATATGAGAGAGAGAGAGAGAGATTTTGGGTTCTTCCTATACCCTTATTTCACCACAATCCTTGCACTATGTTGATCACCTTGGTACCACTCTTTTGTACCCCTTTTTGTGGACCCATTTCCTTCATTGGCTAACACTTGAGGAGCTAACCCTGTTAGTGACACTCTTTCCTTCACCATCTTTAGGATACCAAGATACATAATGACCTTTACATTAGGAAGGAGTTGATTCATATAATTCCCATGGGCCTCACTCCACTCCATTTGTGTGATCCAATGACTCCATGTGGCACAATATTCCTAAAGTTGAAATATAAAAATATGACTCCACTTATTTGTGTGATGCCTGTCACTATATGAAGGCTTATATTCGATTGAAATAAGATACATAAAATTCGTTGAAAAATATTACGCTAGATCTTCTGGTGGTAGGGTTTGGGAACCCTTCGTGAGCACAATAAATTTTTAGATGAACCTAAGAACTCTTCTATCCCTCCCTCAGTGCCTAGTATGAATAATACTTATTTGGATACAGATGACGAGGTCCTGAAATTTGGGTAGGGTTTTACTATCCTTAGATATTGAGGAAGTCTCAGGTTCACTTTCACCCATTAAGGGGGGGCACTCTATGGAAGATCCTTTCTCTCACGGTGTTGTTTGTAAGCAAAATGCTAAACTGAGGATATCTAGTGGAATATCTAGTAGGGGTTCTTCATCCAATATTAATGAGAGGTTCATAACAACTAGGCCCGATATGGATTCTAGCGAGAAATGCCATTTCAATGGGGAATTTTACACAATTCTTCCTCTTGAAAAAGATATAGTTCTCAAAACCCCTATGCAAATATTATCGAATGCTCCCTCTAATAAAAATGAAGTAATCCCTGTAAACTCTATAAGACACCAAAATGTCACTATTCATTCAAAGAACAATAAGAAATGTCGATGGGTCGACTCTTTCAATTATGATTATATACCTTTATCCTCCAAGATGAAAGATGCTTCCCTTAACACCAAAACTGTTGTTTCTATTTTTTATATTTGGGCACTTAGAGATCAAGCTCCATTGAAGAATGGTTATTTATGATATTCTTGTCTTTAAATGTTTGAGGTTTTGGGGGCGCCTCAAAATTGCAATCCCTTAAGAGACTGTTAGACTTAATTAATCCTAATATAGTTTTTCTCCAGGAAACTATGTGCCTGGGGGTTAATGCATGCGAGACATTACTGAAATTTTATCCTCGATGGGAGGTTAGTTCCTTATATGCTATGGGGATTTAGGGGGAATTGGTTACGTTGAGGAACCCCCTTACTACTGACTTAAATACCTTTCATACCTATGCAGGTATACTAGTGGAGCGAAAAATCAAAGTTTTTGACCAATCCCTAAAATTTATTAATTGTTATGCGCTCTATAAAGACTGACTATAGTTCTAGGACACTATAGAAGTTAGTCAAATCCTTTAAGACTTGAGGCTTATAATTGACGGAGATCTTAATTTTCACAATGAATTATTTTGAATATTGGGGGATAACCATTAGACTTGATTATCTTTCTGATTATTTTCAGAAAATTTTCCAGAGACATCATCTCCTTGACGTTGTTCCTAGTAAACTTGGTCCTACTCGGAAAAATGGGAGGGAAGGTAAATCAACTATCTGTAAGTGACTCGATCATTTCATGATGGTTGAGGATATTCTAGATTCATTGAGCATATACAGATCTTGGGTGATTAGTTCTTCCGTATCTAATCATTTCCCAATATGCTTGCAATTTGATGAAGAGCCTGTTAATTATAGTTTTCCTTTTAAGTTTAATAAAGTGTGGCTAAAGGATGAATATTTATGTTCACTTGTGAGAAAAAAATGGAATACTATTGAGGTATACTCTTAGGATGATACAATGAATATATTTTGCTTTAAGCTCAAGAGTCTGTAAAGGATGGCGGTTTTGTGGGAGAAGGATAAAAAAGAATATTGATAAAGAAATATGTGACATAAAAGAGAAACTTGATAAATTATATGAGGATAACCTATTTGGATCTCTTTCTTATGATGATAAGGTTTTAATGACTGACTTGGAAACTAGTAAAGCCAAAATTTTGGCAATTGAAGAAGAATCTCAGAGGTTAAATAATAGGGAAATTTGGCTTGTTTAGGGGGATAATAATGCAATTGTTTTTCATAATTATGCCAATTATAGAAGGAAACTCAAAAGTATATGGAATTTAAAATATGGGAATGGTATGTAGGTGTCATCTCAGGTGACTTAGAAAGATTTGCTTGTTCTTATTTCTCTAATATTTTCAAAGAATCTCATTGCAATTATGATATCACTTCTCAGCTTAGAGTGATCATACCTTTTCCCTCTTTTTTTCTCAGAAGAGGAGGGTCAGTCTATGGAAAAAGTTTTCACCCTACAGGGAATTGAAGATGTTCTAAAGCATCCCGCCAAGGACAAAATTCACGGGTTAGATGGTTGGCCTGTTGAGTTTTTCTCATATTTTTTTTTATATTTTGGGTGGTGAATTATTGGATGTGGTTGAACAGTCGAGGACTCATAGATATGTTTCAGGAGCCTTAAACTATACATTTATCTCCCTCATTCATAAGTGTGATAAACCATAGTCTTTTGTTAATTTAAACCATTTTTCCTTTGAAAATATGCCAACACCTGCTATTATGGAGAATAAAGGTATGGCGAGAATTACATGGTCAATACATAGGAGCTCATTAAGAGCATTATGTCACTTGCAAGAATTGAACCTAGGTGGGGAGGATAACAATAATTCCTCCTAACCACCAAGATACATCCAATGGAATGTTGACTTTAGACCTATATCTCTATGCAATTGGTTTACAAATACTACCTTGAGATCAAGCAAGAAGGAAAACTACTTCTTAAAGAGAAAGTGTATAATCATAGTATAAAGAATGCTTTATATATATAGTGGGAAATAGGATAAGGTGGGAAATCCTTTGAAAATTAAAGTTGATATAAAGGAGGCAATCTTATTTATAATAGATCCTTAAAATAGAGCAATGTGTTAAAACGACCAAAATAATAACGAGAAGAAAAAAATACATAAGATAAGGAGGTAAAAGTAAAATGTTAATTTGTCTCCTTAAAATGGAAGACTCGACCACTTGTAAGAGGGGACACGTTTAAGTTAGTAAAATATCCTAGAGATCTTTGTGGGTGATGTCCTCGAGTTAGAAAGAAGCCGATTCCTTAAAATTCCAAGTGTCTATTGATTGAGGAATATTTTAAAATATTGAATATAATTTTGTGAATGATGGGAGGGGACGAACCTATAAAGAGCTCGATCCCAGCTATGTTGAGGGACGACCTTTCTTCCAATGGCACGATATCCATATGATGTGGTCTGCTATGGGGGCAATTTACTTTATGCAGCGGGAAGGGACAGCGAGAGGCTGATCCTAGTCAGTTTAAAATTGTGTGTGTATATATATATATATGTGGTTGCATTTTGGACAGGATCGCATAGGTAAGAGGGATATTCTCCCTGGATTGACTGCTGCTGTATATGTATATGTTGAGTTCTCTAAAATTTTGAATCAGGGCGACCTCGATCTACCCCAAACCCACGCTATTTTCTCTGTAGGTTATTTCCTTGTCTAAAATAACCAAAATATCCGGGCAAGCTCTGCATATAATTCGATATGATATTTGTATTATGAAGAGAAGGGCGAGCTCTGCTCATAAGTCGATTCGATATCTGTATTATGAGATCCCTTTGTTATTTTAAAATTGCTGCATTATAGTTTGATTATGTTTTGTGGTCTTAGCTATTGATTAACTGAGCGAACTCTGCTTCTAAGGTGACTCGATCCCAATTGGATTGCTGTGCATAATATCCATATCATACCTTACCTTTGGCAGTCGATCCCATGTGGATGTGGATCACCGTCCATATATATTTTTATTACATTACAGTTTGGTGTTGGATCGCTGCCCATATTATACATCATATTTGGTAGTTCCGTATTTTAATCTTACTTCAAGTGGGAACAGGACGACTCTGAGAAGAGCTCGATTCCAGTATTTATACTTTTATAATTTTCTTATGAGTTAAGTGGAGAGAGGACGAGTCCCAAGGGAGATCGAATGAACATTTCTCATTTCTCATTTCTCATTTCTCATTTCTCATCAGTGGCAGATCTCTGTCCTGGCATATTCATATTCCGTAAGGGATGTTAGGTAACATGTTCTACCCTCGATTGCCGTGCAATAGTTCTGTATTTTATTCCTTCCATCTCTGAGAGAGACTAAATTTTCTGTCTTTTGATTTTGGTTTCACGGGGTTACGACTTTCATCTCACACTCTGTTACAAGTGCTTATGTTTTATTTATGACGTCTCAAAAAGAGACACTTGTTTCTGTTGCAAAGAGTTCATTATTTATATATTCGATCTCAAAGAGCGATGGGTTTCTCCATACCCTTCATTTATATTTACGGTGTATTTACCTCGGTTAAGAGGATGACATTCTCACATTTCCTGTGGTTCGATTCATTTTTTATTTTATCCTGTGCTATTCATCGAAACTTACTTGCAGCAACTAGAATCGAACTCGATCCATTGAAAGTCTAATTCTAGTTTTCTTCCCAGGTTCTTTACTTTAGGGACAGTATTTGGTTGGACTGCGAATACATATTTTCATGTTCTTCTTTTAAATAATTATGTGATAGAACAAATTTGAATTAGTGCAAAGGGAAATCCCATTATGTCATAGAATATCATTATTATAGAAAGGGGTGTGGGTTCTATATATAAAGAGAGCCAACCCTGCAAGCATAAAAAGCATTTGATAAAAGTTAGATGAAGAGTACGAAAGTTTATGAAAGAAATGAGCTAGCATAGATATTATCTAAGGGTTGGACATTTTGAAAAAAATATAGTGTAAAAGACCTACCAAAGAACTTATAGTAAGGAGACCCCATAATTTTCGCGTTCTAGTGGATTCATTGCCAAGCTCAGGGGTGGTCTCTCTGAAGTCATTTCCACAGTCACCTCAGTTAAAGTTACCCAGATAAGTACCTCTAAATTGTTGTATCAATTTATAAGTTTACGAGCTTATGAATATGTACCTTTGTCATGAGTTGCCATGTTAGATGATTATGATTCAATGTATAGATACTCGCATTGTTATATTGTTTTGAGGATGTTGAGTTGTAAATATATATATATATAGCGATCATGAGTACCTTGATTAATTTATTTACATATGTAGAGATTTGGATATGTTGATTATGTATGACAAATGGAAACACTTTTATATTTAACTAGTTATGATATATGTGTGTGATATACCTTATGAAGGGTATGCATTTATAGTCATTCCATTAACACGATGATTGTGTGGATATTATACATTGTTGTATTTTACACATAATAGATATGTATAGATTAAACGAAGTAATATTTTGAAAATGATAAAAATTGCATTGAAGCTTGAATATACTATGTTTGACATATGAAAAGGTAAATGCTTGATTAGAAGTTAAAGTGGTCACAAAAGTCAGGGATACTCATATGAATAATTTAATTGTATTGACCAAGTGTTATGTATCCTTTGTATTAGACTAACTATGCATGGAGAATAAAGAAGTTGCCTTGAAGTGTTATAAGTAATAAGGAATCCATGATTGTCCTTTATGTGAACAATGAACCTATGTAGATGTTGTTATAGGGATTGACATACAAATTAATTACCCTTTTATATTATTCTATCAGTTAATTGTGGTTTATAAAATATAAATAATCTTATAAATATTATGACTTGGGTTATATTTTAATTAGAGTAAGATTTAAGATTAATTGGGAAAACTCATCTTCACATGTTGAGACCCAAGTTAAATGGGTTCACATACAATTAACAAGTTAGGTTTAATTTTGAGACTAACATAACTATTGTTATACAATGATGAAGGAAACATTTTACACTCCATTCTGCTCCAAACACTAACGGGAATATTGGGGGTGCTACAAAGTGATATCAGAGCTGAAGTTACAACACTTGGGCCTATATGGGCTTAAAATAAAGTAAGAAAGTATGAAGTTTGTTGAACTAACAATTTGATTTTTTGTTTTATGTGAATAGGAGGAATGGATTAGGTGAATTAAATCTTCAAGTTCTCCAAAAGGTAACCAATGGGATAGATTGAATGCTATGACAAAGTGGTTTGTTGCATTGCTCAAAACAATCGGTTGGATTGAAAACAATGAGTTTACAAATAATACTTTCGTTTTGCTTTACTTTTTGAAGCATTATGTTTATCTATTGAATAATGGATTTTGGGTTATAATATACTTAGAAAAAAAGTATAAATTTTGATCTAGAACTATTTTTATAGACAAGCGTGTTTAGTTGATAATACCCTAGACTTGTGATTCTTATTATGAATATGCAAGTTAAACGTTTGAGTTGGTGAGTAGAATAACCATAATAAATTGATATTATAGAAAATATTGTAGACTTATCATCATATAAGATACTATAGTCCATGAGAAAAGTATAATGATACTGTGTGTGGTCGATCCTATAAAAAGATGAGTAGTTATATTCTGATGAGTAAACATAATAATAGTATGTGTGTTGTACCAATGTTGTATTTCACGCAAAGGAGATGTGTGCGGATTAAAAAGAATAGTACCTTGAAATAGTCAAGCTATATTATAACTTGAGTATATTATGTACAACCTATGTTATGATGATTTCACGATTTAAATTCTTAGCTAATCTAGTATGGTGTGACCATAAAGAAAATTGAGTGATGTCAAATGTATCGAACGCCATATAAATAATAATATTTCTTTAGGGATTGGTAAGATATTGAGAAAGACCTTAATGAATTAGTATGGATATTCCCCATGTGAGCAATGATCCTATGAAGGTGTTATCTTATATTTTCCTTGATGGTTGGCTTGCAAAGTTCTTATCCTTTATATTAGTTTATTGAAAACTTTGGTTCATAGTTTATGGAAAAAAAAGCAATAAATTTTTATGTACTAAACATTGCAAGAGTATACCCATGTTGTATAACTGATGAAAATCATAAATAGAATGTTGACTATGGTCCATCTTGTAGGAATATTAGATTTAAAATCACTCAGGAGTGAGTGATGAGTTTTAACGTTTTATTAGATTTGTGTGGTTATAGGATTGAAAGGAAACTAAAACCAATGTTTCGAAAAATATTTTTGAAATTTTGTCTATGAAAAGTTGCACTAACAAGTTGTTGTAGCAGATCATTAGTACCTACGGGACTTGTTGAAAACAAGAGCATTATAAATGATTGTGCATAAAATATGGTGATTTTATTGCAAGGGTTTGAATAAATATCAAACTTAAAGACTATTGTATATATATAGTGATAGTTAAATCACTACAACATATGAAATGTTTATGAGTAATAGTTGATCGATAAATATGTGAACCTATTGATCGATAAATATGTGAACCTATTATTGATGAATGCATTATGTAATGTTGCGACTAACTATTCTATATGTGGATTTGTAACAGATTCATAAGACTTAGCGATGGAAATAAATAATGAAGCCACAATGAGAACCAAGTTTATGTGATGCAAGCAACAAAATACTACGATTGAAAGTGAATGCTGGAAAAACACACACACACAAACACACATATATGATCATTAGTAATGAATCATAACAAGGAGAAAGACAATATCAAAAAGGAAAAAAACACCAAGTGGCGAAATTGATGATACAACTCTACTATGCTAAAATAATTTCCTAAACTCAAGCAAGAGAGATTGAGTGAGAAATTTCCTGGACTCAAGGAAGAGAGCTTGAGTGGAAAAATTTCATGGACTCAAGCAAGAGAGCTTGACTGGAAAAAATTCTTGGATTCCAGAAAGGGAGCTTGAGTGGAAGAGAGAAAGAGCTGGTGATCATCAATGGCAAGACCTAGACGCACAAATTAAAAATAATATATGGAAGACATGACGCTATTTGATGTTTTTTGTTTGAGAAGGAAATTTTTTTACTAACAATAAAAATAGGAGTAATCTCAAAAGCTTAAAGCACGTAAGTCCACGTGTAAATTGGTAACAAAACTCAAGGAAGAGTTCTGTGTTCAGCAGAGTGTTGTTGAAGTCCCAAAATTCAAAGGATAGTTTTGTGTTCAACAAAGTGTTGTTGAAGTATTTCATCTCCATAACAATGAAACATAGGGTAAAATATGCCAAGTGAATGGGTTATTAGCTTCCCTAACGTTTAAGTATTTGGTATACAAATCATACCATAGGTAATGTGAAATTCATCCAAAGAGGGGGATGAATGTCAAGTTGAGGTTTCTTTGCTGAAAATACACAATATAATGCTACTCACTTGTGAATGAAGGGGATGTCTATCACAAGTTAAGGATTATATAAGAGTATGAGAATTGGGAGTGAAGGATATCCCCCAAAAGATAAGTAAATTTTTAGTTTTCCTATGCATTGTGTTGATTTATATTGAAAAATGATTATGTATTATGGTGACAAGAGCACAAATTTCCATGGAAAAGACTGAAATATTTTCCTTGAAGTGCAACAAAAGTGTATTACAAAAGAACTTATTACTTACGATTAGATTAAAATTGAAAAATGGTATGTTTATGTTATACTGAAATATTTTTGTAAGACCTTGCATGGGCTATGTAAGGTGTAGGTTATGAAAGGAAAAGGAGCAATAACAACATACAAGAAGTGTAGAAGCTCGAAGGTGATCAAGAGTATCAAAAAGGAGTTGCCAAAACAAACCAATATGACTAAAGGGTGGCATTGCAAAGGCACTCAAAAGTTGAAGGCAAATTTTTGAAGAGTGTAAACACCAAGGATGGTGTTATTTGTTTTAGGGGGGAAGGATGTAACATCCCTCTTTTAACCCTAGTTATTGTAATTGAAAATGTAAACTGTATACTTGTTTCTAGTGAGGAGCTCAAGGCCAAGGCCCTACCATTATAATATTGAATATAATTTTATGAATGCAAGGAGGGGACCACCCTATAAAGAGCTCGATCCCAACTCTGTTGAGGGACGACCTTTCTTCCAATGGCACGAGAGCCATATGATGTGGTCTCCTATTGGGGGGAATTTACTATATGCAATGGGAAGGGACAGCGAGAGCCCGATCCCAGTCCTTTTAAAATTGTATGTATATATATATATATATGGTTGCATTTTATACAGGATCACATAGGTAAGAGGGAGATTCTCCCTGGATTGACTGTTGGATATGTTGAGTTCTCTAAAATTTTGAATCAGGGCGAGCTCTCAACAGAGAGGATCGAACCCCAACCCATGATATTTTCTCTGTAGGTTATATCCTTGTCTAAAATTACTAAAAGAACAGGGAAAGCTCTGCATATAAATCGATACGATATCTGTTTTATGAAGAGCAGGGTGAGCTCTGCTCATAAGTCGATTCGATATTTGTATTATGAGATCCCTTTCTTATTTTAAAATTTCTACATTATAGTTTGATCATGTTTTGTGGTCCTAGCTATTGATTAACTGAGCGAACTCTTCTTATAAGGTGACTCGATCTCAATTGGATTGCTGTCCATAATATCCATATTATACCTTACCTTTGGCAGTTGATCCCATGTGGATCACTGTCCATATATATTTTATTACACTATAGTTTGGTATTGGATCCCAGTTGGATTGTTGCCCATAGTATACTTTATATTTGGTATGTGATCCCAACGGTATACATATGTATTTTAATCTTACTTCCAGTGGGAACAAGACGGCTCTGAGAAGAGCTCGATTCCAGTATTTATACTTTTATAATTTTCTTATGCGTTAAGTGGAGAGAGAGGACGAGTCCCAAGGGAGATCGAATGAACATTTCTCATCGCTGGAATATTCCGTAAGGGATGTTAGATAACGTGTTCTACCCCTGATTGCTGTGTAATAGTTGTGTATTTTATTCGTTCGATCTATTAGAGAGAACATTTTCTATCTTTTGATTTTGGTTTCACGAGGTTGGGAATTTCATCTGATTTCTGTTACAAGTGCTTATGTTTTATTTATGACATCTCAAAGAGAGATAGAAATTTTAGCTTGTAGTTACTGTTGCAAAGAGTTCAATATTTATATATTTGATCTCAAAGAGGGTTGGGTTTATCCATCCCCTTGTATTTACCTCGGTTAAGAGGAGGGAATTCTGACATTGCTTGTGGTTTGATTCATTTTACATTTTATCATGTGATATGGCTCGAAACTTACTTGCAACAACTAAAGTCGGACTCAATGGGAAAGTCTAATTCTAGTTTTCTTCCTAGGTTCTTTACTTTAGGGACAGTCTTTGGTTGGATTGCGAATACATATTTTCATGTTATTCTTTTAAATAATGCTGTGATAGAAAAACTTTGAATTAGTGCAAAGGGGAAATCCCATTATGTCATATAATATCATTATTATAGAAGGGGTGTGGATTCTATATAAGAGCCAACCCTGCAAGCATAAAAAGTATTTGATAAAAGTTAGATGAAGAGTATGAAAATCTATGAAAGAACTGAGTTAGCATAGATACTATCTAAGGGTTGGAAATTTTGAAAAGAATACAACATAAAATACCTACCGAAGAACTTATAGTAAGGAGACCCCATAATTTTCGCGCTCTAGTGGATTCGTTGCCTAGCTCGGGCATGGTCTCTCAGCGGAAAAACATACGCCGGACAGAGAACCTATGGTTGGGTGGAATGTTGCATTGATGTCCATAGTCGCCTCAGTTAAAGTTACCCAGATAAGTACCTCTCAATTGTTGTATCAGTTTATAATATTACGAGCTTATGAATATGTACCTTTTTCATGAGTTTCCTTGTTATATGATTATGATTCAATGTATAGATACTTGCATTGCTATATTGTTTTGAGGATGTCGAGTTGTAAATATATATATAGTGATCATGAGTACCTTGATTGATTTATTTACATACGTATATATTTGGATACGTTGATTATGTATGACAAATGGCAACACTTTTATATTTAACTGGTTATGAGATATGTGTGTGATATACCTTATGAAGGGTATGCATTTATAGTCATTCCATTAACATGATGATTGTGTGGATATTATACATTGTTTTACGAATAATAGATATGTATAGATTAAAAGGAGTAATATTTTGAAAATGATCAAAAGTGCATTGAAGCTTGAATATACTATGTTTGACATATGAAAAGGTAAATGCTTAATTAGAAGTTAAAGTGGTTACAAAAGTCAGGGATAATCATACGAAGAATTTAATTGTATCGATCAAGTGTTATGTATCCTTTGTATTAGACTAACTATGCATGGAGAATACATAAGTTTCCTTTAAGTGTTATAGGTAATAAGGAATCCATGATTGTCCTTTATGTGAACAATGAACCTATGCAGATGTTGTTATAGGGATTGAAATACAAAGTAATTACCCTTTTATATTATTCTATCAGTGAACTGTGGTTGATAAAATATAAATAACATACTCTTGTAGTAGGATTGAATAATCTTATAAATCTTATAAATGCTAAAACTTCTTATGAAGCTATTTCACAATCGAATTACAATTGGGAGTCAAAATGGTGGCATAAGAAACATTGGAAATGGTGCATTTATATGAGAATTAAATGCTTCTACTAGCTTTGTTTGGAGAATTATATTTTGAGATGGGAGAATCTGATTAAAAGGGGTTTGTCTAGTCCTAGTTATTGTATTTTGTACAAATTACATGGTGAATCTACTTAACACATCTTTTTGTGCAATGTACTTTGTACAAAAGTATACAGTTTGAAATCAAACATACTTTACATATTTCACATGTTTGGGGTGCTGACACAATTGAAGAAAATTTCAGACATTGGTTTGTGAATGCTAATCCCATTGTTTTCTCCCTGCATTTGTATGTTGGGGAATATGGAATACCAAGAATAAGGCAATTTTTGATAACATGCCTCCTAATGTGGAGTCTTGCTATATGAAAATTCTTGGGTTGTATAAGGTATTTCAAACTAAGGAGAAGATATATAAATGCATACAATTAATCGATCGTTAATTATGTAGTTGGTTTTCTCGATGGCGTTGCATAGTCGGGGAAGTGCAGATGTGGCATGTTATCGTGGATTAATGAGCAACGTCATTCACTAGTACAACATGAGAAATAAGTGACAAAAAAAAGACCAAAATCCGCATATAAATGACCACTTTTGATTTGGAGATCACTCGACAAAAAATGTGGTCATATTTAGTTTGGTCATTTATAGGTTCTCTTGTGGTCATTAATTTGGTCATATATTTGGTCATTAATTGTCACGATTAATGACCAAATATACGACCAAATTAGTGACCAAAAATATGACCAAATTAATGACCACATACATGATACAAATGATCAAACTAAAAGTGACCAATTTTTTGGTTGCGTGATAAGAGACCGGAAATTACCCACCAAAACTGTCATTTGGTCGCTTATATGCGCATTTTGATCATTTTTTCTGTTGATTATCGCTTATTTTTTGGTCACTAATTTAGTCTTTTTTAGCCATTTTATATGCAACTATTCACTGATTTCTGTAAATAGGGTATGGAGGAATCGAACCACCAATCTCCTGCCTGTAAGGCAGGTGCTCTTCCATTGAGTTAGTACACTTGAAGTCCTATAATGTCTTAAGAACCATGACATAGATTTCCAGAAGCACTGCAATTGAATATTTCCTCCAAATATGAATTTTATTTTAAATCTGATCAGATCAATGAAAGGAGAAAGAGAGAATTGAACATGTTTCAATGGAACAAACTTGATATGAGAAGTTGCGAGTGCCTGCAAAGAAGGATACATGACAGTCAAAATATATGAATGTTGTCCAAGAACAAGATATAAAATATACTTTAAAGAAACAAGTACTTTCGAGTACCAAAGAGGGTGGAAGTTCGTGGTACTCAAAGTAATATATAAAAATATGACAATACCAAAGGGGTATAGAGGTCTTTAACATCCAATCAGAAGACATAATATGTGTTGGGAATTAACAAATGAAACCAATAGTTGTAAATAATTCATGGGACCATAGGACAAATCTCACCTACACTTAGAGTATGAATTAGTATTCATCAACAAATGAAGGACAATAATACATATCATGAACCTCATTTGAATATTTTCAGAATTCAACACGTAACTTCATTTATGTAATTATCATACTAAAAATAATATTATGATGGTTAAAAGAAGATTATATAGAAATTAGTTACAAACAAAAAATGGACCCATTTATTAGTTTTCTAATGATTGATATTATTCAATGAAATATGTCTAAATGCCACATATAATTATTGCCAAAGGGGTATTACGAACTGAATGCGACAAAAAACACTACTGAGGTCTGAAATCTACTTTTGTATCATCCTGGAATTTTTTGTGACATTTGCAGTTTTAGTTTTATTCAAGTCAATGGTGTCCTAAATAGAAGCAACAACTTCAGGTCCATGACATTCATACACAATGTATGCCCCAACATCACAACAACTGTACTGACTGACAATAAAGCTTCATTCATCATCCATCAAAACTTACCACTATTTCCTGTTTCTCAGAAGTAAATGTAAAGATAAGGAAATATACTATCTTAGAAACTTGTACCAACCTAAGGTGAAGCTCCAAAAGAAAGATGTTGACCCTCAACACTAAACCAAAGTTCATCAATCAACGTCTGGGAAAAACAATTTATTGCAACAATTAAAAAAAGGATCATGAAATTTATAGCATGTAACAAGAAAAACCTTACACATAATTTCTCTTTAGACCTAGAATATTAGGACCAGTAGAGATTTATTTGGTTTTCTCAGAAAGGTGCTCAAGAGCAGAGATAAACATATGATGACTAAATTTGCCTACAATTTCAATGTATCAAAGTATATGTATCCAACAATATAATGCAGAACATATCCACAAAATCAATACCATCTCGGAGGAACAAACCTTTGCATGTACTTCCTCCATATACAAACTTCCGACAGGAAATGGAGGAAGAATGTCTTTATTAAATGAAGCTCCAATACCAACACTACCACTAGATCTATCGTATATACAAATACTGGAGGTGACTGGTGTTGTCCCACCAGGAAACTCTAAATGTAACTTCGTTACTTACAATCATAAAATGAAGTTAGAGAAACAACATATATGGACATTTTCAAATCTAAAACACTGGTGTTCTATTAAACTAGCAGTGGTATTCAATAGTAATAAATGAAATTGAATTCTCACCTTGTCGGTCCACATAATACTTGAACTTAGAGGGGATTGGAAATGCAAATGACAAGCCCTGATAACAAAGCATAATGTCATATTTGATGTTTATTTCCACTAACCTAAAATCTAAAGCAAACTGATAACCAAGGCACAACATACAGTGTCACAACTTACTGGATAGAAAAGTGTATAGATTCCCCTATCCACATCATAACTTCCAGCATAAGTTGGTCCACATGTCAAAGTCCATGGGTGAATGCAATATGTGTCATTTTTATTTTTAACAAGAATGTGTATATTTCCAAATCATAAAAAATTGCATCCACACTAGTCAACAATGTAATATGAAATGATTATTGTATCTAAGCTTAAAAATTAGTTTTTTTTCAAGCAAAGAGAGTCCAAAAAGAGATAGGTATCTTTTCTAGAGGATATCATAGGTTTTCTATAAGTATACAATCGAAAGAAAACATCTAGAATAAGAACAATCTTGCAAAACATAATACTAGAGTTTAATGAAAAGAGTGCTTTTTCTAGGAATCTTCCAAACTTCCATTCACATGCTAAAGTCCTTTGATGTTCCAAGTCCATGGCTTCGAACTGTTGATGTATAGTTTTCAACTTTCCTCCTCTTATAACTTACAAAGTGTAGATCCCAAAGAAATTATGAGATTAGAGGAAATTGATTGAGAACCCTTGTTGCGATTGCATACCATATTATGAAGCATAGAACACTATGCTTCCAACACTTGAATTTGTCTTTTTCGCTGCATGAGTGTATCCAATATCATTGTGTTGTGAGAGATGCATTAGTGTGCATTTTTGTGAACTATATTTTTCGCTAAGAAAAATGAAGCCTCATTGTCAAATATGTAGTCCTCATGACATTAGCTTTAAAAACAAATTAACTAGTTTCATTCATAAATAACAATACATAGCATAAACTGAAACTTAAACTGAAGCATAAACAATATAGCATATTAAAACATAAGATACTAATCACAAAAACAAAAGATTTTTTCGACAAATCCTTCCTTCCGGTGTATACTCAGATCAATCTTCCAGATCAGATATCAACCGTCATGGCAGATAAATCATTGGACAACATCAAATACGAGAGAGAGTGACTGCAGAGAAGGACATATGGCTACTTCAGAAGGGACGACTACTACAGAGGAGGACGAATGGAGAAATATCAATCCCTAGCCATCAACAAACCCCATTAAGATACTCAACAAGTCATATTGACTTGATCTCTAAGGAACGCTAGGTCTCTAGGAAAAACCCTAGCTGGATAAACCCCTTGAAACACAAATAGACCTATAGCATAAAATTGAAGATTGGATTACACTTGAGAAGGAAAAGACTCATCCCACAGTCAAATAACCTCCATAACAGAATTCTAAGGTATGGATAGACTCGTTGGAAGGAGGAGAAGCCAAAACAAGTGAACACTCAAGCTGGAATGACCTGCAAACCCAAAACATTCACCCCACACAAGTAGATAGTAAAACCCCAGATCAATGCGTCAAGTGTAGAGTAGAATATATCAAGTGAAAGCTATGGTTCTCTTTTATAACTTGACAATGGATTTCTAGAAGGTCCCCCTCCTAATTTCTCATTGACCCCTTAGGACCCTTTCCATTTACTAGACACTACAACTTAAGGATAGGACGAAACAACAACAAGACAAATCGTTAGGGGATTCTAGGGGGAGTTGTCTAAAACCTCGACGATTTGGACTCTAAAACCTCGACGATTTGGACCAGAGGACCATTTTTCAATGGAATCCGACATTTTTTATTTTGCAAAATCTGTATTTAGCAATGTTTCCATCGTCATTTTGATGGTAAAAATGGATTCAACACCCTAAAAAATCCCTGGGCACCTAAAAAATTCACAAATTGACAGCTGTAACATGCATTTTGAAAATTTATGATCAGATTTTTCCAAAATCCTACCGAGTAAACATATATGTTCCGGCCCAAATCGTTGAATTTTTAGAATACTACCTTCTAGGGAGGGCATTGCACAAATAACACATTGTTTGACTTTCTTGCAGGTTAGGGAGGTTACACAAGTCACCACAAGTCATCACAAGGAGGGGCGCACAAGTTCTCTGACTCTCTCTATAGGTATGTGGTCGATATGAATAATCAAGGAGCAAGTCATCAGTGTATACATATTGGAAGGATTTGTCATAAGTGCTTGGGACTTTTCCCATAGAACTATACTGCTTGGTCCCAGACCAAGAACCCGAGGAGTGAGTTGGGGGCCCTAGATCACTGCTAGGGACCAAATCATGAACAATCACAACTATTACAAGCATTCACCAACCCCGTTCAAGTCTAACTTTCACATTAGTATGAAAATAAGCATCACCACACACACTTATATGTGCATTCATTCAATTTGGATGCATCAAGAAGACAAACCTTCAAACGATTTCAACTTCTGATTCAACAATTTATTATTTGTGAAAAATATATCCAGAACAACAATGCAAATCAAAGCTAATCAACGACCATGAAAAGTTGCAAACATAACTCGAAGCATATATGCTCCACATGCAAGGAATCATATCCAAAACATAACTCAACTCAAAGACATGCAAGGAAATTTTTGTGACATTTGAATTTTTATTTTTATTCAAGTCAATGGTGTCCTAAACAGAAGCAACAACTTCAGTTCCATGACATTCATACACAATGTTTGCCCCTACACCACAACAACTGTACTGACTGACAATAAAGATTCATTCATCATACATAAAAAATTACCTCTATTTCCTACTTCTCAGAAGTAAATGTAAAGAGAAGGAAAGATACAAGAATTAACTAAATGGTATCTTAGAAACTTGTACCAACCTGAGGTGAAGCTCCAAAAGGAAGATGTTGACCCCCAACACTAAACCAAAGTTCATCAGCCAGCGTCTAGAAAAAACAATTTATTGCAACAATTAAAAAAAGGATCATGAAATTTATATCATGTAACAAGAAAAACCTTACACATAATTTCTCTTTAGACCCAGAATATTTGGACCAATAGAGATTGTTTTGGTTTGCTCAGAAAGGTGCTCAAGAGAAAAGAGAAACATATGACGACTAAATCTACCTACAATTTCAATGTATCACAAAGAACATAAAGCATATGTAGCCAACAATGTAATGCATAACATATCCACAAAATCAATACTGTCTCAGAGGAACAAACCTTAAAATTTTGCTTCCAATCCAAAATGCATATTTTCCTCTCATTATTCATATAGATCTTATTGTTCTCACAACTTCTATTATTATTCTAAAAAAATACATTACAAAATAAAACCATAAAAAGCAAGTCAGAAATCACACGAATGAGTCTTAGCTTTAAGTATACAGATGCTCGGTCTTCCTCCATTAACTTTCGAAATTCATCACAGTTCTTACGCTCCATGTTAAATTTAAGGATTGAACATAAACACATTAGCTTTAAAAAACAATTAACTAGTTTCATTCATAAATAACAATGCATAGCATAAAATGAAACTTAAACTGAAGCATGAACAATATAGCAGAATAAAACATAAGCTACTAATCACAAACTCTTTTTCCAACAAGTCCTTCCTTCCGATGTATACTTAGATCAAGCTTCAAGATCATATATCAACCCTCATGGCAGATCAATCGTGGGACAACATCACATACGAGAGAGAGTGAATGCAGAGAAGGACATATGGCTAATGCAGAAGGGACATGTACAAGAGAGGAGGACAGATGGTTCAATATCAAGACCTAACCATCAACAAACCCCATCAAGAGACTTAACAAGTCCTATGGACTTAATATCCAAGGAAATCTAGGTCTCTAGGACAAACCCTAGCTGGATATACCCCTTCAAACACAAATAGACATGTAGCATAAAATTGAAGATTGGATCACACATGAGAACAAAAAGAATCATCTCAAAGTCAGATAAACTCCAAACAAGAACGCTAAGGTATAGATAGACTCGCTGGAAGGAGGAGAAGCCAAAACAACTAAACACTCAAGCTGGAATGACCTACAAACCCAAAATATTCACCCCACACAAGTACATAGTAAAAACCCATATCATTGCATCAAGTACAGAGTAGAAGATCTCATAAAAAAATCTATCAAGTGAAGGCTAGGGTGCTCTTTTATTACTTGACAATGTCTTTCTAGAAGGCCTCCCTCCTAATTTCTCATTGACCCCTTAGGACCATTTCCCTTTACTAGACGTTGCAATTTAAGGATAGGACGACACACCAACAAGACAAATAATTAGGGGAGTCTAGGGGGAGTTGTCTAAAACCTCGATGATTTGGACCAGACGACCATTTTTCAATGGAATTTGACATTTTGTCGTTTGCAAAATCTGTATTTAGCAATGTTTCCATCGTCATTTTGATGGTAAAAATGGATTTTGCACCCTCAAAAATCCTTGGGCACCCACAAAATTCATAAAGTGACTGCTGTAACATGGATTTTGAAAAATTTCGGTAAGATTTTTCCAAAATCCTGCTGAGTAAACATGTATATTCCGGCCCAAATTGTCGAATTTTTAGACTACGACCTTCTAGCGAGGGCATTGCACAAATAACACATCGTTTGGATTTCTTATAGGTTAGGGAGGTTACACAAGTCACCACAAGTCATCACAAGGAGAGGCGCACAAGTTCTCTGACTCTCTCTATGGGTATGTGGTCCATATGAATAATACAGGAGCAAGTCATCAGTGTATACATATTGGAAGGATTTGTCATAAGTGCTTGGGACTTTTTCCATAGCACTATACTAGCCATAGAAAAGGCCTTAAGATCCATAGAAAACTCAAATGCAATTTGTCAAGAAACAGTAAAATTGCAAGCTCACAAATAAAAAAACCCTCATATTTTCCTTTTCAATAATGAGACCTGCAACCCATAAATGAAGATCTTTTCCAAATATATTCCAACATATGTTTAGAAAACTCTAGATTCAATGTATTGTCTAATACATAATACAATGATAGGATACCTCTCAACAAGAGGCCTTATGAGCATGATTTGTCCCAAAATATATTAGAACACAAACAACAACTCAAATTTCAATCTCAAAAATAAAAACTAAAAGCAAAAAGAAAAGGTCTGAAAAAACTAAAAGCAATTGATTCATAAAACATGATCATCTAGATCGATAATTTTCCCAAAAACCTCTTCGGCCACCAAATGAAACTCATTTCTATCTCCTTCAAACATTTACATCCATCAACTTTATCTTCATAGGCAAGAGGGATGTTACTTGTGACATGAATGACATTTACGTTGGCATCTTCTGGACCAAGTGGTACTCCATGGATAATAGTAAGTGACTAAATTCGTCCAGTTCTGAGAATAGCATTGTCATATGGATCTAGTATGTTAACTTTATCACCTATCTAGAATACTTCATGTTCAACTAGAGTTAATGGGAACTACAAAAAAAAAAGTATACATAAATATAAGAAAAAATTTTCAATTAAATTCCCAAAACATGCATAATTATTGATATAACAAAATTAAATGCACTCACTGAGTCAATATTTGATATATGTCCAGCATGAGTTAGCACTGATTGAAAATGATGAGGCGCATCAATGTTGGGAGATTTTCGACTTTCTGAGACTGCCGTTTTTCCTTGAATTATATCCTGCATGTGATAACATCATGCACAAATCAAATATATAATTATAAGGACACAAAAATATAGTAGAAAAATATTAAATATAACATTAAAACACTAAAAATAAGACTTAAACCAATTAAATCAGATTATGAAATCAAGTGAAAAAATGTTCACGGGGGAATGATAATTAGCTTACCTCATCTAAATCACTATGACATCCCTTATTTTTCCATGAACGACGATAGCTTGAATGGATGAGGATATGGTTGACACTGTCTTTGTCAGCCCATTTATGCATTCCATTACATGTTTATAATTCTCACTATTTTTTTGAACAATAGATGTGGTTTGGCTTTTCTCAACTTCATTAGATGGCAGTGATCTTACAATTGGATTTCTTGATATATGCTCATGATTAGAATTGTCTAAAGATGCCATTATTATATGGTCAACCATTTCACTCACATCCAGTTCTGATATATTATCTCCATGAACCTACAAATCATTATCAACACATAATTAGTTGGATATAAATACAAATAAAAATGCAATATAACACAATGTAGTTATAAATAGACTTACAAAAATTCCATACATAATGTATTCAACAAAAAATACACATACTTACAAAGATGTTTTGATTGGCTCGCCACCCACCACGACCCAAAATAAATCGATCCTTCACATTATCTCTTGCTTTCTTCCCCTTTGTGTTATTTTGCACATACTCTTCAGCACACACACTTTCCTTAAAATCTTCCCACTGTTTGGGAGTCAAGCTTCCATCCTTATCTTTTCCATCCAATACGGATTTTTTGCATTTATGCCTAAAATTATTAATCAATTTTCTCATCTTGGTCTTGTAATATTTGATGGTAATCCTTCCACCAACAATCTCAAAGACACTATCCATTTGTCGAATCACTCGATCCACATTTATTTCATCTTGATTTGCAAAATTGACTTTGGTGACATCCAAATGAGACCTTACTCTCGTTCCCAACTCCGAGGCCCACCTTGAAGCATTTGGTCCAACGGGTTCACCATCTTTTACCTCAACCAAATAAGCCTTTTTCCCTTCTGATTTCCTTACTTTGGCTTCTCTTTCTATGGACCTATACATGCCTTGATTAAATCTTCATTTTTTTGTGAAAGCTGATATATCTTCATTCGAATCAAGATTGGGTGATGTCGAACGAGCACTCATATTTTTGGACACAACATGTGTGTTGTCTTTGGAAGCTGGAGGCCTAATTAGTTCAATCAAATCAAGATTGGGTGATTCCGAATGAGCACTCATATTTGTTGATAGAATAGGTGTTTTCTCTTTGGCATCCAAAAGGCCTAATTGGTTCCTTGTTGGCCACATTATAATTAGGTGTGGCAATATCTATCTCCCCAATTTGCTTAGATGTGCCTTCAAATATCTTTTTTTAATTTTAAATAAAGGTCTCACATACTTGATTCTGATCCAGAATGTACGAAGTCTTAATCAATATCATCTTGGACATGATCATCATCATCTGATATATCAGGAAGAAGATCAACAATATTGTCAGCATCTTCTCCATGTACTGATCCACGAAGGCGTAGGCTTCTGCAAGCTAGAGGCAATGTTCCTTTTCTTTCCTTTTGTTTTTGCTCATTTTGTGTAGAATCGACCTTTACCCTATAAAATAAAAAACTTATTAAATTAGAATCGAAAGCATAGATGGCCCACATCATCAAATAGATTATTTACAACTATCATAAAATATGCATAAAGTGGAAAATTACGAGCAATAACTACTTACTGATATGCCAAACCATGAGTTTACAATGATGTGCCTTTGCTTGCCTTTTTGTTATGCTCTTTTTCTCTAGAAACCAACTTTTCCCTATAAAACAAAAAAGTTATCAAATGAAAATAAAAAGCATATATAGGCTACATCATGAAATAGATTATAAACAACTTTCAGGAAAGAAGCATAGAAGTGAAAAGGTACAAGGAATAACTACTTACTTATTTCCCAAACCAAGAGATGACATTTATTCTTCATTTCTTGCAATCTGTTCTTTACGAACACGCTCATATTCTACAACATTTTTATCATTGTTTTGGCCACTTTTATGTTCTGGACTTGTATTCTTCATAGCATTTATGTCCAACATATCTCATAGAAAACATCATTAGTACATGGACAAACATCACACTAGTACAAAATGAGAGATAAGTGACCAAGCGACCAAAAAATTTGGTCACCACAACTTTTTCAAGGGATAAATGACCAAAATTGAGAAATTTTATGTGAACTGACTAAACATGACCAAGATAAATGACCAATTTGGTCATGAGATAAGAACTAAACTAAAAATGACCAATTTGGTCATGGGATAAGAACTAAACATGACCAATTTGGTCAGGAGAAAAGAACTAAACTAAAAATGACCACATAACAATTGGTCATTTTTAGTTGTGTCATTCCAACAATGGAAAATTATAATTTTGATAATGAATTTGTACAATTATTAAATTTTAACATTGCAGATGGATTCGGAGGCTCCCCTCAGGGGGCCTCCGAATTAAGGGGGGCCTCCGAATCCATCTGCAGTGTTAAAATTTAGTAAATTGTAACATTAATACTACACAACTTGGATTATTTTTCAATACATGTCTTTGAAGAGATCATTTCTTTGAGGCCATCCCAATACCTATTGTGTTAGATGATAGGAGAATATTCTCAGGGATCATTTCTTTGAGTTCATATTTTGTTTGAACAAAACCATTGTCGTTTGACCATCTCGACAGTCTGATATATTAATCCTTGATTTTAACTGATTGATTTTCACTCACTTGCATGGGATGAGGTTTTGTGTTGGAGGCACCCTAAGACATAACTATTTATTTTGGTTATAATGAGAGGTGTGAGTTGTGGATTTATTTTGTTTCCCTTTAATATTTATGAAACTTGGTAGTTGTACTTTAATTTTGGCATCTTGATACTTTTTAGGTTATTATTTTGGCTTTTGTATATGAATGTTTATCTCTTTTAAAGATTCTAGTAAGCATAAATTTAGAAGAATAGCATGGCCTTTTTTGTGGCCATTTTTCTTCCCTAATAATTTCACATGTGAAATGTAGTAATCCAAGAACCTTCGTTAATTTTGATATCAAGTTTTAACAAAGTAGAGACTTTGCTCTCAAAAGTTTAACATGGTTAATGCATACATGCACATGTGTGATAGTGTGAGAGAGAGTTGCATTAGAGTTCAATTTTATTAAGAAGATCACATTAAATGGATTGCATTAAGAGTTCAACTTTAGTAAGAAGATCACACTGAATGGATTGCATTGAGAGCTCAACTTTAATAAGAAGATCACATTGAATGGATGGCATTGAGATTTCAATTTTAGTAAGAAGATCACATTGAATGGAGCGTATCATTTACAATCATACTTATATAAGATAAATCATAACATTTATGACTAAATTTAAATGGATCATTATACAAGCATGCTATTAATTTCTTCAAAATAAACATATTGCATATAATGACGATTTTTTTACGACATTGTTTGCCCTAAAAGATGTAATTGCTAGTTAATAAATTTGAGGATGTATGTATGTGTGCATACATTGATTAAGACTAAGATACATTTTAACACTAAATATTTGAAGCACAAAAGCTTTACATTTCAATTTCTTTTTGATATTTAAAATTGTATAAACTACTTATTTCATATATACAAAAGGAAGAAGTCTAAAACTGCGATGATTTCGACTTCGTGATGGGTTTTGGCCAGAATTTGACAATGATTTCTTTAAGAAATATAAATTTTGTGTTGTTCAAATAATGATTCCGAATTCATAAATGGATTCAGTGCCCTCAAAAACCCCAAGGAACCCATATTTTTAGATAGTAAACATTGTTATTTGGAATTTTAAGAATTCCTTCGAAATTTCTATTGGATTCTATCGAATTCATGCTGGAAAAAGCCCTCAAGAATGGTTGAAATTGTAGCACTTTTAAGCTACATGCATACAACAGTTGTCTTTTAAAGTTTATGTGACAATTTATTCTTATTTTTTTTCAAATTTTATTTATATTTTAGAATTTCGACCTCCCTAGCACAAGGCCCAACCCCGAAGGACTCAAGTCTTGAACCTGCGACCTCCCCGCGTTGGGAGAGTGTGTGTGAGCTAACCCTTAGGGTTATAAAATAGTTAAGCTTAGTGAAAAGAAATTGATCATTTTCTTTTAAAAAAAATTAATTTTAATGTTAAATTTTGAGAAGATTTAACCAAAGTAAGGTTTAATGTATAGAGTAGTATAAAAATCTTTTACTAGACCTAGAGTTCCGGAGTAATAATAATAAAAAGAAAAATCTATGGAATCCAGACACGCAATAAAAACAGTGGCGCAAATAAAAATCTTTTGCAAGTGAGAGGAGTATATATAAATATTTCACTAACTTATGGTAACAGGTCGGATGTTAAGGTTGAAAACTGGCATTTTGATTATTTTTAGCCATGAATAGAGGTCTCATATGAAACACATGAAGCCTTTGGGTTGATTTGATTGGTTTGATTGGAACACATGCATTTGAGATCCATAAGTATCTCTCATTTATATAATTATGCCAATGATTCTTCTGCCATATTGCTAAGCCTTCCCAAATCCTTTGTTTCTACACTTCAAATTGTTGGCATTTTAAGGTATTTTTCACTCTCTCGGATTTTGTCTTCTGCCATATTGCTAAGCCTTCCCAAATCCTTTGTTTCTACACTTCAAATTGTTGGCATTTTAAGGTATTTTTCACTCTCTCGGATTTTGTCTTTTTGCAGTTCAATTTTTTAACTTGATCTTCGAGTTATATATATATATATTAATTCTATATTATTATATAACTATATATTATTATATATAAAATAAATAACAAAAACATAAAAAAATATATTAAAAAAACACTTAAAAAACTCAAAACATTATTTTCATTTTGGTTTTCCTCCCTTTCCATTTGGGACTCAAACGGATGGAACCTCATGTGTTGCAGGGGTGTCAAAGCCGAAGATGCCATCGAAGGAGGGGATTAAGGTAGATCGCTAAAATGAGAAAAACCTTGGATTATGAATCAATGTACTTGAATTTTGGGGATGTTCACCATCTTCCATTTTCACAGTCAAGAATGAGCTTTGTGGAACGGAATGGATCTCACTTTCCACTTGATGGCAAGGAATTGTATGTTAATGGATGGAATTTGTATTGGTTAATGGACCAAAGTGTGGAGGATTCTACCAGGCATAGAGTGAAGACAATGCCAAGGAGTGGTGTAAAAATGGGTCTCACCGTGGTTCGAGCATGGGTCTTCAACGATGGAGGATAAAATGCTCTTCAAGAGGTTCCTGGAGTTTTCAATCAAAAGGTTTTCAGGTAATATTTCAACAATTCAATTTATAAATTGATCATTATAGGGATAACTTGCTTTTCCTCCCTTTCCATTTGGGACTCAAACAGATGGAACCCTCATGTGCTGTAGGGGTGTCGAAGCCGAAGACGCCATCGAAGGAGGGGATTTAGGTAGATCACTAAAAGGAGATAAACCTTGGATTAGGAATCAATGTACTTGAATTTTGGGGATGTTCACCATCTTCCATTTTCACAGTCAAGAATGAGCTTTGTGGAATGGAATGGATCTCACTTTCCACTTGATGGAAAGGAATTGTATGTTAATGGGTGGAATTTGTACCGGTTAATGGACCAAAGTGTGGAGGATTCCACCAGGCATAGAGTGAAGACAATGCCAAGGAGTGGTGTAAAAATGGGTCTCACCATGGTTCGAGCATGGGATTTCAACGATGGAGGATAAAATGCTCTTCAAGAGGTTTCTGGAGTTTTCGATCAAAAGGTTTTCAGGTAAGCTTTCAGCAATTCAATTTATAAATTGATCATTATAGGGATAACTTGCTAGGTTTATCCTTCTTTTGGTTTGAACAAGTCCCAAACAAAGGAATCCTGGAATTCAGTCCCTCCCCTCTCGACTCCCCAGTGAACTTCTCTCTTCAATAGATGTCCCTTAGTTGTAGTAATGGTCCATTTGATGAACCCTGGAAAAATATGCTGAAGAATAAATACATTCATCATAGATGTTTAGATCTTATAGGAGAACCATTGTCTGTAGGATACTTGGGAAATGGGCTGCAATTATGATAACCTAAGGAGCCCACCTCATAGGACGTATGATTTATTTTCATTTTTAGTTAAACACAGGTTAAGGTTAGCATGATTTCCAAATGCCCTAGATGTCTCTTGTCCATGAGTTTTGTATGTAGTATTCTCAAAACAAATCCTTTAAGTTTTTTCCAATCCCAGATAGCATTAATTGTGTTCCAAATTTTTAAATTGGTGTTTAGCGCAAAGGATTTCGTAATTGTACTTAATACATATTGTCAATTTTTGGGGGGTTAAACTTTGTAAGAAATTGTTATTCTCTACACATTTTTGGTGAGCACTTCACTCATCATTTGGAGCACCAAAGAAAGATCATAAGAATTTCCATCGAAGACAATCATATGAATATAAGGCTAGGGAGGGTAGGTTTGGAATTAGAATCCATGGGAGAAAAGAGACGGTTAAGACCTTTCAATGTAAGTCAAAAGGTATTAATAATTTAATGTAAATGTCGTTGAAATGATTACAATTTCAAGACAAGTTAATTCAAGGTTGGTTGGACCTCCTTGCATTGGTTGTTAATGACCTTGTGATTTTAAGTTATGTTTAGACACGTAGAATATCCACCGGCATGATGATTGTGTTTCTATAATTTTTACTAATCATAGAACAGTGAACCATGGAAAATCTTGTCATTCAGGTGATTTGACACCCTGGTTTCACATAGACAAGCTCAATTACCTATCAATGTTAAGCCATTCGCTAGATATGCATGTAATAAAGAAACATATCTTGAACCTGTGACAAACTGCTGGTAGCTGCCACATGCTGGTAGATGCATTAAAGGGGGATAATCAGATGTGACAAACTGTTGGTACCTGCCACATGCTGGTAGATGCATTAAAGTGGGGATAATCAGATGTGTGCATTCTGTGTTATTTGGGATGTGGGAATTTATAATCATTCTATACAGCGCATATGCTGCAATCATTCTATATAGTGTATATGTTGCAAGGTCATCTTGAAACCATGTGGTTTGGAACCAAACATTCAGTCATCATGGAAGAGTCTAAATTGGATGCGAGGAACAAAGATGTTTATGAGATATCATATTTGGGATTTTATATGTATAGTAAGTCATTAATCTATGGCCCATATCCCATCAGTAAAATTTGCAACTAACCAATTTCTCATGATTTTTTTAATGGTCTACTTAGCACTCATTGTCGTGTGATGCTCACAGGGGTGAAAAAGTGGGATTGAAACTAGAAAAAATGGAACATATAGCATCAATCGTTACCTCTCGGGCTTGCCCCCGGTAAACAGGCCTTCATGGGAGGCCACCCATCCCACGACTCCCCTGAATCAAGCATGCTTAATTGTGGAGTTTTCCACACAATCAATCCTACTTAGCTTGATACCCCATTTGCAAGACCTTAGCAAGTATTGTGCCTTGTGAACAAGTATTCAATATGTAAAATCACAGTTGAAGGAATGGATCTGAAGATCATTTAGCAGTATCTTCCATCAACGAGAAAAGTTGGAACGGGAAATGTTAGAATCCAATCCGTTATAGATATTAGAAAGCCAAGGATTATTGGAAGAACTAAGGATAAAGCAGAAAAAAGGATGTCATGACCTAGATTTAGTATACATAGGAAAGGAAATGCATCAGCAACAAAAATCCAATGATACTTTCTCCCACAAATCCACTCATAAATGTTGCGAAAGAAATAAAATCTCTAGGATTTTTAACTCAACAGGCGTATTAGTTGAAGCCCAGAAGTCAATTAAGGCAGAACCAGAAGGGGTTTTTATCTTTGATATTTCTCTTACAACATCTTATAGGTGAATATTGTGGCTTGGTTGAAAACTTGAGGCATGTGCCTTGTAGTAGACCTTGCATAATTAATTGAAATGGTAAACAAAAATTTGTCGTCATCCACATATTTATTTAATAGAAGTCTAGAAATATTATGAGTCCCTCTCCTGAGTCATTAAGGTAACACATTTTTTCATGAGAAACATGATGAAGATTTAGAGGTCACCCAAAACATATTATACGTAACGTGATGATAAGTGTTAACCATTTGGTTACTCACTTATTAAACCTTTAAATTTTTATTATGAACTTGAACCATCAAGCTATTTTTTACAAAGCCTATAATATAGGCATATATTTCCAATGAGTGGCCACACACCCAATTTTGACATTATCTTCATATCTTTCATAATCCTTGAAGTTTATATGTCTCTTTGACTAAAAAAATTTGATGCGTGTTTTCTTGCCCATGGGTGTTGGAATCCAATTCTAATAATTGTGTTGGATTTGTGGACCCTAAAACCTACAAGTAGCTAGTACTTTCAAAGGTCAAAATGGCATTTTAGCTAGACACTCATTTTACACAAAGAAATTTTTAATTGAAAGTCCAAGTTTTGTTTGGGATCATTCTTTGTCGAAATTGAGTTGTTTTTGTTCATGCGAAATCCATATTATATAGGATTTTAATGAATTCATCCGGCTTGGTGTAATTTTTTAGCATTTGATTTTTTTTAATCCATGAAAATGGTTCATTGGCATCCAGTGCACTGGTAGGGTATAAGGCTATCACACAATCATCTTGAAACTGTTTGGAATTCCTTCCAATGATAGGGAATGACTTTGATGACCCTAGACATTAGAAAGACAATCAATTATAGATATTAGAAAGCCAAGGATTATTGGAAGAAATAAGGATGAAGCAGGCAAAAGGATGTCATGACCTGGATTTAGTATACTTAGGAAAGGAAATGCATCGACAACAAAAATCCAGGATACTTTCTCCCACAAATCCACTCAGAAATGATGCAAAATAAATAAAATATCCAAGATTTATAGCTCAGGAGGGGTATTAGTTGAAGCCCAAAAGTCAATTAAGGCATAACCAAAATCTTTTTTCAATGACCAACTTTCATAAACGGGTCAATATTCTCAGCAAGATCAGGATGCCTTGATAGCTATTATACACAAAATAATAATAAAAGTAGAAAACATATAACTATTGGCCCATCTCGACAAAGGACCCTAAAATGGCCTTTTCCATGGGAAAAAATAAGGCCCTGGGCCCTGATAGATTTCGAGTTGATTCATTTCAAAAAGTGTGCCATGTAATCAACAAGGACCTTCTCGAGGCCATTGAAGAGTCTAGATTGTTGGGAAAACTCTTGAAATCCATCAATTTCACATTCTTGGACTTGATTCCAAAGGAGAATTCCCATGACTTCAATTTCTTCTGCATGTATCTCTATGTACTATACTTTACAAAATCATTTCCAAAATTATTGGCCCAAGGATTAAACCGTTAATCCTGGGAATTATTTCTGAAGAGAAAAGTTGGTTTGTGGCTAGTAAGCAAAAAACAAGAGACTCTGGTAAGAAGGGACGACCAGAAATTCAATGAATCAGAACTAGGCTCAAGGAATGAAGACTCAGGGACAACTACTTTCTTGTACAACATGCACCCCCATACTAGCAAACCCAACTATTGGAAATCTGTATTAGTTGCATGCATATCGATATTCTTCATGCCCTCATACCCATGAAACCATGACTCTAGGTTTTGTGACAACCCCAAAGTATGTGAGTCCTTTATAATCAGGAATGATTTATTGAATAATATTTAAGTTTGACTGGATTGCATTATGTTTTGAGTTGAATTTTGCACCATGGTCTACAGGTATGACATGTTGAGCTTCTTATTGAGGAATGCCAAGATCATTGCTTTGTTTATCTCCAGTTTGTTTTTCTATCCTAGAGGGTTAATCATAATGTCTTTTGAAAAAGTGAGGATAATTGTAACAATTTTAATTCAATCAACACAAATGGTAGTAGTGAATATGGCTCAATTTTTTGCTTCCAAGGAAAGTGGAACTTCAACAAGGTCACTAAATGAACACGATATAAGAGAATCTGTTATAAATTCGCAAGAGGACAATATACTTGGAGCTCTTGGTTGTCCTCTTATTATGGAAGTTGCCTATGTTTTAGCTGAGTTAATGTTAGAGACATGCCAGACACATGGATACGAGTATCCAACATGGGACACATTTCCCCTAAAACAAGACATAGGGGACACATTTAATATATATATATATATAAGTATCCAACATGGGACACATTTCCCCTAAAACAAGATATAGGGGACACATTTAATATATATATATATATATTAAAAAATTGCAACTTACAAATATAAAAATGAAATATAGACAAAAAAATCCATTTTTTTTTAGAAATTAGAACATTTACAAAATATTGATACAACTAGTTACTACATCATTGATGATCAAATGTCACACAGTATAGAAAAGTGTTTAATACTCGTCAACTGTTGTCTAAAAGGGAATAATGATCAATTATTTTTCTTGAATGAAGGGTGTCACCTCCCCAATCCACACATGCTTGATGAAAGTACAAATCCACTAAGTGCAACTCAGGGGGAATTATAGGATGCTTGCCACTATCACCTTATCAAAGGTCCTTTCATTTTAGGCTAGCTCTTCTCTAACTGAAGAGGGGCTTGCCTAAAAAACTATTATCACTAGGGTTAAGACAATGAGGCATAGAGGTGATATGAAGAGTAACCCTAGCAAATTGTTGTTGTCGTATCTTTGTGTTTACTAGGGTTAAGACAATGAGGCACGGAGGTGATATGAAGAGTAACCCTAGCAAAACATTCTTGTTTTTTTTGTGTTTTTGCTATAAAGGTGATGGGAGTAAAATGAGACCAATCACATAACAGGTGTCAATCCAACCCAAGGAAAATGGAGTCCAATAAGTCACCAACCAAGAGGGCCTTCTTCAATCTTGATTGCATAATGAAATCTGATGCATCTTTCTTTGTGGCAACATACATTTATCAATTATTGAATTTGTTGATCATTTAGTCCTAACTTCAAACCTACCTCATAACTCAATTGAAGGATCAATGTGAAACCTAGATATTTTTGCTAAATCTGTTGCAAGTTAAAACAATGATGAGCGAGGAAACACCAAAGGATCTTATCACTGGGTAGTAAGACTTTCCTAACTCGCTAGGGTGAAAAATGGGAAATAATTTAGCCAGGGCCCATGATACACTATTTAGAGTCTAGACATCTCTTAAAGGATCTATGTGACTAGATCTTGGATCTTAAAGGATCTATACTCTATTTATGCATCCCTTCCATTCTTTCTCTTTCTTGCACAAATTACATCTGTTGTAGGAAGCTACAAATTACAGTTGTCCTGCTATCACTTTTGTAAGTGAACAAAAAAATTACTTGTGGCATTACATGTTGTTTAAGTGACATTATTAATACCTTGTTTTTACACATTTATGATGCTTTCAATTATCATTCTTTTCAGTATACGTGATAGCTATGCATCATCCAACTATTCTGCATGCTCACTTTGTGACATTTAAAGGACGAAAAACAAGCAACTTAATGAAGGTGAAACACTACAATAGCAGGGTTTACCTGTCACAAGTTTGACTTGGATCACACTCAAAACGAGCCGATTCAGTTTGGGTTGAGTCAAACTCCGGTTGACTGAGATTCGATCCCATTCAAAATTCAATAGACTTAAAACTTTATCAGGATTTCAAGATTGCAATGTTTCCACTAGATTCTATCATGTATGAGGGTAAGGGATTGACATTTAATCAAGCACATCAACCTCTCTATGTACCACTGGATTTCCGTTTATATTTTACAAAAAACTATCTCTGAAGTCTCTGTAGAATCAAAGGAGGCATTAAAACAATTGAAACTAGGAATAAAATTAGAAAAAACTGAATCATGTTTCGTTTTAGTATTAAATTTCCTTCTCAAGTCTAGGGTACATGAACTTAGGTTATACCTGCTACCAAGAGTAGAATAATCTGTTTGAGTTCCAAGTTTGGATGGAATGGGTACTGGATGGTGGTTTATTTCTGAAATGCAATTTAGAGTTTGACCAAAAACAACTGTTGAAAGGAAAAATATGATTTTTGTTTTCTAAATATGATATATGGAAGTGCAGGACCATGAAAACTATTATAGAAACCGATACCTTTAATACAAAAAATGGTGGTGTCGCTTCATCCAACGTGTTCTCGGTATTATTCTTGCAACGGTAGAAGTGAAGGCAACTGATTGGTTAATGAACCTATCAAATTGTTTCCACCGAGATCAAGTAGTTGAAGCTTGGTACACTTTCCCAGTCAAATGTATGTTTATGATTTATTGTTTTTAGGGCCATATTATTTGGGTAGTCCATGGTATTATGGTTTTTAGGGCCATAATATTTGGGTAGTCCACAACACGTTGGAGTTGGACCAAAACAACTGTTAAAAGGAAAAATAGATTTTTTTTCTAAATATGATTCGTGGAAGTGCACGACCATGAAAAATATTATAGTAACCGATGACTTTAGTAAAAAAAATGGTGTTGTCGCTTCGTCCAACGTGTTCTTGGTATTATTCTTCGACCATCAATCATGTTTTGTTTCCATCTTGATTACAAATTCTATCTTGGAAACCATGTTTTGTTTCCACCTAGATTACAAGTTTTATCTTGGAAATCATGTTTTGTTTCTACCTAGAATGCAAGTTTCTATCTTGAATATAGCAAATCTTACCCAATATTTTACATATGAGAATCAAGCTATTACATACTGGTGTCAAAGAGAAAAGCTGGGCCTTCCTTTTCAAACTTTAATGAAAAGTCTACTTCACTCCACTTTAAGCCTCAATGGACCATATGATCTGACATTTGCCTGTGAAGGATATTTCATTCATTCATTGAGAAGATATTAAGAAGACTTCAATGATTATTCTGCATTAGTATGTTGTTCTACTATAAGTTGGAATTGGATACAGAGGAAGATGTAGCCACTTAATGGAAATCATCACCAGCAGCAATCAACAACGGAGAGCACCAACGTCATCGTTATTCAAGATGGGCAGACGACTCCTGCAATACCCACCAATGAAACCAAGACTAGAGTTGCTACTTTGGATGTATTCATAGGCCTCACCATTGCAGTACCTTTCTCTCTTCCACACAAATTGAATTGAATACTTTTGTATTTTTTCTGTACCTCTGAACATGCTTAAAAATGATGAGCTCCAAGCTCATTCTGTTGTTTATAATGTTTGATTTAGTAGAGTATGCTTATGATTGTGAAGTAGATCTTTCAGTATGTTTGTTTGCTTGTTGCCATGAAAATGAATCATGATAATACCCATTTGAATAGATAGATATATATAGTCATATTTAAACATTGGTGAGGCGACCACTTCGCTTGTTGTTGCTTTGTAAAAGCATCAAAACAAAAGCCTTGGCCTTGTTTTCCTCGTTGAATTTTTATTTTTGTTGAAAGTTGGTCTTATCTTCATGGATAAAGAATGGTGGAATAGATATATAATTATGTTTAAACACTGATGAGGCTACCACTTGACTTGTTGTTGCTTTGTAAAAGCATCAAAACAAAATCCCAGTCCTTGTTTTCCTGGTTGAATGTTTATTTGTAATGAAAGTTGGTCTTATCTTAATGGCCAAAGAACGTGGAATATATATATATATATATTCAAATTGAGGCCACCACTTGCCTTGTTGCTTTGTAAAAGCATCAAAACAAAATCCCAGGCCCTGCCAGTTGAATTTTTATTTGTGATGAAAGTTGGTCTTATCTTCATGGGTAAAGAATGGTGGAATGGATATATTTAGTGATTTTCAAACACTGATGAGGCCACCACTTGCCTTGGTGCTTTGTAAAAGCATCAAAACATAAGCCCAGGCCCTGTTCTGGTTGAATTTTTATTTGTGATGAAAATTGGTCTTATCTTAATGGCTAAAGAATGGTGGAATAGGTTTACATAATGATGTTCAAATACTGATGAGGCCACCTCTTGCCTTGTTGCTTTGTATTGCATCAAAACAAAATCCTGGGCCTTGTTCTCCTGGTTGAATTTTTTTTGGTGATGAAAGGTGGTCTTATCCTCATGGGTAAAGAATGGTGGAATCAATATATATAGTGATGTTCAAACATTGATGAGGTTACCACTTGCCTTGGTTTTGCTTTATAAAAGCATCAAAACTAAATCCCAGGCCTCGTTTTCCTGAGTGAATTTTTACTTATGTTCAAAGTTGGTCTTATCTTCATGGCTAAAAATGGTGGAATAGACTACTGCATAATCTCTCTCCGGCTTCTAAGGTTTTCAAATCATGTTTTCTTCTGTGATCAGGGCCAATTAAATTAAGTGCTAAAATGATGATATGGAATTTTGTGCAGGTGATGATTTTGGTGGATGATGTAGGAGGAGAATGGACACAAATCAATCACTCGCCTTGGAATGGGTGTACTTTAGCAGATTTTGTGATGCATTTCTTTCTCTTCATTGTAGGAGTGGCAATTGCTCACTTTCAAGATAGTCCAGCAATTGTTTTTAACTGTTCTTGGCTACCCTTAAATTGGATAAAATAGATCAGTAAATAACATATAGCATGATTCCATAGAAATAGTTTACAATCAATATACCTATTACACTGATGGTGTGTTCACAAATCAAAGAAATCTTTTATAATGGTTACCGGGTTTTGGGAAAATGGTCTTATTACCAAAATACGTTATTATAGTTGCTTGGATACTGGGACGATGGTTGGAAAAAGATCTTATTTTTATTATAAATTAAGAAATTGCTTGAAAATATACAAGCTGTTATAGACAATAGTGTTTTTACTATTTATCTGGATGTTTTCTTTTGTTATTAACACGACTTTGAGGAATACACAGTCTCGGAAAAACTGTTAGAATAATTGTCTTAAAATGGAAACAGTACTTTCAGGAACTTATCTAGCCATTCGTGTCATAAATCGTTCATATCTAACCATGTTCACCTCCATCAACATTGCAGAATTCATTCATTAGGGCTATTTCTCACAAACTTATGGTAATCCAGGATACTAAGTTTTCCTCTACATAAGACTCTAGGAAACAACCCTATCATTTTCTGTAATCAATTGCTGCACTCCCTAGAATCCTATCATCAGAAGCTAACTGGTAAAATCTTTGCAGAGAATCACAAAGATAGCGCCTGCAATTAAGAAGGTAACTGTGAGAACTTTGAAGCTTCTCTTCTGGGGAATCCTTCTGCAAGGTAATTATCATAACACAGTTACATGTATACATCATCCAACTTTCAAGTTCTCACAGCTGATGTACTTCACTCTTGCAGGTGGTTATTCTCATGCACCAGATGACTTGTCTTATGGAGTCGATATGAAAAAAATAAGATGGTGTGGCATTTTGCAGGTAACATTGAATGCAAGCTAGTGGTAACATAATTGTAAGTGGCATAATCAACAGGAATGAGATGATATTATTTAGAGTAAAGACTTCCATCATCCATAGGTCTATTCTCACAGAGTCATCTGTATGTGTAATCTTGTAACTACTTGAGTGATTCTTTCAATTTAGGGGTAGTGGGAAAACTTCCAGCGTTGTACACATTTTCAGTCTCATTGGGATTTTATCACAGTGGGTAAACTGATCCTCTGTGGTTATGGAGACTTTTAGGCCACTGCTCAGGAATTTCCAATCCATATCTCCCCTACCATGACCAATAAGGCTGAAAGATGAAATTGATCCTTCAGTGTGACAATCCAATGTCAAAATTGATTAAGGGAATTGGGGACTTATCACCTAGACCGATCAGCTTAGACGTTTTATTTAGTATATTTTTTTCTGAGCAAATGTTAACTACAAGAAATAAAAGAATATACTTGGTATGAATCAGAGGATCGCTTTGGCTTACCTGGTGATGTCACTAGTGGAGATAACAACATCAAAGACAAGGACTACAAATCTACCTCCTTTGCCATATTTTTTTCTTGAGCGTTTTGCCATATTCAAGATATATATTTGGAGTTGGTAAGCACATCAAAATCCTTGTGTGCAACTGCCTTTTTTACGCCTGCCAGATTTTATGGGGAATTTTACATGTTAATTTATTTTCATCTCTTTCTCTGATTTGCTCATTTCTTCGTTAGGCTTGTTGGAATATGTGTGTTCCTCGTTTACTTTGCAACAACATACGGTCTCTACATTCCAAATTGGCATTTTTTTGTGCATGATGAAGGCAGTTGTAATGATGGAAATTCATTTACAGTAAGTGCCTTGTACCTCCTAAAGAAATAGCATGACTAACTTTTCCATTGGGACAGTGATTATTGCTCTTTTTAACACTTCAAAATCAGTCACCAGGTTATGGTTTCAGAATATTCGTAGGAAGAAGGAATTAGTTTTGAGCAAATCGTGCAAAGAAATACTAAATTTATGGCGTTAACAACGAAATCCATGTGTTGGTCTCATCTGCACAGGTTTAGTTTTGTCAAAATTGTTAGGATTCTTTGAATTTTACAAAAAATCAGATGGAATCCTGTCAGAATTATTAACACCCCAAATATAACATGCATTGTAACAGGTTTAGTTTTGTCAAAATTGTTAGGATTCTCTGAATTTTACAGAAAATCAGCTGGAATTGTGTCAGGGTTATTAACAACCCAAATATAATATGCATGGTAAAACCCCGTCCGACCATGAATTTTGCTATTCACAACTTAAAATTATCTCTCTGTAGATTCAAGGAGGTAACGAGATCATTATTTATTTTACTTTGCAAGCCAAATAAAGTACTTATGCTCGTCGTCAAAGTACGCATAGTTAAGTCGCCAAGTTATGGAATAATCCCACTCCTCCTATCTAATGCATCCTTCGTGATCCATGAGACGCCCCCGTGCAGGGCCAAGACACATACATAAGCTTATTTGGAAAATCAATAAGGAAAACCAGCCGTAATAATAGATCTATTTTTTAACTAACCTAGTCTGGCCAATTCCATCATTAAGCACATGTTCCCATTGGTTGCGTGTATTGAACAAATGTTCCATTGGCTGTGTGAAATGCTCCTGTTCCATTTGATTTTATTTAACTTTACAATATTTGCTCAAATCCAAGAGCCATCACTGTATTTTCCATCCCACAGTTCCATTTTGAAATCAACACGTGAGTAGCAGTTGTTGGATGCTGTAGATGAATGATCGTTGCAATATTTCCTGTCCTTAATAGTTAGGAAAAGTGTTCGGTTCGTTCTCTGGGATTTGATATGATGGAACTGCAGAGTCCCATTGACCTACTTTTGTGGTCATTTATTAGACATTAATAAAATTATCTTATCATTACGTTCATCCCTGAACACTTCATGTTGAAAACATCAAATTACTGATTCTCAGTATGCATGATTTTGCCCCAGAGTGTGGGCAGTAAAGAGAAGGAATATGCACTTGTGGGCCTGCGGCTACATTTGTACACTCTCCTATTGGAGTAAACTTAGATTGGAAACTCTCTGCAACCGTGTCTCCTTGTCATGTCACGGTATGTTTATATTTGTATATGGTTTGGTTTCAGAATTATTTATAGATACTTAGGTTTTCTTTTTAAGAAGTCTTAAGCTTATGTATTTACTTGTCAAATATTACATATGGCGTCTTAGTGCTAGATCTACTTCAGGATTCCATATGCACTTCTGCAGTCATGATGAACTGATTTATTTTATTGGTTGCTTTTGGTATATGTTGTTGGGGTAATGTCAACTCAAATATTTGTATAAATTCTGGGGTTCATGATGTTTCTATTAAAGTTAGTGATAATAACATGTTAACAAATTTAACATTTATCATGTAAAAGGTTAGGTGGATAAACCTTAAAGCAAAAGCAAGGAAAATACATTCACTACTTAGATAATTCAGTTCATAGAAAATGTTACCCATTCTACATGTTGATGCTATTACACAAGTAGATCTCTAACAATGCAAATTGACCCAAGAGAATTCACTACTTGGCTAATCCAATTCAAAGAAAAGGTTATGCATTCTAGATGTCTTTCTACAAGTAGATCTCTAACAATGTAAATTGACTCGAGAAAATTCAACAACAAGGTACCAATGTATGTAGCTCTATAAAAGAGGCTCAGTGTTATTCTATTCAGTGACTTGAAGAATATCATTCTTGAGTCCATGTTTCAGCCTACATTGGTTTTTGTGCATGCTTTATTGTTTTATTTGTTCATCACATTAACCTAGGGTTTCATGGTTCGTTCATTACCAAATCATTAATTGCATGTCCTTGTTATTTATTACTAATTGCCACATGCTATTAGAGTGGAAATATCCAGAGTTCATGCAAGCATTTGAAATCCTATTTGTTCATGATCATGATTACACTAGAAATGTAAATGAAGTTTAGAAGAAATAAGTGCCTCTAGAATACGTGTTAAAGGAAAATCGTGGATGTATTTTAGTGAGAAAAAAGTGCACAACGACAGGAGTATCAATTTGAAAGAGTTGCCATTTGTCAAACTAGCTGTTGCCTTTGAGTTAAAGGAGCCACTGTTGTAATACATAGCTACCAACTGCCAAAATCATGTCATTCGTCGTCATACAAACTCGTAGTATGGAAATTGTACAACCACCAAGAAAATTGTCTTATAACTACCATATGAAAATCATGTAGTCGTAAACTAGATCATGTAGCTATACACTCAGCCTTAGATCGGCACCAAACTAGGTCGATTTAGTCTAGATTCAATTCAAAATTATGGATTTCAAGTTATCTAAGTGATAAATGTTTTTTGTTGAACTGAAGAAATCCCAAGAGGTAGTGATGTGCCTTGTGTACTCTTTTGAGAAACATTGCCATATAGTTCCTAGAATAGGTAGAGGTCACTGTCTCAGGACTTGACACCATCATCAAGCCTTGGGAATTCTAGCCTAGCTATGTTAACTGAAAAAGATTCCGCAGAAAGAATTGAAAAAGATTTAATTGTAAGGCACTCAGAGAATACAACAGATGATTGGTATGACAGTAATAATGGTTCTACATGTGGCCCAAAAATGCAGCAACTGCACTTTGATCGATTTGATGGGCATAAATGCGATTCAGAGGTGAGAAAAAACTTTATAAGTATGATGAAAATGAACAATCATTTGTTTGTTCAATGTTTTAGACATTCCAAAATAGATGCTTCTGATTCTTAAAGACATGACAATCTTCTATCTAACATACCTATTGCACCTACTACAACCACATTCTTGTGGATGGGAAAGATCAGCAGCTTTGTTGTCAAATTTGAGTCAACAGTGATTGTTGCCACTAATTTGTTGAATTGTTGGATGTATCAATAGGTTTGTTTGCATGTCTGTAGATTTATTTATTAGGTTTTGATGTTCATTGGTTGAAGAAGAGGAGCAAAATGGATATGTGTTTTCCCTACTCACCAAGTAAATTTGGATGTAGAATGCGAGGGAAAATAAAGGTTCTGCACCTGAAGCTTTTCCAACATATATGGCTGGTCGAATTGATGGTATGTACATGTTGAAGATTTTCTTGACACTATAAAAACCAAATTACAATGACAAAGCATATTGTGTTCTTTGAAGATTCCTGTATGATACTACTACAAAGTGCAAATAATTTAAAAGCCAATATTTAACAACTTAAGTCACGTCTGTTGGGTGAAGGGTTGTCTTTTCAAAAACATGATCAAATTGTAGATGCTGCAAACTATGCCTTTGTTTATATTTCTGTTGAAGATGTTAAAAGCATTGTTGTTAGTCATAACTTAACATCAATGCTTCTGTATTCATCTGCGTATGGGCTATTCATAAACAACGAAACTTCAGAGATAATTGAGGTGTCCATTAATATCTTTCAAACAAGCACGAAAGATGAAACCAATTGTGTGAATGAGTTCCAGTCACTGTCTTAGGACTTGACACCATCATCAAGCACTGGGAATTCTAGCCTAGCTATGTTCATGAGAAATAAAATGTCCAATCCTAAAATGAATAATCATACTTCGTCTGAACAATACATATTAGATTCCAGTAATCCATCAATTACAGAACATGTTCAGGAAAGTGAAAACTCAGCATCTAAAAATTCTATAGGAATACTAACACAAGTAGCATGTTTAGGTAAGGACTCACTACCTGTAAAGGTTTTAGAAAATTTAGGAACTTCTTCTTTGGAGCTTGGGCCACAGAGGAATGGATTGGGACTAATCTCATCGGAAACAATGGTTGTTGCATTCCCTAATGAAGATGCCAAACCCTCTAAAAACCTCTCAAAGTTTTTGAGCTGCATTCCTGCAAGTACAGCTTCTATAGCGGAGTACAATGCTAATTTGAACCCTGCGAAGGGCATCCTAGATTTGGATGTTGCGACTAATTCTGGATTAGCAGGTGTTGCAATTAACAATGGTCATGTTACTGCTATGTCATATATCAGTACATGCTCCATTGAAGGTGTTGGATTCCTTGCATCAAATACAGTCTCAACTAGCTTGAGATTCAGAATGAAGCTAGAACCCCAAAACATTCGGTTTGTTGATGAAGAGAAGAGTGGGGTAGTTATGGATGAATCTTATGGTTGTTGTGTTAAAAAACATATTAATGGTATCGATCTTAGTTTTGAGCATCCATGAGAGTTCTTCAGTTTATTCTCTCCCCTTAGAAGGAGGTGGTCATGGACAGACTCTCTTGCTGTTTTTCTAGTAGCTTGGGCTTTTTGGCACAACATTTTTTATCTTCTCTTTCTTGCTGTCGTGGGACTTTTCGAGATTTACTAGAACTTTCCTGTTGTTGTATTTTAGAAAAGCTTCCTCTCATTACAATATACGCAGTGTATCTATAGATGACCCATTGACAGTCATCCTAGATGTTGGCTAAAACTAGTTCTCATATTCTCTCGGGGTAAAAAATTTAAGTTAGAGGCTATTATATATTTAGTTAATTTTCTTACAATGAAAAATTGTAAGGTAGAGGCTATTTTGTATTTAATTATCTTTCGATGATTCTTTTTTAAAACTTGGAACTATAAAAGTGGCTATAATTTTCAGTCAAAAAAAATCTATAGTTTATTTTGACTTTTAATATGGCAAGGTTTACTTTTTTGTTTGGAAATCCTTTCGTGTAGATTGTAAATAAAGTGGAATCTGGATACTCAATGTGAAGCTCATACATTTGTAGAAAAAATGAATGTTGTATGCTCCTCTTTTGTTGATTATTGTTGCTTATGAATTGTAAGTTCTCTGTGCTTATAATTGTTTTAGTGAGTTTGTTTGCACATGTTTTTTTCTGGGTGGAATAGATGAACTTAGCAGAGCTACTTACATTTACTTGGATGTTACACTGAAACACTATTTGTAAACTATTATCACAAAAACTTACACTCTTCAATATAAAGTCCAAAATATCTAGGTATGGGTTAAGTACTTGCATAAGTTTTTATTCATTGTATAAGTTTTGATTAAAAATCAATATATTTGGAGAATATAATAATTCATTTTTGTTTTGTTTTTTCTTTTCCTTTCCTCAAAACATATCTATCTTTATTAGATCAGTTGAATTTACACTCAAAAACTGTTTGACACACATGATATACATTGTGGTCAAGAGGGCCAAACTAATCTACATTTGAATATGACATAGGTCGCCGTTACAGTCTAACAATTGCAGATGCCCAAGATCAGGAAAAGACAATGGGAGCAAATGCAGATGCCTAAGACCAGGAAAACACAATTGTGATTCTTGATTTGGTACCACTCGGAGAAAAATTTGACAATACAACTGCATTCTTGATTTTTCAGAGATTTTGGCGAAAGAAGGTTATAATTAACATGACCATTTTTGGTGACTATTGGGTAATCTTTGTTGCTTACCTAGGTATGTGACCCTTTTCCAAAATTTGGCAAGATGGTGTTAACTGCGGGAAATTTTATTCTCATGTCAATCCATTAGGAATTCTATTTAAGGGTGCTAGCTCAATGGTAGAGCACCTGCCTTATAGGCAGGAGGTTGGTGGTTCGATTCCTCCGTGCCTTATTTATATTTCGAAACCACTAAAAATAGATAAATGACTAAAAAAATGACCAAAATTTGAATATAAATGACCACCAGTACAACATGAGAGATAAGTGACAAAAAAAATGACCAAAATATGCATATAAATGACCACTTTTGAGTTGGCGATCGCTGGTAGCAAATTAGCGGTCATTTATCACGTGACAAAAAATGTGGTCATTAATTGTGACAATTAATGACCAAATATATTACCAAATTAATGACCAAATATACGACCAAATATACGACCAAATATATGACCACACGATAAGCTATAAATGACCAAGCTAAATATGACCACATTTTTTGTCGCGTGATATATGGCCACTAATTTGCTACCAGTGGTCACCAACTCAAAAGTGGTCATTTATATGTGGATTTTGGTCATTTTTTTGGTCACTTATCTCTCATTTTGCACTATTGTCATTAGTACACAGACCCAACGTTGAGATCAATGCAGCAAGGTGCTATAATGACACCAAATGACCATATATATATACTGGCCCTTATAAGGAATCCATATCATAAATCCTATCAGTCTGCCTCCCTTATCCAGTCCAGAATGTCACAAGATTCATGCTTCATGCAATTGTATCTCTCCAAATGGGGAATACTTAACCAATGGTCCATTTATCTTCCCAACCCATATAAAATCAAAATTAAATCATGATTATGCATATATAAAAAACCTGGTACATCTTCATAGTGATAACTTCAAAATAAAACACTTTAAGTCAATCTAACTATATTCTAATAAAAACAAGGATGATCAGCATCACCCCCATCAGCATTACCCTGTACCCCCATGATCAACATTACCCTGTACTTTTCCAATTAGCATATTGTTGTGCTATTTGATCAACATTACCCCCACAGAAGTAGTTCAACATTGCATCAATAAGACAAACCAACTCAAAGCAAAAATATTGCTTCTCTTGACACAAATAAGTACCTTGCATTTGACCATTTCTGGTGAACTGATTGTGGCTAATAAGACATTTGGTGTTCTTGAAGCACAATTAATGCATCTAGGTAGTTCCCTTATGATCAATGATAAAATGATGGAAGAAAACTTTGATGCTATAATTTCAGAGAATGAACTTGTTTTACTTCTCCCTATTACACTAATTTACCTCTGTTCAAAGTCAAGATCAACAAAAGTGTCATTTTTGGAGTTATAAAAAAAAGATCACATCTCACTATTTTAAAATAATTTGGAAAGGATTCTTGAAGTGGGATGAGTATGTCTGTCGTCAAATATTTGAAATTGTATTGTGTGATGAAAGGAGATGTGAGACCACATAATATTTTGCATTCTTTCATCTTTTGTTAACATTGGAACTCAAGAACATCCATTTATAGCATTTCTTAGACATAATTTGATAGTAAGGAACATAAGGCAGTCATATTTGAAGCATTGCACAATACCAAAAACAAATATTTGGCTAATCTCATGGCCAAAACAATAAAATCCATACAAATATTAGTACAGAGTTTAGTACAACCACTGGCTAATACCATGACAAAAACAATAAAATACAATTTGCAAAGTGAAAATTTATTCCATAAATTTCAGGTGACAAATCATCATCGTCATGATTTGCATTGCCATCAAGATCACAATCGTGCTCACTTGTCTATGCATCTGCTTCATTATCTCCATCGTCCTCATACAATATATTTTCTTGACCATGCGTCACATTCTCTATCTCAGTATCTTCATTGGGAATCAAAGTTTCTTCAAATATAGCTATATTGTCATCTTCAGCTTCTTTTTCCAATATTTCTTGTAAACTAGTACATTGCTCATCGACCATTATATCAACATATTCCATGAATTTCCTTTTGGAATGAGACTGTACTTGAATGGCGTACGATCACCAATTAGAAATGACTGGGTAATTTGAAGAGGGGAAACATACGACTCATCGGTCTTTGATAACATTTGGCATGTATTTGCACCTACAAATCCATACTCATCATGTTGTATTGCAGATGGTTTGATCCAATTACATTTTAATAATATGGGACTAGTCTCACCATAATCAACTTGAATAATTTCCTGTATGAATCCAACGTACAGTTTCTTTTCAGTGTCGTGATGAAATTCAACACTAACAATACAATCACAATTTTCCTTTCCTGTGTCCTTTTCTTCCACTCTTAAATGACTACCATAGGCCCACATCCCACTGAAAGAAGTAACTGATATATTTGGAGGTCGTGAAAGCTCAATTTCCTCGATCATTATATCCTGACCTTCTTGTCGCACATCACTAATTGCATCAACAATCCAATCATCAAATTTTGGAAAAGAACCAACTCCAATATTCAAATCCTCAAGTGTACGCTTTCGAGATGGACGCATCCCCGGTCGAATCTCTTTTCCATATTTTCTACATAGAATATGAAAATACAAGATAGTAAGAATGATAATAATTTAACTATTAAATGAAATTAAATAAATAAATAATCATGTAAATACCATTTCACGTGCGCCACTTATCAAATGAGGATGTGTTTTGAAGAACATAGGCATGTATCGCAGTTATTTCCTCAGTTGATATCTTGAAGCGATGATATCTTGAAGCGACGTTCATTTACTTCTAATAATTCACCTGCAATTCTCTCCTCTTCGTCATCATCACATACACGTCAATTGACATTATTAACATCCTTCATATATTATGTGCAAAATCATATGGCCTATTGCATTGCATATCCCTCACACATCCTGCCTTCTGCTTTTTTCTTGTTATGAACAAACATTTTTAGAACCTTCATATATCGTTCTATAGGAAGCATCCATCTCGTTCTTATCAGGCCACAATGCTCTAGTTCATGTTCTAGATGTATAAGAAGATGCATAGAAATATTGAATATTTTTGGTGCAAATTCCCATTCCAATAAGCAAAGGACTTCAACAACCTCTTCCCTCAAATTATCAAAGTTTGAAGGATCTAACACATGCATACTCATTCTCTTCAATATTAGGCCCAACCTTATAATTGCCAATCTTAGCCCCTTTTCCAAACTTGATATGACTGCAATAGGTGAAATATACTCGATTATGACATGATAGTCATGGGTTTTGAGGCCTTTTAAGCCAATAATGTCAGTTTTCCTTCTAACATTACTACTCACATATCCAGTAGGATAGCAAGTCTGAGACATCAACGTTAAGAACTGTCTACGTTGTTCCTTTGTCCACACATAAGGAGCAATAGGTTTTCTATATTTTCTATCACCATATTTTTCAACCCAAAGATTTCAATGAATATTTAGTTCTTGAAGTTCTAGGCATGATGAAACTGTATCATATGCACCAAAATGAGTTTCTATAATAGCAAAAGCTATGTTTTTCTCAATATGCATAAAGTTAACAGTATTCCTAATGGTTATATGCTTAAAGTATGGAAACTTATAGAGTATGCACAACCGTTTTATACCACTTTCATTGAGTGGATCATTTTTACTACCAAGAATGCCACCATTTTCAATAAATTGCATTCTTTTTTCTTTATTTTGAATAATGTAATCACTTGTTATTGCCGATGGTGCTTCATGATTCTCTTCCTTGCCATTGAAATGTGACTTTTGTTAATGATATGGATGCTCCATTTTAAGGTAAGCATTATGTCCACAATAAATACACTTACGCAAACTAATTGAGTGCCTCACAAAACCCTTAAAGATGCAATCTGGATATCCATGGTATCCATGAACATTGAAACTCGTCAATGTTCCATATGTAGGAAAATCATGCATCGTAAGCAATAAAGAAGATCTTAAAGTGAACTAGATTGAATCATTGGCCCTTGAAATTTGAATTGCTTCAATTCCTTTCCACAATTTTGCTAGCTCATCAAATAATGGCTCTAAATAAACATCAATTGTATATGAAGTCACACTTTTCTTTCCTGGTATAATCAATGACAACATCAAGAAAAATGGTTTGGTTGCTAACCATGGAGGCACGGTTATAATTTATCAAAAACACTGATCATGTTGACCATTTAGTACTCTGATCTAAGAATGGGTTCACCCCATCTAGATCTAAACCCAACCTTATATTATGAGGATCTTGGGAAAAATCAGGCCATTTGTTGTCAAATTCCATCCACATCTTAGAATCAACCACAGACTGTTGTTTTCCATCGGTGCTCTTATTTTGGGCATGCCATTTCATAATCTCAACAATGTCTCGACATCTATACATTCAAAGTAACCCTAGGATTACTAGAAAGTGGCAAAGAATATTTCTAGATGCTGAATTTGATTTGAACCTTGGTCTATACATCAGTTCTTTACATTTCAGACATTCATTCTCACTTGCATGATTTTTGCGAAATAATACACAACCATTCACACATGTGTGGATGTCCTCATACTGTGAGCCTAGCTTAGTGATTTGCGCTTTACATGCACTCCGTTTTGTTGGCAATGTGGATTCAGGTGGTAACAACTGATGTAACAATGCCAATAGCTCATCAACACTCTCATTTTTCCAACCATGCACCATTTGCAAATTAATAATTAGAAGGATTGTTGTCAAATGACTTAACCTGCAAGTACCATACACAGGTTTTGAAGCATCCTCCATCAATTTGTGTCATTCATCCTTGAAACCCTCATTCATCATTCTATAAAATTCAATCCCTTCATCTAATATTGTTGCCTCTTCATCTGCGTTTGTTTCTTCTTCATCTATGCTTGGTGCCTCTGCATCTCTCATGCTTTGCAATGGTATCATATCTGGATAACTATTTTGAGGGAAAGGGCTTATACCGGTATGACCGAATATCAACATATGTTCAAAAATCACTTGCCTTCTTCTCTTCTTCCCATCGCGACAATCCGTACATGGGCATGCATATTTCTCCAATCTATTCTCATCGGCTATTCTCTCATCAAGTGCATGGTATTCATTCGATGACAAAAATGGTCGTTGACTCATCTTCAATTTTCCGCATTCAAATATGACACCGGTATGTTAATATTACTTTCAAATCTTTTCATCTATCTCATCTTGAATTGAAATGCAATATCAAGACCAATTCCTAGAAAAAAAAGGGAATTCAAGACCTATTTTTTCCACTTTCCATTGAAAAAGGTTTACTAGGTTACTATTTAGTAAGGAGGGTGCCTGTTCATCAGACAATGTAATTCTTTTGATCACCAATATTTACATTCTTAGCCCAAAAATGTCTCAAATCTTGGTTCTTGTAAGTTTATTATTTGTTAAATTAAGTTCCAGTACAAGGCTTGAAGTGTTGATGTTTGGACAACATCGAAATCCACTCTCTAGGAGATTGGCATTAGCCCAAGGCTAAGGACCTAGTTTACTAGTTAACTAGTTTAACTTAGTCGGATGACTTTGAACTTGGTTTTTTTCTCTTTTCAGGTAGTCTAGTAGATAGATAGAGTACTTGTGTGGGAGATATAATTTAATTAGAACTAGGTATTTTAATTTTATATCTTTCATGTATAATAAGTGAGGTCTTCTAGTACTATTAGAAGTGGTGTTTTACCACATTGGGAGCATGTATCCGGATGGATGTTTAATTGTTAAATAGTTAAAGTACTATCGATATGGCTTTGATATCATGTTGAGGAACATAGATTTTAGAATCTCCCAAATGTTGGTCAAATTCTTCTTTTAAAATAGAGATATGTGAGATGGTAACAAGGTGGACTACATTATCTTAACTCTTGAACTCAACACCTCTAAAATACCGGTCAGACCATGACCATTCCAAATATGCAGAGATATATGTGCCAACAAGTAACTAGGTGGTGGAATGATTTGGATATGTTAACTCTGTAACATCCCCTTCCATCATCAAATGCAGGGAAGGAAACATTAACAACACACCGGGGCTTTTGGCAGACTTAGCCCCAATATTATTTCTTTACTCATAAATTCATAACAATTAAAAACTTCTATATGCAGATTCATCTCAATATAAACACAGCGGAATTAAACATAATAGCAAGCACACAAACAGTAGTGCCTAACACATATATATATATATATCACAGCGGGGGATGATTCAGCATATAGAGACTCAATCTCATTACAATGCCATGCATGGATTCCAAATTAAGATAATCAACTCATTTCATTAAACATGGACAATTTAACATATTGCAGAGCACAAAATGCAAATAATTTATAATACACAGAACACTTATCTTGAAGATGAAGCTGTCCAAACAACTGGCTATGTGAGAGCAACGTTCCACCCAACCATAGATCTCTGTCCAGCTTGTATTCTTTCAGCTGAGAGATCACCCCCGAGCTGGGCTGTGTATCCACTAAGGAGGAACTAGCTAGGCTCACTCACAGCCATGGTTTCGATCATCAGCTATGCTAAGCCAACACACCGTTGGGTTTATCAAGCATACGGATGAAAAATGAGGAGGATGCTAAGCCAGTGAGCTCAACCACAAAGCTACAGGCATCTCAAATGAACTCAGCAGTCATGGCACCCACAATACCTATCGCACCCAACACAAGGAAGGTCCCCTTCTCTGCTGCACAGTCCCTCAGGCGTCCCTTCCCTCTAGTGCTCTTTAGGGTGGGCATAGAAAGGTCCAGCTGCTAATTCCTTGAGATTCTAGCCTTCACTGGGTTTATCAAGCAAACCAAACCTCTGCTCAGTCATTCACACTTGGATTTCTCACAGTTCTGTTATCCAATAACTCAATCCCGTCACTTCATTTCTGGGCTATAAAAACTGGGTTTTCCAATGGATTTCGGGGTATCTAATACTCTCAATTTCGCCCCAAGGTTCATATCTATGGATCCCCCATTGGATTTCACTGTCAAATACCAATTCTGGGTGTTAATGGCTCTTCAAAACGTGGGTTCTTGCAAAGTCGCGATTTCTGGTTTTTCTCCCTGTTGGGCATTCGTTTTTGGATGGAAAATGGTGCTGGTAACTTCCACCCTCCAATGGGGATGAGGAAGAAGCAACTGCCATGAGGTAGAGTGGCTTGTGGTACAAGAAAAAAGAGCCCATACTCTGCCATACGAATTTATGGGCTGCCCATGCTCCATTGAAGCCATGGACTGACTTCCTCAACCACTTCCTTACAACATAAATAAATGTCAACAAGGTAAGTCAAATGGGTTCTCAAGGGTGACATATGGCAGCCTATGGTTCAATCCCATAGCCCCCTCACCACTCCCTAGTGGATACACGTGGCCCCTTCTCATTCGTTGCCTCCATAGCCAGTCTTGGAATTTATATTGCATGATGTTTATTTACATCATTTTTACAATTTCCATGGCTTAAGAGCACATGGGCATCAAATATCAATGCTTGCCATTTTAAATCAAATTCGGGCTTTCACTAGCGGGGCCTTGGCCTTGAGCTCCACGCTAGGAAAATGTCATGTCCCAAATTTGGAATTGGGTCACAATGGCCTAATCACATTAGCCATATTCATTAGAGTTTGTAAAATTGATGTTAAGGGTCAAATAATTGCCAAGGAGGAAAATTACTAGTTTCCTAGGTTTGGGGTGGAAGCTTTGGGATTTGGAATAAGGGGGATAATAAATGATGTTTAGACATTAGAAGGGTTCAAGTATTTAATAAATAGAGTGAATAAAGAAATTCAAGAGAAATCCTAAGTGACAAATGGTTTTGGAGACATATGGAGGATGTGGGACCCACACTAGCTTGATTTTTCATAATACATGGTATAGCTCTTTTGCAAATTCGAATTAATGGGAATGTGAACACTCTTGGGTGAGTTGGTAAGTCATAACACATGTCATTGAGCATCTTAGGTCGAATTGGGAAGGATTGGTAACCTCCATGGAAGATAAAGAGTCAAAGTGGAAGTTTGTGGACACTTGGGCTAGATTCCCTAGCCCCTATGACACCAATGATGGAGCATCTATGACAACTATGACAAATTGCAGACCTGACCTCTGACATCTGACCACTATGACATGTCAGCCCCAAAAATAGGCTCAAGGAAGTCGAATTTGGGAGTTGGAGAAGCCAAAGAGACCCAAAATCGAATTTGGGAGAAGATGGAAGGTTGGAACTAGGAGACAAGTGGCAAATGTGGAATATTTCCTAAATGGAAATCTATTGAATCTATTGAGAGGATTTCGACCCTTAGAAGGCTAATGTTGGTTATAAAATGTAGAAATGAAGTATGAGAATGGCTTTTGATCATTTGTAGAATTTGCAATTGCATTTGTGAAGAGGGAGAGCTAGTGGATGACTAGTTTCTTGCCTTAGCCAATTTCGAGGGTGAAAGATTCCCATCCAAGTTGGCAATTGGAAAGGCCATTCAGACCTTTCATTTGGAGCTTTAATGGAGTCTTTATTTGCAGGTGTAAGCTACAGGGCAGCTCATGGTTTCTTCTATTGCAGCTCGTTCCTTCAACCATTTCCAGTTTTGATGGCATATTCTTGATCCTTGAGGGAGGGCGTTTTTGGTGAGCTATTGTACTCTTTGGGGGAGATTCTAATGCACCATTTCTTTTGTAATATGAATTAAATACTCTGTTCTTCATCTCCAGAAAGTTTCAGGTCGAAATTCCAAGTAGAAATGTATAAATCTCATTCTTAATGGAAGAACAATGCCATTTCCCCACTACCTTGTTGTGAGCCAATGTATTGATGATGATTTCGAATGTATGGATGATTCTCTGATATATTTGTGATAAATATATTGCCATGGATGTCTTCTACAAGTTTCATGTACTGTACTTGAGCATTTGAAGCATTTTTACTCAGTTTAGTTGTATTGGGAGGTGAAATAGTGCCATTTCCCCAAGGGTCGAATTGGGGGTTTTTGCTGTTGAATGTGAGAGAGTTAGAACAGTATTAAAAATCAATTAATGGTGCATATGAGAACTTAATCACATACTTAACACATTATATACCTCTGTTCATAAATTTGTGGGAGTTTGGAGGCATTTGGAAGGCCATTTGCAGTGTTACCCAAGGGGGATTTGAACCCCAAATTACTAGTAAAATTGCATACTTGGTCCAGAATCTTAAGAGAGTTTGCAGAGGTATTTTGGTGGCCATATATCATCCCTGAACATCATATTCAAGTCTTAATATCATTCATACACCTTCCTTGAATATTTGAAGGCATTTGGAGTCAATTCGAGACATAGAGACCAATACTAGTCAAAGGCAAATTACTAGTAAAGTTCCCTACATTGGCCAGAATTGAAAGAGTATTTGCAGAAGTATTTTAAAGGTCCAAAGGCATCCTTAAAACACATATTTATGTTCTAATATCATTCATATACCTTCTCAGAAGATTTGAAATCATTTGGGGCAAATTTGGGACCTAGAGATCAAACTAGTCAAAGGTCGAACTAGGGAAAAAAAGTGGAAAATTGTCATTTTAATAAAATTCCTAACAAGGGACATTACAGTGGTATCAGAGCATGGTCTTGGCACCTGATGTGGTAGAACATTAATGAAGACCAGGAGTTAAAGAAATAAGCCACCACCCTTAGAAACTGAAACTGGATGTACTTTGGTGAAAGGGAAGAAATAGGAGAAGAAGTGCATTCATTGGTCACCATGAGTAAGGATGAGAAAGGAACCTCAGAGGAGAATGAGGAGTTTAGAAAATTATTGGAACCTTCCTTTGAAGACAAGTGGAGGCAATACTTTCAAGATTTCAAATTGTTGCTTAGTGAAATTGGACGCAACTCGGAAAAAATAATGAGCAATGGTTCTCTTTTCAAGGAAAAGGATGAAACAGTTTATGCCACAAAAGAGGAACCTAATGTAATTGTGGAACATGAGGTACATGTTGATATGCAGGTGCTTGAAGATGCTACACTAAAACAAGAAGAAGGACAAGAACTTGTCCTTGTTCAAAGGGATTATGAGTTTCCTCATGGAGAGAGTTGCAAAGCCTTGGAAGAGGTACATGATCTCACAATAGTTGGACCAAGCAATTATGGAGAAGATGAATTAAATATTTCAATGGGTAAGAGTTGTAAAGAATTAAAGTTGGTTCATAATTCCTCACCCCACACTTCTTTTCCAACCACATCACTTTGGGATGAAAATTGGGTGAAAGGTTTTTTTCTAGTGGTGCCACATGAGGGGTATGAAACTCCAGGTTTTTTTCTAGTGGTGCCACATGAGGGGTATGAAACTCCTACCTCTCCTTTTGATGATGACATGAATAGAGCACCTCATTATTTAGAATTGCAGCAGCATATTGCTTTACCTTATGATGATACATATCCTCATGGATGTATGGATGAGACTTCTTTGAGTCCTTTGAAGTCTCCTTGTTTTTCTTGCTCATTATTTGGTTCAGATTTTAGTGGAGATTCTTCATTCACTTCTTGGATGAATGAATGCATGGCTGAATATTTTGATGCATATCACGTTCTTTTGGAGCAGCACTATAGGACATGGGATACTCACCTATGTCATTGGAGCAGATTTGATTGGTCACTTGAAGATTGTATGCACCTAGCAAATGGTGGTCTACTTACTTGGAGGTATAAACACTTTCATGATTCTTTGATGAAGCATCTTCTTGATGTACATTTTCATTATGTTGTTATGTACTTTGATGATATATATTTTGTACTCATGATGTTTGGAAGAATGCATACAAGAAAATGGGATCCAGGAATCCTCTTATCTAATGGTATGGGTTGGAGAGCACTTTTAATTGTTGGGGTGCAATACAAGCAATGGGACCCTGGAATAATTTTTGTCTCATTGGTTTGAATTTTTTTGGGGAAACAAGCAGTATGGGAGATGGATTTCCCACTTAATAAAGTGAATTTAATAAGATTAGTGCAGCAGCAAGCATGGTGGTTCCTCTCTAAAATATTCATGGAAACTCAAAGACTCAAGGTTTGGCAATTCAATGGCAACTTCAAAGAATTATACAGAAAGCAGGTTCTTCAACACCCATGTTTTAAATTGCTTGAGGACAAGCAATATTGGGAAGGGAGGATTTGTCATGTCCCAAATTTGGAATTGGGTCACAATGGCCTAATCACATTAGCCATATTCATTAGAGTTTGTAAAATTGATGTTAAGGGTCAAATAATTGCCAAGGAGGAAAATTACTAGTTTCCTAGGTTTGGGGTGGAAGCTTTGGGATTTGGAATAAGGGGGATAATAAATGATGTTTAGACATTAGAAGGGTTCAAGTATTTAATAAATAGAGTGAATAAAGAAATTCAAGAGAAATCCTAAGTGACAAATGGTTTTGGAGACATATGGAGGATGTGGGACCCACACTAGCTTGATTTTTCATAATACATGGTATAGCTCTTTTGCAAATTCGAATTAATGGGAATGTGAACACTCTTGGGTGAGTTGGTAAGTCATAACACATGTCATTGAGCATCTTAGGTCGAATTGGGAAGGATTGGTAACCTCCATGGAAGATAAAGAGTCAAAGTGGAAGTTTGTGGACACTTGGGCTAGATTCCCTAGCCCCTATGACACCAATGATGGAGCATCTATGACAACTATGACAAATTGCAGACCTGACCTCTGACATCTGACCACTATGACATGTCAGCCCCAAAAATAGGCTCAAGGAAGTCGAATTTGGGAGTTGGAGAAGCCAAAGAGACCCAAAATCGAATTTGGGAGAAGATGGAAGGTTGGAACTAGGAGACAAGTGGCAAATGTGGAATATTTCCTAAATGGAAATCTATTGAATCTATTGAGAGGATTTCGACCCTTAGAAGGCTAATGTTGGTTATAAAATGTAGAAATGAAGTATGAGAATGGCTTTTGATCATTTGTAGAATTTGCAATTGCATTTGTGAAGAGGGAGAGCTAGTGGATGACTAGTTTCTTGCCTTAGCCAATTTCGAGGGTGAAAGATTCCCATCCAAGTTGGCAATTGGAAAGGCCATTCAGACCTTTCATTTGGAGCTTTAATGGAGTCTTTATTTGCAGGTGTAAGCTACAGGGCAGCTCATGGTTTCTTCTATTGCAGCTCGTTCCTTCAACCATTTCCAGTTTTGATGGCATATTCTTGATCCTTGAGGGAGGGCGTTTTTGGTGAGCTATTGTACTCTTTGGGGGAGATTCTAATGCACCATTTCTTTTGTAATATGAATTAAATACTCTGTTCTTCATCTCCAGAAAGTTTCAGGTCGAAATTCCAAGTAGAAATGTATAAATCTCATTCTTAATGGAAGAACAATGCCATTTCCCCACTACCTTGTTGTGAGCCAATGTATTGATGATGATTTCGAATGTATGGATGATTCTCTGATATATTTGTGATAAATATATTGCCATGGATGTCTTCTACAAGTTTCATGTACTGTACTTGAGCATTTGAAGCATTTTTACTCAGTTTAGTTGTATTGGGAGGTGAAATAGTGCCATTTCCCCAAGGGTCGAATTGGGGGTTTTTGCTGTTGAATGTGAGAGAGTTAGAACAGTATTAAAAATCAATTAATGGTGCATATGAGAACTTAATCACATACTTAACACATTATATACCTCTGTTCATAAATTTGTGGGAGTTTGGAGGCATTTGGAAGGCCATTTGCAGTGTTACCCAAGGGGGATTTGAACCCCAAATTACTAGTAAAATTGCATACTTGGTCCAGAATCTTAAGAGAGTTTGCAGAGGTATTTTGGTGGCCATATATCATCCCTGAACATCATATTCAAGTCTTAATATCATTCATACACCTTCCTTGAATATTTGAAGGCATTTGGAGTCAATTCGAGACATAGAGACCAATACTAGTCAAAGGCAAATTACTAGTAAAGTTCCCTACATTGGCCAGAATTGAAAGAGTATTTGCAGAAGTATTTTAAAGGTCCAAAGGCATCCTTAAAACACATATTTATGTTCTAATATCATTCATATACCTTCTCAGAAGATTTGAAATCATTTGGGGCAAATTTGGGACCTAGAGATCAAACTAGTCAAAGGTCGAACTAGGGAAAAAAAGTGGAAAATTGTCATTTTAATAAAATTCCTAACAAGGGACATTACAGAAAACATACATCACATGTACACGTTATTTACATTAAATGCTAATATATCCTAAGGGTCAAAATGGGGTATTACAATCCCCTCCCCCTTAGAATAACACCGTCCTCGGTGTTCCAAGACTTAGGCATACATATACAATTTACACATGTCCAAAACTTCAAGAACTTTGCAGATCTGCCCTGCATTCTGTTCTTTACTTTGAACTTTCAGGACCAAGTCCTTTGATTTTCACGAGCTGCTCCTGCTGATTCGGATCTTCCAGCTCATCCACAAGTCTGAAAACTTTATGGCTGCTACCCTCTTGAGGTTCTCTTGGTGGGCAGTTGCGAAGGAAATGATCCCCTCCACATTTCCAACACTTCACTGGTTGCTTCATCTTTACCTGCTCAATTCTCTTTGAGTCTTCCCACCTGGAGCATTTCTTAATCGTACGATTGGATGAATGCTTCTTCATTGATCCACTTTTCTTTCCCTTGCCGATTGCTCTCATAATGCTTTTTACCTCTTTCTGCAGACGAATAGAGTCCTGCAAGACCTTGTAGTTCATCTCGTTCTGCTACTTTTGCATCTTGAGCATTTCTCCAAGATTTTCTTGGGTCTTGGCAATTGTTTGAAGAAGACTTCCAGCCAATTCTAATAGCCCTTGGTCTGCCGCCATGGTCAATGGAAACAACTGACCACACTTTGCTCACTAGCAACACTTGCCTGCACCGGCTGCAACCAATTGATTCAATTTTCACCTTTGAAATTCATCATTACAATTCTCGTTAGGCCAAGCATAACCCAAACATTAAAAAAAAATCAGTCAATGGTTCTTCTCCCAGTTCACATGGATAGTCCATGCTTTACTCATGAGACTTCCACACTTTTTATGCTTGCCAACATACACATGAATTCCTTCATGTTCATCCATTCACAGGAAATTCATTAATTAGCATTCACAATTCACTTTAATCAAATACACACACTTTTACTTTCAGTCATGCATGCATTCAACAATTTTCTGTGTTTATAAATGCATCAATAAAAAGGAAAGAGAGAGCAGTAAGAGTTTCTTCTCTTAGTCTTGTTCCATTCTGGAACCCACACCACCACGGTGGTTTTCATGCTCCTAGTCTCTTTCACCTCAACGTGAATGCTTGACTTGCCCTTCTTGGCTATGACACTTAATGTCTATGGTCTATTTCAGACCTCTCAACCATGGAGTCCCTCCACATGGTTTATCTACAAATCTTGGCTGCTAGGACTCACACAGTCCCACTAGCCCCATCTTTCCATTACTGCTCATGCTGATCTCTTTAGGACGGTTACATGTCCACATGCATCCTTAAGATGCTTTCATAGTCATTGTTTCCAGCAATACCTACACTCAAACATTGAATTAATTCACATGTTTAGTTTATTTTCATAGAAAATCATAACCAAATCATATACACATGTATATTCATAAGCAAGAAATTACAAGATAACCAAATACTTATCTGTATTGTGCATTTCTTCTCTGGTCCACAGGGTCTTGCTTTTACTTTGTAAGCCTTGGGATCCTCCTGCGGACTGGGATGTTTGGCCAGCACGCAGGCTGCTCCAAATCATCAAATAATTAATGCCCTACCAGTACACCTTCACGCCGACTGGGTTTACCAAGCATTTGGTGGTTCCCAACCAGTCCCATACCTGGTTGGCCCTCTCCATTGCCGAGCCAGCACATACGTTTGGGTCATCGGCCAATGGAAGGTAACTGCGCCACCGACCATTACAGGTCAAGGCTCCACTACTCTTGCCTTAGGCTTGCATCGGCCTTTCACATGTATCACAATCCCTCAATGCGCATAACAATTCTTCACCCACACAAGGGTGGCACTTCTTCTCTTGTGTAAGCCGGCGGTTCCATTAAGGAATTCTTTAGGTGACTTTCTTAACTGCAAGCTATCATGGACCCATGATACCCTCTCACCCTAAACAAGGGTTACCACTGCTCATATAGTCCTCTTGAGTATTCTTTTCTTTACTTTTCCCTTTAATGTGCAACACTGAATTTCATATGTATAATCTGTCAACACCAAATGGATAGCAAGCTCATTAGTATTGCTGCTCTAGAACGGTAAACATATGTCATAACATTCACTATCCAACCTTGAAACACCAGGAATGCGTCCATTCCCTTAAGGCGTAGTCAATATTGGCATCCCTAACATAACTCAGCACCAGAAAGGCGTGCACTCCTTACTGATGTGAACTATGAAGGTCCTAATCATACTTCAAGCAGTCCACCATAATGGGAATAAAATCAAAACATGCTCTGCATATTAACTCTAATAATTAGACATGCATGTATGTATATATATCATCAATCAGGGTTTATGGAACACTTATCCATTTGCAGATGTTATTTCTCTTCTTTAATGAGGAATGGGGGCTCCTTCTCTGAGTTGACAGTCCCTCGGTTTGCCATCCCAATTCCTTTTGACGTTACATGCCTCTCACATGTCTCACCGACATAATCTTCACCATCTCACTCATATTGTTTACCAATCATGTAGTGCAGATGAGACATTAATAATGTCTTATGGCGTTTCACCTGAAACCCATTTTCAAATCATGGAATCCCTTCCCATGAAGTTTGGCTTCTGCATGACCTCTCTCTCTTGGTCTTACTGCAATGTGCCTCCCTGGCACACTTATTAAACAGCCACACAGTCAGCAACATTTAACAATACCATTCAAATCTGATTGTTTCATAACCAATCCATGGCACTAATAATTAAATTCTGCATGAATTTGCAACTCTGTCTACTACAGAAATTGGTTTTCTTATCCATGAGGCTATCCTCATATTGTTTGGCTCCTGTAAGTGACACCACTCTGCCCGTTATGGTCTTATGCCCGCTGCCATACATGAGCATCCACTTACAGCATGTCCTCCTGACACATTTTCATGTAAGCCAAACAGTCATTAGCAATTATTAGCAAAATTTCAAATCTGAAACACTTACAAATCTGATATTTACAACTGTTCTTACTAACAGAACTTAGAGCTCTCAATCATGAGATTCCTTCTCATAAGCTCTAAATCGAATTCTCAAATCCGCTCCCTACAGAATTAGACTTGCAGCCATGATATTATTCTCATAAACTTAAATCAAAACATTTTCAGATCTGTTTCATGCATAAATTAAATTCCACAACCATGAGAACCTTCTCATAACCTTTGGCCTTTGCACATGGTAGAGTTCAGTCTTTACTATGGTCTTATCCCCATTGCCATACGCAAGACATTTCTACCTGGAGTCTGAAACTTTCACTCAGCAAAACATGTTGTGAGTCCCCATGCATATGATATTTCATTTATCATTAATTCACAGTCATATCATTCATACAACTCTGTCCTTCCACAGAGCATTCTAGCAGCCCATCGATCATGATTGGGCTCTTCATGCACTTACTATTCTGCATTCATAACAGCCCATGAAATGATCCTAGAATTATCATCAATTCATCATTTCATTCATTATTTATTTTGCAATAACATATGCATCAGTTCTATGCATTCATACAATGCATCACAAGATTTATGAAATCTCTTAATGCACATCTACTCAATACTACCTTGCATTGTTTCATGAGTACTAGGCATTCAAGCATATTATGATCGAAACATGACTATCTCATATAACTTGCATTACCATAATCAGGACCACTAGTCCTCACTTGCTTGGGTTATTAAGCACATAACCAACATACACATGGCATGATATAAATTCATATGAATGCATTGATATTTCTAAACAGTCATAGGGTGTAAGGATCATTTCCTTCACTTACCCACACCTCACCAAGCTTGGCAGGTTAACAATCCCAATCGGTATTCAATATCACATGCAAACTAACTCATCATAGCTCAAACATAGTTGAAGAGATCTTACCAAATCCTCTTTCAACATTCATGCAATTTGGCACCAATAATCATTACCTGCATGGTTACCATTAACATCATCTGATGTTACCTGATCAGTTGGCCTCTTACCAAGGCTGCTCAGTCCTTTTGCCAACTTTATGATCATAGATTTGTTGCACCATCCTTTCTGCATAAGGTTGTTGGCTTCATGCAACAACATCCTCGACACATTTAGCCATGCTCTTTGTTATCTTTGGTCCTACAACCAATACCAACATCAATAGTGATTATCAACCACAATATTCTCCATTAGTGGTTCCTTGCATATGCAGACTTCATTATTCTACCAATATGCAATATCCAATTTATGCACAAGCATTTCCATATGCACTATGCAATGTTTGTTAAGATGCCATCTAGTGCATATACATCTATGTAATCCCTTACATTTTTAACATTTTTATGCCATGTGACAATTTCATAATTATAAGTATGATAACAAACAGGGGTTTAAAGAATTCTTCCCTTTTCGATCCCTCACTGTAACATGGAATTCCTCTTCCATATCATGCAATTGTAGAAATTGCCCACATTGACAACAAAATTTGTTTGTTAAAACAGCCGCTGGCACTCTTCTGCACTAAATATCTGTGATATATGTAGACCTCATTCAAACTCTGGTCATGCATCATTGTTCCCTGCTGGACAAGCTTTCCAATGCCTGTCTTCATGCTCCATTCCGACATCAGGTGCGGGAACTGCATCTCTTCAAAAATGACAACTTTTACTCCATTTTTTTTCACATTTTTAACTCCTTTTGCATCCTGTGCTCCACCTGTGCGCCACCTGCGTACAACCTGCACGCAATCTGCGCACTATCCGCGCGCAACCTACACGCCATCTGCGCGCAATCTGTGCGCGACCCGCACGCAATCCACGCGCAACTCGCACGCAATCTGCGCGCAATCCGCGCACAATCTGTGCGCGATCCGCGCGTAATCTGTGCGCGATCCGCGCACAATCTGTGCGCGATCCGTGCGCAATCCACGCACAACCCGCACGCAATCTGTGCGCAACCCGCACACAATCTGCGCGCAATCCGCGCACAATCTGTGCGCGATCCGCACATAATCTGTGCGCGATCCATGCGCAATCTGCGCACAATCTGCGCGCAATCCGCGCGCAATCTGCGCGCGACCTGCGTGCAATCCACGCACTACCTGTACGCGATCTGCGCGCAATCCGTGCGCAACCTGCGTGCTTGCGGGGGTCATATCTCCCTCGTCCCTTAACCAAATTGGACGAATTTGGTACCGTTGGAAAGCTCTTGGAGAGGTCTATGCAATGGTGTGATCCTCTACTACATCTGAGAAATTTGACCTTGTCATTTTTCTCAATAAAAATGCCGCCCCCAACTTCCCAATTTTACATCAAAACCATTCTGTCTCTTGCCTGCAACTGCAACTTTTCACAACAGTTAGAAAATTTTCTGGAATGTGCCCTTTCATCCCCTTACAGAGGTGAACTACTACAGATCAGACTTGCATAAAAACAGTAAGAGAATGACAAGAACTTGCATCTCTAATAAGGGATTTTCTTTTCATTTCACATTCAACAATCCAACCAATGGATTCACAATTAATCTCCAAGCATCCAACAAGCATGGGTAAGGAGACTCATGAGCATAAGGGCATAATTTGCAGGCTTTCCTCACTTCTGAAAACCATCAATTGGCCACACAATGTGAATTCATTGTAATTAACAATCATCATTAAGACATGGGGCTGTAACAACTGATTATTCATGCTTTTAAACAAACAGAACTCATTTCCAGCCATGCTCAACATTCAAGTTCATGCATTCAAAGCATCATGGACATTCAAGGAACATGGATTCATCATTAATCAAGGTCTCAAGCACATGATGCATCATCTCCTATGCACAGCAATTAACAACAACAACAACAAAACAATATAAGATGGCAGAGGTTGCCCCTCCTTTCTCTCCTCCATGGAGGCAAACAAACAAATACAAAACTGAATGCTACAGCATTGGGGACAATTAGAGCAAGCATTCAACCTAAAAATGAATTTTCTCGCTCCTTCCTCTATTTCATAGAATGCAATCAATGCAAGCAGCTTGGAAAAATCCCCAAACAGTCATGGAAATGACTTCCCATTCCAACAAATAGAAGCCATGCAATCTTGAGGTTTCTTTAATGCATTTTAGTTCCAAATACAAAATGCATGTACACACAATGATTTATATCTTTGTGAAGGGCCCAACAACCGTAGTGTTGAACCTAGAGCTCTGATACCACTCTGTAACATCCCCTTCCATCATCAAATGCAGGGAAGGAAACATTAACAACACACCGGGGCTTTTGGCAGACTTAGCCCCAATATTATTTCTTTACTCATAAATTCATAACAATTAAAAACTTCTATATGCAGATTCATCTCAATATAAACACAGCGGAATTAAACATAATAGCAAGCACACAAACAGTAGTGCCTAACATATATATATATATATATCACAGCGGGGGATGATTCAACATATAGAGACTCAATCTCATTACAATGCCATGCATGGATTCCAAATTAAGATAATCAACTCATTTCATTAAACATGGACAATTTAACATATTGCAGAGCACTAAATGCAAATAATTTATAATACACAGAACACTTATCTTGAAGATGAAGCTGTCCAAACAACTGGATATGTGAGAGCAACGTTCCACCCAACCATAGATCTCTGTCCAGCTTGTATTCTTTCAGCTGAGAGATCACCCCCGAGCTGGGCTGTGTATCCACTAAGGAGGAACTAGCTGGGCTCACTCACAGCTATGGTTTCGGTCATCAGCTATGCTAAGCCAACACACCGTTGGGTTTATCAAGCATACGGATGACAAATGAGGAGGATGCTAAGCCAGTGAGCTCAACCACAAAGCTACAGGCATCTCAAATGAACTCAGCAGTCATGGCACCCACAATACCTATCGCACCCAACACAAGGAAGGTCCCCTTCTCTGCTGCACAGTCCCTCAGGCGTCCCTTCCCTCTAGTGCTCTTTAGGGTGGGCATATAAAGGTCCAGCTGCTAATTCCTTGAGATTCTAGCCTTCACTGGGTTTATCAAGCAAACCAAACCTCTGCTCAGTCATTCACACTTGGATTTCTCACAGTTCTGTTATCCAATAACTCAATCCCGTCACTTCATTTCTGGGCTGTAAAAACTGGGTTTTCCAATGGATTTCGGGGTATCTAATACTCTCAATTTCGCCCCAAGGTTCATATCTATGGATCCCCCATTGGATTTCACTGTCAAATACCAATTCTGGGTGTTAATGGCTCTTCAAAACGTGGGTTCTTGCAAAGTCGCGATTTCTGGTTTTTCTCCCTGCTGGGCATTCGTTTTTGGATGGAAAATGGTGCTGGTAACTTCCACCCTCCAATGGGGATGAGGAAGAAGCAACTGCCATGAGGTAGAGTGGCTTGTGGTACAAGAAAACAGAGCCCATACTCTGCCATACGAATTTCTGGGCTGCCCATGCTCCATTGAAGCCATGGACTGACTTCCTCAACCACTTCCTTACAACATAAATAAATGTCAACAAGGTAAGTCAAATGGGTTCTCAAGGGTGACATATGGCAGCCTATGGTTCAATCCCATAGCCCCCTCACCACTCCCTAGTGGATACACGTGGCCCCTTCTCATTCGTTGCCTCCATAGCCAGTCTTGGAATTTATATTGCATGATGTTTATTTACATCCTTTTTACAATTTCCATGGCTTAAGAGCACATGGGCATCAAATATCAATGCTTGCCATTTTAAATCAAATTCGGGCTTTCACTAGCGGGGCCTTGGCCTTGAGCTCCACGCTAGGAAAACATACATCATATGTACACGTTATTTACATTAAATGCTAATATATCCTAAGGGTCAAAATGGGGTATTACAAACTCTCTATTTCAGAACCATCTCAACATTGATCAATCTACCCTTAAAATATGGTGGCAATAAGACTCGAATACAAAAACTCCCAAATACTTGTCAAACTAAACCACCCTCTACAAATATATATCTCTACAAAATATAGATGTGTAAATACAGAACCTCCCAAATATTTATCTAACTAAACCACCCTCTACAAATATATATCTATAGAGATGTGTGATGATAACTAGGTGGTGGAGTGCCTTGCTATCTTAAACCTTGAACTTGTAACCTTCCAAATATTGGTACAACCATCATTTACAAGGATATTGGTATAACCATATTTTACAATGATATTGGCCAAAAAAAATCAACACTTCTGATTCTTTTCCTGCATTTGATATAAAACGAGACTTGCAATTGGATTTTGTTCTAGCATCAAGCAATCAAGATGTAAATCCATTGTTCTAAAGTGCCATAACAGGAACAAGATTTACTAGTTGCCCAATCCATCAACTAGCAAATTGAGAAATAAATATTTATAGACACTAGTGTCAACTTTCACATGGATTGCATGCTTAATTAGCCTTTAACATTTGCATGCTTGCACACAAGCAATGCTAGTTTCATCTCATTTTGCATCCTCTTCTACAAATGAGAACAATGGAAAATGTTTAAAACTTGCCATAAGAAGCAGGGAACTAAAGCAAGTGAAAGCATAGTTCTAAAGGAACTGTGAGGCAGGAAGAATGACAAACATTGGTATTTTCCCAAGTAAGAATAAATCATAGTGGTAAATTCATACATTTGTGCCATTTTCCATGTTCCTAGGGATAGGATTTATACTTGCGTTGGACGCTAGCCCCATATTATGTTTTTGCAAGTCCTTGAATGGGTGGCATAAACTAAAGCAATGAAATAAACTATATTAGTGCCCACAAATGTCTAGTTATCTAGAGTTCCAAGTAGATTTATGGATGGAGGGTACATACATATTTTCCACTATCGTTAATGCACATGCTGCATATGTGCTAGGTTGTAGGTTTGGTTTGCACAACTGTATGATCCTTGTATCCTTGCTACAATAGCCAAACACTGTCGCTAATGCACATTCTCCATATGTGCTAGGTTGTAGGTGTGGTTTGCACAACTGTATGATCCTTGTATCCTTGATACAATATCCAAACACTATCAGAAGGAAATATCTCCAAGGCATGCAACGTGGTCAATGAAAAGAGTGTCTGCATCTAGCAACACATAGAAGGAGACCTTGGATTTCGACACATAGCTAGTGGCGCCAATGTCTCTCAATGATATTTTGTTCTCATTCTACTAGCAATGCTATTAATACTCTTAAATGCATATATATAGATTAATGGAATTTCATTATTTAAGGAAAAAAAGGAAACAAACAAACATCTACACTTTCTCTAGCAAGCAGAGGACACAATCAATGCAAAATTGTCATTTGACAAGGGTTCTGAAGGAAAGATTTCAAATGCACATAGTCTATCAAACAACTGGGCAGAAGAAACTATGTCAACACTCCATGTAAATGCCAAATAACATCTACATGTTTACGAAGGGGAAATATTTTTGTTTCTTCATAAGTTTGGACAAGACTGGACTTTGGGTTTGGATTTTCCTGTGACATCAAACAACCAAAATTTGAAGACATTCCTCTGGAGCGTCATAGCATGGAACATAAAACAACCGATAAACCAAGCAACATAGATTTCAATAGGCTATCCTGAACCATCATCTGAAGGCCTTTATTTGAATACCCTGGACCACAATGCAAGAACCGACATGTTCTTCAAGGAAAATGTATATAGAGATAATGGACTTTCAGCTATTAAAATGTTGCAGTCTGTTGTAATCAATGAGATTACATGAACATTCAAACAGGGATTAATGCACACACAGTAACCAAGAAGAAAGGATTGGATCTAACGTTCAACTGCTTTATTCATTCTCAGATGGTGTATTTATACATCATATGGAGAGGTTGGAGCAATTACATCTGCTCCAACTGCTCATTCATTATGATCTAATTACATACATTAATACATTAATTCAATGACATATAGAGCCTAATAGGCCTCTCCAACATCTCCCCCACTGACAAAACGCTTCTTCGTCCCGAAGAGAGCAAGTATGCAGAAAGCTTCCATGACTGGTGACTTGTCAGCATCCGTCTTCAATCTGGTAGTGGTCTGTCGAAGTCTCACCCTCTCACTAAGGCGGTCGACTATCCTCGCCACATGGAGGTCTTTTGGCTTAAAGCCTCACCCTTTAATCATATGGCCGACACTCTTGGCTCATGGACTCCAGGGATAGGTCTATTGGCTCTTCGACTTTCTGTACCATCTTTCTGCCTTCAACGTTTGAGGTCACGCTCCAAGAGATGCTTTTGTATTTCAGCACCGAGGGGCTTGGTCAGTTCAAGTGTTCTATGTATCGTAATATTTATCATTAATCTCTTTTATGTGTGTTTGTTTGATGTCTTTTGCTTGAATGAGGTCTTCGTCAAAAGCCTCTGTCGTGAGGATGTAAAATGCCTACAAGATATTATGCTTCCTGCTCTTGTGCATAATTTGGTCCAGACCAACTGCTGTAGATGATATTGGTCATGGCCGACTGCTGTAAATGATATTGGTCATGATCGACTGTTTTAAAACCAACGAATTTAAATCGACATAACTTACTAAGTCGAATAAAAGCCAACTTAATTTACAATGACGGAGGGGATCGCCTGGGATCGCCTGCCTTGAAAGACTCACGTTTCATCCCCTCTTTAATTAGCTTTAAAATTTACAATAGAGTCACATCGACTTAATTAATTAGCTTTAAAATTTACAATAGAGTCACATCGACTTAATTACATGCATTGACCTCAGCCATATCTTACCACCGACCATACTAAGTATCGACTCAAGATTACAGTCGAGCATAAAAGACAAGACCGACCATCTAATATCAAGAGTCGACCAAATAGCTTCGACTACATAAGTAATACCCCAACCATTTTATCACCGAATTTACGCTATCGACATTTATTTGGAAAATCATATCGACCAATTCAACTGATTAGTCGGGAAATTTTAATATGACTATAGTATATCATGACTCGACCATATTTTATCTCGTCACCAACAATATTAAATATTAATGGCAATGTACAGTTATATCTTCGACCAACTTAAAAAAAAAAATCAACCCAGAGCTAAATAATCATATTTTTAGAAACTCGACTGCATGCTTTTTCTTACTCCAAAATCAAATAAAGTGATAACGATCTCATACTTTATATCTCATCAAGCAATGCGTACCAATAGATTGCAGAGCACCAACCAACTACACCAGTCGATAGACGACTGCTCCAGTCGGTTGAACTATTCGATTGGATGGACTATTGCAACTGTCCGCGGGTTATTGCACAGAATCATAGTGCACTGCCATATTTAAAAGTTATGCAATTCTTCATTAATTTCCTCAGAATAATTATTGTGAGGTCGATTGCGTGCTTTAATTGATTGGTCATTCGGGTGTTTAGTCGAGAAGCATCATCGATAAAAAGTGTGCTGTAGTCGGGCTTCTCTAGCGGATACGGTGGATCTCACCATCTAGCGCACAAATCTATCACTTCTCAGGTTTGGTCTGCAAATTTTGCATGGATTATACAAACTTGACGAATATATGATGGTCGATTGGCTAACAGTTGTAAAAACGCCTTCAATCAGCCATAGGATGCCAATTGGTTGCACACAAAGTAATTGGTTGCAGTAACGCGACCAAACTTTGTTTGTTGAAGATGGTACATATGTTTGGTCGACGAACTATTTACTCTTACATCAGTATACGAAAATCTCCACCAATCTTGTTCCCAATAACCAGCAACGACGTCTTTAGAGAAGCAGGACCGTGAGTTTCTTGCTCAACTATGAACGACGAATTTCTTTGATCGAATGATCAATCAATTACTTGGTCGGCTGGAATATGTGATCAACGCAAGAAAAATCCCTTTCATTGTCCTTCAACAACTGTCCACTAGTCATGTCAGAAGCCCGTTGCAACTTTACATGAAATATTCAGGAATATCATGGAATATCAAACTTGTCCAGAATATCACCCATGTCGTATTTGTTCGGTAATTTTTTCCACAATATAGAAATATAAAACATTCTGAAACTATCGACTAACATTCAGTGGGTATTAATTTTCTTTTATAGCATTAATCTTCAAACAAGTAAGCAGTCACCCGAAAATATCTTATATTTGTACGAGAATGGAAGCAGCAATGTATGTTATATAAGCAGTATTTTAATCTTTCTTGCAGGCTTCAACATGCAGATTTTGCAAATCTTCATGCTACTTCCAGATTTGATCCACCTCCATCCGCTGCTGCTGTCACCCAGACCACACAGAGGAGGCAACAACGCCACTGTTGTAATCAATGATATTACATGAACATTCAAACAAATATTAATAAACAAATAGTAACCAAGAATAAAGGATCACACACAGTAACCAAGAAGAAAGGATTGGATCGAACGTTCAACCGCTTTATTCATTCTCAGATGGTGTATTTATACATCATATGGAGAGGTGAGAGAAGTTACATCTGCTCCAACTGCCCATTCATTAAAATCCAATTACATACATTAATTCGATGACATATAGAGCCTAATAGGCCTCTCCAACACAGTCTATGGAATTAATGAAAAAAGATGGGAAATGAATTTTCCTTGGGTTCAATGCATAAGTTGCTTCAAGATAAATGCATTTTCCTTTCGACTTAATGTAAAGTGTATACAAATAATTGAAATACATTTTAGCAGTTTTTAGGAATTTCTAAAGCTATTTGGAAAGCACCGGAAAGAAATAAACAAAGAATCATAGGGCATGGCCACTTTGCATTTAGTTTGGTGAGCATTTGCACAATCTGACAACGTGAATGCACTACAAGATTCCACTTGCAAGTCAAATGCCATTATAGAATCAAGCTCCAAGAATCCATATTTTCCATGAGAAACCATGCAGAAATCATGTGGACTTCTATCCATGCTAACCAGAAGGCTAATGGGGAAAATCCCCTGGTCCAATACACGCTTCTGCAACTAAGAAAGACCACGCTATTTGGAAAAATGGTTGGAGTAAATGCGCAGTGAAACTTCTAACTACCCTAGTGTGTCGATTTCAAAATGCCAACTGCCCATGATATCATCCATGGCATGAGCCCACTACCCTTCTCTCTATGCATGTTTCTATGGTCCTAGGTTTTTGGATTATCAACATAGAGAATAAGTGTAGCTAGCAATTCATAACAAAGGAAATTGGAGTCTAGGAACCTAACCAATGATACAAGGATTTTTTTTAGGCAAACCATCCACCCCGTTACTCTACCCATTTCGTTCTAATAGGTAAACCCTAGGTAGAGGAAAAATGACTTGTCAACTAGAAGAGAGCATAAGATTTTGCAACAAAAAAATACCATATTATTCATTTCAAATGATCACAAAAAATATCCTATCTGAGAACTATCATTGATTAAAGCAAATTATATTAGTTTCCAGGAATTCAGTAAACCTTGTTGACAAGGATCAAAAGGACATAAATGAAGAATCTGAACACAGGGCCATTTGGCATCTATCTTGGTGGAAATCTACATAGTCTACATTGCCATCTATCTAGATTGAGGTACATTTGCCACTCACACACTTGAACAATATTGCAAGTAATCCTTTAGGAGACATATAATTATTACTATTTAACACAATGTACTATGAGTGGAAACAACAACTGCAACCGGGGATCCAGAGAAACAGACCCCAAAATTGGGAACGTAGCCAATGACACAAATGTCTTTGGAAACATAAGGACCAAGAGAAGATGGTGTCCACCACCAGAACAAAGGCCAGATAGAGAAAAATGAAAACATGGATAAATTAAAGATCATAGAGCCAATTCACAACAAAATACAAGCAACGAAATCATTAGGCCACAAGAATACCTAGACATCTACGTCCCCTCAAGACATAGACATTTGCCATAACAAATATATTTTGTCTTGCGCATTTGTTTTCTGCTATCAATTTGATGCCCTTCCAAAAGACAGGGGAAATATAATTTTGGCGTAGATTCTGACGAAAATGGAAGACTCCAAAGACACGAAGGAAAGAATGGCAACAATGCAAATCAATAAAATCCAGCTCTTGAACCTAAACAGGGAATTGGCTGAAACAATTCTATAGAATGTCTGCCAACATAAGCAAAATATCTATACAATCTAGAATAATAAACAACAAACAACATACATATTTACTCCATATTCTCAATTTACACCAGGTGAGGGTTCAAACCACATCAAAAATAAATTCAAATTGGGAACATGCTTTCAGGGAAGAATCTCACAAGTGCGCAAGGCATGTCATAGAGAAGACAGGACAAAAAGGGGAGAGGAAACCGTGCATTCACTAACCTGAGAAGGAGAAGTAGAAGTAGATTTTAACTCCGTTATTGTAGAAGCCCTCGCTCATGTCTTCAGCAGCCTCCAAGTTCTCTCCAGTGCTGCGTTTTTCTCCATTACAAGAAGTTCAACTATATAATGAAATTTCCAAACCCCAAACTCGATTTCCAACTGGCAAGAGTTGCTATTAATTGATCTAAACCCTGATTTCACACCCCATTCAACTGAAATGACTCTCAAACACAAAGAAACCCCCTTCCCTCCCTCTAAAACAAAATTTTTGGGGCCAATTAGAGCTCTTATAACACTGGTAGTGAATTCATAACTCCATTGAATGTCCACATATTCGTCCATACTAATATCACTGCACTTTGGAAACCAACTCCTCCATCGATCGAGGGTTAACCCTAGTCGCAAATTGGACATTGCACTGTTATCTTCTTAACCTCAGCCACATAATTTTCCGAACTCACAGACGCCCGAGGGTTCCAAAACCATTTTCCTTGCATAACTCGGTCGTAATACCCGGCCTGCAATGCAGTTATGGGGAATGACTCTGCTTTGCAATGAGGGCAGATAATTCCTTTACCATAATACATGTAACTCAATTAGATTTTGTTGTAATACCCCAAATGATGGACTTTAACCCTTTTATATTTTGCTAAGTATTATTTCATTTTACTTAGGTGACATTAGAAATTTGAAAAGTTAATTTATGATGACCAGTTGGGACCAGCACATTAATGAGATGGGAGTCACAGTCACCCTATGGTTGGAGGATAAATGCCAATTAAAATAATAATGATAAATTATTATTGTAGAAAATCGTAAACCCTAAATAAAAGTTTAGGGACAATGATGAAATAAAAGAAATAAGAAAATGAGAGAATTCACCCCAAAGAGAATAAAAAGGGAAAAGAGGAACTCATTCACACAATTAACATTCTCATGATCATTATCACACAAAAAGTGAAATGGGAGCTGGGAATAGCAATAACTAGAGCTAAATGAAGACAATGAAATGGGTGCAGTTTTGGAGCACAAAACTGAACCAAAGCAAGAGATATCATAGCAACTGGGTATAGCTTGGACACTTGGTTGTGGCTAGGTAGGAGAACTACCCCAAGCTTGCAGGAGCAATGCAATTACTCTAAATAGGTTGTGACTGATTGATTCTCTTAATGGATGAGGCTTAAAAGCCCCTGGAGCATCCTGGATCTCAGGAGCACTGAGTTGGATGTTGGATTTCCTGCTGCCATAGAAATTTCCTAAATACTTGGGGAACAAGTTAAGGGTAATTTAAAATATATACTTTGAACCAGGGGGACTGTGAAATCAGCTCGGGGGTGACTTGGAAGCAAGGAGAACTTGCTGGTCAAAGGCTGGGAGGTTTGTGCTAGGTTCCATTGGTCATCAGAATACATAGAAGTTTCTATGTTGCACTTGCATGATAATTTTTATGGAACAGTTATTAGGACTTGTGTATGAATATTCCCAATCAGCAATAGGATGCCAGTGATATTCTTCTTTGTAAACCATGGTCCTCTGCTTGATCGACGGTAGATATTCAGACTTTTGCACAGAAAGTAATTGGTTGTAGTAACGCGACCAAACTTTGTTTGTTGAAGATGGTGCATATGTTTGGTCGATGAATTATGTACTCTTACATCAGTATACAAAAATCTCCACCAATCTTGTCCCCAATAACCAGCAACGACATCTTTAGCGAAGCAGGGCCGTGAGTTACTGACCAGAGTTTCTTGCTCAACTATGAACGATGGATTTCTTTGATCGAATTATCAATCAATTACTTGGTCGGCTAGAATATGTGATCAACGCGAGAAAAATCCCTTTCATTTTCCTTCAACAACTGTCCACTAATCGTGTTAGAATCCCGTTGCAACTTTACATGAAATATTCAGGAATATCATGGAATATCAAACTTGTCCAGAATATCACCCATGTCGTGTTTGTTCGGTAATTTTTTCCACAATATAGAAATATAAAACATTCTGCAACTATCATCTTGTTAATTTTTCGATAATTTCATTCCATTATCAATCAGGATCACTAAGAGAATAACATGTACAACATATCAATGACATATCAATTATAAACACAATAATGCAAGCACACAAGAGACATAGAGTTTCACCGGGGAAAACCAAGAAGGTGAAAAACCCCACAACTTCCTTAGAGATAAGATAAGCCCCAATACAAGATCACAAGGATCAAACCCAATAAGATGTCTCTAGCATATGCTCCTCCTCCTTCACTTGTGCGCCACTTTCTCTCTTAGTTATGCGAGCTTGAGAAGTGAGTGAGTGAATCAAATGAGAGACACAACCTCTCTATTTATACACTGACTTGACCTACCAATAATTCAGTGGGGCCAACTTCTCAATGAAGCCTAATAACCCAACACATGACGTAACTAGGGCCAACCCCACACTGGTGGTTTAATAACCCATCAATACAAATGACGACACTTACAATGTAACTTGCAACACTTACAAATACAAATGACGACACTTCTAATCAGAGGAATAATACATCTTTGTTGGATATGCAATAAAGTACAAATGTAATAGACAAGTGAATATCTTCCGAAGTTACAAATACATCAACACTCCCTCTTAACTAGGAAGGTATTCTTTCTGTATAGGTCATCAATACATACTGGCGCAAGTCTTCAATTCTGGAGTTGGATCATCATCACTAGATCACCGAGTATCATCATCATCACTACTTCTGTACTCAACATCTCGATCACTGGGCTATCTCTGAATTCTTCTCGTCATAGGAAGTTCTACAGAGCCAGCCCTTTTTCATGCTGGTTGTAGGCCTAGCCTCTTGTAGGTCTTCAACATCTTTGGCCATCCTGTGGGTCTTCATCATCTTTGGTCATACTGTGGAATCCTCAGGATTGATTACATGTGTCAACAAAACATTGAAAGAACATTCTAGCACAGACTATAGGATCTCGAAGTATCTTTTACATGTGACTGTCACAAAACCTCGAAAGAGCATCCTAACACAGACTATAGGATCTCCCAAGATCTTTTCTATGTGACCACCACCACAAAACCTGGAAAGAGCATCCTAGAACAAACTATAGGATCTCCTAGGATCTTTTACATGTGGTTAGGAAAAACCTTAAAAGAGTGTCTTGCAACCTACAAGAACTCTAAAGAGCATACTAGCATAGACTATAGGATCTCTAGGGCTGATTACATGCCTCTAGTAGCAAAAACTTGAAAGAGCATCCTAGCACAGACTATAGGATCTCCCAGGATATTTTCTATGCTACCTGTAGCAAAACCTTGAAAGAGCATCCTAACACAGACTATAGGATCTCCCAGGATCTTTTCTATGCTACCTGCACAACTTGTCCACGACCAATCTGTAGCAAAACCTCGAAGAGTATCCGAGCATAGACTATCAGATCTCTCAGGATATTTTCTATGCTACCTGTACAATCTGCCCACGGCTAATCTGTTGCAAAACCTCGAAGAGCATCTGAGAATAGACTATCAGATCTCTTAGGATATTTTCTATGCTACCTATACAATCTAATCGCGTCTAATCTGTAGCGAAACCTTGAAGAGCATCCGAGCATAGAATATCGGATCTCTCAGGATCTTTTACATGCCATCTGTACAATTTGTTTGCGGTCGTGAAGTATCATCCTGATACTCATGATCATATTAATCATCATCACTGCATCATCCTGATGCATATCATCCAGAGTATCATCCTGATACTCATCACACATGACCATCTTGATCATCGTCACTGCATCGTCTTGATGCATGTCATCATACATGATCCAACTGATCATACAAAGCATCCAACTGATGCATATACATATACATGATCCAACTGATCATACAAAGCATCCAGCTGATGCACATACAAAGCAGGAATTGGAGAATCATCCTGATGCTCATCACACAGCACTTACATCCATAGCCATGGCAAGGATCCTCCTCTCACCATGATTGGAATGGATCCTACAAATGTGTCCCATCACTTCTTCCTCTAAGTATCTTCAATCTGAAGAACACCAAGCCTCTCTCTAAAGTACTCAAACTTCACTCTGGCTAGTGGTTTCGTCAACACATCTGCAACTTGCTCATCCGTCGCAACATATAGGAGATTCACTGCTCCTCTCTGCACCATATCCCTGATATAGTGATATTTGATCTCGATGTGCTTCGACCTGTCATGGAACACTGGGTTCTCAGACAGCTTCACACAACTCTTCTTGTCACAAAAGATACCAGTAGCACCCAACGAGAGATCAAATAACTCAAACAGTAGCTTCCTAAGCCATACTGCCTCACAACTAGCCGAACAAGCTGCGACATACTTTGCTTCGGCTGTATTCAGTCCTATGCAGGACTGCTTCCTATTAAACCAAGAGATCACACATGTTTGCATACTGAAGCAACACCCAAAAGTGTTCCTCCTATATGAAGCACTGCCTGCCCAATCTGAATCAACATAACCCTCCAGGTTAAACTTTTGATTTGCATCATACTTGAGCCCATAATCAATTGTACCCTTCAGGTGCCTTAGAATATGCTTTACAGCAACTAGGTAAACACCTCTGGGATCCATCAGGAATTGACTCAATGTGTTCACCGTAAAGCAAATATATGGTCTCGTATTCGTCAGGTACATCAAGGACCCAATCATCTGACGATACATCGTGACATCAACCAGCTCAGATGAAGCATCACACAGAAGCTTCAGTTTTGATGCCATAGGTGTGGCCATGGCCTTGCATTCCATCATTCCAAACCTCTTCAGGATCTCTACTGCATACTTCCCTTGTACAACGAATATTCCATCTGCACTCTGCCACACCTCCATGCCTGTAAAGTAGTGCATCATCCCCAAGTCCATCATCTCGAACTCGGCAACAAGCTTCCTCTTCGTGTCGGAAATGAATCTATCCTCACATGTAACAAACAGGTCATCCACATACAATAGTAGTATCACTGGATTGCCTTCCTCAACCTTGTAGTAAAGGTTGGAATCTGCTTTACTCTTGGTAAAGCCCAAATTGGATAGAAAGCTGTCTATCCTACCATACCAAGTCCTAGGAGCTTGCTTCAAGACATACAAGGCTTTCTTCAATCTACACACATATGATTCCCTGTCATGTGTCTCAAAACCGAGTGGTTGCTCCAAATACACTTCCTCTTCGACTACACCATTCAAGAAAGCTGTCTTGACATCCATCTGGTGTATCTTCCACTTCATTACTGCATCCAAAGCAAGTATTGTTCTGATGGAAGTGTATCTGGATGCAGGAGCAAAAGTCTCTTCATAATCTATCCCCTCTTTCTGGGAGAAGCCACAAGCTACAAACCTCGCCTTGTATTTCTCTATGCTACCATCTGTAGCATGCTTTATCTTATAGATCCATTTGGAAGTCACAACAGAATTCCCTTTTGGTCTTGGGACCACATCCCAAACATCATTCTTCATGATCGACTGGTATTCCTCGACCATGGCATCCTTCCATTCTTTCTTTTCCATAGCTTCTTCATAACTGGAAGGTTCTTTGTTCATAATGTCACAAAGTAAGGCAACATAGCTCGTGTGTGACCTTGTCCTTTTCCTTTCTCTGTGTTCCTCCTCTGGAATACCATACCTTTTTGCATCTTGGATGAGCTCTCTAGCCCATGCAGGTTTCCTCTTTTGAGAGATCTTCTCACGGGGTGGATCTACAGGTTCTTGTGGATATTCTATTTCATGATCCACTTTTGGTATTGCTTCATTCATGGTGATGTCTTGTGTTTTGGGTATTCTTGGTTCTTCATAGTCTTCAACAGGTGTCTTCCTTGATTTGATGTCAGCTGAGTTTTCATGAAAAGTCACATCCCTGTTGATGTCAATCTTCTTGAACCCTGGAAAGTAGATTCTGTATGCCTTCTAACTTTCACTGTACCCCACAAATATATCCTTCTTTCCTGAAGGATCTAACTTTGTCCTCTTTTATTTTGGAACATGTGTGAATACTGGACAACCAAATACTCTGAGATGGCTAACTTATGGTCTCTTACCAGAGAACACTTCTTCTGGTGTCTTATTGTCAAGTATCTTGTGTGGTGTTATGTTTTGTACATATACTGTTGTCCTTGCTGCTTCTGCCCATAGGTGCATGGGTAGATCTTGGTCATGAAGCATTGCCTGTGCTACTTCCATGATAGTCCTATTCTTTCTTTCTGCAATCCCATTCTGTTGTGGATTGTAGGGAGTGGTCAACTCCCTCTTAATCCCTGAATCACTGCATAGCTTCTTGAAGTCCCCTGAAGTAAACTCTCTGCCATTGCCGGATCTGAAGATCTTGATCTTCTTATCAGTTTGATTTTATATCAAGGCCTTGAATTCCTTGAACTTATCAAACACTTCATCTTTGTTCTTCAATAAATAAACCCAAGTCTTCCTAGAGAAATCATCAATGAAAGAAACATAATATACATACCCACTTAGAGAACTGGATGACATTGGTCCACATACATCAGAGTGGATAATCTCCAAAATTCCTTTTGATTTGCTTTCACTGCTTGGAAATGTCTTCTTTGTGTTCTTTCCTTTTGCACATCCTTTGCAAACACCTTCATGCTTTGATTGGATTTCAGGAAGACCTTCTACTGCTTTGCTTGCAATTGGTAGTGCCCTGTAGTGTACATGAGCAAGCCTTGTATGCCAAAGTTCATTTGGCTCCATGTATTCATGTACCATGGCATTTTCAAGTTGTCCCTTCAATTTGTACAATCCTCCCTCTTGCTCTCCAATCACTACTGCATCATCTATGGTCTTACCTTTTGGCCACATGAGTACTTGGACATCTGCAAATCCAACTCTCATTCCCTTTGCATCCAAAGATGATATGGAGAGAAGTGGTCTGTATGGGCAGCCCACAGTCCCCCTTCATGTATTAGGTACTATTTGGGTTCTATTTCCATGAATGTATTAGTTATTATTTAGATTATTAGAGATATCTTAGTATTAAATACTGAGCAACATCTATTGTGCTCCTTTTGTAATTGTTATAAAAGGCATCTTGCCTCATAATACGATCATTCTTGTTTGTGGCAAGCTTGTCTCTCTTTCATTTCTATTTTAGGGTTTCGCATATTGTGTTTATCTCTGAGCTTTCTTTCTGGTTTTCTCCATTGAGAGGTGAGGCTCTCCTAGCCTCACCTCCTATCAATGTTTTCATATCTTTCCTTCCTCCTGAACGACAGATCAATTGGTATCAGAGCGGTTCGCTCCTCTACCTGATTATTCTGGTTTTCTCTCCAAAAAAAAATACTTGTTCTAGTTTTCTTAATATCTAGGTTTAAGTATTTTTTTTTTTTATCTCTAGTTTATTTCTTGCTCATTGATCCTCTAGAACTCACGCCATCCCCATCCCCATCCCATCCCTTCTCTCACGCCCATTTGATATTTCTCCCTTGCTGCCTCATGATCAACAGTCTTTGTTTGGGTACACAGGGTACTCCCAAAAGACCAAACACCTAGAGCAACCACTTCACACAACCAGATCATAGATCAATACACTGATGTTTTGACGTGGTTTAAACCCTCATGAGGGAAACACTCCACGGCCCCGTCCAAATAGCTTCTATAGGACAATTTATTATGCAAAGAAATAAATTTACAAATAAGCTTCTCATAATCGATCAACTTTCCAATGACCCTCCATGCTCTTTAAATAGAGATCATGGACCAATCGGGTGTTAAGCCATGGATCAAGGGTAGGTATGATCTAAGAGAAGTTGAGCCATCAGATCACTCTATGTCGGGAACATATCATGACCGTCAGATTAAGTATTTACAAATGCATACTAAAGAAACACACTTTTCCTAACGAATATATTACACAAGTTGATCTTGACTAACTCCTAAGTGTCTAAATATCCTAACATCCCCCCTTAAGAACAACTTGAGATAGGGTTGAAGGATTTACAAAAGTGACACTATTAGGAGAAGGAAGGAGGCATTAGAGCCTATCCCCCCTTAATGACAAGTTCCTGAACTCCTAACATAGATCGAAGTTTAGAAAACTTCACTTCTGTAAGAGACTTGGTGAAGATGTCTGCAACTTGATAATCTGTAGGACGAAAGAGTACTTCAAGAACACGATCATGAACAAGATTTCTGATGAAGTGCATATGAAGCTCAATGTGTTTGCTGCGTTGATGTAGGACTGGATCTTTGGCAAGCTTGATGGCACTTTGATTGTCGCACCAAAGTGGAGTAGGATGCTGCTGTTCGAATCCAAACTCTTTCTGTTCGAATCCAAACTCTGAAAGGATCTGTCGAAGCCATAAAGCTTCCTGACTGACATTAACTGCGACTCGATATTCTGCCTCTACTGAAGAAAGAGCAAGAGCTTGTTGTTTTTTACAATCCCAAGTAATAGGTCCAGATCCCAGACTGAAAACATAACCTGCAGTAGACTTTCGATCATCAGGATCGCCGACCCAATCTGAATAAGTGAAACCAACCAACAAAGGTTTCCCCCCTGTACTGTAATGAATCCCGAACTGATTTGTGCCTCAAATATATCGAAGTATTCTTTCAGCTGCTTTCCAGTGACTTTCATGAGGTGTTTGCATATAACGGGAAACACGACCAACAACAAAGGAAAGGTCAGGACGAGAATGAGTCAAGTATAAGAGACTACCAACAAGCTGACAATACAAGGTGACATCTACTTTAGGTGAAGGAAAAGTGGCAGAAAGTTTGACTTCGGACTGGAAGGGAGAAGGGGCTGGTGTACAATCTTCCATGTGAAAGCGACGAAGAAGGTCACAAGCATACTTAGATTGAGAAAGAAAGATTCCTTCTTTGGTTTGCAGGACTTGGAGACCAGGAAAATAATGCAAATGTCCTAAGTCTGACATTTCAAAATTTTGCTTAAGACTGGATTTCACATGGGTTATAAGCTTAGGGTCACTACCAGTAAGAATAAGGTCATCAACATATAGAACAAGTATGATGATATGGTTTCCTACTTTCTTGGTATAGACATTGGGGTCAGAATGGCATCTAGAAAAACCAGTGTTAAGGAGAAAGCTATCCATTTTGGCATACCAAGCTCTAGGAGCTTGCTTAAGGCCATATAAGGATTTCTTAAGGTGGAAGACAAGGCTAGAGTTATTCTGAACATATCCAGGAGGTTGTTCCATGTAAATTTTCTCTTGTAAATCACCATGTAAGATGGAAGACTTGACATCCATTTGATGGACTTCCCAGTTATGTAAGGCTGCAAGGGACTGAACAAGGTGGATGGAGTTCATTTTTGCGACATGAGAAAATGTTTCATTGTAGTCAATCCCTTCAACATGGAAAAATACTTTGGAAACTAACCTTACCTTAAGTTTTTCAACACTTCCATCTGATGCATACTTAGTTTTGTAGACCCATTTACATCTGACAAGTTTTCTTCCTTTTGGAAGAGGTACAAGATCCCAAGTATCGTTCGCCATTAAGGAACGATATTCTTCATCCATAGCTGCATCCCAATTTGGATTTCCTGAAGCTTCTGCAAAGGTATCTGGATCATGATTTTTGGAAACTTAAGCCAAAAGAGAAGAGGCTCGCTGAAACTGAGAACGTGCTCGACGTTGATCTCTAGGATCACTGGCAAGATCACTAGCTGCTTCACATGTTGAGCGGACCCATTGAGGAAGCACTTGTGCTGGTGCAACTGGAGGAACATGAATAAGAGGAGGTGGATTTTCATCCTCACTATCATCATCAGAAATTGGAGTTGGAAACCTGTCAAGGAAGTTGGAAGAAGAAGAAGAAGGCACAAACACCGAATCAGGCTCGCAGGCCAAAGATGGCACAATCGCTGAGTTAGGCTTGTAGGCCAAGATATTTTCATCAAATTTAACATCTCTTCTAATGATTATATCATGAGAATGTGGTTGAAGAAGTCTATAACCTTTTACATCTTCAAAATATCCAACAAATATGCACTTTTTACTTTTAGGATGCAATGCTTTCCGTTTTTCATCTGGAATGTGAGCCGATGCTTCACTACCAAACACACAGAAGTGACTTACATCTGGTTTAATTTTACTCCATGCTTCTTCCGGTGTGATACCTTGTAATGCTTTAGTGGGGGTGCGATTAACTATGTAATTTGCAAAATTAATGGCTTCAGCCCAAAATTGAAGACTTAGTCCCTTAGATTGGATCATACAATTAGCCATTTCTTTTAAAGTGAGGTTCTTCCGTTCAGCTACACCATTTTGTTGTGGTGTATATGGAACAATGTGTTGTTGTTGGATTCCTTGTTCAGTGCAGAAAGTAGTGAACTTTTTGTAACATATTATCCTCCATTGTCAGATCTTAACTTAATAATTTGATGACCAGATTGTTTTTCAACAAGGGCCTTGTAGGCCAAGAACATGTTAAATACTTTGCTCTTAAGTTTTAGGAAATAAACCCAAGCGCGTCTGGTGTAATCATCAATGAAAGTTAAGGAATATTTGAAACCAGAAAAGGAAGCAGATGGAAGAGGACCACACAAGTCACTATGCACAAGCTCCAAGGGAACCGAGGTGTGCCAAGAGGCACATTTGTCAAAACTGTCCCGATGATGTTTTTCGAGTATACAACCGGAACAAATGCCATCCCTGCAAGATACCATTGGAAGACCTGTCACCATATTGTCTTTACATAGTTGTTGCAATGAGCGATAATTTAAATGACCAAATCGCTCATGCTAAAGTTTGCTCAAGTTATCATTATGAACAACAAAAAATGAAGGAAAAGGTGATGACCCAAAGTTGTTAAACTTATACAACCTGGTAATATCATCAACAATTCCAGTAGCTAAGACCTATTGAGGATCTTTAAAATCCTTGATTACAACTTGGTGAGGTGTAAACATCACAGTTTTACCTTCACCAGAATGAGTGATTTGATAGACTGATAACAAATTGCAGGAAATTCTTGGAACACATAGTACATCACTGAAATGACCATTATCTACTGAAATTGTTCCAGCTCCTACAACACTTAGAGATCTATCATCACCAACAAATATTTGTTTGGTGTTACATTCATGTATAGTGAAAAAGATGGCTTGATCCTTAGCCATATGATAAGATGCTCCAGAATCAATGAGCCATTCATTTGAAGTAGAAGAAGAAGATGCATTATAAGAATAACCAGAAGCACAAAGTGCATGTCCATGAGAGGTAGATTCTGAAGGCGAATCTAGGCTGATGTGGTGCTTCTTCATTGCTGCTTCCAAGGCTGCCATCTTCTTGAAACACTTAGATCCATCATGATTATCTTTCCCACAATAGTTGCAATGATGCTCAGTCTTCTTGCCTTTTGGCTTGGATCCTTTGTCATTTTTTAAAGAAGGAGCTGACTGAGAGAGTTTGGGACCCTTGTTTGACTTATTATTGCGAAAATTTTGTTTCTTGGGAGGCTTCTTTTCTTTCTGTTGGAAAAATAAGGATTTCCCAGATGTATCTGCATTGTTGATTATTTCAAGATGGATGAGCTTATCTTGCTATCTAATCAAGGAATCACAAAAGGATTCAAGACTAGGCTCTTGATAGCTAGCTGCATTAAAGGATTCTTTCATGGAGTAAAATGTAGATACAAAAATAGAATATGTAGGTCCAAGTTTTAAAAGAATATGATCAATGCATTTTTTGTCTTCCCTCTTAATCTTACATTCTGCGCATAAGAGTTTAAGAGTTTTGTACTTAGATAAATAATCTTGAATGCATGAAAAATCACTTGGATTTAAAGAAATCAACTCATTTTCAAGTTGATGATCTCGAATTTCATTGTGTTTACCAAACACAGATTCCAACTTGTCCCAAGAAGCATCAGGTTCATCAATTCCAGATATGTGGAATTGCAAATCAGTAGAGATTGACATCCCAATCAATCCACGAGCTTCGTCACATCTATTTTCCCATTTGATTTTCTTATCATCATTAGTAGGTTTTGTTTCTTTCCCTGAGGTAATCCTGAAAAGTCCTCTACTTCGTAGAACATCCTCCATACGAGATTTCCATGAGAAATAGTTGGAATTGGTAAGTAGAATATCACAAGGGGAGGCCATATTTGTAAATTAATGGCTGTAAAAGTAGAAACCAATAGTCTGGATGCGAAGAGCTCGAAAAAATAGGCGGTTTAAAAAAACGGCACTGAAAAATGACTCTGTATGATGAAGTTATGCTTAAACAAACAAGCTGTTGAAGATGTCCCCAATAGCGACATGGTAGATAGAAAATGACCAGCTAAAAAAAAGGACCCCCCTCTTCCCAAGATGAACATTTTACAATCACTTTACAAGAAAGTTGCTTGAAGTGAATCACTTTTATAAAATAAGTGATTTCACTTTTACAATGATGTTACTTTAAATAGTGCAATAATAAAAAAGAATTTAAGTGACTCACTTTTTATATTTATTTTATTATGTAAGTGAGATGCACTTTTACAATAAAGTAACTTGAAAATATAAATTGTGTGCACTTTTTCTTTTAAAAGTAAATTCCTAAGATTTGAACTCAAGACCTATTAAGGAATAAAACAACTTTGAACCAAGTGAGCTAGATTAAAAGGTATGTAAAATATGGGAATGAGGAAGGGGGCATTTTTTTTTTCTTTTTCTTGCTCCGTTTCCGTGCTTGCCTTTTTCCTGCAAATCACACCACAAACCGAAACAAAAAAAACTTTTCCACACTTATGGAATTAGATCTCGTTAGCTTTCCCAGAAAGTCTACGTTTTCTCTCTGTTTCTGATTTGTCAAGATCGCGTAAGGTGCACGGCAAAGAGCATACACAGCCGAGAAAAACCCTTTCCCTTTATGTTTCTGATTTGTCGAGATCGCTCAAGGTGCACAGCAAAGAGCATACACAGACAACAAAAGCAACAATCCGAAACCAAATAAAAAATCTAATAGTAAAAAATGCGTCACTGTAACATTATACCTTCAGATCTGATGAAATACGCGTTTCTGAAGCAACTGGGAACCATTTTCGATCAAACGAAAACTATTTCCCAACGGAAACGGTGCTCCGGACGCAATGGAATACCTCCCATAGCCCAGAAATGTACAAAAATACCAGAACCAGAAACCCTTTCAAGTTCCTTTCAAGTTTCAACAACAACAGTTCAAGATCTAGATCATAATCGGAAGCGGCTCTTCATAAAAGCTCTGATACCATGTTCGGGTACACAAGGTACTCCCAAAATACCAAACACCTAGAGAAACCACTTCACACAAACATATCATAGATCGATACACCGATGTTTTGACGTAGTTTAAACCCTCGTGAGGGAAACACTTCACGACCCTGGCTAAATAGCTTCTACGGGACAATTTATTATGCAAAGAAAGAAAGTTACAAATGAGCTTCTCATAATCGATCAACTTTCCAATGACCCTCCATGCTCTTTAAATAGAGATCATGGACCAATCAGGTGTTAAGCCACAGATCAAGGGTAGGTATGATCTAAGAGAATTTGAGCCGTCGGATCACTCTATGTCGGGAACATATCATGACCGTTAGATTAAGTATTTACAAAAACATACTAAAGAAACACACTTTTCCTAACGGATATATTACACAAGTTGATCTTAACTAACTCCTAAGTGTCTAAATATCCTAACAGTCTCCACTCACGCCCAGTCTCCATCAAGTCCGTCGACCATTAACGCTCAGTTGGATGAACAGCTTCCCTATTTGCTGCGTACAACAACTTTCCTATTTGCTGCATCCAGCTCACATTCATACCCATCTCACACCATCTCCAACCTCCACTCTTTCCCATACCTTGTAGCATTTCTTTCCCATGCAGCATTCACTCCCATGCTTCTACCATCCAACTTTTCCCTATTTATGCTAACGCTTCTCTCTATGGATTCTCCCTATCCACCCACGCTTATCCCTTCACTCCCCTCTACGCAACCTACAACTACCACCTATCCTCTCATGCGCAGCCCATTCATTACCATTCATGCGCTCCCTCATCCCATTCATTCCCTAATGCTTCCATCATTGTTTCCTACGCATCACCTACCACCTGTTGCGCTTTAACTCCCCCATCTGCTACCTGCTGCGCATTTATACCCCCATCACTCCTAGTTCTCCACGCCTTCTGCACACATTTTCTACCAATGCCGCTACTCCCAACGCCTCCTCTCACCCAACGCATCTCCCTCCATCCACGTTGCTCCACTCGCCCAGCCTGCTGCTACACTCATGCTGCTCCCTCACACATCTGCACTTATTGCTCTCCACCAATCCACGCCGTTGCATTCCTTCACGCGTCCTCCCTCTTCACGCTGCTTTCCTTCAACGCACACTCATCACACCCAGCTACCTCCCCTTTCTCAACACTGCCAACCTTCCATCACTAAGCATCCCCTCAGCATCCTTGTCACGTTGTCCAACGTCTTCACGCTCAGCAAAAAACATCATTCACGCTCCCTCATCAATGCAATACCTCTCTCTTCATGCTGGCATCATTGCACACACTCTCGCCTCAGCTATCACGCCTTCCTATGCACACTCTCCCCTCTTGCTACTCACACCCATTACTTAGGCCTGTGATTTTGACCATTACTTAGATCTCATTTTTTTTGTTTGTTTCTGTTGTGTTTCTCTCTAGGTTTAAGTATTTGAGTTTCTTGTGCATGGGAGAAGATCGCTCTCTGGTTCATGATGACATCCTAGTTACTCACATGGCATGTATTGTTTCGAAGATCTAGCCTAACGTATTGGCTATCCTCTTCGATCTGCAAATTTCCCCATTCCCCTTCATACACCTGCCCTCCAACATTCGCACATATCTCTTCATCATTCTCAGCATTCAACGCACCCCCAACATTCTCAGCATTCATGCACCCCCAGGTCCAATCCCTTGCCTTCTCTGCCACCTAGGCTCTCTTCCCCATGCTGTATGCCTGTGCGCCCATCTACTCAGCTTACACACTCACCCATTTGCACACACATCCTTAGCAAACCTACCTTCATTCCACACATCCTAAACAGCTCTACCTGCAACCTGCTCCCATTGCTCCACGCTGCAACTCCTCCTAAAAATCCTGCGCATTGATCCCCAATTCCACGCAGCTCCATTTGGGGGGATTTTGCACACACTCTCCCTAAACCTTCACGATTTTTTCTTGATCTCCAACACTTAGCTTCTTCCAACGCTGCCCCTTCTGTAAAACCCTAATCCCACGCTTCCTTTGCTTCTCTCCTCCTTCAGGATGAAGCTACCTGCTCAGTGCCCCACCTCCACGTTTTCCTCAGGAAATAACTCCATGCCTGCATGTTTATCCCTAATCACGTATGCAACACAATTTTCTCCTTTCCAGTCACTGGTAGCAAAAATTAAAACGTTCTGCTCATTCCCTCTATCTTCATGCTTCACTCAAATCCCTCCATCTTCGTTGCATTCCCTAACCTCCATCATTGCAGCACGCATCCATCACGATGTGCCTTTGTATGCAGTCTCCCTGCGCCATCAATATTCTACAACCACACCTTCCCAGCTGCCCTCTCACCTAGAACCTTGCTACCCCCTCACGCTGCAACATTCACGCTGCCAGCTCTCAATCACCTGCAAACCCTAATTCTCCTATGCAGCTGCTTCTTCAATCACCCACGCAGCTGCTGCTCCCTCACGTTCTCCCTATTGCGCTCAGCACCAGCATATTCCCGCTACCTTCTACACACACCATCTCCCATCTCTTTCCCTAGCATGCTACCCCTTTTCTCATCGCTTTTTTCCTCTCACGCTTAGCCATTTCTCTCACGGTGCCCCTTTTCTCAGCATCCTCCCTCTCACGCTCAGCCAGCTCCAACGCTACCCCTTTCCTTGCGCATTGATCCTTCAGCCATCACGCTGTCCCAAATCATGTGTTTGGACAGGATGGAGCATTTTATTCAGGCTGTTGGAACATACGAGGATGAGATTTTTCAAAAAGCGAGCTCATATTCATCATATTCAAACGGAGAGACGGAAGCGATCAAAGACGAAGTCAAGGAATGAAGAAAGTCGCAAAACCAATGTTAAGCCTGAATCTATAGTTCCAGTGATTCCATTTAAGGGTGCACATTTGGCATGTGCCCCTCATCCATCTCCATATGAATCAGATTCATCTCAACATTCCACTTTCTTCGAGGCTCAACATCCACGGGCAGCATGAGCAACTTTTTGATCTGAGAGATATTTGGTTTCGCTTCAACACTATGCAGAAGTTTATTTCGCCTTCACCAAGCATAGCCCTGGTGTCAGCAGTTTTTGATTCAGCAGTATTGTTTTGTGTTTTTCTCAACAAGTGTTCTCCAGGGATCCGCTCCCTCTCCAGTTATCACTTCTTATTTAGTCCAAGCTCAGCGTTGGTTTCACATTTTTGGCTCAGTTGTCCTTTGCAGTAGTATTAGCTCATGGGTTCTTTTTCAGTTCCATTTTTGCTCAGTTGTTTGCACAATTCCTCCTGTAGTACTCTACAACACTTCACACAGTTTTGTTTGCAGAGAGTGACTTCATGGGTTTCGAGGTATATTCAAGCGTTGTATAAATCCAAATAACACCCTTGTCAGGGTTTCAGTATCAGTTCATTTTCCGGTGGAAACAAAGATCTACAACACAGATCTCCACCACGTAGAGAGGAGGTACACAAATCTAAAACAATACAGATCTCTCCCTCTAGTTTAATTTTCATAGGATGACGAACAAAAGCTGCATGGGAACCCCACTTGCTCACATCTTACACCAACTCCACATCCCACCCAGAGAGGAGGTACACAGATCTACACATACAGATCTCTCCCTCAAGTTTATTTTCACAAGACGTTCAGTAGCAGCCGTATGGGCACCCCACCTGCTCGCATCTTTCACCATCTACACATCATCAGGATCTTCATCAAGTTGCAACAGCGGCACCTCTTCTAGATGTGGTTTCTCTTCTTTGCAAACATGGCTTCAAACTTCAACCAAGAGGCAGGAAACATGGCTTATTGTGTTTAGCTTTGAGCTTTCTTTCTGGTTTTCTCCATTGAGAGGTGAGGCTCTCTCTCCTAGCCTCACCTCCTATTAGTGTTTTCAGATCTTTCCTTCCTCCTAAACGGTAGATCAAGAAGATTCTTCTTGAGTCCAGGTACATATAGAACATCTTGCATCTTTAAATACTTCCCAGAGTCTAATTTGTAGGAAGCTTCACCACTTCCTTTTACAGGATATTGATAGTCATCTCCAAGTTTCACCTTGTGAGGTGACTCATGTTTAGATATGTCCATAAGAGATTCTTTGAATGACGTCATATGTTTAGAAGCCCCACTATCAATAAGCCAATCATTACACCCATGTGTAGCAGTACCTATGAGAGCAGAAATTAGAACATATTCATCGTCACTTGATGAGTCTTCACTTTCTGCCCTAGCCTTCTTTCTGGGAGGTTCATCATCCTCAGCGGCATGAGCATGATACCTCTTCTTGTTCTTGTTCTTGTTGTTGTTGTTGAAGCTTTGTTTGTTCTTGGGACATTCTGAGGAGTACTATCCTTTCTCATCACAAGTGAAGCATCGAACACGGGAGAGATCTTTCTTCTTCTGATGAAAGTGGTGATGTTTCTTGTTATGAGATTTCTCCCTCTTGAACTTACTTCCCTTAGTGTGTGCTGTGAGAGCTTGGTCTTCACTTCCCATCTTTTCTTCTCAGGCCACAAGCCTTGCTTCTTCTTGTGAACATTCCTCCCATAGTCTACTGGAGGAGATCAACTTCCTTCTTGCACAAATACCTTGGATGAAGGAGTCCCATGACCTAGGTAGGCCATTCAATGTAGTCATGACAATTTCTCCATTCTCCACTCCTTCATCCACAGCTTCAGTTTGTTCTTTGATTTGAGAGACCTTAGTAAAATATGATTGAATGGTCTCTCAATTCTGGTACTTCACCCCTTTAGTTTGATTCTGCAAAGTCATCTTCCGATTTATGTTCTTTCCTTCAAACAACTTGGTCAAAGAATCAAACATCTCCTTAGGTGTCTTTAGGGAAGACACATGGGGTATGAGTTGGTCTTTTATAGAATCAACAATGATTTTCTTAGCCTTGACCAAGTCCTTCTTGTGTAAGGCCTTAGCCTCATCTCCCTTTGGAACTGGAACCTCTTCTTTTATGTAGGTGTCCAAATCATTCTCTTCTAGGATTAACCCAATCCTATACTTCCATGCTCAGAAGTTATCATCTCCCTCAAGCTTATCCTCAAGCTTGGTGTGGTGAGACATCTTAAAGAGTACTTCAAATGGAAATAGAAAGTTTAAGGTCTTACCACTTGATTTGCTGAAAATTGGATGTGGAGCTGGATTAAGGTTTGTCAGAGAAACTCTAAAAATTCAAAATTGAATTTCAAACTTCTGAAAGGATAGAAAGATGCGCCTTGCTAAGCTGGTCAAGCTGGTATACTCAGAATTTGAAAAATGCAAATTTTCACCCCTCAAAATTGCTTTTGAAACTTCCGGATTCACTCGATAGGACCCTGAATTAGGGTTTGATTTTCCTGGAGCTTCACCCAACCAAAAAGTTCGATACAAAGCTCTAAACTTCGTATTTTCAGAGGAGCTTCTAGCTGTGGTCTCGAATTTCATAAATTTCAATTTTTGTATAAACCCTAATTTTTAGGTCAAAAACTGAAAATGCTCAGAATTGAATTCTGTCTCGACAGAAAGATGCGCCCTTCCAAGGAGATTCAATATAGACTCCTTCCTTTGATGATTTGTGGATATAAAACCCAAATATTAAGAATCCCTAGCCTCCGCAACTACACAGTGCCTTCTTCTTAGGTCAGCTCTGATACCATGTTAATTTTTCGATAATTTTATTCCATTATCATTCAGGATCACTAAGTGAATAACATGTACAACATATTAACATCATATCAATCATAAACACAATAATGCAAGCACACAGGAGACACAAAGTTTCACGGGGGAAAACCAAGAAGGTGAAAAACCCCGCAACTTCCTCAGAGATAAGATAAGCCCCAATACAAGATCATAAGGATCAAACCCAATAAGATGTCTCTAGCAGATGATCCTCTTCCTTCACTTGTGCGCCACTTTCTCTCTTAGCTATGCGAGCTTGAGAAGTGAGTGAGTTAATCAAATGAAAGACACAACCTCTTTATTTATACACTGACTTGACCTGCCAATAATTCACTAGGGCCGACTTCTCAATGAAGCCTTATAACCCAACCACATGACCTAACTAGGGCGGACCCCACACTGGTGGTCTAATAACCCATCAATACAAATGACGACACTTACAATGTAACTTGGGACACTTACAAATACAAATGACGACACTTCCAATCAGAGGAATAATACATCTCTGTTGGATATACAATAAAGTACAAATGTAATATACAAGTGAATATCTTCCGAAGTTACAAATACATAAACACGACTAACTGTCAGTGGAGATTGAATTTTTTTTTTTATAGTATTAATCTTCAAACAAGTAAGTAGTCACCCGAAAATATCTTATCTTTGTACGAGAATGGAGGCAAAAATGTATGTTATAAAAGCAGTATTTTAATCTTTCTTGCAGGGTTCAACATGCAGATTTTGCAAATCTTCATGCTACTTCCAGATTTGATACACCTCCATCTGCTGCTATTGTCTCCCAGACCAAACAGAGGAGGCAACAACGCCACTGTTATAATCAATGATATTACATGAACATTCAAACATAGATTAATGCACACACATTAACCAAGAATAAAGGATTACACACAATAACCCAGAAGAAAGGATTGGATCGAACGTTCAACCGCTTTATTCATTCTTAGATGGTGTATTTATACATCATATGGAGAGGTGGGAGAAGTTACATCTGCTCCAACTGCTCATTCATTAAAATCTACTTACATACATTAATTCGATGACATATAGAGCCTAATAGGCCTCTCCAACATAGTCTATGGAATTAATGAAAAACTATGGGAAATGAATTTTCCTTTGGGTTCAATGCATATGTTGCTTCTAGATAAATGCATTTTCCTTTCGACTTAATGTAAAGTGTATACAAATAATTGAAATACATTTTAGCAATTTTTACGAATTTCTAAAGCTATTTGGAAAGCACCGGAAGGAAATAAACAAAGAATCATAGGGCATGGCCACTTTGCATTTAGTTTGGTGAGCATTTGAATAATTTGACAATATGAATGCAGTACAAGATTCCACTTGCAAGTCAAATGCCATTATAGAATCAATATCCAAGAATCCATATTTTCCATGAGAAACCATGCAGAAATCATGTGGACTTCTATCCATGCTAACCAGAAGGCTAATGGGGAAAATCCCCTGGTCCAATATAGGCTTCTGCAACTAAGAAAGACCATGCTATTTGGAAAAATGGTTGGAGTAAATGTGCAGTGTAACTTCCAACTACCCTAGTGTGTCAATTTCAAAATTCCAACTGCCTATGATATCATTCATAACATGAGCCCACTACCCTTCGCTCTATGCATGTTTCTATGGTCCTAGGTTTTTGGATTATCAACATAGAGAATAAGTGTAGCTAGCAATTCATAACAAAGGAAATTGGAGTCTAGGAACCTAAGGAATGATACAAGGATTTGTTTTAGACAAACCATCCACCCCGTTACTCTAGCCATCTGGTTCTAATAGGTAAACCCTAGGTAGAGGAAAAATGACTTGTTAGTTGGAGGAGAGCATAAGATTTTGCAACAAAAAAAGACCATATTATTCATTTCAAATGATCACAAAAAATAGCCTATCTGAGAACTATCATTGACTAAAACAAATTATATTAGTTTCCAGGAATTCAATAAACCTTGTTGACAAGGATCAAAAGGACATAAATGAAGAATATGAACACAGGGCCATTTGGCATCTATATTGGTGGAAATCTACATAGTCTACATTGCCACCTGTCTAGATTGAGGTACATTTCCCACTCACACACTTGAACAATATTCCAAGCAATCCTCTAGGAGACATATACTTATTACTATTTAACACAATGTACTATGAGTGGAAATAACAACTGCAACCAGGTATCCAAAGAAACAAACCCCAAACTTGGGAACGTAGCTAATGACACAAATGTCTTTGGAAACATAAGGACCAAGAGAAGATGGTGTTCACTAACAAAACAAAGGCTAGCCAGAGAAAAATGAAAACATGGATAAATTAAAGATCATAGAGCTAATTCACAACAAAATACAAGCAATGAAATCATTAGGCCACAAGAATACCCAGACATCTATGTCCCCTCAAGGCATAGACATTTGCCAGAACAGATATATTTTGTCTTGTGCATTTGTTTTCTGCTATCAATTTGATGCCTTGCCAAAAGATAGGTGAAATAGAAGTTTGGGGTAGATTTTGACGAAAATGGAAGACTCCAAAGGCACAAAGGAAAGGATGGCAGCAATGCAAATCCATAAAATCCAGCTCTTGAACCTAAACAGGGAATTGGTTGAAAAATTCTATAGAATGTCTGCTTACATAAGCAAAATATCTATACAATCTAGAATAATAAACAACAAACAACATACATATTTACTCCATATTCTCAATTTACACTTGGCGAGGGTTCAAACCACATCAGAAATTAATTCAGATTGGGAACATGCTTTCATGGAAGAAGCTCACGAGTGCGCAAGGCATGGCATAGAGAAGACATGACAAAAAGGGGAGAGGAAACCGAGCATTCACTAACCTGAGAAGGAGAAGTAGAATTAGATTTTAACTCCGTTACTGCAGAATACCTCGCTCGTCTCTGCAGGAGCCTCCAAGTTCTCTCCAGTGCTGCGTTTTTCTCCATTACAAGAAGTTCAACTATATAGTGAAATTTCCAAACCCCAAACTCGATTTCCAACCAACAAGAGTTGCTATTAATTGACCTAAACCCTGATTTCACACCCCATTCAACCGAAATGCCTCTCAAACACAAATAAACTCCCTTCCCTCCCTCTAAAGCACTGTTGAGGCTTTCAATATAATACTGGAGAACGCACTGACTAAGGTCTGCGACGTAAATAGAGATGATTAGGATCTGCGCATCTCCTCTGTGTTATGGGCATACAGGACTACATGCAAGCAATTGACAGGACATACACCTTCTCAGTTGGCTTATGGACAGGAAGCTATAATGCCAATGGAATATATTGTCCCTAGTTTAAGGATTGTTGCGTTCACAGGGATGGCAGACCGCGCAACATTAGAAGAAAGGTTGCTACACCTCATTGGGTTGGAGGAATATCGCTTCATTTTCGGCTTCCACCAACAAGTTCAGAAAGATCGTGAGAAATCCTGGCATGATCACCATATAAAGAACAAGTGCTTTCAGGTAGGTGACCTAGTCCTCCTGTATGATAGCAAATTCATGAAATTTCTTGGTAAATTTAAGATGCATTGGCTTGGTCCATATACTGTGATACATGTTACTAACACTGGTGCAGTCCAGTTAGCCAATTTAGCTGGCGATACCCTACCAAATTTGATAAATGGAAGCAGACTAAAGCTGTACCATGACAGCTCTGCTTCGCAGAATCCTGAATGATAAGCAGAGGGAGAAATTTCCAAGTGTCAGGTACAGTTGAAATTGGACACTGAAAATGTAAAGGAGTCTGTACATGTATGATGAGTAGAACAATGTGTGTATCGCGCAGCATTGCCGAAGCTGCGCGGAAGAAAAATTAAAAAAAGAAAAAGAAAAAAGAAGAAGTAAGAAAAGAAAAAGGGAGTAGCGCAGTTCAAACACCAACACCGCAAAGTAACTGCACAGGATCGTAGATGGCTTGCCGCGCAGCTCGACGTAGCACTCAGAAAAATAGTCGTTACATGACTTTTGAAAAAAAATAGTCGTTAGGTGACCATTGCAAGCACTCGCTTCAGCATTTAACGAAAAGATAGTCGTTCTGAACATGCTGACGAAAGAAGGGACCAAAGGATTCGTTCAAATTCACCAACGGACACCACATTAAATGCTCATCTAGCCGTTGGAAGGCGCAGGGGGGACTCAGCTGCACCTATAAATAACGTCACATAAGGACTCGCAGGCATTACCAGACACTTAGAATTTTCATGCGTTCACTCCTGTGTTAGAAATCCTTAGTCATATCTCAGAAACAGTTGCCTACTCTCGCCAGTGAATGTCCAAATCACCAAACAGAGAAGAAGAGCTTACACTTCAAGAAGCAATCCGAGTCTTTCAGCATGTGGGGATTGTAGAGTTAATGAAAACCCCTTCCAAGAAGGTTGTACTCGAACCTGGTCAAGCATCTAGAAGATCACCTCTCCATAATCCAATCATGCAGGACAAAGGGAAAGCCACAACTGGACCATGAAGCAATATTCCAAAGACGGGCCAGACAGTGCAAAGATCGTCGGTCTTTCAGAAGGAAGCCTTGAAGTTGATACCGTAGTATATATCACCACGGGCGGTGGATGCCCCAATCTTTAAATTGACCAAGAATGCTAGGTATGAAATTCCATTGTTGTCGATTTCAAAACATGTAGAGGTTGCCAAGAACCTACTCGAAAAGATCGCAAAATGTAAGTGGGAAGACTTTGATCTCCTAGGCATGCAAAAGGAAGAGCCCCACGCGCCTAAGTACCCACAGTTCCAGCCTGACCAGTATATGTGCTGGAAAAAGGATGCCAAGGGAACTTTTAACTTGGTTTCCAAAAGATGGCTGACACCTGTCGTTCAGTCAGGACTGATGAACTTGTTAAGGTTACCACATTTTGATCGATCACCAGAAGTGAATGTGGTGGTTCGCATGCTAATGGTGCAAATCCACCAGGGATATCTGTGGCTCGACAGAAATGTGGATGTAAACATCGATTTAATCCACTTTATCACAGGGTTAAGCAAGCACGGTAAGGATCCCAAGCAATTCTTCCAGGGGAAGAATAAGGAAAAAGAGGCGGTTGAAAAGATGAAGAAAACTCATGCATTGGTGAAAGGGAAAAGAGGTTTTCCCATAGAAGAAATTGAAGACAGAGTGACAAGATTTGTCACCCAGTTGCTTGCAGGAAAAATCCTCAGAATAGCTAGGCCTCCAGACGTGCCTGCGGGCGTAATACTACTTGGTGCCGCAGTGGCTGAAGGCACCGAATTCAATTCGTGTTAGTATCTTCTTAATGAGTTCTTGGATAACTCAATGATACCCAGGAGAATGGCGGACAGTTCCACTTTACATGGCTGATCATCCTCATCGCCTTTTCCGGATGGAAGGAGCCAAAGGACTATATGGGTGTCATTACAGAAACCAACGATCCTAGAGGGTTTCGTTATGCCAACCTTTGGGCAAACATCAACGCAGAGCGACAACACGCGAAAATTGAAGTTTTCTATCAGTATTACACTCAGCTGTGCGATGTGATAACCCATACAGCCCGCATCACAAAGCAGGTAACGTCGAAATACATTCGCATTCTTGATTTCATGACGGACATGCGATGTATCTTTATTTCACCCAAAGCGAGAATGAATAAGCCAGAATGGTACGGGGGTAACTACCATATGTATGAGGAGGACATTGACATCCTCATGAAGGACTAGCTGGCCAACTTCCATGTTGAAGTCATGGATGTTGAGACAGACTCTGAAGAAGACGAGCCAATCCCGTTGTCATGCCCGATTGTTGAAGAAACAGGAAAGCGGAAAGAGCCTGAGACCTCGCAGAAGCTGAAGGCGTGGAAGAAGATGAAGGCCACAAAGACTCAATCTGAGACAATGCTGAACGAAGATGTCTTTGAGATGATAGCAGAAAAGGTCTCAGAACAAATGCAGGAGCTCATGTCTGACAAAGACAAAAAGGATAAGGTCATCCAAGATGACCTGCAAAAGACTAGGCTCGCACTGCAAGGTCTCATGAAGAAAATGGATGATGTCCAGAAGATCCTAACCTTGTCGCGCGACACAGCAGCTGAAGGGAGGTCGGTAGGAACCTCTTAGCAAACACCATCGCAGCTAGCAATAACATTGCCTTCTAAGACCAGGGTTTTCCATTTGGACCCATTGGCTATTTCATAACCAATGACAGAACAGATCGTCCTAGACACAAAGGGAGTCGAGCAGGTAGAACTCAACTTGGCCAAGATTCCTTTACCTGGCTTACACTTTATGCACACATAGATCGTCGATGAGATGCATGAAAGAACAGTAGAGTCCATGAAGTCTCAAGCGGAGCTGCACGCAGCAAACAGGCAGCTCGAGTTGCGTGCAGAAATGCAGCTACGTGATGAATAGGACCACTGACAACAATTGGAGACTACCATATCTACTGTTTCCCAAGATATTGAAGGTGTAGAACTCCAGGATGATCCTGCGGACACAGTTCTGAGGATTAGAGACAAGGTGAGATCTTTGAAGATGGAGATGTAGGATAGGGACATCCTCTATGAGGTCGAGCTTGAAGCCTTGAAGGAAAAACTGAATACGCAGACACCATTAACTGAGCAACAGTTAAGAGAGCAAGCCGTGAGTGTTGTCGCGCAGAGCATAACGAGTGAGATTGATAAGTGCCAAGATCTCTTGGAAAAAGGTTTCAAAGGCATTCACTGCCCTTGAAGAGGATCAAGGGCTACTGCAGGTGAAGACCGTGGTAAAAGAAAAGCAGACTGCGCTAGAAAAGTTGGACGCTGAGGTCAAGGCTCTGCCACCCAGGGAGAGGCTGTCGAGGTATAAGGAGATATCATGCTTGAAGAAGGAATTCTAGGCATTAAGAGAAAAAGATACTGAGATGGATAATCAGTCGCAGCAACTCCTGGAGGATGCCATGGGGGTGTCGCAGCAAATAGAAGACAAGCTGAAGGAACTACGCGACAACCAGGAGAAGGTACAAGGACAGATTGGAGAAGAGATAACTCCAGCACTGCTTGAGATAGTAAAACAAGTTGAACAAGATACCAGAGAAGTAGTGGAACAATTGTTCGGCACATATAACGAGTTCACAGCCAAATTAGTTCCACCGGTCGCGGAGTAGAGCGAGACGACCGAAGTAGAAAGTGGCTTGGGGACGAGCCACATGTAAGTGTTAGGGGCATGTTGGGCCCAAGTTGGGATAAAGTTTTGGTAACACTTTCAATAAGCAGGAAAAGCTGAGCTGAGCACAGCTCAGAAAAATATGTAATTTTGTCTAAGTGTTGAGGGTGCTGCGAAGTTGTGCGCAGCATCCAAGTTTTGACCATGCTGTGAAGTTGTGCGTAGCAGCTGAATTTTGGAAGTACCGCGAAGACCAGTGCTGCGAGGAAGCAGTGCTGCGAAGCAGTTAGGCCACGTGGACCTAGCAAAGCGGAGTGCTGGACAAGGATCAGGTGCAGGTACCGGATGGACTAGTAGTGGTCTAATTTTGGAAACATGCTCCAAGAGTGTCGAGCGGCGGGCACGAGCAAATCAGGAAGGCGACCAATGCATGAGTTTGTTAAGGAAAGGACAACTCAGGGAAAGCAATGGCTTGGCATGCCTAGTGGGTGAGACCGTTAGAGATGAACGATTCAGTGAAAGTGACCTGTTGGCACGCATACGACAGGAAGGCCGGGTAGCGACAGAATGAAGATGTGGAGAACCGCCACGATGAAGCAGACGCTACCAAATGCCAGTAAGTCAGTTTAGGGAAACCGACACAGTTTTGTAAACCCTAAGGGTTGTTGGGTTTAGGTCTTCCGCATTGTAAATACATGACCTTTGGGCATGGTCTATTTAAGAAGACAATTTTGTATGGGATGGGGTTACTTTTTGTTGTTACATTTTTGGGTTCTGGATGTTGCATTGTAAAATCTCTTTTAGGTTGAGAAGATTGTAAAGGCTCAGCAGCTGTGTGCACAGAGACCTATCTGAGAGGAAGGAGAGTTTGCAGCTGAGTGCACAGACTAAGAACAGTTGTCCCCATCCCCTTTAAAGATATATATTACCAACCGTTCTTGTGGACGTAGCTTCCCATCCGGGGGAGTGAACCACGTTAAATATTGTGTTGTGCGATTGTGTTTTATGAATGAATGCTTATCTTTGTTTTCTGTAAATGAATGTCTAGATGTTTCCTTGCATGATGTTATGAGAGAACTGTTGTATGCATTTGCCATCAGAGGAGGTATGGAGATGATATGTTAAGTTCTGCATGAATAGATGAATGGTGAACATTTAGCTTATGTTTGAGAACAATGAATCGGTTAGTTGGTTAAGTGTTAAGAGATCACTTAAGTACTTCTTTATGCACAATAGAACAAATGCATAACAATTAGATGGTATCAGTAGAATACGCTCAAATCGTAACCATACCAAGTGGATGAACGAATAGTAGATGGATAATCGGCTGAGTAGTTGAATGATTGGATGAGTGATACTCAATTCAGAACCTCAAGCATTTTCAAGGTAGTCGAGTATAAAGTTGCACTACATAGTTCGCAGTTTCAGTAGAAGCTCCGTAGTAGAAGAACTTAGTGGCACAGACTGCAGGGTTGCCCATCGCTGCGCAGTCTCACCTCGCAGCACATTCCCCTGTTGTGCTACGCAGTACGTCCATCCAAGAAACTTATCACTTACTGTGGAAACCTGATTCCGCAGTACCCCATAGATACACCTCGGGTGAGACCTCAACCTGCTCGCAGGTTGTTGCCGAAAGGGCCGGTGCGAAGGGGTTTTGTTGGTCAAAGGGAAACCGCGAAGAACCTGGGTCTTATAGAAAACCTATGGGTCAGTTATAGCCAACATCCATCCTAATATCACTACACTTCGGAAACCAACTCCTCCACTGATCGAGGGTTAACCCTGGTCGAAAATTGGACATTGCACTGTTATCTTCTTAACCCCGGCCACATAATTCTCCGAACTCATAGACGCCCGAGGGTTCCAAAACCATTTTCCTTGCATAACTCGGTTGTAATACCCGGCCTGCAATGCAGTTATAGGGAATGAATCTACTTTGCAGTGAGGGAAGGTTAATTCCTTTACCATAATACGTGTAACTCAATTAGATTTTGTTCTAATACCCCAAATGCTGGACATTAACCCTTTTATATTTTGCTAATTATTATTTCATTTTACTTAGGTGACATTAGAAATTTGAAAAGTTAATTTATGATGACCAGTTGGGACCAACACATTAATGAGATGGGAGTCACGCTCACCCTATGGTTGGAGGATAAATGCCAATTAAAATAATAATGAGAATATATTATTGGAGAAAATGGTAAACCCTAAAGAAAAGTTTAGGGAGAATAATGAAATAAAAGAAATAAGAAAATGAGAGAATTCACCCCAAAGAGAATAAAAAGGGAAAAGAGGAACTCATTCACACAATTGACATTCTCGTTATCATTATCACACAAAAAGAGAAATGGGATCTAGGAATAGCAATAACCAGAGCTAAATGAAGACAATGAAATGGGTGCAGTTTTGGAGCTCAAAACTGAACTAGAGAAAGAGATATCATAGTAGCCGGGTAAAGCTTGGACACTTGGTTGTGGCCAGGTAGTAGAACTACCCCAAGCTTGCAGGAGCACTACAATTACTCTAAATAGGCTATGACTGATTGATTCTCTTAATGGTTGAGGCTTAAAATCCCCTGGAGAATCCTGGAGCTCAAGAGCACTGAGTTGGATGTTAGGCTTCCTGCTGCCACAGAAATTTCCTAAATACTTGGGGAACAAGTTAAGGGTAAATTAAAATATATACTCTGAACCAGGGGGGCTGTGAACTTAGCTCGGGGGTGACCTGGAAGCAAGGAGAACTTGTTGGTCAAAGGATGGGAGGTTTGTGCTAGGTTCCACTGGTCATCAGAATACATAGAAGTTTCTATGTTGCACTTGCATGATAACTTTTATGGAACATTTATTAGGACTTGTGTATGAATATTCCCAATCAGCCATAGGATGCCAATGATCTTCTTCTTTGTAAACCATGGTCCTCTACTTGATCGAGGATAGATATTCAGACTTTTGCACAGAAAGTAATTGGTTGCATTAAAGCGACCAAACTTTGTTTGTTGAAGATGGTGCATATGTTTGGTCGACGAACTATGCACTCTTACATCAGTATACAGAAATATCCACCAATATTGTTCCCAATAACCAGCAACGACGTCTTTAGAGAAGCAGGACCATGAGTTAATGACCAGAGTTTCTTGCTCAACTATGAATGGCATATTTCTTTGATCGAATTATCAATCAATTAATTGGTCGGCTGGAATATGTGATCAACGCAAGAAAAATCCCTTTCATTGTCCTTCAACAACTGTCCACTAGTCGTGTGAGAAGCCCGTTGCAACTTTACATGAAATATTCAGGAATATCATGGAATATCAAACTTGTCCAGAATATCACCCATGTCGTGTTTGTTCAGTAATTTTTTCCACAATATAGAAATATAAAACATTCTGCCACTATCTACTAACATTCAGTGGGTATTGAATTTTTTTTTATAGCATTAATATTCAAACAAGTAAGTAGTCAACCGAAAATATCTTATCTTGGTACGAGAATGGAGGCAGCAATGTATGTTATACACGCAATAATTTAATCTTTCTTGCAGGCTTCAACATGCAAATTTTGTAAATCTTCATGCTAGTTCCAGATTTGATCCACCTCCATCCACTGCTGCTGTCACCCAGACCAGACAGAGGAGGAAACAACGCCACTGTTGTAATCAATGATATTACATGAACATTCAAACAGATTTTAATGCACTCACAGTAACCAAGAATAAAGGATTACACACAGTAACCAAGAAGAAAGGATTGGATCGAATGTTCAACTGCTTTATTCATTCTCAGATGGTGTATTTATACATCATATGGAGAGGTCGGAGAAGTTGCATCTGCTCCAACTTCTCATTCATTAAAATCTAATTACATACATTAATTCGATGACATATAGAGCCTAATAGGCCTCTCCAAAAGAGTTTATGGAATTAATGAAAAACGATGGGAAATGAATGTTCCTTTGGGTTCAATGCATATGTTGCTTCAAGATAAATGCATTTTCCTTTCGACTTAATGTAAAGTGTATACAAATCATTGAAATACATTTTAGTAGTTTTTAGGAATTTCTAAAGCTATTTGGAAAGCACCAGAAGGAAATAAACAAAGAATCATAGGGCATGGCCACTTTGCATTTAGTTTGGTTAGCATTTGCACAATTTGACAACGTGAATGTAGTACAAGATTCCACTTCCAAGTCAAATGCCATTATAGAATCAAGCTCCAATAATCCATATTTTCCATGAGAAACCATGTAGAAATCATGTGGACTTCTATCCATGCTAACTAGAAGGCTAATGGGGAAAATCCCCTGGTCCAATACAAGCTTCTGCAACTAAGAAAGACCATGCTATTTGGAAAAATGGTTATAGTAAATGCGCAGTTCAACTTCCAACTGCCCTAGTGTGTCGATTTCAAAATGCCAACTGCCCATGATATCATCCATGGTATGATCCCACTACCCTTCTCTCTATGCATGTTTCTATGGTCCTAGGTTTTTGGATTGTCAACATAGAGAATAAGTGTAGCTAGCAATTCATAACAAAGGAAATTGGAGTCTAGGAACCTAAAGAATGATACAAGGATTTTTTTAGGCAAACCTTCCACCCTGTTACTCTAGCCATCTGGTTCTAATAGGTAAACCCTAGGTAGAGGAAAAATGACTTGTCAGCTGGAAGAGAGCATAAGATTTTGCAACAAAAAAAGACCATATTATTCATTTCAAATGATCACAAAAAATAGCCTATTTGAGAATTATCATTGACTAAAACAAATTAGATTAGTTTCCAGGAATTTAGTAAACCTTGTTGACAAAGATCAAAAGGACATAAATGAAGAATCTGAACACAGGGCCATTTGGCATCTATCTTGGTGGAAATCTACATAGTCTACATTGCCATCTGTCTAGATTGAGGTACATTTTCCACTCACACACTTGAACAATATTGCAAGCAATCCTCTAGGAGAAATATAATTATTACTATTTAACACAATGTACTATGAGTGGAAATAACAACTGCAACCGAGGATCTAGAGAAACAAACCCCAAACTTGGGAACGTAGCCAATGACACAAATGTCTTTGGAAACATAAGGACCAAGAGAAGATGGTGTCCACCAACAGAACAAAGGCTGGGCAGAGAAAAACGAAAACGTGGATAAATTAAAGATCATAGAGCCAATTCACAACAAAATACAAGCAATGAAATCATTAGGCCACAAGAATACCTAGACATCTACGTCCCCTCAAGACATAGGCATTTTCCAGAACAAATATATTTTGTCTTGCGCATTTGTTTTCTGCTATCAATTTGATGCCCTGTCAAAAGACGGGGGAAATATAATTTTGGTGTAGATTCCGACGAAAATGGAAGACTCCAAAGGCACGAAGGAAAGAATGGCAGCAATGCAAATCCACAAAATCCAGCTCTTGAACCTAAACAGGGAATTGGATGAAACAATTCTATAGAATGTCTGCCAACATAAGCAAAATATCTATACAATCTAGAATAATAAACAACAAACAACATACATATTTACTCCATATTCTCAATTTACACCAGGCGAGGGTTCAAACCACATCAGAAATAAATTCAAATTGGGAACATGCTTTCAGGGAAGAAGCTCATGAGTGCGCAAGGCATGGCACGTAGAAGACAGGATGAAAAGGGGAAAGGAAACCGAGCATTCGCTAACCTGAGAAGGAGAAGTATAAGTAGATTTTAACTCCGTTACTGCAGAAGCCCTCACTCGTCTCTTTAGGAGCCTCCAAGTTCTCTCCAGTGCTGCGTTTTTCTCCATTACAAGAAGTTCAACTATATAGTGAAATTTCCAAACCCCAAACTCGATTTCCAACCGGCAAGAGTTGTTATTAATTGACCTAAACACTGATTTCACACCCCATTCAACCGAAATGCCTCTCAAACACAAAGAAACCCCCTTCCCTCCCTCTAAAACAAAAATTTTGGCGCCAATTAGAGCTCCTATAACACTGATAGTGAATTCATAACTCCATTGAATGTCCACCTAGTCGTCCATACTAATATCACTGCACTTCGGAAACCAACTCCTCCATCGATCGAGGGTTAATCCTGGTCGCAAATTGGACATTGCACTGTTATCTTCTTAACCCCGGATGCATAATTCTCCGAACACACAGATGCCCGAGGGTTCCAAAACCATTTTCCTTGAATAACTCGGTCATAATACTCGACCTGCAATGTAGGTATGGGGATTTGTAAGTAGTTATATTGATTCCTTTACCATAATACGTGTAACTCAATTAGATTTTGTTGTAATACCCCAAATGCTGGACTTTAACCCTTTTATATTTTGCTAAGTATTATTTCATTTTACTTAGGTGACATTAGAAATTTGAAAAGTTAATTTTTGATGACTAGTTGGGACCAACACATTAATGAGATGGGAGTCACAATCACCCTATGGTTGGAGGATAAATGCCAATTAAAATAATAATGAGAAATTATTATTGGAGAAAATTGTAAACCCTAAAGAAAATTTTAGGGAGAATAATGAAATAAAAGAAATAAGAAAATGAGAGAATTCACCCCAAAGAGAATAAAAAGGGAAAAGAGGAACTCATTCACACAATTAACATTCTCATGATCATTATCACAGAAAAAGAGAAATTGGAGCTGGGAATAGCAATAACCAGAGCTAAATGAAGACAATGAAATGGGTGCAGTTTTGGAGTACAAAACTGAACCAGAGCAAGAGATATCATAGCAGCTGGGTATATCTTGGACACTTGGTTGTGGCCAGGTAGGACAACTACCCTAAGCTTGCAGGAGCACTACAATTACTCTAAATAGGCTGTGACTAATTGATTCTCTTATTGGTTGAGGCTTAAAAGCCCCTGGAGCATCCTGGAGCTCAGGAGCACTGAATTGGATGTTGGGTTTCCTGTTGCCACAGAAATTTTCTAAATACTTTGGGAACAAGTTAAGCGTAAACTCAGCTCAGGGGTGACCTGGAAGCAAGGAGAACTTGCTGGTCAAAGGATTAGAGGTTTGTGCTAGGTTCCAATGGTAATCAAAATACATAGAAGTTTCTTTGTTGCACTTGCATGATAACTTTTATGGAACAGTTATTAGGACTTGTGTATGAATATTCCCGATTTACTGTTGAATGGTTTGCTTATCCGATCTGCTCAGATATTTATATTATTATACTTAAATTCTGAGTATGGATATTATATAGATTTTTATACCTCTATAATAGTCTACAGATTGGTGATCTAATTGAAATACTTGCAGTATTTATGGTTTATGTTTGAATTAAGAATGAATACATTCTTTGAGCAGTAGGTAGACATATATCTAGTTTAAATAATGATTTATCATACTGAGATAGGCCTTATAGAGGGATCATTGTTTATATTCTACCCTATGGTTATGTTGAATGTATTTAAATAGAATACATTTCTTTTATTAAACATGTCCCATTACTAACAGAGCATATGTTCTCATATGAATGGTAGAAATGAGGCACACATGTAAACCGTGAGGTTTACATGTCAAGCCATTGTATTAATTAAGCTTTTATTCTATCCTTGCATAGATAAAAAAAATCGCTCAGATTATAATAATTCATATTTATAGTTAATGGGGTTTCCATTAATCGATAGAGTCACTCTAGTTTATCGACTCTGTATATATAAATCACATTTTAAATCTCAGTAAGAAACTCGATTTATTTTCCTATCTACTATGTTTACAAATAGCATATTATTTCAGTATGGAATCTCGATTTGATTTCCATTACGTTTGTAAACATTAAATAACAAATATTAGAATGCATTATATTTATAGGATGCATTATTTTATGTGTTTTGATCTTTTAAATGCATGCCATTACTCTCGGCAGAGGTCGAACTGCGACCCTCTTTTTTAAAACACCAAATTGTTTTACAATGCATAGATCAACGCAAACATTTCCAGAAGTTAAACATGGTATGCATTCACACAGGAAAGGGTTTGTACCCTGGTCCTACGATTTTACACAATAGGCATGATTTCCACAATATTCATACAGTAAGTAAATTAAAGAAACAATGTTGCATTATAAATATGAATGCGACTCTATCTATTGCCGCTAACATTTGTATATGCATGCGTATATGCTCGGGAGCATTATGGAAACATACTTCATTTAATTATTAAACAAGTGTTGGAAATGAATGCAGTAAACGATTCTGCATTTTAGGTTAAATGCAAATCTATATTTATGTAGCTACCACATTAAATTATGCATTTTCACTTAAACGATGCTACACAATAAAATGAATGCGAGTCTTTACAGACAACCTTTATATATATCTGTATGCATATATTTATATCTATGCTTGGGGAGCATTTGAAGACATAATGCAAACAAGTTCTGTAAACATTACCATGACTCACATCTCATAACCTTACGAATATAAATTGATGGATGCACAAACATCCAATTGGAAAATCAAATCAAAACGATAGCATTTCTTTAAAAAAAATTGAAACCGTAGCATTAAACATTCCCGAGACAGAGTGTGGTGTAACCAGCGAGTGCTTATGTGCTGCCTGGAGAGTCATTAAACAAGTTCATCAAACTGTAATTGTTTTTACAAGACCGCATTGCTTTACGAGTTGCCTCTTAAGGTCGTGAAAACCAACTCTTACAGAGTTAATCATAATGCTTCTGAAAACTAGGTCAGCAACCAAGTTCCTTTCAAACAACGAAAGCAAAAACCCTAACTAACAAGTCCACCAACGTTTTAAGTAACTTAGCCCCCACAACAGGATAAACCCCACCCGAGGCATGCGGGATTGGGCGTGTTACCTGGACAGCTGGAGGATCTTTATTCTCCCTCGTTGCTCTCGGATTTGGTTGTGGGAGTCACTACGAGTGCTCCCCACCTCCACCATCTCTGTCTTACCTGCACAAAACAGTAAACGAAGTTAAATCGCAGTAAAAACTTGTAATCATAATAACTACCACAATAAACATTACATGTTTGCGACACGTCACCTTTCGTAGAGCGAAGGCGCATCACAATTCACTTGCAACGAAGAAAACAAACGTGAGTGTTACACATTGCCGATAGAAGAGAAAATAGTAAAGTATTGAATTTTCCTTGCACAAGGTTGATAGTTGTTTCTTACCTTCGCATGCATGGGGCGAATTCACTGAGCACTATCACTTCTCTACACTGGTTCAACGTAGTATTCGAGCACCTTCCTGCTTGTGTGAAATGTCTCACAGTGGCGTAGAGCCATTCCATCGTATGTCATAGCGTGAACCTTCGACACAGAGCCAAAGCTCTCTGCTCAGACCCCGTCAAGCAACAATGAAAACTTTTGAGACAAACCCTTACCAAATGTTGTATCATACCGGGGGTGACAGGTAATGGTCACCACTGAAACCGGTCTCCGAGAAGTTAATGCCAAGCCGTAGAATGGATGGGCGCGAAAACCACGTTGAACTCCACAACCAGATCAACGGTTATGATCTTTCACGAATGCCCATAACCCAGTATAGGATCGAGATCAACGGTGGGCAGTAGCTTGAACATTGATGGAGTCTGGAACTAGTACGAAGTACATTTCAGAACGTGGCATCATTTCTTTAAAGCTTGCTGCGAAGTGGGGTAGCCATTAATGGATTCGACCAAATTGTGGCCACGTCGACTCAAGCATTAACACAACCGTGTTGGAACTTTCCACATGTCGAGTAGGCTGATCACCTGCCATAGTGGAAACCCAAGCCAGGGTTTAAAACGTGGATCATGGATTGGTCAAGCCTGCGTGGCACAGCCACATCACCCTTTTTGTCACCTTTTTGTACAGTTGTAACATTTGACCAACCATCGTGTTATTTGAACCATGTGAATCATTTCATTATGGTATGTTTGTTTGCTTAGTTCGTAGTGCAGCGTCGTGGTGCATGAAACCTTTGGTTAATGCTTGGGAGGTCGAAAATATGCACAAGCGCTATGTCTATGTTTTGATATGGTTAGACCTTTATTTATGTTGGGTTGAAAATCATAGTAGCGCCAAGTCATAAGATTTATATATATAGTGCCTATATATAATCTAAAGCCCTTTGTTTCTTCATTGACATTTATACATATAATGCATATATGTGCTAAGGTTCCATATCGTAAATGGTTTATATATATATAGTTTATTAATTCAAGGTTTTTAATACTTGGTCTTTGTGTATGGTATTAATTCATGCTAGGCTCATTCTAATGCTATTCTTGTATTGCATTAAGAGATGGGAGTAGCATAGTATTGTTTTTGTTTAGTGGGTAAAACAAGTGTCCACGTAGCATTAAAATAGATTATAATATAATATATGTATATTAAAATGTGAATATTAATTGTGCTTATAGTCCGTAGGACTATAGCACATCATTAACTAGTGACAATTATAATTGGTAGGATTATAGTATTGCATTACTTGTGGATAATAATAATAAATGGGGATAAGTAAACTTATCACATTTATTATCTAGGGACCATGTTAACTTTGGAATTATATTTATGTTTGATTTATATAACCTGTATTACGTGCATTGTATGTTGTTGCAGGTGGCAAACAGAGCTATGCCTAGGTTATATGTCATTATGCATAAGTATTGAGGGTTAAACATAAGGTATGTGTTAGTTGAAGTTCATAGCGATATCAACTTAATCTTTAACCCATAATATTATTCTTTAAATTATTAGTTAAGAAAACTTGAATACCTTAGTTTGCCCACCACTAATTTTCTTCAAGTCTTATAGGCTCAGTCATGCCAGATTGAAATAGTATTAAGGCAATGGTTTTGGTCGAAATTGGTGAAGAAGAGACATGACATTTGTTTTGTGTTTTTAAATTTCATTTCATTTTAATTAGAATATTAGAATATGTTTTTATTAATATATTGTATTTTATTTATTTTATATTGTATTTTATATTATATTATATTTAGTTTTTTAAAAATTTCATTTTATTTTATTTATAATATTATAAATTGAATTTTTGTTAATATATTTCATATAATGCAAAATATATCTATATAATGCAAAATTAAAATTTTAATATATATATTATACCTACATATTAAAGTTTTAATTTTGCATTATATATATATATATATATATAATTTTACATAGATTTTTTTAGTCTTTTATTTACAATATTATATTATAAATATATTTTATATTAACGGGATTTATCCCTTATAATATAGGTGAGATAATGCAAGGAGAATGGTAAAAAATGGGCTTAATTGAAGTTAAATAGAAATTATTTTAGATGTCGACATGTGACCCTGAATTTGAAGTGTATTCTCATTATAATTAGAGCATTAAATAAAGATAAAGAGCATGTACCGGTTTACGAGCTCATTACAAATGGAAATATAGACCTTATATGTTTCTTAAATGATCATGAATTAACAATTAATTGACCACGAAGCTGCAATATATTCATATATTTTGCATTGACTGATCTCCTTGTTCAAAATCCCATTAATTTGAAAGCCAGTTGACCAGGTAAATTGACGACAAGTGACATTGTATTATGAGTTGCACCTATAGGCGCTCGCTAGTGTGACCCTGTTAATATACATGACCATAATTACAATTATTAAATTATGCCTATGTTGAAGACCTACATGTTAATGATGGGTATAATAATGAATTCGTTAGTCAACATTATATCATGCAGATGATCAATTTGGTGTTATTAAATCGACACCAATATACGTCGTTATATTATATTGATCATGTACTGAATTGTGTCATAGCTCGAATTAAAATTTTGTACATGCATTGTCCGTGTCAAGTGACACAATTTACATGACGATCACTCGTGCCTCTGAATCAATGATCTACAATGTTTCAATTTACTAAATTTTAACATTGCAGACGGATTTAGAGACCCCCTAAAGGGTAAATTGTACAAATTCATTGTGAAAATTGTAATTTTCCATTGTCGGAGTGAGACAACTAAAAATGACCAATTGTTATGTGTTCATTTTTAGCTTACTTCTTATCATGTGACCAAATTGGTCATTTATCTTCGTCATTTTTAGTTTAGTCCTTATCCAGTGACCAGATTGGTCATATATCTTGGTCTTTTTAAGTTAGATCACTTAAAATTTCTCAATTTTGGTCATTTATTCCTTCAAAAAACTTGGGTGACCAAATTTTTTGGTCGCCTGGTCACTAATCTCTCATATTGTATTAGTGCATTTCAAGCTTTGGATGAATGGTGGTAAGGCCAAAACTATAGAGCTGAACTCCTTACTCTATGGGGGTTATTACAATTTGCCTCAGTTGTTGGTATTGAATCCATACATGTGTTTTGGTGACTCCATGGTCATAGTAAATTAGGCCAATGGTTTATGCAAATTACACATTTTATCCTTATTGCAGTGGACTTAGCGCACCTGTGTACTCATTTCAAATTTTTTCAGATATTGTCATTAAGCACATGTTTATAGAGAGCATAATACTATTGTAGATGATCTTTCTAAGCTTGTTCTGGAAGGCACTAAAGGAATTTTACAAGTGGTTGAGTACTTGGAGGGTTCCCTTACTTTTGAAGACCCCTTTCCCTTCTAATTATTAGTTTGATAGCTATAGATGAAACTCTTTGGTTGTTTCTATTGTTGTGATTATGGTGGTTAAAGTTTGAAAGATTATAGGCTTTTTGGATCATAATTTAGTTTTTTTTTGTAGCTTATTGTACATTCCATATGTCAACACCCTATGATGTGGATGGTAACTAATGGTCTACTTCTACAAGTACTTTGTATTTTTGATGTACTAGACATTGTAAATATTTGGTTATTTGATTCTAATGAATTATATCAAAATTTACATAATCTTAATCAAGACCGTAATATTTACTTACACATTCTATAAACTAATCATTTAATAATCTTAAAGTGAAGTTATATAATCTAAATATCCTATAAAGCAACTTTATATTTTGCTCAACCTCTCACAAGATTAGGTATTTTTGCAACCAACAGGCTCGTGGAGGGGAATATGTCTGGTGTTGGAGGGGAAGTCTCTTTGGTGCTTAAGTTTGGCCAAGTTGTTATCCTTAACAATTGCTTCTTAGGTTTTGAGTATGTATTGCTTGAATGGATATATTTTTTACCTAAGATTGATTCTTCCGAAATATAAAATGTTAACATTCTTAAATAATAAAGTGAAATTATATTATATATCAACTTATTAATATTAATATTAATATGAACCTATTAATATTAATGTGAAATTATTTCATATATCAATGCCTAACACTTAAGAACATATTTCCTCTTTAAAAATCATAAATTCAAATATAAAAAAATATAACACCAAATTGATGTAAAATAGTGTGTTTTTATTGGACCTTGAAAATATTAAAAAACAAATCATGTCAAATCAGCCAATTTCTTTTGTACATGTTTTGGTTGTTTGACCTAATTTATAGGTTAAACGTTGGTGTCAGTGGAGACGAGACGAGAGTTTGACATCTATCAAATGAGTTATGAGTTACGTTACCGCATTAAAAAGCATAACAGTTGGAGGTGAGACATCATGTCAACAATTTGTTCCTTATTAGCTTAGGGATGGGTGCACTGAAAACGTTGAGAAAAAGGAAAAGCCCAACCTGAACCGACGCAACAAACGTAGTTAGGTAGAAGATGGAGATTAAGAAAGTAGAATAAGAGGAGGAGCCCAAATTCCAATCATTCAATTCAATCGCTGCAGGCAAATGGGAAACATGGGATCAAAAGGCAAGCTGCAAATGCTGAGGCTGAGGATTGTGATTATAGGTCTCTTTTTAATATTCGTGCTAGTGCTGTCCGTAAGCATGATGAGTGCATATTATTCTGAGGGCGAGGGCAAGGGCAAGGTTCATTCGCAATCGCAGCCAGAGGAGCTGTGCGCGAAACTGAAAGGCTCTAGTCGTGGCTGCGAAAAGCTTCCCAAGGCAGTGGCGAAAGCCCTGATCCACTATGCTGCCTCCAACATGACCCCGCAGCAAAGTGCGGCGGAAATAAGGATAACGGCGGGAGTCCTGGAAAGGAAGAGCCCGTGCAACATGCTGGTTTTCGGGCTGGGCTACGACAGCCTCCTGTGGGCCACGCTGAACCACGGCGGCCGAACCGTTTTCCTGGAGGAAGATGAGGATTGGATTGCAAAGATGCGAGAAATACAGCCGGAGCTCGAATCCCACTATGTGGAATACCCCGGCGATACCATGGTCACCGATGCCTACGATTTGTTAAAGTACGCCATGTCAGAACCGGAATGCGGCCCCCGAGCAAGGGAGGAGTTGGAGTTTTCGAGGTGTAAGCTCGCACTGCGGAATCTTCCGGCGGAGATATACAGTCGGGACTGGGACGCCATCATGATCGACGCACCCAGCGGTTACTTTCCGGAGGCGCCCGGGCGGATGCACGCCATTTACACCTCCGCCGTGCTTGCATTTTCTTCGTCTTCTACGAGAACCACGCCCACCCACGTTTTTGTCCACGACGTCAATCGAAGCGTCGAGGATACTTACTCCAACGCCTTTCTCTGCAAACACAATCTCCTCGCTGCTCACGGAAGCTTATGGCATTTCGCCATCCCGCCGGCGCCCGCCTCCTCCACTCCAACCACATTTTGCTCCAACTAACCCTTTTATATACATTGTTTATCGACAACCTTACTTTTAATATACCAACTTTTCTCTTAATATTGCTTTTCATCAACCTCCATTTTCCATTTTTCCCTTCTCTTTTTAATACTTCAATTGCAACTACACTTTTAACTTTGCTCATGTAGTCACACTTCCAAAAGTAGCAATGTTCTTTACGTGACCACCACCTAAAATATCTTTAATCCCAATCACCTAAAGACCATTACTCAAACTTAAACTAATTTTAAAAAGAAAATGTTGTTAAGGTTAGTGGACTAGTGGTTAGAGAATTAAGGATTAATGGTAAGTTATGGGTCAGTGTGAAAACCAATCCAATTCTATTAAGCACACAGAGATCTAATTTATTAAGATAAAATAATTTACACATTACAAAATTTGATACTTTTTGATACATTCGGATTTAAGATAGATTTATGCTATTTTTTTTTGTAAAATTTAAAATTGGGTAGAATTATGTTGCTATGTCAACTTACCCATGATATCCCCCATATTGGGTTGTAGAATACCTTGCTACTCTCGCTGCAAAAATTGGTGTAAGTGAGTTAAGGGTAAGTGGATTAGTGGTTAGTGGGATAAGTGTTATGACATTAAGGGTTAGTGGTTGGTTAGGGGTTTGTGAGTTTGGTATGTGAATTAGGTGCACAGGTTATGTGCGTTGGGGGAAGATAGGTGTGTTGGGGGAGATCGGTGAGTGGGGTTTGGTATGTGAAGTAGGTGGACACATTAGGTGTGTTGGGGGTTGGGATGGGGAAGATAGGTGTGTGGGTTTCGTGCATGGTTTGGGTGGATATATATATATGTTTTTAAGTGAAAGGGGTAGTTTTGTGGGTTTGATGTACATGCATTAGGTGTGTGTATCCAAGTCTGTAGACTTGGGGACCCCCTTAATTTTTAAATGAGCCTTTCCATTGAACTATGCTCTTCTTTGGATTTGTGTTCTTAAATGCATTTTGATCATTTGGAGGTGTGAATTTATTGAAGTATTTATTAATTGAGGAATATTTTCAGTGAAGATGTGCTTTTAATTCCATACTAATCGATTGCTGGTAAATATTCTTCCTGCACCACGTTTCCAAGCTTGGTTGTATCTATGTTTCTAGTCCCCACGTTTCCATGCTTGGTTGCGTGTACTTTTCCAATCCCACCTCTCTTTTTGCTCGTTTAGCATTGTGCTCCCCTCCATCGGTTCATTTCATTTTCAATGAAGAAGTGGAGCCAATTGTGATTTACACCGATTATATCGGCGCAATTTGTATTCGATTCCTCTCGGTCTAAATTGCAGGTTTTCCTCCCCTGTCAAAATTGCAAAAAACACAAATTCTCTTCATCCGATCATGTCAAATCCTGTACGACCATTGGTACAACGAAGGGTTTGTTCGATTGATGATCTAACTGTGCCATGCAGACTACATTATGATCTCCACTGCTGCAATTATGATTTATCGACATTACATTGAATACCATCTATGCAATTATGATCGACCAACAAGAAAACCTTGTGGCGTATCTAATATCTCAGATATGGAAAACAAAATCAACCAGAACGACCTCTATAACTCCGAGGGACCCTCTTTGCAAATAAATATTTTCATGTTCCCGATTATTATTTTCATTGTAGAGTTTTATAAATTTACACTCCTGGCTTTAATTCTGGAAACAAGCTAAGTGTTCTTGTAAAGCCCCCTCCAAAATTCGTATTTAATTCTAAATGGCCCCATAAAAGTAAGTGTTTTGAACCCTTATATGTTATCTTGATATTTTGTCAATGTGGGATTTCCTCCGCTCAATTAAAATAGACACCAAAAAGCTTCAATCAAGCTCCCCAACATAAAAGAAAATATACTTTACTTTTAGTGATTCACTTTCCATTGCTAAATAAAATTAGGTAAATTAGGGTGTAAATTCTTTAATTACTCTAACCGGCATTCATAATCAACCTCCCCAACATAAAAGAAACATTCATAATCAACCTCCCCCAACATAAAATAAAATGTACTTTACTTTTAGTGAGTCACTTTCCATTGCTAAATAAAACTAGGTAAATTACCGTGTAAATATTTTAATTACACTAACCGGCATTCATAAACAATTAGGTTAATTTTCATATCGTTCAAAATAATACATAATATGAGAGCACTCGTTGCGATTTAAAATACAGAAATTGAAAGCACTCCCCTATCAATCTAATGAAATGTGATGGAGATTTAAGAGAATTCAGTTGCCTCCGTATCCTTACTTCTTGTCAATTAGGTTTGCCCTTGGTTTTTTCCATTTTAAAATTATTCATATTATTAGAATTTGTAAAAAATAATAAATTAAGAGGTGAGTTTAATGATTACATAAAACTTAGATGATATTTTCATGATAGCATATGTTTTTTACATAGGAGAGCAAAGAGATTTTCCATAAAATATAAAGGAAATACTATGTTAAATTCCTTCTCAACAAGTGTTAATACTTGTGAATATTTAGGGGCATGTGCAAGTTAATGAGGGTCACTTCTCGTGCATTAGATGCAATAGAAAACTGAAAAATCAAGCATCCCTCAATTTACTTTGTTTTTTTGGAGATACTTACACAAAATATCTTGCATTGAGTAAAAAAGATGAAATGTAGGAAATTGAGTCATGTTTCCGAATATATAAGTTTTAAGTATTGAAAATTTACATTTAACTATGTCAAATTTCATCTTTTCTAACAATCACCTTTTATTTTTGGCAAATGATAAGGTATATGTTTTTGTGGGTGCAGCCTTTGAGTGCCTAAATAATGGTTTCGGGCTACAAAAATTGGTAGACATGTATAGAACCCGTAGCACTAGTGCGACACTATTTTTCCAAAAATTAAATGTTTAATTTTTAGTTTTATTTTTTAATTATGTAAGTGATCAAACCTCGAGAACGGTACACCAAATGTGGGTGCAACATTTGAAAGTCTTAATGTAGTTATTTCGACTTGGATTTTTTATAGCATGTAGAGGTTGATGACTACTAGTGCAGCATATAATTTTTTTTAAAAATGGTTGTGAAATGAAAAAGTTACGGATTAAACACTAACAACATGTCTTTTGACTTAAGGAGTGATGACACAAGAAAATTAGGAAACAAATAGAAAAAATCAATAATTTTTTTAGAAAATTACATATTTGGAATCTGCATAAAAAATGTTATCTATGCCTAAAATTTTGTCATTAATGGTCATGTATGTCATGCTGTAGAGAGCGGTGAAAAACAAACATATTGAGAAAAATGGTGGAAATGCCTAATTAGCTATGGTTCAGTAAATTCCATAGCACATGTTTGGTAAGTCCGAACCAACCACATAGGACTGTGGCTAACATGAGGGCGCGTGAGGAGGGGGTTATTAGGTGCTTAGGAACTCGTGCGCGTTCTATTTAAATTCAAATATTTTGGTTGGTGCGCTTGGTGTTAGAAGAAACACTCACATATTTTTGTATATACAAAATGCTTGAGCGTTATTCACAAAACATGCACGCGTTATGAACTTCACAAATTATGTTTTTAAGGGTTGAATGGAGATAAAGGGGTGAGAGAGAGAAGAGAGATACGAGAGGGAGGGAAAGGGACATAAATTTAAGGAGTTGGGGAGAGTAATGATAAGGGAGAGAAATTAAAGGCCTAAACCCATAAGTCCTAAGTCCCAAACCCCCTAGATACCTACACCCCTAAACACATAATCCCTTACCCCATTAATAGTTGATCCTAAATCCCTTAACCTATAAAGGTATTACTCCTTAAATACCTAGTCCCTTAATTAACCCTTTATCTCCCCTCGTTGTTGTCCTTATCCTCTAATTTCCTAATCCTTTAACACTATAACACTTTAGACCTCAATTCCTAACCTCTTAAAACCTAACCCTCTAAGCCCAGAGTCCTTAATCCCTTTACCCCTAAATCCTAAACTGCTAAGCCCCTTAAGTCCTTTAATTGTTTACCTGTAATCCTTTGACCATTAGCACTCTAAGCTCTAGTTTACCCTATATAGGTAAAATAATTATTTACCTCTACACTATGTTTGCATGTGCAACCTCCCTTGTGCTAGCGTGCCCTGCATTTGCTTGTGCACTCTACATTTGCATGTGTGCTCTTCGTTTGCATGACAACTCTATGTTTTCTTGAGCTCTCTCCCTCTAGATTGATCGCTCATCTCTCAGCTTTGGCATTCTTGCTTGGGCTTGTGCATTAGTCTCTTTCAGCTCTAATTTACCCCTTATAATCCTTTAAGCCTTTAAACCCTTCACCATTAATGCCTAACATCATAAACCCTAACACGCTAACCCTAGAGCACTAAATCAATTAAACCCCTAAGGCCACTAACCCCTAAACCTCCTAGCCACTTTATCTCTAATCCCACAACCCCTAACCCCTAGTCCACCCCTAACCCCTAAACAATCTGACCCATATTACTTAAAAATCCCAAATACCTAAGCCCTTAACCCTAGAAACAATTAAACTTTTTTAACTTCTTGGGCCTTAACCTCTAACCCATTAAACCCTATCCCCCTAACCATTGAGCCCTAAATTACTTAACCCCTAATTCCCATTACCCATAAAACCCCCTAACCCCCTATCTGCTTAACTTCCTAACCCAAAAATCTTTAAACTTGTTAACAACTTTATGGCCTTACCTCTAAACTCTTAACCCATAACACCCAGAAGTCCTAATTAACCCCCCTAACACTAAAAACCCTAACCAATAATCCCTAAATATCAAACCCATAAACCCCTAGAAAATCATAATTCCTCATCTCTTAGAGGCCATTAAGCCCTTAACCCCAAAGCCTTTAAACATTTAACCCATTAACACTTAACCCTTAACGAACTCAACCCTAACATCATAACCCTAGAGCCCTAAAACCCTTATCCTATAAATCTGCTAACCCTTGAAGGCCTCACATCTTAAATAACCACCAATACCCTAACTCTTATGTCCTTAAGCAGTAAGCCCCTAAGCCCTTAATTCTTACAAACCCTTAACAATGAAACCCTTCACCCTTAAGGCTTAACCTATTGAACCCTAACCCCCTAACTTTGTGCCATCAATCCCTTAACTGCTAAAGCCATTTATCTCTAAGCACTTAACACCCAACACCTAGTAAGCCCTATTTTATCCACAAAGAATTAAACCCTTAATGTTTAACCTCTAAAACCCTAACCCCCTAAACTCAGATCCCTTAAACGAGCCATAGAATGATGACCTAACCTCTAAATATGTAAACCTCTAAATCTTTAAACTTGTTAACTACTTTATCCATTTACCTCTAAATGCTTAACCCCTAAGTCCTAGTTAACCCCCATAACCCTAAAACGCCTAACCCATAATCCCTAAATCCCAAAACCCATAAATCCATAGAAACCAATCCCTCATCTCCTAAAAGCCATTAATCCATTAAACCCCAAACCTTTAATACTTAAACCCCATGAAACTTAACCTTTAACTGACTCAACGCTAACATCCTAACCTTAGAGCCCTAAATCCCTTAACTCCTAAGCCCCTTGACCCCAAACCGTTTACCCTTAATGCTTAAACTCTTGAACCCTAACCCCCTAACATTGGTCCCCTCAGTCCCCTAACCCCTAAACCCCTTTACCTCTAAGAACGTAACACCGACCGCCTTTAGAAGCCCTAGTTTATCCACAAACACTTAATCCCTTAATGTGTAACCTCTAAAACCCTATCCCGCTAAACGTGGAGCACTAAATACCTTAACCCCTAAGCCCCTTTACCCCAAACCCCTTGACCCCTAAGCCACTTGACCCCAAACCCCTTGACTCCTTAGCCCCTAACACCAAATCCCTATTTAACCTCCTAACCCACATAACATGAAGCCCAAAACCATTCAAGATAACTAGGGATCTATGGAAATAAATGAAATTTATTTTCTTGGGAATAAACTATTAAATAAGGTTTTGATGAAAATGCAAATTGTGTAGATTACCATAATGCTAGCACGTTTATTGATGAAGAAACGCTTGTGTGTTATTTGATGAAAAAACGCTTGTGTGTTTTTGGCCACGGGATGTTATTTAGTCGTGCACCAAACATATTAATTACCTAGGAATTTTTTAACATTGAATAAACACACGCGTGTTATAGTTTTAAGAAAAGCTAACGCATTTTGTATATCCATAACGCTAGCACATTTTTTCTTTGCAAAAATTCAGTAGAATACTCTGCCTATTTCATACCCGAATTTTGTGTTTTGTCTCCCCGACAACGCTGCAAAAAAACTTGATACTCTATGTTCACAATCAACAATCAGGACAATTGAGGAAGCTTGATACTCTATGTTCACAATCAACAAGCTTGAAGAGGATTCTACAGTTAGCATTGGGAATTGAGGATTCTACATTCACAATGAGTAAGCTTCAAGAGGATTCTACATTCACAATTTCAAGCTTCAAGAGGATTCTACATTCACAATTTCAAGCAAGCTTGAGGAATCTATATGAACATAATTGAAGAAGAATATACATTCACTATTGAGAAAGCTTGAAGAACCTATATTCACAACTGAATAATTTTCTATATTCACAAATGAGGTGGAAGTTACTTTCACATTTGAGCAAGCTTGAGGAATCTATATTCACAATTGAGGAAGTATCTATATTCACAATTGAGCAAGCTTGAAGAACCTATATTCACAATTAAGAAATAATTTAGATATTTGAATAGTTGAGCACACCTCTAGAATCTATTTTCTTAGTATTGCTCATTGTGGTGATGGGGAATTCACGCAATCGAACAAGGAAATCGGCAAGGAAAGAGAAGCCTCAAGAAACCATGGAATAATTTAGAGAAAATAAAAGATTAGACATGTGGAATCGAAGTCATTCCATGGAAACTCATCCAATTCCAACCGTAGATGATGCCATGGTCGTTCCTACCCATCCACGACAAGAAAAACAGAAAAATTCACTAGAGGGGTCCTCAATTTCAACAACATTTGATGAAAAAGCACTCCATGACACTAGTCAAGAAGTAAAACGTAGGTGTTCATCTGGGGATGTTTCAATTCCCACATCAATTCAACCTCAAACTATGGTAGTGAATGACTTGTTGGGTTGTGGTTATACAAATGACGAAGTTAGGGAGGCATTGAATGAAGGGTTTACAATGAAAGAAGCAAATGTTATGGAGACCATCCAAGAGAAATTCCAATTTCCACATCCAACTACCAACAAGAGACTGAAAGACAAGAGGCTCCTATTGAAACAATGGAGCATCCTGGTGATGTTGTACATGCTCAAGTTCCAACACACTTACCTCCATTAGCAACTACATGCCGAAGAACTCCAAAACGTATACAGGTTGACGAAACTCTCATTAGTTCACTTGAAGGTACATTGTCTAAACGTGCTATTGCTTATCAAAGTCGAAAGATAATTTTTTTGATTCTAAATGTGATGGGGGACAAGTGCAAATTATTTTTATCATTTTTAAAATCTAGGTCTATGGTTGTTGTTAGAAGAATGTTAAGGATAAAGATGACCAAAAAGTTAGAACCAAGTTCTCATATTGTTAAACGTTTAGCAGATGCATTTAGTACAATTGGAAAAAAATCTCACTTAAAGGATCGCAATGCGGCTTGCCGTGTGTTATCACAATCAATCGTGAACAAAAACACTAGGGCACTTCGTTTTATTAAACCTACCTCCAAAATTATTAATTTGAATGTGAAGACACTTTGTAGGTATTTTGTCAGAAGAGAACAACTTGAAACCGGTCAAATAGATGTTTGGGCCTTCATTGGCAGGTTTTCATGCTCTGATATGAATCTCATTGATGCGGTAAAGGGATTAGTGTAAGATTTTTGGCATGACAACATTATACCTTCTTCCAACCAAAAAGATGTATTAAAATTGAGAAGGGGTTCAAAGGATCATGAACCAGACATTAAACATTTTATTGATATGACACAAATAGAATTATATGAGAGATTTAGGAATGAACATAATGAAATTAACTTGGGCCAAAGATCCTTTGAAAAATGAAAACCATGGTATGTTAAAATAAACACAATTCGTAACAAATGTTTTTGTTGATACCACATTGAGTATGGTTACTATTATGACACATATACATATTTTTTTGTGTATTGCATAATACTCTTATGTAGGAATGCTCAACTACATTACCACTGATGTCATCTAGATTCATAGCATTTTATGTAGCAGGTCAAACGATTGCACATTTTATAAAAAAACTTGCATAGATGGGACATGCCCAGGGTGTGGTGGATTGGCATTATTGGAAAAATGCATACATGTGACCAATGAGCATGAACTTGGGAGGCAAGAGGTGCAATTGCAGTCATTCACATATGTCACGTATGATATTGATGGAGGGAACGAAATAAAAAAAAAGTACAATTGGTCACTTTTCAGGTTGGTAATGAGTTCTTGAATACTATTTTTTCTTCAAATTGCAATTTAATATGTAACAATCTATTGATATATGTCTTTATTGTTTATCTACCAAGTGCGGGTTTGCGACTTCATGGAGTAATTATTTGAAAAGACACAACAATATGTAAAGCATGTACATGTGGCTCGTTGGCAAGATGAGCAGTTTAGAACGTGCAGGGATGCATTTCCTATTGGGACTTTCCTGTCAGTGGTCGATTTTGCGGAAAACTACACTCTTGAACCGCAAAATGGGATTCAGATTCAATACTATCACTCAGACCAAGCCATCATAATTGTCCATATCACCTATAGACATGAGGCAGATAGTACTGAAGACAACAGGGTTATATTGAAGGAGTATCACTTCTACATAAGTGATGACAGGTGTCACGACTTGGATTTTGTACAACACAAATTTCAAATGTTCTACAATCACTTGAAGGATAATAATATACAAATGGAACAACATTGGATTTGGTCTAACGGTTGTGCATGGCAATTAAAAAATGTCTGTGTCTTCCAATGGTTGTGTATGCTCCACAAAAGGCACAAGGTGCCACATATTTGGAACTATTTTGAGAACGAACACGGAAAAGGTGAACATGATGGAGAAGGTGTGTGCATCAAGACTACATTACACATGCAAGAAATGAATTTCACAAATGTATCACTCATCCGAGATGCAAAAACCATCGTTGAATGGTGTTCTTCAGTCATGGGGGAGGGCGCAAGAAGGCAGGAAGATCATTCAACCAAGAAAGCACATGTACATAGATATTTTTGGGAGGTGGTGGATGTAGATCGATCACAGTTATATGAGTGCAAGACCATCCAAGGAACTTGTGCATTTGATTCAGTTAGAACGTCAGACAATGCTATACTTGAAATGTGGACAAGGAAACTCTCATGTTTGTTTTCTCCATGCACTAGTGGTTAATGGGATGAATGTGAATCCCCGGATTGGGTTGATAGCTGGGGTCGTGTATCACTCCCCATTGGTTGACGAATAGCTATAGAATTATCCCAGTTGGAGGAGGACCAATCAATTATTTCACCAGACTATGACCACATATCAGATCTCGTACAACTAGGTTCGAATAATATTTTTGATATTTTTGACAACTAGTTGTGTCTAATTAGTTGACTGAAACATTGGCACTATATTTTCTCCAGGGCACATATACGCAGTGGTTTCCCCGAGACGCAATGCATGGCGCACCGACTATTTGCTGGCACATTGCTTAGAGGGGAGGAAAACCCTAAGGGGAGGAAAACCCTAAATGTCCCATTACAGGACTCTGAGGCCAATGATTTTCTGATTGGGTCAATGGTTATAAAAGGAGAATATTTGAACCAGGTTTCCCACTCAGCAAATAGAAAAGGGTATACATATGAAGATTATAGACCAAGTGAGATTGTATACCATTATACAAACTTATTTATTGGCACAAACCTCCAGCTGCAAACAATGCCAAGGAAGAACTCATCAAAGGAACGATACTTATTTTCTTACTCCGAGCACAAAAGGTTAAAGGAAACCCTTGTTATTCAAGGTGATCTGGATGGTCTATTCGAATGACCATGGGTAGGTAATCTTGTATGTGGTTTGCATGTTTTATTGTGTACTATGTTTTAGGTATGTGGTGTACATGTATTCTATGATTTTGTTTCGTGGTCTCATTGAGTATTGACATTAATATTTTGACTATTGCAGTGAGACATTGATATCTTGATAGATTGATAAATTGCATAGAATTTCTACAACTTGATAAATTGCACAAGTTTCGTCTGCATCCTCATGCTCACGATCATCATCACCATATCCATGCTCATTATCACTATACCCATGGTCGTTGTCGCCATAACCATGCCACCATGAACATCACCACTGTGGTCTTCCTACCCATGTTGTCACCATCACCATACCCTTTTTCACTATAAGATTCTTATCCATCATCCACACAAATATAACCGTTAGATACCTAATTTAGAAACCTAGAAACCCATACCACAAACATAGAAACCTAATATAGCCTTAGAAATCTAGTCTACCCTAGAAACACAAATATAACCTTAGCAACCTAACCCATAACAATAGAAACCTAGAAAGCATGCCAAAAAACCTAGTCACAATCCTAATATATATGCATGCCAAAAAAACAATAGAAACCTAATCCTAATATATGCATGCCAAAAAAACTTCATATATTCATGTGCATCCACGTGTATCTAAACCATTGTGCTACAAATATGCACAAGAGTCCAAGAAACCATAATTTGTATTCTAAACCCCTTAATGCATATTAAACAAAGATTTTATTGATTCTAGGTGTGTTTCATGGATATTGAATTTGAGAAGTAGCATTTAGGAAACAAAACCCTTGTTGTCCTCCCTTAACCTTGGTAGACCTAGAGACCCACTCTTGGTTCACAAGTAACGTAGTCATGGTACCCATATCACCCTTGCAAGTGATAATTAACATACACATGTGGTTCAAGGGCTCGTACATGATGCTTGATCCTAAAAATACAGGTTTAGCATGAGAGGCTATTGTTTCCATATCAGCTATTGTAAAGGGCTCAAGACCCATCCATGCTACTAAAGACCTAATACCCATTAAATAATCCCCAAGAATGAGAATTTTTTATGGATTCTAGATATTTTTCATGGGGATTGAGCCTAAGAAGTGTCACTTAGGGAATGTGCCCCTTGTTTTCCTTACTTACACTTGGTACACCTCGAGACCCATTCTTGGTTCAAAAATAACATAGTCATGGTGGCAATAACATCCTTGGCGGTGATTATTAACCTATATAGGTTTAATGTGGTGCTTTGGGGACTCATAAATGGTTCTTTCAAATGATAAGGAAGGTTTAATACTTGATGCTCTTGTTTCTCTCCCCCAGATAGAGTTAAGGACGTGAGACTTATCCAAGATGCCCAAGACTTGATCATGGTGTTCATATTCAACTTGAATTCCAAATACTCCTTGGAGAGGGATTGTGTCATGGTGATTGAGCTCAAGAATGTTAAGTTTGGAATTAAATCCATTGTCCCCCCGACCATATTTATTACTCAAAATTTATTTATGGTGCACAAAGCCTACTAATGGAACTTGTATCCCAGTTATATTTTAAATACCCCCTACACAATTCTCATTTTCTAATTAAAGGACTTTGCCAATGCCCTTAAGATTTAGAAAATTTAATATGATCATTCATGAAGGTTGATCCTATGAAGTTATCTTTAGGGCCTTAGGTTGTTGGTTCCCTCCTCTAGGCATGGTCAAGGACCTAAGTATATTGTTTCCCTTCCATGATCATGGCCAAGGCATGAGTACTCATATGTGGAGTAAAAAACATCTTATTGGAACCTGTATCCAACTAGGGTTTTTCTCATTTAGAGGTAAAGAATATTTTTCATTAAAAGGTCAAATTCATAAAAAGATTGCATGAGAGTTTATGGACAATGCGCTCATGTTGGTTTCCCCCAAACACACTTTCCAAAAATTACAACATTCAATTTTGTTGCTTGGTTTGGTTATTATGCGCAAGGATGAATTTTCCATCTCTCCTTGAGACACTTGACCTAAATGCAATTGGTGGCACGAAATGAAAATTGTGCATTGAAAGGACATGCCATTAGTTGCAATACATCTATTTTAGTAGGTCCAGCCTCCCCATTCAATCATAGAGGTTGAACAAATTTTCTCTAGAGTTTAAACGAGCCTAGAAATCCTAGCAAGACATTGATAGCTTGATAGATTGATAAATTGCATATAATTGGTACAACTTGATAAATTGCACAAGTTTCGTCATGGATTTCTTATTTTGTTTTTTTTCTCCCATCTAAGTAAACCATAATATCTCCATACTCGTGCCCATTTTCATGCTCACTATCACCATCACCATCTCCATGCTCATTATCACTATCCCCATGGTCATTGTTGCCATCACCATGCCACCATGAACATCACCACCGTGCTCTTCCTACCCATGTTGTCACCATCACAATAGAAACCTAATCCATAACAATAGAAACCTAAACCATGCCAAAAAACCTAGTCCAAGAAACCATAATTTGTATTCTAAACCCCTAGCCTAGAAATCCTATCCTAGAAACCCTATTTTGTAGCCTAAACCGTAATTTGAATTCTAAGCCTTAGAAACCCTAGTTTGTATCCTAGAGCCTATTTTGTGTTCAAAATCCTAGAAACCCTAGTTTGTATCCACTAACTATCATTGACCAATCGCTAATATCAATTATTCATTGTCATTGTTTCCCAAATTGGACCTTCACCATACATTAGTGAATCAATATGTGATTTGTTTGTGTGAGGGATTTTTTACTTGGTGTTCAACTTGTCTGGAAATACCCCGTTTTAGTTGAACACATGAACTCTCACCAAGCTTTCTACCATGGTAATGAATCATCAATGCATGATATTCCATAACCACTTCATCCATCTTAATGTCGCCATCAAAAAACACTTCATCCATCTTAATGTCATCATCAAAAAACATTTTCATCAGCCAGTCTCATTAGCTATCACACTTCCTTCATCTATTTTTTGAAGAATCACAACAACCAACCCATGGAACCCTTCCATAAGCTAGAATTATATGTTTTCATGAAACCCATCTACCCCACTAAAAAATAGAAAAAATCCTAAGATCGAGTCTACAGGAACCAACTAGGAATTATTCTTACAGAAATCCTCAATAATCCTCCCTACTTCGTATTTGCACCATATGTACCCTAAATTATTTTTATTTTTGAATCACAGTTAATCGTTAGTTTAAAAGGAATTAAGAAGGCATCACTTTCCTTTAGGTTCAAAAATAATCTAAAGATAATAATGACATCAATTTTAATATCCCTTTGAACTCAATGGGAACTCGAATGGATGGTAACAATTACCCTTTAAAATTATGAGAATAGTCATCTTTATTATTTTGTTGGATTTTCTCCTGTATAGCCATATGTAGGTGTCCTTGAAAGCCTTTGGGGTGTGAGTTTAAACGGGACATAGAATGGTGGTATTTGCTCATATCGAAAAACCGTCAACTCCGTTGGATTCAGGACATCGATATAGTTCTAGGGGTGCCCCTCTCCTTCGGTCCCATAGCTCAGGTGTCATATTTTAGGTCCATTTTGGAAACTAGGGTTTTGCTTAGTAAGGGACTGTGCAATTTTTGCACATAGGGGTCAAATTTGCAAAATCATCGATCGAGGAATTATGGCTAGCATTCCCATCTGGAACCTTCCTAGACACACTTGCAGGACTTCCTGGAATGCGGTTTTGTTACACGGTTGGAATTATATGCCCCCGGTAGGTATCCAATAGGTGTTCCTGAAGGCCTTTGGGATGTGAGTTGGAACGATCCATAGAATGATGACCATGGATCGTATAGACAAACCGTCGAATCCGTTGGATTCTGGACATCGGGATAGTGCTAAGCGTTCCCTTCTCCTCTGGTCCCATGGTCCAGGTGTCATCTTTTAGCTCCATTTTGGAAACTAGGGTTTTCCTCAGTAAGGGATTGTGCAATTTTTGCACATAGGGGTCAAATTTGAAAAATAATCGACCGGGGAATTATGGCTAGCATTCCCAGCTGGAACCTTCCTAGACACACTTGCAAGACTTCTTGGAGCCTAGTTTTGTTGCACGGTTGGAATTCTATGCCCCCGGTAGGTATCCAACAAGTGTTCCTGAAGACCTTTGGGATGCGAGTTTGAATGAGCCATAGAATGATGACCGTGGCTCAGATCAAAAAACCCTAAAATCCGTTGGATTTAGGACATAGTTATAGTGCTAGGGTTTCCCCTATCTTATGGTCCCATGGCTTAGGTGTCATCGTTTAGGTCCATTTCGGAAACTAGGGTTTTGCTCAGTAAGGGACTATGCAATTTTTGCACATAGGGGTCAACTTTGCAAAATCATCGACCGAGGACTTTTGGCTAGCGTTCGCAAATGGAACCTTCCTAGACACACTTGCAGGACTTCCTGGAACCCAATTTTGTTGCACGGTTGGAATTCTATGTCCTCAGTAGGTATCCAACAGGTGTCCCTAAATGCCTTTGGGATGCGAGTTGGAACGAGCCATAGAATGATGAATGTGGATTGGATCGACAAACAGTCAAATACGTTGGATTTAGGACACCAAGATAGTGCTAGGGGTGCCCCTCTCCTCCAGTCCCATGGCTCAGGTGTCATCTTTTAGGTCCATTTTGGAAACTAGGGTTTTCCTCAGTAAGGGACTGTACAATTTTTGCACATAGGCATCAACTTTGGAAAATAATCGACCGGGGACTTATGGTTTGCGTTCCTAGCTAGAAACTTCCTAGAAACACTTGTAGGACTTCTCGAAACCCAGTTTTGTTGCATGGTTGGAATTCTATGCCCTTGGTAGGTATCCAACATGTGTCCTTGAAGGCCTTTGGGATGCAAGTTGGAACAAGCCATAGAATGATGACCGTGGATCGGATAGACAAACCGCCGACTCTGTTGGCTTCAGGACATCGGGATAGTGATAGGGGTTCCTCTCTCCTCAATTCCCATGGCTCAGGTGTCAACGTTTAGGTCCAATTTGGAAACTAGGGTTTTCCTCAGTAAGGGACTATGTAATTTTTGCACATAGGGGTCAACTTTGCAAAATTTTGATTTTCATTCTAGAACTAGAAATTCAAAGAGTTGCAATTAAACCTAACACACTACACCCTTGGTATATTTCTATGTCCTTAGTGTGCCACACCATTTAACATCTCCTTAGTGTTCCACTATATTTTCATTTTGAGTAATTAATGTCATTTTTAAGAATTCAAAGTTCCAAATAAAATATGGAGGTGATGTTTCATTGATGCTATCCCTCTGATCCTTGCTAGATTTTTTAGATCAAAGTCACCATGAACCTTTTCCATCAAGTTATGGGGGAATAATTTCCAAATCACAATGAACAACCATTACATCATTATTTGTATCAATCAAGTACATTCCATTTTAAATACATTTTCATATGAGGATAATCCATCCTTTTTACAAACATATGACCATGAACATCTTATTTTCCTTCATAAAAACAACATTCTCAAGGAAGATCATTAAACTAGTTAGGTATTTCATTTTCCATGGGTTCTGTATGATTAGGTATTTCAAACACATCAAGCACATGCAAATTTCCATGTTTCTCATGATCCACCATGTCATGAGAATCCTCCAAGCAATCTACCATATGACAATTTGAAACATAGGAGGAAGAACATGTATCTTGCAACCTCTCAAGAAGTTGCTTATTTTGAATTTTGAGCTTATGACTATCCTCATTATTCTTCAAGTATGCATCATGTAACAATTCATTAAGCTCAACCAAATTGTTTCTATCAAAACGAAAAGACATGAACTTACCTTTGATGTTGCACATTGCTCTTTCAATCTTCTCCATGTCTTCAAGGAAGGGTGTCTCCTCCAATGAAGTATCTCTCTAACAATAATTTGACACCAAATCTTGAGTGTCATGGAGAGTCTTCAAGACGTCTTGAACCTTCTTTTCATCCATCTTTAAGGACCCTGCAAGAAAATGAGGTTCTTGCAAATGAAACTCCTCTTCTTCTTCCTTCTTGCTTGGACCAACTTCATGAAGCTCAAGTGGTGATGGGGAAGTTGATCTTGGTTCTTCTTTAACTGCTACAAGGTCTCCATATCCATGGTAAATGGAACTTTGGCTTGCAGCAACACATTCAAAAGTGATCTCTATGTCACCAACATAGAGGTGTGAGCACCCATCAGTAGGTACTCCTTCACAGTTCAAGCATCCATCAATAGATGCTCTTTGATCCATGTCCAAAGTAGAATGTGTATCGAAATATTTTCAATAGTTTCAATGGAATATTATTCATGCTCATGTGATGTTTCTTCATATTTTTCAAAGTCACTCGGGAGTGAATTTCGATCCTCTTCATGTGATGCTTCTTCTGCTTCACCACCTACAAAACTAGGTGGCTCATGGGTCTCCTCCTTTTCACTCAAACATATATGATTTGATGTCCAAGGTATTTTGCAAGAATGGCATAGACCTTTCTTCACTAACTCCACATATTCATTATTGAGCCTATATCCAAACACCCAATTGACCAAGTCTTCAAAAATAATGGCCTTCTTTGTCTTTCCCATCAAATCAAGATATCCTTGATATTGCTGAGGCAAAGTTGGGGAGAAATATTCCATCCCAATATTTTAGGATAGAATGCACCTCTATCTTCCAAGATGAATATGAGCATCTTATCTATCTATCCATGCACCACATCTTTGACTCATTTTAACTTCCATCTTGATGATTCATTTTCCAAACACTAAGAGGGATAAAAATCCTCTATATTCATCTATGATGTTTTGCACCCTATGAAATGTTGCACCTTGACGTATTTTATCTCTGTGGGTACTTGGTGGCCACCCTCATCTTGATTGTAGATTCATAGCATCCAATAAGCATTGAGAAAAAAACCAATGGTCAGCTTTGTTTGATACCCATACCATAATAAAGATAAGTTTATAAGGAGTTAATAGCGAAAATGTTAAAACACATTAAAGAGAGTTTAAACATATAATGACATATGCCTATCAATTGTTCATTTAACATTCATATAAGAGAACAAATTATCAATTTGCATTGAAAAATATTACCTTAATTACAACAGAAAAAATAATTTAGAAGTTATTTATATCATTTTACAAATGAATTTTTAAAATGAATGCTTTTAAAATTTATTGGGCCAAGTGATGACTAAATTTATTAAAGAAATATATGGAGATTGGTGATTTTTCACTTATTATGTCCTTGTCTAGACATACATTAACAACCTCCTCACACCTATCATTTCGCGGATATAATAAACTAGTTTTTTGCAATTCTCCCGATCAGAAATTAGGAATATTATCTCCAAGGTTCCAACTTTAATTATGTTGATTTTCAACTTTTTCCCAAATAGTGGCTTATGAAGGCTTATTGGATGCTCTCGTTCAACAATAGTGGAGTGTGTGTATATTTCTAATGTCCATTAAAGGTGTGCAGCTGATAAAAGTGTTTATATTCCACTAATATATTTCCCAAATCACATATGATATAAAATTGGAAACTGGTAAAGATACTAGGAACACTAGTTCAATTTTGGCCACACTGAACACGAGGTTTCCAACTCTTCCCAAACAATACCAAAGAAACTCAAATTATCACAATATCAATTTAATGGACTCAAATAGTCTCAAATTAAACTATATGACCCACTAATATAATCCAAATAACTTCCAAAGAAGTATGAAATACATCCTCTCAAGACTAGTGAGAAACTAGCTCGATTTCCCCCACATTGGAATACTAGTTTTTCAACTTGACCCAAACACTTCCCAATCAGCCCAAGTCTTCCCAAAAAGATCCAATTAGACCATGAAACTCCAAAATCAACAAAAATAACTTAATAATAGACTTTAGGGAGCTGATATGAAAATTTAATACACATTGTCTTAAGATTGCTTAACCATGCTAGCAGATTTGCACATAAATCACCCATAAGCTTGAACATTGAACACCATATGATAAACATATATGTAAATATTTATTATGAATGTATGGAGACAGTAAATATACTTATTACAACAATATATGGCTCTTAAGGAAGCTCGAAATCTAAGAAATATAGAGATAGAAAAGTAGTGGTGCGCCCCTCCACCAGAAGAGATGCTGAATAGAGTAGCTTTAGTAAAATGATGATATCTCGGGCATACATAAACCTTTTTGAGTGAAAAAAAATTGTTTTCCACTATAAATGATGCTCTGAATGCAATGGAATATGTCTCACATCCCAGAAATTCTCATAAGTATCGAAACCAGAACCGTCATTCCGTCCCACCAACATCGGTCCAATTTCTAAATCAATAGAAAGAAAATCCAAACGATATAAATTCAACCCCACTACTATATATGAACATATAACCTGAAATAAATATCTCTAGATAAATATGAAAGTGATTTCTCGCCTCAATAATCAGTTGCAATGAAGCACAATGAAAATATTTGGGTGATCTCCTCCTCTCTACTAGCTTGGGTGGAATCTTTCACCACCGAAACTAGATCAATGGAAGGTAAGGTAAAACCCACCGTGCAATGGAAAATCTAATCTCTACAAGAGTACAAAACAAAAACAATGATCCAAAAGCTCTTTCACTTTTGTCTTCATCCCTTTTATAAATGTTCATGGAGCATTTCCCCCTCATTCTAGAATTCTCTCACAAATATTTAATAAAATATTAATAAATGTTATTTTTATGAGAGAATGACACATTGGGACCCATTTAATTCCTCTCTAATTTATTTGGCCAAACAATAACTCCATCTACCTTGGAAATTCGAATTTGAGAGGCTTAGCTTGATTTTGGGGAAGCTACATTAGCATGTGGGCCCACCCTTATCCTCTAGTGCCCTCCTTGTCTAAATTTAGGACCTACAACATGTCATAGGTTGTCATAAGTTGTCATAGGCTTTCATAGGACCCGATTCTTGTCATAAGTTGTTATATAAGTCACATGTTGTCATAAAATCTGTCATTGACTAAAAATAGCCCCGTGACTCTTCACCTTCCCCATGGGAGTTACTTATCCTTCCAAATTCGAATTCCAGGATGGTGCCATGTGTAAAGGAGGAATATTCCCTCACGTGGACCCCACATATCCACTTATGCACCCCAAATTCCAACTAGGACCCATGCCACTTCATTTTGGAGCAATTAATGATTTTCCCTAATTTGTTGGCCTATTTTCCACCATAAATTTTGAATTTTGAATTTTCATGATAAACTATAGGCCTTTGGGTTAAATATCAATATTTTATTTTTCCCACATAACCCTTAGGAATTGGATAGGCCAACTTAATTGATTATCTAAAAATTATTTAATTGGGGACATTACATTTTTGTTAAGTTATGGTTTCATTTAGGTGATAATTTTTTTTAAATAAAAATTCATTTAGCTCAATTTGCATTGATTATGAAGAAATGTCTTGTGCCTCATATTTTGGATTGGGCACTATGGAAACAGACCAATTTCATCCTATACATTGTACAACTATTAACATTGCAGTGATATCTAGAGTTGCGATGGTTCGCCTACAAGCTTGTATGTGTGCTAATACATTGAAGTCAAGAGTTGTGGTTGTACATCCAAGAACATCATAATCATATCAGTTAAAGTAATGCCATACTACTAGGATGGACTTGATTTACTATGCCTCGTAATTGGAAAGGTTGGTGAAAGATCACAACTGTTGATTCTCTTGGCGATAGAAAATAACATTGGCATGAAATAATCATGTAGCGTAAGAACCAGTGCATCCTTGTGAGCAATTCATGAGAAATGTGGTGGTTGCAATGACAAAAAGATTAAAAAAAATGAGTGCATAAATCGAATGGGTGGAAGAAGGACCTTAATCCCATTATGCGGTAACAATCGCTTGAGAAACTGATTCTTTGGATCTTCTAGGGGAGAAATGACCAAGACTGAAGACCATCTCATGGCCCTCATCCTTCGACCAAACCCATTCTAACAATCGGTGCCAACCATTATTTCATTCCATACTTGTTGGGTCTCCTTTTTTATAGGTTAGTTGATTTCTCTTTGAATAATTTCTTGTGGCATTTTTGTTTTGGACAACGAGGGTAGATAGAGGAAGACAGAAGGGAGGGTTGCGACACAGTGGAGTTCGTATGTGCAACAAGGAGTGATTTGGAGGGGGGCGGGATAGGAGCTGTGAAGGGGATGTTGGGGGTCGAGGTCGGGGTGGTGAAGAGGACATTGGAGGTCAAATGAATGGAAGCATCTTAACTATCTATCCGCCTACCACATCTTTTACTCATTTTATCCTCCATCTTGATGATGCATTTTCCAAACATTTAGAGGGAACAGATTCCTCTAGATTCATCTATGATGTTTTTCACCCTAAAAAATATTGTGCCTTGGAATATTTAATTTCCGTGGATACTTAATGGGAATCCTTGTCCTGATTGTTGATTTGTAGAATCCAATGGGCACGGAGAAAAAACAATCTTAAAATTTGTTCAGTACCTATCCCATTATAAAGATAAGTTTTCAAGGACTTAATAAAGAACATATTAATTTTTTTTAGGAGAATTTAAAAATATAATTGCACACAAGTATCAATTCTTCCTTTAAAATTCATGTAATAGACGAAATGACCAATTTGCACTGAAAAACCTTGGCTTAATTAAAACGGAAAAAATAGTTCTTAAGTTATTTATATAATTTTACAAATGATTATTTAAAAGGAAGGATTTTAAAATTTATTGAACAAAGAGATGATTAAATTTACGAAACAAATATATAAAGATTCTTGATTTTTCACTTAGTATGTCCTTTCCTCACCTATCAATATCAATGTGAGGATACAACAATCTAGTTTTTAGAAGAATGGGTTTCTGGATTATCCACGGTCGACATTTTTAGTGTCGACGTTTCAAATCCTTAACTGGATTCATCCTCATGACAAAATATGGAGAAAAGAGTTGCTCTCGAGGTGAATAAATACAGGTTAGGTATGCCCGTTCATTTCAAATACCATCAATACTAATGACAATAATATATCCCTCCTTATTCTTAATTAAAATATAAAATGAGAATGAGAATATTTAATGTTAATAACACTCACTGTTATAAAATTATTCAATAATAATCATTATTATTAATAAAATATCATTATTAATAATAAAATGATAATAATTGCTAAGGTTGTCATTATAATGTTTGTAATTCATAAAATTATTAATGTTAATAACACTCATTCAATTCATCATTATTAATAATAAAAATTCCTCAATAATAATCATTATAAAATAACCTTGTCACAATAATTCATAAGTATTTGTCATTCATAAATTGAAAAGTAAAGGAAAGGATAGGTTATTGTTTAGGATTAATAGTCTTATTGGTGTTTGTTCAAGCTGAGAATACTTATTAATTTTAATAATAGGAATAGTGCATGTGATTTTTATTAATATTACTAAGTAATATTATTAATTAATTAATAATAATAATGACAAGAAGATGAGAAGGAAGGCCTGCAAATCATGCCTGGTTTTGTCTATTACCTTCTTTAATGATCAGCGATAGCCATCTTTCACTTATTTCAAGTCCCCCATCTCTATTTAGGTTGTTCAGGTGCTTCATGATTTCCAAAGCTTCTCTCAGCCTTCGTTTATAGTAGTGGTCTTCTACTGCGAGCAGTTCCATGTTTTCCAGGAAGACATGGTGTGTCATTTTGAGAGAGTGCTCAGCGGGTGTGGAATTATTTGTCCTCTACTTCCTTTTGTCATCTCCATGTTCCTTTATCCTTATTTGAAATGAATGCCCTGTCTCCCCTATATAGCTCCTCCCACAGGAAAAATCTACCTTATACACTCCTTTATATTGATGCCAATCAATCTTGTCTTTCACCGACCTCATTTTCTGTTTAATGGTTTCCATTGGCCTGAATGATGTCCATACTTCTTTCCTCCTCAATACCTTTGCAATTCTATCAGTTACTCCTTGGATGTATTGGAGGAAGGCCTTAAGAGTCTTTCTCTCCTTCTTATGCTAAGTCCAGTTTTATGCTTTTGTCAGTTCCTTATTGATGTCTCTATTCTTATATCTTAGGATTCTAAAGACAAAGGTCAAGTGGTATTTTTCTTTTTCAAGTTGTTCCTTGTCTGATATGCGGAAAGCTCTCATGGATAAGGTGTTGATTACCCCAATTTTCTGATATGGATGGTGATGTGAGTGAGCATGAAGGTATCTCTACGACTGGGTTTTCTTTCTGTAGACCCCATGGCTGAGGGTTCCATCATTATTTTTTCTTATTAGTACATCGAGGAAGGGGATGCTCCCATTCTCCTCCATTTCCATGGTAAACTTTATGTCTTCTGAGAGCTGATTAAGATGTTCATGAAATTTAATAAGCTCGATAACTCTGTGTGGCCATCTCACGTTGGTGTCATCCACATACCTCTTCCATCTTGTGGGTTGTAAGGGGAATGAGTGAAGAGCCTTATTCTCGAAATGATCCATAAAGATATTAGCAATAATGGGAGATAAAGGGGATCCCATTGCTACTCCATTGGTTTGTTCATAAAATCTGCCTATAAAGCTGACGAAAGTAGACCAAAGACATACTTCTGCTAGTTTTGTAGTTTCTGGATCCGCAACTTCAAATATTACATGTACTGCTTCAATTAGGGGGATTTTGGTAAAGAGACCCACAACATCAAAGCTTATTAGCAAGTCACGTGCTTCCAATTTTTCCTCCTTAATTATCTTTATGAAATCCCTGGAGTATTTTATAAACAGATCTGTTTTCCCCACAAGTGGACTCAATAAATTTGTTACATATTTTGCGAGGTGGTAGGTTGGGGATCCAATTGTGTTCACAATCGGCCTGAGAGGAACCCCGTCCTTGTGTATCTTTGGAATGCCATATATTCTGGGCGTGATCTTGGTACAAGGCATAAGGCGTTTCTTAACTCTTTCTTCTAGTTTTTGTTAAGGTATGTTTTGGTGTAGGTGATATTTTTTTTAAATAAAAATTCATTTATCTCAACTTTCATTGATTATGAAGAAATGTCGTGTGCCTAATATTTTTAGTTTTTATGGTATGAAGAGCTTGTATCCATGCTAATGCATTGAAGTCAAGAGTTGTGATTGTACATATGATAACATCATATCATAATCATATAAGATAATGTAATTCCATACTACTAAGATGGAATGGATTTACTATTCTTGGTAGTTGGAAAGGTTGGTGAGAGATCAATGCCGTTGATTCTCTTGGTGATAGAAAAAATCATCAACATGAAAGAATCACATAACCTAAGAATGTGAGCAAATTGTAAGAAATATTTTGGCTGCAACGACAAGAAGGAAGAGAAAAAATGGGAATGTGTAAACCGAATGAGAGGAAGAAGGGTCTTAATCCCATTGCATGGTAGCAATGGCTTGAGAAACCAATTCTTTTTGCTCTCTCAGGGGAGATGATGACCAAACCTAAACATAATCTCATGGTCCTCACCTTTCCAAACCCCTTCTAGCCACTGGGGCCGATCATTACTTCATTCCATACTTGTAAGGTCTCTTTTTTTTCTAGCTACGCTGATTTCTCTTTGATTGATTTCTAATGGATTTTTAGTTTTGGACAATGAGGATAGATAGAGGAAGACATAAGGGAGGGTTTTGATGGAGTGGAGGTTGTGGTTGGTGCGAAGAATTGGAGATGTCAATATAAAAGTGGGGGTCAAGGTTGGGGTGGTGAAGAGGACATCAAAGGTCAAAGTTGGGAGTCAAATCAATGGTGAAGATGACTAGATCACTAATTGAATGGTTGGTAAATATTATTCCTGCCCCACGCTTCCAAGCTTGGTTGTATCTATGTTTCCAGTCCCCACATTTCCACGTTTGGCTGCATCTAATTTTCCCATCTCTCCTTTCTTCGTGCTCCTTTAACATTGTGCTCCCCTCCATCGGCTCATTTCATTTTCAATGGATAAGAGAAGCCAATTGTGATTTACACCGATTATATCAGTGCAATTTGTATTCCATTCCTCTCTCGTTCTAAATTGTCGGTTATCCTCCTTGGTCAAAATTGCAAAAAACACAAATTCTCTTCATCCGATCATGTCAAATCTTGTATCCTCATTAGGTGACGACCATTGGTACAACGAAGGGTTTGTTCGATTGATGATCTAACCGTGCCATGTGGACTACATTATGATCTCCATTGCTGCAATTATGATTTATCGACATTACACTGAATACCATCTCTGCAATTATGATCGACCAATGAGAAAAAACTGTGGCGTATCTAATATCTCAGATATGGAAAACAAAATCAACTAGAACGACCTCGATAACTCCGAGGGAACCTCTTTGCAAATAAATATTTTCATCTTCACGATTATTATTTTCATTGTAGAGTTTTATAAATTTACACTCCTTGCTTTAACTCTAGAAACAAGCTAAGTGTTCTTGTAAAGCCCCCTCCAAGATTCGCATTTAGCTCTAAATTCCCACATAAAGTATTAAAGTCTGAAGTATTTTGAACCCGTTATATGTTATCAATATTTTGTCAATGTGGGATTGCGTGGGCTCAAATAAAATAGACACCAAAAAGCTTAAATCAACCTCCCCAACATAAAAGAAAATGTACTTTACTTTTAGTGAGTCACTTTCCATTGCTAAATAAACCTAGGTAAATTAGAGTGTAAATTTTTTAATTACATTAACGAACATTCATAAACAATTAGGCTAATTTTCATCTCATTCAAAATGAGACATAATATGAGAGCACTCATTTCCATTTAAAATACAAAATATGGAAGCACTCCTTACTCCTTATCGATAAGGTTTGTCCTTGGTTTTTTCCATTTTAATTATGGACTAAAGTCAACATTGATTAAAGTCAACTCTGGATTAAAGTCAACTACTGATTCAAGTCAACATAGATTAATGTCAACTATGGATTAAATTCAACATGGATTAAAGTCAACCTTGATTAAAAAATGTTAGAAAAACATGGACTAAAATAGGTTAGAAAAACATGGATTAAGACAGGTTAGAAAAATATGGATTAAAGTCAACATGGATTAAAGCCAATGTTACATAGATTAATGTCAAATATGGATTAAAGTCAATTATGGATTATAGTCAACTATGGATAAAATTCAATGTGGATTAAAGTAAACTATGGTTTAAATTCAACATTGATCAAAGTCAACATGGATTGAAGTCGACAATGAAGAATTCAACTACGGATTAAAGTCAACTCATATTTAAAGTCAACTATGGATTAAAGTGAACCAACCTTGACCATGAAGAAACCACAGTCAACCAACTATGGTATAAAGTCAACTATGGATTAAAGTCAACAATGAAATAAAGTGAATTATGAATTAAATTCAATAGTGGATTAAAGTCAATTATGGATTAAAGTCCACCAACGTCAACCATGAAACAATTATGGATTGAAGTTAACCATGGATTAAATTCATGTTGGGCCCAAGTTGAGATAAAGTTGTGGAAGCACCTTTTTGAGGCAAGCAGGGAAAGCTGAGCTGAGCGCAGCTCAGAAATACAATTTTGGCTAAGTATTGAGGATGATGCAAAGTTGCGCGCAACATCCAACTTTTGACCAGATTGCGGAGTTGCACGCAGCATCGAAGTTTTGGCCGTGATGCGAAGACCAGTACTGCGCCGAATCAGTGTTGCGGAGTTAGGAGGCCACGTGGAGCCAAGAAAGCGGTGTGCTGGACAAGTATCAAGTATAGCTACCGGCTCGACCGGTAGCAACCATTTTTGGAAAGATATTCCAGGATTTTCGAGCGGCGCATGTAGGAAAAATAGGAAGGCGGCCATGCGTGGGTTGCTAAGGAAAGTGAAGTTTGGAACGCTTAGAAGGTAAAACCGTTAGAGAGAAACAGTTCGACAGAAGCATCATGTAGGCACGCGTGCGACAGGAAGGCCGATAGCGACAGAATGAGGACGTGGAGATCCGCCATGATCAAGCAGACGCTACCAGGAGCCAGCAAGTCAGTTTGGAAAACCGACGCAATTTTGGAAACCCTTTGGGTTTTGGGTTGTAGGTCTTCGACATTGTACAGACATGACCTTCGGGCATGATCTATTTAAGAAGACATTTTTGTATGGGATGGGGGTTGGTTAGTTGATTGGGGATTAGAGTAATCTTGAGATAACCTTTTTGTATTGTAAAATCTCTCTGAGCTGAGAATATTATAAAGGCTCTGCAGCTGTGTGCGCAGAGACCTAGCCGAGAGAAAGGAGAGTCTGCAGCTGAGTGCGCAAACTAAGAACGGTTGCCCCATCCCCTTTTTAAAGATATATATTACCAACCGTTCTTGTGGACGTAGCTTTCCATCCGGGGAAGTGAACCACGTTAAATCCTGTGTTATGTGATGATGCTTATGAATGGATGACTGTCTATATTTTCTGTAGAATGAATGCTTGAATGTTTCCTTGCATGTTGTAATATGAGAACTTTGATATGCATTTACCAATAGGAGAAGTTTGGGAATGATATGCTAGGTTCCACGGAAGCAGATGAATGGAAAACATTTCAATTCTATGTTAAGGTCGTGAATCAGCCACTTAAGTTTAAATACTTTCTTAAACACAGTGAAGGAACGTAGCACAGTTAGTCATATCTATCATTTCAGTTCACATTGTAATAATCCAAGTTCTAGAATGAATGCTAGAAAGATAACTAGTAAGTGCCTGAATGAATGGATGAGTGATATTTATTTTAGTGCCTTAACGTTTCCGAGATCTTCCAAGTAGAGGATAAGTGTGGGTAATTCGCAGTTCTAGTAGAAGATTCGCAGCAGTAAGAAACCCTTAGTGAGGTCCGCAGTGTTGCCTCCACCGCGCAGTACTGCTCGTAGCATAGATCCTGTTGCGTACCACATCACTTTGCCCCACAGTGCACTCCTTCTGTCCTGTGCTGTGCAACTTGTCCATATAAACAACTCATCATTTACTATGGAAACTTGATTCCGCAGTACCCCATAAGATACACCTCGGGTGAGACCTCAACCTGCTCGCAGGTTGTTTCCCAAAGGGCCGTTGTGAAGGGGTTTTGTTGGTCAAAGGGAGAATCGCAAAGAACCTGGGTCTAATTGGAAACATCTGGTCAGATTAAGCCAACAAATGGTTTCATTGCTGCGCTAGAATCCATGATGAGTTGCAATCACGATGTGTGAAGAAGAATATCAGTTCCCCGAAGGATCTGACTATTGGCATCCTGAAAAGACAGAAATCCAAGCTTGGTGGGCTAAGACCATAAGTGATTTTAACAGACAAGAAAATAGACATTCGCGTCTAAGCGACACACAGTGGTCGAATAGATATCTGTTGGACGACATTCATGAGATATTTTGGGCATCCTTTCCAAACGAGTTGCATGCATGGATCTCGCAACTCGCAGAGAAGAAAAACTGTTTCCAAGGAGGAGTTCCTACAGAGTGGACTCCCGAGCTCACAACGCAGCTTAAAGCGTTAGACAGCCCATTGTCACGCGCAGTTGATTATTGGGTCGATCATATGCTAGAAGGATTTGTAACAGAATTTGCTGTAGACACACTCAATCCTACAGCCAAGAAGAAGCACATTTTTTCAGAGGATTCCAAGGTAAGTTTTTGAACAATCTTAGTCTATACATTAAGATGCTGTTAGCTGAGAAAGGTGTTCTAAGAATGCAGTAATATGCTTGAAGTTTGTCATGATAAACAATACATATATTGATTATGACGAAGAGACACATACTCTTAGAAGTGGTAAGAGATATAAAATTAATAAGAATCCGGAAGGCCCTAAACTTCATATAGATACTGAGATCCCCTGCGATCTTGATAGCGAAGTTGCACAACCATTTACCCTTGATAATTTGCCGGCTACACAAACCACGCCACCCTTATCGCAGAACCCACCCGCTACGCAGCCCACCCCGCAGAAGACTTGGCCTAGTCCATCTCTCCCAATAGTCCCATTTGTATTTACTATGCAGATCCCTTTACAGCAGCCACTCACTAATCTCGACGCCCCACCACCTAATAGCACAATGGAAAACATTGATATGAAACTGCCAATATTCAGAGGAACTGGCCTAGAAGACCCTGATCAACATTGGTTCCTTTGTGAAGCCGTATGGAGTGTAAGACAAATCCAGGACGATGCCGTGAAGCAAGCATAGCTCATCACCACTTTCAGGGATAGAGCGCTACATTGGTTTATGAAATACTCTACCGTACAGCCGAGAACCCTCGCATAAATTAAATTCGCACTGGTGGCGGAGTTCAAGAAACCTAAGTCTGAGTCTCAGTGTATAACTGAGCTGAAGGAAATAATGCAGAGACCAACTGAAACGGTCTGGGAATTTGATTAGAAATTTAAGACCTTACTAGACCAAGTAAGTTTTGTTATACCACCATAACAACATAAAGAATGGTTCATTGATGTTCTATTACCTCATATCAGATTACCATTGATGCAGCAGAAGGTTCTATCCCAGGCAGAGGCCTTGGAAATTGCAATGAAGCTGGAAGCTTCGCTGATTGGGGATACTAGTTCTGGGATGTCTCAGATCCAGAACCAGCTGACCGCCCTGACACTTGAACTGCAAAGTATGAAAAATGGTAAAGAACAAAGATATGAACCTAGAAAGGAGGTTTGGTGTACAAGTTGTAAAGGAGAAGGTCATGACCGCGGGCATTTCCCTCTATTCCGTGACTATATTAACAGTGGTGCGCCTAACCCATTAAATCAAAATCAGGCCCCATGGTGTGAAATTTGCAGAACCACAGGACATAGACCTGAAGACTGTTGCCTCATCCATAAATATGTGAAAACTCCTAAGAATTTATATTGCAATTTCTGTAAATCAGTTGGACATGATGAATCCAACTGCCGCGCATATGAATTAATGAATGAAAGAAAAAGGGATATGGACTCAATGCGAGGCGCTGGTTTGTACTGCATACAAGAAGATACCCAGCCGAAACAAGAAAATGCACAATATGACCAAGGAGGATACAGAGGTCATGGTGGTGGATATCGTGGCAGAGGAAGAAATGCTGGTGTGGCACAGGGAAGAGGTCGTGGCCAAGTCATTTGTTATAACTGTGGCCAACCTGGGCATGTGTCTAGATATTGTGTTAACCCATGCACTACGTACAATTATTGTAAATCATTTGAGCATGTCATTGAAAATTTCCCAGTATTAGACGTGGAAATGCAGAAGAGAATACGAACAGAGGCTCCGAATCCAAACGTCCAGTGGATCGCAGTAGAAAATAGACCAGTGGATCCGAGCATCAATGTGGTCACGCGCAGTGGCGCTAAGATATCACGACAGAGGAGCGGAAGCTTCAAAATCATGGGAAGCACATACGAAGAAGGATCCCCTTGAAACAGTATGGATAAGGAAAGCTCCAGGAAAAGCACCCCCTCTTAACCTATAGAAGAACAAGGAGATCTTCATTGACGTGTGGGATACCTTTAGAGAACTAGTAGATAAGTCATCAAGGATCTCGCTGCGCAGTGAAACACTGCATGTTGAAGACATTCCGGCCATGTATGATAAAACAAGTACTGCGATAGATGTCCTTACTTCTGTTGTGCAGTTCTTGCGAAGCTGCATGAAGTTACTAAAAAGTGAAAAATCCATAGTAGAGCTCCAGAAGCTCATCAGCCAGTATGAACCTTAGATTGCAACAGAGACTCTAGATAGCGCTGTACATCATATAAGGAAGCACAAAAGAACATGCCGAGAGATGAGGCTTACTGCACAGATAGGAGATTTTGAAATGGATGAAGTCATCCTTGATTTGGGATCAAAAGTGAATTTCTTGACTAAGCAGACATGGCAGCAGATGGGTCGACCAAAGTTGCTCTGGTCACCTATCAAATTACGAATGGCTAATCAGGAGAAGGTCATACCTTTTGGCCGCTTAGCTAATGTAGTAGTTGATATTGACGGAGTACAGAGTCATGCAGACTTTGAGGTTATTGAAATTGTGGATGATAGTCAACCTTTTCGAGCAATATTGGGAATTGATTGGGCTATGGATAACTTGGATATCATAAAATTGAAGACAAAGAAGATGATCTTTGAAGGGAAGCATATTAGGGTCATTGCACCATTGGATCCTAAAGATGGTGATAGATACAGTGAGCCGATTCAGGAGGAATCCCAAGCTCAAGATTTAGACCGACTATACCAGCTGACTGCGAACAAGGAAGACTACATTAATCCTACTGCAGACGGTATGCTTAGCTGGCGATGTGACACTTCTTGTATATCTGACTCGGATACAGGACTGGAGAATTGGCAAATCCGCATGCATGAAGTATCAGCAAGAAGATGTGCGGAGGTTACGAAATCACTACGTTGGATCGAAAAAGAGGTGAGCCCTATTCCCACATATGATGGTTCTGCTAATGTTTACAGTTTCATAAGGGAATATACTGCAGCTATACCAGATGAGCATAGAATGCCAGCTTTAGTTATAGCATTGCGCGATACACCTGCCAGATGGTGGAATGCACATAAGAGAACATTGACCACTTGGGATCAATGCAGAACTAAGATGTAGATCCGGTTCACCGAAAAGGTTACTTTACCATTTGAAAAGTATAATGGACAGACAGACCCTAGTCAACACATTGAAATTTGTTCAAAGGCATGGGTGGAAAGACCACTTACAGAATGGGTACATTTATTTGTACATACATTGGATGCAGGTATCCTAGAAAAATGGTACCTCGACCTGGAGTTGCGCAGTGAACTCACTGATTGGGAGCTGCTCGCTGCAAACTTCCAGAAGGACTTCAGTTTTGAAGACGAGAATCCATTAATCCATGAATCATTACATCTAATCAAGAAGCGCATATTCCAGGATGATTGTCCTCATCAAAACATAACATTGCAGGAGTTTTTTGGGACAGAGTGCGTTCCTGCGCACCTACAGTCATAATGGAAGGAACATGAAGAGCACTTGATCGAGTGTTACAAATTAGCTGAAGATACCAATGATACAAATGAAGACGCTGAGGAGGACCCGCGCAACATAGATATACCAGAATCATAAGGCGCACGTGAGGTAGAAGGACCTCCGTTGGAAATCCCAGATATGACTGGACCAGTAAAAACACAAAAAGTGAACATTGGCACAGACAAAGAGCCGAAGTTCGCATCAATAGGAGATTATTGGGACGAACAGACTATTACAGAGATCCCAGATACCTTACATGAGTATCAGGAACTGTTTCCAACAAAATTTATAGAGATGAAAGGAATTTTGGGAGACCTAGGGGTCATGAAAATACCTTTAAATCCAGGTGCTAAGCCTGTCAAGCAGAGGCCATACAGATTGAATTCGCACTACAAGGAAAAAGTCCGCGCAGAACTTGATAAGATGCTAGAAGCAGGAATCATTGAACCAGTCGAGGAATCCGAATGGATTAGCCCCATGGTTGTTCAAGACAAGAAAGCAAAAGGCGAGATTAGGATTTGTGTGGATCTCAGAAAGCTGAACGATGCTTCCATGCACGACCCATTTCCTACTCCATTCACAGATGAAGTGCTTGATAACATTGGAGGAAATGAGGCATATTCTTTCACTGATGGTTTCTCTGGTTATCATCAGATCAGGATTGATCCTGCGGATAGGCATAAGACGACATTTGCTACAGAATGGGGGTCATTCCAGTACACCGTCATGCCTTTTGGGATGAAGAACGCACCTGCTATATTCTCTAGATTCATCGTCAGAGTATTTAAAGATTTTATGCACAAGTTTTCAGAAGCGTATTTTGATGATTGGACTGTATTTGGTCTATTGAAAAATCATTGCGCGAATCTACGCATGATGCTCATGAAGTGTCGACAGCATCAAATATCCTTGAATTTGAAAAAGTGTATTTTCTGTGTGCCTTATGGAATTTTACTTGGCCACATTGTCTATAAGCAAGGATTGAAGGTAGACCCTGCGAAGATTGCAGTTATTGAAAACTTACCAACACCAAATTTAGTCAATATGTTGCGATCTACATTAGGCCATACTGGATATTACATGAAATTTATAAAGGGTTATGCACAGATAACTGCAGCAATGGAAAAACTGTTGAAGAAAGACGCACCATTCATTTGGAACGTAGAATGCGAACAGGGTTTTGACACATTAAAAGAAAAGATGGTCACTGTGCCTATTCTAGTCTTTCCAGACTGGACGAAGCCATTCCATGTACATGTTGATGCATCATGTATTTCCCTGGGGATCGTGTTAGCTCAGCCAGGAGAGGGAGGTATTGACCACCCTATTGCATTTTCTAGCAGAAAGATTTCAACAGCAGAAAAGAACTATACTACTACTGAGAGGGAAGGTCTTGCGATGGTATATGCCCTACAGAAATTTAGACACTACTTGCTGGGATCGCACTTCCTTATGTTTACTGACCATTCTACGTTGAAATATTTGGTCAAAAAGCCAGTGTTATGGGGAAGCATATGCCGATGGCTATTACTGTTCCAGGAATATGACTTTGAAATTATTGTCAAGCCAGGTAGACTGAACTTGGGACCTGATCATCTGTCAAGGATCGAGTCAGGAGAGGAGCTGACGAATATTGAAGACAGTCTACCTGATGCGCAGTTATTTAGTATACAGGTTGTCGATTATTATTACAAGGATATCATTGACTTCCTAACCACATGGCTGGAACCCTAGGAATTCTCGGTCTAGGAGAAAAAACAGTTAGTGGTGTGCGCCACGGAATTCACTATAATTGCAGGTAAGTTATACAAACTTGGGCCGGATGAAGTCCTACGCATATGCGTACTTGATCATGAGAAGCCATTTATTCTAGCCAACACACACTTAGGAATCGCGGGAGGTCACTATGCAGGAAGGGCTACTGCACAAAAGATATTGCGCGTAGGGCTATGGTGGCCTACGCTCCATAAAGATGCCAAAGAACATTGCAGGAACTGTGATGTCTATCAGAGGACAGGAAAACCATCACGCCGAGATGAGATGCCATTGAATCCACAGTTGACACTACAACCATTTGAAAAATGGGCAATAGACTTTGTGGGTCCTATAAACACACCGGGAAAAAGAACGGGTTAAAGGTATATTATTACTTCTACGGATTACCTCACTAGATGGGCGGAAGCAAAACCAGTTAAGGACTGCAGTTCCAGTATTGCTACGCAGTTTATTTTTGAAGAAATACTCACCAGATTTGGTTGTCCAAATATTTTGATGAGTGACCAAAGTACTCACTTTTTGAACAAGACGATTGAGGCGCTTACAGAGGAATTCCACATTCATCATCAGTGCAGTACTCCATATCACCCACAGGCAAATGGTACTGTAGAGGCTTTCAATAAAATATTGGAGAATGCACTCACTAAGGTGTGCAATGTCAATAGAGATGATTGGAACCTGTGCATCTCATCTGTGCTATGGGCATACAGGACCACATGCAAGAAATTGACAGGATAGACACCTTTTCGGTTGGTTTATGGGCAGGAGGCTATAATTCCTATGGAATATATTGTCCCTAGTTTAAGAATCACTGCATTTACAGGGATGGCAGGCTACGAAGCCCTAGAAGAAAGATTACTACACTTATTGGGCTTGGAGGAAGATCGCTTCATCGCAGGCTTCCACCAGCAAGCTCAGAAGGACCGCGAGAAAGCATGGCATGATCTCCATATAAAGAACAAGTGTTTTCAGGTAGGTGATCTAGTCCTCCTATATGATAGCAAATTCATGAAATTCCCTGGTAAATTTAAGATGCATTGGCTTGGCCCATATACTGTGATACATGTTACTAACACTGGTGCAGTCTAGTTAGCCAATTTAGCTGGTGATACCTTGCCAACTTTGATAAATGGAAGCAGGCTAAAGCTATACCATGATAGCACTGGTTCGCAGAACCCTGAATAACGAGCCAAGGAAGGAAGTTCTAAGTGTCAAGTACAGTTGAAAGTGGACACTAAAAATGTAAAGGAGTTTGTACATGTATGATAAAAAGAAGAAGGTATGATAAGAAGAATGATCTATGCAGTGCGCAACACTATGAAGCTACGTGGAAGGAAAAAAAAGGGAAAAAAAAGAAGAAAAATATATATGTATAGTGGAAGCCGCGCAGTTCGAAATTTTTGGCACTGTGAAGTAGCCGCGCACGGTTGCAGATGGCTTGCCGCGCAGTTCAAAATTTTTGGCACTGCAAAGTAGCCGCGCAGGGTTGCAGATGGCTTGCCGCGCAGTTTGGCGCAGCACTCAGAGAAAAATAGTCGTTGCATGGCTTTTCAGAAAAATAGCCGTTAGAGACCGTTGCAGCAACCGCTTCAGCATTTAAAGAGAAGATAGCCGTTCTGAGCACGCTGACGACAGAAAAGACCGAAGGATCCGCTCAAATTCGCCAACAGAAACCACATTAATTTCTTATCTATCCATTGAAGGGCACGGGAGAGGGTCTACTGCGCCTATAAATAACACCGTTGGGAGAATTGCGGGCGTTACCAAGAACTTAGAATTTTATTGTGATTAACCTCTCTGAGCTAGTAGCCATCTGTATTCTATCTGCCTTAGCTGCTACCTCATTAGAGAATGTACGAACCTTCCTATAGAGAAGAAGAACTCACCATTGAAGAAGCACTGAGTATCTTTCAGCATGAAGGGATTTAGCAGTTAATGAAAAATCCAGTTAAGAAGGTCGCCGTAGAACAAGGTGAAGGATCCCGCAGATCACCAAGAATTAATCCGACGATGCAGGAAAAAGCAAAAGATAAAGGAAAATTCGTAACTGCACCTCGATCCAACATCATAAAGATGGGCTCCTCGGCACAGAAATCGCCAGTCTTTCAGACAAAACCTTTGAAGATGACACCCGAATATATCTCCCCGCGGGCACTGAATGCCCCTGTGTTTAAATTGTCCAAGAATGTGAGATACGACATCCCGCTGTCACCTATCTCAAAGCATGTAAACGTTGCTAAGAATCTGCTGGGAAAGATAGCAGATTGTAAATGGGAGGATTATGACCTCTTGGGAATGAATAAAAGAAAAATAGACCGCGCTGGACAAGTTGAATGCAGAGGTTAAAGCTCTGCCACCCAGAGAAAGGATGCTGAGATACAAGGAGATATCCAGCTTAAAGAAAGAAGTACAGGAATTATGAAAAAAGAGACTGAGATGGATAATCAGTCGCAGCAGCTCCTGGAGCATGCCATGGCGGTATCGCAGCAAATTGAAGATAAGTTATCAGAACTGTGCGATAACCAGGAGCAGGTGCAAGACCAAATTGGACAAGAAATAACTCCAACACTGCTTGAGACAATTAAACAGGTTGAGGAGGATACAAGAGAAGCAGTGGTGCAATTGTGCGGTACATATGACGCGTTCGTGGCCAAGTTCGTTCCACTGGTCGCAACACAAAGTGAGATAGCTGAAACAATCAGTGGCTTGGGGACGAGCCACATGTAAGTGTTAGGGGCATGTTGGGCCCAGGTTGAGATAAAGTTGTGGAAGCACCTTTTTGAGGCAAGCAGGGAAAGCTGAGCTAAGCGCAGCTCAGAAATACAATTTTGGCTAAGTATTGAGGATGCTGCGAAGTTGCGCGCAACATCCAACTTTTGACCAGACTGCAAAGTTGTGTGTAGCATCGAAGTTTTGGCCATGATGCGAAGATCAGTACTACGCCGAAGCAGTGCTACGGAGTTAGGAGGCCACATGGAGCCATCAAAGCAGTGTGCTGGACAAGTATCAAGTATAGCTACCAGCTCAACCGGTAGCAGCCATTTTTGGAAAGATATTCTAGGATTGTCGGGGTGCAGACGTAGGCAAAACAGGAAGGCGGCCACGTGTGGGTTGCTAAGGAAAGCGACATTTGGCACGCTTAGAAGGTAAAACCGTTAGAGAAAAATGGTTCAAAAAAATCAGCCTGTAGGCACGCGTGCGACAGGAAGGACGATAGTGAAAGAATGAAAACGTGGAGATCTACCATGATCAAGCAGACACTACCAGGAGCCAACAAGCCGATTTGGAAAATCGGCGCAGTTTTGGAAACCCTTAAGGTTTTGGGTTTTAGGTATTCAACATTGTACAGACATGACCTTCGGGCATGATCTATTTAAGAAGACATTTTGGATGGGATGGGGGTTGGTTAGTTGATTGGGGATTAGAGTAATCTTGAGATAACCTTTTTATATTGTAAAATCTCTCTAAGCTGAGAATATTGTAAAGGCTCTGCAGCTGTGTGCGCAGAGACCTAGCCGAGAGAAAGGAGAGTATGCAGCTGAGTGCGCAGACTAAGAACGGTTGCCCCATCCCCTTTTTAAAGATATATATTACCAATCGTTCTTGTGGACGTAGCTTTCTATCCGGGGAAGTGAACCACGTTAAATCCTGTGTTATGTGATGATGTTTATGAATGAATGACTGTCTGTATTTTCTATAGAATGAATGCTTGAATGTTTCCGTGCATGCTGTAATATGAGAACTTTGATATGCATTTACCAATAGGAGCAGTTTGGGAATGATATGCTAGGTTCCACGGAAGCAGATGAATGGCAAACATTTCAATTCTATGTTAAGGTCGTGAATCAACCACTTAAGTTTAAATACTTTCTTAAACACAGTGAAGGAACGCAACACAGTTAGTCATATCTATCATTTCAGTTCACATTGTAATAATCCAATTTCTAGAATGAATGCTAGAAAGATAACCAGTAAGTGCCTGAATGAATGGATGAGTGATATTCATTTCAGTGACTTAACGTTTCCGAGATCTTCCAAGTAGAGGATAAGTGTGGGTAATTCACAGTTCCAGTAGAAGATTCGCAGCAGTAAGAAACCCTTAGTGAGGCTCGCAGTGTTGCCTCCACCGCACAGTACTGCTCGCAGCATAGATCCTGCTGCGTACCACATCACTTTGCCCCGCAGTGCACTCCTTCTGTCCTGCGCTGCGCAGCTTGTTCATATAAACAACTCATCATTTACTGTGGAAACTTGATTCCGCAGTACCCCATAAGATACACCTCGGGTGAGACCTCAACTTGCTCGCAGGTTGTTGCCGAAAGGGTCGGTGCGAAGGGGTTTTGTTGGTCAAAGGGAGAACCGCAAAGAACCTGGGTCTAATTGGAAACCTCTGGGTCAGATTAAGCCAACAATTCAACATTGATTAAAGTCAACTATGGATTAAATTCAACATTGATTAAAGTAAACTATGGATTAAATTGAACATGGATTAATGTCAACCTAGATTAAAGAACATTAGAAAACAAGGGATTAAACTCAATTATGGATTGGAGTAAGTTAGAAAAACATGTATTAAAATAGGTTAGAGAAACATGGATTAAAGTCAACTATAGATTAAAGTCGACATGGATTATTGTCAACATTAATTAAAGTCAACAATGGATTAAAGTCAACTGTGGATTAGAGTTAACTGTGGATTAAAGTGAACATGGATCAAATTCAAATATGGATTAAAGTCAACATTGATTAAACTCAACCTTGATTAAAGTCAACATGGATTAAATCCAATATGGATTAAAGTAAGCTATGGAGTAAAGTCAACACAAATTAAGGTCAACATGGATTAACATAAGTATGGATTAAAGTCAACATGGATTAAAGTTAGACATGGATTAAAGTCAACATGGCTTAAAGTCAGCTATGGATTAAAGTCAACGTGGATTAAAGTGAACATGGATTAAAGTCAGACATGGATTAAAGTGAACATGGGTTAAATATAAAATAGATTAAAATGAACCATCAATCAATGCTCATGTATGGTGAAACATAGTCAACCATTAGTACCATACTCGATTACAAAATTGAAAAATGAATATTTATGTATTTATTTTTATTTTTATTATTCATATTTGTATTGTTTGTATAAATCATTTAAATTATATTATTGGTAATTATTTATTTTCTATTTATTTATATTATTTATTTTCTATGCCTTAATAATAATAATCCACCATTCCTTCTCTGCATGTCGACCACTTTTCAATGTGTGGGCATGATTTATATACGAGTATATCAACCACTTTTAAAAATGTGGTCATGCTAGTGTATAAATTATGGCTAATGTAAATAGAAGATGTATATTAAAAAAATGATGAGAACAAGATGAAATAATACAATTTTTTGGTCACTATAATTCTTTAAATATGTGTTTTATTGTATGGGGGTTCAAGCTCATAGTGCCAGTGTATTGTGAGTTCTAATTACATTGGGGATTGTAATATTGTCTTTATTTAAGTAAATTCATAATCTTCCATTTCCACTTCTTTTTCCAATTCTTGGTGTTGAATTTGGTTAGTTTCCACATTGGTAGAAAATTTGCAACAGAGAATACAACATGCAAGTGAGAGCACTAAAATTAAAAGCTAGGGTGAAGAAACATGAGAGGATGGTTGGAAATGATATGATTATATCCATTATTACATATATGGGCAAGGTTGACTTATAAAATTCCATGTGCTTATATCCACTATTACATATAAAGTCAAGATTGACTTATTTTAAATGAAACACCAATCAATGCTTGTGTATGGTCAAACATAGTCAACAATGAGTACCATAATCAATTACAAAATAAAAAATGAATATTTATGTATTTAATTCATTTATTTATGTTTTTATTATTCATATTTGTGTTTTTTTTTTGTAAGTAAGAATTTTTTTGTATTATATATAAAAGAGAGATTAGATCCATTCAAAACATGTTGAAGCTCTATTAATCTTCTACAATTCTTTGCTCTCAGGCCGTACATATTGAAAATTGCCATATGACTGTCCCACCCATAACATAAAACCAAAATTACAATTTCGGTGGCAATCTACCTTCATATAATCTAGATTACGCAAAACAACCCATACAATAATACTTCTAAACGTTCCAAGCATAAAACGAACGGACGAACTGTAGTGATAGAAACCATAAAAACACCTCCTATCCAGAAAAAACGAACCCCGATCCCAGAGAACCGTTAGCAGAATGTAGGGTAGGTTCGGAAAGCGACCTTGATGATTCCCGTCCGTCGGAGACGTCTGATCAGCAGGAAAATGGATTCCCATGTATTGCATCATGAAGTCCAGCTTCCGGTGCATTTCCTTTGATTCTGCTTGAAGAGTATGCTACCACTGTTCCATCGGATCCCCTCCCCTGGTCTTCTCGATTTGCTCCCAGAGAACATGCCCCATCAAATTCTTCATAACCCAGTATAGAGAAATTGTCCGCTCGTAAAGGCTGAGGTGGGAAGCGTTGTTTCCCAGATCCATGACCCAATCTTCCACTTTCCGACACTCCTCGAGCAGGGTGTCCTTGTCTAAATTTTTCCATAGCTGTTATTCCACCCCTTAAATTTCCTGTTGCACAGCCGAAGGTAAATTCAATTCAAACATTTGGGCCTCCCACCTATATTTCTTTGCACTTGGGAAACTTTGTGACCCTCATACAAAGGAATATCTTCCCTCTTCTGACTCAGTCGTCGCCCGTATGTAATATTCTTACCTTCCTCTTGACGATGGCCCTCCATTTTGTTGTTTCCATGCACTTATCCTCTCTTTGTGAACATAACAACTATGGCCAAGTGCATGCAAAGAGGAGCCTTGCGAGGATGTCTGAATCAACCACCTTTCCATTCCGAGCAAAAATTGACGTCGTACCTTCCATTAAAATGCTCTTGTTTCGTAGTCCTTTGGAGATATATTCCAAGTGGATGGTTGGATATTCCACTTCCTTTGATCATAACTACAACTGTGACCTCAAGCTTTGAAAAGACTGAAAATACGCCGAAGTAAATGTTGATTAAGGCCCTTTTTCCTCAACCTTACACCTTCAACTTTTTGGTGGGTGTGGAGAACGTCACGTGGCTGGGCGAGGGCCTTCCCACTGTCGTGATTCCTCCACTTCATAATATCATGTCATGTATTGAAGCATTATTTAGTTGCATATGTCCTGGGAATTCTCAGCGTTCAGGTCTGCCCAAGAGTTGGCATAAATGGAATTATGGTTTTCAATCCTGAGGTTAGCTAGAAGGTCTGCCAGCTTGTTTCCATTTCTTTTGACGTGGTTGAAGGTAAGTTCCATCTTCGGATGTAATATCACCTCCAACTTCTCTAGCCTCCCTTTTGACCGCCGGGATGATGCCACCTTGGAGCTCGACTTTCCATGTTGGATCTCAATTTCCATGTGTAATATTACCTTATAGTATCCTTTGACAATTAGTGGGGTACAGTTTTGAATATATTCCATCTGTATTCCATAGAATAAACCCTCCACTTCCGTTTCATTGTTGGAGTTCGTGCCAATGAATCCATTTTTGAAACCTTGCATTTCTCCAAGATGGTTTCTGATAACACATATGAATCCTGCAAGACTGGGATTTCATTTCGAAGCACCGTCGAAGTTGAGTTTGAAGAAACCAGCAGGAGAGGGAGATCAGAATTCTGGGATAGAACTTGCCATGGATGTCCTTCCTTGTCTCCCGAAACACTGCATTAGCCCAGATATCCTCCAGGCCTTCAGGATTAAGGACTCTAAGGCATTTGCTTCCCAATCTGCAGTTTCCCAAGATTTCATTTTTCACTATTTCGAGCATCTTATTCCAGATGGAGTTCCAGACCTTGTCTTCAGTTCGAGATTTCTCTTGGAAATTTCTTGAGTTTCTTTCCCCCATAATTCCCATACCATAAAATAATAAAAAATTTGCCAGAGTCGATTAACAATTGGGTTATGAAGCAAGTCATTTGTACACTCATAGATGGTCTGGTCCGGGTTGTCTCTGTGCCTGTCTGATCTTCTGAAAGTAATTTCTCCTCGGTCCCATAAGTTCGAAGCAAAAGGACACGAGTCAAGGAAGTGGTCCAATCTTTCTTCCTCATTATTACACATACAACACTATTAAGGGCCTTGAATCCCTCTCTTCTGAATATTTTCTCCTTTAAGGATGCAACATCTGATTACTAACCAAATGAAGATGGAAATTTTAGGCCACAATTTTGCATCCCATAGCTTCTTCCATTTCTTATTAGGAGGTTGGTTATTATGACCCGTCCATATTTTATATGCTTCCTTGATGGTGAAAGTGCCTTTTGGTTCGAAAACCTATCAGAGTTTATCCTCCCCCATGTGAATCCTGATTATTTTGTTATTTAAGGTTTCTTCGATTCTGTCTACTTCCTCCTCAAGACCAGGTTGTTCACACCAATCTCGAGGTACCCAAACCCTGTATTCTTTCTATGTATCTGATTCTTCCCAAAGATCCTTAACTAGTATTTTTTTTTAGTTGATACATTCCTGATTGTAGGTGACCCATATCCACCATATCTTAGCCCCACTCACATAATTGACTTTTTCTAGATCTCGGAAGTTGAGACCACCTTGCTCCTTAGGAGAGCAAGTAGTTTCCCATTCCACCAGGGCCCATTTCCAATGTTCATTTGAACCATTCCACATGAATTATAGTTGAATGTTCATGATTTCCTTCAGGATTGCTTTCGGGGCCGCTAGGGAAAAGAACAGGTAAACAAGCATAGCTTGCAAAACATCTTTTACCAATACTAGTCTGCTTGCAAAATTTAGAGGCCTAACGGTCCAATTTGAAAATTTTCCCCTGCTTTTGTCCATTAATTCAAACCATGAGCCTTTACCCACCTTTGAATCAACCAGGGGGACTCCGAGGTATTTGGATGGAAGGGATCTCTCTTGGAAACCCAGGATTCGACAAATGTTGCATCTAGTGATCCTGGGGATATTAAAGAAGAAGACTTGGGATTTTTGTTCGTTAACTTCAAGAACCGAAGCTTTACCAAAGTTAGTTAAACATAGTTTGATCTTCCTTTCCTCTTAGACTGAAGGTTTCCCCATCAACATAGTATCATCAACGAACTGCTGGTGTGTTTGACGATCTGCTCTCGGATGAATGAGAAGCCCCTGCATTTCTTGGTTACCTTGCATAACATTGATTCTTCTGCCTAGTCATTTTTTCCATTATTATGAATAAGAAGGGAGATAAAGGGTTTTATTGTCTAATACCTCTTGTTGGTTTCATTAGACCCGTTGGGAATCCATTAAGCAGAATGGAGAAAAATCCTGTAGAGATGAGATTCATAATCTAGTTGATCCAGTCTTCCACAAAGCCAAAGGACCTGAGCATGGCCCTCATGAACTGCCATTTGAGTTTGTCGTAGGATTTATCTATGTGAATTTTCAACATCATCCTCGAGAGTTTCTCTTTTTTTAGGGAATGGAGAACTGAACATGAACATGGATAATTCCATCCATGATTTTTCGTCCTTTGACAAACCCTAATTGCTTAGGGGAGATCAGAGAAGGGAGGATGGGTTTGAGATGGTTGGCTATTACCTTGGTAACAATTTTGTATATTACATTGCAAAGGGCTATGCGTCGAAATTTTTCTGGGGAGTCCTCCCCCTCGTCCTTGGGGATAAGAGCTAAAAAGGTGGCATTGAAAGCAGGGAGAATTTTCTTAGAGAGTCCAGAAGTTTCCACAATTTGCCAAACTCCCGTCTTGATGAGGTCCCAAAAATGATGAAAGAAGTTGGCAGTGAAGCCATCCGGTCCTGGTGCTTTACCATCAGCACTATGATCTTAACTGAGAGAACAACATGTACAGCATATCAAACACAAGAGACAAGAGACACAAAGCATTTCACCAGGGAAAACCAAGAAGGTGAAAAACCCCGCAACATCCTTAGAGATAGAATAAGCACCAATACAAAGATCACCAAGATGAAACCCCAAAACAAGAGATAGTCTCCTAGCAGCATCTCCTCCTCCACTTGTGCGCACTCCTCCTCTCTCTCACTAATGCGAAGTGAGTGAGTGTGTGAATGAACAAATGAGAGAGTCACACTCTCTATTTATACTTTACTTCACTTGAATTTTAACTCTAATTAGGTCGGCCCCAACTTAACCACTTAACATAATGCTAACAGGGCTGACCCCACTTGGGCGGTCTAATAACCCATCAAATATAAGTTGCGACACTTACAATATAACTTGCGACACTTGCAAGTACAAATGACGACACTTCCAATCGGAGGAATAATACATCTCTATTGGGGATACAATAAAGTACAAATGTAATACATACAATAAATAAGTGAATATCTTCCGAAGTTACAAATACATCAACAGGGCTATGGGTCAAAATTTTCTTGGGGAGTCCTCCCCCTCATCCTTGGGGATAAGAGATAAAAAGGTGGCATTGAAAGCAGGGAGAATTTTCTTGGAGAGTCTAGAATTTTCCACAATTTTCCAAACTTCCGTCTTGATGAGGTCCCAAAAATGATGAAAGAAGTTGGCAGTGAAGCCATCCGGTCCTGGTGCTTTACCATCAACCATTTGGTTCACTGCTTCTTCAACTTCGAGCAGTGTCATTGGTTTCAAAATGAACCACCAATCAATGTTTATGTATGGTCAAACATAGTCAACAATGAGTACCATAGTCAATTACAAAATAAAAAAATGAATATTTATGTATTTAATTCATTTATTTATGTTTTTATTTTTATTTTTTATTATTCATATTTGTGTTGTTTGTATAAATAATTTAAATTATATCATTTTTAATTAATTAGTTATTATTGTTTATTTGTATTATTTATTTTCTATGTCTTAATAAAATAACAATAATAATAATAAAAATAATCAACCATTCCTTCTCCCATGCCGACCATCAACTAGCACAACCACATAGACATACATCAACCACTTGTCAATGTGTGTCCATGGTTGATATACCCATTTATACACCACTTTTAAAAATTTAAAAATGTGATTATGCAAGTGTATAAATCATGGCTTATGTAAATATAATAGGTATATTAAGAAAACAATGAGAACGATGAATTATGAAACAATACAATTTTTTGCTCACTATAATTCTTTAAATAGGTGTTTTATTGTATGGGGGGTTCAAGCTCATAGTACCAGTGTATTATGGGTTATAATTAAGTTGGGGATTGTAATATTGCATTGATTTAAGTAAATTCATATAATCCTCCATTTCCACTTCCTTTTCCAATTTTTGGTGTTGAATTTGGTTAATTTCCATATTGGTAGAAAATTTGCAGCAGATAACACAACATGTAAGTGAGAGCATTAAAATTAAAGGCTAAGGTGAATAAACATGAGAGGATGGTTGGAAATGATGGATATGCTCATACGACTAACAAATCCTTTGGGGTATCGTTAAAAAATTAATAAAACCACACATTTGATTTATTTTGGTTTTATATTAAATCTTTTTTTCCAAAATTGTATATATTTTGGCAACTTCTTAGCAATTTTCTATTCTTGAATTGTGTATTCAAAATTCTAAAATTCCGCTTGCTTATATCCACTATTACATGTATGGGCAAGTAAGCCTTAGCTCCAACCTCAAGAGTACGAATCCATTTCATTAAATATCTAACCTTATTTTTTTAAAGGTTGGTAGTTCCGTGATTGAAGTTTAGTTCAACACCCATTGAATGTTCCCTGGATGGACCTTATACTCTGTTGAAACTAGAGAGAGTGTTGATAATTGCATGGTTTTCAAAATCTCTTTACCATGTATCCTTATTGCACTTAGATGTCCCTTGGTAATGCTGCCTCCTATTCTTGTTGACAACATAAAATATCAAGAATTTTCCTAATATTCATTGTTAGTCTTGTTTTTGGCAAGCAATAAATAAGAAATCAATCAATTTAGAAAAAGCACACCATCACTTTCAATGCTAAGGTTAGATTAAAAATTAAGGTGACCTCCATCACAATATTTTAGGATAGAATGCACCTCTTGCTTCCAAGATGAATATGAGCATCTTATCTATCTATCCATGCACCACACCTTTGACTCATTCTAACTTCCATCTTAATAATTCATTTCCAAGCACTGAGAGGGATCAAATTCCTCTATATTCATCTATGATGTTTTACACCCTATAAAATGTTGCACCTTAACGTATTTTATCTCTATGGGTACTTGGTGGTCACCCTCATCTTGATTGTAGATTCATAACATCGAATGAGCATGGAGAAAAAACCAATGGTTAGCTTTTTTTGATACCCATACCATAATAAAGATAAGTTTCCAAGGAGTTAGTAAAGCACATATTAAAACATATTAAAGAGAGTTTAAAAAAGATAATGACATACGGCTATCTAACATTCATATAAGAGAACAAATTACCAATTTGCGTTGAAAAATATTACCTTAATTACAACGGAAAAATTGATTTAGAAGTTATTTATATCATTTTACAAATGATTGTTTAAAATGAAGGCTTTTAAAATTTATTAGGCCAAGAGATGATTAAATTTCTAAGAAAATATACAAAGATTGGTGATTTTTCACTTATTATGTCCTTGTTTCGACATACATTAACAACACCTATCAATTTGAGGATACAACAATCTAGTTTTAGTTTTTGTTTAGTTATGGTTTCGTTTAGGTGATAGCATTTTTAAAATAAAAATTCATTTAGCTCAATTTGCATTGATTATGAAGAAATGCCTCGTGCCTCATATTTTGGAGTGGAGTGGGCAATGTCATCCCAAACATTGTACAACTATTAACATTGCAGTGAATTCTAGAGTTGCTATGGTTCATCTATGATCTTGTATGCGTGCTAATACATTGAAGTCGAGAGTTGTGGTTTTACATCCAAGAGCATCATAATCATATCAGTTAAAGTAATGGCATACTCATTTTAGCCTCCATCTTGACGATGCATTTTCCAAACATTTAGAGGGAACAAATTCCTCTAGATTCATCTATGATGTGTTAAATTGCGGCTTGGGATATTTGATTTCCTTGGATACTTAATGGGAATCCTTGTCCTCATTGTTGATTCAAAGAATCCAATGAGCATGGAAAAAACACCAATCGTAAACTTTGTTCCATACCTATATAAGTTTTCAAGGAGTTAATAAAGAACATATTAAAACAAATTTAGGAGAGTTTAAAAAGATAATGGCACACAAGTATCGATTCTTCCCATAACATTCATATAATTGACGAAATGACGAGTTTGCACTGAAAACCCTTAGCTTAATTAAAACGGAAAAAATAATTTTGAAGTTATTTATATAATTTTACAAATGATTATTTAAAAGGAAGGATTTTAAATTTTTTTGAGCAAAGAGATGATTCAATTTATGAAACAAATATATAAAGATTTGTGATTTTTTCACTTAGTATGTCCTTGCCGGGACATACACTAACAACCCTCTCACACCTATCAATATCAATGTGAGGATACAACAATCTAGTTTTTCTTAAGGTATGTTTTGGTTTAGGTGATAATTTTTTTAAATAAAGATTCATTTATATCAACTTTCATTGATTTTGAACAAATGTCGCGTGCCTCAAATTTTGGAGTGGGAAATTTGGCAGTGGGTCGATATCATGCTAGACATTATATGATTATTAATATTGCACTAAAGTTTTGAGTTGTGATGGTATGCCTAAGAGCTTGTATCCCTGCTAATGCATTGAAGTCGAGAGTTATGATTGTACATCCGAGAGCATCATAATCATGTAAGATAATGTAATTCCATACTACTAGGATGGAGTGGATTTACTAAGCTTGGTATTTGGAAAGGTTGGTGAGAGATAAGGCCAGTGATTCTCTTGGTGATAGAATAAACCATTGACATGAAAGAATCATATAACCTAAGAATGTGAGCAAATTGTGAGAAATGTTTTGGCTGCAACTACAAGAAGGAAGAGAAAAAATGGGAACGTGTAACTCGAATGGGAGGAAGAAGGGTCTTAATCCCATTGCGTGGTAGAAATAGATCGAGAAACCAATTCTTTTTTCTCTTATGGGGGAGATTATGACCAAACCTAAATATCATCTCATGGCCCTCACCCTTCCAAACCCCTTCTAGCCATTGGGGCTGAGTCACAGACCATTACTTCATTCCATACTTGTCGGGTCTCTTTTCTTCCAGCTTACACTGATTTCTCTTCGATTGATTGCTAATGGATTTTTGGTTTTGGACAATGAGGGTAGATATAGGAATATAGAAGGGAGGGTTGTGATGGAGTGGAGGTTGTGGCTGCAACAAGGAACGCATTGGAGGTGCGAAGAATTGGAGCTGTGAATATGAAAGTGGGGGTCGAGGTTGGGGTGGTGAAGAGGAAATCGGAGGTCAAAGTTGGGAGTCAAATCAATGGCGAAGAGGACACTAACAGTTGAGAATAACAAAACAATGGTGCAAGCCAATCCACAACAAATGACATGGATGGGAAAGGATCGAGGCTTCAGTGGAAGTGATGGAAGCCACAACTATGGCTATAATGCCAATTTAAAGTTGAAATGGTGGCATCCAAAGCTATGGCTATTATTCTAATGGACAATACGTCCACACCCACAGACAATCTCACTTTGAAGGGATATTTTGCACCACGATCATCTTCTTTTGAGACATAACATTTAACATACCATTTAGGTGGGGCATACGACCTTGAGAATGGGAATTGATAAGCAATTGTTTTAACATGAGCAATGGAAATGGAAAAGTGGACGACTCAATACTCTTCGACCGACCATTTTTATCCTTGAACTTGCCGAGAGCCACAAGTTGTAACAAAAACTTGCGAGTATTCATGGAGGTTGTATTCACGCTGATGTTTAAGCTTCGACCAGAATACTGTGTATCAAAGGGGGATTCAAGTTTTCTAATCAAGGCAAGTTTTATAACCTAAGAATAAGAATATAATATTAATCGAGCTTGCCACCAATTTCGGTCGAAGGTAGGGATAAAGCAATCATGGAAATCCAGACGTCGGCATAGAAATTTCATGCTCAACATATTAAATCGAGGGATCACACTATGCGTGCGTCTAAAACACCGAATTCTCCAAGCGCTGGAATTGAAACCACAGAGAAGTTAGAGTGGGATGCAAGTTGCTGCTTCATATGTGACATGGGACGATTGAGAACTGTGTAGAGCATATGCACAAGATGCATAGATTTTTTATTCCTCATACTAAATATTTGAGAGATCCTCGTGGATTACTAAGCTACCTTGGGCTCAAGGTATTTTAGAAGAAGATATATATATCATATTTCATTTCTCTTTGAACTTTCCATTGGACAGTTTACTTAGATTTGGCTCTTATTTTTCTGCTATCGCAGGTGACCAACGATTTCATGTGTTTGTATTACAATGAGAAACAACGACCATTTTCAAGTCTAGAAGTTCTTAGGAAGCATATGATTTCTAAAAACCACCGCAAAGATACACTATGGATATGGAGATGAAGAAAGAGATAGCGATCTAGACCAATTTTATGACTACAACAACAGGTATTCTATGGTTTCTTGTATTATATCATTCGTTTGTTTGGTAGGATGTTTTTTATTTTTCAACTTCTTATTTGTGATGTCATGAATGACTGCATTGTTCATTATTATTGATGTTATGGTTGGACAATTGCATGGGCAAAGGTGGGATGCAAATAACAAATCTAGATGCCAATATTAGGTTTGAGTTAGGTTATAGAGGTGCCGAACTGGTAATAAAAACAAAGTATGAGAATGGATTGTCAAGCAAGATACTTGGTTGTCATGAATTTCTTCGCTATTACCATCAGAAACCACACCCAACAGTTGAGAGAAATGAGTCTCTTTATCGTGTATTAGTCCAGTGTAGGAATAGAAGCATACCTTTGGTGGTTGTGCAACAAAAAGAGAGGTGCCATGCATTCCAGAAAATACGAAGTTCTGGAGTAGAGAAAATGCCAAAAAAAGTACATATGAATAATAATTTATCCCAGCTCGCATTTAGCAACCGTCTAGCCAAAAAAGAAAGGCGCGATAAACTAGAAGATGTAAAATCTAAGCACAACATATCTATGAAACAAAGACAATAGTTACTAGAGATGCATGTGACAAATAATATGTCAAAACAATGATGCAAAAGGTTTGCAGCAGTTCATGCATTATCATAAACTCATGAGATGATTACAATGTGTAACAATGGCTACAATAAGCCAAGCAATTCGAATTCCAGAGAGGTAATTCGAATTGAATGCATGAGAGTGGCTTACTTGGCAGTTGACACCACTCGACACATCAGTTAACCAATTAACTACCATGGAACTGACTCTAACAGACTCTGAAACTGTCTAACTTAGTCTAACTAAATCCAGAACTCAATTGAATGCCCAAAAATAGGGGAGGGCGCCTTTTTGTCTGTAGTTAACTGAATATTAGGTGAAAATAACACTAGATGAAGTCAACCAGTGTAGTAGTCTCCAGTTGGCTGAATAAACAAATAAATGTTGTCATTTGGACTAAGTAGGGCGCTTTAGTCATGCAAATCACTCCCTGAATTATGGAGGAGGCCTAGTTAACTGATATTGATGGCCCAGTTGACTCCCCGAATGTAGGAGGAGGACCAGTTTATTGAAACTGTGATCTATTGATGATGTAAGCACATAATTGAGTCAAAATACTTAGGATAAGTGGCAAATTAAGCTGTGAAGCTCAAATAAATGATGTGTGGTTAGAAAATTATCCAAACCCCCCCCTTAAGAAAATATCATGTGGAAAAGTAAATAAAAATAATAAAAGGGCCCTGGCAACAAAGGCCATATGTCACCCAGTACAGAAATAATCATAAAAATGCTCAAAAAATATAGGTGATGAAAGAGGGGAAAACCTAGTGGGAAAGAAACCCCCCCCTCAAACTGAACAATGAAGGATCTAATCTGTCCTCACCATAGTGAAAATCACCCCCAATAGTGAACGGAGGTAAGAGAACTTCTTCTCAGTGAAGCTCTTGGTGAAGATGTTTGCAATTTGCTCTTCTGTAGGGAAATATTGCAGGACAATGTTTTTGTCATGCACACGCTGTCGGATGTAGTGCATGTGGATATCAATATGATTAGTCGTCTGTCTCTGAATCGGATCCGTCGAGATCTTGATAGAACTCTGATTGTCACAAAATATGACAGTAGAAGTGGTGCTACCAATATCAAACTCTGCTAGAATACCCTGCAACCAAACTGCCTGAATGCAAGCATTGACTGCACCTTAATACTTTGTCTCTGCTGAAGATAAGGCAATGGAGGCCTGATTTTTGCTTGAACAGAAAATAGGACCTGTGCCAATCATGAAAACATATCTAGAAGTGGACTTCCAATCAATTCTATCACCCTCCCAATCTGAATCAGTGAAATCAACCAAGTCAAGATCAAAATCTGCAGCATAGTGTATGCCATAGTGTCTCGTACCCTGCACATAGTGCAAGATCCTTTTGGATTCCTTCCAGTGAATCTCATGGGGATGTTGCATGTGCCTTGACACAACGCTCATGGCATAATAAATATCAGGCCTAGAGTGTGTTAGATACAAAAGACTACCAATCAACTGTCTGTATAGTGTAGAGTCCACCAACGGTGTAGAATCACCATCCTCAAGACTGGTTCCTAAGAGGAATGGGAATGCAGCCACTTTAAATTCTTCCATATTGAACTTATTCAGCAGGTACAAAGCATATTTTGACTGAGATATCATAATCCCATCAAAATTCGGAGTGATCTCAAGACCAAGAAAATGCCTCAACAAGCCTAAATCACTCATATCGAACGCTTGGTGTAAAGCGGTTTTTATAGTGTCGATCGAAGCAAGACTGCTTCCTGTAATCAATAGGTCATCAACATAAAGGAAAATGATCAAAAACTTACCTTCATACTTTTGTAGATACACATTTGTATCTGATTTGCATCTCACAAAATTTTGCGACGGAAGAAATGAATCCATCTTTGCATACCAAGCTCTTGGGGCCTGTTTTAAACCATACAAGGATTTCCTTAATCTGCAAACAAGTGTCAGATATGATATGTAACCTTTAGGAGGATTCATGTATTTCTATTCCTGATCATCCCCATGAATAAATGCACTCTTCAAATCCATGTGGTGCACCTCCTAGTGCTTGGATGCGGATATTGCCAAAACTAGGCGGATTGAATCCATTTTTGCAACCGGTGCAAAATTGTTTGTGTAGTCCACAACATGAACTTGTAAGAAACATTTTTCCAATAACCTAGATTTGTATTTGCAGGTTGAACCATCAGCAACAAACTTGGTTCAGTAGACCTGTTTGCATTGAACCAATTTCCTCTCAGGTGGAAGAGAAACTAGCTCCCATGTTGCATTTTTCTGAAGAGAATTGTACTCTTCATCCATGGTGTTATTGGTCAAATTAGCACTCCTCTGTCCATGACCACATTTCCATGTCGGTCACACAAAAGGAAAACATGGATTGAAGAGCTTACCTTGACCCTAGATGACCTATAGCTGAACTTTGCAATCATTTCCTCATAAGCATATTTCTCTTCCTATTTTAATGCATAACCGCGACCCTTATGCTTTCCAACCAATGGGTCAGCCACAGGTATTTCTACTGACAACCCGCATGTGTCAATTAAAAAGTTGCCCGCTAGATGCAAGTTAGGAAACCCGCGAGTCACTCCCTATTTGTCTTATATCAAAGTCGCGGGTGTCTTAATAAAAAGTTAAAAAATATATTAGAAACACAAATTGGCATTAGTTGAGGTAGGTAGTCAAACTACCCTAACTTCCGAACTCAACCACCTTTCGAACCTGCCCTCCTTTCCTTTCCATAAATATAATGGGAGGGGCTTGAGAAAGGGACCTTATGATCATTGGAGGAATTTATGCTGGAGAAATTCATAGTTAAGAGAGAGGAGCAGGAGGCCAAGGTTTGGTTACGACGGTGTCTGTGCAAGACAAGTATAGCTTTATGTACTTTCTGCATTTGTCAATAAAGATTTGGACATTCTTCCATTTCCAATAGATTTTTTTATGTCTATTGCAATTTTATTACAAGTTGATTTTATGTTGTCCTATTAATATCAATCTCTTATTTGTGGTCAAACTGGTTTGAGGAAGGTTTTATGTTTGTTTTGCAGGTTGTTGCATTGGAGAACAAAGGGAGAAAAGCTTGGATCAACCTTCTAGAATAAAGTACACATTTATCCTAACCCTAATCCTATTTGCTTAATAAAAATGTTTGCAAATCTTTTTATGTCTATCTGATAACCCTAGTATGTTGGTAGTCTTTCCCCTTCTATAACAATACTTTTCCTAACAACAAAATTGGCGAATCCACTAGGGAGCACCATCTGTTTTCTGCTTTGGGGACTCTTGTGAGTTTTCTTCAGTTTCTTATAACTTTTTGGTCTCTGCAGAGGTCTCTAGGGTATTCTAGACCCTTTTTACTTGACTCAGTAGGTTTTTATATCTTCAAATCTCTTTTTTTGTTTAATTTTTTAGAGCTCACCCGCGAGTTTCCTGTACTTAAAGGCGCGGTTATTCAGTTGCACTCGCGTGTTGCTTATATCAGTACCCGCAGTTATCTAGTTGCACCTGGGTGCTTCTGCATGTTATAGTCGCACCCGGGTGCTTCTGCATGTTATAGTCGCAAACGTTTCTTGAGACTTTTGTTTTTTGTATTAGGGTTTGGTCTTAGGGTTGCTTTTTCTAGATTTGGAAGTTTGTTTGTTGGTCTGACACCTGTTTAATGCTTCTGAGTGTTGATCTGAGTCTTTTTTATAGACAATTAAAGAGATCTCCTTTGGTTTATTGTGCTTGTGAAGTTACCCCTTACTTTCTATCCCATATTGTGTTTGGAAAGTGCTTGGATTTCATCCTCTTTAGTCACTGATATTCAGGAACAGACTGATCTTTGCATAAGATTCTTTGCTTTCCATCTTACGTATCAATTGTCTTTTCTTGCATTTTGTTTCCAAGCTTAAGTTACTTCTAGGGTTTCCTGAAGCAACTTGTTGGGTTGGTCTTTTTCAGTCTTGTGAAAGTTCTGATTGCTTTGGTTTTGGGTCATCTTCTCTTTATTTGCACTGTTTGATAAGTCTTGTTTGTTCATATTTATTTGTATTTCTTTCGTAGTTGAAGAAAAGATTAAATTTAAAAAAGAACTTTCCCTTTATAGCAAGAGTTGTCATTTTATTTTTGAAGTAGTTGTAGTCATTACACTATCATCTTTGAAAAATACAAAAAAAATTATATGTTTAGGTTTACTTTGCATTTCATGTTTTGAAAGATAAAGAAAGCTAGACAAATTGTGAAGTTTTTACATTTTACACATTCTTTCAGTTGCAACCATCACCACACAAAGCATTACCCTTTTGAGTAATATAGCCTTTAAAAAGAATCATTAATAAAATTTATTAGTGACATTTTCTTTTTTAGGATACACAAACTAACTAGTTCAGGTTAGAGTTTTGGAATATATCACTTTCAACTTTCCAAAACCATTCAATTTTCAAAATCATAGTAAGATTGTCTCTTAGGTAAATCCACTTTTGTGGAGGTGTGCCGGGAAGCTCTACTAAAACCAAAGTTAAGCACAAGGTCATGCGAGATTGGATTGTTGGGGATACCCCCCCTGCTTTTCATTTGAGCATACACCAGAGTTAATTCGTGTACAAGGATCCATTAGTGCCTTGTGTACTCTTGGATTTCGGGCTTTGTTACCCTGCCCGTGCATCTTGGATGGACCTGTGACTGTCCCCCCGAACTCGTTCTGCAATTGTGGTAGCCTTTAGTATATTTGACCTTTAGGGCTCTACACAGGTGACAGTGGAAGGGTATTTCCGTTCTACCTAGGACAGACGTGGGAGGAAATCCCTTGCAGGTATTTGGGAGGGCGGTTTGGTGATTCAAATGCTTGCACCCTTAGACACTGTGTTGTGGACCCCGGGTAACTATCCTTTTTCACTTTACTGGTTTGTTATGGGCCCTCATCATCCTATAATTTCCTTTGAGAGTTCATCTTTGTTTTCCTGGCCTTGACTACTTTAGGAAATTTTTAGTGGTGTGTTGTTTGTTCCTTGTTGTTGTAGTGGCCACTAGATTTAATACTTAGTTTATATTTTTGCAAGTGTGGAGGGATACCCTCTCTGTAGGTCACGAAGGTTGAAAAACATTCCTCCATTTGCAGTGGAGCCTCCACTGCCACCTCAGCGTCGCCAAACTGACTCACGTGGTTCATATGAACTCACGAGTATTACTGAACCCCCCATAGAACCTCACCTGATCTCTCAAGGTCAACCTATTCAAGAAACTGTTGAGGTTGAATACTTGACTTCTGAAGAGTTTAATACACCCTTCATCCCTCCATTAACTGGACCCAATGATCCTTTGTTGGAAAGAGTAGTTTCTCTAGGGCTTCCAGAGTTAAGTGTATATAGGTTTACACCTGGTTTTGGTATGGATAACATAGGGGATGGATCGGGAGTTCCTCATACTCCCACTTCAGCTATTATGTCAGGAGGTCTATCTCCTCCTCATTTTAACACATCCACACCGAGCTCACTGCAGTTTACTTCTGCTCCGAGCACTCCCTTCAGTTTCAATGTTGTTTCCTCAGGTTTGTCTATTACTCAAGGTACAATGACATCTATGCCTTTTGGATCCTTCGTTGGTCCATCCAGTGTTCCTTTTTTAGGAATACCCTCAGTGTCTTTCACATCTTCCCCCTTTGTTCAGCAATTCCAAGTTAACCCTAATTCTTCTCCGTTTAATCAAGGATTTCCTTGGTTTGGAGAACACATATCTCCTTCTATGTTGTTTGTGGGCTCAATTCCTACCTTGTCTACTGCATCTATGCTAGGTTATAAAACTAGTACAAAATGAGGAATTAATGACTAAAAAAATGACTAAAATTCAACTATAAACGACTATTTTTGAGTCGGTGACTAATAGTAGCCGATTTCCACTATCTTATAGCTAGTCGTATTTCACTAGTCATTAATTGGTTGACTTATTAGTCGTTGATTTAGTCATTGATAGTCACGGATTTAGTCATTGATAGTCACTGATTTAGTCATTGATTGCCACAATTAATGACCAAATATACGACTAAATAAACTACTAGATGATAACATATTAATGACTAAGCTAAATATGACTAAACATTAGTCGCGCTATAAGATACTGTAAATTAGCTACTAATAGTCGTATATATGTGAATTTATTCATTTTCTTAGTCACTAATTTATGATAGGGTACGGAGGAATCGAACCACCAATCTCCTACCTATAATTAGGCAGGTGTTCTACCATTGAGCTAGCAACCTTTAAGAAGTTGTTATTGCTTGACAATGATGATATTCAAACAAATTTTGCATCATTGATGCATACAAAATAATGATTACCAAGTTACTATAGATCCATAATGGCTTGTCAAAGTTGCAGATGGCGTGCAACTATTATCATGGTGCCCAAAATAAACTAACAAATCTTGGACAAATAAATCTATGACATAACTTCCCTTGAAAGTTTTTCACATGATATAAATTCCATTGAATTTTTTTAATGGAAGCAACAAAAAGCGTGGCATTGACATAAAACAGAAGAAAAGGGACATTTAAAGTGTAAATAGCAATAATAACCAATCCCCATTCATCAACAGTAATGGTAAAATTTCAACTAGATAGACAGTATTACAGGCACAAACAAATAAATCTTTCCTTGGAAACAAAACTAGACAAGTAGAATTAGCTACTGGATTAACCCTACAAAATCACACGCAGGGACTTCCATGCACAATGCACTACATCTCCTGATGTCCTGTTGATGTGTCACCAATAGTACTTGAAATAAGAAGTAGGTAGCATGGAATTCTTTTTAAGGTATGTACTACTCTTATTAAAACCTGGGCCCTTTGATTCCTGTATTTCTTTGAATCAAGATCGATATCCCAATCAGCAAAGATAATCAGTATTATGAATTCAGTTATCCATTTTACAATCATGTCTCCACTATCATGGCCTTGGATTCAAGTTTTGACTGATCCATCAAGGAACCTTAAAAACATAAGGCGTGCTGCATTTAAACATATAATCCTTCTAAATTAAGCTTTATATATAATACTCTAAATTAAGGTTTAAATTTTAGGTCTTCAAGGATGACAACAATTAAAACATGTAAATAGAAAACTATACAGATATTAAAATAGTGCGATTTGAACGTCTCTTGAATTTTCAAATAGAAATCAAATTTAAAAAGAGACGAAAAAACATGGGGACAAAATTAATGTCAAACATATTCAAGAAAAATGCTTCAAGTACTAAAAGAATTCTAAGATATAGCAGTTCAACTGTGACAATGATGAAAATTCAAAGAAGAATGATCTTACAAACTATGCATGAGTACAATAATCCATTGCTATAAAAATTATCAGGAACAAAAGCAAGCTGCTACCCTTCACAGACAGAAAATAATACTAGTCCAACTTGTAATAAATTTGTTTTAATTGTCTATCAATTGTTGATCTCTCAACAACAAGATACGTTTTCCTGTCTGAGATCCAAAATACATACAATTATCTTCAACTTCAATTCTTCAAAACCAGTTGCAGTAAAAATTATTCTAGGAATTGTCTTTTGAGCAACAACCACTTTTCTGAACAATAGGTTTCTGTTTCATTTGTACAGTAGCAGGTCTGCTGCTATTCATGGCAGGCTGACTTGCCATCCTGCAATACAAAAGAAATGGAGTTAAGTCAATAGTATTTCATAGAAAATAGAAAATATAATCTCCTTAAAAGCAAGATGTCACAATGAGGACTCTATCTAGGATGCTCTATTCTGGAGTATAGGGGAAGTCGTTTTGTCAAAAACCCTCTTCAAGGCTACGTTGCCTGTTAGGAAATAATTCCATGTAAAAAGAGAAACATATCAATCTCTTTGTGGTTCAACAATTTCATGAAAACAAGGCTTTGCTCGATAAATATGCTTAAGATGCTGGAAAGATTTTAAATCCTGGAGCCTCAACAAAATTGTTACGAAGATGGGTTAGTGATGCGAATGCATGCAACCCAAAAATTACAAATGTCTAGGCCCAGGAAAAAGCTTAACTGAAAATGGAATTATCATTGGCACTATTGACTCTAAGAAATTGTTTAGAAATAACAAATAAAGTGTGGGATATAGTTCTTTGATGTCGTGGATCAAATGCAATCAATGAGAGGTTAATCAAATTTGATATTTAATTTTTTGATGTTAAAATATCTAAGTCACTGGAACACGGGCAAGTCATATGGTAATGCCGCCACAAGTAAAGAGGCAAACAATAATAGAATATGGTTGAAGGTTCAATCCATATGTAACAAAAATTTCAAATGAATAAATGATGGGCATGAGTATTTATAATTTTATATGCTTGCAACATGCAAACTTCTGGATACAATTCACTTGGGTATGAATATCTTGAGCATATTGATAAATATGCTCAAGATGCTTGCAAGATTTTATAGCCTGGAAGCCTGGAGCCTGACCAAAATTGTTATAAAGAAGGGTTAGTGATGTGAATGCATGCAACCTAGAAATTAAAGTGTCCAGGTTCAGGAACTGAAAATGGCATAATCATTGGCACCGTTGCTCTATGGAGAGAAGACATACAAGAAATTGTTTAGGAATAAAAAGTAGAGTGTGGGATGTAGTTCTTTAATGCCCCTTATCAAATGCAATCAATGAGAGGTTTATCAAATTTGATGTTAAAATATCCAAGTCACTAGAACAGAGACAAGTCATACGTTAATACCCACACAAGTAAACAAGCAAACAATAATAGAATATAGATGAAGGTTCGATCCATATGCAACAAACGTTTCAAATAAATACATGATAGGCATGAGTATTTATATGCTTGCAAAATACAAACTTCTATATACAATTCACTTGGCCATAAAAATTTGCGAGTTCATCTACAATGTTGATTTCAAAGCAATGAATGGACAAGGTATATAGTTATAGCACTCTATCACGACCTGAAAAAACTAGTATTTGCCAAATGTTATATCAACTATGCCCAATAAAATAGACAATAGGAACGTGTCTCAAACCAACAAGATTACCAACAGTCGCAACATGTAATTTGAATTATGTATCACCACTTAACACTTGAGAAACTGCTAAAATAGCTTTATCATAAAACTACATGATCATAGAAAAAAGAGAATCTCAATCAGATTCATTAGGATTTGCCAGCACAGGTTTACACCATTACACACAATAAAAATTAGGGAGTCAAACAAACATCTAACATCACAATTGTATAATATAGGCGCTTGTTAAAGGTTGGAAAATATCATAACAAAAAAGTGCACTTGTTCTTTATCTCAGCAGCCATGGCCATGAAAGCCTACTCCACATTTGTTGCATTCTTTGCACTTGTCTCCAAAAATGGAATGGCAATCTCATCATCAAATGCCTTGAAGAACAAAATACGAAAAGCATGTCAAGAAAAATGTAGACTGAAAAGGGACAAAAAAAAACTAACCCTTGAGATTAATAAAAAAAGAATCTACAATCCAAGTCAACAAACTTAAGACCACAAACTACCATAGTGTTGCAATTAACAAAAAACAGAGCACCAACAACTTCAAGGCACACTCATATTTAAATCCTCATCAAGTCAAATACGATGATGCATACAGTGAAACACATAGTAGTGCACATGATGCCAAAGCTACTCAACATTTAACATTACCTTGGTTGTATCATAATCAACAGCTCTATTAGCAGTCAAATCACATTTGTTTCCAACAAGCAACTTGTTGACATTCTCACTCACATAGTGATCAATCTCATTCAACCATTGTTTCACATTATTGAAACTCTCCTGATCAGTAACATCATAAACAACCTGCCAACAAAAGAAAAATATCATTATAAAACCATAAATTTAAATAAATAATGGAGTATACCAAGGATACCAACAACACATTTATAAAATCCCCACAACTAAACAAGCTCCAGGCTACCACTAGTAAATCCAAGGATTTATTCATTGACATGAATAGAAAAATTACCAATGTAGCACCAAAGTAAACATCCACTTAAGAAAAATAGGCACTTATAATGATACCTTGGGCACCACGATAATAGCTACAACTTTGATTAGTGGGAGAGGGAACATTATTTCTAGTGGAGGATACAACCCCGGGAGGGCCGTGGGACTCATTTCTTCCCTTCTGCTGGTTAGAGCTTTGAAACTGAGGTCAAAAGGGGAAGCTCACTATACTGTTGGGCATATTCACTTTCTAAATCAGCTAATATGCATTGCTATCCAACAAATTGAGTTGCCAAGGAGGAATTATTCATTGCTGGGATTGATTGTTGTGGCTAGGAGTTGTCTACATCATGTTTTTTCTACATTTTTGTGTGCCAAAGGGAGATGGTCAATTCCACACTAGCAAGTTGTCATCTATAGGGAAAAAACTCATTAATTTCTGCCTTATTCGTGTGGTTGAGAAGGAGAATCTATTATGTACCAGCATGCTAATAACCTATAGGCAATTTCCAAATTTGATTCATTTTAGAAATCCAATGTAATTGGAGATGTTACAATTATTGCTAAAACAACTGAGAATTTTAGTCATCTACATCACACATTAGTATGTTGTCCATGTTTATCTACTCTGAATGTTATTTGAACTTTATTCATGACCTGTTGAATGTTATCTTTGTTTATGAATATTACCAGTCATATTGTGGGAATTAGTCTTGAAATATAAAACTCAGAAATTTAAACACATTCCATCAAATAAATTAGTCAAGGAAATTCTGAGTAGTATACACCGAAGTGTTTGACGAAAGACCAGAACCAAATCTCACAGGTAGTTGACAAAAATTTAGCTAGTCTACTTTCACAATATCTATCACTTTATTTTTGCGTTTGGTTGTGGCATTACCCTGATTAGCAGTGAGTACATTTCTCCCTACCGAGCGAATACTAATCCTAATCAATTTTATGCTTTAGTTGGTTGACATCTGTTTGTTAGCCATGCCATTTGTCGTTGATAAGGGCTCCATCATCAATATCTCATCTACAACTAGTACTAATCATGGGAACCTTCCAAGAGCTAGGATATATGCTATCTTCAAAGTTAGGGTCATGTTATCACACAACTTGTAGTTGCTCCTAGAGGTATCCCATCCGGGACGGTAGAGGAGACAGGCAACTAAAGAGGTGACCCAAGAGATGCCACGGTTCCCAATGCAATGTGGGAGTCACGTCAACCGAGGCACTCTTCGCTTTAGGTCAAGGTATGACTAGACCAAGGGGGAGACCCTATACCCCAATCACAGTTGATTGGACCTAAACAAAGGTTTCTAAGGGTAGGTAAGTAATGAGTTACGGAAACCAATGCAAGGCTAAGTGGACCTAAGGGTTAAGGTATGGTTGAAGGTGGTGTAATGGACAATAAGTGTTTCAACCTATGAATGGTTTAGGCCACATGATGGGGTATGATTACTAGGTATAGTACCATGTGTTTACACAAGTGGGTCTTGTTGTCTTGGGAAGTGTGAAATGATTCTAGATGGACCCACAAGGTGAAGTTAAGTATGAGGATGGTACTATAGGTTAGATCTAGGCTAGATCTATAAGTTGGAGTTGGTTCTAGGGTTACCCATGTACTAGATCTAGGGTTTAACACTAATCCCAAGGAGTGCGCTTTGCTTGGAGAAGGACTAGTGCCTTGTTGGATGGGTTAATGGGGTCAAAAAGGATGTCAAAGTGTAGATCGGGACATCTAGAAGCCAAGTCAAGTGGATTGGATGAGATATAATGGTTGGATCTTACTAGATCTAGGTTTTTATGTGATGACCAAAAGTGGACCACAATCCCTTAAAACAAGGAATGCAATCCCCAAGGCGGATCAAGACAAGAGGACAGTATGGACCTAGGTTTCAAGACATGGGCATTCCAAATCCACGAAAATCTCCAACACCCACTTCCTAGAAGTGGACCAACTCAAAAAATCAAGGGGGTGAGATTTGCTCAAGGAGGGTCCAAAAATGGGTTTTGGTGGACCAAACCAAGTCCAATGGCCACAAAAATGTAGATCCGGGATGTTAGTACCCCGATCTATGTTCCTTCAAAGTTTCAAGTGAATCCAATGGGTAGATCTTAGTAGATCTAAGTTTTAAGGTGCCAAGAAGGTCAAAAGGGGGTTTCAACCCCTCAAAACATGGAGAGATGTCCACAAGGTAGTTTTCACCAAAGTAAGGATATGGGTATGTGTTATCAAGTGTCTAGTTGTCAAATCAAGTGGGATCTCACATACCCATGTGCTAGATCTAGCCCAACAAGCCTCTCTCTAGGAAGTGCGATTTGGGTCAAGGAGAGCTTTTTGTCTTAGAAAATGGGTCAATTCTTAGCCAATCACCACCAAACTATAGATCCAACTAGGGGTGGATGCTATAGAGGTGGGTTTTCAATATCTTTTCAAAAGGAGGGCTAGATCTAAGTAGATCTAAGAAATACCAAAAACAAGGGTTTTAATTTGATTAGGGTTTTTGTGATCTAGAAATTATGGAAGATTCAAGGAAGAGAAGATCATACCTCTTGGGACATACTTGGATGAAGAGATGAATGCTAGTTGAGACGAGGATTACTTTGCCAAAGATCAAATGGAGAATTGTTGAAGCCCTCTTGCCAAATCGATTTTTCCAAGCCACATGTGATTCCTTCTAACCTGTCAAGCCAAGGAGCAAAGCATCAATTAGTTTAACAAATTGAAGGTAGATGCAAGCAAGAGAGAGAAAAAAACATAGAATAGTTGACACAAAGGCAAAACCACTCCCTGTCAAACCCAAAAAGACTTCTTCCAAGCTTGAAGGGCAAGCCTCCCCACCAATTCGCACTTGTCAAAGTCGCCCTCTCAACCTGCAAATAAAGTATGGCAAATATGCAAGATAGCTACAATAGATCCTCCAGTGCAATGGACAATAGCATTTACAATCGAAACAACCAACATCCACTCCAATCCAAGCATGTACTCCAAAAGATAGAAATTTTATTCCAAGAGCCAAGAGCCAAAAATCTCTAGATGAATTTTACAATGAGAGGCTCCCTCCTTAAATAGGATGGGGAGAGAGTACAATCATAACCACTTTTTACATGAGTGGCTAAGATTAAAAGATCTCAAGATCTAATCAATGGCTAACAATAAATCATAACCATATATCACATGGATCACCCACATAATGATAGCGCCCCCACTAAAAAGGTACAATAAGGGGTGACGTCATCCATAAGAGAAAATATAAGCATCAAAATCCACCTCATGGTGACTAGGACATAACAATATAAGCTCATGGTGGGGCTAGGAGGTTTTAATCCTTACTAGCTCATCCCCAAGGCACAATAAAAATAATAAAATATGTCCAATATAATAAAAATGACCAAAACTGTCCTCAGAATCCATGACAGTCAAGCAGTAAAAGTCCTCCTGTGATCAATCCGGGCATACCCACATGGTGAAAACTGACTGGAAGATAGTGATGCCACCCTGGAAGACCTCTGTGAAGACCAAATGCCAAAACCTTGCCTCAATTGCCCAAATCGATTTCCTCAGTGACCACTTTATCCCATTTTTTAACTGCCTCGGGAACTGTGAAAGTGCCAAAACTGCCTCCTAGGGTGCTAGCGCTGTCAATCTGAGCCCACCAGGATCTCCGGAAGGGGGGGTAAATGGTAATAACAAGTGGCTGGACCACCCCCTCCATCATCAGCGCCCTAGGTGAACTGGCCTCTTGGGGCCCCTGCTGCTCAGGCTGGGAAATCAGCCCCCAATCTGGTCAACAAGTGTAATACTGCATCAATCACTGCCAGAAGTGCCCGGAACTGAAAGATAAGTGTCTCAATGGATCCAGAAGACCCAAATCCACTAGGAATGAGTACTCATACACCCTGGGTTGCCCTAATGAGCCTGCTGTAGGGTCCACCATATATGGACAATGTATAATCTGCTGGTCTAAAGTAGTAATAAACCTGCTGAACTGGATCCAACATCATCTGCATCATATGTCCATCATATGATATCATCATCAAACATGTGAGCCCATAAATCATCATCAATAATCATCCATACATGGTCCACATCATCACGGATCCCAAGAATATATAATCAAGGATAAATCACATCAGTAGACTAAGACAATGCTTCTCTAATCCTTCCCACAGCTAGGCTCAAAGTATAAATTCCATTCAGTGTCATTAATCAAGTTAACATATTCCGTTGTTATATAAAATTACTTGCACAATAGTTCAAATGACAAACTCACCCATTGGACATGGTCAAACTGCTAGTGAAGGATGAAGGCTAGGAGCAAGGTTGGGCCAAGGGTTTGACTTGTCTAACTTAACTCAACAATACTTTGGACTGGGAGAAGGGGGAAGCTACAAACTCTGTGCTGGACAAAAGAACACGGGGGATGGCTGTGCCTCACAAATGGATAAGTTGTTTAGAGAGTGCTTATTCAACTTAGGCATCATGTCTACATCAAGTTGATCCAGTTTCATTAGGATCATTCAATTTTATTCCATGGCCTTTTTGGCCTACATAACCCTTCGGATTTCAGATGTGCTGAGAAGCACAACTAGTTGCAGCTTGCATCCAGGGCATGTTTTTCATATATTTATACAAGGTCAGCAATTGTTTAGATATAGCTTTTAAGAACCATTGCTTTTTTTGGACCTTTCTTATACTCTTCGAGGAGTATTTTTAGCTTTTCATTGCTCTTGCCCTTTTTTTTTGTTTCCATGGGCGAATTTATTAAGTTTCCACAGGTAGAACATGAGCTTTCAGTTTTAGCCAACAACATCTCAAGTGACTAGGGGGAGTTCGAGCCAATGCCAAACATCGGGACAACCGACCAGAATGATTTAGGCCTACAATCCAACTCACCAAAGGCAAGTTCTGTCACCAACTCAGAGCCGAGACACTGAATAAACAGGGATGCGGTCCAAACACAGAGGTAGAAAAATGGGGAAGTCCTCGGTATCAGAAAGTCAAATGAGACAAGTCAGGGCTTAAAGTCAAATAGGAAGGTCATGTATGGATGGAGACAAGTGAATATGGAGCCTACACTAGCAGACAACTGGTGTCGGGAAAGACCATATCTATGTAAGGTGAAAAACCAGTAAGTTTGTTAAATGACCTACATGTGCAAGCAATTGTCCATTTTATGATTTACAGTTCATTTTAAATAATTTGCCACATCAGGAATAATATACCAAGCACATGCTATGATCATGACTAAATCAACAAGATAATAATCCAGAGTCGGTGAGAACATATCCATAGATCATACAACATCATCATAATAATAATCATCAAGTATCATCTGAAACACTGTTGTAATACATCTCTAGGCACTGAACTGAAACTGTAATGGGATAAGTGGTCACATCAGTCATCAAATCTGAACTCTCAAGGCTCAGCCTTGACACAAGGTCATATACAAAATCTGAATAATGTACTGCTCTGATCATGAGTGATCCAAAATATATAGCCATGCTCTGGAATAATGTAAGCTCTGGAATGTGCAGATATCTGCTGTACAAGAATAGTAGCCCTGCTACTATGGTGTGATAACATCTGGCTCCAGCTGGGACAAGTGCTCTAAGGGAGAGAGCGCTTGAGAACCTCAGAATCTCTGGCCTCGAACTGTTCTGCATCAATCTTCAATCTAGCACTGCACCATCCTTGCTTTCAGCTTTTATCTTGCACCTGTTCCTGCTCTCACAAATACTAGAATACCATCATGGAGCATGTATGGGACAAATATAAAATAAAACTGAATTGAAATTTAATCTAAAGCATAAACTGAAATGTGCCAAAATATAAATATAAACTAACATATGTTATTCATTTATCATTTTCATTTACTGTGCAGGAGGAAAAGAATACTTCTTCAATCAGGCAATCTCAACTTGCACAGGCAGCCAACAATAGAAATGCTAACTATAATTTCTTAAATGCATGCAGGAGAAGAGACAAGCTTAGGAAGGAGCAAGACTCAACTCAGGCAGAAAAAGAAAAAGGGACAATACTCGGCACACAGAAAAAGAAAAATCACACAAATCCTACTGCTCAAGTGAGCTTATTCAAGACCTACCTACCCTACTCTAACCAATCAGCACAAATGTTAGGTAAAATCATAAATCCAGTGTAACCATTCATCAAATAGGTTAATGGTTCTTCTTAGATTTTTGTTGATAAAGCAAGTCAAGATTGGATTAAAGACTATTGAATTTGAGAGCCCAATCTTCTTAGCTTGTTCAGAAATTGAAGAAAAATTTGAGTGGGGCAAAATGAGATCATGCCAATAAAAATGATTGATGCAAGCATCCTCTATCCAAGAATTGACAGGATCATAAAATTTATGCAAGTTGAACTCAGAGATGGATGGAGGGAAGTCATAAGGCATGTGATTCGGTTCATTTTCACACAAATTAACTTCTTCATTTGCTTCTCTTACATAATCAATTTGATTCTCCTTGGGACTGATGATCAAATAAAAACCAAGTGGGGACAAATCAAGGATTGAAAAACTGAAAATCAAAACTAGACCCACTTGATGCTCAAAAATGGAGAAAAGATGGAATTGATCTTTAAACACCTTTTCTAGCCACCAAGAATGATTAATAACTTGACAACAAGCATTATGGTTCAAAAGTGACTGAAAAGGGAAATGAAGTGCTTTTTCTCCAAACATGTAATCATGCTTATACTATACTTTCTGTTGAAAATTTCAAAAGCAAAAGATTGACTAGGCCACCAACCCCAAAAAGATTGGAAAAGATGGGTAGGGAGGGTGGAAGCAATTTCTCCCAGATGGATAGAAAAATTTGGCCTTGGAATTTGACAAAAGGAAAGGCCTTTTAAAGCAAAATTGTTTATTCTGGGAATGATAATCTTTTGATCAAGTCTTATATTTACAATCTGAGGACAAGATTGACCATAGTTATCTAACTCTAAGTTATCTTGATTAAGGATGGAAAAAATTAAAGACTCATTATAAGAAGTGGAACACAGATTAGAGCATCTAGTGTGATTCACTAATTCATCCTCATCTTGAGATTGACCTTCTATTAATTCATCATTAAAATTATAAGAGGACGAATGATCATTTTCATTTAATTTGTCAGGAAGAAAATTAACAAGTTCATTTAAAACATCCTGATTATTTGCACAATGATCATGTGAAACCACCACTAATGGATCTTGGTCAATGTCCCCACTTTCTTCTTCAAAAAGATGATGAGAAATTAAAGGATTGTTAATGATAGAATGATTAAGAAGTTCTTTTTCTGAAGGATCCACAGAATCAGAAATTTCTTCAAGGTCAGAAGAGGGGCTACTCAAGGACTGATTTGAAGTGTCATTATTATTATCATGGTCCTTATCAAACTGATCCTCAACAGCACAGTTATTGCTTGATGTCTCTGTTAAGGATTCTTCAATATTACTACCCCCATTTATTCTTTAATAATCCAGTAAACATATCATATCCAGTGATGGATCTCGGGGCTAAATTATCAAACCATAAACTGACATTTCCACCTAATGTCTCACCCAGGGCCCGCATATAAACATCTTCATCATCAGCACCCCTAACTTCCATATAATCCCAAAATCTTTGTAAGTGATTTTCAATTGACTCAAAATAATTTCCATAGAAACGAGGCAACCTTTCAGAGTAATTATTTGGCATAAAATGAGGTGCCCCATGAATTTCAGAGAAGTCAAAAGGAGATGGCTTAGCTGGATTTCTAATAACTTTGGCCATTCTACTAGGGATTAGTTTTGGATGCCTAACTGGAATGCTAGAGTCATTTGACCGAATGCTTTGGTTGCAAGGCCTTGGTCGAGATTGACTTTTGTTTGAATTAATTGGGTTAATAGTTTTACTTGAAGAATGAAAAGAATGATGAGAGTCATAAGAATTATGTACATAATCACTCCCATATTGATATGTTGACTGACTTTCATTACTTTCTTCCAACTGCCCTCTATAGCGAGATAGATTCTCATATATTTCATTCATACACCTTGTCATTTGGAAGAAAATGTCTGAATTCATTTATGATTTACAAATTACAAAGTTGAAGGATGGGAATGGGGCCGATCCTCAGCGGAGTCACGAATTAGAGTCGCCAGGTAGATTTTTAGGCTCTACTACCAAGAGGTATGTCGTTGTAAGTGCAGAGAGATAGTGAGACACAAAGGTGTGTTGAACCAAGGTAGGCCCCTACCTCCCCGGCAACGGCGCCAAAAATGTTATCACACAACTTGTAGTTGCTCCTAGAGGTATCCCATCCGGGACGGTAGAGGAGACAGGCAACTAAAGAGGTGACCCAAGAGATGCCACGGTTCCCAATGCAATGTGGGAGTCACGTCAACCGAGGCACTCTTCGCTTTAGGTCAAGGTATGACTAGACCAAGGGGGAGACCCTATACCCCAATCACAGTTGATTGGACCTAAACAAAGGTTTCTAAGGGTAGGTAAGTAATGAGTTACGGAAACCAATGCAAGGCTAAGTGGACCTAAGGGTTAAGGTATGGTTGAAGGTGGTGTAATGGACAATAAGTGTTTCAACCTATGAATGGTTTAGGCCACATGATGGGGTATGATTACTAGGTATAGTACCATGTGTTTACACAAGTGGGTCTTGTTGTCTTGGGAAGTGTGAAATGATTCTAGATGGACCCACAAGGTGAAGTTAAGTATGAGGATGGTACTATAGGTTAGATCTAGGCTAGATCTATAAGTTGGAGTTGGTTCTAGGGTTACCCATGTACTAGATCTAGGGTTTAACACTAATCCCAAGGAGTGCGCTTTGCTTGGAGAAGGACTAGTGCCTTGTTGGATGGGTTAATGGGGTCAAAAAGGATGTCAAAGTGTAGATCGGGACATCTAGAAGCCAAGTCAAGTGGATTGGATGAGATATAATGGTTGGATCTTACTAGATCTAGGTTTTTATGTGATGACCAAAAGTGGACCACAATCCCTTAAAACAAGGAATGCAATCCCCAAGGCGGATCAAGACAAGAGGACAGTATGGACCTAGGTTTCAAGACATGGGCATTCCAAATCCACGAAAATCTCCAACACCCACTTCCTAGAAGTGGACCAACTCAAAAAATCAAGGGGGTGAGATTTGCTCAAGGAGGGTCCAAAAATGGGTTTTGGTGGACCAAACCAAGTCCAATGGCCACAAAAATGTAGATCCGGGATGTTAGTACCCCGATCTATGTTCCTTCAAAGTTTCAAGTGAATCCAATGGGTAGATCTTAGTAGATCTAAGTTTTAAGGTGCCAAGAAGGTCAAAAGGGGGTTTCAACCCCTCAAAACATGGAGAGATGTCCACAAGGTAGTTTTCACCAAATTAAGGATATGGGTATGTGTTATCAAGTGTCTAGTTGTCAAATCAAGTGGGATCTCACATACCCATGTGCTAGATCTAGCCCAACAAGCCTCTCTCTAGGAAGTGCGATTTGGGTCAAGGAGAGCTTTTTGTCTTAGAAAATGGGTCAATTCTTAGCCAATCACCACCAAACTATAGATCCAACTAGGGGTGGATGCTATAGAGGTGGGTTTTCAATATCTTTTCAAAAGGAGGGCTAGATCTAAGTAGATCTAAGAAATACCAAAAACAAGGGTTTTAATTTGATTAGGGTTTTTGTGATCTAGAAATTATGGAAGATTCAAGGAAGAGAAGATCATACCTCTTGGGACATACTTGGATGAAGAGATGAATGCTAGTTGAGACGAGGATTACTTTGCCAAAGATCAAATGGAGAATTGTTGAAGCCCTCTTGCCAAATCGATTTTTCCAAGCCACATGTGATTCCTTCTAACCTGTCAAGCCAAGGAGCAAAGCATCAATTAGTTTAACAAATTGAAGGTAGATGCAAGCAAGAGAGAGAAAAAAACATAGAATAGTTGACACAAAGGCAAAACCACTCCCTGTCAAACCCAAAAAGACTTCTTCCAAGCTTGAAGGGCAAGCCTCCCCACCAATTCGCACTTGTCAAAGTCGCCCTCTCAACCTGCAAATAAAGTATGGCAAATATGCAAGATAGCTACAATAGATCCTCCAGTGCAATGGACAATAGCATTTACAATCGAAACAACCAACATCCACTCCAATCCAAGCATGTACTCCAAAAGATAGAAATTTTATTCCAAGAGCCAAGAGCCAAAAATCTCTAGATGAATTTTACAATGAGAGGCTCCCTCCTTAAATAGGATGGGGAGAGAGTACAATCATAACCACTTTTTACATGAGTGGCTAAGATTAAAAGATCTCAAGATCTAATCAATGGCTAACAATAAATCATAACCATATATCACATGGATCACCCACATAATGATAGCGCCCCCACTAAAAAGGTACAATAAGGGGTGACGTCATCCATAAGAGAAAATATAAGCATCAAAATCCACCTCATGGTGACTAGGACATAACAATATAAGCTCATGGTGGGGCTAGGAGGTTTTAATCCTTACTAGCTCATCCCCAAGGCACAATAAAAATAATAAAATATGTCCAATATAATAAAAATGACCAAAACTGTCCTCAGAATCCATGACAGTCAAGCAGTAAAAGTCCTCCTGTGATCAATCCGGGCATACCCACATGGTGAAAACTGACTGGAAGATAGTGATGCCACCCTGGAAGACCTCTGTGAAGACCAAATGCCAAAACCTTGCCTCAATTGCCCAAATCGATTTCCTCAGTGACCACTTTATCCCATTTTTTAACTGCCTCGGGAACTGTGAAAGTGCCAAAACTGCCTCCTAGGGTGCTAGCGCTGTCAATCTGAGCCCACCAGGATCTCCGGAAGGGGGGGTAAATGGTAATAACAAGTGGCTGGACCACCCCCTCCATCATCAGCGCCCTAGGTGAACTGGCCTCTTGGGGCCCCTGCTGCTCAGGCTGGGAAATCAGCCCCCAATCTGGTCAACAAGTGTAATACTGCATCAATCACTGCCAGAAGTGCCCGGAACTGAAAGATAAGTGTCTCAATGGATCCAGAAGACCCAAATCCACTAGGAATGAGTACTCATACACCCTGGGTTGCCCTAATGAGCCTGCTGTAGGGTCCACCATATATGGACAATGTATAATCTGCTGGTCTAAAGTAGTAATAAACCTGCTGAACTGGATCCAACATCATCTGCATCATATGTCCATCATATGATATCATCATCAAACATGTGAGCCCATAAATCATCATCAATAATCATCCATACATGGTCCACATCATCACGGATCCCAAGAATATATAATCAAGGATAAATCACATCAGTAGACTAAGACAATGCTTCTCTAATCCTTCCCACAGCTAGGCTCAAAGTATAAATTCCATTCAGTGTCATTAATCAAGTTAACATATTCCGTTGTTATATAAAATTACTTGCACAATAGTTCAAATGACAAACTCACCCATTGGACATGGTCAAACTGCTAGTGAAGGATGAAGGCTAGGAGCAAGGTTGGGCCAAGGGTTTGACTTGTCTAACTTAACTCAACAATACTTTGGACTGGGAGAAGGGGGAAGCTACAAACTCTGTGCTGGACAAAAGAACACGGGGGATGGCTGTGCCTCACAAATGGATAAGTTGTTTAGAGAGTGCTTATTCAACTTAGGCATCATGTCTACATCAAGTTGATCCAGTTTCATTAGGATCATTCAATTTTATTCCATGGCCTTTTTGGCCTACATAACCCTTCGGATTTCAGATGTGCTGAGAAGCACAACTAGTTGCAGCTTGCATCCAGGGCATGTTTTTCATATATTTATACAAGGTCAGCAATTGTTTAGATATAGCTTTTAAGAACCATTGCTTTTTTTGGACCTTTCTTATACTCTTCGAGGAGTATTTTTAGCTTTTCATTGCTCTTGCCCTTTTTTTTTGTTTCCATGGGCGAATTTATTAAGTTTCCACAGGTAGAACATGAGCTTTCAGTTTTAGCCAACAACATCTCAAGTGACTAGGGGGAGTTCGAGCCAATGCCAAACATCGGGACAACCGACCAGAATGATTTAGGCCTACAATCCAACTCACCAAAGGCAAGTTCTGTCACCAACTCAGAGCCGAGACACTGAATAAACAGGGATGCGGTCCAAACACAGAGGTAGAAAAATGGGGAAGTCCTCGGTATCAGAAAGTCAAATGAGACAAGTCAGGGCTTAAAGTCAAATAGGAAGGTCATGTATGGATGGAGACAAGTGAATATGGAGCCTACACTAGCAGACAACTGGTGTCGGGAAAGACCATATCTATGTAAGGTGAAAAACCAGTAAGTTTGTTAAATGACCTACATGTGCAAGCAATTGTCCATTTTATGATTTACAGTTCATTTTAAATAATTTGCCACATCAGGAATAATATACCAAGCACATGCTATGATCATGACTAAATCAACAAGATAATAATCCAGAGTCGGTGAGAACATATCCATAGATCATACAACATCATAATAATAATAATCATCAAGTATCATCTGAAACACTGCTGTAATACATCTCTAGGCACTGAACTGAAACTGTAATGGGATAAGTGGTCACATCAGTCATCAAATCTGAACTCTCAAGGCTCAGCCTTGACACAAGGTCATATACAAAATCTGAATAATGTACTGCTCTGATCATGAGTGATCCAAAATATATAGCCATGCTCTGGAATAATGTAAGCTCTGGAATGTGCAGATATCTGCTGTACAAGAATAGTAGCCCTGCTACTATGGTGTGATAACAGGTCAACTAGAGCACTAAAATTTGTGTGCGAAGGTGAATTCATAGCCTTTGATAGGTTTTAACTTCTTTTTTCCCATGTCATGTAAAGAGAGTTGTAGTTAAAACCAAGGAAAATCATTAGAGATTGAAGTAATTGAAGGATCAACTCCAATCACTAATAGCAGTGTTGAAATTTAACAACCTATAATGTGTGTCAAATGAATTGGAATACAACATTGTGCATGCAGATGTTGAAGCGTTTGATGGCGAAGAGCTTGTTATGAATTTTGAAGAAGTAATCTTGTTCCTGTAGCATATTGTAGGCCCGTTTTAGAAAGATCTTATGATATGCAACATGTGATAGTACACCAAGTCATGCTACAATTTATTTTATGAATACTCAGCCTTGCGGTGACAATGAGAACAACATTTCATTTTACTCTGGGTAGACTTTTTGCAGATATTTGTTCCTCAGGTCGTGCCCTGTTTCAGTCTTAAGTTTTGCATCATGTAAAGAGAGGGCCCATCCCACATGTGTTATTATTGAGCCTTCCTTTCTCAGTTCTAGGCATATCTACACTGCATTAGTGATATTCAACAATTATGGGCATATCTACACTGCTAATAATAAAATGAAATCAAAGATAAATGTTGAAAAATGCAAATGCAGGTGAATGGAAGTATACATAAGTATGAGTGAAAATAGACAGTAATAACCAAGTTCTAATGTAAGTGAATGAAAATGACTAAGAGCAGATATGCAACACAAGTTAAACACTCAATTGAATCAATACATCCTAACCAAAGGTTTATACAATAGCAACAAAAAAACATAAATTATACTATGAGTTCTAACTAAAACAAAATGGAAAGAAGTCTCACTTTCCAATAGGTGGGCCCTTGCCTCTTGGTTAGTTAGCCTTGAACTAATCTATTTCAAACAATAACAGTGAGCATCATTCCAGAAAATATCAAATCTTCATTAATGCAATGTTCAGTAATAGAGTTTACATCAGCAACATGCTTTGGTTGTCTACCTTTGACTAAAACTTCTAGCACTTAATATCAATTTAAACTCTACTACACCTCTATGCTCTCCTTCTCCTGATCTATGAAGCTTTATTTATACATGAAAAGTCAAGGGGAAAGGATAAAATCGAATCCCCAAACCCCTGAGATGTTAAAACAAATTTCATATATCTAGGAAACTGTGCATGCACAAAATTTGGGTTTTTCACTCAATTTGGACAGATTCGGGTTAAAGATCCCTTGGGAGCCCTTTCAGTGGTCCATATGCTTGAAAATGCTCTTCAAACCTTTCGTGCATTCAGCATTTAACATTTAAAAATATTCCATAACAATTGTTTTCAAGGTCAATGCCCATAAATTTATCAAGGGAGTTTAGGCACAAGATACAATCCCATCTACAGGCCATCAAATTCAGCCTAATCATTAGTGGCATAGCCCAATATTACACAAATTATTAGTCTCTTATAAGTTGTATCCATTTCCATATTTGATCAATCCACCTCTACTGGATCTCCAAATATTCCTTTTAGAGGATCTGTGAAAATCTAGTTTTGAAATTCAAAAAGCCTTCCTTGGGGGCTGCCAGACAATTCTAGATCCTTCATGGCAGCTCGAAGAATTCCCTTTATCGGATATCTCCCTGTTGAAGATTCCTTGAAACCTTCTTTTTCAGCTGAGATATCTTCTGGTCCTTGTCCTTTTCCTTTGTCACTGTTGTAGTTGTTTCTCTTAATCAAGAAAGAATTCTCTAAACTTGTTTAGATCCTTGAGTGTCCAATTGCTTTTGATTTTATTTTTTTTCTATTTCTGACCAGCCATTTGAGCATCTATGGCCTGGAATTAGATCCTAGATAAGGTTCAGAAAGGTCCATCTGTCACACCCTTAGGACACTTTTGGATCTATCTTCCCAAACTTTGGAGTCTCCTTTATGCAAATACCTACTATTGGTTTCCATATGTTCCTGGTTATAAATAGATTAGCAACAGGTGGTTCATTTCCTCTTAAACCTCCTTGCAACATAGACATCTTCAGGGACCTTGTAGGCCTCTTTTCTGGAACTGATTCAATTAACTAGGGTTTCACAAAGGACTTCAATATATTGCTATTTGTTTCTATTGAAACCTTAAAAATGATATTGTTGTCTTCATCTGTTAGGATTGAGACTTTATAATGGTCATACTTTGTAGTATTGTACTTTAGCTTAACTTAGGAAATCTATGTTAGGATTACTTTATATGATAGAGTTACATTATGATGTAATAAATGCATGATGTAATAAAGTTGAGCTACAATGATTTAAAACCAGTTAAGTTTTATGTTAATGGTTAGGTGTTGAAGGGTTTTTTAACATACATTTCCCTCATTGAGACAAGGCTATGTAATGTTTCTCACACCCTATGCTTAATGAATTACACTGTCTTTCTCTCTCCTATTTACAACTTTGTGAATCTGTATATATGTGTGTAATTCTGATAGATTCTATTGAAATCTTAGTGTTTTCATGTCAAAACTGTTAAAAAAGTAGGTCTTTGATATTCCCATTTACGAGGATTTTCTGTTATTCTAATTAGAATGTTCATGGACAAGTTTATTTCCCTCCAATATCACAACCTGAAGGGCTACCTCTAAAAATTCAAGATGTCAAAGGCAAGGAGTGGGTCTTTCAGTTCCGATTTTGGCCTAAAAATAATAGCAGGATGTATGTTCTGGAAGGGGTGACACCTTGTATTCAGTCAATGCAATTGCAAGCTGGTGACACAGGTATCCACCAGTTACTTGTTAAGTTTTGTTCTAAGACAATTCTAAGAGGTTTGCAAATGTTTTTGCAAAGTAATTTATACTCTTGGGAGGAAACTTTTATCCTATTTTATGTTTCGTTATTTTCCTGAATGCCATTCTATCCTCAAAGAATTAACTATTGTTGACAGATGTTACATAGGTATCCACCAGTTGCTTGTTAAGCTTTGTTCTTAGAGAGATCTAAGAGGTTTGCAAATGTTTTTGCAACGTAATTAATACTCGTGGGAGGAAATCTTTCTCCCATTTCATATTTTGTTATTTCATGAATGGAATTCTGTCCTCAAAGAATAAAATATTATGATAGACGCTGCTACTTATATCCATTTAATTAACACGTTTGTCCTTCTTTCTTTTGTAGAAAAGATAAATCAATATGTTGATAATCACATACACTACAAGAAAAAAGGTCATTGGTGAGGGTCATGCCTATGACAGACCTTTAAGGGTTGTCACCAATGTCGTATATGATGACGGTCCTTAAAACATCGTCATTATAAGTTCCTTTTGAGATGGTCCTTTAAGGTTCGTCACCAAATCCCTTTTCAGGGACAGTTTTGGTGAGGGTTGTTAACGGACCGTTATTGATTCTCTCTTTGGTGACACTTCTGGTGACAATATTTTAGTATCCCTCACTAATACATGTTTATTTTACTTTTGGTGAGTGTAGTAAATGTTTGTCACCAATTATCATTATAATTGGTTTTTGGCGACACTATGTGAGCATTGCTATATTTTTCGACAAAAGAATATAATGGTTTAAGACAGCTAGTATTGTTATGGATTCTTTGTAATTAATATGTTTCCAAGGTCATACTAGTCACAATACCCACTCATAAGGTCTATAAGCAATATCTAGTGGTTTTCCATAAGAAACCACTAGCAATTTATAAGTACCATTCCAAAATGGATCCATAAGCAATCTGATCTTTTGGGTATTCGACATCAACAAAATTGATTCATATATCCTGTTAGATTTTACTTCCAAGCTTTGAAAGCCATTGGCATTAATGGAGGGATGTCTACTCATCCATGTTCTACTCCAACACCTTAATTCACATGGTTTGGATTGCATGACGAATGGTTTGGTTTAAGAATTTGCATTTCATCATGTTTTAGCATACAATTACAGGCTTGACTCAAGCCTGTAGAATCTCCAGTTTCTGTGTATTTTAAATATTTCAATAAAATACTGAAGATGAACAGATTGTTGGTAAAATGGAATGTCTCGTGTATGGGGAAGGGAATCCTGAAAATGAACAGAACCTTGATACTCTCTTGGATTCATCCCTCCCAGTACAAGCAAACTTTCAGTTCTATTTGGAATTATTCTTTTCAAGTTGCAGATATAATGATTTCTTCCAATAGAGTTATATCTTTAAAATCCATGGAGGATCTGTATTTGCATGATTGGAAGGGTTGGATCTCAGTTTTATCCCCTGCCTATGTGGTATGCTATTCAAAGTCTTCTCTTAATTCCGGACAAGTATTGTTCCTGTAGGGTTAAATTCAATATATTTTTCCTAATAATGTGTATAAATCCTAGCATATAAGAATGATTTTTATACATTTCAATTAGCTTTTCAAGGTCATTTCATGGCTTATTATATATCGTGACATGTGAGACCAAGTATTTTTGTTCAAATAATTTCCATAAATGGAGTGACCGTTAACTCATTTCTTTTTGGACGAATGGGTATATGCTGATTTGACCCCATCAATTGTCGTAATTAGCTCTATCCTTTTGTCCCTGCATGTCTGAACAATTATATGTACACCCGATATGAAATTTGGAGTTCTTTGTTATGCATATGTCAAGCCTGTAAATACCAATTTGGGTTAAAGGATACCGGTTTGATCACCTAACTTCCTTTCAGCAGAGAAAGTTTCAGTTGGCATGGCTAGTGCTGCACGTAGGGAGGAGCCATATTCCATTGAACTGTTGGATGAAGATCCCTCTAGTAAGAGAATTTTTCAACAAATTGGATTGTATGCGTTTTTTAGTAAATTCAGAGGGCACAATGAAGATGTGACCAAGGAATTTTCTCTCAATTTCCATGGAGCTTGTTCTAACATTCGGGGGTTTCTGCTTCCAGTTTCAGAAACGTCCATTGCTCTTGCTACAGGCTTACCACAAACAGGGGAAAGATGGATTAAAGCTGGTTGTTTGAAAAATCCTGACTCTTGGAAACAATGTGTGAAGGTGGCTACTTCTAGTATTCATTGGAAGAAGGGAGCTAAACACAACGGTTTCACTGTTGAATGGGGTAATTCCATTTTATTTTTTCAGAAATATTTGACTTGTGAAGGACGATATAGCCTTGTCTTTCTTTATCATATTCGGCTTCTCCTTCACATTAAAGGAGAAGAATTGATGAACATTCCATACTTTTTGTGGAAGAGCCTGTCTAAAATGGCTTCAGCTGCCCAAAAGAAGCCTGATCAGCGACTTGGTAATAGCTTGTATCATCATGGTTTAATTAAGTTGTTGATTGTGGAGGAATTACAGAAGAGCAACCTAACGTGGGAACAATTTTTAGTGGAAAAAGGTTTTCAGGAGCAGGTTAATGATGATCCACAAGATTCTGTATCGCCCCCTCCAACAGTTCAGATAGAATTTGATTCAGCACCAACATTTTCTGAACCAATTCAATCCCAACCATCTCCAAAGAGGCATAAAGATGATGAAGAGGTTAATAAAATTTCAGTTACGGTGAGAAGAAGATCTGCAAGGCTAGAAGGCATTTTTGAAGAAGTTATTGAAAAAGTTAGAACATCTGAAGATATGTTTTCGACAATACCCAAACGTACAAGAACCTGTTACACACAGAGTCAGAATTTAGAGTCAACACCCCTGCCAGAATTGGAAGCTACTCAGTTTCAAGACCGAGCTCAAAGGGAAGAAGACGAATCTAATCAAGTGGTAAGGCCTGATTCTCCTTGTTTAATTTCAAGTAAGTTACTGAAGAGGATTAAGAAACTTCAGAAGCAAGTTCGTGAATTTCAAGTTTTGGATAGACATGTTAAGAATGAAAATGAAAAGTTAAAACAGAGGAGTAGACAGTTATAGAGAAAGAATGGTGTTCTTAAGAAAAGACTGATTTTTTTTAGAAATAAGGCTCACCGATGGAGTTTGCAAAAAAAAAGGTTGAGGAAACAAAATAAATTTCTTAGAGATAAATCAGTACTAAAGGAATCAGTACCACTGGCTGAGGATAATACAAGTTTGGAATTATTGGCTACAACAGTTGCAGAAAACATTCTTCCTAGTACCTCTAAAAGTTTTGAAGATAACGAAAAAGTCACAGATGTTCTCTATGAATTTTTTAATCAAATTCTTGATGATGTCTAGACTAATACCCTGGCTTTAGCATCAGCTGAAGTAAATACTATTAAATGGATTGGAAGAAATGATGAATAATATGACTTGGGCCTTATTTATCAACAACGATATAAATTTGAAGTACAACGTATGCAGGAAACTTGGTTTTCTGCTTACTTGGTTCAAGAACAAAAGTGGAAGTCCAAGATATAGTTTTTACAGCAACAATTAATGATTAAAGAAGAAGAAAAGGGACAAATGTTTAAATTTGCTGACCAAGCCATTTCTTGTAGAAGTCCTGCTAGAGTTTATTCAATGTACGTGCATGAACAATGGGTAGGCCTTCATATGATTAGATTGAATAATAACAAAAATTTCATGATGGGAAATGTTGATGACTTTGTGGATATCTATAATGACTCATCTACAAGGGAAAAGGATTTTTTGTGTGAACTTTATCAGTTTAAATTATTTCTAGAACATGAATTGGAATGGAATCCCAATCCTGTAGTAGGAGATATTCAGTTACGAGCCTTTTCATCTTTTATTCAGAATCAAATTAAGTGGGAAATAGGGATGAAATTCTTTTATAAGTTGGAATTCCAGTCTGAGCTTCACGTCAGAGGAGAGCATCCAGATGCTGAAGTGGCCTTTTCTAGTCACAGTCAATTCCTCAGGGCTCCTATGAGGGTGAAACAATTTAGAATGAATCAGAGATCAACATTACAGAGTTTTGAAGAACTTATATCTTGTGGGACTTTGGCCTCTTTGCAGGCCTCAGAGACCCGTTGGGATTTGCTTCCTCCATTACTCCAACAACGGGACCCCATGGGATACCCATTTTTCCAGGTTTCCTTTTCAAGAACAAGTTTGTATGTGAATTCTCTACGAAGAAATGGTACTCAATGGCTTGGGTTAAGCTTCCATTTCCTTTTGCTCTGGTGCAGCAAAAATGAGTACAGTGTGGTTGGGTAGTGGTATGATTTTACAGAGAACTCTTCATGGATGGAAGTGGATCATCATTTAGGCTTTCGGGAAAGAAATGGAGTAACTCACCCATCTTACAGTTGGACTGAGCTACATCAGAATTTACTACGGGGGGAATAAGTTGCATAGGGACATGCAACAAACTTCCTTCTAGGGCAGATGCTTGGTGCTTGAATTGTTACCCAAAGGGTAGGTTTTCACTTGGATCTCCATCGTGTTGTTACTTGATAATATACCAGAGGATGTTAAAAACCTGTAATTGTTTTGTCAGGATTTCAGGTTTATTCAATGCACAATAGTGGAAATATCCTTCTTGTTTATCTAGACTCTAAAGTATGATATTTCAAATCTAATGATTCACCCTGCTATGTCTTTTTATGTTTATGTGAATTTGAACTTGTTCAAAAGAAGTGTATAAATTTTTCCTTGGAAACTTACTAAATCCCATAATTTGATATTTTATAGTGATTTTAGGAAAAACTTCGACCTTTTATTTCATGTAAATCAACCAACTGAACTATACTTGTTTGTTACAAGTAGTTATAGAAGGGACATGTTCACATGAAACTATTAGCATTTATTACGAGGTAATCAGTCCTACAACCTCTTACAAATCCATTTTTTTCCATAAACTTGAAATAATGCTGAAAATGTTATAGTTGCAATCACTGCCCTTTTTAATTTTGATATGATTGGCATACAATTAGTATGATTATCCTTTTGATAAATGTGTTGCATCTTCCTCTTGCCTCCTGGGCGATTGTACAATGTATTTAAGGCATATCCATATTCATTATCATCTGGACTATCCTGTAGCCATCTCTAGAGGTGTTTTCACATCTAGGAATTTTGTTTGTGTATTTTGACTACGTTTCATGTTAGTCTGGTTCTCTTTGGTGTTTAGGGATGTATCCACACCATGGTTCCATACCCTATTGTATTCCATGGCTTTATCGCTGATATTTTTATGTCCCTATGGGAAATATAACAATTGCAGGGACACAATTATATGTTTGTTCAAGATTTCTCTTAAGGCGCACCCAATGTTCGACATTAGAAATAAAATTTTGGTTTTTTTCCATTATTTAAATAATTATTTTTTCGTGTTTTCATTGGATTTGCACTAATGATTTATTCAATAAATATAAGCTCAGGGGAATCTTCTGATAGGTGTCCAAGTAGACATCAGTGACCATTGAATTCTAATGCAATGATAACCACCGCCACCCAGAGATCCGTAACTTTCATTGATCTTAGATTTTATGGGTTTTGGGAACCCTCATTTGTTTTCATTTCACATTTTTTCTAAGGCATAATAGGGTTCATCAGTACTGCATCTATATTGCCATGAATATGGATTGGTTTAAACACAGGTAAAAATAGAAAAAATCAGTAAGTTACATTGTGTTTCGTTGATTTAGTTCATTGAATCATGTTTTAAGCAGAATCTATACATGTTTGTGGATATCATTATTGTTTTTAGTTGCTTTCCCATGGGATCTGATGACTGTCTTGTTTAGTGTTTTTAGACAATTTAATAACGTATATCTACAGGCTTGGCCTAATCCTGTAAGTTGAGTTGTTGTTTATAATTGCATATGCACAAATGGAAATCGGACACATGGGTCTTATTTGGAATCGTGTCACCCAGCCCATCCTCCTGTTGGTTGCTCCAAGTTCATTCTGATGTAGATTTTCCTTGAGCAAGCTTGAACTCAAGCAACCTATTGTCAATACTTTTGTATATCCACATGCAGCTAATTCTTCACTATTTATGGAATTACTAGAACATTCCCAATTAGCTTGAAAGCCTTCAAACCTGCCTTTGAACAGTTCTCAAATGCATTCACAAATTATTGTGCCAAAAAAATGCTTCAGACAATTCTTCAATTCCGCTCTTAGGTTTGTAGAGTTCCTATAGAGATCATCCTCCTGTTCTCATAACTCTCTAGACTGCTTACTTTCATCAGTTTTAGGTTATGTTTTTATCTAGGACCCTGCCTAGTCTTTCTTAGACCCATCCAATAAAATTGGATACAAGACCCTGCTTGTATTATATGTACATATGCATATCGTATCAAATTTCATCATCTCTATCATGTCACACTTTATCAACCTGTCACAACCATGTCTTCAGTCTGTCCTCAGTAATATCATCAGTCTAACAATTCAGTCATATTAATAAAGTTTGCTCATCAACTAAATGTGCCCATATCTTCAAGGTCTTCCCATATCTTCAAGGTCTGCTTATGTCTTCAACTTCTGCTTATCATCATTTCCTCAACCAACCAACTATTGCTCATCATGTTCTTACTGTCATCATTGTTATGTTAATTATCATATCGAACTGTCACATCATCCATAGTGATGTCCAATATTGTTACTGTTAAGCCAAGGCTTGCATTGCTATATAAGGATGTCATGTCAAATTAGTCCATATACTGCTCATACTCAATGGTCAAGCTGGTCATGTATGTCACAGTCACTGCTGCTCATACCAAGGTCGCTGTGCATGTATATCACTGAGATATCATCATATTAATACACCATTACTAGTATAAACATCACTGTATCTATTGTGTAATTCTATGCATCATCATTATCAACATCAGTGTAGGCAACATAAACATCAAGTGTTCATCAAATCATGGCATGGTAGATCATCATCAAGGTCTGTATACATCAAGGTTTGAACATGCATATTGCATCATCTCATTGCTATTCAACTGTGTGTACATCACTGTTCATACTTCACCTATCTCCATACTGTACTATGCAACATCATCATAAGGTAGCATACATCCTGGGCTTTCATCATTCAGATTGTTGAAGGTGTGAACAAGGTCAACAGACTTGTTAGGGCATCATTATGCTGCTGTAAACAAATTTTGGATAGTCCCAAAAGCTCTCAGAAGTTATATACCCGAAATCAGAAATAATAGACAAGAAAATTAGACTCCTATCATGCTCCTGCGATTTTCCACTTGTCCACCCTTTGCTGCTACTATATATCAGTCCGAAATTCCTCAGTCACACCAAAAATCAGAGTTAAAAAAAAACTGTTTACTGTAGCTGCTATCATCAAGTGGTATACTAGACCAACTTCACAATTAAGAACTTCATCCATCAAATTTTAAGAGATTCATATCATCTAGCTATGACATGTCATCATCCAAGTGCCATCATGACACCATATATGTGGGTGCCAAACCTTTACATGCACCATGACCATCTTCAAGGGTTTCATGACCCCATCAACCCACAAATGACCAAAGAATGGGTCATTTGCCCACTTTGGTGTTCCAAAGCCCAATCACGCCATGTCATTAATATTTATCACTTCTTTGTCATGTCATGGTTTGTTTTCCCAAGCTGTCATGTCCACGTATGTCATCCAATGCCCATATTCCTTTTTCCATGTCATTCATGCTTATCATGTATGCTTGTCAATGTTATCTAGCTTGCTTATCTTCATGCCATGTACACCTTTGTCATTAATGTTGTCATCAATGACAATCATAGACAACCATATTCATCAGTACCTAAGGTATTTTAGAGACATTAAATGCAAGGGGATTCAAATGCCCACATTGGATGGTGTACTGTATCCTATTAGTATCAACTAGGCAAGAGCTAGGTACAAGAGACATCCATAGTGCCATTCTCTTAGACCACAATATCATAGTGTTTGGGGGAACAAACGGGTCTAATAAGATAAATGATCTACACACTTTAGACTTGTAGACCAATGAATGGAGGCATGCTTGCATTCGAGGAACTCCACCATCCCCATGAGAGAGGGGGAGGAAATTACTTTATTGATGTTCATATTTTGGACCTAAAGCTAATGAAATGGATTTCCCTTGATGTGAATGGGATCTTATTGCTCCCAGAGATAGCCACACTACAATTGCTATTGAAAACATGCTTGTGGTATAAGGTGGATATTCTGGATACCATTACTTAGGAGAAGTTGATGTTTTGGATCTTGAAACCTTAACTTGGGGATGACCAAATAGATGAAAAGATACAACAACTAATTGTCTATGGGCCTACCTTTCACTTGGAGTACATTGGCAGGTTCCTGTGAAAATCCTCACAACAGATCTAAGAGATGATGTATACCTTACAAGAGTAATTATGATTAAGCAGGAAAATAGAAGAAGAGTGATCAATACAGTATAATGAGCAACAGAATAATATGGTACAGTAAAACTCAGATAGAAGCAATAATACTTCACACACACTAATTAATTAATCACAGTATGGAAAAATAAATAGTACAATGGTAGAGAGGATTCGAATGCCTAAGGTGGCAATTCGAATTAGCCTCTCAGAGTGATCATAAGATCAATAGAGTGTCATCAGAGCACAACTAGGTGTCCTCATGATCATCGGAGCGCAACTGGAAGTCTTCATCATCATCAGTGGAGTCATCAATGCTCAAGTAACTATCAACCATCAGTCAAACTAAATCTGGTAGGTATAACTGAGTGTAACTCAATGTAACTAAGTGTAACTAAGTGTAACTGAGTGTAACTGAGTGTAACTGACTGTAACGGATTGTAACTGACTGTAACTGACGGTAACTAAGTGACAACTGGACTGGTAGGTGAAGAAGGGTGAGTTGCTCCCTAAAATAAAGGAAGAAGGGCGCATTAAGCAACTGGAGGGCTAAAACTAAATAGTGAGAAGCTCCTGGGGGCTGGCTAACTGAGAGCTAGGTGATGGACTGATGACTAGGATGCATGCAAACCCTAAAGGTGCATGCATGACTAAAAATGTAAATGATCAAAATACTGGTGGGACTAGGATGGAGTATAGGAATATCCTAACATCCCCCCTTAATCCATCCTGGGCCCTGGTAACTAATACCAAAGTTCACCCAATACAATGAATAATAACAATCAATAAATGAAGGAAGTGGGAAAATTCCATGGGAAACATACCCCCTCCTCAAAAAATAGACTGTAAGGCACACATAAAAATAAATGCTCCAAACTCAAGCATGTGTGATGCTTGGTCATATGCCTGGAGGTATCTTCTTCTTGGGAAGAAGTGGATCATGCTCAAAAAGCATGTTCTTGTACTTGCTCTTCAAATCGAATGTGATGAGAACAAATCCAACAGTATGAGAATGATCCTTGAACCTGTGATTCGAATCAGCTGAGGTAGGATCAAATATGTGAAAGTGCATATAGTCTTTTGTCTTCTCCTTCGAACCACCATGGGTGAGATTATGCCAAAAATAACTATTACATGTTTGCTTGAAATCAAAATCAGATTTAAGACTTAAAAAATAGTTTCTTGAGATCTCCTTTGAACCAGCAGGGGTGAGATCAAAACTATCATATGCATGAGAAATTATCCCAAGCAATAATTGCTTAGAATCCAAATTAGATCCAAGACTTGAATCATGGTTTCTTGAGATCTCCTTTGAACCATGATAAGTGAGATCAAAACCAGTAGATGCATGAGAAGTTATCCCAAGTGAATTGCAATGGCCATATTCTTCAATGACCTTCTGAAAGCATGGAATTATGATCATATAGTAGTATAAAAGAGGAGTTAGCTGGAGAGGAGCGAATGCATTACCTTCAAAAGCTGTTTTGACCTCTAAAATAATCATGTGATTATGATGCAAACCAACAGACTCTAGTGCAAGAGAGGTTTAGGACCTTCTACAATATCTAGAGTGTGAGCTGGCACAGAAAGAGAAGAAAGTTTGAGCATGAGTGTAGAATCTGCAAGTTCTTTGTCAACAACTTCAATATGAGATGATACTGGTGCATGATCTGAGAGACCATCAAGAGGAGCAAATGCATCACTTTGTTTTCTTTCGAATGGGTTGGGACCAAGTCCTTCATTCTCTCTACCAAATTTTCCATCCAGGTGAGCCCATATCTCTTTTGGAGTCCATAACTCCTTTGGAGTTTCAACACCATTACGGTATTTGAATTGGAATCTCTGGCGTGCAAACAAAGAAAACAAGACATACCGGTCGCCTTCACTCCCCCCAACACTATTGGGAAGATGGTGGACTCAGCTAAGGACCAGGTAGATCCGAAAAACCAGAAAGGTGTGTACATAATACCTTGCTCTTGTGGGAAGGTGTACGTTGGTGAGACTGGAAGATCCATAAACATTCGTCTAAAGGAACATGCACTAGATATCACCAGAGACAGAGCCAATAAATCAGCCCTGGCAGAGCACTCACAACACTCTTCCCATCACGTATGCATTGAGAATGCTAGACTACTAAAGAGGGAAGAGAACTATCTAAAAAGGTGGGTGAAAGAGGCTGTGGAAATTGATAAACGAGATAACACACTTAATCGAGATGATGGGTTAAAACTGAGCGGCACTTGGAAACCAATAATTAATAAGATAAAAAGGCAGCTACATGAATAAGGAGCCGACATGCAAACATTGATTTTATATTTATAACCGCTCTTTGGGCTTTAATTGAAGCATCTAAAAAATGGTGAGATCCCCTGATGATGGACTAACATGTTAAGTCCGAAACGTTGGGTTTTTAATTTTCAACAGGTTTTTCCATTTTTTATTAAATATTTTTAACCTGTAATATGGATCTTTTTACGACTATCTGTTCCCTGCATGGAAGGGATACTTGGTTAGACTCGCTGCTTTTTGAGAAACTCAGACAAAAAAGAGCGAAGCTGTCTACAGACTTTTGGTTTCTCAAACAATGTCGCGACAGAAATCTCATTCCCAGGTTTGCTCGTTGTACACATCCGTTGCAAGAACGAAACTCGGCCGCCTTTCACACTCTCAGTCGATCGATTCTGAGAAAAGAAATGAGGAGATCGCGGGCTCAGCTAGTTGTGCTATCGATGAAATTGCTTAACCTGCACCTGAAACTATCTTCCACCCTTCGAGTTGATATATGGATGACTTTAGACGCCTTAACACACATCAAAGAATCTCGAACGTGGCAGGCTTCCACAGTGAAAAAGAAAGAGAAGCTGGATAATTTAGACCGTGTATACACTGCATCTCTGACACAGACTCAACTCAACACGGTGGTGAACCTGTCGCATAACCAGCTAGACGAATGTTCACGCAGTGTTCTGCAACGTGGTCTAAAATTCGCCGTAGCTCCGCAGGTGATTCCTGTAGAGGAAATAATCAGCAACGTCGAGGTAGCTATTAAAGACAAATCCGAGGAGCGAGCTGAGGAAATTAGACAGGAATGTTCGGTTATCCTGAGACGTTCGAAACCTCCTCCTAACAACCTGTCCAGAAATGAGATCAAAGCCTTGAAGGAATTAAAAAACAACAAACTCATTGTCATCCTCAAAGCTGACAAAGGAAACGCGACGGTGATACTCGATGCAGAAGACTACCACAGGAAAATGACGGATCACCTCACAACCAGCGGGAGCTACAAAACGTTAAGCAAAGACCCTGGCAATAGAATCTTGCGAGAAGTTACCAAGGCAGTGAAGGGTTCATCTTTGGATGAATTCGTAAAAAAGAGGATCACGCCGAACTGTGCCATTATGCCAAGGATCTATGGATCACCGAAGATACATAAGGAAGGCATACCGCTCAGGCCAATAGTAAACACCATAGGGTCCCCCACATATCTCCTTGCAAAATTCCTGGCGAAAAAGCTTCGACCTTTGTCTGGGAATACTTCCTCATATGTTAAAGATTCATCATCCTTTGTGCAATGGATTAAGAACCAGAAGATAAAAAGAGAAGATTTGATGGTGAGCTTTGACATTGTGTCATTATATACTAGGATCCCGGTGGATGAAGCTATTGAAATAATTAAAAGCATCACTGATGAGGAAACGTCTAGTTTGGTTAAACTATGTTTAAAGTCAACATACTTCAGCTACAGAGGGGTAATCTATGAACAAACTCACGGGGTTGCTATGGGCTCACCATTATCCCCTATAGTGGCGAATATTTATATGGAACACTTTGAAGGAAGAGCTCTCAGTTGCCCGTCCTTAACACCGGGGGAATGGAAGAGATACGTAGATGACATTTTTGCAAAATGGGAACATGGAAAGGAGAAGCTCAACGATTTCCTCACACACCTAAATAGCCTCTCTGAACACATTAAATTCACTTTGGAAATAGAATCAGACAACCAACTACCTTTTCTTGATGTTCTTCTCACAAAAAAAAAGAAGATGAGAGTTGCGGGTATCAAGTTTATCGGAAGAAAACACACACGGACAGATACCTTCATGCAGACTCCCACCACCACCCTAACCAAAAGATAGGCATTATCAAGACTCTCACGACTCGGGCATCGAGAATAGCGGATTCAGAACACCTGGATGAGGAACTAGACCACCTACGAGAGGTCTTTATAAAGAATGGATATCAGAGGAAGATCATTGACAAAGCAATCCACCAAGCTCAAAACAAAAAACAATCAACACACACAGTGGACATCCCTAAGATCTCTCTACCTTACATTAAAGGCACTACGGACCGGATTGCGAAAATCTTAAGAAAACAAGACATACCGGTCGCCTTCACTCCCCCCAACACTATTGGGAAGATGGTGGACTCAGCTAAGGACCAGGTAGATCCGAAAAACCAGAAAGGTGTGTACATAATACCTTGCTCTTGTGGGAAGGTGTACGTTGGTGAGACTGGAAGATCCATAAACATTCGTCTAAAGGAACATGCACTAGATATCACCAGAGACAGAGCCAATAAATCAGCCCTGGCATAGCACTAACACAACTCTTCCCATCACGTATGCATTGAGAATGCTAGACTACTAAAGAGGGAAGAGAACTATCTAAAAAGGCGGGTGAAAGAGGCTGTGGAAATTGATAAACGAGATAACACACTTAATCGAGATGATGGGTTAAAACTGAGCGGCACTTGGAAACCAATAATTAATAAGATAAAAAGGCAGCTACATGAATAAGGAGCCGACATGCAAACATTGATTTTATATTTATAACCGCTCTTTGGGCTTTAATTGAAGCATCTCAAAAATGGTGAGATCCCCTGATGATGGACTAACATGTTAAGTCCGAAACGTTGGGTTTTTAATTTTCAACAGGTTTTTCCATTTTTTATTAAAGAAAACATTATTGCTTGAAAGTGCATGTCACTTTTATTTAACCAATCAATCTTCTCTTCAGGGGATTCAAACTCTCTTTCAAAATAACAATAAAAAAGATCATGGATGTTCAAGTATGCTATCATTCTTGGTTTCCATTCATCATAGTTGAGTGGATCAAGAGGAGTAATTCCTGATGAATACATAGAAGCTGTAGAGGACTTGCAAAAACAATATAGAATAACTGCAAATGCTACTGCTGCAAAAATGCAGAAACTGCTGCACTCGAAATCTTGGTAATAACTTGCAAAAAACTCTCAAGAATGGAGATGAACAATACTCTCACCATGCTCTGATAACATGTGAAAATCCTCACAGCAGATCTAAGAGATGATGTATACCTCACAAGAGTAATTATGATTAAGTAGGAAAATAGAAGAAGAGTGATCAATACAGTATAATGAGCAACAGAATAATATGGTATAGTAGAACTCAGATAGAAGCAATAATACTTCACACACACTAATTAATTAATCACAGTATGGACAAATAAATAGTACAATGGTAGAGAGGATTCGAATGCCTAAGGTGGCAATTCGAATTAGCCTCTCAGAGTGATCATAAGATCAATAGAGTGTCATCGGAGTACAAATGGGTTTCCTCATGATCATCAGAGCGCAACTAGAAGTCTTCATCATCATCAGTGGAGTCATCAATGCTCAAGTAACTGTCAACCATCAGTCAAAATAACTCTGGTAGGTGTAACTGAGTGTAACTCAATGTAACTAAGTGTAACTGAGTGTAACTGACTGTAACTGACTGTAACTGAGTGTAACTGAGTGACAACTGGACTGGTAGGTGAAGAAGGGCAAGTTGCTCCCTAAAATCAAGGAAGAAGGGCGCATTAAGCAATTGGAGGGATAAAACTAAATAGTGAGAAGCTCCCGGGGGTTGGCTAACTGAGGGCTAGGTGCTGGACTGATGACTAGGATGAATGCAAAATGCATGCAAACCCTAAAGGTGCATGCATGACTAAAAATGTAAATGATCAAAATACTGGTGGGACTAGGATGGAGTATAGGAATATCCTAACAGTTCCTTGCAAACAATACCACATGTCCACTTTGTCTCATTATTTATATTCCCTTGAACACAGAAAATTATCTCATTGCAAGTAACATGGAACTAACTCCTACATTTATGGAACTAACTCCTAACTCCTAAAGTTCTTAAGTAACATGGATGCACAACAGAGTGGAATTCCTTCTATTTAGGTTCCCGGTCTAGGTCTTGTACTTATCCTTACGCCTTTGAAAGTAATGGCATACAAGTAGGGAATACCAACATGAGAAGGGAACCCATGATTTAACCTTGCATCCACCTCACTATTATAGTGAACCAACTGGATAAGAAAACTATGTATTGAAGAAATATAGTGAACCATGGCTTTATCTATGATATTTTTATGTCCCTATGGAAAATATAGCGATTGCAGGGACACAATTATATGTTTGTTCAAGATTTCTGGTAAGGCACACCCAATGTTCGACATTAGAAATAAAATTTTGGATTTTTTTTTCCATTGTTTTCATTGGCTTTGCACTGATGATGTATTCAATAAATATAAGCTCAGGGGACTCTTCTGATAGGTGTCCAAGTAGACATCAGTGGCCATTGAATTCTAATGCACTGATATACACCGCCACCCAGATATCCACCACTTTCATTGATCTTAGATTTTATGGGTTTTGGGAACCCTCATTTTGTTTCATTTCACATTTTTTCTAAGGCGTGATAGGGTTCATCACTACATCTGTATTGCCATGAATATGGCTTGGTTTAAACACAGGTAACAATAGAAAAAATCAGTAAGTTACATTGTGTTTCGTTGATTTAGTTCACTGAATCATGTTTTAAGCAGAATCTATACATGTTTGTGGATATCATGATTGTTTTTAGTTGATTTCCCATGGGATCCGATGACTGTCTTGTTTAGTGTTTTTAGACCAACATTTATATGTAAATGGATAAGCCCAAGAGATATTTTGATGCATATAGGATTTCATATGTGGGATGTGGGTATCTTCATGATAAGTTTTCAATTTTTTTTGCTTGGTTTTGAAGGTGTATTCGTTGGGATAAAAATTACAAATGTGTGAATGCAATTTTGATGTTTTCATATTTGAGTTTTAAATTTATTTATAATTTTTAGATATTATTATGGGTTTAACAAGATGACCATCTAGTTGTGGGGATTATAGGGGTGTTGTGGAGGATTTTTATGGTGATTTTAGGAAAAAATTCGACCTTTTATTTCATGTAAATGCACGAACTGAACTATACTTGTTTTGTTACAACTAGCTATAGAAGGGTCATGTTCACTAGGACTATGTGCTAGACATGAAACTATTAGCATTGATTGCAAGGTAATTAGTCCTGCAACCTCTTATAGATCCATTTTTTTCCATAAACCTGAAATAATGCTGAAAAGGTTATAGTTGCAGTCACTGCCCTTTTTAATCTATCTATGTGAAGATAGTTATTTGTATCAGACACGACTTTTGCAAGAGGGAGATATACCAGTACTTGTGGAATTATCAAAATCAGACACTGCTTGGGATTCTCCAAAAGTGAATTCTCTGTCATCGATCCTCTATGTCACCTTTGCCATGTCTTTGTCCTCCAGCTTGCTTTCCATGCTTGTCCATGCTTGTCTACAGGCTTGGTCTAAGCCTGTAAGTTGAGTTGTTGTTTATAATTACATATGCACAAATGGAAATCGGACACATGGGTCTTATTTGGAATCCTGTCACCTAGCCCATCCTCCTGTTGTTTACTCCAAGTTCACATTCTTCTCAATCTTTGATCAATTCAATCTCATTGCTTTTCCAAGGTATAAAACTGTTAATTGCATCCGCTAAATACTTGCATTGCTTACTTCTATGCTTAAGCTTGATTTCATAATCAGGATCAACCAGAATTGATTGTGGGCACACAAGATAATATCCATCACCTAATATTTCCCCATTAGGCATGACAAAGTTTGGTTCAATTCTTTTGATGTAACCCTTTGCAACCTTCAATTGACCATTAAAATATGTCAGTAAACATTTTTTTCCATTCAATCCCGCATCTGAAGATGGTAATTGCAGTTGAACCTGCCAATAAACAAATTCCTGTGAGATTCCTCGGAATAAGAATGGAATATCAAACATAGAAATAAAGAGAATTAGAACTTACTTGTTGTATTGATTTTCCAATTGGGTCACGATTATGTTCTCCCAAAGTCAAAGGAGTTTGTTTTGGCAAAGCATGATGAGGACTCAGAGAATCCTGTTAGTAAATAAATACTTGTAAGATATAATGAAATAACGATTATAACATTGCAATAAATATTAAATAGTTTCAAAACTCACCATCGACTTTGGAGTATGAAATGTATTAGACTTTGGAGTATCAAATGTATTAGATGGTCTATGAGCCATTGTATTTTTTTCCAATGAACCTTTACTAGGATTATTCTGGAGACTCCTAAAAAATAAATACTTGTGAGCGATTTTCAAATAATGGAAAATAAAAATGGAAAAAATAAGAGTTGGTTTAAAAAACTACATGGATTGGGGGTGACTGGATTAAGAGGTGACAGTTGCAGAGGTCGTCGATTTGATTCACCATTTGACATGGAAATATTACTTTGCCAATATAATAGTTTGCATTAGATATCATGAAATCAGAAGATAAAGGGTTAGGATGCAAAAACAATAATTCATATATTACACACCCTACAACAATACGATCATGTTCATGTTAACATTATGATTTTGAAATCCCCAACTTTAAAGATGGCCTACATAAAAAATTAAAGTCTACACATGCAATCCTTACAATGTTGGATTTTGGAACAACTCTGCCACTTTCTTTCCCCACCTCCATGGCAACTTTCCATTCCATTAATTCTTCAACAACTTTTTTCAATCTTCCAAGTTCCTTGTCTTTTTCTCTTAATTTCTCTTTAGTATTATGAAATTTCTTCTTGTACGAACGCTCTTTTCCAAATAATACTGTTGGAGTGACTCCGAATCAAACCCCACGTACACGACCCCTCCTCTCAGGCCCCAAAACTATAGCAAGGGCATCTTGCTTTGTAGCATATGCAAGAGACACTGACTCATTTTGTGCCGATTCAATTTGATTCTAGCAATGTCAACATTTCAACAAACTGATATAAGAAACAACATAAACTCTAAAAAAAGCATAAATGATACAAGAATAGGTTCGAAACTTACTATTTTCTCCGCAATGAATGATGACATTGAAGTGCCATCCTTCTTTTTATGGCATTTCATCCACACATCAGCCCTAGTTATAGGCTTATTACTTGGACCATGAGATTGATTCTAGTATCAACAAATACAACAATCTAGTTAACTATATTTAAAGTTGTCAATTGTGAACAAATAATAGAATTTGTTGCAACTTACGAGATCATCTTCAACCCTAAAGTAACCTCTACGACCAAAAGTGTGGGTCTCTTGTTCTAATGCCCTATTTTCCTTATTTGTTCTTGAACTCTCCTGCAACTCAATAAAAAAATAGATGCTAAGATTATAGTTGATTGTATGAGAGGATTCAAAATCAAAGATGATAACATTCAAATCTGTCTTTCATTTTTACCTTGAATTTAGGGTCAGATCGTAATCTAACAAATTCAATCCAATCAGTTTCATTTACTCCAATAGGAATGTTTGCAATCATCTCCTCATTTGTTTCGTATTTCAAATAGTATTTCTTATACAAATTATATCTATAGGTTCTCAAGAGTTGAGATATTGCTTTATGACACCATTGCTTTGCTGATGGATCTATTTGGTGGGTACGCTACAATAGATAAAAAATCCATTATTAGATACAAGCGTTATTTGAAACTAAACCTATCACACACAAGCTCAATATGCATCAATATATAAAGTTTAGAATAAGTTGATGCTCACATTGATTGCACTCCACATGTCTTTCTTTTTCACTTCAGACACTTTTTTCCATTCCATGTGCTTGATGCCTAGAATTTCCCTTGCAAGAACACCTAAAAATGAGGAGAATTTGTCTGAATGTGGACCAATAGGTTGGCCCCTCTCATTAAATTGAATTTCAGGCAATGCATTGCCCTCTATAGTGGTTCCAAAGAGACATTTTGTTGGTCCTCTACTCCTTTTCACATTTATTGCAGTACTAGCTTCGGTAGATACATTTGCATCTTCTAAACCATGCTCTTGTTGTGGTGGATCCCAATCCAAAACATGCTCTTGTTGTGGTGGATCCTGATCCAAAACATGCTCTTGTTGTGGTGGATCCTCCTCCAAAACATGATCTTGTTGTGGTGGTTCCTGTTGAAAATTTTCTGGAAAAACAAACCAGTACCCCTCTTGAGACAATGACAATATGAAATTGTTAATATGAAATCTTGAAATACTTGTATAGGACAAAAAATGTTTAGAAATGATCATATCTTCCAGTACTGGTTCTTTCACATCTTTCTCAAGAGTATGTGCATTAGAATTGTTGTCGACACTATAGCAAGTAGATTCACTTTGTAATGGGATAGTGGATCCCGCTGCTATATTTTGTTGGAATTTGTTTCCCATCTTAGAGCCTATGGTCAAGTATATTATGAATTTTTTTAATATAATTGTTTATTTATTAAAAAATAAATAATAAGTTATCATCATGTTTAAAATATTTACCTGAATTTGTGCCACATATAACATTGTCATTTCTTTTGGTAATGCGGCCTGACTTTGTTAAAAGTGATGTATTGAAACGTCTTAATTTAATCTTGTTAGCTCCCTACAAATATGGATTGCAGCTCGTGCTCAAAGAAAGTTAGACAATTTTTAAGGTATAAAAGAGGGGACAATAATTGTTAAAAAAATATTGAAGTTATTTAAATCCCAAACAAACAAAAAATAATGTCTTACTTTGATATGGACATCTGCAAATAAACTGCATAACAAAAAAAATCATTTTTATTAACACATCTTTGAAACAAGCCAACTAACACAATCCTGAAAATTAAATAGTATTTATGAACATTATACAAATATCTTTAACTCATTCATAACAAAATGTCTAACAATGTATACTAAAATATAGAGGGTGCTTTTTGGGAATACTCTGTGGTCAAAAGTTTTACAGGCAAAATATATGAAATCTAATGTTATTAACTGGTTCAGGATGCTACTGCATCTTGGACTGCTCAGGATGCTACTGCAACTTATGACTCCAAGACACTCTTTTCTTCTATTTAGATTTTTTGGGTATTCTTTGATGTGTAATCTTCACATGCTTCATCGAATCTTCTATTATTAAACCTTTTAATTCATATTTCTGTCTTTTGCAGATTTTGATTATTTAACCAATTAAAATCTCAATGGACATCTTCCAGGTTTGCGGGCTTCACGCCCTTTCAAATCTCTGTTTTAATGAACTAATTAATTAATTAACTAGTCAATTAATTCATAAATTAACTTCAAGCCTGTAGGCTTCATTTCATTCAAAACTGCATGCTTGGGCTTTCTACGGGATTCCTTTCTCCCAAAACTTGGGCATGATATTTTTTAATCTTCTGGCTTCTTCTTATTAAGATCTCCATCTTTATAAGATCTGCAGTGACGGTGGAGAAAAACTTGTCACATAAAAATAGAGAAACTGTCTTGCCCACAAGATCAGATACTGGCACCTGGTCACCTCTATTGTTTGATCACAAAGTTACGGTCATAAGAAACCAAGAGTGACTCCAGGGTTTGCGATTCTGAGGACATAACTACCATATTGCCAACAGGGGCGTCTCAAGACATGGGAAAATATTTTAAAAAAAGGCCGGATTGGTCCCAGCAGATGTTGTCTGTGTATGCAGAATGATGAAACCACAAAACATCTTCTCATGAAGAGTGTTTGGAAATTATGCTGCACAACTCTAAATACTGAGCAGATGTGAGGTGGGGTTCTGAGAATTTTGATATAAATTTGCTTAACTAGTTTAGAATCTGTAAATATTACCATTTACTCCCGGTTTAGATTCCAATATTTTTCCTTGAAGAAATTTTGTGATTTTTGCTAACTAGATGTTGGAGAGACTGACTCAGGCGTTTACAAGACCTCTGTAACTTTTGGAAAGAGCGAATCTGCATTTTTTGTTTGGATTTGTGAGTAAGTGGATTTCCAGCAATGATACATCTGGAAAATTCTGGTAACCCTATTCTAATACTACGAGATTAGGGAACGGAGCAAGTCTACCAATCTCCTGCATCAACAAGGGTGGAAATGTCCAGTGGCACCACAGGTTGGCCTACTTACTTCAAATCCAGAGTATGATGATGTAATGTATTTTAATATCTAGTTCATGAATGGACAAAAACAACTGACAAGATAACAAAAAATGTCTTTGCAAAAGGCCAATTATCCACGGTAAATGTCATTTGCAAATATGGATTTTAAAATACTATTAAATTTTGAAATACTCATCATAATTCATCTTGACTGAAAGGGACAATAAGGACAAAACAATAGTATGAGCAATATAGTACAAAGGGACAATAAAGACAAAACAATAGTATGAGCAATATAGTACAAACAATAGTACAAGGCAATGGTACCTCTTTTTGTTTCCACGGGTTAAGATTGCTTGTTGTAAGAGAGTTTGCTTCTCATTTCCTCTAGTCTTCATAGTTTTCTAACTTCAACGCCAAGCAAAAAATGTTTTCAATTAAAATATTGTTGAATACATATGAGCTTTGTTCCTATTTATATTACAAAATGAAAAAAAAATTGGAGGGAAATCTAAATACTAAAAACAATGGAGGGAAATACAAATCCAAACATTCTTTTCTTGACAATAGATGTTCCTATTTCCATTTACAGATGTTACTACTTTCTCCAAATTATTATATAAAGTACATAAAATACTTTTAAATTAGAAAAAAAAATTAAAAAGTATCACCAAATATTTTATAGTTAGAATTTAAGAATTGATTGGATTTGCCAAGACTTATACATTTTAAAGTATGGATTCTTAAAATTTTAAGAGGTAGTCATGATTATAGAAGATACACAATCCACTAAAAAATGCACAACCAGAAGGAAAGCATATGGATTTGAAAAAACATAAAGTTAACATCTTCACATGTACAAGAGTAAAATCATTATAAGTCAAACAATATAATTTCTCAATCAAACTAATGGTGTGAAAAAAAAGTTTGTAATGGTGAGTGTAATGCATTGGTTTTCTATTAATGTTAACCCTTCTCCTACAAAAACTAATGCAACAATTAAATAAAGTTGAAATGGACCTACTTAAACTTCATTGCCTACAACACATTCTCACACCATAAAAGAGGTGCCAAGAACTAGTATATTATCTAAGCAAAGACATTTAAAAACACATATATGAACCTCAATGGTGAGGTATGCCTTCAAATATGCAAAAGTTCCTCTAAATATGTGGAAATTTTCGGTTAGTAATGCGAAAGGTCTATTGAGTAAATTCTCACCCTGTAACCTCTTAGTGATTTGCTTCCTTGATCAAACATCATGAGTGATGCCTAAGATAAGATCAAACCAAAATGTGTGATCCAAGGTTCTTCTCATGGAATGCAATTATCACTATTCTAAAAATACCCTATCCATTAATATGACTTCACGTTGAGGAATTAACACCTTTACAAAGGATGGTGGTAGAAGTACTTAATGATGGTGGACTGAGTTGGTTTCCTTGATGGGTGTTCCATGTGTCATAGGTATAGAGAAGTCCTTATGCGGTTGCAAGCCCCTGATCACCTAACGTTGGAGTATTGGTCATGATGTGTGACCCCTAACTTAACTCATTGGTTAAGTCGGTCTTGTGTGGGATCATATACTTATTGGAGTCTTTATACCCCTGGAACTCTATAATATATATGAGAGAGTCATGTTCTCATCATGTTATATCAACTTGGTATTCCTCTTGTGTGTATGATTGGGGTTCGTTATTCTATAGCTCACTATCCTTCTGTAGTAGAGAAATTATACTCGGGTATTCTTTGATGTGTGACGCATGGTCTCCCACTAGGTATGATTTCGCCTAGTGTTTATGGCGAGCTGAGACATTGTGAAGTCATGCATGACTCTTGATTTTGCAGATTCTATCACAGTGAAAGGTTGTAATTGGGTTTCCCCCCCCATGAGGGCTTCCCATGATACATGTTGTGTAGTTGTGCATTTTCTATAAACATGTGATCCTATAATTTGCTTACTGTTTCTATAGCTACCATCATATCTAGGGATGAAGTTGGAACGTAAGCATGTTGTTTTGCATTAATATAGCTTTGAAAGAACCACCTATATTATAATGTTGTTTGTCATTATAGCCGAATACACATTCACGGGAGGGTGTGGACCACCCATCGCAGGGTTGTCATGAAACTGAGAATGCATATGCATTTTAATACTAGAAAAAAAAGTGAGAGGACTAGTCAGAGAGACGGTAGCATTTCCCAACGCCATTGAGCTAGGGGATGGATCCCTCAGCAAATAGTTGGCCCTCACCGTTTTTATCCCTTGATGGTTGTAGCAGTACTTAATGATGGTGGACTAAGTTGGTTTCCTTGATGGGTGTTCCATGTGTTATAGGTATAGAGAAGTCCTTATGCGGTTGCAAGCCCCTGATCACCTAACGTTGGAGTATTGGTCATGATGTGTGACCCCTAACTTAACTCGTTGGTTAAGCCGGTCTTGTGTGGGATCATATACTTATTGGAGGCTTTATACCCCTGGACCTCTATAATATATATGAGAGAGTCATGTTCTCATCATGTTATATCAACTTGGTCTTCCTCTTGTGTGTATGATTGGGGTTCATTATTCTATAGCTCACTATCCTTCTGTAGTACAGCAATTATACTCGAGTATTCTTTGATGTGTGACGCATGGTCTCCCACCAGGTATGCTTTCGCCTAGTGTTTATGGCAAGCTGCGACATTGTGAAGTCATGCATGACTCTTGATTTTGTGGATTCTATCACAGTGAAAGGTTGTAACTGGGTTTTCTCCCCCATGAGAGCTTCCCATGATACATGTTGTGTAGTTGTGCATTTTCTATAAACATGTGATCCTATAATTTGCTTACTGTTTCTATAGCTACCATCATATCTAGGGATGAAGTTGGAACGTAAGCATGTTGTTTTGCATTAATATAGCTTTGAAAGAACCACCTATATTATAATGTTGTTTGTCATTATAGCCGAATACACATTCACAGGAGGGTGTGGACCACCCATCACAGGGTTGTGATGAAACTGAGAATGCATATGCATTTTAATACTAGAAACAAAAGTGAGAGGATTAGTTAGAGAGACGGTAGCATTTCCCAACGCCACTGAGCCAAGGGATGGATCCCTCAACAAATAGTTGGCCCTCACCATTTTTATCCCTTGATGGTGGTAGCAATACTTAATGATGGTGGACTGAGTTGGTTTCCTTGATGGGTGTTCCATGTGTCATAGGTATAGAGAAGTCCTTATGCGGTTGCAAGCCCCTGATCACCTAACGTTGGAGTATTGGTCATGATGTGTGACCCCTAACTTAACTCGTTGGTTAAGTCGGTCTTGTGTGGGATCATATACTTATTGGAGGCTTTATACCCCTGGACCTCTATAATATATATGAGAGAGTCATGTTCTCATCATGTTATATCAACTTGGTCTTCCTCTTGTGTGTATGATTGGGGTTCATTATTCTATAGCTCACTATCCTTCTGTAGTAGAGAAATTATACTCGGGTATTCTTTGATGTGTGACGCATGGTCTCCCACCAGGTATGCTTTCGCCTAGTGTTTATGGCAAGCTGAGACATTGTGAAGTCATGCATGACTCTTGATTTTGCGGATTCTATCACAGTGAAAGGTTGTAACTGGGTTTTCTCCCCCATGAGGGCTTCCCATGATACATGTTGTGTAGTTGTGCATTTTCTATAAACATGTGATCTATAATTTGCTTACTGTTTCTATAGCTACCATCATATCTAGGGATGAAGTTGGAACGTAAGCATGTTGTTTTGCATTAATATAGCTTTGAAAGAACCACCTATATTATAATGTTGTTTGTCATTATAGCCGAACACACATTTACAGGATGGTGTGGACCACCCATCGCAGGGTTTTCATGAAACTGAGAATGCATATGCATTTTAATACTAGAAACAAAAGTGAGAGGACTAGTCAGAGAGACGGTAGCATTTCCCAATGCCACTGAGCCAGAAGATGGATCCCTCAACAAATAGTTGGCCCTCACCGTTTTTATCCCTTGATGGTGGTAGCAGTACTTAATGATGGTGGACTAAGTTGGTTTCCTTGATGGGTGTTCCATGTGTCATAGGTATAGAGAATTCCTTATGCGGTTGCAAGCCCCTGATCACCTAACGTTGGAGTATTGGTCATGATGTGTGACCCCTAACTTAACTCGTTGGTTAAGTCGGTCTTGTGTGGGATCATATAATTATTGGAGGCTTTATATCCCTGGACCTCTATAATATATATGAGAGAGTCATGTTATATCAACTTGGTCTTCCTCTTGTGTGTATGATTGGGGTTCGTTATTCTATAGCTCACTATCCTTCTATAGTAGATCAATTATACTCGGGTATTCTTTGATGTGTGATGCATGGTCTCCCACCAGGTATGCCTTCGCCTAGTGTTTATGGCAAGATGAGACATTGTGAAGTCATGCATGACTCTTGATTTTGCGGATAATAATATTTAAATAATAAACTGCAATAATGGTAACACTTTGTCACTTTGTATATCGTAAATTAAATTACATCAAGAAACGATGCCTGCATTTTCTAAGATTCGAAAGGTTCAATTTTATACCATTTGTAAAGATTAAAAAGATTCAATTTTATACCATTTTCAAAGATTCAAAAGATACCATTTTCAAAGACTAAAAAATTCAATTTTTGAATTTTGGTGCGGATGAAATTAGGGTGGGAATGATTTTCTCTGGCTTAAACCATGCGCATGGAGAGATAGACAAAAAATCACAATGAAATGCTGTTGGGTTGAACCGCGAATGGAGAGATAGACATAGGTTCCGATCGGAAGGAAAAGGAGTGAGACAAACTACATAAATTAGGTTCCAACGCTATCCATGCAGCTCTTCTTTTTATTTTTGATGTAGGAACCACCTGCAATTTCAACAAAAAATGCTTCCCCAAATTCTTGAACTCTTACCTTGAGTATAAATTCAATTTCTTTGTTCAGAAATGGCGTTTTCCTTTTAATAATATGATTACAATTGGGCCATGATCTACTGCTGCTCGTACACAAATGAAATCTAAAATGGAGTTCGATTCCCAAACAGAATATACTTGGGTATTCAAATTTGTGCACAATGACAATTTGCCACGATTTTTCCTCCAGGCCAGTGTTCATTTCTTCAGTGTTTGTTTCAACATTTGAGAAACTTAGTTTTTCATGAACAAGTGGAAAAAAATAACTACTCCCCTTCAACACACTTCCAAATATTCAAACCCTAACCCTGAAATATGGAACCTTGCTATCAATTTCGTAACTCGATCTCTGTATAAAAATGTTAAACAAATGCTAAAATCTCCAATATTTTACCTTCAGCGACAATAGATTCTCACCCAACACATTTATTTATTCTGTTAAATTTTGGTTAGGGTTAGGTTTTTATGCATAATGTACTTTAAACAATCTAATTGAAGTAACTTGATGTTCCAATTTCAATCGCTTCACTTCTTTCCGATTTGCATAACCTGAGATCTCATAACATAAGGACACTCGAGTGATAAACAATCACATTGAGTCAGTTTTCAGAAGGGTCTTCTAATTCCAAATACTTCGCAGAAATCGCATATTGCTGTAGTTGCTTACTGTCAGGAAGTCAGTCAATTAACAAAGCCTATGTACTCATTTTTCACTGCAGGAATTGCATACAAATTCCGGAGTAAATGACTTTATGTTTTCAGCAAGACGCCATTCACATTCAACAGAGACAATGAACTTCATAAAAAATACATAGAAAGAGATATTCACAAGTCCATATGCATATAAAATGCTTTCATTAATCAAATTCAATTACTCAGAATTTCATGACCTGATTACACAATATGGGAGTATTCTACCTTGGTCCCCTCCTCTCTATTTTCCTATCCTCTTTTCCTCTGCCTCACCTCCGCTCTACCTCTTCTGTGGCTCGTAGGCTTACAATAGTATATATGAAGAATCAATTTAACAGTTTAACCCTAACGACCTTTCTATATTTCTGTAACTGCCTCCCTAAATAGGAGTTCGGCTCTATCCTAAAGGATGATGCATCACTGACACCTCATCCCACTTGGAAACTTCTAGTTTAACCTTGCTAACTATTGAACATTTACAAGATTTCCTTTAGGCTCAGGGAGGATCTGTCAAGATTCAAAGAATCGACAGATCCTCTAATCTAGGCAGAAAAAAGTGATTCATTTATTCTGCGACCAGTATGCAATAAATCTACTCCTTGGGTAACATCAAAATGAACTCGGAGGAACCAACAAGAGGATGGGCTATGTGACACGATTCCAAATAAGACCCATGTGTCCGATTTCCATTTTTGCATATGTAAGTATAAACAACAACTCAACTTACAGGCTTAGGTCAAGCTTGTAGATATACGTTATTAAATAGTCTTGAGGATGAAAATCAATTTATTTTAACATAATAGTGACAATTACAATTACAAGAACTTTACAAAGACTTTAGGAGTTAGTTCCATAAATGTATGAGGTTTGTTATTTAGCTACAAGTTATGTTTCCAAGTATATCTTGTATGCCTGCGAGCATTAGAGGTTAGAGAGAGAGGCTTGAAAAATGATGGTTAGGAGGGTTAGATATACAATGTAAGAATCAAGGCAAGAAAAACAGAGGATAGGTCAGAGTTTGTTTATTAGCCTGCAAATTTCCAAGTAATAAATGGAAAAGGATTATTTTCCATGATGCTGTGTGTTGATTTCATATATTTCTGTGTGATTGATGAACTCTGGTGAATATACAAGCTAACCAGGAAATGAATTAGTTAATTGTGTTACTCTCTGTTGGGATACATTTTAATTTTAAGGTTGAATTAAGATCTAAGGTTGAGTGTTGACTACATTGGAATTACACTCAGTATGAAGAGGAGTGATGTTGAACACTCTGCATTGAAGGGATGCCTAGAATGAATTAGTTTTGAGTCTGGGGAGAATCTTTATGGGTTCTACTTTCTTAGAAGTTAGATTCCATATTGGTTCGAATTTCAATGGTTCTACAAATTGACATCTAAAGAGACAATTACAATAATGCATTAAGCCACAAAGATTATTTCCAGAAGGTCTAAGTCAAATATTTGAACAGTTTAGGGAGTTTTTTTATATCAGAATACCTCTTAATAAGAAATGTGGGTTTATGTAGTTGTTTGACCGCAAGTTGTTAGTGCAAAGTTGTGTGTTTTCAATATATATGAGGTTTAATATAAACTAACTTTTTTAGTTCATTGTAGACATAATTTCAAAGGAGCTTGGAGCATATTATCAAATGGACAAAAGAAACTGGATGAACTTGAAAAATAGGTATAGTTTCTATATTTGGTTATTCATGGTGATATACCAAAAAAATGTATCAGTGCTAACTTGTTCTCAATTAAATTTATGTGACTTAATGAAAATTGGTTATGTGTAGGACACTACAAGAATATAGAGATGGAGTTGAGGAATTCTTAAAGTTTGCCGAGGCGCATTCAAGGAATAAGATGTCCATAAAATGTCCATGTAATAAATGTGGCATAGTCAAAGTACAAACATTTGATAAAATACGCGAGCACTTGATTTGTGATGGAATAATAGAACAATATAAAATTTGGTATTTTCATGGAGAGAGCATTCACAGTCAGGTATCTTGAAATAAATGAATTGATCTAGTTTCAAACTTACTTGTATTACAATAAAGATATAAATTATATTTATATGTGATGTATTACAATAAATATATAAATTATATTTATATGTGCTTAATTATGTTTTCCTCTCACCTTTAGATTCCATCCATTATTGACGAGGCTAGGCAACGCTCTGAAAATGAGCCACATGAAGTTATAGAGCATATATCATCTCAACTGGTAAGCTAATTTGCATTGGTAAAGGCCCCTATTTGACCAATATCTATTCATTCTAATTTTCATAAAAACCATAAAATCACTGACATGAATTTTAATTTTCTTATTAATAGGGTTATGGACATGTAGAATGCCATTACGATAATCAGGTTGATGAGCCTGGAACATCATTTCAGAATGGTAATGATCCACTCGAAAAGGATGATGATACAACCATTGTTGGTGATCAAGTGCTTCATATGGTGAATGATGCTTATCCATGTCTTGATCAAAACCTAAACAAAGGTTGTGATAATGTGGGTTTGGCATCAACAAATGTACTAAATGAAGTTAATGAATATAGGAAGTTAATCGAAGATGCAAAGATGCCATTGTACCCTGGTTGTGTTGATTTCACAAAACTATCAACAATCGTAGAATATTACAATCTCAAAGTGAATAGTGGATGGTCTGATAGAAGTTTTCGCCAAATGTTAAAATTGCATAAAAATACACTTCCTAGAGATAACACACTTCCAGATTCTGCATATGCTGCAAAAAAGTTGATAAAATCATTGGGATTAAACTATGATATGATACATGCATGTCCCAATGATTGCATTTTATATTGAGGAAGTAACGAAAGTAAAGACGAATGCTCAACATGTGGAAAATATCGATGGAAGGTGGATGTTCAATCTCAAAAGGTGTGTCAAGGTGTTCCTGCAAAGGTGTTAAGATATTTCCCCATAGCACCGAGGCTAAGGAGAATGTATAGGTATGATTTTCAACACCATAATTGTATTCAAGTTTTCACCTTCTTGTATTATCTTTACCATTTTTCATAGTGTTATTATATGATAATATTATATATAAATGAAAGATTTTCTTTGTTGTTCTAGCTCCGCGGACATGTCACAAAAAATGAGGTGGCATCATGAGAATGCAAGCTATGATGGTCATATGCGCCACCCTGTTGATAGCCCAGCCTGGAAAAATATTGATGAAAGATGGCTTGGTTTTTCAGGCGAACCCCGCAATGTACGACTTGCAATGGTAGCAGATGGATTTAATCCATTTGGAGACTTGAGCAGTACATACAGTGTTTGGCCTGTAGTGTTGGTTACATGCAACCTCCCACCATGGTTGTGCACAAAAAGGAATTTTTGTATGTTAACATTGTTAATACCTGGTCCCAAGCAACCAGGTAATGACATTGGTGTGTATTTGGAACCCTTGGTAGATGAACAAAAGGAATTATGGGACCAAGGAGTATGGACATATGATGCTTACAATAACACATGCTTTAACATGAAGGCAATTCTTATGTGGGTGATTCATGACTTTCCATCTTATGGGAATATGGCTAGTTGCACAACAAAAGGCTATAATGCATGCCCCATATGTGGAAAGAACACAGAATCAGAGTACCTCAATTGTAGCAAGAAATGTGTGTACATGGGACATAGGATATTTCTTCCTCAAAATCATAAATTTTGCTCACAGAAGGGACCATTTAATGGGAAGGAGGAGCTTCGTTATGCCCCTCCAGTTGTAAGAGTGTCAGATATTTTTAAGGAAACAAGGGGAAACGAAACAGTTTGGGGGAAGAGTGAATCAAAGAAAAGGAAAATAAATAAGGAAAAAGGTGAAAAAACTAATGTTGTGGTGTGGAAGAAACAATCAATCCTATTCAATTTGCCATATTGGGAGGTATGTAGAGACATCAACCATTCCTAATTATTATACATTGCATGCTTATATGACGTCATTGTGCTTAGATGTCTTCATTGAATTCATTGTTTATGATTTCCTCCATATTAAATAATTTTCCAATATTCTCAATGTGTTGGAATGCAGAAACACTTACAACGTCACAATTTAGATGTAATGCATGTGGAGAAGAATGTGTGTGAAAGCATTTTTGGAACTCTCTTGGATATAAACGGGAAGTCCAAAGATGAAAAGAAATCACGAGATGACTTTCAAAAAATGGGTTTGAGAAAATCACTATGGCCAGAAGTTAAAGGAAAAAAAATATTCCTTCCACCTGCACTTCATACTCTTTCAAAGAAAGAGAAAGAGACCCTATGTCACGTTCTTTTCACATTAAAAGTGCTAGATGGTTATAGCTCTAATCCAAAAAATAATATATCTATGGAAGAGCTTAAGTTCCGTGGAATGAAAGCACATGATTGCCATGTTCTAATGCAACAACTTCTCCCAATAGCTCTATGCCATGTGCTACCAATTGCTGTTTGAAAGACGCTTTGTAAGCTCTGTTACTTTTATAGGCAGATTTGTGCAAAATCGGTTTCAATAGAGAGCCTTGACAAGTTGGAAAATGATATCGTGGAGACAATGTGCTTGCTTGAAAAGTACTTCCCTCCTTCATTTTTCAATATAATGATGCATTTGAATGTACATTTGATACGTGAGCTTCGATATTGTGGCCCGGTTTCATATAGATGGATGTACCCCTTTGAGAGGTACATGGAACTTTACTTGCTATCAAGAACCACAAGAAGAATGATTTATTCAAAGCTTTTGACATTACTTAAAAAATATGCTCTTTTTGTAGGTGTATGAAAGTATACCAGAGTTATGTTAAGAACAAAAATAGGGCTGAAGGATGCATCGTTGAAAGCTACAATGTGGAGGAATCAATAAAGTTTTGTGGAGGATACTTGAAAGGTATGGAAGCTATTGGAACCACACATGGTCGAAATGAAGTGTGGGATCATGAAGTTGAAGAAGTAATTCTTGATGGAAAGCCATTATTTGCTTCAATTCCATCAGAAATGGATAACATTAGTTGGAAACAAGCCCATAGGTCGGTTCTATTTCACACAAATGAAGTTGATCCATGGATAGAGTAAGTAACATGTTTGACCTTCAATTTGTTGTTTGTTTGTGGTTTAACAAAACACAGATCCATGGATGGAATAATGTATTTGACATTTCAAATTATTTTTATTCTAATTTTATCAAAACACATTAACAACCAATTTTACTTTCCATAATTGTCAAATTAGGATGCACAAAATGGAGATTCTCAACTCATTTACCCAAACCAAAAAAGATGTAGCTCTATTGCAGAGACTCCACACCCAACAGTTTTCTAGTTGGCTAAAAAAACAGGTCACTTTATACTATTTATATCATAAGTACTTACAAATCATTACATGTTGAATATTGTCATGTACAAATTTAAATATTTTGTCATAGGTTGGATGTATGTGTTCTAACTACATTAAAAAAACTCAAAATATGTAGGTGGAAGGAGACGGAAATGTGTATGATACACTTAAATGGCTAGCGCGGGGCCCAGGGAAATTTGTGAATAAGTAAAATGGATACATAACCAATGGTTATAGATTCCATACAAAAAGAATGGATAATGAGAGAACCACACAAAATAGTGGTGTGTGTTTGGAATCCGAAACAATGATGAGGTCAAGTTCCAAAGATCCAAACCCTGTACTTTAGAAAACAACATTTTATGGAGTAATAGAAGAAATAATTACATTGGACTATTTTTGTATGGAGTACACATTGTTCAAATGTAATTGGGTCGATGTATACAATAAGAGAGGGATTAAAACTGATGATTTAGGTTTTACAATGGTGAATATGAAGAAATGCTTAAGTCAGAATCATTGGCAAGATGATCCATTTATTCTGGCATCGCAAGCTAAACAAGTATTCTATGTACAAGATCCAGTTGAGACTGACTGGTATGTAGTGTTAACATGTTCTCCAAAAGGATTGAGAAATAGTACATCATATGAACCTGAGTATGCAGATTTGTCAAGGGTTACAGACTTTCAAGAAACAAAATGTGTAAATGAAGAAGATATAGTCGATGTCGATGTTGACGTGAACGTGGATTATGTCCGTTCAGATTGTGAAGGAATATGGTTGAATATTAAACAATAAAACATATCGATTATGCTATATTCACCTTTACATGGTTTATACATTTGCAGACTTTGCATTGGGTCACTAATGGTTTGGATTTACATTGAATGAATGATGTTCTTGATAAATGCTAGTTTTGATCTTTTGTCTTGGATTGAATTAAGATTTTGTTGGACTATCCAGTGGATTATTTACAGCTCATCCTTTATGTTTGATTATGCTCTTGGAAATTAAGTGGACTGCTATGTGGTTGTAATTGCTTCATATTGAATTTCTAGATGTGTTAACTTGGGTATGGAATTATATCATTTTATAGTGGTGCATTTGTTTTTTTATTTTTAAATCATTAACTTGGAGTTATTCCACAATAGATTTCTTTAAGGAAAAAATTAGTGTGTTCTGTGTTGGTTTTGCATGCTTGGAATTGTATAAACAGTCTTTAAACATATGGGGCACAATATGCTAGTTGACCTGTTCTCTTGATGATGGTAAGTAACAACAATCCTTTGTGGATTTATATTGATCTTGTATGGTGCTTATATATTTATAGTACTTACCTATTTCATTTTTCAGGAAATTTCTTCTAGGGAAAACAATCACATTTTCAATGTTGGCAATCCTAATAATGAGGTCACTGTCAACCAGCTAGCAGAAATAATGACTGAGGTATGGTTCATGCTTTTCGTTGGAGTTCAAAAAAGTTGTTTGAATAGATTTTTGAATAATATCTTGTGCTTTTGTTGTTGTCAATAGTGTTGATTTATAGTGCTTGTTTAGTTTCCATTGACCTTCATTAACATTTCATCGCAACGGAAGCATAAACTATGCTTCCTTTGTTCTGTGACCAATCTGCAATAAATCCACTCCTCAGTTAACATTAGAGCAAACTTGGAGGAACAAACAGGAGGATGAGCTAGGTGACGTGATTCCAAAGAAGGCCCATATGTCTGATTTCCATTTGTGCATATGTAAGTGTAAAAAACAACTCAACTGAGATAACTTCCTGACCTCTTTGTTACTTGATGACTTGATTCATGATTAGAGAAAGTAATGTCATCCCCAGATTTTAATTTCACAGATTCTGTGAGACATCCTGAATTAGAACTGTCAATCTTCAGTTTACCAAGCCCCGCTTTAGCCTCAGCTATAACTATTGTTTCAATGGTGGACTACCACTCAGATATTCTGAGGCACGACGTTCAGTCCATGCATTTTTTCTTTCTTCTAATTGATCTCTAGTTGCATACGCATAAGGAAGTAACTCCAGATCTTCAGCCCCCTCAGACTGTACCTTGTCAGTCCAACTAGTAAGCTCAAGTGCTTTCTTGCTTGCAGATAAATTTGGATCATATGTCAGAGTAAACCTTGAAAAGGCATTACACTAACCATCTATACTGTGAGTAAAAGCACCCAAAGAATGTTGATTCTTCTCAAAAGGAATGACAATTTTTTTTTCCCGAGTTAGAAGTATGAAGTCAATGTGTTCCCAAACATCATACTGCTTTACATTGTGAATGCAAACAGTATGAAGATCCTTACACGAGAGCATAACAGAGTAAAGGGGACACTTCTTCCAGTTTTCACCTTTGTGATAAACTTATCCCATCATCAAATACCACAAAATACAAGGAAAACAAAAGATGTGACCACAAGTGAGAGAGGAACATGTAATGGATATTATGAGAAGGTAAGATGCAGCACCCAGTGTGAGAATGAAACTAAATGTCAGCAGACTGAGGTTCTATCTAGTTTGAATGATATAAAAAGTGGTCAACCATCCAACCAGGGGAACCATCAAATGAGAATGGGATCTGCAGGGAAAGACAGTGTCCCTGTGAGTGTTTCTTATGATGTAATAATAAATGATCCTTCTACTCAAGGGGCTCCATGCAGTCAAGCAGATGGTTATTCTAAAAAAATGTTTTAGGGATTTGTGCGGCTGAATACAGTCCAGAAATTGATGGGATGAATCTAGGTGAAGGGCCTGCTTACACAAGCTCAGTGGTAGAGGGTGATGGGAGTTCAGCAAATTTGGGAGGATGTGATTTCAGCCCCCCAAATTTAGGTCAACTAGGAAAGGACATAATAGACTGGAGAAAAGAAAATCAAAGAAAAAAGAACCTGAAGTGAATGGCATAATACAGGAAGCAACTAAACAATATCTCATAAGCAAGGCACCACTTGTTCCTTTTCATTTATAAAGAGAGTATTTCTGACCAAATTCCAAAACATCCACCCTGAATTCTTTTTGTTTGATAATATTGTCTAGCCCATTAAATTGTAGGGATTGCAAATTTGGATAATGATAGAAAGAGTCTAGATGCTTTTGCTTGCATGAATTAATTATCATATACTTGTATGCCATCTAAACTTTTGTGCAAGCAGAGATTGAACAGTATGCCAGACAACCCAAAACACCTTTTGTGATTCTTCAAATCTAGAACAAGTTAACAAAAAAGGGGACATAATATAATCCCTATGCTTATAGATGCGGTGTTATGGGAGACCAATTACGAGGACACCTTCCTCTCATCAATCTAAGCTTGGGATTGGAAGGCAATCCTATCACGAGCCACAATTTCCTCTTCAATCTCTTATTTTCATGATGAGACCTCCCACTCATCTGACAACCGCTATCCACTATCCTTTGATGTACATGTTTAGTAGCCAAATCTTTGAAAAACACCTTGGATAGTCTATCTCTAGATTTTAATTGATGCAGTTGGGCTCAAAGTTGAGTTCCATGTGGTTTGTTGAATCCTGAAATTCCTCTGCATACTATATTGTGGCAGATTGGATTTGAATTATATCGTGCAAGTTTCAGAACCACACTTCAAAAAATTATGAGGTCAAGTATTCTTTTAAATAAGACTTTTGAGAATGATATCCAATGTTAATGTTATTGTTGCACAGAGCATGAATTTTGAGGACCATAAAAATTTGATGATCCAATATGAAGCAAAAGAGAGAAATAATGAGAAATAATGACTTTTGAGGACCATAATGTTATTTGTTGCATGGTGCTTATATATTTATAGTACTTACCTATTTCATTTTTCAGGAAATTCCTTCCAGGGAAAACATTCACATTTTCAATGTTGGCAATCCTAATAATGAGGTCACTGTCAAGTAGCTGGCATAAATAATGACTGAGGTATGGTTCATGTTTTTCGCTGGAGTTCAAAAAAGTTGTTGAATAGCTTTTTGAATAGTTTCTTGTGCTTATGTTGTTGTCAATGGTGTTGATTTATAGTGCTTGTTTAGTTTCCGTTAACCTTCATAGCATTTCATCACAACGAAAGCATAAACTATGCTTCCTTTGTTTTGTGACCAGTCTGCAATAAATCCGCTCCTCAATTAACATTAGAACGAAATTGGAGGAACAAACAGGAGGATGAGCTGGGTGACATGATTCCAAAGAAGGCCCATATGGCTGATTTCCATTTTTGCATCTGAAAGTGTAAAAAACAACTCATCTTACAGGCTTGGGCCAAGCCTGTAGATATACATTATTAAACTGCTGTTACAACATTTTATATCATCTTTTGGTATCTTGTTTCCATATGCTTAAAAAATCTTATATATCTATTTTAGTTATCGTGTAAACATGTTAGTGAATCATTTCTATTTACTTTACTTATAACAATGTGATATTTTTGCTTTTTCAAATTAGTAAAATGTTATAATAATAATAACCAAATGTTCAATTTATTCCAGCAGGCTATTGGTCATCACCATCTACTGGGGTTACATTCTGCTTGTGACAATTTATAATTATAATTATTTTTTTTACAATTTTAATTGAAATGGCAATGGTCCTTTATGTTGCATCATTAAAAGATTTTCAAAATGAAAAGTGGTGACAATCTCATAGCGGTTGTCACCATTGATATGTTAATGGAAATATCCTCAATAGTGAGGGTCATTGCAAGGCCCTCATCTTATGTCATTGGCGACGTTCAGTTTTTTTGGTGATGGAGGCCCTTAGGTCCATCACCAAAACTTCATATAAATTGGTGAGGGTAACTATTTGTCACTAATAATCCTTATTAGTGTCGAACATTGAATGTCACCACACCACCTCTACTTTTGGGGACACAACCATTGGTGACATTCACATTTTTGTGACGCCCTCCTTTTTCACCATCATCGATGAGATTATGGTGACATGTCTCAACCCTCACTAATGATCGGTCATTGGTCGTCACCATATACGCATCAAATGGTGCGGGTCAAAGCAGGTCCGTCACCAATACTTCGTAATGATTGGTGACGATCACAACCTGGAATAATCATAATTATTGGTGACAGGCCTTGAATGTCACCACATACCCCCACTTAAGGTGACGGTGCCTTTGGCTACGCTCAGGTTTTGGTGATGAGACCCCTCTTGACCATCACCAAATGAGCTTATGGTGACATTTTTGGACCCTAACCAATGACCTTTTTTCTTGTAGTGATACTTGGTTCTAGACTACAACATAACAACTTTAATTACATGCCTGAGTTATATTTTTCTGGAATCCATAAAGGTGTTGACCCTGGGTTTAAGAGTTTTGGCAAAAGTTGAAATTCACATATGAGAATTACTCCTGATCAAGCATACCCAGTGCAAAAAATTTGTGATGATCTGGGAGTAGAGTGTTGACTTCGTGTGTTTGTGGAGCCGCTAGCATAAATCTTGGAGCTGATCAGTTTACATTCAAATTTGGACAGTTTGTTGATCATATCAACAATGAAACATAGTTGATATTGGCAATGAAACAGAGTTGATTTTGAAAGCATGGGCATGATCAAAGCTAATCTATACGAATTCTTAACAATTCCAAACCTATAGCATCCTAAAATAATCCTCAACATTTGATAAAATCTTTGTGGCAATTGATCCTGTAAAGATTGCAGAAGTATGCTTGTCATCCATAAGCATAGTTTGGGGTATAATGGAGATCCGTTCCAGGAAAGGCGTCAGCATCTCTTTCATCTACAACGTGATAACAACAAATCAATATTCTTAGTAGCTTGAAGAATTGAAGGGGATAACCCAGACCATAGAAAAATAATGCCAAACCCTAATGCCTTTTGGTGAGATCAATGGTTATTGATGACTTCCTTGCTGATTTGAAGTGATTTGCTAATATATTCTCCAGACGTGTGACATATCGCAACCTGGAGAGGGGTTCTCATTGCCATTTGAAGAAGACCGCACCCCTCTTGCAACCCTATTATCACATGTGGAACGAATCATTTTCCTTTTAAGGGAGGTTTATATTCCATGGTTTTTCTCAGAAGCCGGTTTCATCAATTATCAGCCCACCAGTGATCTGATTTAGAGGAGTATGCCAATAGTATAAGGAGGTCAATCCAACTTAGGAGCAATTTCTCCGAAATTTTGAGGATTGTATTGTTATATTGTGAATGGATCAAAGATCAATAAAGAGGATGTATTCTGATTGAGGGTTAGGGTTTTATCGTGTTGCAGAAAGAGGATTGCTACCAAGAAAAGAGAATAATTTCTCACAAAAATCTTAAGGCGGAAATGAATAAATTTATCCCTCGCAAAATTATTGAATAACTCAAACCCAACAATCCAACAAGCCACTAATCAATTCATAGGCACATTTTATTCAAGAGATAGAACCTAACCGATTTTGGAGGCATATTGGCTTGTCAAAGTTGCAGATGGCGTCGAGGTGCCATGCTTGTCAAGGTCTCCTTACTCTTCCTGGGTGAGTTATTCTCACTCTGCTCACGGGAGGTTGGGAGGAATGGATCATTTTCGCGGGAAGTCTATGTAGGAGGTCCGTAGGTTGGGAGGTAAGGATACTTCGAGGGGAGACAATGTTTGTATGTCTTGTTTTTTTAAATAATATATATATTAATATATTTATTGTTAATATTTATAATAAGTAATATTATTATTTTATGTTATTTATTTATTTATATATTTGTTGTTTATTTTTTATTTATATAATATAAAATTAAAAATTTAAGAATAAAAATAAAAATTTAAATTAAAAAAATTATAAGAATAATATTGACATTACATAAGTTAAGACCAAACTTAAAATTTACAAGGTTCATAAGTCAAGTCCAAATTCAAGATTTACAAAAATTTTATATGTTTCATTATAAAAATTATAATGAAACATATAATTTTTATATTAAATGTTTCATTATAATATAAAAATTATATACTGTAAATTTATATATTACAATTTTTTAATACATATTTTAATGATCAAGCAAAATGGCTATGGGGATATTGATCAACATAGCATGGTCACCCCCGGTTGCGGGTGTCATTCTTGTTCACACCACACATGGCAGCATGGATCCTCCACATGGTGGCGGCACGCTGCACCAGTACCCTCCTAGGCAGGATGGCATGCACTTGAGCGAAAATGTTAATAGGGAGGACGCGTGGATTTATGACAGAGAGGTTGGAGTTAATAAGCCGGTGCAGGACTCAGTTGTCTACCTCCCTTCACATTAACTGGAGTAGTTGGTCCATGAGGCTCTTGCGTGTGGACTTCTTGAGTTCCTTCTCCAAGACACGAGATATGATGAAGGGGATTTACACCACCTTCATTTGTAATCTTATGCAGAACTCCGTTGTGAATTACTCTGCACGAATTCTCATAGCCTGTAAGCTTGTTTTCTATATCATGACTCGTCCACGTGGAACCTCCAAGAGAGGAGCCAGACATGGCATCGATCGTGATGTTGCTCCTCCAAGCAAGAATAAGATGACCATTAGCGGGTATGACAACAACGTATCGGCTCTGGTTCGTCTGTTAATTGATGACAGAGAATCAAGCCAAGTTGCTGATATTCTAGCCACTGGTAATCAAGGAAACCAGATTAATTATTATTGGTTAATAACAAATATGATGGGTACCCTGGTCGAGAAGATGCTGGTTAATTGGAACTCTGCCAAGTCCTCCATTCTGGACATCAGGGCTAACTTGGTTCACCTGGATGAAAAACTGGTAAATTTGGACACCAACCTAGCTGGTGGTAAATAATCTATGGATAGGTGCATGATTCTTCGCAGGGGCCTGGTTCAAGTTGAACCCAACAAAAACAATGAAGGATCTGATGGAGCAGGTGTCGCTCAGCCTGGAGTGGTTTCCTCTGCTACTGGAACCCCTCTAGCTTCGAGGATATGGTGGACGTTGATGCTGAGGTCTCCGTCGGCGCTGTGGGTACTCCTTCTGGGTCAGTCCCACATGATTCCAGAGCCACTTCGAGCATCCCTCCCCTTCAAGCCACCTTTCCCATTCCATCCACTATTGACTCGTTGCACTACAAACAATTTCGGAAGACGGAAGAGGATGCCTCCCCCTGGCAAAAAATCGAACCGTTGACACCCAAGCTCCCTCCCCATGGTTGGGATGATGAATTCTTCGGTAGCTTCCCTATAATTGAAGATAAGTCGAGCTCTCAGAATGAAGAAGCAAGAACTTTGGATGGTAGTCCCTAGCTCTATATGTGTTTGTCAGAGGTTTTGTATATTTTGGCTATATAAACTATATTTTGACCCACTGAAAACATCCATCAACATCTTGAGATGTAGGGACCCCATTTGATGTCTTGAAAGAAGAAAATGTTACCAAGTGACATAAGGGGTCTCATGAATCCATCTACAGTGTTACAATTTACTAAATTTTAACACCGCATATGGATTAAAAGACCCCCGATCGTAACAATTTATTGTCAAAATTACAAATTTTCATTACCAAGTGACAATTAACGTTACTTGGGTCTCTAAATTCATCTATAATGTTACAATTTACTAAATTTAACATTGATTTAACATTGTAGATGGATTCCGATACCCATTTAAAAAGGGGTCTCTAAATCCATCTGCAGTGTTAAATTTTACTAAATTGTGCAAATTCATTGATAAAATTGTAATTTTCCATTGCTGAGGTGACACAATTAAAAATGACTAACATAAATGACTAATTCATATTCTCAATCGTTGTTAGCTATTCATATTTGTATTCATGTGACTAAATTAGTCATTTATGTTAGTAATTTTTATTTTAGTCACTTGTTATCTAGTCATATATTTTATCTCGTGACTAAATTAGTCATTTATCTTAGTCGTTTTTAGTGGGCTCACTTAAAATTGCTCAATTTTAGTCCTTTATCCCTTGAAAAAACTGTGGTGACTAACGTTTATAGTTTCCTAGTCACTTATCTCTCATTTTGTACTAGTGTTATAACCCCTTCACAGGTTTTAATGCACATTCTTCCAATGTGCAAACTTCTAATGTACCTATAGAGAGTACTCCCTTTTCATTATGTGGTGGAATGGGATGTAACAGTTACACTAACCCACATTTCGGGGGTTCCAATACCCAACCGCAGTGGACAACACCTCAAGGAAGTAATCCATTAGCCTTTGGATGGAGCAACTTTTAGAATGTTCCTTCTTCACAACCGGTGGTTGGGAGCAACCCCAACCAACAATATAGGATCTAGGTTTTGGGTGGTTTCCCTTAACAAACTCCTCCACATCATATGCCATTGGCACGACCTCACTTTCCATTTATGGAAACTTTGAATTTTCCAGACCTTTCGAAACTCATGATCGATCCAGTGTGTCACAAACCTACTTGGCCTCCGGTCCCAACCAAGCTTCCTTCGGACATTCCAAAATTCGAAGGTAAGATTGGTGAAGATCCTGGAGATCATTTTACAACCTTTCATATCTATTGCTCCTTGAACTCCTTAAACGATGACTCAATTCGATTAAGGATCTTTCAGAGAACCTTAATGAGTGTAGCAGCTAAATGGTACATCGAATTTCCTACTGCAGGATACGATAATTTTGGGGATTTAGCAACAATATTTTTGAATCATTTCCATCTTCTCGTTCGGTATGATGCCGGCATGGATCTTTTGTCCATGTTTAGGAAGAACAAGGCCACTCACCTTTCTGATCACATTCAGGAGTGGCAAATACAAAAGCAGCTCATCAAGGCTGAGATTCCCCCAGAGTTTCTTTTGGAGTGGTATTTAAAATCACTACTCCCTTACATCTCTAAAGATGTTTCAACTTCTGGGGTAACAACTGAAGAGGAAGCAATACTAAAGATCCAACAGCTTGACTTAGTTTATGCTCAATCTGGGATCCTCTACGAGATTATACTTAATGCACCGATATCTAATATAGATATTGGTAAGCCCAAACCTGGACCTCATGCCGACGGCATCGTTTGTTCATTCAACTCATCCGTACTAGAGGATTTGATGAAACAAGTGCATTCACTTTCCATGAATCAGTCTGCCGCGGAAGCAACTACTGTTGCACCATCCCCCTCACAAACTGAATCTGTACAGAATGTGCAGACAAACCAAAAGGGTCCTCAACAAACCAACAATAAAAATAAGGGTAAGAAAGGGGATGGGAACCATCAAAAGCCCAAAAACTATGAAAATGTTGAGGGAAAAAAATATAAGATGAAGGTGAATTTTCCATGCAAACTTTGCAGAGACGATCACCTTACTCATCAGTGTCCTCTTATCAACGAAGCCCAGAAGCTGTTAAGTGAGAAGAAATTTGTTGTTATGAAGGATCCTTTTCCTAAGGGACAAGGTTCATCTTCTGCAACCTCTAATAATAGGGGAACTAATCGTGCCACATCAGATGATAGGTCGTATATCAACATGGTTAACTCACGCTCTTTTGCAAACAAGACCCAGGAACTATAACCCATAAAGGAAACATAAATATAAGGAGATTCCTGAGTCATCTGTTCCTCTCCACATCGAGAGACCGATAGATCCTTTTCCAAAGATACCAAAAGGTTTCTACAAACGGGCTATGCACAACCCTAATGTGCGGGCTTCTCCCAACTACTCTGTTATGGAGGACCTATCCCAAAATCCATGTGCCATGTCTACACTAGAAGTCTTGCAAAGCTTCCCTTCGCAACGTTATGCACTTCTAGTGGCAATAGGTAGCATGGACTCATCAAGTATGCTTGCTAGGTTTGATATGTCCAATATCAAACCATGGTTTCCATACCACGTAGCTTTCCAGATTGAAATAGTCCATGGTTCAAATACCATTGGATGAATGTTCGTAGATGAAGGTGCGTCAACGTGTGTAATGTTCATATCCTGTTGGAAATCCTTGGGCTCTCTTGAGTTAGCCCCGTTGATTACACTACTTACCGTTTTTTACGGAAAATCTTGTCGTCCGCATGGAGTCTTATCATATTTTGAGATTCAACTTGCTGACAAAGTAGTGTCCATAGAGGTAGAAGTTGTGGACGCTTCTCTCAACTACAATCTGTTAATGGGAAGAAGTCAGGCGTATGCTATGCAAGCTATCCCCTCGTCCATCTTCCGAGTACTCATGTTCCCTCACGAAGGTAAGATCATCACAGTTGATCAACTATCCTTCACTCGGAAGAACAACACGACTTCATCGGATTCAAATATCCCCTGGATTGATCAAGATCGATCGCCCAATGAGAGCTTAGGAGTAGGAATGTATTGATCATTGATGGGCACTTTCGACCTACCTGCTCCTGTACATTTTATCGGTTCTACAAGTAATAGAGATACATCATCTCAGGAAGTTATTATGGTTAGTCAAACGAATGATCCATGGATCCTTCCGACTCAAGAAGAACCAAAGGTGCCCTTATCCATTGCAGAAGTTGCATACAAAGCATCACAAAATGCTACAATGTATTGTATCTCGACTTCACTCGCCTCAGCTGAGTCAGATTTTGATTATGCACATGCATGGTCAGCTGAATCTACCCATTCTTTTGACTACCTAGATATTGTTTTTCCTTTCGATGAAGCCATCTTGGAAGCCATGGTAGGCCTAGATCATCCGTGGGAACACATGCATCACAGGTCTACTTTCTTCCAAATCTAGACAAGATTGAGAATGGTGAGTTTTCTTTGAGACTCGGTGGGAATATCGATTTGTCCATCACTCCTTCTACTAAACAGACAATTTATGCTGAAGGTAATATGGAAAACATCTCGAAAATGATACCGATTGATATTTCCACCAACCCCAATGTTGTGGAAAACATATTTATTGGAGAAAATTGTTCTCCACAGGAGATTTCTTTGTACACCAAGTTACTTAAGTATTTCCGCAACATTTTTGTCTGGTCTCATGAGAAGAGGCCAAGAATCGACTCCTCTAGTTGGGCGAGCCTAGAAATATGCCCTACTTGAAAAAGTATTATGCTTAGGCATGCGTGATTTTTCTTGTATTATAACTGTACATGTTTGTAGAGTTAGTCTTTTCTCTTTGTTTTTTCGCATCTTATGTGTCTTCTAGATTGTGGTTTCAGATGAAAACTAAGTGCTTTATAGGATTCGGTGATGACACTAGCTGCCACACCCATTAGTTGGCTTCAGCAGATTGGGTTCTTTACTCACCGTCTGGACAACTTGTGTCTTCGGGAGGTGCTTGCTTGGGCCCTACGACGAACACTATAGCTGAGTACAGTACAGTCATTGAGTTACTCTGAGATGATATCCATCACGACATTTCACGTTTGGAGGTAAGAATCGACTCACAGTTAGTAGTACTTCAGTTGATGGGTGAGTACAGGGTTACAGATCCTTCTTTGCTTTGTCAGTTTTTGCGTGTTAGGTTGCTTGAAAGACACTTTGATTTTATTGCATATCAACACATTCCAAGGAATTTGAATTCATTAGCTGATTCATATGCAAAATATATACTAGATTGGCATATGTACCATACACAATCACATTAAACAGTCACACACATAAAGACAAACACATGTATATATATAAACTGATACTGTATATATCAGTATAAAAAAATATGAGTACAAGTCATAGTCTGTCACAGTGTCATAATATAAAAAATTGGGCTCAAAGGCCTCAAAAATATAACATGTCTCTCTCCCTATGGAGAGGGAGGTGCCTCTACTAACTCTGCTACAACCTCCCAATAGCATATGACTAGCCTGGCTACTTTTCTAAGTAGTCGGATCCATGCTGGGGGCACGCCTACTACATGCTCCTGCATCTCGAGCGGCATCCGCTCGATCTTGTACGTTGGTATATCATGATTCAAACGACTCATCTTCCCCTCGAGGTTCACCAGCATCACATCCACAACACTAGGCTCATTCAGACGAATAAATACGTGAGGGTGTCTGGTAGGTCTCACAAGCCCCACATCTGCATAAATCACACTATTAATACTCTTACTCACTGCATAAAAATTATATATACATAAAAACATAAAAATAAAATAAAATTCAAAAGCATAAGCACATTTTACCTATCTCTCCCCAGGCTGATCCTGGAGGAAGCACGAGCTCTGGATCTCCTCGGAAATCCATACCTGCATACGGGAACTTCTCAAGAGTTGGAACTTGGCGGCTCCACCATGCTAGATAGTATTCGTTTGCATATGAAAGACTAGTTTCGCCACCACCCTGGCGCAAGAAGATATCTCCCCACCGAGTCATCAACGGCTCGCGAGGATCTAGTACTGGTAGAGCTACCCCCGGACTCAGAGTGGGGACTCTCGAAGAAGAATAAAGTAAACAAAATACTCCCATAATTGAATTTTTTCTTCTTCTCGGTTTTGCATTTTGTCAATTGGTGTTTCATACTCACCAAGAGACCTGAACACCAATAAAATACCACACCACGCAAGCATTCAACCCCGATTTTCATATCGTTTCAAGAGGCCAAATGTTGCGTGACACTCCCTCCAATTCTGTTTAGTGTGCTCAGTATCACTTTTAGCGGGAAGCTCGCAATAGAGCCAATTGGAACTTGGCTACCTTTCTTTTCGGTACCCTGCAAGCAATAAGTTTTGATGTAATCTTGGATCGATAGCACACCGACCCCTCTAAATGTTCCCTTGAGGTTTAATCCCTCACCTATACAAGATAAACCGATGATAAATTATATATCATCTATGGTGATGTTTAACATCTCCCCTTGGAGATCGAACATCCCATGATCGGGATCCCAGTAGCTGACTAGCATTTGGAGTAAGTGTGTTTGTACATGCATACTTGTTGTTCAGAAAAATTTGAGAAGCCCGCATATTCATAGCACATTCAATGTAAGTGGATCTCCCCTAGCGTATGTATCCATGGATTCATGCTCCCTCTCCCTCCAGGTCAACACCAGTCCTGCATCATTCACCCCAATCATCAATTAGTTTTTTGTCTTTTTCATTTAACTTGCGGTACCTGCGGCTTCACATCTGCAATAGAGGCGGGTACCCATCGATCTATGCTAAACTCTTGCACATTCCACGTAGCCGCTAGTTTAGCATAGATGGACTCGCGAGTACGAGGCCCTACATTTTAAACGCACATAAAAATTAAAAAAACATCACTAAAAAATTAAAATAATGGACTGAATTGATAGACAAGGGAGAGATGACTTACTTGCAACCGACGAAAGTTGATTTGGTGACCTGGTTTGAGCGCTACAAGTGGTTGAAGTAAGGGGGTTATTTTCGTCTTTTGCTCCAACAAAATGACTTTGTGAGTTATGTGGACATTTTGACACTATTTATAAAAATTACTTTAGATTTTTACCTACTTTTACCTAATTTCATATGTTTCAAAATTATTTTTTAACTTTATTTAATCACTAATGAACTCTTTCAAGTTCTTTTTAATTAGCTGAAGTTCTAAGAAGCATTTCTCACTACTTTTCGCAACAATGATCGTACAAAGGTTTAATTTTCTTTATGGCATGTCAGTTTAGTGCAGTACTTCCTGTCATTTTATGTCATGTTGAAATCTCTTTTGATCATGTTTATATGTTGTTTTCTACTAATCTGGTGGTCTTCATGATATCTACAGCTCTTTCATCATTTGACATATCAAGGAACTTAGTTCCCTGGTCCCTATAGAGTCTTTTTAAGCTCTTGTTTGACTCTTTTAAAACAAACAAGATTGTCGAGCATGCTTGTCTTGTTCATACTTGTTAAAGGACCTAAAAAGACATCTACTTAGGTATAAGTTTACCCCTTTTCTGGACCTTTGTGGATTATTTACGAAAAACGTATACTCTAGTAATGTTTGGCTAGAAGAGTTCTTCTCTCACTGTTTTACACTTTTTCGGGTGAGGAGACTAACTCTACGAAAAAGGACCTTTTGGAGTCTTCTTTAGGGTTTTCAGACTCTCGAAACATGAAAAAACCAGTGAGCATTCACCAACTCAGGCTCAATGTGAATCCACGAGTAGGCATATGGAGTTATTGTTCAAGTTTTTTAGACTCCTTAAATATGAAAACACCGGTGAGCACATAGCAACTCGGGCTCGATATTAAAATCCATGAGTGGGTGTATGGAGTTATTGTTTAAGTTTTTTAGACTCCTTAAAATTGAAAACACCAACGAGCATGAACAGATCCAGGCTCGATATTAAAATACATGGATCATTGTTATCGAGTATTAGTCTATCTCTTCTTCAAACTCGTTAAAACATGAAGAATGTATTTAGTTTCCATCCCATGGACTCGTTAAATTACACATGGTTGGACTTATATCAAGCAGCCTTCTCCCTCCTTCTTCGAGCTTGTTTCAAAAATGAAGAAGGACTATTGAGTTTTCTTTCTTGGACTCATTAAAACTAACAAGAAGGACATTTTTAAATAAAAAGAGAAAAGGGAAGGGAATAATGTCAAGTATCTTTCAGTATAAAGGCAGCAAGTTAATCATGTCCTTGAACACAACACATTTTTTAGTCTTTCAAACAAGTTGGGTTTTAGTTTTGGCCTTAGGATAAACCTGATCTCAGAGTTTTTACTCCTTTGATTGGTTACTCTTCCAATCATATGGAGAATCTGTTAATGTCTCCTAAATTATAGATTTATATCATGGTCCCTTTGTCTTCAAAGTTTCCTAAGTCACTCTTGTGTCATGCTCAATGTTCAAGGATAACCCTTGTGTCGTGCTCGATGTTCAAGGATAACCCTTGTGTCATCCATTCTGCAGTTACCTTGACCTCATATGCCGGCCATTCCTTGGTGTCAGTATGATTCATCATGTACTCAGTTCTATTCCAGATCAAATCAACCTTTTGATTATTTCTCATGTTGGATGATGGAGGATGCCTTAAGGCCTCCCTTCCAACGGACTTCTTCCTGTCGACTTCAACTCATCTTGCTCTGGGAATGAAGTTTATAGTTTTGGGTAGTACCTTGGGGATTGCAGTCATTAGTGTCAATTTCCCTTGCCATTGAATAGTGGGAATACATCAATGTACCCTACTTGATGGATTCTTCATTTGTTCGACTTCAAAACCTCTTATTCACACTTGTTAGAATGTACTAGGTACCTTGGACCCCATTTTCATTAATGGTGGGTTCCATCGTGTTTGTTAATAGTCTACATCATTGGCCGACAATCAAACGGTATCCTCCATGTTCAAACTCATCTCATTTATTCACATGATTAGGATTTGTACCTTGAGATGGTTTGGATGAAGAAATTGGGCCTATAATAACATCATCACATTTTGTTATTACCGAAGCTACGCAAGACTGAGCCACACCCATTTTTGGCTCTTGATGAGACATAGATCTAGTTTTTTGTTATGGCTATGATCTCCTATTTGACATGGATCCACGCTTGTAATTCAATGGCCATGCTAGATACATCTTTCAGTTATGTATTGGATATTATGTTCTCCCATTCTGAACATATCCTGATGTCAAGATTGTAAACTACTCAATGACTTTGTTTTTGTTTCAGGTATTGTTTGTGACCTCATCCTATGGCCTCTTTGCTCCTCCTCTTCTTGGATTGTAATGTATTTCGGCCATCACTTCCCTATGAACTCACACATTAGGGGGCATCTATTATCGATCAAATTAGAACTCCTCCGTCCGTGACCACATTGCCCTGTCAATCACACAAAAAAAAACATGGATTGAAGAGCTTACCTTGACCCTAGATGAACTAGAGCTGAACCTTGAAATCCTTTATTCATAAGCATATTTCTCTACCTATTTTAATGCATAACCACGACCCTTATGCTTTCCAACCAGGGGGTCAGCCGCAAGTATTTCTACTGACAACCCGCGAGTGTCAATTAAAAAGATGCACCCGCTAGATGCAAGTTAGGACACCTACGAGTCACTCGCTAGTTGTCCTATATCAAAGTTGCGGGTATCTTAATAAAAAGTTAAAAAATATATTAGAAACACGAATTGGGATTAGTTGAGGTAGGTACCCAAACTACCCCAACTTCCCAACTCAACCACCTTTCGAACCTGCCCTCAATGCCTTTCCATAAATACAAGGGGAGGGGCTTGAGAAAGGGACCTTATGATCATTGGAGGAATTTATGTTGGAAAAATTCAAAGTTAAGAGAGAGGAGCAAGAGCCCGGGGTCTGGTTACGATGGTGTCATTGCAAGACAAGTATAGATTTATGTACTTTTTACATTTGCCAGTAAATATTTGGACATTCTTCCCTTTCCAATAGATTTGTTTATGTCTATTGCAATTTGATTACAAGTTGATGTTATGTTGTCCTATTAATATCAATCTCTTATTTGTGGTCAAACTGGTTTGAGGAAGGTTTTATGTTTGTTCTGCAGGTTGTTGCATTGGAGAAAAAAGGGAGAAAAGCTTGGATCAACCTTCTGGAATAAGGTACACATTTATCCTAACCCTAATCCTATTTTCTTATTAACAATGTTTGCAAAGCTTTATATGTCTATCTGATAAACCCAGTATGTTGGTAGTATTTCCCCTGCTATAAGAGTAATTTTCCTAACAACACATGGCAGTTTGCCATCTCGTTTCTCGATGGGAATGGTAGTATGATTTAGGATCTGAACAAATCATCAAAAATAATTTTTCGGACAGCAATGGATCAGAATATGAAAGATCCATACCTTCTCGTTGAAAGTCTGCTCAGGTTCTTCTTGGATCGGTAGGATTTCCAATGTTAGAATCAACAAATGTGAGAGTCTTTTCTGCCCACTTTGGTAACTGAGGGGGCTCATCTGGATTTGAATCCAAACCTGATATTTCATGTTCAGTAATGTATGATAAAATATCAGAACATAAACTTTTATTATCCTCTTTTGAATCTTCTTCTGGAAGAGGAAGCAATTTGGCAGTTTCTTCCTCCACTAGTTGTAGATCATGAAGCGGTTCTTCGAATTGAACACTTCGCTCAATGAATATCTTTTTGGATCTGATATCCATGATTTTGTATCCTTTGGATTATTCATCATATCCAATGAGTATGCACTCAGTACTTTGTGGTTCCAAATATCTTCTCTTCTCAATCGGAATTCTAGCCCATGTAGTGGAGCCAAAAACCCTGGGATGCGACACATCAGGCTTGTGACCATTGTAGGCTTCGAAAGGAGTTGTAAATTTAACAAATGAGTGTGGAACTATGTTATGAATTTATGAAGCAAAATTCATGGCCTCATCCCAAATATTTGAATCCTAACCTTTCGACTCAAGCATACAAGTATCCATCTCTTTCAATGCTCGTTTTTTCCTCTCCACTACACCATTCTGCTGAGGTGTGTAGGGGACTATGTGTTGGATATGGATTCCATTTTCGACACTAATTTGTAGCAGATATGATTTGATATATTCTCCACCATTATCATATCTGAGAGCTTAGCTTGCTCCCAGTAGCAGTCTCAACAAAAGCCTTGAAATTTTTGAATTTTTCAAGCACTTATGATTTGTTTTTGAGAAAGTAGACCCATGTGAATATGGAGAAGTCATCAATGAATGTTAGAACATACCTTGAGCCATTCATGGAGGGATTTGGTAAAGGAACACTGACATCACTGTGAATGAGCCCCAAAATACAAGAAGCTCTTCTAGCTTTGCCTCGATCGAAATTGTGCTCAGGATGCTTTCCAATGATGCAACCCTTGCATATCCCTTTTGAGGATTTGATGTTCGGAAGGCATTCAACCATGGAATTATTTTGTAGAAGCTGCAAATATTTATAATTTAGGTGTCCAAACTTCTCATTCCATAGCTGGATAACCTCATTTCCACGAGTCAGAAGGGAACTTGGATTTGCATGTGGAAAAAAGTGGGAAAACTCATATGTTTTTGTAGCATGATTTTCTTTTCCTACTGCAATGAGATTTTCGGTGGAAATATCAGAAATTTCAACATCATTAGGGCTGAATAAAACCTTATTGGGAAAACCAGTGTGTGTCATCTGATACACAGAAAGCAAGTTCGAATCTAGAGAAAGAGCATAGAGAACATTTTGAAAATTTCCATGTTCTAAATGAATAGTACCTTTGCCTTTCAAAGAAATTTGTGAATCATCTCCCATGTGGATGGAGATGCAGTTGTCGGAGTCTAATAATGAGAAGAGCCAGTCAGAATTGCGCATTGGAATACCATGACTAGGTGGGATTAAGGACTTGCACACATATCTAGATATTTATTCAAGCTGGTGCATACACACCAATTCCAACAACCTTTTGATATCATCCAATAACCTCTATGACATCAATGACAACACCAAAGTTCAACAATCTCCCCCTTTAGCATTGTTATTAACACCTTATTAAGTTGTTCTCCTCTTGATCATGAATTCTTTTGTTCTACTTGCACACAATATACTACTCCCCCTGTATTCATTCTAGTTTGATCCTTTTCTCTACTACAAAACCTTTGATCAATATTTCTCTATTTGTTTTCATCTTCTTGTGCTTCCTACACGGTTTTCTATTACTGATGCATGCTTCATAGGATCTCTCCCCCTTCAACATCAATGGAAAAGGGATACTCCCCCTGCCTTTATGCTTTCATTCCCTTTCCCATTTGTTTATTCCACTGCATTGCGTTTATTTTTCCTACAAGGTGTACATATATCACTCTCTCTATATCTATCACAATCATAGTTACTATAGGTATGCTCCCCCTGCAGAGTTGCAAGTTCGCCTTCACCTTGATATTTTTTTCATGTCTTGTATTGTGCGATTCAATCACATCTAACTTCTTGTTTGAATGATACATTACATAGGTTATTTATTAGTCTCATTAGTATCTTGCTTTATGTGAATTGCAGTCTTGTGACAGTTGCTTCTATACCGCACATTTCCTTGCCTGCTTGTATTTGCGCACAATGCTTTATTGCTTTGTTTTGACTACACCAAATTTCTTCTATGTCAACCATTTGTCCTAGTTGCTCCCTTTGGCTTCCTACTTTTATTTTCATTCTTTTTTTTTAGTATCACTGACATTTTAGCACGACAAATCTGCATTGTTTGTTATACATTTTTCCGCTACCATTAATGACAAGGATCTTGCATTGCTACCCCTCGCTTATCTCATCATGGTTTTCAAAAACTCCTCGAACTAAATCATACTGATTTGAAATTTGACACATCTGAAATGTGAATTATTTTTTGTTATGTCATTTATGTCTCATGTACGCACATGATTTAGCAAGATTTTGTCCTTAAGCACAGTCTCTTCAATTTAAGTCGACATGAATTGTTAGGAAATTTTCGATGCCCACCATGAATGCATTTAACTTCTACATCCCTTCAATTTGCTTCAAAGGATGTAGACATGAATGCAATTAACTTTGATGTCCCTTCAATTTGCTTCTAAGCGCACAAGGAAATGACCTTCCAATCTATTCATGGGTTTCTCACCATACACAAAGTCATCAAGCTTTTCTATTTTGTATCATTGTATTATTAATTCAGTCACAATGGATAGCTCTCTTCAACACGTCAATGTAGCTATTAGTAGGATTTCTGATCCAGCGCAATCTTAGTGACAAGATTTCACAACCAATTTAGAGAGTCACATGTCTCAAATCAAGGAAGAACATGTAGAGGATTGGTATGGCCAATCTCAAGTAAATAAGAGGAATGCGCATGATGTTACGGTCTTGAAAGACCAAGTTGGGCGAATAGAGAAGTAGCAAGAGAGAATATTGATTCTTCTACAACAGTTTCAAATGGATCATAGCCATATTAGTCTTACCAACCAATTTCCATAGGATCTCAACTTGTACCAATTTCTGCTGGATTCCAGTTTTGAGCAGTCTTCACCGGATCTTCAATTTATGCAGCCACTTGATTGTTTTAATTATGTGCAACCATATTCATTCGATATTGAACTTCATCTATTTGTGAAATATTCAGATCAGATCACTGAACAATCTGCATTAAACCTTGAGCTTCTCTTGTAGACTCCTGAAGGTTGATTTTTGTATTCCACCTGTTTTGTTTATGAAGGGGAAACAATTTTGTAAAGTAATATGCTTGTCAAGGCTCATGCGTTCTTGTCAATGTTCGTCCTGTGTGACAAGATCCTTATATGTATGTACTTTCCTTCGGAACAACAAATTTCCTCTAACATATTTTCCACTTAAGGCCAATTTTGTATATCACCCTTTTTGCAACAACTACTCACCCTTTTTGCAACAGCTACTCATACGGTTGAATAAAAATGTATTTTGTTCTAGTTGTAATTTGTTCTACACAATATTGTTTACCCTCTTTTATTCACGTGTTTCCATCATAGTCACATTTTAATTTATGAACATTTTAACCAAGATAACCAATTTCATTTTTGCACATATTAAAAAAAATTGTTGTGGCTCCATTTTGTGTGCAATTTGTTCGACAATGTCTTGCTTTTTGCGAAATTTCACTTCTTCCATATTTCTTCTCCTAAAATATTACAATTTGGAATTTATAACCAAATATGTTGGACAAAGACTTGTATATGTCCTGATTCATTACGTTACTCATCGTCAACTAATTTTGTCTACTCAGTGCCTATTATCCTTCTGGTAGTGCAACACTTGTTCCATGAAACTATTATTGCTCTTGCTATTATTATGCTGCATGGACTACTCATTATTCTCTGCAGGTCTAAATACATACATGAGCAAAGTCCCGTTCTTTTATTTTTACTTTCCAAACCTTATTAACATCTTTCTTTTCTTGTTTGACTGAACTGTCTGAGATTAACTTACATGTGTCTTTTTCTTCATTTCTTCTCCAGACTTGGTTAATCTTGCTATATGAACCATTTTCCTTAGATAATGACTTTATTGACCTTCTATATATTTGAAGAAACTTTTTTTTTGTGTGTGTAAAATGAAATTACAAAGAAAAATGGGGGACACCAATATCCACTAATGTGAGCACTGACTCACTTAGACACCCCTCTGATTGGGACACTAATCCCATTGGCAAGCACCAACTTGAAGATTACAATATTCGACTTGTGAGGACACCAATCCTCTGTGCAAGCACCAACTTGTTGATTCAGGCTCCAACCTATGAGGACACCAATCCTCTGCTAAGGCACCAACTTGCAGTGTTCAAGCACCAACCTGAATGGAGACTCCAATCTCCTTTCCTTGCCCCATCCAACTACCCTAAGATATAGATTTTACTGTTTATTGACTTCATATCTGCACAGACTATCATTACTATAGTATGTTCTTTGGTTTGCTTTAAAATATGTGCACTTCTTCTTCAATCCTTCTCATATATCCTATGATTTGAATTCTATTGTGCACACTTTTGTTGGTTCAATTCTGATCATTGTTTCTCTTACACTATATTCAGCTACAGTTCCATTCAACAATACAGATTTTGTGCACATATATATTCACATGCTTCTTGCACCTTTCTCACAAATGCTCCTTATGTATACACAACCGATTCTTGTTTCTCTTCATTTATTGTAGCCTCACACACTTCTTCAAATCATATTTTTTTTAATTCCCCTAAGCATTTCATCTATCCAAATACTTCACATTCATAATATACTGCATTTTTTCTTCCAATCTTGCTTCTCATTCATCAACTTCACTCTTATTTATACTCAACTTGTCAAACAATGTGTCCACAAGCTTGGGCTTCTCTAAATGGTAACACCCCTTCTTACTTTCTTTACGGTCAAGCTTACCCAAGCATCTTCCACTTGTATTAACCTACGTGAATGAGGTATCATTACTTTGTGTGTCTTGCGCACACTAGTTCATTGGATCAATGGGACTTTCCCATTGGAATACCATGACTAGGTGGAATTGAGGACTTGCACACATATCTAGATATTTATTCAAGTTGGCACATACACACCAATTCCAACAACCTTTTGTGATCATCCAATAACCTCTTTGACATCAATGACAACACCAAAGTTCAATAATATCCCCCTTTGGAATTGATATCAACACCTTATGAAGTTGTGCTCCTCCTAATCATGAATTATTTTGTTCTACTTGGACACAATATAGTACTCCCCCTATATTCATGCTAGTATGATCCTTTGGTCTGCTGCACAAACTTTGATCAGTATTTCTCTATTGTTTTTCATCTTCTCGTGCTTCTTGCACAGTTCTCTATCACCAATACATGCTTCACAGTATCTTTCCCCATTTGACATCAATGCAAAAGGGATACTCCCCCTGTATTTATGATTTCGTTCCCTTTCCTTTTTTTTGCTTCTATTGTGCTGCATTGAGTTCCCCTACAAGGTGTACATATATCACTCTCTCTGTAGCTATCACAATCACAGTTACTATAGGTATGCTCCCCCTACGGAGTTGCAAGTTCTCCTTCACCTTAATCTTATGTTCCTGTCTTGTATTGTGCAATTCAATCACATATAACTTCTTGTTTGAATGCTACATTAAAGATGATTTTTCTTAGTCGCATTAGTCTCTTGCTTTATGTGAATTGCACTCTTGTGATGGTTGCTTCGATACTGCACGGTTCCTTGTCTTCTTGTATTTGTGCATAATGATTTATTGATTTGTTTTGACTACACCAGATTTCTTCTATGTCAACCATTTGGTCCAGTTCCTCCCTTTGGATTCCTACTTTTATTTTCAGTATCACTCACATTTTAGCACGACAAATCTACATTGTTTGTTATACATTTTTCCGCTATCATAAATGACAAGGATCTTGCGTTGCTACCCCTCGCTTATCTCATCATGCTTTTCAAAAAATCCTCAATGTAAATCATAATGATTTGACATTTGACACATATGAAAAAATTTTTTGTTATGTCATTTATGACTCATGTACGCACGTGATTTAGCAAGATTTTTTCCTTAAGTGCGGTCTCCTTAATTTAAGTCGACATGAATTGTTACGAAATTTTCAATGTCCACTATGAATGCATTTAACTTCTACATCCCTTCAATTTTATTCAAATTACGCATACATGAATGCAATTAAATTCGATGTGACTTCATTTTTATTCTAAGTGCACGAGGAGGTGACCTTCTAATCTATTTATGGGTTGCTCTCCATACATAGAGTCATCAAGCTTTCCTATTTTTTAACATTGTATTCTTACTTTTGTCACAATGTATATTTATCTTCAACAAGTCAATGTAGCTATTGGTAGGATTTCTGAGCCAGTCTAATCTCAGTGACAAGATTTCGTAGCCAATTTAGAGAGTCACATGTCTCAAATCAAGGGAGAACATGTAGAGGAGTGGTATGGCTAGCCTCAAGTGAATCAGAGGAATGTGCACGAAATTGCGTTCTTGAAAGACCAAGTTGGGAGATTAGAGCAGTAGCAAGAGAGAATATTGATTCTTCTACAGCAGTTACAAATGGATCATGGCCATATTAGTCTTACCAACCAATTTCCACGGGATCTCAACTTGTAACAATTTCTGCAGGCTTCCAGTTCCGAGCAATCTTCACCGGATCTTCAATTTATGTGGCCACTTGATTTTTTTAATTATGTGCAACCATATTCATTCGATCTTGAACTTCATATATTTGTGCAATATTCGGATTCTCTTGTAGGCTCCTGAAGGTTTATTTTTGTATTCCACCTGTTTTGTTTGAAGGGGAAACAATTTTCTAAAGTAATATGTTTGTCAAGGCTCATACTTTCTTGTCACTATTAGTCCTGTGTGACAAGATCCTTATATGTATGTACTTTCCTTTGCATCAACAAATTTCCTCTAACATATTTTCCACTTATGGCCAATTTTGTATATCACCCTTTTTGCAACATCTACTCATATAGTTGAATAGAAATGTATTTTGTTGTAGCTGTACTTTGTTCTATGCAATATTGTTTACCCTCTTTTATTCGTGTGTTTCCATAATAGTCACATTTTAATTTATGAACATTCTAAAAGAAGATAACCAATTTCATTTTTGCACATATTAAAAAAAATAGTCATGGTTTCGTTCTGCGTGCAATCTGTTCGACAATGTCTTGCTCTTTGAGACATTTCCTTTTCTTGCATATTTCTTCTACCGAAATCTTACAATTTGGAATTTATGACCAAAGACGCCGCACAAAGCCTTGTACTATGTCCTGATTCGTTACTGTTATCACACCATAGTAGCAAGGCTACTATTCTTGCTTAGCAGATATCTACACATTTCAGAGCTTCCATTATTCAGAGATTGGCTATGATGATTGTATATTTTGAGATCACTCATGATCAAAGCGGTGTATTATTTAGACTTATGTTAGACCTTGTGTCAAGGCTGAGCCTTGAGAGTTCAGATTTGATGACTGATGTGACCCTTTATCCCATACAGTTTCAGTTCAGTGCTTAGAGATGTATTGCAGCAGTGTTTCAGATGGTATATGATGTTTATTACTATGATGATGTTGTATGACCTATGGATGTTTTATCATTGACTGTGGATTATTATCTTGTTAATTTATTCATGTTGACAGCATTTGCTTGGTATTTTATTCCTGATGTGGCAAATTGTTTAAAATGGACTATTAATTATAAAATGGACAATTACTTGCACATTTAAGTCATTTAATAAAACCCACTGGTTTTCCACCTTACATAGATATGGTCTTTCCTGACACCAGTTGTCTGCTAGTTGAGGCTCCATATTCATTTGACTCCATCCATACATGACTTTCCTTGTTTGACTTTAAACCTTGACCTGTCTCATTTGACTTTCTCATACTGAGGACTTCCCCATTTTTCTACCTCTATGTTTGGACCGCATCCTTGTATGTTCAGTGTCTCGGCTCTAAGTTGGTGAAAAAACTTTCCTTTGGTGAGTTGGACTGTAGGCCTAAATCATTCTGGTCGGTTGTCTCGATGTTTGGCATTGGCTCGAACTCCCCCTAGTCACTTGAGATGTTGTTGGCTAAAACTGAAATCTCATGTACTACTTATGGAAACTTATAAATTCGCCCATGGAAACTAAAAAGGGCAAGAGCGATGAACAGCTAAAAATGCTCCTCGAAGAGTATAAGAAAGGTCCAAAAAGCACTGATTCTTAAAATCTATATCTAAACAATTGATGACCTTATATATATACGAAAACATGTCCTGGATGCAAGCTGCAACTAGTTGTGCTTATCATCACACCTGAGATCCAAAGGGTTATGTAGGCCAAAAAGGCCATGAAATGAAATTGAATGATCCTAATGAACCTGGATCAACTTGATGTAGACATGATGCCTAAGTTGAATAAGCACTCTCTAAACAACTTATCCATTTGTGAGGCACAGCCATCTCCTGTGTTATTTTGTCTAGCACGGAGTTTGTAGCTTTCCCCTTCTCCTAGTCCAAATTATTTTTGAGTTGAGTTAGACAAGTCAACCCCTTGGCCCAACCTTGTTCCTAGCCTTCATCCTTCACTAGCAGTTTGACCATGTCCAATGGGTGAGTTTGTCATTTGAACTATTGTGCAAGTAATTTTATAACAAAGGAATATGCTAACTTGATTAATGCCACTGAATGGATGTTATACTTTGAGCTTGGCTATGAGAATGATTAGAGAAACATGTCTTAGTCTATTGATGTGATTTATCCTTGGTTGTATATTATGGGGATCTGTGATGATGTGGGCCATATCTATACCTAGTGATGATGATTGATGGTCCCACATACTTGATGATGATGTCATATGATGGACATATGGTTCAGATGATGATTGGTGCAGTTCAACAGGTTTTATTATTATTTCAGATCATCAGATTATACAGTGTCCATATATGGTGGACCCTACAGCTAGCCCATTAGGGAAACCCATAGTGTATGAGTACACATTCCTAGTGTATTTGGGTCTTCTATATCCAATGAGACACTTATCTTTCAGTTCCGGGCACTTCTGATAGTGATTGATGTAGTTTTACACTTGTTGACCAGATTTGGGGCTGATTTCCCGGCCTGAGTAGCAAGGGCCAGGAGAGGCCAGTTCACCTAGGCCACTGTATGAGGAGGGGGTGGTCCAACCACTTGTTTTTACCACTTACCCCCCCTTCTGGAGAGCCTGGTAGGATCAGATGGACAGCACAGATGCCCTGGGAGGCATTTTTGGCACTTTCACAATTACCGAGGTAGTTAAAAAATGGGATAAAGTGGTCACTGAGGAATTCGATTTGGGAAATTGAGGCAAGGTTTTGGCACTTGGTTTTCACAGAGGTCTTCCAGGGTGATCCCACTATCTTCCAGCCAGTTTTCACCATGTGGGTAGGCCCACAGCGATCACAGGAGGTCTTTTACTGCTTCTTTGTCATAGATTTTGAGGACAAATTTGATCAATTATATTATCATGGACATATTTTATTATTTTATTGTGCCTTGGGGATGAGCTAGTAAGGATTGATGCCTCCTAGCCCCACCATGTGCTTCTTATGTCATGTCCTAGTCATTATGAGGTGGGCTTTGGTACTTTTACCCCCTCTAATGGATGACGTCACCCTCCATGATTATTTTAGTTAGGGCGTCATCATTATATTGGGTGATCCATGTGATGTATTGTTATGATTCATTATTAGCCATTGATCATGTATTCAGATCTTTTAATCTCAACCACTCATTTGATGTAGTATTGTAGAGTGGTATAGGGTTTTGGTCTTTATTATCCTATATAAGGAGGAGACCCCCTATTGTATAGCTCACCTTTGGAGCTCTGGAATATTGGAATAGAACACTTCTTTGTGGAGCATATATCTCTTGTCTTGTGGATTCTCTTGCATCTTGAGTATACAGTATCTCTTCTATGTATCATTGTGGATTTTGGTGCTTCTACTAGTTCTCTTGCAGGAAAGTCGAATTGGTGGAGAGGAGGGCGATTTCTTGAGGGTTATTGTTGGAGGGATCCACATATTCTCTCTTGGATTGATCTTGTGACAGGGAGTATCATTATTGTATCTTCGTGACATAGTTGATGCTTTCTATTACATCTTTCTATCATTTTCATAATCATCTTACTTGACTTGTTTCTTTGATCTTGTCTTGTAGGAGGAGGACGATTTGGCTATATTGGAGGAGGATGTTTTGGTTGGAGCTCTTGGATCTCACTCTTGAATATACACATAGGATAATGCTATCAATTTGCAAGGTGGCCACAAGCAATTGAGGTAAGATCTACAAGGTATGTGCCTCTTTCCATCCATTCTCTCTTCATTGGTCACAAACCCTAATTAATTAAAACCCTCATTTTGGTTTTTCTTAGATCTACTTAGATCTAGCCTTGCTTTTGAAAAGATCTTAAGAACCCACCTCTATAGCATCCACCCCTAGTTGGATCTATAGTTTGGTGGTGATTGGGTTAAAATTAACACACTTTTCAAGGCAATATAGCCCTCTTGAACCAAATTGCACTTCCTTGGAGAGGATTGTTGGGTTAGATCTAGCATGTGGGTAGGTGAGATCCCACTTGATTTGCAATCTACACACTTGATAACCTACCCGTAGACTTTTACTTGGGTGATTTCTACCTTGTGGGCATCATTCCACATTTTAAGGGATTAAAACCCCCTTTTGAACTAATTGGCACCTTAAAACTCAGATCTAGTAAGATCTGACCCTTGGATTGACTTGATTTTCTAGATCCACATAAATCATTGCCTAAAATAATTGGATCTACAATTTGGAGGCCATTGGACTTGATTTGACACACCTTATCCACCTTTTAGCCCTCCTTGAGCAAGGTCGCACTTCCTTGGGTGGCTAAGTTTTCCCACTTCTAGGACCTGGGTGGTTGAGATTTCAGTGGATTTGGAACGAGCATACCTTGAAACCTATATCTAGAGTATCATTTTGTGACGATCTGCCTTGGGGGTGGCATTCCTTGTTTTAAGGGATTGTGGTCCACTTGGGTCATTTCATGAAATCCTAGATCTAGCAAGATCCAACCACTCTATCTCAATTAGCCCACTTGTCTTGGACTCTAGGTGTCCCGATCTACACTTTGACATATCTTTTGACTCCATTAACCCATCCAACAAGGCACTAGTCCTCCTTAAGCAAGTCGCACTCCTTGGGAATTGTGTCAAACCTTAGATCCAGTAAGTGGGTACTCCTAATTTCAACTTAGATCCATAGATCTACTCATTACATATCCTCTAGTGCCAATTGCATCCCTTAATTTCACCTTGTGGGTCCACATTAAGCCATTTCACATATCCCAAGAAAGTAGGACCCACTTGTGTACCATATGGTACTATATCTTGTCATCATAACTAATCATGTGGCCTAAATCATACATTGGTTGAAACACTAATCATCTCTCAAACCACCTTCAACCATACTATAATTTCTAGGTCCACTTTACCTTGCATTGGTTTCCGTAACTTACCATTTACTCATCCCTAGGAACCTTTGTTTGGGTCCAATCATCTTTGATTGGTTATAGGGCCTCCCCCTAGGTCTTGTTTTATCTAGATCTAAAGTGAAGAGTGCCTCGATTGACGTGACTCCCACCTTGCATTGGGAACCGTGGCATCTCTTGGGTCACCTCTTTAGTTGTCCATCTCTTCTACCATCCCAGATGGGATACCACTAGGGACAACTACAAGTTGTGTGATAACAGTTACATTACTCATTGTGAACTGATTTTGTCTGCTGAGTTCCTATTATCCTTATGGTAGTGCAACACTTGTTCCATGAAGCTATTATTGCTTTGGCTATTATTATGCTTCATGGACTGCTCATTATTCTCTGTAGGTCTAAAGACATACAGGAGCCAAGTCTTTTTCTTTGATTTTTTACTTTCCAAACCTTGTTAACAACTTCCTTTTCTTGTTTGACTGAACTGTCTAAGGTTAACTGACATGTGTCTTTTTCTTCCTTTCTTCTCCGGACTTGGTTAATCTTGCTATATGAGCCATTTTCCTTTGATAATAACTTTATTGACCTTTTATATATTTGAGCTTTATTACATATACCATCACAACATCTTACTATGGAACAATGCTTTTCAAAGTGTCCAGTCATTTTGCACATCCTACAGTTTTTGCAGTTCAAGGCTTTGTGACCATAATTACTACATGAGAAACAATAACCATTAAAGAACTCATACCTAGTTACTGAAGGATTCCTTCTTGATTCCACATTCTTCCTTAACTTGTCTTGAGATGCGAAGGTTGTTCTTAAATAGGTCTTGTGATATATCCTCTTGAAGTATTCATATTTCTAACTATTTTTATCGTTTTCTTCATTTTTGGAGGACATTCCTTCCTAACTGTCAATCATACTACTATAACCAAGACCTGTTTTATATTTTGGAAAACTTTTCATGCTGAGAGTGTCATATAAATTCATGGTTCCCTTTTCAAATTTAATACTTGTCTCCAATTTTGTACCTTTCTTGACTAGGTCTTCTTTCAGGGAGATGATCTCGAGATTTTTCTTTTGATAGGTGTCATCCTTTGCTTGAAGTTGATCTACCAAGTCCTTCTCGGTTGTCTTGGCTTCTTTAGTTTGATTGTTCAACCTTTCTTTGATTTCTTCTAATTCATTTTTTAATGTTTTACCATCTTCCTTTTCTTTCTGAAGTTGGTCCTATTGTAAGATAATCATTTTGCTAGCATCATCAATCTGATCCTAAGACCTTTGTTGTTGATCTCTTAGAGATTGGATTTCCTCATTTGATTGCGCCATCGTTTCTTTTCCCTTTTATTCAGCATCCTTTCTTGAACTTTTCGGTTCCTCCTTTAGATATGTGATCTATTTGATTAGCTTTTGGCTTCATGAGCTTTCAAGTTCTCCTTTTGGATGGCTTTTGAGCAACAAAATTTCCTTGGGTAGCTTCTGATTTTTTGTGGCTAACTCTTCAACTTTATCTTCAAATGAATCAATTTCAAGCTCCTTCGTTTGACATGTTTCATCCATTTCATGTATTTGGTTGGTAATGTATGCTACTATTTTTGTTTACTCATCTTATTTCTTTCTCAAGGTTTCCACGATGCTCTCTGTAATTCCTTTGACTTTCTCTATAGTTTCTTTTGAGTATGAATAATATTTTTTTATTCTTTAATAAAGAGATTCTCATAATCTTCTAGGTTTTTTAAACCTACTTGATATTTTATTTCTCTTAAGCAAAGGATTTATAACTTTTCCCAAAGTTCATGAGATGATGATTGAGACCTAACCTTGGCCTTTACATCTTCTAACAAAGTGTTCAGTATAGCATTCTTAGCTATTTCAAGACATCTAAGGAGTCTATTTGCAATGTTGTTCTTTGGTTTTACTTTTCGAGGAGTATATACATTCTCCACTATATCCCATGCCTCTAAGGTTTGAAAATGATCCTTCATTGTAGTACTCCATGGATACCAATTAATTCCATCAATTTTTGGTGCTTCATCCATTTCTGCGTAGTAATCTACCTTCCAAATGTTAAGTTGTTCCTGAAGCAACTCGCTCTGATCCCAATTGTTGAAATTATTAATTATACTAAGAGGGGGGGGTGAATTAATATCATGCGCATATTTACAAATAATTCACTTTTTAAAACATGCACCAATTTATGTTTAAAACCACATCAATAAAAACAAATTGTGCGCAGATATTTGAAGATTTTTTTTTGTGTCTATGTGTATGTGTGTCTGTATGAATTGAAATTACAGAGAAATATGGGAGACACCAATCTCCACTGATATGAGCATCGACTCACTAAGACAACTCTCTGATTAGGACACCAATCCCACTAGCAAGCACCAACTTGCAAACTACAAGATTCAACATGTGAGGACACCAATCCTCCGCGCAAGAACCAACTTGTTGATTCAGGCCCCAACCTATGAGTACACCAATCCTCTATGAAAGCATCAACTCATAGTTTTCAGGCACCAACCCTAGTGGAGACTCCAATATCTTTTCATTTCCTCGTCCAACCGCCCTGAGATATAGATGTTATTGTATACTGAATTCATATCTGCACGCACTATCCTTTCTATAATCTGCACTTTGCTTTGCTTTCAACTCCATGCACTTCTGCTTTAATACTTCTCATAGCTCCTCTACTTTTCCTTCGACTACGCATCCTTCTGTTGGTTCAACTGTGATCGTTGTTTATCTTACATTGTATTCCTCTACAGTTTTTTTCAACAATACATATTCTATGCACATATATATTCACATGATTATTGCGCCTTTCTCACAAATGAGGCTCCTTCTATCTACGCAATCGATTCTTGTTTCTCTTCATTTATTGTATCCACATGCACTTCTTCAAATCACATTTCCTCTTAATCCCCTTACCATTTCATATATCTGAAGCTTGCAAATTTAGAATATTACTACATTTGTTCTTCCAAGATTGCTTCTCATTCATCAACTTCACTCTTATTTATACTCAACTTGTTGAAACAGTGTGTCCACAAGTTGGGGATTCTCTAAACGGTAACACCCCTTCTTCCTTTCTTTACGATCAATCTTACCCAAGCATCTGTTGTTTTTCTTAACCTGCACAAATGAGGTATCATTACTTTGTGGGTCTTGCACACACTAGTTCACTGTCTTAGTGGGACTTGCGCACTGGAATACCATGACTTGGTGGGATTAAGGACTTGCACGCATATTTAGATATTTCTTCAAACTGGCACATAGAAACTAATTCCAACAACCTTTTGACATCATCCAACGACTTCTTTGAGATCATCCAATAACCTCTTTGACATCAATGACAACCCCAAATTTCAACACTCCTTTTAATTTTCTCCCCCATTATATTTAAAGTCTTTGATTTTCATTTTCATTCTTTAATGCCATGCATGAATGATTTTGTGGCATTTTGGTGTAGGCTTGATTGTTGCATTCTCCCTTTCTAGCAATTAGAGATTCTTGAAATTGTGAAAAGTGAAATAAATTGGTGAACTTGATTGATTGTTTTATTGGTTGATCGTGCCTATAATACACAAAATTGAGTTATATATAGTGACAATGACTAATGGAAAGTGAATGTTCACTTAATATTCTTAATATCTAGAAGAAATCTTGCATCTTGTGAACAATTTTCTTTCCTCGTTATTTCTCCTAATAAAAAATTAAATAATCCTTTAAAAGCAATTGAACTAAAAAGAACTAGGATTAATTTATTTTGTAGAAACAAGCAATAGTCTAGGTCTTATGGCGTTGGTTGTAGGATTAGAGATTAAATTCTCCAAGACCACATAAAATGAGACCAGGATTTGACTATAGATTGTTTAAATCCATTAGTATTAAGAAGTACCTATTGATAAAGTGCATCTAACACATGCATCAAGCACGAGGTTAATCTAGGTGTTGATGATAAATTATTCCCTCTCCTTAAATTTAGTGGGATTTTACATTTTAATGGGTTTCAATTGGATTGGTAACTCATCGGAGTGACACCAGTTCAATAGAGGATCCACGTATAGGACTTGTGTCCTACATTCCCTGGTCATACGTAGAAGCTTGACCCATGACTATTCCACCCAGATTGACACACGACTATTCAACTCAATTTCCTATCCTAAAGTCCTCGCAGGTTACTGCAAGTGGGAATTACTGATAGTACCTGCGATAACACATAATATCTGCCTCAGCTCCCTTGGTGGTCATTGTTTATATTCATGAGGGAACTTGCACGTTGGGTGATTTTTGTGTGAAGGTTTTCGTAATTGTATCCCTCACCATCGTTGGTTATACTTGGGCCCTGATCATCCCACATTGACCTATAGAAGGCCCCACTCTAGCTTTTCACTAACTTGTCCTTGGGAGATCGGTTTTGCTTGGATTATATTTTTTAGAAATTATTTTTCTTGTGGTGTGTGTTTCATTTATTGATACATTGAAAGGTTCTTCCATTCTGAGTCAAGGTGGTCAACCAAAATCTCCGCGAGTCTAGAAGGACTAAATGCCTCTTTGCAAAGGGGGTGAATTTGCCTCCAAAGAGGCATGGGCTAGATAACTCACTCCACCCCTTAGGAGCTTAATGAATATAATCTATCAATTCCAAACAACCCCATAGAAGAAGAAAGGGAGGAAATATTTAGTGGTTATGATGAACCAGCACAGGGAAGGTCTCCAAGTGACTATGAACGTCATACTAACATACCTACTAGTGGTCCATTGCCCCCTTCCTTGCAAAATATTGGTCCAATTGAGATCAAGGATTTAACCAACACTACATATTTAGTAGATTTTAGTGATCCTACCACCAGCTATAAGAGTCCTTGATTCTTCCTTGTGTGTAGTTTTGATAGTTGAAACCACATTGCACGATCACCTACTTTGTGTCAAGTTGTAAATATGGGTGATGTCATTGGTAGTTTGGGGGATCAAGGCACCTTAGCTCCTATATATAATACTCCCATGGTAGGAGTGAACCCTATAGTGTCCATTGTTCTAGATCACAATATTTTTCCACCTATGTCATGAGTAGTTGTTGGAGGGCATGTTGCCTCATCCACAACTCCTGGAAGTGGTGTAAGAACTTTAATGTCTATTCCTTAGGGTAGTAGATCATTTTATTTCAGGATGTCATTAGTTGTAATAACACACATGGCCATCATAATCCTTTTAGGTTATGTTACAATAATATGTTGGGAATCACATCTATCCCATTCAATTCATTTCCATTTGGAGGTGTGAATATCCCATTTCCAGTCCCCTTAGTAGGGTTTCCAACTTACCCAAGTTCTAGCATTATCCTAGGGAGAATTCCCTCCCCTGGTATGTGGATCATGATGAGCCGAGTTGTCTCTCCATATTTTCAAGCCCCACCCTATGACACCCATCTATGTAGTTTGAAAACCAATTCATCCTTTGTGCCTAGTGATTCCTATATGTAGGGTAACTCTTTTATAAATCAATCCTTAGGGAGCACTCCTAGGAGTTGGAATTCTCTAGCTCAAAAAAAGATATCATTTTTGGAAACACTTAATCTCTCAGGTCTAATCAATATGAATAATGATCCATTTGTGCATAATCTATGTTGGCCTCCAGTTCCAACAAATTCTCCCTCTTACATTCCTAAATTTGAGGGAAAATCTAGAGAATATATAGCCACACATGTAATGACATTCCATCTACGGTTCTCATTGAACTTGTTGGAATACAAATATTGAGAGGGGTGTGAATTAGTATTTTCTTTTTTAAACAATATTTTTACTTCTTAGACTTGTAATTGCACATCAAATATCATGCAATAAAGCACATAAGCATAAATACATAGTACACAGATATTTTACATGGAAACTCAAATGGGAGAAAACCACATAATTTTTTTCTTATATAATAACAATATTTCATTCATAGGAAGCACCAACTGGAAGGAGGCACCAACCCCCTTATTTATAGGCTCTAACCTAAAGGAATCTCCAACTCCCTGATTTAACAACACCAACTAAAAGGAGGCTCCAACCCCCTGAGATCATAGGCACTAACCTTCCCTAGCACCACCCTACCACCCTAATATGATTAAGAGTATCAACCTTCCATTGCCACTGTCCTTATCACTATCTCTGTCACTATCATTGCCATTGTCTTTATCACTGTCACCGTCACTGTCATTGTCACTGTCACTATCACTATCACTGTCACTGTCCCTATCACTATCACTGTCATTACCACCGTTAATGTCTTTCCGCTATCACTATGTCAACATATACATACCCCAAATCTATGTACAATAAAACCTTCAACAACATTCCCTTCAAGTATATAACAAACCCTAGAAACTATCATCTATAAAATTCATTTTTTTCTTCTTCAAACCCTTGCCATCATCACCATCTTCAAACCCTAGGTCATTCCAGGAGAGGAACCCTAGATCCTGATAATAACATCACCATAGTCCATACCAATAACATCACAATAATCTATGGAAATAACATCACCATAATATATTCCATCACCATAATCTACGCCAATATCACCATGATTTATGCCAATATCACCATGATCTATGCCAATATCATCACCATAATCTATGCCAATATCACCATAATCTATACAAATATCACCATGATCTATGCTAATATCATCACCATGATTCACCAAGAGAGAAACTGTAATACATAAGTAAGATCCATACCTTTCACAAGATCATGAGATGAATAAACAAGAGAGAATCCCCAATCATGCACCGTGTCCTTCAAAAAAATAAAACCTATATCATGTCATCATATATCTCTTACATCAAGATTTCCAATTGTAAAAATTTTCGATAATTTCATTCAATATTATCTAGGATCACTAAGAGAATAACAAGCACAAAATAACAATCAGAAGAGACAATGAACACAAAGCATTTCACTGGGGAAAACCAAGAAGGTGAAAAACCCCGCAACTTCCTCAGAGATAGAATAAGCCCCAATACAAAGATCACAAAGATCAATCCCCAAAAGATAGATGACTCCAGCAACTACTCCTCCTCCACTTGTGCGCACTCTTCTCTCTCAACTATGCGAGTTGGATGAGTGAGTGAATGAGCAAATAGAGAGAGACACACTCTCTATTTATACAACAAATTAACCTTCCATTAACCCTGGGGCGACTTCCTAAAGAAGCCTAATATCCCATCCACATGACTCATGAAGGGCCGACCCCACCAAGGTGGCCTAATAACCCATCAAATATAAGTTGGACACTTATAATAATACTTGCGACACTTGCAACACTTACAATAATACTTGCGACACTTATAAATACAAATGAAGACACTTCTGAATGGAGGAATAATGCATCAACAATAGGAATACAATAAAGTACAAGTGTAATACATAGAAGAATACCTTCTGAAGTTAAAAATACATCAACACTCCCTCTTAACTAGGAAGGTATTCTCTTAACACAGGTCATCAATACATATCAGCACAAGTCTTCAATTATGGAGTTGGATCATCGTCACTCGATCACAGAGCATCATCGTCACTGCTGTTGTACTCGTCATCTCGATCACTGGGCTATCTCTCAATTCTTCTTGTCATAGGAAGTCCTACAGAGCCAACCCATTTTATGCTGGATGTAGGCCTAGCCTCCTATATGTCTTCATCATCTCTACGAGTTGGCCATCCTGTGGAATCCTCGGGGATGATTATGTGCGTCAAAAAAACCTCGAAAGAGCATCCCAGGACTGATTACGAGCTTACTGCTCAACCTATCGGATCTACCAGGACTTTTACATGTGACCTCCACAAAACCTTAAAAGAGTGCCTTGCGACCTGCAAGATCTTTAAAGAGCATCTGAGTACTTTTACATGCCTAGCACAACTTGTCCGGATCTCCAAGACTGATTACATGTGATCTCCACAAAACCTTAAAAGAGTTTCTTGCGACCTGCAAGAACTCTAAAGAGCATCCGAGGACTTTTACGTGCCTAGAACAACCTGTCCGGATCTCCAGGACTAATTACATGTGGTCTCCACAAAACCTTAAAAGAGTGTCTTGCGACCTGCAAGATCTCTAAAGAGCATCCGAGGACTTTTACGTTCGTAGCACAACCTTTCCGGATCTCCAGGAATAATTACATGTGGTCTCCACAAAACCTTAAAAGAGTGTCTTGCGACCTACAAGATCTCTAAAGAGCATCCGAGGACTTTTACGTGCCTAGCACAACCTGTCCGTATCTCCAGGAATGATTACCTGTGGTCTAGAAAAACCTTAAAAGAGTGTCTTGCGACCTGCAAGATCTCTAAAGAGCATCTGAGGACTTTTACGTGCCTAGCACAACCTGTCTGTATCTACAGATCTGATTACATGCTACCCTCGCACAACCTGTCCACGGCCACAGAGTACCGTCCTAATACTCATGATCAACCTAATCATCCTCGCACGGAGCATCATCCTGATGCTCATGATCATACTGATCATCATCATACAGTACATCATCCTAATGCACATCATTACATGACATGATTGTCGTGATCATCATCATAGCATCATCTTGATGCATATCATCTGGAGCATCATCCTGATGCTCATCACACATGATCATCATGATCATCATCCTACATAGCATCATCTGGAGCATCGTCCTGATGCTCATCATACATGATCATCTTGATCATCATCATACATAGCATCATCTGGAGCATCATCTTGATGCTCATCACATAGCACTTACATCCACATCCATGGGAAGGATCCTCCTACCACCATGCTTGGAATGGCTCCTACAAATGTGTCCCATCACTTCCTCCTCGAAGTATCTTCTATCTGAAGAATGCCAAGCCTCTCTCTGAATTACTCAAACTTCACTCTCGCTAGTGGTTTGGTCAATGCATCTGCAATCTGCTCATCTGTCGCAACATACATGAGCTTCACTACTCCTATAGTGATACCTGATCTCGATGTGCTTCGACTTCTCATGGAACACCGGGTTCTCTGACAACTTCACACAACTCTGGTTGTCACAATAGACACAAGTAGCATCCAACTGGATATCAAATAAATCATACAGTAGCTTCCTTAGCCATACTGCCTCACAACTAGCTGAAAAAGCTGCGACATACTCTGCTTTGGCTATACTCAGTGCTATGCAGGATTGATTCCTTCTAAACCAAGAGATCACACCTGATCTCATACTGAAGCAGCACCCCGAAGCGCTCTTCCTATCTGCAACATTTCCTACCCAATCTGAATCAACATAACCCTCCAAGTTAAACTTTTGATTCGCATCATACTTGAGCCCATAATCAACCATACCTTTCAGGTACCTTAAAATATGCTTTACAGGAATCAAGTGAACCTGTCTAGGATCCGTCAGGAATTGGCTAAAGGTGTTAAAATCAAAGCAAATATCTGGCCTCATGTTTGTCAGCTACACCAAGGACCCAATCATCTGATGATACATCGTGGCATCAACCGACTCTGATGAAGCATCACTCAATAGCTTCAAGTTCGATGCCATAGGTGTGGCCATGGCCTTGCAGTCCATCATCCTGAATCGGTTCAGGATCTCTACTGCATACTTCCCTTATCTAAGGAATATTCCATCCACACTCTGCCACACCTCCATGCCTAGAAAATAATGCATCATACCCAAGTCTTTCATCTCGAACTCGACAACAAGCTTCCTCTTCGTGTCGGCAATCAACCTATCCTCTTTTGTTACAAACATGTCGTCCACATATAGTAGGAGTATCACTGCATTGCCTTCCTCAACCTTGTAGTAAAGCTTGGAATTTGCTTTACTCTTGGTAAAGCCCAAGCTGGACAGAAAGCTGTCAATCTTGCCATACCATGTCCTAGGTGCTTTCTTCAAGCCATACAAGTATTTCTTCAATTTGCACACATATGAATCCCTGTCATGTGTCTCAAAACCGAGTGGCTGCTCCACATACACTTCCTCTTAAACTACACCATTCAAAAAATATGTCTTGACATCCATTTGGTGTATCTTCCACTTCATTACTACAGTAAGAGCAAGTATTGTTCTGATGGAAGTGTATCTGGCTACAGGTGCAAAAGTCTCTTCATAATCTATCCGTTCTTTATGGGAGAAGCCATGAGCCACAAACCTTGCCTTGTATTTCTCTATGCTACCATCTGCAACATGCTTTATCTTGTATATCCACTTGGAAGTTACAACAAACTTCCCTTCTGGTCTTGGGATCACATCCCAAACATCATTCTTCATGATCGACTGGTATTCCTTGATCATGTCATCCTTCCATTACTATATCTCGGATCCTGGGAACTTCACATTCTTCAATAGGTAGTTTTATGGATTTGTTCAGTCTTCGTTGCTTGTTCTTCGAAACGAGTCTCTTTTGTAGGTGATGGTACACGTTCTTTCCTACAAGACGATTTCAATTGCATGATTAGAAACATCTCATATATTTCAGAACAAATTCTTACACATAAAGACATATGTCATATAGTCATGCAATTATCTTAGCCAATGCTTCAATACAACATTCATCCATATCCAGTAACTTTCTAGATGCCTTCCATCTCTACCAGAACATTGTTAAGAGTGTGCACAACTCCCAACATGTCAGCAAAGAGGTTTCATTCTAGATAAGTATCAATGGAATGTTGTACAATACCATAGGCCACTTACCCATTACTATATTTAGTAGTATCTTGTTCATTAATGCAACTTTTCTAAAATGCATAATATACATCTTAAATCTAGGAACATAAGTATGTACATGACTGAACAACATCATTTAAGTAATCATATATACAAGAAATGACAATTCAAATACTTATCTTTGTTTGGTTGTTGGGTGGACTCCCTCTCAATATTTGCTTCCTTGCAGGAGCTATTGGAGTCTCTGATAGTGTGCACCCTAACCAATGCTGAAAATGGACGAGAGTTTATTCAACTCTGCAGTAGCTTCTTCTACTCCTTTCATGTCAAACTTCATTCTATTGTGGATTGTAAGGAGTGGTCAACTCCCTCTTAACCCCTGAATCACTGCATAACTTCTTGAAGTCCCCTGAAGTGAATTCTCCACCATTGTCGGATCTAAAGGTCTTGATCTTCTTATCAATTTGGTTTTCTATCAAGGCTTTGAATTCCTTGAACTTATCAAACATTTCATCTTTGTTCTTCAAGAAATATACCCAAGTCTTCCTATAGAAATCATCAATGAAAGAAACATAATATAAATACCCACTCAGAGAACTGGATGACATCATACCGCATACATCGGAGTGGATAATCTCCAAGATTCCTTTTGCCTTGCTTTCACTGCTTGGAAATGCCTTCTTTGTGTTCTTTCCTTTTGCACATCCTTTGCAAACACCTTCATTCTTTGACTGGATTTCATGAATACCTTCTACTTCTTTGTTTGCAATTGGTGGTGCTCTATAGTGCACATATGCAAGCCTTCTATGCCAAAGTTCACTTGGCTCCATGGATTCATGTACCATGGCATGTTCAGGTTGTCCCTTCAATTTGTACAATACTCCCTCTTGCTCTCCAATCACTACTGCATCATCTATGGTCTTACCTTTTGGCCACATAAGTACTTGTCCATCCACAAATGCAACTCTCATCCCCTTTGCATCCAAAGATGATATGGAGAGAAGATTCTTCTTGAGACTAGGTACATATAGAACATCTTTCATTTTTAAAGAATTCCCAGAGTCTAACTTGTAGGAGGCTTCACCACTTCCTTTTATAGGGTATTGGTAGTCATCCCCAAGTTTCACCTTATGAGGTGACTCATGTTCAGATAGGTCCATAAGAGATTCTTTAAATCCCGTCATATATTTGGAAGCCCCACTATCAATTAGCCAATCATTACACCCATGTGTAACAGTACCTGTGAGAGAAAAGATTAGAACATACTCTTAGTCACTTGAAGAGTCTTCACTTTCTACCTTAGTATTCTTCCTGGGAGGTTCATCATCCTCAGTAGCATGAGCATGATATCTCTTCTTGTTTCTCTTCTTCTTGTTGTTGTTGAAGCCCTTTATTTTCTTGGGACATTCTGAGGCAAAGTGTCCCTTCTCATTACATGTGAAGCATCTCAAATCTTTCTTCTCTCTTTGATGGTGGTGATAATATTTCTTGTGATGAGGTTTCTCCCTCTTGAACTTACTTTACTTGGTGTGTGTTGTGAGAGCTTGATATTCATTTCCCATCTTTTCTTCTTGGGCCACAAGCCTAGATTCTTCTTGTGAACATTCCTCCCACAGTCTACTAAAGGAGATCAATTTATTTCTGGAACAAATACCTTGGATGAAGGAGTCCCATGACCTAGGTAGGCCATTCAATGTGGTAATCACAATTTCTCCATTCTCCACTACTTCATCCACAACTTCAAGTTGTTCTTTGATTTGAGAGACCTTAGTAAAGTAGGATTGGATTGTCTCTCCATTCTGGATCTTTACCCCTTTCAATTGGTTTCGTCGAGTCATCTTCCAATTTATATTCTTTCCTTCAAACAACTTGGTTAAGGAGTCAAACATCTCCTTAGGTGTATTTGGGGAAGACACATGGGGTATGAGATGGTATTTAATAGAATCAACAATGATTCTCTTGTCCTTGACCAAGTTCTTCTTGTGTAAGGCCTTAGCCTCATCTCCCTCTGGAACTGGAACCTCTTCTCTTATGTAGGTGTCCAATTCATTCTCTTCTAGGATTAACCCAATCCTATACATCCATGCTCGGAATTTATCAGCCCCTTCAAGCTTATCCTCAATCTTGGTGTGGTGAGACATCTTAATGATAAACTCAAATGGAAATAAAAGATTTAGGTCTTACCACTTGAATTGCTAAAACTGGATCTGGAGCTGGATTAGGGTTTGTCAGAGAAACCCTAAAAATTCAAACTTCTAATTGGATGGAAAGATGTGCCTTGCTGAGATGATCAAGTTGGTATACTTCAATTTTGAAATCTGCAAAATTTGACCCCTCAAAATTGACTTTGAAACTTTCGGATATGCAGTTTCTGGTTTTCTAGTCAAAATCCCGAACTAGGGTTTGATAATGCTCAGGGTTCTTCCCAACCAAAACGTTTGATCTTGGTCTCTAAAATTTGATTTTTATGAGGAACATCTAGTCGTGGTCTCAAATTCCAAAAATTCCAACTTTCTCTGAAACCCTAATTTCCCGCAGCAGTGACATGCCAAAAAATGAAAATGCTCAAAATTGAATTCTGTCTCAAGAGAAAGATGCACCCTTTCTAGGAGAGTTAGTCTAGACTCCTGCCTTTGATGAACTGTGGACAGAAACCCAAAAATTAAGAATCCCTGGCTTCTACAGCTGCATAGTGTCTTCTTCTTAGTCCCTCTCTAATACCATGTTAAATTTTTCGATAATTTCATTCAATATTTTATCTAGGATCACTAAGAGAATAACAAGCAAAGCATAACAATCACAAGAGACAATGAACACAAAGCATTTCACTGGGGAAAAACAAGAAGGTGAAAAACCGCACAACTTCCTCAGAGATAGAATAAGCCCCAATACAAAGATCACAAAGTTCAATCCCCAAAAGATAGATGACTCCAGTAGCTACTCCTCCTCCACTTGTGCGCACTCCTCTCTCTCAAATATGCGAGTTGGATGAGTGAGTGAATGAGCAAATAGAGAGAGAGACACTCTCTATTTATACAACAACTTAAGTTGCCATTAACCCTAAATGGGCTGAATTCCTAAGGAAGCCTAATAACCCATCCACATGACTCATGCAGGGCCGACCCCACCAAGGTGGTCTAATAACCCATCAAATATAAGTTGCGACACTTATAATAATACTTGCGACACTTACAATAATACTTGTGACACTTATAAATACAAATGACGACACTTCTGAATGGAGGAATAATACATCTCCAATAGGAATACAATAAAGTACAAGTGTAATACATAGAAGAATATCTTCCAAAGTTACAAATACATCAACACCAATTAGCTAAGAACTTTGTGATTCTGATACTGTATGAGAAATTTATGCAAGTTTCCTTCAAGATAAAGAATTAAGAGAAAAAACCTAGATCATCCTTCAAAATCTTCATAAGATCCTCCTCTAAATTTCACTCTACTCCTTCTTGAAAGTGCACATCATAGAAGAATAACTTGGATGAAAAAAATGAAATGATCTAACTTGTATTTATAAATTTCCAAGTTACTTTTTAAATCACATTAGGGTAGGTGGCCCTAACTTATTATTGGTTTTGTCTTCCGTATTTTAGGGGCTTCTTCAATGGGTCAATGACCACTTCATGGCTTCAGCAAGGGGATACTTTACCACTTCATGACTATGTGGACATATCATCATTACTTTAGGGGATTATTTACACTTCACATGGTCATGTGGACACATCATCATCACTTTAGGGGCTTCTTCGCACTGCTCATCATCATGGTCTTGTGGACACATCATCATCTCTTTAGGGGATTATTTACAATTCACATGGTTTGTTGACACAAACCCTGTCGACAGGGATTCCCAACACTGTCGACACCCAGAGAACCATGATCTCCCTGAGCACCGGCCCAGACAGGTTTTACCCTATCCAGCAACACTAGCAGAGCAGATGAGGTCTCACCTGAGATGTTCAATGGAGAGTTGACAGAACCATGTTTCCGCTGAATGAAGGAGGATTTTTGCGGCTCAAATACTTAACTTATTGCAACATTTTAGAAATAGATCTATGCATTTAACCCAGGCATAATTTAAATTCATAGCATCATTCAACAGAACCATTCATCATCGTAGCAAATATAACAGTAAAGCATTAATTGCAGCAAGGAAACATCACATCGTTCATATATTCATATCGCAACATGCATTACCATAGATGAATAGAAGAAACACATGGATTCTGCAAAACAGTTCTATCACATCATATTAACTCCGCAAAAACCCAGATACAAACTGTTCAGTCTTCAGCTCATACTCCGCAAAATACAGATCTCACAGATATCTCCATATCTAAAATACACAATCAAAGATGCCTCAACACTTACAAATCTATGACTATTTATAGGCTTTCGCCTTTACATTGCTTGTCCACTTACTAACAACTTCCTAACCGACACTTCGAGCAAATGACCCAAAATCTATCTAATGTGGTCTAAATGACCCAAAAAACCGCATACTACGGTACAATTGACAAAAAATTACATATAATATCACCATCTGTGCTCAACTTTCAGTCTTTCGCGGTATCGCAGTGCTACGATAATGACCCATCCTAACCGCCTGCCAACAGGCCCCCAACACAATCTTGTCACTTGCCCTCAAGCCACATTAGTAGGACAAGCTATATGCAGTGGTCTTGACCTTGAAGTCCTCGTACTATTGGTCGATTTCTGTGACCTGCTCTTTTACTGCCATAGCTAGCACTTGATTGTCGATCACATCCTAGGGAGACAGATGCTCACTTAACTTCACCGCAACTTGGTTACGACCCTCCTGTGCAGCCTGGAGTGTCGCACCAGCTTTAGTCACAAACTGAACGCAACCTCCTGGAACTCCTCCAACTGCGCAGCGCACTTCTTCTGACGTTCGTCGGCCTTGGTGATGCGCTGCTGCAACTATTTCAAGTCCACGGACTTGGCAACCTACTCCATTGGTGGCACCGTGCGCATCACCGTCTTTAGTGTCACCAAATTCCCCTCTACCTCTTTCCTAACATTGGTCAACTGTTCAATATGCTCGTCCGAAATGATGCGTCCCCAAAACTGGACGGTGTCGGCTGTAAGTTTTGTCGCTGTCGTTTCTAGCTCCGCTATCTGTGCTGCTGCCTCCTCAATGGCACGTTTTCGTTCATCCACCTGCGCTTTGGGTGTACCAGGGTTCACCAGGTCTTTTAGCTCCTGGTTTTCCTGCTGCAGTTGAGCAATGGCAGCCCCAATTATTTACGCACGTTGAACCATGTCCAACTCTATGGTGGGATCCGACACATGGTGACAAGCCTCAGCGATGGCCGCCTCCACCCACACATTTTGATCCCACAAAGTGGCCTTCTCCACCACGAGGCGTTCTTGTTCCTACTTCAACTCTTCAATCACTCGAGCCTTCTCAACCCATTCTTTCTTGATGTCCTCTTCCAACTCATCTACGGCTTGGCATGCTGTAAAAGCCCTCTCGGTTAACTCGTCAACCGCTTCCTTAGCAGCTTCCTCACTCTCCTGCAAGTGCAGGCACTTATTGTTGATATCGTGCATCCTGTCCGCCATTTCCCAGGTGGCAACCGCCTGCATGGTTGTCAACTCCTTCGCTGGCAGCGCATTGATGTTGATAGTAACTTTCTCTAATGGCTGCAGCAGAGCTTTCAGAGCCTCATTATCTTTCACAATCACAATCGGGGGAATATCAACATTCCTGACCCACGGCTCAGTGTTGATTGTGCCAATTTCCTGCACCGATGCTCCCTCTGGTGCCTTCTTCAAAACAATGTTGCAAAAGGAATCCAGGAAGGCAGTGATCGTATGGAAACCTTCATCCACCTTTACCGTCATTGTGTGATCCACTACATTGGTTACACTATTTAGAGCGTGGATTAGTCAGCCATGCTGTGCCTCCGACATCAAGGGGATCCCACTGATTGTCCCATGGTCATGGTATCCTTTTGTTCTTCCTTTTTCAACCTCGCGGTCGCCATCCGTAGGGGTCTGCGATGACTCCTCATCCGACACATGATGCATTTTGTCCATGACTGGCACATCGGATGGTATCCCCATAGACTCCTCCTCCTGAATAACTGGTTCACGCCATTCGACCATTCGACCGGCCAGTCATCGATGATCGAATCCAAGTCTTCATATGTTAACTTATAGGAGGTCTGCAACCATTTCCTATTCGTATCACGGCACGATTTCACGTAGATACTGTGCAATCCAATCACGAACCAGGAAATCCCCTTGTACTTCTAAACACTAGCCTGCGTCAACCGCAGAATCCACTTAGCGGCAACCTGCAACGCTTCCCAATAAAACCAGAACTACGTGGCACAATCCTTGAGACGCTCTAGTTCCTGCACCCACCATAGGTTTTGGTAGGCCGCACCCTTGCGTTCTTGCACTGCATCCACCTCCATTCCTTGATAATCATCGGGTTCCATCCAAGCGACCAACGCAACTAATATCAGTAGCCAGCTATAAGTAAATGACCACTGTCCTGCTTGGGCCTCCAGCATGTCCTCCATCAACTAGTTAAGTAGAAATAGGGACCAATTTATCTGCGCACTTGCTGCACATAGCTCTGTGCAGGAAACAACCCCGGAGTTGTCTTGATTAGGTAGAGTGTTCGCGCCCCAATCTTGACTGCGGACTCGTTGATAGTGTCCAAGCGGTAAGCCCGTCTGTCTTTTTGCATTTTGTACCGCTTCTACAAGCTTTTTTCATTGTTCTTCCCCTAAAAGTATTGCAACGGGTCAACCCCATCCTTCGGCAAGCCTGTGATCTCAGAAACCAGGTCCACCATCACGGTGACCTGCCTGTCCAACCATAGCACCTTGCCATGAAAATAAGACAGCAACTGTTTGACAAAGGCATTGGCTTCCGTCAACTGCCCGAAATGTGGCATGTAGATCAAACCCAACAACCCAACCTTCTCTAACCTGCGCACCCAATCATGTGGAATGCGTGGTGCCGGACCAGTCTCCCTTGGTGCTCGTGGCTAAAAGGGCTCCGTCATAACATCTTCCAGTGCCAGCAAGTCGTGATCATTGTACCGCAGCTGTATTAACACTGGTACGATGTCGGTGGTACAACTCATACCGGGTGAGATTGCCGACATTCGTATTTGATACTGTTGGTTCTTCGTGGGCTTCCTCGGCGGAATCCCAGGTCGACATGGAGGTCGGTAGCCTGGGATATCCACGGAAAAAACGCTTGCATGAACTGCGGATTCCACAACCCTTGAGCTCGATGGGCTCTCCGTCGGGACGCCTTCTGGCACTTGGGTGGTGGAACGGGTGTGCTACTTGGAGCTAAGCTGCATCCCCGCCCTCTTGTGGTGAACAATGGAGGATGATCCCACCAGCATGCTAGCAACTTCCTGCACAAGATTGACCTCCTCTTCCTCAATAGTAGTAGGGATGAAGGGTGACTTGGCTTCGCTTGAAATCTCCACCGTATCTTGTTCACTCGCCATGCCGCGCTGAGTTCCTGCAATGCCAACAAATGGCTCAACCTTGCTCAACCCAGAAATTTCCCAACACACTTCAACTGCACTTTGCAACACACCCCGACCTTGTGCAATTCAACAATTGGAAACTGAACTCACTCGTCTCGAACAAGTTCCTTCCGAGTAGCCTCGGCTCGTTCTTATAGCACCCAACTGAATCCCTCATAATCATGACTATATCCTACATTAACTCGGACCAAATCATGTCTTAATGACCCAAATATGTCGTCGATCCTGTCATCTGATCGACCGGATCCACCATTAATGCCCATCATTCGAACAAGGGCCGTTAATTAATTGTCTTAACTTTCGGCATTTATTGCTAATTTGACCCAGTCACCGTCCTGCCACTGTCTTAGACCGCTCCTAACTTGCGGCACAAGCCTCCCTGCTTGCACATTCTATCTCTATCGGTGTGCTATCCTGCCACCGAGCTTCCTACATTTTTTTTTTTTTGCTGATGCGGCTTAGGCATCGCGCTGCTCCAAGCCTGATCGATAGGGCTTCAACCTGCTTCCATTTATCAACTTTGGGAGCATCGCTCTGTCTAACTGCTGGAACTATACCGCTCCTCCTGAAGTGATGATACTATTGCGATATGGACCAAGCCAATGCATCTGCAATTTTCCTGGATGTTTCATAAACTTGCTGTCATACAACAACACCAAGTCACCTTACTGAAACTATTTGCTTTTGATGTGGCGATCGTGCCAAGCCTTCTGGCGATCCTTCTCTACACTCTGATGGAATCCTGCAATAAATCAATCTTCTTCCAATTGTATTAACTGAGCTAGCCATTCTTCTAATGCCACAGCATCAGCCATACCTGTGGCTGCCGCTATGTGCAGACTCGGAACAATGTATTCCATAGGCATAATCGCTTCTTGCCCATACACTAGCTTGAATGGTGTCTGTCTCGTTAACCTTTTACATGTAGTGTGATACGCCCACAAAACTGCTGGGATATTCATATCCCAGTCATCACGGTTCGCATTGCACACCTTTGTCAGTGCATGTTCCAATATCTTGTTGAAAGCTTCCACCTTGCCATTTTCCTGCGGATGATATGGCGTACTCTTCTTGTGCTGTATTTGCAGTTCCTCCGTCAATGTGCTGATGGTGTGATTGAGAAAGTGACTTCCCTGATCACTCATCAATATCTTGGGGCAGCCAAATCAAGTGACAATGTTTTCAAACAAGAACCGCGCGGCGGTGGTCACGGAACAATCAACGACTGGTGCAGCCTCCGCCCATCTTGTCAAATAATCTGTTGGCTTGATGATGTATCTTATACCAGTGCACTTCCCAGGTGGGTTGATTGGTCCCACGAAATCCACTACCTATTTTTCAAATGGCTGCAGTGTCAGTTGAGTTATCAGCGGCATCTCATCCCTCCTAGAGGGCTTCCCGGTTCTTTGAAAAACATCACAGGACCGCGCATAATCTATCGCATTGTTGTGTAGGGTGGGCCACCAGAGCCCTGCGCTAAGCACCTTCCTCGTAGTCGCACTACCGCCATAGTGCCTCCCAGCCACTCTTGCATGCGCTTTTGACAAGACCTGCCATTTCTCATGAGGCAAAACACAATGCCGCAGTATCTCATCTGAGCCCAATTTGTATAAATCACCTGCAATTAGCTGGAAATCGATAGCCTTGACCACTAGCTGCTTCTTCTGACCAGTGGTGAACTTCGCGGGTGTGATACCTGTTGCCAGAAACTGAATGATTTCTTCATAGTAACCATCGGCTACTTCAACCTTAAAGAGTTGCACATCAGGCAACCCGTCTTCGATGTTAGTTGGCTCCTCTCCTGTCTCAATCCGCGAGAGATGATCAGGTCTGGCATTCAAACGTCCTGGCTTCACAATCACTTCAAAATCAAACTCCTAAAAAATAAGTAGCCAACGACATATATTTCTCCCCAACACAGGCTTATTGACCAGATATTTCAATGCAGAATGGTCTGTGAACATATTAAAGTGTCCTCCCAATAAGTAGTGTCAAAACTTCTGCAGTGCATAGACCATCGCTAGGCCTTCCCTTTCTGTGGTGGTATAGTTCCTTTTTGCGGATGACAACTTCTGACTCACGAAAGCAATGGGGTGATCGAGATCCCCCTCTCCTGGTTGCTCCAGCACCACACCTAGTGCGATCAATGATGCATCAACATGGACATGGAATTCCTTACTCCAGTCTGGAAATACCAGTATCAGGGCTAAAGCCATTTTGGCTTTCAGCATCTCAAAACTATCTTGACATTCAGGGCTCCATTGAAATACCGCGTATTTCTTCAATAACTTCTCCATAGGGGTCGTAATCGTTGCATAACCCCTGATGAACTTGCGATAATACCCAGTGTGTCCCAACGTCGCTCGCAGCTTCTTGACATTAGTCGATGGTGTTAAAATCAGAATGAGCGCAATATTTGCTAGATCAAATAACAACCCCTGCTTGCATACAATGTGACCCAGCAGTATTCCGAATGGTGCACAAAAGATGCACTTCTTCAAGTTCAGCGATATTTGATGCTGTCGAAAATGCTCCAACATCAACCGTAGGTTTTCCAGATGATCGATGATCAAGCCATAGACTATCCAGTCATCCATGTATACCTGCAAAAACTTCTTAATGAAATCTTGGAACGCGGCAACAACAACCCGCGAGAATATCGCAGGTGCGTTCTTCAACCTAAACGGCATCATTGTGTACTGAAAACAGCCCCACTCTGTCACAAAATTTGTCTTGTGGCGGTCTTCCTTGGCGATTCGTATCTAATGATAGCCAGAGAACTTATCCATGAAATAATACATCTCCTAGCCACCCATGCCTTCAAGCACCTCATTAGTAAACGGGGCTGGAAATGGATCATGCAAACAGGCGTCATTCAACTTCTCGCAAATCGACACAAATGAGCACTTCACTGGTCTTCTTGTCCTACACCACCATAGGACTGATCCATTCTGACTCCTCAACTAGTTCAATAATTCCAGCGTCCAGCATGCGATCAAGTTCTACCTTGAAATGGATCATGCAAACAGGCGTCATTCAACTTCTCGCAAATCGACACAAATGCACACTTCACCGATCTTCTTGTCCTACACCACCATAGGACCGATCCATTCTTACTCCTCAACTGGTTCAATAATGCCAGCATCTAGCATGCGATCAAGTTCTACCTTGACCCTCTCCTTATGCCATGGATTCAGTCGATATGGGTGCTATTTGATTGTCTTGGAATCTAGTTTCAGTGGGATCTTCATTTCCCCTAAATCGCCCAAAATACCTTTCATCTCAGAAAATTTAGTAGGAAACAAGTCTTGGAATTCATGTAGCAAGTCGGTGACCTTTCCCATCATCTCATCATCCCAATAATCCCCAACATTCATGAACTTGGGACTGTCCTCTGTCCCAATATTGACCTTATGGAGTTTCAGCGGCTAACTGATCGGATCACTTAGCGCATTAGGTGCTACAACATCGCGACTTCCTTCAGACTTCGGAATATTGACATTCTTTGGGTCATCACCGTCCTCTGGCCAACCGATGATATTACAACATTCTATCATGGATTTCATTTGGAAGTACGTATGCGGATCCACATGATATGCCACGGGAACAACCTTCAGAACCACATCGCGGATGAGCTGCAAAGTATTATGGACATCTGGGTTGGCATCCGCGAAGCTGAACGTATGAGTAAAACAAACTATCAGCTCCAACCAAGTGGTAATTTCTCCCTGCAATTCAGCTGCAGTATACAATCATCACGGCATCTCGTCCAAAGTATGGACAAAGGCATGGACCCACTCATCTCTTGGTCGTGACGCCCAGAATACCTAACACTCCATCAAATGACTGCCAGGGTCATTCCGACCATCGTATTTCCCTGTGTGGTAAACCTCGGTATCGCCGAAATGAACCGTCATCAATCTCCTACATTGCGACCATCAGTCGATTGATTTCTTATGTGTCGCCCACTAGCGTGCTGGAGCAGCCTTCAGTGCTTCCTCCAATGCCAGTAGTCGCTGTGGTTCTGAAACTCTTTCCTCGAATGCCGCCAGAAAGTCAGACAAGCCAAGAAGCCCCTCGTATACTGGTCGTGTAATCATTTCAGTCGTAAAGCTACATAATGACTACATGACTAACCCACACTTGCAGAGCGACACCTCATGCAAGCGATTCTGCCAATGTTCTAAAGCGTCGTCAGAGTCAGAAGACGCGGAGCTATCACTACACCATCCAAGCTCACCGTTGGAAATCGGATGAATATAATCCTTTGAAATATTGAATGCATGGTCCTATCCGCTGGGATCTTCGTCCTTCACTGGTTCAATGTATCTATGTCCTTCAGCCGGATCCAACGAGGCTATAACTCTGAGATCACGATTTTCAAAAGTCATCATCTACCTCTTAAAGTTGATTACTGCTCCATTGTCATTAGTCCATCCAATCTCCAGCAACGCGGGATAAGAGATTCCCCCTTCAACCACTTCGATGATGTCAAAGTCAGCATAAGTCTTCATTCCCTCAATGTCCACCACCAGGCATGGAACTCTCCCAATCGGTGTCACCTTGGCGTGATTAGCTAGCCGGATCTATACAGGAGACCAACTCAATGGGGGGCTCCCCATTTTCTGCCATGCCTGCTTGGTTAAGATGTTGACATCCGAACCAAGATTCAGAATAACCGAATCAACCTCATAGTCCCCAATTTGTATGTTCATGCGCATCTCATTACCTGTCTTCCGTCGCTGTAAAGAGTTTTCCGTGGACTATTTCCATCCCCTAGCTGGTTGCTGCAACAATCCATCGATCTCAGCAAGAGCAACGGGATCCCTGGCCAACAATAAAAAGCTCTCAAAAAATTTCTGCAAGGTTCCAGACTGCGTTGACGGACCTGCCTCTGAAATAGCATCAAAGATAGGGTGCATGTCGCAAATAATAGCATTACCGTGATCTTGGTCCATCGCACGACGTGCCTAAAATAATGTATCTTGCTCGGACTCAATGTCAAATGACACCTTCTTCTTCCCTTCCAATCGAATGAGTGGGTGTGAGATATCCCCTCTGGTCGTTGCACCTCCATGAGTGATAAATGCAACAACCGCATCTTGTGTCCTAGGCTCCGCAAAAATTGTCGCAACACTCACACCCTAATTCTGGTTCGACGGAGGATTCCCCAGTGGGTTCACGTTCTAATTAGAATTCTAATTTGGGCATTGGTTCTGGTTCTGTGCCAATTGCTGCACTTGATTGTGTACCAACTGCTGCACCTAATTCTGATTCTGCAATTATGGAACGTTCCCTGCTTGCCATCGTGCAATCAACTACGGGAATCTTTCCACAGTCTGATCTGTAACAAAGCAAAACGTACACTGCGTCTACAATAGTGGTCAATCTTGCTGGTAGTGTCCCCATACCGCACAGTGATAGCTTTGAACAGGTCCACAACCTCCTCGTCCTCCTCCACAACCAAATCCTCCAACGTGTATGCCCCATAGTCCTCCACGAAATCCACCATGCTGTTGGTACTGCGGTTGATTGAACTGTTGCTGCATAGGATTCAGTTGCATGCCTTGCCCTTGCTTCTCATACTGTGGTTTTTGAACGTACTGTGGCTATTGTGGAGTCATTTGCATCCGATCATATTGCGGCATAAACTGTTGTGGTTGTTGCTGCGGTACAAACTGCACCTGCTATTGAGATAGCAATTGGTCTACCTGCGGTTGCGGTTGTTGTACGGCACATTGGTCGTCCTTCACATAGAATGCATGATACGTTCTCTCCTGAAGCAACCCATATGCACGACAATCTTTGTCTTCATGTCCCATAAATTTACATAATGTACAATACAGATTCACCGATTTTGTGACCATCTTCTGCATGTATTGGCCTTCCTCATGGCGGTGCCCGTATACCTGACAGATGCGACACCACGACATACCACCACCATTCAATGGGTTTGGTGCCCCTGAAACCAAATAATTGAGGAAGTCAGGGAAATTGTCCTTAGTATGCCCCTCTCCTCGACATCACGTACTCCATACTTCTCGTTGTTCCTTTCCCTTCTTAAGATCTTGCAGTTGTATGGTCAAGTTAGCCAGCTGTGTCTGAATCTGCGACATCTCAGCTGTGTTCTCACCAATTGGTGACGCTTCCAACCGCATTGCAATCTCCATAGATTTACTAGGTTTTGTAATGTTCTGTTGCATCATCGGTAGTCGAATGTGAGGGAGTAGTGCCACGATGAACCATTATTTGTGTTGGACAATGCTCATATCAAAACTAACCCTCACCATCAGTGTCTTAAATCGCTGGTCAAAGTCCCACACTGTTTCATTGGGATACTACTTAATCTCTTTCAGTTCTATAATATACTATGCTTCAGACTTGGGTTTTTTGAATTCTACAATCAATCCTTTCCTGATATCGTCTAGCGTCTTCTCCGGAGATCCTGTAGGGACTAGAACAAACTTCATAAACCAGTCCAATGCGCGACCTCGTAGAGTTGTCGCTAACTGTCCTTTCTTAGCATCATCATCAGTAATTTGTTTTACGGTCCATACTGCTTCACATAAAAACCAATACTGCTCAGGATTATCTGTCCCATTTCCGTGGAATAGCGGTAATTTAGTATCCTCACCCACCATCTTGGGCTTCCTCCCTCCAGTCGATGAGCTGCTAGCAATTAAATTCTGTTGACTTGATGAGAACGGCGGTGTTGTAGTTGTATTTCTTATTGGTTGAGAGATGGTGAGCGGAGGTGTGGTTACGTTGTCGTTGGGGTTTGGTCCTGCCTCTATCCTGGGCGTAGCTTGGTTTTCCTTGTCCGAAATGTGAGTTCACTTCATCCCGTGTGGTATTCCTTTGCGGCCTTGCGGTTCGATCGTAGTAGGACCTTCTCCTGTCCTCTACCTCTTTTCCTGTCAAAACCTTGCTCCTCCCCTTGTAAGACCACTCTCTTCCTCGGCTTCACTCACAGGATCATCATGACTTGCACCCATCTACCCCTTATCATTCCATGTACCACCCCCCCACTATCGCAGTACCCATGGCCTCCTCCCACCAGGGTTTCTACTGATCAAGATGCATCTTCAATATGCCCTTCTCACAAATGAGCATCTTAATAGACAACTCTAGCGACAACAGAAACCTTCCCTGGGGTCCACAAAAGAAATATCTTTCAACTTCACTATAGGATTTGTTCGTATCGACCGTAAATTCAGTAAATAGCCTTCCAATATGCTTTCAAGCCAAACTTCAACAGCCCATGATGCTTTGTTGTCGACTTCTTGCAGCTCCTGGATCAACTCTGGGGTCTAGGTTGTTGGTTCACCACCTTGGAAGTTCCTCTTCTGAAAGGTCAACTTTTCCAACCACTCGAACAAGATGACTGTGAATTTGCATAAAAAATATTCATGCAAACCGTCATGAATATATCTTTCCACCCACTGATCTACCGTCAATCGAGAGTTTCGACTTTCTTCTTCATCAAATTCCTACAACTTCTAATCAAACCAGTTTTGTATCTCCAGTTGCGTCGGATGCCACAACATATCCTCCTTTCACTTCGCACTACGGTCCCGGCAACGGAACCATTTGTTGACACAAACCCTGTCGACACCCAGAGCACCGCGATATCCCTGAGCACCGGCCCATACAAGTTTTACCCCATCCAGCAACACCTACAAAGCAGATGAGGTCTCACTCGAGATGTTCAAGGGAGAGTTGACGGAACCATGTTTCCTCCAAATGAAGGAGGATGTTTGCGGCTCAATTACTTAACTTATTGCAACATTTTAGAAATAGATCTATGCATTTAACCCATACATCATTTAAATTCATAGAATCATTCAACAGAACCATTCATCATCGCAGCAAATATAACAGTAAAGCATTAATTGCAGCAATGAAACATTGCATCGTTCATATATTCATATCGCAACATGCATTACCATAGATGAACAGAAGAAACACAAGGATTCCACAAAACAGTTTTGTCACATCATATTAACTCGGCAAAAACCCAGATACAAACTATTCAATCTTCAGCTCATACTCCGCAAAATACATATCTCACAGATATCTCCAAATCTAAGATACACAATAAAAGATGCCTCAAAACTTACAAATCTATGACTATTTATAGGCTTACGCCTTTACATTGCTTGTCCACTTACTAACAACTTCCTAACCAACACTTCGAGAAAATGACCCAAAATCTATCTAATGTGGTCCAAATGACCCAAAAACCCGCATACTGTGGTACAATTGACAAAACATTACATAGAATATCACCATCTGCACTCAACTTTCCGTCTTTCGTGGTATCGCACCACTCGCGGTGCTGCGATAATGACCCATCCTAACCTCCTGCCAACATGGTCATGTGGGCACATCATCATCACTTTAGGGATTCTTCACACTTTTGTACCACTCAAAGTGGGCATGTAGAAGCATCTGCATGTTATCTCATCCCATGAGGGCCATGCTTAACCGCTACACCACAAGGGGACCACTTTGGAGTTATATACATTTATGCTTGTATTTTGGTATCAATGACAACCTTATTTAACAATATCCCCCTTTGTCATTGATGGAAACCATCATACTCCCCCTGTCGTCATGATTCTTATCTTTCTCTCCCCCTTTGACATCAATGGAAAAGTGTAACTCCCTCTAACAATATATCTCCCCCTATGCTCTTGTCGTGTTGGTCACAACTATGTTTTTGGTGAATATTATGTTGATCAATTTGGATCATAAATCACTCCCAATTTCTGTCGGAGATACTCAAATGTATCCCTAGGAAGAGACTTTTTAAAGATATCTATAATATGTTCCTTTGTCCCAATATAATCCAACTTGATGTTATTTTATGTGACATGTTCCCATAGAAAGTGAAACTTTATAGGAATATGTTTTGTATTGGAATGCATCACTGGATTCTTGGAGATGTTTATAGCATTGGTATTTTCATAGAGTATCGGAATAGGCTTGTCATATTTCACGTAAATGTCTTGCAATGTTTTCTTCATCTAGAGAACCTGAGTACAACATTTTGTTTCTACAACATATTTTGCTTATGCTGTAGATAAATATATTGAAGATTACTTTTTTCTCAACTAGGCCACTAAGCAGTCACCTAAGTATAAGGTTTCTCCACTAGTACTTATTATTTCATCAATACTTCATCCCCAGTATTCATCTACGGAGGTAAACAGATTCAACTCATTTCCTTTTGAATACCATATCCCAAATACTATTGTTCCTTTAAGATATACGAAGATCCTTTTCACTGCTAGAACATAAGTTTCCTTTGGAGCTTTCTAAAATCTTGCAATTTGTCCAAATCCCTGAATCACATTTGTTCTTGAAACTATCACATAGAGTAGACTGGCAATGGCCTAGATCTGTAGAGTCTTTTATCCACTTCTTTGGATTCATCATATTTTTTTAACTTGCAACCAGTGACCATAGGTTTGCAATATTCCATTCTAAATTTATTCAATATTTCCTTAATGTACTTGGTTTGGGAAATGAAAATCGTATCGTCTAGATGAGATATATGGAGTCCCAACAAGAATGTTAACTCCCCAAGTGAGGACATTTCAAATTCACTCGGTATATCCTTGGTGAAATTTTGACTGAACCTGTCATCGTCACTTCCAAAGATAATGTCATCAACGTATACTTCAATAATAATCATATTATCTTGATCTACTTTTATGTAGAGATTACTATTTTCATTTCCTCTTCTAAATATATATTGTTGTAAGTACCTATCCAATCTTGAGTACCAAGCTAGGATCTTTCTTAATTCCATACAGATCTTTCTTTAACCTACAAAAAAAGTCTCCATTTTCTGATAGTAGGAACCCCCCAGGGTGTTCGATGTAGACTTCTCTTCTAATTCTCCATTTAGAAAAGTTGATTTTACGTCCATTTGATACACTTTGATTCTTTTGGATCATGCATAAGCCATGATCATTCTGATTGTTTCCATTATGGCCACAGGAGAAAAAGTTTCCTCAAAGTCTATTCCTTCAATTTGAGCATATCCTTTGCATACAAGTCTTGATTTGTCTCTAGTTAGCTATCCATCTTCATTAAGCTTGTTTATGAAAACCCATTTTGTACCAATCACATTTCTATCCTTCATTCTTGAAACCAATTCCCATGTCTCATTCTTCTCTAGTCAATTTAGTTCTTCTTCCATAGATTTGATCTAATGTTCATGACTTTTGGCTTATTCAAAGCTACTTGGTTCAACTCTGGATAGTATAGAAAAGTGTCCTTGTTTCGATGTCTGTACTTGCCTTATTCTTCTGGTTTCTACTAGTTCTATTGGATGATTCTTTTGAACCCATCGGTTAGGTGTCTAAAAATTTTATTGGTTGTTTTCTTCTTGTTTTGATTTTGGATGCTTCTTCTTCTTCTTCTTCTTCTAGTTTCAAATCTTCCACTTCTTGTTCTACAAATATGTCTGAAATTATGCTTTCCTTCCTGGTCTTCATCAAGATGGCTTCATTAATTTTTACATTGATTATTTCCACTATCTTGTTGAGTGTTATATTATAGCATTTGTATGATTTTATTTTCCATGAGTACCCAACAAAAATGCCTTCATCAACTTGAGACTCAAGTTTTCCAATATTCTTGTCTTCCCTTTTTATGTAGCAATTGCTTCCAAACACTCTGAAGTGTTTGACATTGGTTGGCCTTCCTTTCCATACCCCATATGGATTTTTTTCATTGTTACTTCTGATCAATCCTCTATTTAATATATGAACGGTTGTATGTGCTGCTTGTCCCCAAAAGACATCACTTAACTTGGAGTCATTCAACATAGTTTTAACCATTTCTTATACAGTTTTGTTTTTTCTTTCAACAACTCCATTTTGATTAAGTGTTCTAGCTACTTAGAATTCCCTTTTTATCCCATGTTCTTCACAAAAATCCAAGAATTAATTTGAAGTGAACTCACCTCCATTGTCTAAGCTTAAGCATTTGACTTTGAAATATATTTCATTTTTGACCTATCATGTTCCCATTTTTCCAGTGCAAAGTAGCATCCAATGTCACATAAAAAACCTCATGGATCCTAGTGAAAGTCAATTAATTAATTAATAAGGGGGTGACATAACTTAGGAAATTAAATTATTAACTAGGAATAAATTAGCCTATAGTTGTTTTAATTAATTAAATTGAAGGAGATGTAATTACTATTTTTGTATTTAATTATCAATTACATGTGATGATGAGTTGGATGATGACAAGGGCGCATAAGGAGATAAGGTTATCCTTATGATTTGTCACACCAAAGCATAAACTAGAAGAAAGCATGCACAGAGCAAGCTGGTGTCAGAAAAAAGAAGGAAACTGACAAAGAAGTGCATAAAGCATGCAAGTGTACAAAGAAGGCAAGTGAGGAAAAGCATAAACATCCAGAAAATCTAAGGAGGGTGCAGTATCCAAAAGGATAACAAAATCTATCTAATTGTAAAAATAAGAAACATGTAGAAAAGCTAGGAGGGCGCAATTTCCAAAGGAGAACAAAACATAGTCAGTGGAAAAGAAGGAAAGTGCCAACTCAGTCAAGTAAGGCACATTGGATGAGGCCAAGGATGTTAACTTGCTGAACAATTCAACCAGTATACAAAAGGAGGAGAGCAGTACACCACATTCATATATTTTGACAGTTTTTTTTTTGTCTGTGAGAAAGCTCAAGCTTCTCTAGGCTTTGGTGATGCACCCTTAGCCACCTGTGGGAGATGTGCCCCGTGGTTCCTGTTACATTCTTCTTCACATGATCTAGTGCAGCAAGTGATGACCAATTTGAAGATCTTATCTAGCTCTATCATTACATCCTCTCTTCTTTCTATCTTCTGAAGCATTCTTCCCATTCAGTGGAAATAGTGTTGCAGGGTCGAAATGGAGGTTATGGGTTCAACCTTTCTGAGCATTTATGGACATTGATACATGTTCCATTGCTTTTGTAGCACTGTTTCCAGTAGGAAACATTTTTTTACTCATCAAAGAGGGTACTTTTTTCCTCGTGAAAGAAGGTGTCTGGATGAGCAGGTTATGGCCATTTTACTAGATCTGGGGGTTCCAGTTGTGAAGAATGCGCCCTTGCTTTTCTGTATGGTTTGGTGAATGCGCCCATTAGAAGCTCCTGATACTTGGTGTGACTTAATGAGAATCCATATTCCCTATGTTCACCTCTATTGCATATCCAGAGAAGATCATGCTTCTTCTTCTCTTCTCGGACTCCTTCTACACTCAGTATTGTAAGAATTCCATGGTTAGAGACTCTTTGTAAAGTATGAGATCAAACTATCTTCATTTTCTACTCAATATTATCTAATATATTATTATGTTGTTATTTTATATGTATCTAATCCATATTTTTAATCAGAAGGATAATTCAAGAGCCTTAGAGGTTGATTGTTCTCACCTTTCACAAGACTAGCTCTTTGTGCAATTTTATTGACTAGTTTCCAGAAATTTGCAATATATTGAGTTTTGTAAATACATTTTACTTTATGTAAGATTTTTTACACGTTAATTTTTCTGAATAATCCATAACAACTCATAAATGATATATTTTTTATCCTTTAGGATTGCTTGTGTTCATATTTCTGAAGACTAGCTCATTGAGCTCTTCTATTTGACTAGTTTTGCAGTTTGTTTAATTAAAAATTCTATGTATGCTCAATTTAGGTTATGTCAGTCATGTTGGGTCTCTGGTACATTTATGAATACCATCCCACCATTATGTTGAGAATTCATGGCCTTCTCTGCATGTTTTACAGAGCCTGGAAGAAAGCTAGTGGAGCAATCCAACATAGCGCACTTTCTCATTGTTCCCCCAAACTCAGTCAAACCTTCCCTAAAACTCAGAAAATATTGTCCATCATCAAGTTAGGGTTTATTTACCTATTTTAAACCTCTTTTTTATGTCAATTGTAAGTTAATGACTTTAGTATGCATATGCTGGTGTGCCCAAGAAGCCATGGAGTAGACTTCATCTTGATTGATGTTCAAAACATAAATGGCCTCAGTACCTTGTGCATAGAACTCAAAATATGGCCTTGATTATAATGCCCTTTATTTTTCACACTCCCTCATACATTTTTCATATCCAAAAGTGTTCTCGTATCGAGCTCTGGGTGGTTTATTCACTGACCAAGACTAGTTTCATCTTGTCTAGTTTTGTGAGCTAGTTTTGCTTGTGAATTTTCTGATTTTAAATTTTGTATTTGAGATAATATCATCTGATATAAGATAAGGGATATTATAGTGGTATCAGATAACTTTCCTTAGCTCGGCCTATGGAAATTAATTCTCAATGGAAGATATCTCAGATTTATTTTCATGTTGCAATTGTGGAACTAGTTGCGGTCATGGAAGATGAAGACTTTGAGTTGTATGAGGAAGAAGAAATCATTTACATTGATGGAGGATTACTAAGATATGATTATGGTTACATTTGTGACCATATGTACAGATACCAATGGGTTGAACCTCCTATGGCTTATCCTAAGAATAATTTAGCAAAGAGGATATCTGCAAGTAAAAATTTGCCCTACCACTACCAGGAGTATCTAGCTTTGGGAGAAGAGATTGGTAAGGCCATATATTTCAATTATTAATTTTATTACAGATTTGGATTCAAGATCCAGGATGAATATTTGGATTCAATAGAGATCAGAAAACCACCCATGGAGGAACCAAGTTGTTATGCCTCTGTGAGTAAAGAATAAGGAAGAAAAAATCATCCAACTGCATCTTCTAGCATCATGAGATTGTTTGGGTTTTCTTCAAGCAGATATTCCACAGGATGTAAGCATGAATAGGCCACCACAAGTTGTATTAAGCATCATCCAATTATGGATCAGAGAGTAGCTACTAATGGGTTCCAATAAGAGGTATCTACTAATGGTTTATCAAGTACTAAAGAAGCATCTACTGATGGATGTTGTGATGAGGTACCTATTGATGGGTGCCTAAGTTTTGAGGAGACATCTACTGATGGATGTCCATATCTCTATGTTAGTGACATAGATATACCACTTGATGAGGTTTTTGCAAGAACAAGTTCCCTTGAGCATGAATATGAAGAGCTTGTAGTAGCAAAATTTATTCCAGAGTCAACTTTTCATCCATCACTTGAACCACATTGTGAATTTTCCCTCACCGAAGAAGAAGAAGATGTTCATCCTCAAGAACCTCATTTCATTGCATGGCCCTTGAAGATGAGTGAGAGGAAGATCAAGGAGGCCTTGAAAATTATCCATAACACACATGTGTCAATTTCACAATCATGTTGGAGAGATGCTTCATTGGAAGATTCATCTTTCCTTGAAGCCATGGAGAAGATTAAGGAAGCCATGTCTACAATCCAAGATAAATTTTCAGATATGCTTTCTGACAGAGATCACTTGCATGAGCTTGTTCATATGTTGCATGGAGCATCCTTGAAGGATGATGAAGATATATGAAAGCTCAATGGTGAATTATTGGCCACCCAAGACTCTTTGATAATAACTCAAAGTGCTTTCCAAGAATCTTAGATGGAGATAGAGCAACTTCACCAAAAGTTGCAAATATCACTCATTCTAATCAACCAGTCTCTTATGGTTTTTGGTACTCAGATTATCTGGAAGAACCTCATGATATGGTGGTTCATGAGGTGCATGATGACATACATGTGCTTGAGGAGATTTGGAATGCAGATGATGGGTTCCAAGCACATACTATTCCCCAAAGGGAAACTGAGGTTATTCCTGGAGTGATTCATTCATCCATTGAGGAATCAGAAGAGCTCATGTTTGATGGACCAAAGTTTGATGGAGTTGATGCATCCATTAGCTTGATGGATGAGGTTTACCGAGATGATACTTTGGTCCATGATCCTACATCTGACCCTTCTACTTCTTCCATGACATTTGAGGATGAAGTTAGGGTCAATAATTTCTTTTTGATGTTGACTAAAGAGGAGCATAAGGCCCCCACATTCGCTCCAACTGATTTAGTGATGGCACCAGTTCCTACCCAACAGTCGCAGAGGCATCTCATGCCTATCTTTGATTCCACCTCACATAAAGGTTCATATGGTCCCCATTTGACTTCATTGAGTAGGACATACTGTGATTGCATGCATACCTTGACCAGTGGCAGAGAGTTGAGCCATTGGGAGTATTCACATGGAGAAGCACATTGATTTCCATTTGAACCATTGGGTTGGAGTGTATCTTCTTTTCATGTTTGCTATGAATATTATATGTATGTTAATTAAAGTTATTAATTATTAAGTGAAAGGGTGTAACCCTTCACTATACACGCTCAAGCCTATAAAAGCGAGCCTCATTGTAAATTATTAATCATCTTCTTATCTATTAAAATTATCTATATAAGTTCGCCTATCAATGGCTTATTTGATTTACCAGGTCTTTTGGTAACTATTATTGTATGAGCGAATAGTTTTTCGTTGCATTTGGTATAAGAGCTTGGCTCTTTTCTAGTCTTTGGCCAATCATTCATCAGATTTTTTCTGAATCTTCATCCTTGACAAGAAATTGGGCTTTTGGCCTCTCCACCTCCTCTCCATCTTCCCGTGCTCACTTCCCTCACTTCTCCACGCAACGACCCTCACCTCCACGCTGTGCTTTCCCCCTTATGCTGCTGCATACTCCACCTATTACTCTGCCCAACTCCCGCACTAACTTCTGCCATCCTTCGACCGTCCTCCTCACGCCCTGCCCACTCCTCCGCTCCATCCTTCGCCCGACCACGCTGCGCCCTCCAAAATATTCCAAACCCTACGCCACCCCCGCCCCTCTTCCCTCCACCCTATGTTCCAGCCTCCGCCTGCACTCCACGCCCAATCTTCACCCCCATTCCTCCATGCCATTGCCTCCAGCCCAGCCACCACGATGCGCCTTCCACAACGGCTGCGCCACTCCCCCGTCCACCATCCACCCACGCTACCTACTCATGCCCTCGTAGACCCCCCCATCGGCCCTTCATGCAGTGCCAGTATCCTTCCGCCCTCCTAGCCTTTACACCTTCCGCGCACGCCCCTGTACGCCCCCTCCTTAACCCTCCATCAACCGCCGCTACCTCCGATCCTTCCCTCCATCTAGTAGTCGTCGTCGTCGCGCTACCAGCAGGCACCCTACGCATACCTCCGTCGAGTCCCCTCCTCCCCATGTAGCGGGATCCTCCAAAGCCGCCTCCCCAACTCCACTCGCCTCTCCCTCGCTGCTGCTCACGCCCCCCTCCTCAACTCCTGCACCTTCCACCATCATCGCCTCACCCTTCAACCTCATAATTGCCTACGTTCTTCACGACGCAGACCGCCATCACCCACTCCTATCTCCTCCTATCAAAACCCTAATCTTCCAAATTCAAATATATATAATATTATTTTTATAATATATATATCGTCCACTTCAGAAAAGAAATTTATAAAATTGTATTATTATTTAATAATACATATTATTATTTTCCCTTCACAAAAGAAAAGAAAATATTTATATGGTTATTGTTGATAATAATTGTAACTATTACAATTATTATATTAACAAAACAAAAACAAAAACCATTTTTGGGTGAAGAAGAAAAAAAAAGATATATAGAATATTATTATTAAATTTTAATAATAATTATTATTATCAAAGAAAAAAAAAATCAATTCTTTTGAAATAAGAATTGTTTGAAGAAACAAAGCAAATTCAAGTCAAAGAAGACATTAAGGACAAAGTCCAAGCAAGACTCCTTATTATCAAAGAAGTCGAAGAATACTTATCATCGAAGAAATCAAATCAAGGACAATCATTTATCATTGAAGAAGTCAAAGTAAAGGAAGGCTTATCAAGAAGTCGAGACGCGTTAACGACAAGGACGACCAAGTTTAAGAAAGACTCATCAAAGAAATCAAAAAAGATCATTCCACCGTCGAAGAAGACATAAGCCATGGAAGCCGATTTGCGAGAGAAATTAGAAGACAAGTTAAAGCGCTATCGAAAAGACAATGAAGAATTACGAGACATTAATACACAATCAGAAGTAAAGATTGAACTACATAAGATACAAGAACGGTTCAATGAACAAACAATGTTCAACCAGAAAAATCACATAGAAAAATTATGTGCGCAAATCAAGGAATTAAAAGATGAAAGTGATTTCAATCAGAGATTGAAAAATCAAGATATAAAGAAGGAAATAAATAATTACGAAGCAGAAATAATACGCTTGAACAAAATCATTAGCGACAAAGATGAAGAACTAATGCAGTTACGACATAAATTAGAAAGTCAAGAATCAGAGGTTGGGCAGTGTCGACAACAGATAAAAGTTCTTCAACAACAAAATGACGACTCTAAAAAGACACATAAATCAGAGATTGCGAAGAGTAATAAAGCATTATCTAACAATGCTGAAGAAATTTTTAGACTAAGAAATCATAACAAGATACTAGTCACAAAAATTAAGAAGTTGAAAAATAGCCGGAAGATAGAACAATCTATGGACGACATTGAATGGAAACTTCTAGACAAACAGGAAGAAAATAGTTGTATCAGAAGTCATAATGAATATATTAAGGAACAACTTAAGACATCTGAAGATGACAAAAAATCACAAGTCGAATTGATTAAGAAGTTTCAAAATGATAATAGGCAGTTAGAAAACAAGTTGGAAAAGATACAGAACAAAACTTAAATCCTCAAGAGACGAAACTACAACTTCCAACTCAGATCAATGCTTTAAAGGCGACATTCGTAAACGAAAATGATATCACGAAAGTTCCCTATCGACACCCCAACCATAAAAATCGATATTTGAGAAAGTGGGAAATTTCAAAAGATAATGGTACTAATGTGATCAAATCTCCTGACGACACATCAGTAGGGAATCCCATCAGTCCACAACAAATCAATTTGGGATGTATTGATCCGTCCACATATCGGAAGTTATGCTCTACACTTAGCAATTCGTATCGACATGTTTCGGCGGCCATGACATCGCAAAGAACAGTGCGACAAAATTATAAGGCTTTGAGGACAAAGCCTCTCTAAGATAGTGGCAATGCTATGAATATTATATGTATGTTAATTAAAGTTATTAATTATTAAGTGAAAGGGTGTAACCCTTCACTATACACGCTCAAGCCTATAAAAGCGAGCCTCATTGTAAATTATTAATCATCTTCTTATCTATTAAAATTATCTATATAAGTTTGCCTATCAATGGCTTATTTGATTTACCAGGTCTTTTGGTAACTATTATTGTATGAGAGAATAGTTTTTCGCTGCAATGTTTGGAAAAGAAGACACATGAGTGATATTCCCACTTGCATCTATGGAGTATCCTTTGACACATTCTACACTTCTTGTGAGTAGAGTGGGAACCCATGGAAATTTGATAAATCCTACCCTTTTGGTGATTGGACATGGAACTTTCACCCTTGTCATTTGAACAACAGTGTTCTGATCTTTGGTACTTGTGTGCATTGGGCACATGAAGTACAATCTGATTTGCATGTGCTTGGAGAGTTTGGAGTTAATAAATATGGAGGCCAAGCTCCTATTCATTTCCAAAGATATTATGAGTTCCCTCATGGAGGAAGTTGAACAATTTTGGAGGAGGCAGATGATTTCATTTTGGTTGATCCAACCACAAGATTGATGGATAATTGTTTCCAAGAGTTGGTTCACTTTCCTTCACCCCACATACATAAGGTATCCAGTACACATAGGGATGATTGCGTAAAGGGATTCTTTGTTTTGGTGCCACATGAGGAGCAAGAGCCTCCCACACTCTTACTTGATGACTTGATGGTTAGACCTTGGGGTTTGACAAGCACACCAGTCCCTGACCAGTTTGATGAGAAGCATAAATGGTTGTTATGTGATGCTTTGAAGACCTGGGATTGTCACCTATGTCAATGGGCGAGCAGTGATGTGAGGATTTGTGTTGGTTTGCACATGGAACATAAGGAGTTTCATACTTGGTTGGAGGGACTCACATAAGTTCGTTTTTCATTGGAAGTGATGAACTTCCGGTATGGTGGAGTGATCTAGACATCTCCCATGATGATATATTACTCAAGTTAATCTCGATGTTTGGAAGGATGCATATGAGACAATGGGACCCTAGAATTCTTTGGAATGACAGTTTTCCATAAGTAACAGTGCCACTGGGAGACATGCAATACAGATAGTGGGATTCGTGAATTATTCTCAGTTGTCTTAGTTGGGTTGAAAATTTTGTTGAAAAGGAGTTAGTCATTGGGAGAATGACTATAATCAGAGTGGTGCAGCAGAAACATGGTGGAATTTTTGTTAGAGTTGGATTTGGTTTCTTGCTTGAGGACAAGAAAGCTTGGGAGGGGAGGATTGTCATTTTCCCTTTTTTACAGCACCAAGTAGCATCCAATGTCACATAAAAAACCCAATGGATTTTAGTGAAATTCAATTAATTAATTAATAAGGGGGTGACATTACTTAGGCAATTAAATTATTAACTAGGAATAAATTAGCCTATAGTTGTTTTAATTAATTAAATTGAAGGAGATGTAATTATTATTTTTGTATTTAATTATCAATTACATGTGATGATTAGTTGGATGATGACAAGTGTGCATAAGGAGATAAGTTTATCCTTATGAGTTGTCAGAAGAAAGCGAAAACTGGAAGAAAGCATGCACAAAGCAAGGTGTCAGAAAAAAGAATCAAACCGACAAAAGCAGTGCATAAAGCAGGAAAGTGTACAAAGCAGGCAAGTGAGGAAAAGAAAAAACATCCAAAAAATCTAAGGAGGGTGCGGTATCCAAAAGGATAACAAAATCTAGCCAGATGTAAAAAGAAGAAACATGTAGAAAATCTAGGAGGGAACAGTTTCCAAAAGAGAACAAAAGATAGTCATTGGAAAAGCAGGAAAGTGCCAAGGAAGGTGAATTGGATGAGGCCAAGTATGTTAACTTGATCAACAAGTCACCTAGTCTACAAAAGGAGGAGGGCACACCTCATTCATATTTTTGACAGTTTGTTGTTTGTATGTGAGAAAGCTCAAGCTTCTCTAGGATTTGGTGATGCACCCTTAGCCACATGTGGGAGATGTGAACCATAGTTCCTGTTACAATATTATGCACACGATCTAGTGCATCTAGTGATGACCAATTTGCAGATCTGATCCAGATATATGATTACATCCTCTCTTCTTTCTATCTTCTGAAGCATTCTTCTCATTCGATGGAAATAATGTTGAAGGGACGAAATGGAGGTTATGTATTCAACCTTTATGAGAATTTATGGAAATTTATGCCTGTTCCATTGCGTCTGTATCATCGTTTCCAATAGGAAACACTTTTTTTCTCATCAAAAAAGGTGTCAGGATGAGCAAGTTATGGCCATTTTACTAGATCCAGGGTTCCAGGTGTGGACAACGCGCCCTTACCTTTCTGTATGGTTTGGTGAATGCGCCCATGAGAAGATCATGAGACTTGGTGCACCTTCATTAGAATACATATTCTCTGTGCTCACCTCTATTTCAGATCCATAGAATATCATGCTTCTTCTTCTCTTCGCAAACTCCTACACTCAGTATTGTAAGAATTCCATGGTTAGAGACTCTCTATAAAGTCTAAGATCAAACTATCTTCATTTGATGCTTAGTATTATCTAATATAGTATGATTCAGTTATTTTATATGTATATAATCCATATTTTTCATCAAAAGGATAATTCGATATCCTTAGAGGCTGATTGTGCTCACCTTTCACAAGACTAACTCTCTGTGCAATTTTATTGACTAGTTTCCATAAATTTGCAATACACTGAGTTCTATAAATCCATTTTCCTTTATGTAAGTTTTTTTAGGTGGTAATTTATCTAAATAATCCATCCCAAATCATAAATAATGTATTTTTGACCCTTTAGGAATGCTTGTATTCATATTTATGAAGACTAGCTCATTGAGCACTTCTATTTGACTAGTTTTGCAGTTTGTTTAATTAAAAAGTCAATATGATCAATTTACGTTATTTCAGTCATGTTGGGTCCTTGATACATTTATAAATAACATACCACCATTAGAATGATAATTTATGGCCTTCTCTGCATGTTTGGCAGAGCCTGGAAGAAAGCTAGTGGAGCAGTCCAACATAACGCACTTTCTCATTTCCCCCCCAAACTCGGTCCAACCTTCCCTAAACCTCGAAAACTATTGTTCATCATCAAGTTAGGTTCGATTGACATTTTTTTCACCTCTTTTTTATTTCAAGTTTAATTTAATGATTTTATTATGCATATGCTATTGTGCTCGAGAAGCCTTGGAGTAGACTTCAGCCTAACTGATGTTCGAAACATAAATGGCCCCATTAATTTGTGCATAGAAATTAGAATATGGCCTTGATGTTGTTTTCATTTCTTCTGCACACTCCCCAGTACATTTTGCATATCGAAAAGTGTGCTCCTATCAAGCTCTGGGTGGATTATTCACTGACCAAAACTAGTTTCATATTGTCTAATTTTGTGAGCTAGTTCTGCTTGTGAATTTTTTGATTTTAAAGTTTTTATTTGAGATAATATCTTCTGATATCATATCAGGGATATTACATTACCATTTCCTTGAATATCCTAAAACATTTGAAACATTCTATTTTTTTCTTGAGGAAGAAAACCCATGTCAATCTTATGTAGTCATCAATGAGTAGCATGAAGTATTTATCACCATCCAATACTTTTGACCTCATTGTCCCAAATAGATCAGTGTGCACAATATCTAGTGGCTTTGTTGTGGATTATTCTTTTGTCTTGAATTCAACATTTGTGTGTTTTCCATGTTGATAATGCTTGCACAAAGTATTGGTTGATTTTGTAATTTCTGATATTTCTTTTACAACTTGCTTCTTGTTTATCTTGACAAGATTGTAAAAATTTATATGACCCATTCTATTTTTCCAAATCCAACTTTCATCTTCCTTTCCAAAACAACAACTTTATTTCCCAATTGCATTCAAGATGTATATGTTGTTTGGAGTTCTTGTTATTGTTTCCACTAGTCTTCCTGATCCTTCTATCCTTATTTCACATTCTTTTGAATTGAATATGAGTGTGTCTCCCTAGTCACACATATGGTTGACACTTAGTAAATTATTCTTCATATTTTCAACAAGTATGACATGTTTTTCCAAAGACTCTTTCTTTCAGACACTGACTGTGCCTTTTCCCAAAATTTTGGTTGAGTTGTTATTGCCAAATGTGACCGGCCATTCTTTTTTTTCTTTAATGACACAAATCTATTTTTGTCACATTTCATATGCTTTGAGCATCCACTTTCATGACACCGTTGACTTCTTTTGTTTTGGGCTCGTAAATCAATCCCACATTCCTAAACCTACAATTTTTCTTGCTTCTTTTTCCAAATTCTTTGTTGTTCTGGAACCTGTCTTGAAGATAATATCAAAACACTTTTCCAATTTCTGGTTGTGTGTTCAAAATAGTTACATTTGTAACATTCAATTTCATAATCCATAACTCCAAATATGTCATAACTTCGATCAAAATACTCACGAGCTTTATGAGATAATTGCCTGTATAATGATTCCTAGAATTTTCATAGCCATTTATTGTTTCTAACCCATGCATAGTCTCTACAATTTATAACCTTATGCCCAAAATTATTACAAGAATAACACAAACCAAGAAAAATATTTGGGTACCTGGATGTGGGTGGTCTTCTAGTTGGTGCAGATCTTTTGAAATCATGTTCTTCATTTTAAGTCTTCTTCATTGATGGTTGATGTATATCCTCCTTCAGAGACATGGAACCCTTGATATAATATGCATAACTTGTTTGTTTTTCTTCACTTCCGGTCATCATAGAGCATGAACCCTTATCAGTATCATTTTGTTTGTATCCAAGACCAAACTTATCATAGAATGGTATTTCGCTACCGATGATTTCATCTAGCATTTTGGTGTTGTTTCCAAAGTTATACTAGATGTCCTTCTATGATTTATTTATGAGTGAGACTGTTTTAGCTTCTAGCTCATCATGTATCTTCTCCTTTTCTTCTAGTTTTATTCTTAGTGTTTCTTAAATCACCTTGGCTTCTTCCAACTGAACTTTTAGATCCATAAATATCTTCTTTGTTTCTTCAGGATTTCTATCAGAGCTTTGAGAACTCTCCTTTAGTTTTCTCAATTATTCCTTGAGTAACTTGTTTTTCTTCCTTCTTTTTCTTAGATCATTTAAGTCACTGAGAAATTCTACCTCAAGATTCATTTCTCCTTCTTCTTCATAGTATTCCTCATTATTATTAGTAGTTTCCTCTAGTGCCATGAAGAGCACTCTTCCTGAGTCACTATCACTATCATCATCTTCATTGGATGAGGAACTATCCTCTTTAGAATATAGACTTTTCTTTTTCAAAAGTATTATTTTATCTCTTTCCTCTCTCTCTTCTGATATTTCTTTTCTTTCTTTGTAACTTCTTCTTCATCACTATCTGATCCCTTTTCTTAAGAACATTTGGAAGCAACATGACCAATTTTACTACAATTAAAACATTTGAAAGGAATCTTATCTTTGTACTTTTCGGTTCCCTTTTTCAATTTTCTCACAAAGTTGGATTCTTCTTCATTGTCTGAACCATCACTGCAGTTGGATCACAAGCATGATTTTGACTTTTATTTGTTCTTCCTTGTCTATTTATAGGCCTTGCAAGTTGTTTCCCTTTCTAGATGTATTTTCATGTTCTATTCTCATTTCGTATGTTGTAAGAATTCCATGTCATGCTCAAATTATATAGATCTTGTCTTTCCTCTAGAGATGATATTTTAGAATCAAACCTCGATGAGAGAGATCAGAGTATCTTCTGAACAATTATTGGACTTTCAATATTTTCTCCCATTCCTCTCATGGTATTGACAATTTCATCAATTCGGAGAGAAAAAGTTGCAATATCTTCAGCTTCCTTCATTTCCAAGTGTTCAAATTGTCTTCTGTAAGTTTGAAGCTTGGCCCATTTGACTTTAACATCTCCTTCATACACATTCTTGAGATTATCCCAAATTTATTTTGTTGAGTTACAATGCATAAACTTGACAAATTATGATCCTGGTAGACCACCCAGAATAGCATACATGGCCTTTGAATTACATTCAAAGAGTCTTCTTTCAATTGTACCTACTGCTAGAGTGATATCTGGTATAGTGTATCCATTCACTACGGCATGCAAACATCAAGTTCCTGTGACTACAAAAACAATTTCATCCTTATGCTCCAAAAATCATCGTTCATCTCATCAAACAATGGTAATCTTGTCTTTGAATAATCTCTATACTTCTCCATGCTTCTCATTGGGATCTACCTTCCAGTGGTTAGACTATTCCTGAAGATACCCACTCTGATACCAATTGTTGGAATATTGAGAGGGGGGATGAATCAGTATTTTCCTATTTAAACAATATTTTTACTTCGACTTGTAATTGCATCTCAGATATTATAAAACAAAGCACATAAGTATAAATGCATAGTACACAAAGATTTTATGTGGAAACCCAAATAGGAGAAAACCACAATATGACTTTCTTATATAATAACAAGATTACATTCATAGGAAGCACCAACTTCCAAGATTATTTAGCACCAACTGGAAGGAGGCAAAAACCCCCTGAGTTACAGGATCCAACTTGAAGGGAGATTCAACTCCCTAATTTACCAGCACCAACTGAAAGGAGGCTTAAACTCCCTGACACCATAGGAACCAACCTTCCCTAACACCACCCTACCACACTAATATTAATAAGAGTATCAACCTGCCACTATCACTATCTCTTTCATCGTCATTGTCACTATCACTATCACTATCTATCATTGTCTATATCACTGTCACTGTCACTATCACTGTCACTATAACTATCACTGCCACTATTACTGACACTATTACTGACACTATCACTATCACTATGTCAACCTATACATGCCTCAAATATGTCTGCAATAAAACCTTTAACAATATGCCCTTCAAGTCTGTAACAAACCATAGAAACAATCATCCATAGAATTCATTTGTTTTCTTCTTCAAACCCTAGGTCATTCCAAGATATGAACCCTATATGATCGTAATAACATCACCAAAGTCCATACCAATAACATCACAATAATCTATGGACATAATATAACCATAATATATGCCAATATAACCATGATCTATTCTAATATCATCACCATAATCTATGCCAATATCACCATAATCTATGCAAATATCACCATAATATATGCAAATATCACCATCTCCTATGCCAAGATCATCACCGTGATTCACCTAGATAGAAACAATAATATATATGCAAGAACCATACCTTTCCCAAGATCACAAGATGAAGAAACAAGAGAGAAACCCTAGTCATGTCCCATGTCCTCCAGCAAAATAAACCCTATATCATGTCATCATATATCCATCACAACAATCCTTCCAAAGAGCTAAGAATTTCATGATTATGATATCGTATGAGAAAGTTATGCAAGTTTCTATCAAGATAAAGAATTAAGAGAAAAACCATAGATCATCCTTCAAACTCTTCATAAGATCCTCCTCTAAATTTCCCCCTAGTCCTGCTTGAAAGTGCGCATCAGAGAAAAAGAACTTGGATGATAAAAATGAAATGATCTAACTTGTATTTATACCTTTCATTTGATAAAGGAGTTTCTAATCTTAGGGATTGTACTTTTTCAGTCTTTGAGGAGTCTATTGTGGAGGTGACAAGGTTGCTTGATTTTGATGAGAAATGGTTCAAAATGAAAAGTCTTAAGGATAAAAAATCATGGAAGATGTTTGACAACACTCTTCCTCTACCCAATTAGAAACAATGTATGTGCAAGAAGCAAACCAAAGGTGAGTGGTAAAGATTGTTAAATGCCTGCATAAATATATCGCATGTGATGAGCGATTTAACGTAATTTTACTTTATCATATCAAGTTGCTACATCATGTGTTAGGAAAGGAACCACTCAATTACCTCATTTCCTTTATAATAGTTTGGAGAACATGGCAGCAAAATTTCAGAGCAATCCATGTAACTAATATAGCAGTTTGTATCATCATGCACACATACTTCAACAATGAGCTACAGAAAATTCCTAAGCACCCTCGAACCTGATTGTTAGATAAAATTCTAGCCAAACCTAAGGACTAATCACCATAAATGAATTTCCATATTTTGAAATTCAGGACCATAATATACAGGCATCACAACAGCAATCTATTCCAGTTTCTTCCTCTGTGGTAAGTCCGAATTTTCTATTTCTCAAGTTAGAAAATAAACATTGAAAAATGAAGGGAATAAAAAAACAGATCTTGGAGTTACGATTTCTATATAGATATCTTAAAAATAAAAAATCAGGTCCTCAAAAGAAATGATCTGCAACTTCAATTGCATAAGAAAAATCAGCAAAAAGAAACACAAGAAGGAATGCAAGAAAAACATGTTCCCAATCTGTAAATAAAATATTGAATGATATCATGACAAATACATTAGCTTTAGCTTTTGTCAGAATTAGTTCAGTAAAGTGGAAAGGGAAGGATGCCTTGTAGGATTTGGAAATGATTTATAAGCAGTAGTATAAAATTGAAATTCAAAATATGCAAGAGGAATGGTACAGAACCTATCTAGCAGAAGAAGATAGATGGAAGACTAAGATCCAAATTTTGAAAAATCAAGACTCCGCATTGAAGAGGGAGAAACAACGAGTATTTAGTCTGACTAGATAATTAGTAGATTATAGAGCTCCCTCAGCTGTATATTCAATATATCTTCATGAGCAATGGGTTACATTTCAGTTATCACGATTACAGTTGGGTAAGAATTTTCAAATTCAAATAGTGGAAGACTTTCAAGAAATATACAGTGATTCCTCTTCTTGTAAGTAGAATTGTTTGTGTGCATATTTGTATTCATTCAACATTTTCTTAGAAGCAAAGACCATATGGATGTATTTATATGCCAATACACCTATAGCCGCACAAACCACCACCAATGCTCCTAATCCCACACAATATTCTGATCTCCTATCAGTATAAGAAACCAATCAAAAGGGGAACCAACATCCTAGAGGGAAAAATAAAAGGGGAAAATAAAAGCAATGGGAATGGGGGCAACAATGCCAATAATAATAATAATGTTGTAGAGCGGAAAAAGGATAAGAATAAGGTTAAATTTCCTTGTAATCTTTGTAATTAAGACCATTTAAATAACCAATTCCCCAATTTGGAGGTCGCCCAACATCTATTGTTGAAACAAGAAGCTTCTACAGAACATTTTGTCCTTACTAATATGTTTCCTCCAAATACCAACAAATGGTTTCTACAACCCCACACAACCTTGTACCCCCGCAAATTCCATCATTTGATTAAATCCCAATTCCTAACAAGTTCTTAGTGGATTGGTTCATCAAGTATTTGCAACCATATATTGAACAAGATGTCGTGTTATCAAGGGTGGTGACCGAAGAGAAAGCCATTATTAGGGCCTACTGATTGGAACTAGTATATTTTCAATAGTGGATGATATATGAGATATTGCCTACAAATCCTAGAGAAGAGACTGGCCCAACCTGAGCAAATCTAGGGCCACACACTGACAGTGTGATTGGCTCTGTAGAGAGTGGTGTAGCTTTGCAGGTGAAAAATAAAATGGGATAGATGTATTTATATGCCAATACACCTGCAGCCACACAAACCACCACCAATGGTCCCAATCCCACCCAATATTATGATATCCTATCAGTATAAGAAACCAATCAAAAGGAGAACCAGCATGCCAAAGGGAAAAAGAAAAGGGAGAAATAAAAACAGTGGGAATGGGGGAAACAATGAAAATAATAATAATGTTGTAGTGGGAAAAAAGGAGAAGAAGGTTAAACTTCCTTGTAAGCTTTGTAATGAAGACCATCTAACTCACCAATTCCCCAAGTTGGACAACATCTATTGGTGCAACAAGAAGATTCTATGCAACATTTTGTCCTTACTAATATGTTTCCTCCACAACATCAACAAATGGTTACTACAAGCCCATACAACCTTGTACCCCTGTAAGGGGGAAATTACAGATCCTCCTCACAAGGGGGAAATGCATCAAATGTGAACATATATATGTGTGAGTGAGAAGCTAATGTATAGACTAGATATTATAATTGTGTGGAATCCACATTTGGATCTAAGGGAAAGGAAGTTTCCACCTATGACATGTTGAACACTTTAAACATTGAAAAATCAGAGAACGACATGATGCCTCACATACTAAAATGTGGGCTAAAATAGTCCACGCATAATCCTGATGCACATGCCACAAAAACTATAACATCATCAAATGTATGGCTCAAGCACCTTGCATGATGTCTATTGGAAACCTAATTTTTTAGGTGACAATCAATAGTTATTGGGAGTCCAAGATACACCTTGGAATTTGAAACCAAGGGTCGCATATGATTGTATTTATATGTACATCATCTCAATGAAATGCAATGCACGCTTATTTTATCTCTTGTGTCCTTATTTGGATTTGTGTTTATCCAATATAATTTTATTCCCTAAGGGGCATCCAATAGTTGTTCCAAGAATTTTTTCGAGAGACTTTCTCAAAAAAAATATTCGACGACATACCTTTTACAGACTTTAGTGCATGTAAACATGAGCAATTATTATCTCGTGCATCTTTAAACAAAATCAACAATACGAAAATACAATAGAATTTCAAGAACTTAAATGAACACCCATTGTGATAACAGAGTTCACCAGACTCTTTTGGATACATCTCTGGGCCCGCTTCAACTGCAATTTGATCCATTAATATGATGAATAAAATTCCTAAAATTTGATTACATCATAAATGGATTTCACCTACAAGAATTCTATACCATCTGCTCATTATCTGGACTGTGTAACAAGTGTCTTTTAAAAGCCACACTCTCTTGAATATCCTTCACCTTTGTTCTCTAGACCAAGAATGTCGAAGGACAACACCTATATCAATATGAAAATCTGTCGCTACTTCTTTTGCACAACAATTGTCTCTGAAAATCCACAATCTCCTTTAAGTTTTTCACCTTTGTTCTTTGGATTGAGAATGTCGAAAGCTAACACTTCTATCAGTGCATAGCTATAGCTAGTCAATTGATATCAATTTGTAGGATCTAAGCAAGTTCATACTTTCCTCATCATGTCCCAAAGAGCTTATGAAACTCAAACAAGTTTAATAAGTTTCCAAATGGGCCTTAGGCATAAATAGAATGCCTCTCACAAAGAAGTGGATACAACCCACTAAAACATGGAAACATTCATTATCTAGTTACAATGCAAATAAGTGCATGAGTTGTTTAGACACTATGGTATCAAACCCACTACAAAATAATGTGCACCATACAATATTGCCAACAAGGCTCAGAAATAAGACACAATACCTCTCACTCTCATCATCACTTAAGAGTGGATAAAGAACCTTTTACAGCATGGCAACATCAATATTTAAGTCATGACAAATGTGCACGAGTGGTAGACACTATGTTATTTAAAAACAACTACTATATGTGTGCATATGCCAACTCTCAAAATTCCTTTTGTTTTCCAACATATATGGCATCAATACAATATAATGGGTTTCAATATTTACATAAAAACTATATAAAATAAAACCCATAACAAAGGAATTAACAAGGATGCATTATTCAAGGGCATAACTAAACTTTTACCATAAGTTTTGATGCCCCATATGTGTAACTTCGGCACTCGGTCCTCGTACCCTTGGCTGCACTCCATGGCATGCTAGAAATCTTTCATGTCTCAGACCCCTTGCCTCACTGGCCCACTTGCAAATGCCTTACGTTGTGACTTCTCATCAAATGACTTGTGTTTGGCTCAATGGTAAGAGCACTTAAATAGTATCATGGGGTCATAACCACACCCCCTTTTCATGGCAACCAAAACTTAATTGTGGTATCAAAACAAAACCACCAACCATAGGTGCCTAACCATGTTTAAATGTGGCTCACTTGTTACACCACCCATCAAACTTAGGCATATAATTGTTTCACCATTTAACCAAAGTTTTGGCACATTTTTTTTATTTGGAAAAGCGCCACCCAAAGTCCAACCAAACTTTATGGTATGACTTCCAATTCACATGTGTTGGTCGTATCATACCTTGACACCTTGGTATAGGCTCCAAAACCCAACAGTATCGTGGAATATATGATATGTTTGTGGTATCCAGAGTTTAACCACCCGGAATATTTGTGATAAGGTTTTATTTGTGGCATACATTAACCACTACCAAATCATATTATAAAATATCATCGGTATCAAAGATTGATGTTATGACTTGTGCTTAGAGACCTTCCCTCCTCGGTCCTGTATCATCGGCCTTCCATCATTCGTGGAGTTGAAGCATTGACTACGTAGTGGAGTAGAACTATTGTTGTGTTTTCCTCCTATGGTTGTTGCGTACTTTCGCGATTGTTGTGCGTTGGACTACAATTCATCCACTGGAGCTGCAAACCGTTCAAGCATGGAGCATTGATTATTACGTTGAGAGGAAGAATGTTGAATCATTTTCTGCCTTGTATTCAATGAAGACTATTGAAGCATTGATTTTAAGGCTGTGTTGAAACTAAGCTACATTGGAGTGTGAAGGACTAGTATCTTGATGTATATTATTGGACGTTCTAAGAGTTTTTAGAGTTTGTTATTGTTTGCTATATCATATTATTTTTTTGCTGGTACTACTGCCTCGTATTGTGAATTTAAACGTTGTGAAATATCTTTGAAACCTTGAACCATTTTTGGCCACATCCTTTCTTGGTATGTTCTCTCCATTCCCTCCAACTTATTAATGGATTTTTCCTAGAATGTATCAGATACATGATTGTGGATTGATTCACATTAAGGTTTCGACCAGGATGATTTGCATTAAGACTCCTTAGCATTCCTCCTACCAATACTTACCCTTTATTCTATGCTCAATGAATGAATCCATGAATAGTTTAAATAGATCCCAATTCATTTTGTTTTGTCAATTTACTAAAAATAAATATTTTTTTGGAAAATACCCAATGTTTGATCTTGATTTTGAGTTGCTTAATATTGAAGACTAATCCTGAAATGCTCAGCCTCAATGGAGTGAAATGAGGCTTTGAACGGTCTGGATGGGTCCTTGTGTTTGCTCGTTTAGTTAAACCTGTAAATATGGAGACAACATATGAGTTTGTGGACAATACTTCAGCAACAATAGCTATGTCTTTATATTGATTGTGAATATGAATATATATATATATATATGACTATTTGATTGTGAAATTCGATGTCGTTTCAATCTCTTTATAAAAGCTCCAATCAAATGGTAACATTTATTTTCTTTGGAGCATTATATTTTATTGATTATTTTGCTCACCTGTAAGAATTTGAGCTTGGAATTATGCATGACTATTGGTATTTTTCATTGGATCTTATACGAGTTGTATTAACTGAGTAATTTTTATAATGAGAATTTGAATCTCTTCTCCATGATTAGTTATCTTTATAGTCTTGATTGAGCTTAGCTAACAATAGATGAAATGATGTATCTGACAATGGAGTAGACATAAATCCTGGATGAACATCGCAATTTGAAGGAATCAAACACTGAGCATCATCAATGGAATCAACTCGTGGTAGCATAAAGAATTCATTTTGAAGACAATTCAGTGTACAAACAGTAAATTTTTGTAAGCTTTCTTATAATATTGGTACTTGCAATAATCTTTCATAATTGTCAATCAAAGTCAATTTGTATTGTACTTGGGTGCATTTTCAGTAAAAACTGACACCCTTCGTTCATTGAGCTGATTTTACATTATTGAGTCTATTATTAATGTAAGGACTCAACTTAAATAAGGGCTTCTTCAGTTTATTAATGGTGTGAATCAATGGCTAGGTAGAGCTACCAAACAATCTACTTCTCTCTTCTATCGACAACATTGTCATGGTTGAAAAGACCGCTCTTACTCACATTCAAAAGGGTGTACAATAAATACAAGACACACTTGAGCTTCTAGAACTTGAGTCATAGCTTCTACAATAAGAAACACATTCTGAACTTGTTCTTGTTCAAAACAATCATATTTATGATTATTTTTAGCATCTTGCATAGAATTATGCCACTTCAGAATCACATAAGAAAATCATTGACCCGTATTTAGAGGAAAACGAAAAAATGAAGATGAAGTTATGCATATAGAGGTTCCACTTGTTATTTCCAATCCCATCATCAGACCTTTGGAAGAAATCATCCACAACAAGAATAGAACCGGCCTTGGATATGACAAGTAAGTTACAGTTCACATTCTTTATTACTCTAGGCCCGTCCAGCTTCAGAGTGCTATATTCCTTAATGAGATTTCATCTTCTTCTGCTCCAGTTACAGTTCAGAGGTCAAAATTCCAACATTGTGATAAAGTTGGCCATATGAAAGATCGATGTTTTGACATTCACCCTTGAAAGCATTATAAAAAGCATACCCATTCTTCAAATAGATGCTTCATTCTGAAGAAACTTGCAAGAGAGAAGATTCACTATGGATGGATGACTTATTGGTAGTGGTCGTCAAAAACTAAGAAGATTTATAATTTATACAAAATAATTCATTCTCAAGTAATGACACATCTTGCAGTTGAGACATCCTCTTCGCCTCTCCTTGTTCTTAACAAGGGGGAATGACTAGCAGTAAAAAACAAGCAAGTGAGAACAAGCAAGACATAACAAGTTAGCCTAAAACAATGCCAAATAACTAGAAACTTGATCTAGTTACTAGAGCCTCGATCTAGGGCCACTTAGTCATATTCAAAGCTACAACACTGAACTAGAGTTAGAGCCATGTTCCACTAAGCTCCATGGTTTTTGGTCATCCTTAAACCACCCATTTAATAGAATGAATCATATTCTACTATCTTTTGGAATGTTCTAGGAACCTGTGAGATTTATAGCCAAGTTCTAGAGTTTGTGGTCATCATTAAACCACCATTTAGTAGAATAAATATAACTTCTTCTAGTATTTGGAATTTTCCAAGAACCATTGAATGAGAACCTGAGTCAGAGCCAAGTTCCGGAGAACCACTGAGCCAGAATCGAAGTTATCACCAAGTTCCAAAGTTTGTGGTCATCCTTAAACCACCCACTTAGTAGAAAACATTAGCTTTTTCTAGCCTTTGATTTAGAGAGATTCTTTATCCCTTTGCAGTTATCCTCCATATTTCAGCTCTCTGATTGAACTCATATATACCCCTTTGGATTAAGGGGGGGAATGTTGGCAACCTAATCCATTAGGAGATAATGAACAACTATTGGAATTCCAAGGGTCACATATGATTGTATGTATACATACATCATCTCAATGGAATGCAATGCACGCTTATTCTATCTCGTGTGTCCTTATTTGGCTTTGTGTTCAGCCAATATGATTATCTTCCTTAAGGGGCATCTAATAATGTCCATGTTGGAGGTGCTTCAAAGCTAACCTGTGCATCAAAAGACATGATTGTCAACAATTGGAGCTCTGGTCCCCTTATATTCTTTTCTAATAACATTTGACTTGGAAAACTGGGAACCATGTCTTCCCCATTCTACTAATTTACATATACAAGTATCGACCAAATGATTAAATATCTTTAGGACCATTTTGGATGAAGGGGATTCTACTTGTATCACATCCTTGTCATGTTTCTAAGCTATAGGCTCACTGACTATGTTGAAAGCATTTTATGGTCATTTATTTAGACCTAATGGAATTATCCTTACACTTATAATAGAGCTATGGGGCAAGACCAGTGTTGTAGAGGTAGAAGTGGTTTATTCTCTTTTGGATTACAACCTCCTCTTAGGTCACAATTGAACTTATTCCATGACGGTAGTTGTGTATTTTCTCTTATATATTACTCATTTTCCTCATGAAGTGAATATTGTCAATATATACCGGTTTTCCTACCCTAGATCATAATCCATCTCCACAATATACATGATGTCCCATTTCTAGGTCATTCCACGAGATCTTGTGTGAATTTTGGAGTGGGGATGTACCCTATGATCCAAGATCTTTTATTCGATGACTATCCATGAATTTCATAAAAGAGCATAAATAAAGAGTATGTGCAGCATAAATAAAGAAATCATACACATAAATAAAAGATACATAAAAGTATTGCACCATATATGATAACATAGTTCATCCACAAAGGGACTGCGTCTCCAAGCTTGCTCTCCAATGAGGACTGATCTTGTTATGTGTTCAAAATGTTGGATGCACCAAAATACAATCTTTCACCAAGTATAATGAGGCCTTGGGAATGTTTCCAAAGAAGCTTCAACGATATCCTTCAAGATTTCTCCCACTCTAAGAAGGATACATAAACTTCACACAACTTCCACCAATAATTCTTCTCCAAAAGACTCCTCCTCCACATGAAAAAACACCCTTGGTTATATACCAAAGGGTTCATAGACAAACTCCACTTACAATAGGATTTTCCCAAATTAAAAGATACGGTTATCTAGCCATATAATACATATTTGGAAACAAAATATGTGATAAACCCAAAATACATGATGCTAAAAACCATATAATATAAATGTAGTGACTTGTTTTTTGGATCCAAAGGAGTCTTATGAAGGTGTGCCCCCCTTTTTGGCATAAATCCAAACACAAACTAAAAATAATTATTTATGGTTTAGCCTCCAAACAAATTGGCCAACACGTTATATGGTGTCATATGATAAATTTGTGGAAATGTCTTAACCACTTTCCTAAAGTTTAGGAAATGGTTTTTCCCATTATATGCTCACAGGATCTATTCCCTTTTTACCATATCTTACTCCATGGGATTCGTTTCCTCCTTTTGGAAATATCTTAAACCATCCCTAAATTTTAGGATATAGTTTCCAAGTATTTAGGTGGTGTGTTTCCATATAATTATGGCAACATTTAATTCATTCCTCTTTTTAATATTTAAAATATTAAAACTTTAAATAAATTCACACCTTTTCACCTTGCCACATGATGCCACTTGCCATGAAATTGGAGCTCAACCTTGTCACTTGTCAAGTTTTAACTGGACCACATGTCAACATGTGATTGGTCCATATGCCAACACTATACATGGATTTCCTCAACTTCCATCAGCCATAGCTTTTCCATACAAACTCTGATTGAGGAAAAATGATCGTTAGAAAGGTCTCGATGATATCTTTGCAATGGTTCTATCAGTTTCTAATTTTGAGACTCTAAATTTATGACCAACTTTTAATCGGTGATGATCCTCCTAGATCACTCCTCCCCACTAGGAAGCTTTTGGACCCCAAAAGCATGTTCTTATTCAGAAGAAAAGTGAGGAAAATATATCCCCACTTGCTATGTATCCTTCATCCATTCTAATCAAGTAGTATCCTCCTAGCCCCTAATCATAAAGATTAACACACCCATAAAACTGTTACAAACTTAAGCATTGGACCATCCCTACACAAATATGTATTCAATGTTGCTGCTACCATCCAAGTACAACTAAATAGCAACATAATCAAGCATAAAGTTGAAAGAATGGATGTGTAAGAAAATAAACCAATAGGAAGCTTTCCCTCAACATTAGGCTATGATTTGTTCTCACTGATGTTGTCTTGCTACAATTTCCCATGTTGTACTTATTATGTGTCCTTAAACATATGTGCATCATTAGTATTAACCAATTCATTTTCAAGATCACAATATTTAACAGACATGAGTGATAAACATTTGCTCGCATTCACCAACATCTTCATTTTCCCTGTAGAAACCACAGACAAATCATGTTTCATCTTGTGAGCTCTTACGATGAACTCTATTCCATACTTGAAAATATGATACCTATTTTTCTCCTTGTAAAACACTACTTTCCTATCATAAAGATATGGGATTCCCAACACAATCCCACATATATTGAGTGGAATCACATCCAATTCTACCTTTCCATAAATTTATCAGAAATAGAAAAGAAAAGCTTACATTCCTTAGATACATGTAAACAAGCATTATCATGAATCCATCCCAATGAATAAGGTTTTGGATGTTGTTTAGTCTCCAACCCTAGTTTCCTTACAATGTCTTCAGAGATTAAATTAACTTGAGATCCACTATCTACAAGTGTATCAATCTTGGTATGATGGAAATCACTTGAATATGGAACAATTTATTCCTCTTCCTTTCATCGTGACTTACATCAAAACTGGAAGTATAAGCATATGAACAACTAGCAATAAAATTATTACCTCGAAGACCCATAGCCATTATCTTGGATTCATCTCCTGAATCAGATCCAAGATCCTGAATGGTAGAAACAACCTTCTTTTTTCCATTATGATGCTTAGCCCACTTCAGTTTCAATTATGGGTGCAACTTCCAATAGTGATCCTCATCATGGCCCTTTTTTGTACAATGAGAACAAGTAGGTTTCTCATCATCTTTCTTCATGGTAGCTATCCTTTTGAACTTATCCTTATGCTTGCCTTCTTTCAGCTGCAAGGATTCCTTCAAGGAACTGTTATGGTCATTCCTTTTACTTGCCTCAAGGTGAATAGCTTGCACACTAACTTCATCAATGTTAGTTGGATTAAACATATGTATGTCATGCCTTAAATATTCATTTAATCCACCTACATACTTCAACAAATTTTCTTATGTGTACAAAGGAATACCCAACATTAATGCTTTCTTTCTGAATTCACAAGTATAATCTTGCACCCCTTTGTTTTGCCTTAATTTCTACCTATCCATGATGGCTTGCTATATGTATCCTAAGGGATGAAATTTTTTATTCAATGTAGATACAAATTCAAACCAAGATTAGAATATTTTATTTTACCATTTGTAAGGAGGTCTTGTTGAACTCTACTCTCCCACCAAATTAAAGTAGTGCTTCCCAAGCAGAGAGTAGCAAGTTGAACCTTTGTAGACTCATCCACAATTTATTGAACCCTGCAATAAACCTTTATCTAATTGATCCAATTATCAATTTTCTCTACATCCATTTATCTAGTATACATAGGCAAATCAAATTTAACATCAAGCTTCAATAAGGGCTTCTTAAAAGCATATTTCTAATCAAAACTAGAATGATGAGAAGAAGAGGAAGAAGAAGAGCTTGAACTTGAAGATGGAGATGGATGTTCAAGAGGATATACTCCAAATCCATAGTTCACTTAAGAATCACCCTCTGCTTTCACTTTCTTATTTTCCTTCCTTTCCATTTTCTCTTGATAATATGCAAACAATTTTTCCACTGTGTCTGACATCCGGTAGAAAGCCTTGTGGAAGGCCTTCTTGTTCTCTGCATGAGAGTCTTCATCCACCATTTTCTTTCTTCGAGTTGCACATCCAATCTCCAGGTTGAAAGGCTCAAGCTTCCCTTCACCTGGTTTGATCTTGGCCCTAGTAATCATACACACTCACGATTCAAGTCAAAGAACACCGCTCTAATACTAGCATGATCCAGGATCTTTTATTCGATGACTATCCATGAATTGCATAAAAGAGCATAAATAAATATTATGTGGAACATAAATAAAAAAAACATACACATGAATAAAATACACATAAAAAATTGTACCAGACATGATAATGGAGTTCGTCCACAAAGGGAATACATCTCTAGGCCCGCTATCCAATGAGGACCAATATTATTATGTGGTCAAAATGTTGGATGCACTAGAATACAATATTTCACCGAGTATAATGAGGCCTTGGGAATGTTTCCAAAGAAGATTCAATGATATCCTTCAAGAGTTCTCCCACTCTAAAAAGAATACATAAAATTCACACAACTCCCAGGCCAAGAATTCTTCTCCAAAGACCGCTCCTCCACATGGAAAAACATCCTTGGTTATATACCAAAGGGTTCATAACCAAACCACTTACAATAGGATTTTCCCAAATTAAAAGATATGGTTTTGTAAACATTTAATACATATTTGAAAACAAAATATGTGATAAACCCAAAATACATGGCACTAAAAACCATATAATATAAATGTAGTGAATTGTTTTGTTTTTATCCAAAGGAGTCTTATGAAGGTGTGCCCCCCTTTTTGTCATCAATCCAAACACAAACTAAAAATAATTATGTATGGTTTAGTCTCCAAACAAATGGGCCAAGACTTTGTATGGTGGCATATGGTAAATTTGTGTAAATGTATTAACCACTTTCCTAAAGTTTAGGAAATGGTTTTTCCCATTATATACTCATGGGATTAGTTCCCTTTTTACCATATCTTACTCCATGGGATTAGTTGCCTCATTTTTGACATATATTAAACCATCCCTAAATTTTAGGATATGGTTTCCAAGTATTTAGGTGGTGTGTTTCCATATAGTTATGGCAATATTTAATTCATTCCTCTTTTTAATATTTAAAATATTAAAACTTTAAATAAATTCACACATTTTCACCTTGCCACATGATGCCACTAGTCATGGAACTAGAGCTCATCCTTGCCACTCGTCAGGTTTTAATTGGACCACATGTCAACATGTGATTAGTCCATGTGTCAATATTGTACTTGGATTTCCTCAACTTCCATCAGCCATAGATTTTCCATAGGAGCTCTGATTGAGGAAAAATTAACATCGTTGGAAACGTCCCGAAGAGCTCTTTGTAATGATGTTGTCCTTTCCAATTCTTAGACTATAAATTTCTAACCACTTTTTGACCGGTGAGGATCCTTCTAGATCACCCTAATATTATGACAACTTTTAATCTCCCGCACCAAACCCCCAAGACAACATTGCCTTGATACATGCGATGTCAGCAATCGCCACTAACTCCACGGTAAGGGTGTGCCACTTCAAAATTTCTTATTTTGAATATATGTGGATAGTGTCATGGTACTCTATTACCTCACAAGATACCGGGTATAGTGGGGACCCAATCGCTTTGTTTGTAGTCAAAATAATTTATTAGGATGTTAAATCATCCACTACAGACAGCAATCCTACTTCTCCATCTGTTGAGGAATGTGATCAATACACCATGCCTATTTGGGCCATCAACTCTTCTCCTTCTCAAGAATTTCTAGATATGGTCCTACCCTCTAATGAAGCAATTTTAGAGGCCATATCTATTGTGGAGAAACCATGGAAGGACATTCATCAATGAGCATCATTTTAGCATGTGATGAATGGATTGAGGTAGATGAGAAGAGGATCTGTAGACCTAGGAACATGGAATGGTATGGAATTTCCCTCACAACAAATGACATGTATGTATAAGGAAACTTGGATAATATATCTAAAACCATGTCAAATTATATTTCTCAGACTCCAGATGTCGTTGAGAATGTATTCATAGGTGCATATTGTTCCCCCAAGGAAGTTGAGATTTATACTGCACTATTTAAAGAATATTGTGACATCTTTGCCTAGTCTTATGAGGAGATGCCAGGAATGGACCATAGAATTTTTTAACATGAGATCAAGACATATCCCAATTCCCAACATATTCAATAGAAAACTATGACCGATCAATCCATGAAAGGTTTTCGTTGTTAAAATAGAGGTGGAAAAACTACTTCATGCAAGTTTTATCTACTTAGTTCCCTTGACCGAATGGGTGTCTAATTTGGAACTCAATGATAAGAAACAAGGAAAAATCAAATTATGTACCAACGTTAGGGACCTGAAGCACATTATATAAAAAATGAATATCCTACCCCCTTTATCGACCAAATCATCAATGAATGTGTGGGGAATGATATTTTCTTGTTCATGGATGGGCTCTCAGGTTATAATCAGATTTAGATCCATCTTGAATATCAACATAAAACTACATTTATATGTCCTTGGGGAACTTTTGCATATAGAAAAATTCCTTTCAGCCTAAAGAACAATGGAGCCACGTTTCACTGGTCCATGTCATATGCATTTCATGACATAAAATGCATTGTTGAATCCTACCTTGATGACTTGATAGCACTATCCACAAGGAGGGTTGATCATCCTAAACACCTCAGGGAATTTTTTGATATATACTGCTATTATAGGATTCACTTGAATCCTCACAAGTGCATACTTTGTGTCATATTTGGGTGATTGCTCGGTTTCACTGTGTCCAAGCATAGGATTTTGGTACACCCATTTAAGGTTGAGGCAATAGTTCAATTTCCTCCCATGCATAAAATTCATCAATTGAAAATCCTCTAAAGGAAGGATAATTTCTTGCAATGTTTCATCTCTAATTACATTTAAGTAACAAAATATTCCATGTTCATTTTGAAGAAATGGGTCCCATTCATTTGGGATGACTACGCTCAATGATCATTTCACACATAGAAAGTGGCAATAGTGTCTTCCCTCTGCTAATTCCTCCAGACTATGGTGAGGATTTATTTTATACTTATTATTGTTTGAATCAACCATTGGTATGGTTTTGGTTCAAGAAGATGAATTGCATCAGGCACATGTGATATACTATGTGAGCAATAACTTGGTTGGTCATGAGTTTAAGTATTCGCACATTGAAAATATGGCACTAGCAACTTTCCATGTTGTCCAAAGACATCAACATTATATCATTCTGATACAAACTACAATAATTGCATATGTCAATCCATTTCAACACATATTGACCCAACATATAATCATGGGAAATTATACTAAATGGAATGTTATTCTATAGGAGTTTGACTTAGAATTCACTTCATCTAAGTCTAAAATTCCTTGGTGTTTACTGAGATGATTTCAAAGCTTCCCATAGATAGTAAGGAATCCATTGAAAAAGAATCATTACTTGATGAACACATTTTCCTCATTGACTTGAATGACCCATGGTATGGAGACATCTTGGTGTATCTCCAAACAAAGAGGTTCCCCTCTCAATTATCTTCATCATCATGCAAAATTATATGTTATTATTGGTGACACTTTGTACCAATAGGGGGTTGATTCAATATTGATACGATGTTTAACTCATGAAGAATCTGAGAAGGTTTTGAATGCTTTCCATGGGGGAGCATGTGGTGGTCATTTGTCAAGGTTTGCAACAACCTAGAATATATTGTGTGCATGTTGTTTTTGGCCATCTATTTTTTAAGATTGTGTTGAGGCAATAAAAATGTGACACCCATGTCATATGTTCACCAAGAAAATGTGTGAACATATGGCTTCATTATATCATGTTATCACTGTTGGTCCCTTAACTAAATGGGGATTGCATTTCACAGTGTGTAATCCAATGTCGATAAAAGGCCCTAAGTACATTATTGTGTCCATGCACTACTTTACTAGGTGGGATGAAGCCATGCCAACATTTACTTGCGATGGTGAAACAAAGGAAAACTTCATATTCACCCAGGTTATCGCTAGAGTTGGAAAGTTATTGTCACTGAAAACAGTAGTCATTTTCACAATAAAATGATGATGGAGCTAGTAGCCAAGCTTGGGTTCTTATAGAAAAAATACTTCCCTTACTATACTCAAGTGAATGGACAAGTAGAGGTCATCAATAAGTCCTTGAAAAAAAAATTCAATGGGCAGTTAGGATGAGAAAAAGAAATTGGCATATTATGATATACCCAGAACTTTGGGCATATCAAACTTCAGTCAATACTGCCATGTGATTTACTCTATTCCATATTGTACATGGAGTAGAAGCTATCTTAAATGTGACATCCCTTCTCACAAACTAGCCATTAAGATCCTACCTAACATTAACACCTTGGAAGAACATTTGGTATACATGTCCAATAACTCGACAAGCAATGAAGAGATGTGGACATTGTGAATGATGTCCATGAAAAATGTGTCAAGGCTTAATATGATAAATCGGTCTTCACTCTTGTCTTCTCTAAAGGAGATATGGTACTTGTTTATGACTAGGATAATGACGAGTTATGATCAATAAAGTTTAATTCGATGTGGCTCAGTCCTTACATATTGAGACAAGTCCTTAAAAAAGGATTATGAGTTAGAGGATTTCAAAGTGAATGTGCTAAATGGGCCTATAAATGGGATCTATCTTAAGATATATTATGCCTAGGTAGAAATGCCTAGAAAATTCCTTGGACTCGTTGTATTATAAATAAATATATTTATTTTCCTTTTACTTGCTTTCCTTTTCTTTTTGGTTGTTGCTCATTGTTCTTTGTGCTCGGTTGAGAGATGAAGTTGGAAACACATGTATTTTTGGCTTTCATGGGTGGTTATATATTCTACACTTTGAATCTTTCCTTTGTCACTTGGGTCATCTACCCTCCCATAGGTAATCCAGTGAGCATAGGTGGAGTATTCCTTGGTTCAACAACTAATAACATTGCCGAATACATTGTAGTAATCGAAATTTTGGTGGATTAATCCATGTCAAATGGAATCCAAAGTTTGATGGTCCACTTGGACTCTCAGTTGGCAGTGTCTCATTTAATGGACTATGCCACAGGTGTGTCTTCTCAAATTTCATTTTAAATGTATTTCATATGTTCATGTTCCAAGAACTTTCAATTCTATATCTAATGCATTAGCTAATCGTGTAGATTGGTATCTGTCACATCAATAATCAAGCACATGTAAATAATAATAGAGCTAACATTTTTTGTACATAAAAGTGGTCGATGTTTTCCTCATTAATAATCATAGGATTTACATCAAGTTCAAAAACAAAAATGTGTGAAACCATCAACCTTATAAGTCATACAAAATAGGGCTCAATCCTCTGATTACACAAAATATATCAAAATGGATATGCCTCAGGCCCCATCTTGGCATGCACATATCGGTAACAAACTACCAAAGAAGCCACCCATAGGATAATATGAACCCAAGGATGAGGAACCACTACAACTTGCCTCTACATATGTTCGAGTATATCCTCTATCTGTTCCATAAGGACTTAGATGTTTAGTTCCTCTAGACATTCTGAAGGAACCTGGTGTCATCATCCTCTTTTTCCTAGTCCTCTTTGGGTCTCATCCTATGTCGTGGCCCTGCAAGCTGGACCAGGCCTAGGTCTGCATCATAAAATTATTTTGTTATAAACTTCGCACGCAAAAAATTATATACCTCTAAATTTTTTATAAAAAATAAATATTTTACCTATGTCACCCTAGTGCACACTTGGAGGAAGCAGTATCTTAGGTTCATTCCAATAATCCATTAACTAATATGAATATTCATCAATGGTGATCACCTATCTTTGCTACAAATAAAAAAACTCATCCTTGAATGCATTGAATATGCATCCTCTTCAAGTCCTTCACATGATGTCTCCCTATGCATTCATGTGAGTCTCTCATATACTATGTGGGGGCACAATAGAGTGGGGGTGCATGGTAGGAACTCTCTTTATGCAAACGATACTAGAAAAGATCCATATCCAAAACATTTCATGGCACCTATCTTATATATTGTCAATTGTGATTTACCCAACAAAGATTTACCCCAATCGAATATAGTCTACCCCAAGAACTCAATGACCTAGTACATATAGACTCAAGAAGCCAAGTGTGGTGATGTTGACCCAACAATCCTTGCAATGCCCAATACTATAATCTTGGGACTAAGGCTCACTATCTTTTTTACTAGAATTTGGGTGCTAACATTCTTGGAATTGGCACTACAATAGGGATCAATATACTACTGCACTATCAAGCCTCCACATGATCCTCTCTTGAGGTTCATTGGCTCTCCACAGTGATAGAATCTGATGAGGAAATATATGTCCTCCACCTCTATGGTGAGGATTTTTTCATCAAGCATAGATGATTCATGGTCAGGTTCCCAATATTGGATAAGGATATTAAGGAGTTGTGGCTATGCTCTCATGTTTTCATAGCAAAAAAAACTTCAATCATATGCAATTTTAGAGTGCATCCAATGACTCTTAGTCATTCAAAACTAGTTGGTCAATTGATTATTTCTCCCTTTACCTCCACTGGATATCCATTATGATGTCGTACATATTCAATTTTAAAGAATTAGTTTTGTTTTGAGTGGATAAACAATTTTATAAAAAGAAAAACCATGGGCATATGCAATTTTCTTTATTTATAAGTACATATAGGGAATTATATATGTGAACCATACACTAGACAGTCATGGATATAATGAAATATATGTGACCTGTAAGAAGGTAAGATGTAGATGAGCAGGGGATGCTTTTAAAAAATAAATTCGCCATGAAAAAATTGATAAAAAAATGAAAATTGAATACATGAATGGAAAGAGGAGAGAGAAAGAATGAACCTGGTGCTGACGTATCTGAAATATGGCCATCCAATCTCCCACAATATCAAGTTGTAAAATCAAAGGTAAATTGGTGAGTTTGGTAAAAGTTTGCAGTAAAAAGAAACCTAATTTTCAAATGACATATTTTCTTACATTTTGAACCTTTCTAGTCCAAATGTATTGCTAAAAGTACCCGATATACTTTAGCATATTCTTTTTGTGGGATGTCAACTAATAACACTTAGTGTAGTATCTCTTTTGTCTTTTTGTAGGGTGTTGAATTATAAAGAACTTGTTTGGCGATGCTATTGGTATTTGATGTAATGAAATTTCAATTGGCATATATCATACGACCATCAGTCCATTGCACATGCATTATGAGCCAGTATCACTCGATTTTTCTTAGGATCCACCTTTACCAAATTGCGACATTACCCCTCCATTTTTAAACATCGTAATTTTTGTGATAGAGCCTACCAAACACGGGTACCCTAGGTACAAACCTAGTTATTCATTTAGTTCCCATGGTGAAGTTTTTTATTAGGCTCAAGAGACCCTTTTGTTAGAAAAACAGGATCGCAGAGCAATAACAATAAACAGAAATGCAAATATAATCACACATACACATTACAAGAGAGACACAGATATATCGTGGTTCACCCAAGATGGGATACGTCCACACTGAAATTTCCAGTCCTTATTATTATACCGTCCAGCAAACTGAAGGGATACAACCTGCAGCACAGCCACTGCACTTCCTCTTCATTGTCTCACAATCTCTCTTTTGATCTCAGAGATCTTTACAATGAATAATACCTAATACATCAACCCTAGTCGTATTACAATGTATTTCTCATAAAGGGGAAATATAAAGGGAAAATACCATGGGTTATCCAAAACCATGGGCCCATAAAACAACCCCAAAAATTTCCTTCGGGGGCTTCGCCCCCACCCCCCCCCCGCTGGGGTGAGTGTACAGTCCTTTTACATATCATATAAAGATGGGGTACAAACATGGCTGAATAATAATGTCTCTGAATCTGGAGTTCAGGCTCCACAACCAACAATCTCCCACTTGGAGACTGATCACAACAACTCCACAGCTGCTGCACTTGCTAGACCTTGGACTTGGAAAATTTCTCATCTTCACCTTCACACTAGAAGGCCAACTGAAACCGAGCAGGAACTCAGTTTCTCTCTGGTCACTACCTTTGTGAACATGTCTACAGGATTATGGCGAGTATGTATCTTTTCCAGCTTCAACAGTTCATCTTCCATAACAAAGCGTATGAAATGGTACTTGAGCTGTATATGCTTAGTCCTGGAATGGAATGCTGAGTTCTTTGCAAGATGAATGGCACTCTGGTTGTCACTATACAACCTGATATCCTTCTGCTTCTTACCCAATTCCTCCATAAACCTCTGCAACCAAATCATCTCTTTACTAGCCTCTGTAACAGCAACATACTCTGCTTCCATTGTTGAAAGTGCAACAACCTTTTGCAGTTTCAAAATCCAACTTACTGTTGTTCCACCTACAGTAAATACATACCTGTGGTGCTCCTCCTGCTATCCTTATCACCTTCCATATATGCATCAACATATCCCTGTAGAATAGTGTTTGAACCTCCAAAACATAATGCGTAAGTGGTAGTACCTCTCAAACACCTGTGAATCCATTGTACTGCCTTCCAATGTTCTTTACCTGGATTGTTCATATATCTACTCACAACTCCCACTACATGTGCAATATCTGGTCGTGTGCACACCATGGCATATATCAAGCTGCCAACTGCTGATTGATAGGGAATCTTGGACATGTAATCTGTCTCTTCCTGTGTCTTGGGACACATTTCCTTACTTAGATTGAAATTGCTGGCCAAAGGTGTACTTACTGGTTTTGCATTCTGCATTCTGAACCTCTCCAACACCTTTTGTATGTACTCACCCTGAGACAATGTCAATTTGCAATTTTTCATGTCTCTTGTTATTCTCATACCAAGGATTTGCTTTGCAGCACCCAAATCCTTCATCGCAAATGAATTAGCTAGATTCCTTTTGAGTAGATTTATATCCTGCATGTTAGACCCTACAACAAGCATGTCATCCACATACAATAACAAGATAATATATCTTTCATTGTCTAATTTCTTGAAATAAACACAGTGTTCAGAATGACATCTACTATAACCCTATTCTGTCATAAACCTATCAAATTTTAAATACCACTGCCTTGGAGCTTACTTCAAGCCATACAAGCTCTTTTTCAACCTACACACCAAATTCACCTTCCCTTTGAACTCATACCCTTGTGGTTGCTGCATATATATCTCTTCCTCCAAATCCCCATGGATAAAGGTTGTTTTTACATCTAACTATTCAATATGCAAATCTTCTACCGCCACTAGACTTAAAATAGTCCTAATTGAAGTCATCTTAAAAACAGGAGAAAATATTTCATCAAAATATATCCCTTTCTTCTGTGTAAACCCCTTTACAACAAGTCTGGCCTTGTACGCTTCTTGCCTCCTTCTTCTTCCTTCAACTTGTAAATCCATTTGTTCTGCAATGCTCTTTTACCAGCAGGCAACTGAACCAAATCCCAAGTCTGGTTTCCTACCAATGAGTCCATCTCCTCATTCATTCCTTGCTCCCACTTCTTTCTAGTTTCCACCTGCATTGCTTCTTCATAACATTCTGGTTCAACATCATCAGTCATCAATAAATAATACATTGAAGGAGAGTATCGTTCAGGGATTCTACTTAACCTAGTAGATCTTCTTACACTTGCAGGAGTTTCAGGTACTTGCTGTTGTTCTTGATTTTCTGGCACCTTCGGAACTTCATTTTCTTTAATTTCATCAAGCACTGCGTACTCTGTGTTTTCTTTTTCCTGTTTCTTTACCTACAACTGATCTTTATACATGACCTTTTCATTGGATATCACATCTGTACTCCTAATGATTTTTTTATTTTCATAATCCCATAAGCGATAACCAAATTCATCAACCCCATATCCAATAAAGGTACATTTCTTGGATTTAGCTTCAAGCTTTGTTCTATTATCTTTATCAATATGGACAAATGCTTCACAACCAAACGTTCTCAGAAATGAGTAGTTTACATTTTTATCTGTCCATGCCTCCTCTGGAATACCACCATCGAAAGCACTTGAAGGTCCTCTGTTTATTAAATAAACAACAGTATTTACAGCATCCGCCCAAAACTGTAAGGGAAACCCTGCATGCAATCTCATACACCTTGCACGCTCCATGATCGTTCTATTCATCCTTTCAGACACAACATTTTCTTGTGGTGTTCCTGGGACTGTCTTCTCTCTACGAATCCCATGGTATGAATAGTAACTATCAAACTCCTTGCCGCAGTACTCACCTCCATTATCAGATCTGAGACACTTCAACCTTTTTCCTGTCTCATTCTCAACCAAAGCTTTCCACTTCTTAAAAGTAGCAAACACATCAGATTTCTGTCTAATGCAATAAACCCAAGTTTTTCTAGTTGCATCATCAATAAATGTAACATAATAATGAGAGCCACCAAGAGATTGTACATGAGCTAGTCCCCATACATCTGTATGCACAAGTTCTAACTTTTCATTCTTCTTCTGTTTCCCAACCCTAAGAAATATGACTCTCTTATGTTTTCCATAAACACAGTTCTCACAGAATTCCAAACTTACCTACTTCAAATCTGGAAGTAACTTCCTTAACTGGAGAATCTGCATCCCCTTCTCACTCATGTGGCCAAGCCTATTGTTAACACCCAAAAAGTGCTCACTGGCTCATTTCCTTATTCACATGACCCATTTGTCCACCTTTCCACCATTTGAGCCTCTAAAGCCATCAAAAGATCACCAAAAGACCATAATACACCCCTTTTTCCCCTCAAAATGAATATTTTTCCTCAAAAAGCATAAAAAACCCTAAAAACGGTCCAGAATTCCCAAAAATATTAAAAAGGGAATAAAAATATTCAAAAAAGAAAAAATGAGGGAAAAGGACATAAACCATGTTGGTGAATACCATTGGTTTCCTCAAAACCATAATGGTATTCCCCACCACCAAAAACTGGTGGTAGGGGCTCCTCACTTTCCATCCATCCATCATCCTATCCTCACGCTGTCAAAATCTCTCATGAAACTTTTGGCCATTTTCAACATCTTGGAGAAGAGACCTTTGGAGCTTGGAGCTACTCACCTTGGGAGTTGCTCAACACAAATCCTCACCATTTGAGGTATCTTAATACAAAATACTTATTCTTTTATTTCTTGTTCTTGAATCGTTTTTAAAAAATTTATTTGTTATATGCACATGCTAGTTTAGATTTAGATTTAATTTATAATTGTTTTTGCTTTCAATATTGAAACTGTTATCACATTGTTGATAGGGGCCCATTGCACAAAGCTTGATTGCAAAACCAAGCCAACAATTTTTGGCGACTCCGCTGGGTTCGAATTCTTAGATCTCATTTTTTTGCTTTAGATCTTAGTTTTTGTTAGTTTTAATCCTTTTAATTCATAGATATGCGATCCTAGACAGCAGATCCATTGATGTTCTAGATCTTGTCCCTTTCTATTGCCATTAACAGCCTGAAATTTCCATTTTTGGGTTCGTTTTTCGGCTTTCGCCTCGCGGCTTTTCGCCCGACAGTCGCGCGGCTCATCGCGACCTCGCGGCGTTTTTCCGTGCGACGCGCCGCGGCTTCGCAACCATTTTACACGCTGCACATCGCGGCTTCTCGGCCATTTGCCGCGCTGCACATCGCGACTGTGTGACCGAAACCCGCACTGCACGTCGCAGCTTCACGGCCGAAACCCGTACTGCACATCACGACTGCACGGCCGAAACCCACGCTGCACATCGCGGTTGTTTTCCTAAAACCCGCGATGCAATTTTTTTGAATTCGGCCAATTTTTTTTTTTTAAATAGTTTTTACTGTATTTTCTGCCCATTTAGCATATTTTACAGCATTAATTTTTCTGCATTTTTACAGACATATTAAATCTTTTACTATTTATATATGCTCCATTAAAAGTCTTTTTAAAAAAATTTCAGTAATTGAAAGAAAGATTTTCTACATTTTATTTAGATCAAGGTTTTACTGTTTATTTGCTCAATACTTTGCCCAAGCAACTTTTAAGAGATCCATTTATTTCTTGAAATATTTATGTTATTTGCTTCCCTTTAAATTATTTCAAAGATCCATTATTTTTTAATAGTTTTTTCAAGCATTTACATTTCAAAAACGTCTTTATTTTTTGCAAAACTGGAAGCGTCTTTTCTTTCATTTGTAATCAATCTCCCAAGCGAGGCAAATCAATTTCAGTTTAAATACCACACTTGCACCCACTCTGCCACATAATTTAAACTGAGCCTTAAAATTTACCTTAAACTCAACAAACTTTTAACCCCACTTGGGGAGCACTTAAAAGAATTTTGTAGTTAGGTAGAATTGAGGGGATAGGTGTTCCAATAACACCCCTCAATTATTACATTTGAGACATAGTGGTTGTCCTCTACGGTACCAAAATCCCTTATAATTTTGACACCGTTATCAACCAATTTATCGAGAAGGCCTCTCCCTTAGGAGGGTTGAAGTAGCCAGACTGGTTCCGAAAGTCTGAGTGGAATACCGCAATCCATTCAGTAACCGAAGGATACCTTTCGAAGTTCTCAGTGTACACCCAAGAGGGTGTACAGCAGCGATAGAACCAAACTGCAGATTCACCCAACCAACCTTACACTGAAATTTTTAAAAAATATATTTCTCACCATTGAGAATTTAAGACAATCTCGTCGTCTTCAGGGTGAACCCCCTCAATTCAGTATACTTGGCTCTACACGTCATTGACGTAGAGCCTTATCCCTTGAATCGACACGTCATCGGCCAAACACACAGTCATCCAATTCTGACACGCCTCACTTCACATCTGATTCTGAGGCTGAATCCGAAAACCCTACTAAAATATCACCAACCAACCTCATGGTTGGATCACAATACGGCCCACTTTTCACCAGTACTATTAGAGATACATCCACAAACCCTTCTACTACTATGCCATCCATGGTAACAACAACCCCTTTAGGAATGCCTAATATAGGGGACACTCCACCTTTAGGTATTCCCAACACAAGACTACCTCCTATTATGGGTATGCCAAACATAGGCATCACACCACCTCTCATTACCACAACCCAGATCCCAGGAATTCCTGGCACTATTCCTAACCCCTTTGTAACCCATGTTGCACTTGGGAGCGCTGGCCCATCCCAAACCACAACAGTTGGAGGACACACACCTTCAATACCTAGCATACCCTTAGGGGCTACTAGACCACTACATAATGACACCATTAATAGTTATGTCCCAGTCACTACGCCACACCCATCTGCTAGTTTACCTTACATGGATAGTCTTAACTTACCAAACCTAGCTAGGCTAACCAACGATCCTATCAAGCACAACCCTACATGGCCACCCATGCCTACAAAGCTCCCCTCGGACATCCCCAAGTTTGAAGGAAAACTTGGGGAGGATCCCCAAAACCACATAATGTCATTTCACCTATGGTGTTCATCTAACTCCATAGTGGATGACTCCATTAGACTAAGACTGTTGCACCGAACTTTCACTGGCTTTGTAGCCAAGTGGTACATCGAACAACCACATGGAACCCACCATACATTTACGTCTCTCGCCTCCACTTTCCTTCACTTTTTTCAGCTACCTGTACGCTATGATGCAGGAGTTGAAATACTGTTATCTTGCAGACAAAACACAGCTACCCACATCACCAACCATATCCATGAGTGGCGCAAGCGTTGTAGCCTCTATAAGATAAAACTGGATGACCGTATATTTTTGGACTGGTTTCTTAAATCACTCCTACCCCTCATATCCAAAGATGTAGCTTCCGAACGACCCCAGTCAGAGGAAGAAGCTATCTTAAAAGCTTAGCAATTCGACTTGATTTATGCCCAGTCAGGCTATCTCTACACCATCATACCAGACGCCCCACGAGGTGATTCTTCACGTGGTGACGCTCCGAGGGCATCACATGCCACTGATGGTATTATCGGCCAAGTCACGACACAAAATAAACCTTTTAGCATGGTGAGCACCATTAATGCCCCAGACCTCTCTAGGGCTACATCTAATTCTGGAGCGACAACTTCGTACACTCCAACGAATCAGACTCATCACACTCATGGACCCTCTTGTCCACAACATTGCTATGGGAAAGCACCATTGACATATGTACCACCCACATACTATAACCAACCGGCCACCCAGAACCCAATTCATTACCGGCACAACCAATGTATTACCCACAGCAAGCTACAACAATTAACCCAACACCTCCAATAGCTCAGGGTTACCAACAACCCCAGCAGGCAACTGGACCACCTCCAGCCCCACCAGCTTATTATACACTGCAACCTGCTCCCACACCCGCGGCACCCCAAAATCCTCCCACTACTCAAGGGAAAGTGTACACACAACACAATCAGCCCCAACATCAAAACAACCAATGCAACCAGGGCGAACAACAAAACCATGGAAGAGGACATAACCGCGGCAACAACCAACAACATAATCAAGGTCCACCACCTCCCAATCCTCCAAATAATAACAATGCTGCTACTCCCAACCAGAATCTTGATCGTCATCCCAAGCAGCCAAAAAACAATAACCTGAGAACAAACCATCCATGTTCTATATGTGGAGTCTATGGACACTACACTCACAACTGCCCCCATTTAGAGAAAGCACGTAAAATTTGGGCTGACGATGCCCAACGCCAGGGACATGCTGGACAGCCAGCTCCACTTAATCAACTGCAACCCATGATATTACAAAACCCATTGCCAAACCAGGGAGTAGTAAATACTCGCCTTATGGATCCCCCACAAGGATCTACTGCACCCCAGCAGCAAATCACCTATGCCGCAACTGATTATTAGCATACAGATCCAGGTACACACCATTTATTAATGATGTCATCCAATGACATTAACCTCCAAACTCGCAAGAATTAGTACGGCCCACCCCCAGAAACTCCTCCCACTGACGCATCCACCTCCCTTCCACCAGATCAACCACTACGCATACCAAATATGTCATTGGACGGAGGACCTAAAATCCCTCGCATCCCTTTGCAAAGGATTAACAACAATCCTAATGCTCGCGCAACATCCAATTATAACGTCGTGGAAGACCTAGCACAATCCCCCGCAGCTATGTCTGCTTTAGAGGTACTGAAAACATGCCCTGCACAACGAAAACTACTACTATCCGCCATCGGAGGAGTAGACCCTGACGACACACACATGATGGCTTTCGACTTAGACCAAGCCGAACCTCGATTACCATCAAATTTGGCTTTCCAAGTATCAGTAAACATTCGAAACCTTGTTGTGCATCGATGCATCATCGATGAAGGAGCTTCAACCTGCGTTATGTCCACCCTTGTGTGGCAGAAACTTGGCTCCCCCGCTTTACAACCATCCACCACGGCATTACAAGCTTACGACGAATGCTCAGCTCAACCACAAGGCCTCTTAGCGAACGTACCCATAGAACTAGGCGGAAAATTAGTTCTTATCGACATCGAAGTGATCAATGCCCAGCTCGACTACAACCTCCTCCTTGGATGTAGCTATATGTACAAAATGAAAGCAGTGGCTTCATCTGTTTTTCGCCTCATGATGTTCCCACATGAAGGATGAGTTATCAAGATTGATCAACTCACATATTATGATCCTAATGCCCCCGTAGCCCCTTAAAATGTGCTACCAATGATTGAACAAACCATTCAAACCGCACCAACATCATTTATGTCGTTAATTGGTCCTGGAATCTACACCGAGTCACCTATGACTTCCACATTTCCATTGATCTCGCCACCTTTACCGATAACAAAAGCATCGGATTTGTGCACCCTGTTGCACACCACACAGCAACCTTCGTCACTACTACAAACACCCACAGTGCCTACTCATATTAGCACAACGCCAATTCATACTGTCCCGTTCTTGTTCCCATTTTCCGTAGTTGTCAGTTCGCCAGTAATGGCCACACTCAACCTTCCTGGTTTAACATTAGGGATACCTGTATGGTACTTACCTGCTCCGAGCCCCCCACCGACTCCGACTGTTATTTTACAACTGGTACAACCTATCCCTACTACCAACCACCCACCCCCTCTGATCGCTCATCTGTAAAACAGACCACCCCCAATAGTGACTACGACATCAACGTCCAGAAACACCCCACCTCCGTTATGGAACACAGGGGGCAGAGGCCCACCAACTTATAACACTGGACCCACAACATGCACCGCCCAGCAACCCCCAAGGTAGCTAAAAACCCCCCAACTATTCGCATTCCCCCTAAGTGCTCGTTGTGTGACGACGTAGGCCATGCCACTCATCAATGTCCACAATTACCTGCACTCCAAGAACACATGAATATGTTGGATGACGACACCGGAATTCCAATGGTAAGACTTGAGCCACCTCCTCAACCTCACGACAAAATGCTCCGCACTAACCACCCTTGTGCGATATGCGGCATTTATGGCCATTATTCACACCAATGCCCTGATCTCCCAGATTATAGAGCAGCCTTATACGAGATGAACAATGCCGATTTAGAGATATCTCCTCCCCTCATTGAGGAGATATACCCTCTAAAATCATCTTCTTCGGAAGAAATCAATACCATCTATATGATTTCAACCACATACAAACCAGAACCCGTTGATTTATGGTCCGATTACTTTCGTACTGATGAGCAAATTCTAGAAACACTCACTGCACTGGACCACCCTTGGGACGATATGCATCGTCGCTCGTACTTCCTCCCTGAGGCGTCTACATCCACTGCAGAGAACCAACTATCAGTCGAATCGAAAGATTTCCTACCAACTAAGGTTGATTGGTTCAAAGACCCCATCCCAACACCAGATGCCTTCGAAGAAGGGAACATGTCCAACATTTCCCCCATTATACAAATCGACATTTCCACCACACCTGGAAAACCTGAGCTCATCTCGCTAGGTGCATCATGCACTCAAGTGGAAACTCAGGCATATAAGAAACTCTTCCAAGAGTTTCGTGATGTCTTCGCCTAGTCTTACACCGAGATGCCTGGCCTCGATCCCAAAATTGTGGAACATCACATCGACACTTGGCCCAATGTGCCTCCTGTCCGATAGAAACAACGACCAATTCACCCGTATAAGCTCCCAGCTGTTAAAGATGAGATTGAAAAACTCCAAAAAGCAGGATTCATATATCCTATTGCCTACACCATCTGGGTTTCAAACCTAGTGCCAGTAAACAAAAAAGTGGGCACCATACGCGTTTGTACTGATTTTCGAGACCTCAACCTCGCTTGTCCCAAAGACAACTTCCCCACACCTTTCATTGACCAACTAATAGATGAATGTGTGGGACATGAGGTCCTTTCTTTTATGGACGGTTTCTCCGGATATAACCAAATCAAAATCCGTAAAGAAGATCAATATAAGACAGCTTTCACTACCCCATGGGGCACCTTCGCCTATCGCGTCATGCCTTTCGGTCTCAAGAATGTTGGAGCCACTTTCCAATGCGCCATGACTTATTGCTTCCACAATCTACACAGAATCATAAAATTTTATCTGGATGACCTCACCGCTCGATCCAAGAAACGATCTGACCATTTAGACGACCTTCGACAAGTTTTCTTGCGTTGTCGAAAATACAACATCCGCTTGAACCCTCTCAAGTGTGTCTTTTGCGTTACATCAGGTCTCCTGCTGGGGTTCGTCATTTCAGAAAAAGGCATCACTGTAGACCCCTTGAAAGTCCAAGCCATTGTAGACTTACCGTCACCCCGCACATTAAGACAACTTCAGAGCCTTCAAGGGAGGTCCAACTTCCTCTGCCGCTTTGTCCCTAACTATGCCACAACGGTCCATGGTTTCCTACGACTACTACATCTGCATACCCGTTTCATATGGGACCAACAAGCAGAAATAGCTTTCACCGACTTAAAGAAAGCACTCACAAACGCCCCGTTGATCTCCCCTTTAGATTTCACAAGATATTTCACCCTCTATGTTTCATCATCCGAACATGTCGTATCTGGAGTTCTTATGCAAGAAGATACTGCTCGCCAAGAGCATGTCATCTATTATGTGAGCCAGACCTTGTCAGGCCCACCCCTCCGCTACCCATATGAAGAAAAGATGGCCCTCGCCGTCGTCTTTTCAGTACAAAAGCTGCAAAATTACATTCTCCTGAGCCACACCACGGTTGTAGCCAATTCCAATCCAATGGTTTACCTCTTGACGCGTCGCCTCCTTCAAGGCCGCGTAGCTAAATGGGTGATCATCCTGCAAGAATACAACCTAACTTTCAAAACCCCAAAAAGCACCAAGGCCCTAGCACTCGCTCAACTCATCACAAATCTCCCATCCTCTTCGTCATCACCCGCTATCCAAATGGATGTCATAGACGATCACATTTTCATCATTTCTTCTAACGACCCATGGTATGGTGACATCTTAATCTACCTCTGCACACAAAAATTTCGACCCCACATTGATCATGACGGACGCCATCGTATACAACACCACGCCCCCCGATACCTCCTATTAGGCGATGTACTTTATCGACGCGGCGTCGATACCATATTACGACGCTGCCTATCTCATAACGAGCCAGAACAAGTCCTTAATGACTGCCATAGCGGTGCCTGCGGAGGCCACTTCTCCGGCATGGCCACCACCCAAAAGATCATCCACACAGGTTACTTTTGGCCTTCATTATTTACTGATTGCATCACCGCAGTCAAACATTGTCAAAACTGCCAACTTTTTGCCCCCAAGGCAAGAACCCCACCCTCCCCCCTTCATCCAGTCGTCACTATCGGACAATTCCGCAAATGGGCCATCAACTTCCTCAATTGCAATCCCACATCAACCGGCGGTCATAAACACATTATTGTGGCCGTAGATTATTTCACCAAGTGGGCGAAAGCCATGCCAACTTACAATTGCAAGGCCAACACCGCAGCACGTTTTTTCCTCAACCATGTTATCGCTCGTTTTGGAGTGCCAAAGCAACTCGTCTCAGACCATGTCTCTCACTTCGAAGATGCCGTTTGGAGAGAATTATCAACCTTACTGAAATTTGAACACCATTTCTCCTTCGCCTACTACCCCCAAGGAAATGGCCAAGTCGAAGCGATTAATAAAATTTTGAAGACCATACTCCAACGCACTGTGGACAAACACAAATCAAATTGGCACCACATGCTCTTCCCGACACTATGGGCATACCGCACGTCAACCAAAACCGCCACCGGTTTTACCCCTTTCCATCTAGTTCACGGTGTCGAATCCGTCCTCCCCATCGAGTGCCAGATTCCAGCCATACATATGGTCGTTGAACTCCTACCGGACACTTCCCCAATTGAGCAACGCTTAATACTCCTAGAGCAAGCCGATGAAGATCGATGCATAGCCCTCCAAACCATGGAAGCAGCCAAGAACCGATCCAAACTGAGTTACGACAAACATGTCCACCCAAGAACTTTTACTGAAGGGGACCTTGTCCTCGCCTATGGTCAAGCTCATGACAAAACCGGAAAAGGAAAGTTTGTGTCCATGTGGCAAGGCCCATACATTATACACACTTGCCTCGAACAGGGGGCATACATTCTAACCAATTCAGAAGCAAACCCCCTACGCAACCCATGCAACGGGTTGTACCTCAAGCGATTTTACCCATAGAAAATCTGATGGACACCACCGTCCATTATTGTACAGTCTTATTTTGTTTTTCACAAAAAATTCAAAAACCTAAATATTTGTTTTCTCTACATGTCCACAGATGGATCATGTTCCACTCTGCTACGTCGGTTTCGCTGATGGTGCAAGTCGTTGGTCCCCCAATCTGGCCTCCGCAGCTTGGGTAATATATTCCCCTTCACATGAGTTGATCCACATCGACGGAGTGTGTGTAGGTGCCGCCACCAACAACCAAGCTGAATACGATGCTGTGACTGGTCTCCTGGCTGCAGCTCTCCAAATGAGCATAAGTCACCTTAACGTTTTCTTGGACTCACAACTCCTTGTTTCCCAGCTCAACAATGATTACCAGGCACGCGATCCCTGTCTTTTCAAAAAATTCTTGCGCACTAAACAAATGGTTCGACAGTTTGAATCCATTTCAGTCACACATGTCCCAAGGAATCTCAACAGGGTAGCAGACCATATGGCTAACAACATTCTTGACTGGAACACCAGCCAAACCATATAGTAAACACAAATGTACCTCCACGTGCTTAAACAAAAATGCATCCACGTGCATAACATGTGCCTCCACGGGCATATACAAATATCAAAATGTTGCATCCACATGCATAACATGTGCCTCCACGGGCATATACAAAAATCAAAATGTCGCATCCACGTGCATAAAATGTGCCTCCACGGGCATATACAAAAATGAAAATGTTGCATCCACGTGCATAACATGTGCCTCCATGGGCATATCCAAAAATCAAAATGTTGCATCCACGTGCATAACATGTGCCTCCATGGGCATACAGAAAATCAAACATGCCTCCACGGGAAATCAAATAGACAATAAATGCATCCATGTGCATACACGACTATATACCAAATCATATATATATATACATCATAATATAGTCAAACATGTCATAGGTGCCCTCAGCACCCAATATACAAAAATACATCAGCCGTACAAAAAGGTACTTCCCCATATGCTCATCAGCATTTGGGGGCAGATACAAGATCATCTAATCATCATGGTCTCTAGGCTCCTCTGGCGCCACCTCCGCTGGCCCCGTCGGATCATGCCGAGCCTAAACTCTCCTCTCCGTCGGCCCCACTGGATCATCTCGCACCCGAATCCTCCCATCCACTGGCTCTGCCGGATCATGTCGAGCCACATCCCTCCACTAAGACGCCAACAATGCTGCTCTGCGCAAGATCGAGCGCCATTCACGAGGCGCATTGAAACAACGCTCGACGATGTCCCGATCCAAATCCCTCCACCCATCCTCTGGAAATCCTGCCAGGATCATGTCTAGTGTCTCTCGGACACCCTCCACGGAATCATCTCGAGGCCCAGCTCCTCGACCGCGAGCCCCAACTCCTCGAGCATGAGGAGGCGGTACCGCTATAGGAGGTAGAATGACCACCATCGCCCCTCCCCTACGAACCACATGGTCGGCCGGTGGTACAGGACCAACATTTGCACAATCATGCAAATGAACCATCATATAAATATATAAATATCTAACTATAATCATAACAAACACAACTAAAACACATGATATAGTAGAGAACAACACACAAAAACATACCATCTAAACCCCAGGCCTGTCCCTAGGCTCGAGGCATCTTTGGATCTCCTCGATAATCCATTCTGGCATATGGATAGTCATCAATCAGCAAGGGGATCTGCTCCCACTGCTCATACATATCCTATGAAAAGAATCCACATATACCACCACCACCGCGGGGCATCATCTGCCCCCACCGCACCATGCTCGGCTCGGTCACCAACCCGTCTCGAACCAGCACCCGTGGCCGCAAAGTCGGTACTTGCTCAAAGAAGAAACAACACAGGAAGGAGGCATAGAAAAACTCTCCCCCCTCCCGACTGACCTTGTCTAGATCTCTCTGGACACCAGCCAAAAACATCTGACCCCACGCGTAGTAGGTCCCCCTCAGCACAGAATCCACCATCATCGTTTGTCCCCCCGACAAATGATGTGGCGCCGTGGCACCCAACACCCGCAGAACACAAGCCCCAACAGCCCACATGTCCCACTCCCGCAAAGATCTCAGGCTCAAAGCGTTGTTCTGCACAATCGCCCCAGCAACACAGAAGGTCTCCAGGAGATCCTTGATATCCACACCTGCCGGGATCCTCGACAGAAGATCCTCTACCTCCCTTAAGCGAGGCAACCCAGTAAGAAAGTATACATCAGTAAGGGTGATCTCTAACCTCTCACCCCCAACAATAAATGCACCCTCTGTAGGGACCCAAAGACTCACCAATTTGTTCAGTAGTGGTCCTACTGAATGCATCGGTGGAATCTGAGTGAACTTCAGGAGCCCACTCACAGCCAGAGCCTGCTAGACCCCCTGATCGGTCCGAATCCGAATCATCAAATCCTCCTCCATCTCCCGCTCTCACCATGACACCAATGGTCTCCTCAACATCCTGCCAAAAAACAAAGAAATTTTTTAGAACAGGAGAAAAATTTTCAAAAAATTCCATCGCAGCTTTTCCATCAAAAGCCGTGATGATCATCGTGGCTTTCATCCAAGAACCCGCGATGAACATCGCGGGTATTGACCACACAATCGCGATGAACATCGCGACTGTCAACCCCATAGTTGTGATGAACATCGCGACGTTCCGCCCGACAACTGTGATGAACATCGTGACGTTCAGCCCGACAGCCGCGATGAACATCGCGACGTTCAGCCCGACAGCCGCGATGAACATCGCGACGTTCAGCCCGACAGCCGCGATGAACATCAGGACTGTCAACCCCGAACCCGCGATGTTCATCGCGGGAAAAGACACGAAACCCACGATATTCCACGTTGGAAGGCCAATATGGAATTTCACGGTCTTCAGGGGCCCGCCGCTAACCAAAAAAGACATAATTAAAAAGGCTAAGGCGAATAGGGTTACCTGAAACTCGTGGAATCAAAAACCAACGAAAAAATCTCCAGGAAATCAAGAAAGAGCTCTGATTGCTCTGCCAAACTCACACGTAACAATGACACATCATATGGGCCCCACACCTTATTTATAGAAATTTCACCATTTTTCAAACAACCATTGTGGTATCATACGACGTCCGTTCCTCAAACCATTGGTACCGTTGGAATCAGCATAGCGAGAACTTCATGATAGTCCTTTCCTTTTCCTGTTTTCACCAGGTCCATTTTTTGACCATTTTTTCACGCCCTTGTTGCCTCGGTTTGTGTGCCACATTGGCCGTTCTCCATTTTTTATGAGTCTTATATCGCCAGATTCAGTTTTTCGCGCTCATGATGACGCTTGAGATCATTTCTCGCTCTCACCTCCATATATTTCGGGCATTTTTTCCATGCCCCCTCGTCACCTCGGATTGCATGCCAGTTCGGTCGTTCTCCATTTTTTACGAGTTTTATATCACCGGATTCAGTTTTCCACGCTCATGATGACGCTTGAGATCATTTCTCGCTCTCACACCTAGATTTTTTGGGCATTTTTCCCATGCCCCCTCGTCACCTCGGTTTGCGTGCCACATCAGCCGTCGTCCATTTTTGACAAGTTTGATATCATCGGATTCAGTTTTCCGCGCTCGTGATGATGCTTGAGATCATTTCTCGCTCTCACCCCACAATTTTTGGGCATTTTTTCAAAATGCCACTCATCACCTCGGTTTGCGTGCCACATTGGCCGTTGCCCCTTTTTGACAATCTTTATGTCACCGGATTCAGTATTTCGCACTCATGATGATTCTTGAGACCTTTTCTCACTCTCATCAATCCCTTTTTGTTCAGTATAATTTTACCCCTTTTTTGGGTCGAGCAATCCCTTTTACGAAAAAGGCACTTAGGGAGTTTCTGTTAAGCTCTTTTCTGACTCCTAAAATAATGAAAAGATCGTCGAGCAATCTTGCTTCCTTTCATGCTCGCTAAAAGTATCTGAAAGGGCATCTACCTGGTATAAGTTTACCCCTTTTCCAGACCTTGTATACTAATTACGAAAAAGGAATACTCTAGTCACATCGGCTAGAAGAGTTCTCCATTTGCATCATTTTATGCTTTTTTGGGCCTTGGAGACTAACTTACGAAAAAGAACACCAATGGAGTCCACTTACCGCTTTCAGACTCTCTAAACATGAAAGCGACCACAAGCAATCACCATCCTGGGCTCGTAAAAACCCACAGGACGGTACTCACAACCAATGCAGAGTCTTCTTATCATTTTTCAGACTCCTTAAAAGAGAAAGCACCCATGAGTACGAACAGTCCTAAGCTCACAAAATCCACAAGACAATACCATTTCAGAGCACACTTTTATCCCTTCTTGGAGCTCATTACAACTACGAAGAAGGACCCAATGGTGATTCTCGGCGCCACAACAGATCACGTCTACTCATATGGCAACTTCCCCATTTTGGTCGCCTTTGTTCTGAGTATTCTGCAGTATGCCACCCTTAGAATCCCTCGACAACACCCATCAGCTTGACCCCCCAGAGTCAATACATACCCTTCAGTCCCTAAAATCTATGATCCCCACACCTACAAATCAGTTCCCTACGCTGCCAGGTCAACCATGTCATCATGCTCTGAACAAAGGAAGTTTGAGTCTACCCACTCTATGACCCCAGTTACTTCCCATCCCCACAAGTATGCCAGTCCTACCATCAGTACTACCACGCTTCATTTCTACACCTCGTGCTCCTATCAAGGAAACATCATTTCCTTGTTAGTTGTTGGTCTCCCTCTGTCGACGACAACCAAATTTATTCCAAAGGATAGACCTAGAGGTCCCTGTGTCTTGGACTCATCACCATTTATGATGAGTGCCTACGAATCATTTTGAGAAGAGTCCTCAGTGCCTCTCCAAATGGTTGTTTCTCACATGCTTGACTTCAACACCTTGATCGCATCATTGAGACTCGCACAACGTATTGGTCCTGTTATCACATATATAGTAGTCGGGCTACCATACATTATTTTTCTCATTCCAGTACACTATTCAGCCAGTTCCCTTGCATTCGAGATGCTGAGATGAGCATTTATATTGGATCACTATCAGATTGTGGACAGCAGTTATATTCCCCATGCCATGACTGAGTTTCAGGACACTCAGAGAGATGCCCGATATAGCCATTATACCGTTGGTACAGAGCAGTCAGTAGTGCCCAGAGTTACAGCAGCAGTTCTAGAGGACAGATGATGGTACAGGTTGATGTGCATTCAGGTATATGACTCAGCAGGTATATTATTGTGTTATGGTTAGATTGCTTTTATACTTATTCTTATAGCATGTCTTAGCACTTAGTATCATGATCTGGCGATCATATAGATACATGGACCTGGTTGACCTATTATTTATATCATATTGTCCCTACTCAGACTTAGAAGTTCACTATTCATACTCATTGGTACATACCCTCCTTAGGGAGAATAGAGGTGATCATTACACCATACTCTGGCTTGCTAGTGTTGGCTCCATCATTTCATTGTCTTCATCCATCCGTGGCCTACCTTTTAGATTATTACCCTGATTTGCTACTTGACTAGTGACATGGAGGACCTTTCCCCACTGTAGCCTCTGTATTGGATGAGTTCCCCTGTTTATTGTGTCTCGGCTCTGAGTTGGTGACAAAACTTACCTATGGTGAGTTGGAGTTCCTTGAGAATTCCCCCTAGTCACCAAAGTTGTGTTGGCTAAACCTGAAACTTTTAGTGCTGCCATCAATACAAAATCTGGAAAAATCAAATGCTATATCTTGTATATGAAAGAAATGCCAAATGAAAATGGCCATGAAAAATAAAATGTTATATCTTTTTGAAAAATAAATACCTAGGTAAACAAGTTGTCCATGACACACCTAGAAGTGCTCAGGTAAACAAGTGCCTTAAAAACACACCTGCAGCAGAAAGCCTAAAAATAAATGTAAATCTATGCAATGTGTTTGTAAACACACATAGATCAAGGCTATGGAAACCTCAGGCCCAAAAAGCAATGGAACTTAAATGTTATATCTAAACAATTGCTGGCCTTCTTTGTATTATGGATTGTGCGCATCTGTGATGGTGAATAAACCCTCTTTAAACAACTCATCCATTTGTGAGACACCGCCATTCCCTGTGTTATTGCTCATTCAGTATATACTATAGTGTGTATTCCCTTTCCCTTGCCAAAGTGTCACAAATTCAAGTCAGTCAAGTCATCCCTTAGCCTAGCCAGTTATTTCAGCCTTCACCCTTCACTAGCAAATTGATCACAACTATGAAGTGAGTATGGTCCTGAAAGTCTAGTCTGAGTAATAATAATAATTAACGACACTATATATTTGGATTTAGATCGCCAGTCATGATTACTCTGTGTTTTAGTAGCTATTTGAATAAATTGTAAAGCATGTATTAACCTTGACACCTTGCAGCAGCTATGGATGATAGTCTGAGTTGTATTTGGTCTTGGTTAGACCTAGTTTGACCATGGAGGACCATGAGACATGAGATGATGGACCTTATGATGATATGGATAGATGACATATGGTATATGTACACATACAGGATGATTCTATGCAGCAGCTACAGGGTTATGATGATGATTCTTGGGATACAGCAGTGTTTGGTCATTTACAGATCATTATTATTGGCCTTGTTCCGGTACATTGGATATTTATTTTGATCATGCAGAGATTCATATGGTGTATGAGTACACATCTTGGATGGATTTGGACCTTCTGAGTCCAATGGGATAGTTTGTTTTCAGTTCCGGGCACTTACAGTGATGATTTAGCCTCAGTAGGCTGTCCTAGTGCAGTTTTGGTCTATTGGAGGCCCTGTCGGAGCAGAGATGACTTTTATCCGGTTGACCTAGGGCGCTGATGATGGAGGGGGTGGTCCAGCCACTTGTTTTTACCATATTACCCCCCTCCCGGACACATTGGCACCCTCACCTTGACAGCGCCATCACTCCAGGAGGCAGTTTGGGCAGTTTCACGTTTCTCGAGGCATTTCAGGATTGGTAGAAATGGCTATTGAGGAAATCGATTTGGGCTACTGAGGAAAAATTATGGCATGGGATGATCAGTGATGATAGATCGGGACCTTCCACACCTCCTCCTGCAGTTTCAGCTTCATCGGGGCCCGCATCCATCACTTATGGCACTTTCTGTGGATTTTTGAGGTCTTTTGAGGACCACGACTTCACCTTGGAGGCACGATTTGGTATATTCATGATTATTTATTGGTTGTTGTGCCATGGGGATTGACCAAGGAGGGATAAAATTACCCCTTGGACCCACCATGAGCCTCTTATGATATTTTGTCATCATGATTTGGTGGGATTCCCCTCTCCTAGGGCGACTTTGTCCACTTATGTTATATTTTATGTGTGATCCACGTATTATATTGTTGAGCTCATCTCAACCATTGATTAGACATTTGTATCTTTTAATCTTAGCCACTCATTCAAAAAGTGGTTAGGGTTTTGGTGCCTCTCCTTCCTATTTAAAGGAGAGAGCCTCTCATTGTAAAGGGTCTTTGGCTCTTGGATTATTGGTATAGAAAAATATTCTTGTGGAAATTCTTGTGGTCTCCTTTGCATCTGGTGTTCTTAGATGGTGATTGGAAAGTCTATTGCAACCTAGCATTTGGAAATTGTGGTAAGATCTATCTTTTGTTTGGAAATCATTGTTTGTCTACAGGAGGGCGACTTCAACAAGGGCGATTTTGCAAGGCTTCTTCAAATCGACTTTCTTGGCATTCGCTTGTATCAGGGGGTTATCATTAGTATCATTGTGATCTATGCTATCTTTCTGTTACTTCTTTTGTGACATTAGTCTTATCTCTTGATGCATCAAATCTGATATTGTTGACGTTTGTTGTGCAGGAGAGAGGGCGCATTGGCTTCTTGGACTAAATCGATTTGCATAGAGACTACCTCAAAGCTTCCAAATTAATCGGGATTGCATAGATCATCATCATCAAGGCATCTACAAGGTTATTCAGGTAAGATCCACAGGTTTGTTTCTCTTTCCTTTATCCAATCCATTGACATAATTCATAAATTGTTAAAACCCTAAATACTTCAAAACCCCCATTTTACATTTTGTCAGATCTACTTAGATCTAGTGGGTTGTTGGGCATAATATTGAAAACCCACCTCTATAGCATCCACGGCATCCCGGATCTATAGTTTGGTGTGGATTGGCTTCCGTTTGACCCTTCTCCCAAGCCAACTTAGCTTCTCCCAAGGAAGGCGCACTTCACCATTTGAGCAAGTTGACCTAGATCTAGTTGATGGGTGTTTGAGATTTCACTTGATTTGACATCTACACATTAAATAACATACACCCAGGTTGTCCCTTTCTTGAAATTCACCTTGTGGGTCCCATTCCACATTTTAAGGGATTTAATCCCCATTTTGGACCACTTGGAATACTTAAACTCAGATCTACAAAGATCTAACCGGTGGATTACCACGAAATTATAGATCCATATCCCTACTTGACTGATCTACCCGGATCTAAAGTTTGGATGCCATCCGACATGATTTGACCCACCTAAACCCTGATTGAAGCCTCCTTAGGGAAAGTCGCACCACCTTGGAGAAGTGAGTTCACTCACTTCGAGGAACTGGGTACTTGAGATTATTGCAGATCCGGAATCAGAATAATTCAAAACCTAGGTCTAGACTGTCACTTTGTCAAATCTTGCCTTGGGGACTGCATTCCTTGTTTTAAGGGATTGTGGTCCACTTGGGTCAAACCTAGATCTAGACACATTCAATCATCAAAACTTACATTGCCCACTTATCTCATGTTGTAGGAGTCCTAAACCATAAAGTCAACCCTACTTTGACTCCACTTCCCAATTCCCAAGGCACTGGTTTATCTCCAAGACAACCCACTCTCCTAGATTGTTGGATTGACTTGTGGTTTGACTTTTGCATGGTGAACTATACCTTTGAAGACATCATGGACCATGGTCAAGATTGTCTCATGTACTAGTTAGCCCCAATACAACCCTTAACTATCCTGCATTGGACACGGTTCCCAAGGCAGTGGATCTTTTGACATTGAACTAGTACACTCATCCTAGATCTCACTTCAAACATTATAAGTCACTTTCACTTCAACTATGAACCAAAGCTATACCTATTAAACCCCTCACTTGGTTTGTGACTTTATCCTTAGGTCTAGGATAAACCATACACCTAACTTCATTTAGAAATACCTTGATTTGGTGTCTTGGTTTTGATCTCTCCTGTCGGGAGTAGATCGGGTCTCCCCCTTTGTTGTCTGGGCTAGATAACATAAAGCGAAGATTGCCTCGACTGGCGTGACAACCATACATATTGGAGGTCGAGGTGATCGTGGTTGCACCTTTGAGTTGCCCTTCCCTATTGCCATTCATGACTGGATACATCCATAGGGGCAACTACATCTTAGGTGATAACATTTTGGCGCCGTTGCCGGGGAAGGCATAGGCTTACCCTGGTTCGATATATTATTTTTGCTAAAGCTCTCCTCCTCTTTCTCTTTGCCCAACATTTTGGCGCCGTTGCTGGGGAGGCAATAGCTTGCCCTAGTCCTTCCCGCATATACAAACGACACATATCTTGGTAGAAGAGTTAAATCTACCTGGCGACTCCCAATCGTGACTCCGCTGAGGAGCGAACTCATTTACATCCCTATAAACAGATCTTATCGTTATCTAGAACCCATGGGGTGTATCATTTTGTTTTCAAGTTCTTAAATTTAAAAATAAATATAAAAATATAAAAAATAAAAAATAAAATTATTATCCATGGCTGCTTCTGAGCGACCTAGAACTTTCGGTCGTTTAAAAGCCTTTGACTTCTCTAAAATTTATGGGGCACCTCATCCTATGCCAAACAATTTTAATCAAAGATTACCTCGTTTCAATGGAAGCGATGGTGTTTCAATTATAAATCATTTGTATGATCTCTGGTATTATATGGATAGTTTGGGAACAACCGAGGAGGATGTTCTAATGAGGGCTCTGGGTTCATCTCTAGAGGGAAATGCTCGAATATGGTTTGATTATCTAGCACCGGGATCCATCACTGGGTATGACATGTTCCAACAATTACTAGTAAGTCAATGGAAAGAAACAATTGGTGAATCTATGGAAGGGCAATCAGACGATGATTGTATTGATGAAAATCAACTTGATGAAGATGATGAATATTATGATAATGAGTTAACTAACGATTGTTCTTATCAAAGTAATTCCTCTTCTCCTGAACCAATTGAGTCTCATGATGAGGTAATGTATGACGCTGAGCAAATTTCAACCCCTCAAGATTATTGCCTTAATATTGACATAAGAGGGGAACTTATGAGAATTTTGTCATCATTACCTGAAGAAGTTTCAGATGAAGAGGATGATTCCAATGATTTCCATCAAGAAGCATCCATGGTTGAGTCTTCCATTAGTGAATCTTTTGAAAATATTTTTGAGATCCCTTTTCATAATCCTTGTGTAATTGATGATTTTTCTTACCATGACACTGAAGAAGAAAGTAGAGACAACAACCAAGTTTCTTTAGAAGCCAATGATCATCCTGTTTTTAGAGATCAATTTTATGAAGATGTTCAAATGGTTGTTAATCAATTGGTCAATGCTATTCCTGATAAATTATCGTCATATGAATTTAGTGATGAATCAATTGAAGAGAAGTCTCATGATGATGGGTTGGTGAATCAAACTAATCAAGAGTTTTCCTTAATCAAATCCTCAAATCAATATCTTAATGTTTATGGGAAGCTCGGAAATAATCCTTCACTTAACTCATCCAATGGTTATAATTTTTCCAATTCAATTTTTATTCAGGATTGTCTTTTTCAATTGTTGGGGTGGTGTGCTCGCAATAAGTTCTGTCCTTTTTCTAAAAAAATTGGGTCAATCAATTTTCAATCCGCCCCCCCATCTAAATTTTCTAAGTCTACTTTGAATTTGTGGTCTGGTAAATCTTTGAATGTTGAAATTTTCAAACCAGAGTCTAGGTATTGTCGCATAAAAGGAGATACAGAATTTTATTTTCCCTTTCAGTTATCTTTAACAAATAACATTCTTAAATCTTCTTGGTGGCTGGAAGGGGTATATGAAGATCAATTTCATCAATTTTCCATCCTTAAACAACAAGTGGGGCTAATCTCAATCTTAATTTTATTCCACAATTTATCCCTACTTGGTTTATGCATCATTCCTGGAGCTCTCAGAATTGAATATCCTGGTCAGGTAGATGAGGAAAGCATTTTGAAACAAGGGGAGTTAAATTTGTTATCACATCTTTTTCCTCCATATATTTTGAATAATAACTTGCACAATTTTTATGACCCTATCAATTCTTGGATGGAGGATGTTTGCAGTAATCAGTCTTTCCCTTTGCATGATTTCATTTTGCACTATTCAACTCCTTTCTCAAATTTTGAACAAGCCAGGAAAGTTGTGCTATCTATTTCATTAATCCTTAATCTATTCTTGACTCGTTCTTTAAGCAAAAATCAAAGAAGAATTATTAACTTATTTGATGAATGGTTGCACTGGATTTATGATTTTACCTAACATTTGCATTGCCTGGTAGATTAGGGTAGGTAGGAAACCAAATAAGCCTACTTGGGCAGTAGTTAGTCTTTTCAGCCATTGAGTCTGGCACCTTCTTAGTCTCTAAGCTCCTTTGTAAGCTCTTAGTTTAACTGAGTACCTGTCACTTTTCTTTTTCCTGCACAATAAATTTCAAATTTTGCAAATTATGTTAGTAGTTTTGTTTACTTTCAGCATTTATATATTTCATGCATTTATATTTCTGACATAGAATAGATTTCATTTCAGTTGATTTTATTATTTTTCCCACACATGCGGCATGAGGTATTTTGTTTAGATGTTTGTGAATGCAGAAAATAGGTTAGAAGAATAAAAGCTGGAAATAAAATGGTAGAGTGCTGGATCGTGGATTCGAGTAGCAGAGTTCGAGGACCAGAGATTCTGAGGTTCTCAAGCGCTCATTTCAGCAGAGCACTTGTCCCAGCCGGAGCCAGATGTTATCACATATATAGTAGCCGGGCTACCATACATTATTTTTCTCATTCCAGTACACTATTCAGCCAGTTCCCTTGCATTCGAGATGCTGAGATGAGCATTTATATTGGATCACTATCAGATTGTGGACAGCAGTTATATTCCCCATGCCATGACTGAGTTTCAGGACACTCAGAGAGATGCCCGATATAGCCATTATACCGTTGGTACAGAGCAGTCAGTAGTGCCCAGAGTTACAACAATAGTTCTAGAGGACAGATGATGGTACAGGTTGATGTGCATTCAGGTATATGACTCAGCAGGTATATTATTGTGTTATGGTTAGATTGCTTTTATACTTATTCTTATAGCATGTCTTAGCACTTAGTATCATGATCTGGCGATCATATAGATACATGGACCTGGTTGACCTATTATTTATATCATATTGTCCCTACTCAGACTTAGAAGTTCACTATTCATACTCATTGGTACATACCCTCCTTAGGGAGAATAGAGGTGATCATTACACCATACTCTGGCTTGCTAGTGTTGGCTCCATCATTTCATTGTCTTCATCCATCCGTGGCCTACCTTTTAGATTATTACCCTGATTTGCTACTTGACTAGTGACATGGAGGACCTTTCCCCATTGTAGCCTCTGTATTGGATGAGTTCCCCTGTTTATTGTGTCTCGGCTCTGAGTTGGTGACAAAACTTACCTATGGTGAGTTGGAGTTCCTTGAGAATTCCCCCTAGTCACCAAAGTTGTGTTGGCTAAACCTGAAACTTTTAGTGCTGCCATCAATACAAAATCTGGAAAAATCAAATGCTATATCTTGTATATGAAAGAAATGCCAAATGAAAATGGCCATGAAAAATAAAATGTTATATCTTTTTGAAAAATAAATACCTAGGTAAACAAGTTGTCCATGACACACCTAGAAGTGCTCAGGTAAACAAGTGCCTTAAAAACACACCTGCAGCAGAAAGCCTAAAAATAAATGTAAATCTATGCAATGTGTTTGTAAACACACATAGATCAAGGATATGGAAACCTCAGGCCCAAAAAGCAATGGAACTTAAATGTTATATCTAAACAATTGCTGGCCTTCTTTGTATTATGGATTGTGCGCATCTGTGATGGTGAATAAACCCTCTTTAAACAACTCATCCATTTGTGAGACACCGCCATTCCCTGTGTTATTGCTCATTCAGTATATACTATAGTGTGTATTCCCTTTCCCTTGCCAAAGTGTCACAAAGTCAAGTCAGTCAAGTCATCCCTTAGCCTAGCCAGTTATTTCAGCCTTCACCCTTCACTAGCAAATTGATCACAACTATGAAGTGAGTATGGTCCTGAAAGTCTAGTCTGAGTAATAATAATAATTAACGACACTATATATTTGGATTTAGATCGCCAGTCATGATTACTCTGTGTTTTAGTAGCTATTTGAATAAATTGTGAAGCATGTATTAACCTTGACACCTTGCAGCAGCTATGGATGATAGTCTGAGTTGTATTTGGTCTTGGTTAGACCTAGTTTGACCATGGAGGACCATGAGACATGAGATGATGGACCTTATGATGATATGGATAGATGACATATGGTCTATGTACACATACAGGATGATTCTATGCAGCAGCTACAGGGTTATGATGATGATTCTTGGGATACAGCAGTGTTTGGTCATTTACAGATCATTATTATTGGCCTTGTTCCGGTACATTGGATATTTATTTTGATCATGCAGAGATTCATATGGTGTATGAGTACACATCTTGGATGGATTTGGACCTTCTGAGTCCAATGGGATAGTTTGTTTTCAGTTCCGGGCACTTACAGTGATGATTTAGCCTCAGTAGGCTGTCCTAGTGCAGTTTTGGTCTATTGGAGGCCCTGTCGGAGCAGAGATGACTTTTATCCGGTTGACCTAGGGCGCTGATGATGGAGGAGGTGGTCCAGCCACTTGTTTTTACCATATTACCCCCCTCCCGGACACATTGGCACCCTCACCTTGACAGCGCCATCACTCCAGGAGGCAGTTTGGGCAGTTTCACGTTTCCCGAGGCATTTCAGGATTGGTAGAAATGGCTATTGAGGAAATCGATTTGGGCTACTGAGGCAAAATTATGGCATGGGATGATCAGTGATGATAGATCGGGACCTTCCACACCTCCTCCTGCAGTTTCAGCTTCATCGGGGCCCGCATCCATCACTTATGGCACTTTCTGTGGATTTTTGAGGTCTTTTGAGGACCACGACTTCACCTTGGAGGCACGATTTGGTATATTCATGATTATTTATTGGTTGTTGTGCCATGGGGATTGACCAAGGAGGGATAAAATTACCCCTTGGACCCACCATGAGCCTCTTATGATATTTTGTCATCATGATTTGGTGGGATTCCCCTCTCCTAGGGCGACTTTGTCCACTTATGTTATATTTTATGTGTGATCCACGTATTATATTGTTGAGCTCATCTCAACCATTGATTAGACATTTGTATCTTTTAATCTTAGCCACTCATTCAAAAAGTGGTTAGGGTTTTGGTGCCTCTCCTTCCTATTTAAAGGAGAGAGCCTCTCATTGTAAAGGGTCTTTGGCTCTTGGATTATTGGTATAGAAAAATATTCTTGTGGAAATTCTTGTGGTCTCCTTTGCATCTGGTGTTCTTAGATGGTGATTGGAAAGTCTATTGCAACCTAGCATTTGGAAATTGTGGTAAGATCTATCTTTTGTTTGGAAATCATTGTTTGTCTACAGGAGGGCGACTTCAACAAGGGCGATTTTGCAAGGCTTCTTCAAATCGACTTTCTTGGCATTCGCTTGTATCAGGGGGTTATCATTAGTATCATTGTGATCTATGCTATCTTTCTGTTACTTCTTTTGTGACATTAGTCTTATCTCTTGATGCATCAAATCTGATATTGTTGACGTTTGTTGTGCAGGAGAGAGGGCGCATTGGCTTCTTGGACTAAATCGATTTGCATAGAGACTACCTCAAAGCTTCCAAATTGATCGGGATTGCATAGATCATCATCATCAAGGCATCTACAAGGTTATTCAGGTAAGATCCACAGGTTTGTTTCTCTTTCCTTTATCCAATCCATTGACATAATTCATAAATTGTTAAAACCCTAAATACTTCAAAACCCCCATTTTACATTTTGTCAGATCTACTTAGATCTAGTGGGTTGTTGGGCATAATATTGAAAACCCACCTCTATAGCATCCACGGCATTCCGGATCTATAGTTTGGTGTGGATTGGCTTCCGTTTGACCCTTCTCCCAAGCCAACTTAGCTTCTCCCAAGGAAGGCGCACTTCACCATTTGAGCAAGTTGACCTAGATCTAGTTGATGGGTGTTTGAGATTTCACTTGATTTGACATCTACACATTAAATAACATACACCCAGGTTGTCCCTTTCTTGAAATTCACCTTGTGGGTCCCATTCCACATTTTAAGGGATTTAATCCCCATTTTGGACCACTTGGAATACTTAAACTCAGATCTACAAAGATCTAACCGGTGGATTACCACGAAATTATAGATCCATATCCCTACTTGACTGATCTACCCGGATCTAAAGTTTGGATGCCATCCGACATGATTTGACCCACCTAAACCCTGATTGAATCCTCCTTAGGGAAAGTCGCACCACCTTGGAGAAGTGAGTTCACTCACTTCGAGGAACTGGGTACTTGAGATTATTGCAGATCCGGAATCAGAATAATTCAAAACCTAGGTCTAGACTGTCACTTTGTCAAATCTTGCCTTGGGGACTGCATTCCTTGTTTTAAGGGATTGTGGTCCACTTGGGTCAAACCTAGATCTAGACACATTCAATCATCAAAACTTACATTGCCCACTTATCTCATGTTGTAGGAGTCCTAAACCATAAAGTCAACCCTACTTTGACTCCACTTCCCAATTCCCAAGGCACTGGTTTATCTCCAAGACAACCCACTCTCCTAGATTGTTGGATTGACTTGTGGTTTGACTTTTGCATGGTGAACTATACATTTGAAGACATCATGGACCATGGTCAAGATTGTCTCATGTACTAGTTAGCCCCAATACAACCCTTAACTATCCTGCATTGGACACGGTTCCCAAGGCAGTGGATCTTTTGACATTGAACTAGTACACTCATCCTAGATCTCACTTCAAACATTATAAGTCACTTTCACTTCAACTATGAACCAAAGCTATACCTATTAAACCCCTCACTTGGTTTGTGACTTTATCCTTAGGTCTAGGATAAACCATACACCTAACTTCATTTAGAAATACCTTGATTTGGTGTCTTGGTTTTGATCTCTCCTGTCGGGAGTAGATCGGGTCTCCCCCTTTGTTGTCTGGGCTAGATAACATAAAGCGAAGATTTCCTCGACTGGCGTGACAACCATACATATTGGAGGTCGAGGTGATCGTGGTTGCACCTTTGAGTTGCCCTTCCCTATTGCCATTCATGACTGGATACATCCATAGGGGCAACTACATCTTAGGTGATAACAGGTCCTTTCGGTTATTTGTTGAAGACCCTGGATACCACCTGACTCTTCCACATTTGAAAGTCTACTTATGGAAACAACCAATTACATTTTCCTATAGATATCCGGGTTGCGCATGGCGATAGTATTCAGATGTACCCCAGTTTTATACTCCCTCGAGTATACAGTTACATATACTCCTCAGAGTTGACTCAGAGTCATTGAGTCCCTACAGATGTTGGACACCTTTAGATTCAGCAGTTCATCAACCCTTCTGAGACCTTGTTCAGAACAGTTGTCGCTTTATTCCAGTGTATCAGTTATTGAGATCAGTCATGTTATGATCATGAGTACATCCCAAAATAGTGTCCCCTTTGGATCATTATGATGTACCAGCAGATTTTTTATTTATTATTTAGGTCCCCCTTCTTGGGACTAATTGTTATGTATATGTCTTGATACGAGCATGGGTATGCCCGCCTCGTCCATCATCAAAGATTATTCCTCATTCATATTGAGGCCATGTAATATTGTTTGTTTTGCAGCTTCCAAGGGTCGTGGATCCAGTCTCCAACCGGTCTCTTCTCTTCCCCAAACCCCAGGAAAAAGACAAAAGAACTATGATGTCTATCGGCCATACGATGAGCTCTTGCCCTCACACATCAGGGGGCAATCTGTTAACACCCAAAAAGTGCTCACTAGCTCATTTCCATTTTTCCACCTTTCCACCATTTGAGCCTCTAAAGCCATCAAAAGGTCACCAAAAGACCATAATACACCCCTTTTTCCCCTCAAAATGAATATTTTTCCTCAAAAAGCATAAAAAAAACTCTCAAAAAAGGTCCAAAATTCCCAAAAATATTAAAAAGGGAATAAAAATATTCAAAATATTCAAAAAAGGAAAAATGAGGGGAAAAGTACATAAACCATGTTGGTCAATACCATTGGTTTCCTCAAAACCATAATGGTATTCCCCACCACCAAAAACTATAAAAAGGTGGTAGGGGCTCCTCACTTTCCATCCATCCATCATCCTATCATCACGCTGTCAAAATCTCTCATGAGACTTTTGGCCATTTTCAGCATCTTGGAGAAGAGACCTTTGGAGCTTGGAGCTACTCACCTTGGGAGTTGCTCAACACAAATCCTCACCATTTGAGGTATCTTAATACAAAATACTTATTCTTTTATTTATTGTTCTTGAATCGTTTTTAAAAAAATTATTTGTTATATGCACATGCTAGATTAGATTTAGATTTAATTTATAATTGTTTTTGCTTTCAATATTGAAACTGCTATCACATTGTTGATAGGTGCCCATTGCACAAAGCTTGGTTGCAAAACCAAGCCAACACCTATGGTGCCACAATGTTGTATATGTTCATGTGGAAGCTAAAGAGATAGAATGGTCAGTATTATGAGGACATAAATACAATGTACCTACCCCGTCTCCTTTTTCTATCACCATTGATCTTTTAGTGGTCTTCCACCATGTTTCTCCAAACATAGATAGACAGCCGCCATCTCCCAACTACCCAGTTGAGATCAGATTTATTTTCATAGAAGGAATATGCCTTACATCTTTCAGCAGCCAATCAGTTCCATTCTTAAATTTTATCCATACCTTACCCATTCCAACAATTTTACATGGCTCATCATCACCCAATAAAACATGTCCAAAATCGCCTGGAACATAATCATGAAAATATTTCCTATGGGGTGTAGCATGACATGAAGCCCCTGAATCTACTACCCAATAATCACTAGTATTATCTAATGCAAGAATCAAGGCATCTTGTAACACATCACCTGCTACATTTTCTTCCTGGGTAGTTTCCTGATGTCCAACTCCTTTCTTCTTTAGAGATCTGCAGTATTTCTTCATATGTCCTTTCTTCCCACAGTTCCAGCACTCTATTTTTCCCAGTCTGGACTGAATCTTCCTGTTTTATACTTGCCACGATTACCTTGGCTCTTTCCTCTCTCCTTTTGTCTTCCCCTACTCTCCATGGTCAACGCATTACCTGATGTCTCACCTGTGCTTTTTTTCGCATTTCCTCGCTAAGAATAACATCAACAACATCATCAAATTTCAAGGTGTTTGAACCAGAGACAGAGTTATTTACATCCATGACCAAGTTATTCCAGCTTTCTGGAAATGAACACAAGATTAGAAGAGCCCTAACCTCATCATCAAAGTTCACACTTACAGAACTTAGTTGATTTGTAACCGTATTAAACTCATTTAAATGATCAGTAACAGATCCACCTTCAGACATCTTCATATTAAATAAACACTTCATTAGAAATACCTTGTTGGAGGCCGAGGGTTTTTCATACAGTTTACCCAGTGTGCTCATCAAACCCTCCATTGTCGTTTCTTTTGAGATATTGAAAGACACCGACGAAGCTAGGCCCTGCCGTATTGTTCCCAGAGCCTTTATGTCAAGAACCTCCCATTCTTCGTCCTTCATGGCCGCCGGCTACTTTGCTCTTCTTCCCAATGGCAGGAATAGATCCTTCTGGTATAGATAGTCCTCCATTTGCATCTTCCATAACTGGAAATTTTGGCCATTAAACTTCTCGACCTTAAACTTTCCTTCTTCCGCCATTGCTCCCACTCGAACCAGAAACCCTAGTTTCCTGCGGGTTTAACTGCCAAATAGACCTTTGGCTCTAATACCAATTGTTAGAAAAACAGGATCGCAGAGTAATAACAATAAACAGAAATGTAAATATAATCACACATACACATTACAAGAGAGACATAGATATATCGTGGTTCACCCAAGATGGGCTACGTCCACACTGAAATTGCCAGTCCTTATTATTATACCGTCCAGCAAAGTGAAGGGATACAACCTGTAGCACAACCGCTGCACTTCCTCTTCACTGTCTCACAGTCTCTCTTCCGATCTCAGATATCTTTACAATGCATAATACCTAATACATCAACCCTAGTCATATTACAATGTCTTTCTTATAAAGGGGAAATACAAAGGGAAAATACCACGGGTTACCTAAAACCATGGGCACGTAAAACAACCCCAAAAATTTCCTTCGAGGGATTCGCCCCCGAACCCCTGCTGGGGTGAGTGTACATTCCCTTTACATATCATATAAAGCTGGGGTACAAACACGGCTGAATAATAATGTCTCTAAATCTAGAGATCGGGCTCCACAACCAACACCTTTTAGCCTAACCATGACTATGTGTTGAAGTTGCATGACTTATTCTTCATCTTTTTCTAGCCATTCCCTATATGGGATCCCAAAAAATTTTGTTTTAGTTGTGTTTCTATATCACATACCATTGCTTGCAGTATCAAATTTAATGCCCACCATTGTTCACCATATGTTTCTTATCGCTTATGCATTATCATTGGCCACTAGCCTTTTCACTTATTGTAGCCACTTCTCGAAACTATTACTAGAGGATACATGCCTTATGAGTGTCCACATCATGCACATCCTTTTTTTTGCATGGTGTTCCATGCACTTAGAACTTAGTTGCATGCCATGCGACACTCATCTCCTCCATTGTAATATAGCATTATTTTATTCTTTTTTAGGATTTCTAAGATGAAAAAGACAAAAACTTATCAAATATTTATAAAAAAGAGAAGGGGGAAGAAGTTAGATTTCTTGTGTATCTTTTGAGCAGCACAATTATGTCACCTTTGAACAAAGAACTTTTGTCATGTCTAGCTTCATAGATTGGGTTTTAATATTGGCCTTAGAAATTGAACCATGATTTGATTTCATAACTCCTCTGGTTAGTTACTCTTCCAATTAGTATGGAGTAGTCTGCATTGTTGAATTTATATCATTGTTCTATCCATGGTCTTAATTTTTGCTCAAGTCATGAAATTTGTTGTGATTTTTTTTCAAAGGAAGTATAAATTTGAGTCGGCCATTACTTAGATTCGTTGACTTTGCATGTTGCCTTCTATATGGTCAATTTTTTCTTAGTAAATCATATCAAATGTATGGACTCGTCCTAGTATGGAAGGTCCCCACTGACTTCTCATTGGTGGGTCACTTCTTATCGAAGATGACACATTGCACCTTGGTCATGCTTACATCATTGGTAAGTTACCTTGCACATGACAGATGACACCTCATCAATGGTATCTAACTGAGTGGTTTCCCATTATGTTCAACTGCAAGACCTTTATTCACATTTTGGGATTTGTGTTGTACCTTGGATTCCATTTTCATCATCGTTGGAATTCCTCACCCTTTTTAATGACTCACGTTATTGGTAATTTCTCAGGAGATCTCTTTTGCACACTATTCACACCTCGTGCATGTGAGAGGCATACTCGGTGGTGTGTTCCTGCAAAAAAATTTCCAAGACCTATCCAAAACAATTCAATTCTTGATATCTACTCATGTTGGTTTATGGGGGATACTTCAATGCTTCCCTTCTAACAGATATCTTCCCATCAACGTCAACTCAATTTTCTCTAGGAATGAGATTTAGAGACCTTTTAGTACCTTCGGGATTGTAGTCATAAGTGGCAAGTTCCCTCACTATTAACAATGGGAATTCATCAATGTCCCCTGATTGATAGATTCTAGAAGTGTTCGATGACAACTCCCTTATTCACACTTTCTAGAATTTACTAAGTACCTTGATTCCCATTATAATCATTAGTGGGTTGTCTCACATTTGTTAATGGCATACATCAATGACTGATAATCAAATGGTATTCCCCATGTTCAACTTCAACTCATTTATTCACATGGTAATAACACGTACATATTGACGATTTTGGTGGAAGAACTTGGGCTCCAATAGCTTTTTCACATGTGATATTTCCTAAGTTGCATAAGACTATACCATACATCATATAATAGCGGTACCACATGGATCCCCAACTTACACTCACTTTAGCTTCAGTTGTTCTCATGATATATACTTAGACATAGATCCACCGTATATCTATTCATGGGTATGATCTATTTTTGACACGGAACCACTATGTATTTTTTTCATCGCCATGATTTTATATACTTCATGGATCCACATAGTACTTGATTTAGAATCCATGTTTATTTACACCTAATCATGGGTATTCCCACCTCAGGAAGAGAGTCTTTCAATACTTGGTTTTTGTTTGCAGATCCCTTTTATGATCCATTCTTGGTGCACCCTACACAGATCCACTTATCATGCTTCTAGTCCAATTTATAATGCATTTGGGAAATCATATTCTCTTCTAACCTCATACAATATGGGGTATCTGTTATAAGCATTTTTAGACTCAATAATTCTTAAACCCCCTGACACCCCTTTTGCACATCCTAAAGTGTGCTAAATCCTTCAAAAAACCAAACAATTGCTTGCATATTTGGATTGTCATTAAGAAACACATATATTAACTATGTGTTTCCCTTTATCAACACACATATACATATTAAAGTATGAAAAAAACAGGTGCGCTCACATGTGTGTTTGGGTGGTTAATGGTCGTTGCCAGTCCACTTGGGCTAAATTACACCCGAACCAAATCCCTAAACTAATATATTCAAGTATAAAAGAAAGCCTCAAACATGAAGGAGGGGATAATACCATCACTATATCCACATGTTGAAGGTTTGGAATCCAGAGTGCTGAGGAATTCTCAAAATTCCCTATTTATGAGTACCTCTACATTCTAGAGTGAGTGGGGAACTTAGTAATCCATTTTATTTGAACACACACACAGGGAGACAGAGGGATTTTAATGGTGTTCTGATTGAGAGGAATCTAATTTGGTGAAGGAGGTGTTTCAACAAAGATTCAAGTAATTCATTGTATTTTGTTGTTTCCTCTTGATAATACAAAGGATATAACTCTTCTTTTCCTCCCCCCAAATTATATTGTTCAATATATTGTCTCCTTGATGAGTAGCATTTAGAAAGAGAACTAATTTTAACCTAAAAGATTAATTTACTTGATTAGTTGTAGATTCAATGTTGATTTTATACATTTTGATTAAAGTAGCCAATTTTCTTTCAAGAAGGATTATTTGTTGTTTTAAATGAAGGCCTAAGAGAGAAGAAGCTTAGTTGAAGGATGAGACTAGATATTTATAAGTATCAACAAAGGAGACAACCACAAAAATTAGAGTATGTTCCTGTATTCTGCCTCATTGAGTTATGGGTTTAATTGATTGAGTAGGAAACTAGAGTTTATTATCTCTAAACCAGTCTATTGGTGACCTAACCCTAGTTACTAGTATATTTTTCCTTAAAACAAATGGCACAACAGTAATGATGGGGTGCAAAGGAGTTAGATGATTATTCCACCAATGTGGACAAAGGTGGAATTCCCTACCCTAAATGATTTATATCTAGAACAAAGAGACACAGAGTGCACAACTTTCCCTAAGTTCTTTGTAGCAAGAGATACAAGTACAGAGAAATGGCATGTATAGCTTGAAGGTTGATCCTGCTTTAGCTCCTAGCTCCATCTTTCCATGCAAGAACCACATAGAACACTTGTGAAAAAATCAACAAGGAGAGAAAACAAGATAATAGAGATCTACAAGAACTTATGTTATCAACCAAGGAGGAAAAAAACAATATAAATAACAAATTATGTGTGGGAAAGAAAATGAAATATTGTATTAAACAAAATGATATAAATATTACAACCAAGCCTTGGCATTGCAAGCTCCAACTCAACGATTATTTTCCTAGATTCCTTTGCTTCACTCCAAGAGGATGATCACTCAAGATTAAACTCTCCAACACTATTACTCTAGCATTTAGCTGTAGTAGACTCATATCCCGTCACCCATGGGGTTAGGATTTATTTTATAGGGAAAAGAGGATAAGAAGAATGTTAGGAACCCATTCCAACAATTCTCTTTACTTTGTTAGTATATTGTTGTTGGACGCATGTTGGATGCATATGCTTTGTAATTCATCCCGTAGTATTATATGTTCCATGGTATTGATCCATAGTATTGGACGGATATGCTTTGTAAGTCGTCCCATAGTATTATATGTTCCATGGTATTGATCCATAGTATTGGACACATAGAATTAGTATATAAGTATGTGTTGAGGCCAATGAAGGCATCCACGAGTTATTTGTATTGATATTTCTCAAAGGAGGTTGCCCCTTGGAAGTGGCCTGCGATCAATAAATATCTTATGTGTTCTGCCATTTCTGATATATCATGCATTTTCATCATTTAATTGATGGAGGTTCCTCACATCTGGTATCAGAGCACTTTCTTGGGCTCGTTGGGTGGAATTTCTGCCAAAAAAAAAATTTGTAGTGGCTTCCAGGCGTTGTGATTATTGCAGTACTCTTTTTCCTTTGCATCTGTATTTGTTCCTTTCAATTGCAAGTTCGGATCCGGAAATAATCTCTATCCACTTAACTATGGGAAGTACTTGGGCATAGCCCTAAAACTGATTGTGAGGAGTACCATAGGAACACCGAAGTAGCTATCCCATTGGGAGGACCTGCCAGCGAAAAGGGAAACAACCCCTACCTAATTGACTAGTTCCCACCCGTGAATTAAACCAAGAGTTATCATTTGTGGCAAAGCGATTATCAGTTTTACCTGAGCCGTGGAGTGAGGGGTACTTCCCCAATACGCAAGTCGTTAAACAACATGGGTGTTCGAGTGAATCCCCTGAACCTTTAGGAAGTCATGCATACCTGGGGTCCATATCTATTGCCAGCTGATAAATAACAGATTACATCTTTCCAGAACTGTTGCAGATCAATTTCGAGCCGTTGCAGATCCATTCCGAAAAATAAAATTGGGTAAATTAAAAAAAATCACTGACACCCCTGCAATCCCATTTTGCATACCTTATCCCAAATTCCACTTCCCAAAGCCAGAAATCCCACATCTATCTATTTTTAGGGTTTCCCATAACTTATTCGATTTTCACCCAATCGCCTTCAAATTTTTCCACAGTGTTCATTTCCTATTTCTGCTTCTTTGTCCCTCTTTGACAAATTTTCTCATTCTTTCACCCCACTTCTGAAATCCCCATTTTATGCTTCCCTATCCATTAGAAAGTGTCCAAAGCCTAGTCAAACCCCAATTACCCATCATATTTTTTCCCAAATCCAAATTTTCCTTTACTAAAGAAGTTTTTGTTTTTGTTTTTCTACCCATTCAAAAAAAAACTCCTGGTTATGGTTGTCACCCGCGCAGGAGCAAAAAACATGGAGGAAGAACTTGCAACCCTCAAAACCAAACTCTAAGATCTGGATGAAAACTTTCTCGGCCTCCATCTTCAGCATTCAGCCATGAACAATAAACGACAACCAAATTCTTCTACAGACACCGGGTTCTCTTCTTCCAGCAATTTTCATGAGCTGAAGCTTGATTTTCCTCGCTTCAATGGTAATGATCCGACTGGATGGATATACCGAGAAGAACAATATTTCAGTATGCATAATAGTTTTTATATCAACAGAGTTCGACTTTCATCCTTTCATTTGGAACATGAAGCCCTTTAATGGTACAGTTGGTACATCAAGGCTCATGAAGAGCCAAAATGGATAGATTTTTGCCAACTCCTTTTGCAACAATTTATTCCTTGTGCTTTTGATGACTTCACGGGAGCACTCACTAAATTTCACAAAATTGGCACTGTGAGAGAGTATCAGACAAAATATGAGAAACTCGCCAATCACATAGAAGGATTTCCTCATGAATTCTATAGGATTTGTTTTATCAGTGGTCTAAAGGATGAAATCTGATCTAAGGTTAAAATGTTTTGTCCCAACACAATGATGGAAGCCCTAGTGTTGGCTAAGTTGGCATAGGACCAGATCGCAGCCCAACAATGCTCCAAATCCACTTTTGTTCCATTCATAAATATGGTTTCCCAATGACCTCCCATCATGCCAGCTCCTCGACCAACTCCTATCAAGCATTTGTCTGAAGCAGAGATGCGGGCACGTAGAGAAAAAGGGCTTTGTTATAATTATGATGAGAAATGCACTTGGGGACATAGATGTGTTGAGCAAAAGCTCTATCTCCTAGATGTGGATTCTCCTCCTGCCTCTGAAATTTGTGAAGAATCTACGGATACAATAGATAATTAGGTCGACATTCAACAACCTCCTATTGACCCTTCGTCTCAAGACGACCACCCAGAGATATCTCTCCATGCTTTAGCCGGAGTCACCACCCCACAAACAATGCGGGTCAGAGGTTATTTCAAGAAGCTCCCTCTTACAATACTCATTTATTCTGGTAGCACTCATAACTTCATTGACCCTCAGATCACCAAACAGGCTGATTTTTTTTTCCATCCTTGCTCCAACTTTGAAGTTGTGATTGCCAATGGGGGCACCTTACCTTGTAAGGGGAAGTGTCACAATTTGCGTATCTCTATGGGAGATTATAACTTGCGCTCGGACATGTTTTCCTTGGACTTAGGAGGATGTGATGTGGTTTTGGCCATTCTTTTTGGACAATCTACTCGAGCGGACACGAGCCAGATCTCCCTATCCTAATTAGGTATAGAAAAATTGAAGTACAAAATACAACCTTCTTTCCTAGATCAATAGAGATGCAAGTTAACGGATAGCTCACTTACCCGAAGTCTGTGAATGCCTTCCTCTTTGTTGATCCAATCTCCAGAGCCTTCAGATCTTGAGCTACAAAACCCTGTAGAGCGAGTGGAAACAAACAAACGATACAAGCATATATAGATGTAAATTGATCTAAACTAACGGTTAAGGAAGAAATTTATAAACATTATCAACACAATGATGTTTATGGAAAGAAATTGTATTATTGTAATGAAGGGAAATACATAGAGAAATAATGTTACAAACTAAGCCTCAACGTTGCAACCTTCCATCCAACAATCCATGCCAAGCCTCCAAAGAATGATGCCTCCCAAAGGATGATAGGGACCACCTAGAAATTCACTAGCATAAGAGTGCCATCGACCTTCCTTCCTCTCAATGGAGAGGAGGGTTGTATTTATAAGGATAAATGGGATAGAGTAGGTTGAGTATTAGGGGAAGAGGGATAAGGGATTCCCCCATTAGGTTAGGAACCGAAATGCCACCTCACCTAGAAGTTAGGGATGACCCTCCACCTCATCAAGCTTCAAGAAGGGTCTCGAAGCTTCGAGTTTTTTCCTATAAACACCCCCAACACACCTTGCATGAAGAGACAGAGCGCCACTCAAGGTTGGCGCACCTTGCATGAAGGGAAAGAGTGCCGGTGGCGCACCTTGTCAGTGTGCAAAGTGTTTCGGTGCACCTTGTCTGAAGGAAAAGAGCGTTGATACACCTATAGAAGGAAAAAACATAGAAAAAACCCCAAACTCAATGCACTTTAGCTAAGGGAACTTTCAGGGATTATGTACAAAGTTTACACATGGCTCATGGTGACAAGATTTAGGTGTAACACCGCTCAATGGCTATGCACACTTCGCCCCATCTTATGGTATTTTGTTGAACTTTGGATGCAGTTTTCATTCAATGGGAAAAAGCACACATTGACAGGCTTACAACCAAGGTCTCTCAGCATCATCATTTCACATCACATGGAAAATATCCTTAAGAATAATTCACATGTTGTTATCGCTCAGATCCCTTCCATTCAGATGCACCCATCGGCGGTCTCCACTACTCCTTTAGATCTACAACAAATTTTGGATAGATATGCAGGTGTCTTTGTTGAACCAGTGGGATTACCACCTTCAAGACCAGAGGACCATTATATTCATATCCTTCCTAGAAGCATTCCTCCCAACATCAGGCCCTATCACTACCCATTTCACCAAAAAATGGAGATTGAAATGCTTGTTCGGGACTTACTAGAGCAAGGTATTATTTGCCCTAGTACTAGTTCCTTTTCTTCACCAGTTCTTCTTGTCCGAAAAAAATATGGGTCATGGTGCCTCTGCATTGACTTCCGAGCATTTAATCACCTCACAATCAAGGATAAGTTTCCAATTCTTGTTTTTGATGAGCTTCATGGTGCTCATTTTTCTCCAGGTTTGATCTTCATTCTGGGTATCATCAAATTTTGGTTCATGAGGATGATATCCCTAAAACCGCTTTCCGCACACATGATGGCCACTATGAGTTTTTGGTCATGTCCTTTGGCCTCCCTAATGTTCCTTCTACATTCCAGGCATTGATGAATCAAATATTTCGGCCCTCCTTGCATAAATTCATTCTGGTCTTCTTTAATGATATCCTCATCTATAGTAAAACCTGGGTTGAGCATCTCTAGCATCTGGATCTTTTAATGCAACTTTTCTCTGATCATCATCTCCACGCAAAACATTCTAAATGTGTTTTTGGACAGGAGGAAATAGAGTATCTCAGGCATATTATTTCATCACAATGGGTTCACGTGGATCTTGCCAAAATAGATTCCATGAAAAATTGGCCGCATCCTTAGACACTCAAGAACCTTCGTGGTTTTTTGGGATTCACTGGCTACTACCACAAGTTTGTCAAAGATTATGGGAATATTGCAGCTCCATTAACCACTCTATTGAAAAAGGATTCTTTTACATGGACACATGCTAGTGAGTGTGCATTTGACAAACTAAAACAAGCTATGTGTACTACAACTGTTCTAGCTATGCTCGATTTTTCCAATCCCTTCACTATTGAGAGTGATGCTTGCGACACTGGACTTGGTGTTGTTCTCATTCAAGATGAACATCCCATTGCGTTCACCAGAAAATCCCTTTCCGGTAAGAATTCATCCGCCTCTACAGATGAGAAGGAAATGATGGCTATTTTGCATGTAGTACAGAAGTGGCAGCCATACCTATTAGGGAATCATTTCTGCATCAAGACTGATCACCAGAGTCTAAAATATTTCCTGAAACAATGGGTCTCCTCCCCAGCACAACAAAAATGGGTTAGAAAACTCATGGGTAATGACTATGAGATCACTTACAAGAAGGGTAAGGAAAATATTGTGGCGGGTGCTCTTTCTCGCACATTTGATGACCAAGTTTCTCTTTCATATATTTCTATGCCTATTCCAAATTGGTTGCAATCTATTCAACAGGGCTATGTCAATGACTCCTCATTATATCAAATCATCCAATGGTTGGCCAACAACCCTTATGTTTTACCGCATTACTCTTGGTATGGTGCTTCTTTGAGATACAAGGGTCGTCCAGTGCTTCCCCAGAGCACAGATATTCAACAGGATGTCTTCTATGAACTCCATGCTTCTCCATTGGCAAGGCACTCTGGGTTCCTCAAAACATATGAGCGGGAACGGCATAAGTTCTTTTGGCAGGGAATGAAAAGGACAATTCAACAGATGGTGGTTGAATGTGATACCTACCAGTGCAACAACTTTGAAATGACACTCTTTCTGGGATTGCTCGAACCCTTACCCATCTCTACACAGATTTGGAGAGATATTTCTATGGATTTCATTGAAGGGACCCCTAAATCTGGAGGGAAGACAATGATTTTGGTTGTGGTTGATAGCCTCTCCAAATATAGTCATTTTTGTGCCCTCATCCATCCCTATACCGCCTCTCCAATCACACAAATTTTCCTGGACCATATCTTCTGTCTTCATGGAATCCCTTCTTCCATTGTCTCGGATCACGATGCAACTTTCACCAGTCATTTTTTGACAGAGGGATTTCGCCACACTGGCACCAAACTAAATATGGGTTCAGGGTATCACCCACAAACAGATGGTCAGACTGAAATTATCAATAAATGTTTGGAAACTTATCTTCATTGATTCACCTCCAAACAACAACATCAGTGGGAAAAGTAGCTCCCTCTCGTTGAATGGTGGTACAATACCTCCTACCACACTACATCTAAAATGATTCCATATGAAGCAGTCTATCGTCAGGAACCGCCAATTATTCTTCCATACACCCCCAACAGTTCACCAATTCAGGAATTTGACACGGTTCTTTGAAACCGCGATCAGATTCTTCGCATTTTGCAAGACAATATTCAAATGGAAATAAATCAAATGAAACAACAAGCCAATCAGCACCGTTCTAAGCACACTTTTCAAGCAGGTGATATGGTTTTCTTCGTCTACATCCTTACAAGCAATCCTCCCTGAAACTCAAATGGCGTCATAATCTCGCTCCAAAGTTATATGGGACATATAAGGTTCTTTAGAAGATTGGTTCCATTGCTTATAAATTTGAACTTCCTGCTTCTTCCCAAATTCATCCAGTATTTCATGTCTCTTGTCTAAAGAAAGTTCTTGGCACCAACATCAGAGGAAAAAATATTTTACCAGAACTGGATAATGAAGGATCCATCCTTTTGGAGCCAGAGTCCATCCTTAATAGGTGCACTCATTAGCTTCGCTCTCAATCTATCATAGAGGTATTAATGCAGTGGCACGGAATGCAACCAGAGGATGCTACATGGGAACCAGTCCTTCAAATTCAGCAACAATTTCCACATCTAAAGTTTTGAGGACAAATCTTTTTCTGGGGGGGGGTGTTAGGAACCCGTTTCAACCCGTCTCTTTACTTTCTTAGTATGTTTTTGGTGGACGCATATGCTTTGTAAGTCGTCCTGTATTATTATATGTTCCATGGTATTGATCCATAGTTTGTATTATCCCATAGTATTATATGCTCCATGGTATTGATCCATAGTATTGGACACATATGCTTTGTAAGTCGTCCCGTAGTATTATATGTTCCATGGTATTGATCCATAGTATTGGATGCATAGACTTAGTATATAAGTACGTGTTGAGGCCAATGAAGGCATCCATGAGTTATTTGTATTGAGCTTGCTCAAAGGAGGTTTCCCCCTCGAAGTGGCCTACGATCAATAAATATCTTCTATTTTCTGCTATTTCTGATATATCGTGCATTTTCATCATTTAATTGTTGGAGGTTCCTCACGGGGAAGGTGAGATATAAGAGGAGAAGGATAGGTAGGTATCCCAATAGTTTAGGAGTCGAGTGAGATCCACCCTAATAGGAGGGGATATCCATCCACAAGGGCCTCTATCTAGAAGGTCCTTGAAACTTCCCTTTTTCCATTTTAAGCAATAGTGTCGCACCCTACATTATAGAAACCTGCGACATATTTGGGTGTCGCGGTCTGCATAACAGGAGACTTGCAAAATTTTCACACCTTGCTAGACAACAACTTGAGATAAGGGACAGTGTCGCATGTTTCTCTTCAGCAACCTGCGACATAGTTGTCAAAAAGGTCACTTGAAAGGGAAAAACAATGGGTTTCATCGCTCAGTAAAGTTTGATCACAAATTCTTTAGGGATTATGGCAAGTACAGGTTTCATGACGAAAATTCTACGTAATAATCAACAAAGGAGACAACCACCAAAATCAGAGTATGTTCCTATATTCTGCCTCATTGAGTTATGGGTTTAATTGATTGAATAGGATACTATAGTTTATTATCTCTAAATCGATCTATTGGTGACCTAACCCTAATTATTGGGATTTTTTCCTTAAAACAAATGGCCTAACAATAATGATGGGGAGCAAAGGATTTAGAGGATTTCTAATTTTGATAGAGAAAAATTGATAGTTTCCACATTGTTTGGCAACATGAATATAGTCATTGAAGAGAGAATGCCAAAATTAGATGACATGAAATATTTTTTGGGAAGTACCCAATCCAAATAACTATTCACCCCATGAATTTCCATAACAATCATATAGCAGTTGGTTAGCATTTTCATGAGATAAATACCATCATAGAATGATTTTCAATACTCATTGATAGAGAATGTTCCCAATTAGGAGGTATTGAGGGGCTTGGTGATATATGTGATGATGATTATCACATGAGATATGGGAGGTAAATCTATGTGTGTGAATATATGTGAGGACATCATCGCACCAGGGCTCTTCTGCAGAAAGTGTGAACAAATGTTCATTGTGTAATTGATTGTTTATAGGAGGGTCTTGCAACTACAGTCAAGAGATCAATGATGAACTTGATGAGGGGAAAGGCCTTATTTATTTTGGGGGTTACAAACTCTAAGTTGAATTCATAAATAATAATGACCCATTGAATAAACTTACCATTGATAAGTCATCATCCTAGTATGTAACGCATGAGATTGGAGTTTGCAAGTGTATCAAGATGTAGTGGTGAAGTTTCTAAACTAAAATAATTAAAAAGAAGGCCAACTGCTCATCATGGCTATAATTTAGTGGTCTAGAAAATGTCATGTTGATATAGAAAATGACAAACTCATATTCATCCTCACATGTTTGAACTAAGAATATGATAACGAAGAAGAGGGACATTGAGATGTAAAGGGTAAAATCCTTATCAAAGTTAGGTGAATAAATCAAAGGGGTAGAGGTGAGTTCCTTCTTTAATTCCTAAAAGGAATTTTTTGCTTGGTCATCCCATTGAAAGGGAATGTCCTTTCACAAGATATATAAGGCTTCTATAGTGTAATCAAAGACAAAGCAATGAACAAAGTTTTATTTTCCTTCGATTCTCTGCAATTGATGTCATGTCTTTGGGGGGGGTAGTTCAAGGATGGATTGAACTTTCAAGGGATCAATGGTGATCCCTTTCCAAGAGACAATGAACCCAAGAAAGCATCATGTTGTGACACAGAAGATGCACTTTAGGGGGTTCAAGCATATGTTATATTGTTCACGTCACGAAAATATGGTGTGAATGTCGATATGATGGTCAATGCACTTTTTATAATTGGTAGTGAGGTCATCAACATAGGCCAATATGATGTGTGATAGGTCATTAAACACATAGGATATAGCATGTTGAAATGTAGCTCCATCCTTTTTGAATCCAAACAGCATAATGTGATAGTGCCTCACAGAATAGTGAAAGTGATTTTATAATGATCCTACTAGTGGATCTATATCTAGTTGTACCTAGATAATTTTTCTATAAAAGATAGGGCTTCATGTTCGGTGCAAGCATGAACGACTTGGTCGATGAAGGAGTTTGGGAAATTTTCTTTGGGATAATATTATTCAAGTCTCTAAAATCATTGCATACATGAATAATTCCCTATTTCGTGATAACAAGGAAGAGATTGGATACCTAGGATGTGTAGGTGATAGGATAGATAAACCCAACTTGGTGGAGTTTATCAATCACTGCTTTGATAGAAAGTGATTTGGATGGCGTACCTATTTTTGTGTCTATCAAATTTTTGAGGTGTCAAGTAATGTTTCAATATGAGTTTCATGATTGGTAGGATCGATCCCTAGCAGTTCTGACTATGACCATGTGAAGATATCCCAAAACTCTTTTAACAATGCTTTGTAAGTAGTGAATTTTTGTTAGGAACAAGAGGTTGCAAGTGAGATGTTCTTAATGACACAAAGGGTGATGGAAATTTCCACCTTGATGGTAGGTGAAATGTTGGCTACATTTCCTTCTTCAAAAGCATTAAGGGTAGGGATAGGATTTTTTAACCAATCAACGTGTTCGGGAGGTGTTAACACCCAAAAAGTGCTCACTAGCTCATTCCCTTATTCACATGACCCATTTGTCCACTTGTTCCACCATTTGAGCCTCTAAAACCACTAAAAGGTCACCAAAAAGACCACAATACACCTTTCTTCTCCTCAAAATATGTATTTTTCCTCAAAAAACCCTCCAAAAGGGTCCAAAATTCCCAAAAAATATTAAAAGGGAATAAAAATATATATATATTCAAAAAAGGAAAAAGAGGGAAAAAGAGACCTAAACCATGTTGGTTAATACCATTGGTTTCCTCAAAACCATAATGGTATTCCCCATCACCAAAAACTATAAAAAGGTGATAGGGGCTCCTCACTTTCTATCCACATTTCATCCTATCCTTATGCTGCCAAATTCCCTTTGAGAGCCATTGCCTCCCATTTCGAGTTTGAAGATCCCCATTGAAGCTTTCGAGAATAAGAGACCATTGGATATTGGAGCTTCTCAACCTTCAAGTTGCTCAACACCCATCATCCTCACCATTTGAGGTAATACAAAATCAAATATTTTTCAAGTTATTGTTTTTTCCATAGATCTTATTGCTTATGTTTTGAAATCTAGTTTTTTATTTATTTGCACATGATTATGTTAGATAAGATTATATTAGTTTATTCGTAGTTATTTTTGTTTTATATTGAAACTGCTATTACAAGTTAATAGGTGCATCCTTGCACATGCTTGGTTGAAAAACCAAGCAACAGTTTTTTGCAACTCCGCTGGTTTTTTGAACCCTTGAATCTTAAATTTTTGCTTTAGATCTTTGTTTTTAGTTGTTTTTTCTCATTTAAAATTGCAAATCTGCCATACTGGACAGCCTCTTCATTGCTGCCCTAGCCATTGGCTCTTTCTGTAGCCTAAACAACCCAAAATTTCAATTTTTGGGTTCTTTTTTCAGCGATGTTTTCGTCCGCTCCATCATGGTTGTTCAGCTCTTTTCCACGTAGCCCATCACGGCTATGCGTCTCTTTTCCACACGGCCCATCGCGGCTTTTCGGTCGTTTTTCACGTTGCCCATCGCGACTTTTCGGCCTTTTTCCGCGCTACCCATCACGGCTTTTCGGCCTTTTTCCGCGTTGCACATCACGGATTTGTTCCGTGATGCCCATCGTGACTTTTAGCCTGAAACCCGCGATGCCCATCGCGACTTTTAGCCCGAAACCCGCGATGTAATTTTCTGGCAGCGCGACTCAACTTTCAAACGGCCATATCTCCCTCTCCCGAACTCCGTTTGAGACGATTTGTTTTTTCAAATTGGGTGTTTTCAAACAAGGAATCCAAATATCCTATTAGATTTAAGAAATTTTTCATAGAAATTTCTCTAATCTTTTATTTTAGTGTTATTTATCACTTCGGTTCACCCATTTTGGCCCATATTTTCCATCAATCTTCCCTGCACTTTTGAACAGCCTACTGTTTCATTTTGTAGCATTACATATTGATATTTCTTACTATTATTTTGCTTTACTTCATCATTTTTAAAAAATTTCAATCTAGTGAAAGAAAAATTGTCAAGCAATTTCATTTTTGCAAAATTAAAACCAAATTTTTAATTTGCTATATATTTTTACCCAAAGCATTAGAATACCACTTATTTCTCTGATATTTGCTTTACTTTAAATTTTTTGAAAAATACACCCCTTTTTGAAAAGTTTACCATAGCATTTACATTTAAATTGCTGTGATATTTTGCAAATTGAAATCATTATTTTAGTTTGTGATTAAATTGCCCATGCGAGGAAAACTGTTTTGGTATACAACCACACCAGCACACAATCTGTCACACTAAATTCAAGTGAGCCTTAAAAATTACCCTAACTCAACCAATATTCTAACCCCACTTGGGGAACACAAAAAGAATTTTGTAGCTAGGTAGGACTGAGGGGATAAGTATCAAAATAACACCCCTCACTCATTTTTCATGTTGAGACATAGTGATTTGACATTTAGGGTACCAAAATCCCTTATTATTTGTTGACATGGTTTAACACCAATTTATCGGGAAGGCCTCTCCCTTAGGAGGGTTGAAGTATCCAGAATGGTTCCGGAAGCCTGAGTGGAATACCGCTATCCATTCAGTAACCGAAGGATACCTTTCGCAGTTCTCGTTGTACCACCCTTATGGGAGTACAACGGCGATAGAACCAAATTGCAGATTCACCCAACCGAACGTGTCATGAACGGGGTATCTTAGTGGCCAAACTTTTAGGATTGTCTACCCAGTATCCCTCTTGGTAGGGGGATATCTAGCCTTTGATTCTACAATTTATATTGTCTGACTTGGATTTCATCACCTTGTAGAGGATATACCTTGCCGAGTCATTATACTTTTTAGTTAGGTGTTTGCATGCTCCATTACCTCCTTTTGGTCATAGAATCTACCTTTTTCTATTTGTAGGAACTGTTTGGATGTTGGTTTCCTGACCACATTTTTTTATTACTCCACTTACTCTAGCACAGCTGTTAGTAAGTGTTTTTGAGGTTGATTTTTGGCCTGAGTGCCATTTATTTTTTACGCTCCCCTCTTGCATGCACGGTTGCATTAGGGCTTTAGAGCTTTCCACTCACCACCACCTGGTAGTCTTTTGATAAAACTATCACCATTGATTCCCCGAGACGTTCTCAGCGCTTCCGGGGAGATCCCCTACAGTACGGTTCCCTTGACTCCACACGTCATCGGAATAGAGCCCCGTCATCCGATTCTAACGTGCCTCATTTCACATCAGATTCTGAGGCAGAATCCGAAAATCCCACATACACCGCACCCACTAGCCCTGTGGCTGATTTTTCTTCCAACCCTTTCAACACAGGGACTGTTGGTGGAATGTCTTCCACCATCCCAGCTACCACATTGGCCACCACTCCCACAACCAATGTTGGTATGCCCAACCTGGGAACTGCTTCCACTCTAGGCATGCCTAATATAGGAACTACGTCTACTCTAGGGATTCCCAACACAGGACCTACACCTGCTATAGGTATACCTGTGACTGGAATCACTTCCAGTAGACCAAATCCTGGGTCTACTATACCAAATCCAAACCCATATGTAACTCATGCTACACTTGGGAATACAGTTCCCACCCATAACCCTTTGATTGGAGGACATATCCCTTTTGCACACATTCCCCTAGGAGGCAGTGGCCCAATACATAACGCCACTACCAGCACTTATGCCCTCATGACAGCATCACACCCCTCCGCCAGTTTTCCATTTATGGCTAGCCTTAACCTACCAGACTTGGCTAGTCTAACAAATGATCCCATCCGACATGACCCTTCTTGGCCCCCTATGCCCACAAAGCTCCCTTCAGACATCCCAAAATTTGAAGGAAAAGCTAGGGAAGACCCCCAAAACCACATCATGTCGTTTCACCTATGGTGTTCCTTGAACTCCATAGTAGATGATTCTATTCGACTCAAACTTTTACAAAGAACTTTCACTAGCTATGCAACCAAGTGGTATATTGAGCAGCCGCATGGGACACACCCCACTTTTACATCCCTCACCTCAACGTTCCTTCAGTTCTTTCAACTACCTGTACGCTATGATGCAGGAGCGAAAATACTTTTGGCTTGTAGACAGAACATCGCTACACACATCACTGATCATATCCATGAGTGGCGTGAGCGCCATAGCCTCTACAAGATAAAGCTTGACGACCGTATCTTTTTGGATTGGTTCCTCAAATCACTCCTCCCCCTCATAGCCAAAGATGTAGCTTCTGAACAACCCCAGTCGGAAGAAGAAGCCATCTTAAAAGCCCAGCAGTTCGACCTCATATATGCCCAGTCAAGATATCTATACACCATTTTACCTGATGCCCCACGCGGCAATCCATCCCGCCATGACGCGCTGGGGGCATCCCATGCCGTCAACGGTATTATCGGCTAGGTTATGGTGCAAAACAAACCTTTTACCATGATGAGTACAAAAAATGCCCCAAACACTTCTAGGGCTACATCTCATTCTGGAGCTACAAATTCGTATGCTCCAATAATACAAACCCACCACACTCATGGACCCTCATGTCCACCACAGTGTTATGGGAGAGCACCATCAGCTTATGCACCATCTCCATATTATAACCAGCAGGCCCATCAGACTCTGGTTCAACCACAAGCCCAAGTGGCTTATTATCCTCAACAGGCAGCACCTCTTGCTCCAACACTTCTAGTAGCTCAAGGTTACCCACAACCGCAACAAGAAACAGGTCCACCTCATAACCCTCTTGCTTACTACCCACCGCAACCTACTCCAGAGCCTCCACGACCTCAAAACCCACCTACTTCCCAAGGGCATGTGTACGCACAGCAAAACCAACCTCAAAACCAGAACAACTAGTGTAACCAAGGAGGTCAACAAAACCGCGGAAGAGGACGTAACCGCGGAAACAACCAGCAACACAACCAAGGTGGACCACCACCTAATCCCCCAAATAATAATAACGTTGCTCCCCCCAACCAAAACCCTAACCGTCCACCAAAACAAGCCAAAAATAATAACTTGAGAACAAACCATCCATGTTCAATATGTGGAGTCTACGGCCATTACACACATAATTGTCCCCATTTAGATCGAGCGCGTCAACTCTGGACCGACGACGCCCAACGACAAGGACATGCTACTCAGCCAGCACCTCCTCCTCAGCCACAACCCATGATATTGCAAAATCCCCTACCAAACCAAAGCGTGGTAAACACTCATCCAAATAATCCCCCTCAAGGATCCGCTGCAACACAACAACAAATCACCTATGCGGCAGCCGATTACTAGCATACAGAGTCCAATACTCACCATTTTCTAATGATGGCATCTAATGATGTCAATCTTCAAACCCGTCGAAATCAATACGGATCTGCCCCTGAGACCACACCTATCGACCCATCTTCGAGTACTCTCCCCACCGATCAACCACTTTGCATACCTAATATGCCCATGGACGGGGGTCCAAAAGAACCTCATTTCCCTTTAAGAAGAATTAACAATAACCCTAATGCTCATGCAACATCCAACTATAACATTGTAGAGGATTTAGCTCAGTCCCCCACCGATATGTCCACTCTAGAAATCCTAAAAAATTGTCCTGCACAGAGAAAATTGTTTTTATCTGCCATTGGTGCCATAGACCCTAACGACTCCAACATGATGGCTTTCGACTTAGACCAAGCCGAACTTCATCTGCCTTCATCTCTATCTTTTCAAGTTTCTGTATCCATTCGCAACGTCATCGTTCATCGGTGCATAATTGATGAAGGTGCCTCCACCTGCGTTATGTCGAATTTTGTATGGCAGAAACTTGGATCCCCAATGCTACAACCATCAACTACCGCACTGCGAGCTAAAGATGGCCGTGCAACTCAACCTCAAGGTTTGTTAGTGAACGTACCCATATAGCTTGGGGGAAAATTGGTTCTCATAGATATAGAGGTCATCAACGCCCAACTTGATTACAATCTCCTTCTAGAACGAAGCTACATGTATAAAATGAAAGCTGTCGCTTCTTCCATTTTTTGCCTCATGATGTTCCCCCATAAAGGACGTGTAGTCAAAATCGACCAGATTACATACTACGATCCCAATGCCCCCGCAGCGCCTGAAAATGTTCTTCCCATGATCGAACAACCTGTTCAGAATGCCACTACATCGTTCGTCTCCTCAGTCAGACCCGGGATATATTCGGATAATCCCATGACCACCACTTTCCCTTCTATCCCATCCCCTCTCCGGGTAACTGAAGTATCCGATTTGTGCACCCTATCGCACAATGAACAACAACATCCTCAACAACCTCAACCACCGCCACAAGCACCCATCGTGCCTAGTCATATCGGAACAACATCGATTCACACTATCCCATTCTTGTTACCATTTTCAGGAGTTGTCAGCACACCAGTAATGGCTACACTTAACCTTCCAGGTTTAACGTTAGGATTACCTGTCTGGTACTTGCCTACCCCAACCCCCACTGACTCCAACCATTGTTTTACAACCGATGCAACCCATCAATACTTCTAACCGTCCACCCCCTGGTGTAGCAAACATCTAGAACCGGCCACCTCCAACTGGGACCACTGCATCAACATCTAGTAATACTCCCCCTCAACTCTACTATAATGGGGGCAGAGGACCGCAAACCTACACCATTGGACCCACCACCCGCACCCCACCAACAACTCCAAAGTTGGAAAAGAATCCCCCAACAATCCGTGTTCCCCCTAAGTGCTCTTTGTGCGACAATATCAGCCATGCTACCCATCAATGTCCACAATTACTGGCACTTCAAGAGCATATTCAAATGTTGGATGATGACACTAACATTCCAGTTGTCAAATCGAGCTTCCCCCTCAACCTCGTGATAAATATTTGCATACTAACCACCTTTGTGCGATATGCGGAATCTACGGCCATTATTCACATCACTACCCCGATCTCCCAGATTATAGAGCAGCACTATACGAATTGAATAATGCCGACCTAGAGATATCCCCTCCTCTCATTGAGGAAATTCATCCCCCACCATATTCCTCCTCAAAAGCTATTAACACCATTTACATGGTTTCCAATGGAGACCCCTCTGTCCGGTCGACCCCTTCCATTGATCCCTCCAACCCACATATTCAACCTTTCCAAATCAAAGAAGAAACCACATGTCCACAGCATGGGGGCAAGCCCGATACCTTTCCTACTCATCATCATCGGCATTCTCGTCAGCAATACTGGGGGCATCCACCCCACAAGGGGAATCCCCCATCATCATATCATCACTTTAGTATGCCACCACGGCCCACAGCCTCATGGTATACCCCCCCGCCAGTAGTTGCTCAATGCCCTATTGATCCCTCTTTGAGACAACATCTGCACCACATTGACACCTCTGAGTTAGGGGGCATAATAGATTACCCCGACCCTGGGATAGGGGGCATGATCAATCATTTTGAACCTTCCCCATCACATCTATCTCAGTATTTCAATGACCCCATTGTCCAAACCAACACATATGTGATCCACAATCATAAACCCCATGCACATAGCATGGGGGAAGGTCATTAACCCTGCTCACTTTTTCACATGCGTGATCTCAACCATTTTTTAGCTCACATATCACTTGTATATTTGATTTGATTTGATACACCTAGTATTCTTCCCCCGCGGGTCATCATTTCTCCCCACCACTGCATCCTTGGCTTGGTAGGCTCACCTTTATTTGTAACCATTTTTTAACCTAGTTATTTCCTTTGACCATTCCGGAGTCCTTATGACCTCCGTTTTTCACACCATCTGCACCGCCAAATTCATATTTTTGTGCCCGTGATGATGCTTGAGATCATTTCTTGCTCTCACCAAAAACTTTCAGGCATTTTTCCATGCCCCACGCCACCTCGATTTGCGTGCCACATTGGCTGTTGTCAGTTTATTGGCAATTTTTATACCATCGGATTCAGTTTTCTGAACCTGTGATGATGCTTGAGATCATTTCTCGCTCTCACCACCAGATTTTTTTGGCATTTTTTCACACACCCCTCGTCGCCTCAGTTTGTGTGCCACATATGCCGTTGTCCGTTTTTGACATTCTTTATATCACCGGATTCAGTTTTCCGCGCTCGTGCTGATGCTTGAGATCATTTCTCGCTCTCACCCCCAGAATTTTTGGGCACTTTTTCACATGCCCGTCGTCCCCTCGATTTGCATGCCACATCGGCACCTGTCAGATTTTACAAATTTTCGCATCACAACTTATACATGAGCCCTCCACTCCATCCATACTGCAATTATGGCATTTTTTTGCTACCATCCATCAACCTGCAAGGATGCCCCATTAGTGTTCCCCCCGTTCACCGTGCCTGATCCCCATACTCACCATTTGATTGAACACTTCCTCCTTACCTCCCCATTACTTTTGTTCGATATAATTTTATCCCTTTTTCGGGCCGAGCAATTCCTATACGAAAAAGGCACTTAGGGAGTTTCTGTTAATCTCTTTTCTGACTCCTAAAACAATGAAAAGATCGCAGAGCAATCTTGCTTCCTTTCATGCTCGCTAAAAGTATCTGAAAGGGCATCTACCTAGTATAAGTTTACCCATTTTCCGGACCTTGTAGACTAATTACGAAAAAGGAATACTCTAGTCATATCGGCTAGAAGAGTTCTCCATTTGCATCATTTTATGCTTTTATGGGCCTTGGAGACTAACACACGAAAAAGAACACCAATGGAGTCTACTTAACGCTTTCAGACTCTCTAAAATTGAAAGCACTCACGAGCATGAACAGTCATGGGCTCACATAAATCCACAGGATAGTACCATTTCAAATCACACTTTTATCCCTTCTTGGAGCTCATTAAAACTACGAAAAAGGACCCAACGGTGCTTTTCGGTGCCACGACAGATCATGTATTCTCATAAGGCAGCTTCCCCAGCATGGTCGCCTTTGTTCAAAGCATTCTGCAGTATGTCACCCTGAGAGTCTCCCAAAAGCATCCATCAACTTTCCCCCCCAGAGTCACTCCAGTATACAATACATACCCCTAAGCTATGATCCCCACACCTAAGAGTCAGTTTCTTATGTTGCAAGGTCAACCATGTCATCATGCTCTGAACAAAGGAAGTTTGAGTCCACCCATTATATGACCCCAGTTATTCCCCATCCCCACAGTATGTCAATACTACCATCAGTACTACCACACTTTAGTTGTACACCTCGTGCTCCTATCAAGATAACATCATTGCCTTGATAGTTGTTGGTCTCCCTCTGTCGACGCCAACCAAACTTATTCCAAAGGATAGACCCAGAGGTCCCTGTACCTTGGACTCATCACCATTAGTGATGAGTACCTACGGATCATTTCGAAAGGAGTCCGCAGTGCCTCTCCAAATGATTGTTTCTCACATGCTTGACTTCAACACCTTGATCGCATCGTTGCGACTCGTACAGGGTTCGGTCCTTTCAATTATTTGTTGAAGACCCTGGATATCACCTGACTCTACCACATTTGAGAGTCTAATTGAGGAAACAACTAGTTACATTTTCCTATGGATATCCGGGTTGCGCTTGGCGATAGTATTTAGATGTACCCCAGTTTTATACTCCCTTCAGTATCCAGTTACAAATACTCATCAGAAGTTGACCCAAAATCATTGAGTCCCTACAGACGTTGGACACCTTCAGATTCAGCAGTTCATCAACCCTTCTGATACCTTATTCAGAATGATTATTACTTTTTCCAGTGTATCAGTTATTGAGATCAGCCATGGCATGATAATGAGTACATCCCAGCATGGTGTCCCCTTTGGACCATTATGATGTACCAACAGTTTTTATGTATTATTCAGGTCCCCCTTCTTGGGCCTAATTTTTATGTATATGTCTTGATACGAGCATGGGTATGCCCACCTCGTCCATAATCAAAGATTATTCCTCATTCATTTTGAGGCCATGTATTTTTTCAGTTTTTGCAGCCTCCAAGGGGCCATTGTTCCAGTCTCCAATCGATCTCTTCTCTTCTCCAAACCCTAGGAAAAAGACAAAAGAACTATGATGTCTATCGGCCATATGCTGAGCTCCTGCCCTCACACATCAGGGGGCAATCTGTTAACACCAAAAAAGTGCTCACTAGCTCATTCCCTTATTCACATGACCCATTTGTCCACTTTTTCCACCATTTGAGCCTCTAAAACCATTAAAAGGTCACCAAAAAGACCACAATACACCTTTTTTCCCCTCAAAATATGTATTTTTCCTCAAAAACCCTAAAAAAGGGTCCAAAATTCCCAAAAAATATTAAAAGGGAATAAAAATATAAAAAATATTCAAAAAAAGAAAAAGAGGGAAAAAGAGACCTAAACCATGTTGGTTAATACCATTGGTTTCCTAAAAACCATAATGGTATTCCCCATCACCAAAAACTATAAAAAGGTGATAGGGGATCCTCACTTTCCATCCACATTTCATCCTTTCTTATGCTGCCAAATTCCCTTTGAGAGCCATTGCCTCCCATTTCGAGTTTGAAGATCCCCATTGAAGCTTTGGAGAAGAAGAGACCATTGGATATTGGAGCTTCTCAACCTTCAAGTTGCTCAACACCCGTCATCCTCACCATTTGAGGTAATACAAAATCAAATATTTTTCAAGTTATTGTTTTTTCCATAGATCTTATTGCTTATGTTTTGAAATCTAGTTTTTTATTTATTTGCACATGCTTATGTTAGATCAGATTATATTAGTTTATTCGTAGTTATTTTTGTTTTATATTGAAACTACTATTACAAGTTAATAGGTGCATCCTTGCACATGCTTGGTTGAAAAACCAAGCAACAGGAGGGATAAAATCCTTGGTTTTGATAGCGTCCTTCTTAGTCATCTCACTATGTTTGAATGTGTTATGAGGAAAGAAGTAGGAGTGATGATTTAGATCATCCCATGGGTAGTCTTTAATTCCAATATGTCCTCATGTGATTGAAATAAGAGGTCAAGGATGTCATTTGGAATAGTACTGGGTACAAAGGATGTAGGATTTGGAGTATGGGTTCTTCAAAAGGAAATGTTGTGTGTGTGTGATGTTTCTATCAAGCTATGCAAGCCCATATATTCAAAGATCACATATGTTGTATGGGTCTCAATCCATGAGGAGGCCAATGGGGTATGTACTTATGATGTACCAATGAAAAATCCTAGTGATGAAAATGAGTGGTCATTTTCCATAGAGGTGACAAATGATGGAATGCAGAACATGTCAATATGTATATTCATATCACACGATGAGGGAAATATCCCCTTCTGATTTGGGACTCGAAGGGTTTTTCGGGGGGGAGATATGATGCACGGTTTCCTTAACTTCAAGGTGCACCACTCATTCTTTACACAAAATGGGGTATTGGAATGAGAAGTGTGTCAACAACCCACAATGTCAACATGGGCTAGTGGGTTATGATGTGATCAACATGTGAGAAAGATCTTGGGTGGTTTTCATGTCCCCAATTAAATGATTTTCAGATAAATAATTAAGTTGGGCTACCCAATTCCTAAGGGTTATGTGGAAGAATTAAAATATTGACATTTAACCCCAAGGTCTATAGTTTCTCATGAAAATTCAATATTCTAAATTGATGGTAGGAAAATAGGCCAATAAATTATGGAATAAGTGTTAAATGCTCCAAAATGAAGTGGCATTAGGTTCTAGTTGGACTTGGGGGCACATAAGTGGACATGTGGGGTCCACATGAGAGAATATTCCTCCTTTAAACATGGATCCATCCCCAAATTCGAGTTGGAGGGAAGAGGTAACATTCATGAAGGAAGAGGAAAATTCATAGGGCTAAAAATAGGAAATGACATATTCTATGACAACTATGACAAGCATTATGACACTTATGACAGATTCTATGACACCTACGACACTTATGACAGATTCTATGACATCTATGACAATTTAAGAGATAAAAATAGAGCAATAGGGCGCATGAGAGGATTTACACATCTCCAATGCATCCAAAATATTCCCCAAGTCGAATTCATGGAGGAGTTGGAGACAAAAGATGAGCCAAGTGTCATGTGGGGCCAATGAAGGGTCATAACCCCCACTAATTTGAATTTCATGAGTAATTAGGAGATCATTTAAGTTATAAGGAGGTAAATGAGTCAACTAAAGTTATTAAAAGGAGGTCGAGTCGAAATGTAGTAGCTTTTGGTCATTTGTTATTTGCATCTTTGCAATTTTGGAGAGGTTGAAGCTTGTCCTTGCACGGTGGATGTTCATCCTCCCCGCTTCAGGGCCAATTTCGAGGGTGCAGGATTCCCATCCAAGTTGGTTTATGGAGAGTCCATTCATACCTCTCAACATAGATTCATGGATATTTTTTTATGCAGGTTCAATCCCCGTCTGATTTTGAGTTCATATTCTCTCATTCTTCTTTATTCTCATTCTACTATCTTTCTCTCAATGTTCATGTAAAGTGAGATAGCACACTCTTTGTTGCATATAGAAAATGGAAGGTTTTTGTTTCGACCTTATGAACTTGTTAATGGATGCATAACTCTATAATGGATATATCATGAGAGACACAGCTCGAAATACTAAGTACTTCGTGTACTATTTCTCCAAGTAACAATGATATTCGAGCTAGTTTCCTCTTTCTCTCAATGTCATGTAAAAGTGTGATGGCACACTTCTTGTTGCATCTAGATAATGGATTATTTATATTTAGAAATTATGGACATGTTAGTTTCTACATAACTCTGTAATATACATTTCATGAGAGCCACATCTCGAAATACCAAGTACTTCATGTGACATTTCCAATTAAAACTGAGATTCGAGCCATTTCCCTCATAGTATTTTCATGGTGATTTTGGGATGATATTGCACCTGTTTTATATCATAAATCTCTGATATTTTGTCTATGTTATGAGCTGAATATGGATTTAAATTTATGTCACAAATAATTTATGCATACCCTAAATTCTTACTATAGTTTGTGACATAAATTCAAGGTCCCTTGTTTACCATCTTCACCCAAATTATATACTCTAGAAGTTGTTGTCCTTTGAGATACCTATTCGACCCAAAAACTTGATATGATTATGCAAACATGTTTTCCTTTATGTCCTTTAACATATTCAAGTCTCATATTAAAAATTTGGGAGGTTCGTACAACATTTGGGAAGCCAAAAGAGTCATCACCCTTGGGGGTTTTAACATCAATTTTCCTAGTATTTTTTCCTTTCATTCTCCAGTTGTAAATGCAAGTTGATGAAGTATTTTAAAAGTGTCCAAGAAAACAATAGCTTCATTAGTGTGTAATAAGACAACTCAATCCATTCCATACATAATTTGAAACCATTTGGGATCATTTGGGTAAGTTTGGGGTTTCACTAGTCAAAGGTTCAAAAATTGGCCAAATTGGGTAAAATTTCAAATTAGGGATATTACAGTGGTATCAGAGCATGCTCCTTGCACCTGTGCATTAATATAATCCATTGAAGAATAATTTCCAGCCATGTTTTACTATTATGATGACTCCTATGAGTACAATTCTTATGAGCAATATGAAGAAGAATGTGAATGGTATGAGGAAGAGGTGCCATCATGCAACACTTCGTACAATTTCATAAGGAATGAAGGTTATTCATATGAATATATGTCTGATGAATATGAATGTATTGAACCACCAAAGGATAATCCTATGAATGAATTATAAATATTGAAAGCAACATGTAAAACCTTGCCTCAACGATATCAAGCATATATTGCTTTGAAGGGAGATATACAAAATTCCATTCCTTTTGAAGACTTTGTCGATTGGGTGTCTATATATAGGCCCAAGAATGAAGATGTGTATTTAGTGAAGAAAGGCCCGTTCCCTTCTTGTAAAATACCTTGGAGAGAAAATCATATATGTTTGAGTGAAAAGGAAGAGACCCGTGATCCACCTAGTTCTGAAATATGTAAAGCAAAACAAGCATTACATGAAGAGGGTCGAAAGTCACTCCGAAGTGACTCTGAAAAAGATGAATAAACATCACATGATCATGAAGAAGATTCCATTGAAAATACAAAATATAATTCTGAGACACACTCTACTTTGGACCTGAATCAAGGAGCATCTATTGATGGATGCTTGTACTGTGAAGGAGTACCTACTGATGGGTGCTCACACCTCTATGTTGGTGACATAGAGATAACTTTTGAAAGTGTTCCTGCAAGAAAAAGTTCCATTAAGCATGAAAATGAAGGCCTTGTCGCAGTTGAAGAAGAACCAATATCAACTTCCCCATCACCACATGAGCTTAATGAAGTTGGTCCAAGCATAAAGGAAAAAGAAGAGGAGGTCCCTCTACAAGAGCCTCTTTTTCTTGAAGGGTCATTAAACATGAATGAAAAGAATATCCAAGAGACCCTTGGAATACTCCATGACACTCAAGCATTGGTGTCAAATTCTTGTTGGAGAGTTTCTTCATTGAAGGATCCATCCTTCCTTGAAGACATGGAGAATATTCAAAGAGCAATGTGCAACATCAAAGATAATTTCATGTCTTTTCTTTTTTATAGAAACAATTTGGTTGATATTAATGGATGGTTACATGGAGAATAATTGAAGAATAATGAGGATATTCATAAGCTCAAAATGAAAAATGAGCAACTTCTTGATAGGTTAAAAGATATTTCTTCTTCCTCCTATGTTTTAGATTGTCAAATGGTAGATTTCCTAGAGGATTCTCATGACATGATGGATCATGAGAAACATGGAAACTTGCATGTGATTGATGTGTTTTAAGATGAGCTTGATGAGAGCCAAGCACTTGTTGTGGTGGAAGAGGAACTTGAGTTTCCTCTTGGAAATGGTTACACACTTTTTGAAGAAGTGTATGATTCCGCTACCTTGAAACCAACCTTTGAGGAAAGTTTTGCACTTTTGAGGGAGGTGCATGATCCTACCCTTATGGAACCTTCACATGATGACACTTTTTCATTTTCTGATCATTTGGGTGAGTTGGTTCATTCTCCTACATCCTACACTTCCATATTTTGCAGCATTCATCCTAATGAAGTATGGGTGAAAATTTTATTTTTGATGGTGCCACATGAGGAGTATGAAACTCCTATATCTCCTTTAGATGATGACATGATTAGAGCAATTTATTATCTAAATTTGCAGAAGAATCCTTTTTTTACCTTATGATGATACATATCTATATGGATGCACCTATGATGTTCACTTGAGTCACTTGAAGACTCATGATTTTCCTTGATCCTTGCTTAGTTCAATTGATGTTGGAGGAACTCCATCCAATACTTGGGTGAAGAGATATATGATTGGAGAAATATATTATTGGCGGCAACATCCTTTGTTATTTCTTTATGATACACATATTCATGGATGCACAAATGGTACTTGTGTGAGCCCCTTGAAGGATCATTGTTTTCTTTGCTCCCTACTTGGTTCATATTTTAGTGGAGGTTCTTCATTCACTTCTTGGATGAAAGAACACATGGATGATTATTTTGTTGCATCTTACATTCTTTTGGAGCAGCATGGACATATTTTCTTGTGGAATGATTCCTACCCTTTTGGTGATGAGACATGGGACTTTGACCCTTGTCCTTTGAGCTTCAATGGTCTCACTCTTGATTCTTGTGTGCATTTGGCACATGAGGACTATATGGTTGATTGGGGGAGACTTGTTTTCATTCAGCCTTACTTTGAGGATATGTATTTCATGATGGAGAGTATCTCTTGGTCTCGGCCCAACCTTGAAGAAGTTCATATTTTGATGCAGGGCCCCTTAAAGTTTCAATTGTGCACTGGAAATGTTGAACTTCCAATGTGGTGGTATGATCTTTACATCCTTCCTTGCATTTTTCATAGTGATGAATTTTTATTGTTGTTACTGATGTTTGGAAATATGCAGATGAGACAATGGGTTCTTGGCATTCTTTGGAATGTTAGTTTTACACATGTGACACTGCCACTCAAATATTTGCAACTAAGGCAGTGGGATGTGGGCAATCTTTTGCCTGAAATTTTTTGTGGTAGAGCATGCATATCTTTTGGAATGCAACACAAGCAATGGGATCCCGACATTGCTTGTTTTCAGTTCATTTGGAACAGTACCTTAGTTGTTGGATTGATGGAGAAAGCTAACCTAAATTTCATTGAGTTCATTTATACAGAGTATTGTTTTAGTTTCTTTAGTTGGACTCAGTTTCCATATGCTTGGTGTGTATGGATTTTAGTTGCAGATATTTATCACCATGCATACTACAGGATCATTTGGGACCCTAGGATCACTTTTGGTCTCATTGGTTTCAAATTTGGGGTATAGAAAGAAGTTGGAAGTTCAAGTCACCACCTACAAAAGTGATTGTATTAGAGTGGAGCAGCGGAATCATGGCCTTTCCTCTCATAAATTTTCTTGGAAACATGAAATTTTGAAAATTTTGGCAAATCCGTGGCAACTTCAAGAGGTTGTTCAGTGCAAGTATGAAGGTTCAAATGATTTTTGAAACAAGTTGGAAGCAAAGTTTGGAAGGAAAGCAGGTTCTTCAACATCCATGTTTGACATTGCTTGAGGACAAGCAATCTTGGGTGGGGAGGACTGTCATGTCCCCAATTAAATGATTTTCAGATAAATAATTAAGTTGGGCTACCCAATTCCTAAGGGTTATGTGGAAGAATTAAAATATTGACATTTAACCCCAAGGTCTATAGTTTCTCATGAAAATTCAATATTCTAAATTGATTGTGGGAAAATAGGCCAATAAATTATGGAATAAGTGTTAAATGCTCCAAAATCAAGTGGCATTAGGTCCTAGTTGGACTTGGGGGTGTATAAGTGGACATGTGGGGTCCACATGAGAGAATATTCCTCCTTTGAACATGTAGCCATCCCCAAATTCGAGTTGGAGGGAAGAGGAAACATTCATAGGAAGAGGAATATTCATAAGGCTAAAAAGAGGCAATGACAGATTCTATGACAACTATGACAAGCATTATGAGACTTATGACAGAATCTATGACACTTATGACAGATTCTATGACATCTATGACAATGTAAGAGATAAAAATATACCAATAGGGTGCATGAGAGGAGTTACACATATCCAAATCATCTAAAATATTCTCCAAGTCGAATTCATGGAGGTGTTGGAGACAAAAGATGAGCCAAGTGTCATGTGGGGCCAATGAAGGGTCATGACCCCCACTAATTCAAATTTCATGAGTAATTAGGAGATAATTTGAGTTGTAAGGAGGTAAATGAGTCAAATAAAGCTATTAAAAGGAGGCCAAGTCAAAATGGAGTAGCGTTTGGTCATTTTGTATTTGCATCTTTGCAATTTTGGAGAGCTTGAAGCTTGTCCTTGCACGGTGGATGTTCATCCTCCCCGCCTCAGAACCAATTTCGAGGGTGCAAGATTCCCATCCAAGTTAGTTGATGGAAAGGACATTCAGACCTCTCAACATATATTCGTGGATTTTTTTTATGTAGGTTCAACCCCCATCTTATTTTGAGTTCATATTCTCTCATTCTTCTCTATTCTCAGTCTACTATCTTTCTCTCAATGTTCATGTAAAGTGAGATAGAGCACTCTTTGTTGCATATAGATAATGGAAGGATGTTGTTTAGACTTTATGAACTTGTTAATGGATGCATAAATTTGTAATGGATATATCATGAGAGCCACAGCTCGAAATACTAAGCACTTCATGTACTATTTCTTCAACATTGATATTCGAGCTAGTTTCATCTTTCTCTCAATGTCATGTAAAAGTGTGATGGTGCACTTCTTGTTGCATATAGATAATGGAGGATTTCTAATTATACCTTATGGAAATGTTAGTTGTTGCATAACTCTGTAATATACATGTAAAGAGAGCCACATCTCGAAATACCAAGTACTTCATGTGACATTTCCAATTAAAACTGAGATTCGATCCATTTCCCTCATAGTATTTTCATGGTGATTTTGGGAAGATATTGCACATGTTTTATATCAGATCTTTCTGATATTTTTTTCTATGTTATGATATTCATGTGGATTTAAATTTATGTCCCAAATAATTTATTCATACCCCTAAATTATCAGTATAGTTTGTGACATAAATTCAAGGTCCCTTGTTTACCATCTTCACCCAAATTATATACTCTAGAAGTTGTTGTCCTTTGGGATACCTATTCGACCCTAAAACCTAATATGATGCTGCACACATGTTTTCCTTGATGTCCTTTAACATATTCAAGTCTCATATTAAAAATTTGGGAGGTTCGTACAAAATTTGGGAAGCCAAAAGAGTCATCTACCCTTGGGGGTTTTAACATCGATTTTCCTAGTATTTTTTCCTTTCATTCTCCAGTTGTAAATGCAAGTTGTTGAAGTCTTTTAAAAGTGTCCAAGAATATAATAGACTCATTAGTGTGTCCTAATACACCTCAATCCATTCCATACATAATTCAAAACCATTTTGGATCATTTGGGTAAGTTTGGGGTTTCATTATTCCAATGTTCGAAAATTGGGTAAAATTTCAAATTAGGGATATTACAGTGGTTCATATAGGATGAACCATGCTAATGTCCAAGGGAAATATATGACCACTGTATGTACATAATGAAAATAAATTAGGGGGATGTGTCTCCTCATACATTGAAATGAATTTGATGGTGATAGCCTCAGGTTTTGGGGGGGTTGTATGTGATTTGGTAATTAGGGAAAGATGAATAGTAGTAAGGGTAGTCCATAATTTGGGAAGATTCTAACAATAATGAGTGTAATGGATAAACTAAGAACATGGAGAAAACACATGATTAATGTGTAATGATGTTCTTTGGTTTGATAGGCTCTGCATATGGAGTAAAGAGCATTCCCCCTACTGATAAGTTTTGTATAGGGGCAGTGCTTGTGGGTTTGAATAGAAGATTATTAAGCTCGAGAAACACTAGGCATAGGTTAGTATAGTGACGTACTGTACCACATAAAGAACATGGAGAGGGAACTCGCGCAGGGGATTACTAGGGGAGGATATAAGTTTCATCAATTGGGGATTGATTCCCCCATCTATGGAACTATTTAATACGAACAGTACTGTTATGTTTGAAGCTACCATCCTTGGGATATATAATGATGAGGCATTAACTAGAGTGATTTGTTTAAAATTAATATGAGCGTATGGTTTCGTGGTTACTTTTGGGTATGAGGGTTTTAAGTACTATATGGGAATATTTAGGGTTAGGTAGGGAAAAGTGAGGGTATCCATTATTGGCATTCCCTATATTCTCAAGAGAGGAAGGAAAGTTAATTCTATGGTACACACGAGACCATCAATCATATGATATGGAGAAAATTATGGAGAAAATATGATTGTAATTGATATGGAGAAAATTATGGTACACGTGAGACCATCAATTGAGTATGAATGGTGGAGGTATAATATACCCCCCCAATAAGGAAGGATCTTTGTAGACTCCAAGTCCTATATCCCTTAGAGATGGGGAATGCTTAGTATGAATCATTGGCAAGATATTAATGTCTGGGTTGGCCATGGGGCATGGCTCATACTATGTAAGTTGGTAAAGGGTGACCACTTTCCCATTATGGGGGAACATCATGGTGTGGAAGACTAAGGAAACCAGCTTCATGTCATACATGTAACTATGACCAAGGGGGATGTTGTATTCAAGTTGAGCATCGATGACTTCAACATCGAGTAGAACCATATTTCCCCCAACCTTGATAAGGTCATTCTATTAAATTCCATATTGGTCTGAAGGATGACCATCATAGGCACGAAGGGTGATAGTAGAAGGGATGATATTGGAGGATCCAAGTCATTTCCAAACAATGGTGTACATGAAACAAGTGGAATAACCTTCATTAATGATGCACTAATGAATGATGATGTTCTTAATTGTGATGGGAATTTGGAAAGCATAAAATATGATAACTGTGTTTCACCGTTGTCGAGGTCAAAGGTCATAAGGCATGAATATGATGGATCGATGGCACCTAATGCTGACAATATTGCCTTATTTTTGGAAGCGAATGACTAAAGAACCTCAAGTGTATACATAGTGGAAGGGACAAGGCCAAATTACCTACAATTTATGCATATCCCTCACAGGAGGATTGTGAGCAATACATCATAGAGGTGCTTTTGGTATATGGAGGATAGAGTCACTACCAAGATGTGGAATTTGAAGAGACCCACTAGTGGAAGTTGAGGCATCCTCGTGCCATGTGGGTGGGTTTCCTACTTGCCATATTATTGATTTCATGTTTGAAGATGAATATGTGTAGGATCCATGTAGATGTTTTGGTAAGAGTTGTCTCCTATTGGGGGGGTTAGATGGTGGTTGAGCCTCTTGTTGATGAGAAACAGTCCCCTAATTAGAAAAGGGGTAATGTAACACATCCTGCTAAGATGGGGTGGAATTGTTACCATGGGGAGGTTTCTCTCCATCTTGTTTCTTGGCCTCTAACATCAATTAACATTCAGGAATCAACAAAAAACGTTGAGTGTAATGGTTGTTCTCACTTCACATGTTGCAAGAAAAGTTAGTATGAACATTATTGTTCTTTCCTTGCTTAGGTGGGTCATTGGTATCAGTATTTTGGTTCTAGTTTTCAACATTACAATTTTTTTGGTTAATGGGTTTTCCCCCTTTCACTAGATCCTATTTTTGTTGTTTGTTATTCCCTTTATTCTTCACCCAATTTTGTGGATCAAGGGGGTTGTGGAATTCATTTGTTCAAACTATTGAACTTGTTGAGTGGGAGAAGGTTGAACAAAATTGAACCTTGCATTTGTTGTAGAATGAGAACTAGGAATGATAGGAAATGAGAAGTACGATTTGAGAGGGGCATGGCCCCATAAACATTAAGTGTTCCATACAAATTTGAGGTAGGGGTTGGGGGAACCATAGAAGTAGGATGCATATTGACTGGTTGTGTACTCATATTGGTTAATAGAGGACTATATGGTCCATATGTCATTTGACCAAAAGGTGTGTTGGATCCAATTTGAGGAATGTTTATGGTCGTTGGTGGAGGAGGACCACCATGCAATGGGTTTGGTGGAAATGACCCATATGGGGATGGGGTGTTCCCTTAATAGGAATTCGACCCTATAATCCTATCGACAACTTGTGAGGTGTCGGGGGTGGTTTTCTTTAGAGACTGATGATGAGGGGCATTGGGGATGATTGCATACATATACCCTAACTGGGCATAGGTCAAATAAAAGTGTTTTTATTTGAGGATAGCCTCATATTCAGTTCGTGGCATGGTGTTTGTGACATCCTTGGAAATCATGGGAAGGAGATATTTGAGGAACCAATTCAAAAAAAATCAGGTCGAATGTTGATTTTACACAACATGTGTTGTCGACACCATTCATGGATGTGGTCAGTGATATGCATGGATGCATTTTTCCTAAATTTGGGAAAAATATATAGTCCAAGGTTGTGAGAACTAGGATATGAAAGCAAGTGAGGAAAACAGTGATGATGGATTCAAAGGTTGCATGTGTTCTCGTAGGAATCAACATACCATTTTGTGGTTTTCCAGTAAGGGTCCTCTAAAATAATTGAATATGAACAATATCTTCAACTATACTATTGGATGATCACCATAACTATATATGGTTTGCAAGATCATCTCCTTATTTTCCTTCAAACTTTGGTATGTCCAATGGTAAATTTATCAACATGTTAGGCAATGTTGGTTCATTCTAGATAGTATCATTTATAATTTTAAATAAACCAGGGAGATTTAAATTGGCCATGACTGGTGTTGGAATAGGCCTCGCCATTTTGTGGGGAGGGGATGTACGTCCTCTTGATGAAAGAGGGCTCTAAATGGGAATGTAAGGGGAGGTATTGAGAAAAGCATATCCAAGCACAATAGACACTAGTACAAAATGAGAGATAAATGACCAAAAAAACTACCAAAATCCACATATAAATGAACACTTTTGATTTGGTGACAACTAGTGGCAAATTAGCGGTCATTGATCACGCGACCAAAAAAGTGGTCATATTTAACTTGGTCATTTATAGCTTATCTTGTGGTCATATATTTGGTTGTGTATTTCGTCATTAATTTGGTCGTATATTTGGTCATTAATTGTCATAATTAATGACCAAATATATGACCACAAGATAAGCTATATACGACCAAACTAAATATGGCCACATTTTTGGCCGCATGATCAATGACCATTAATTTGCCACCAGTGGTCGTTTATATGCGGATTTTGGTTTTATTTTGGGTCATTTATCTCTATTTTTGTAGTGGTCATTTATCCCTTTTTAGTGGTTTCAAAATATATATAGGGCGCGGAGGAATCAAACCACTAGCCTTCTTCCTATAAGACAGGTGCTCTTCCATTGAGCTAGCACCCTTAAATAGAATATATTATATAATTTTACATCGGTGATCTAATACACAAGCATGGTCTCATTCAACAGGTTATATGGTCACAACAAGACCAACTCACAATAAAACAAGTCATATTGTATATGTTAATATAAGGTTTTCTTTTTCTTTTTTTTAACAAAGAAAAAATAGACTACAAATCACTCTATCACACATGATCTAGAGGTGTATTCAGGGAAATAATCCTACTTGACCCTCCATGGAAGCTAAATTCTAGGTGTTAGCACAAATATTTTCCAAAAGATAAAATGGGGGTAGGAAGTGAAAATTTGTGGCTAACGAAGCCTAGGGATTTGTAAAGGGGAAGCGCCCGATCCTTTAAGGGGATTATGCCATGTGACCGCTGGTTGGAGCTAAGCGGGGCAACCAAAACCTACCAAAAGGGCTTGGAAAAGCCTTGAAGCAGGAAATCAACAGTGGAGATCAAAGCGGGAGCGAGATCGACGACGGAGATGAGCTGCCAGCACCGAAATAGCGTGGGGGTTAACAAGCAGGGCCCTGGTGGAAGGGTTAAATGATGGGAAATTCCCAAGAGGGTCGATCGTTGATCGCCAGATCGACGGTCCTGCAGGCCTTCCGCAATACCAAGCAGCACAAAAGAGGGGCAGACGAGAGAGGTTTTGGAATTGGAAACTGCCCGCCATGCGTCGCCTTCCATTAGTTCAGCAAGGCAGCAAAGCAGTGTGGGAAGACTACTTGGGAGCCCGCAAAACCATCTTTGGAGGCCCCCCCCCCAACTCAGGGTAGTGGAGATCTATGGCCAGGATGGAAGAGGGGCCGCAGATCCTATAGTTGGGGGATGAGTTAAAGGCAATGTAGCAAGGAAGGGATCCAGCGGCGAGGGAGCCCAGTAAAAGAAATTGGCGTCTATGAAGGCTCCCCGTCGGGTAAGAGGCATGGTCAGTAAAGGCAGCCTGTCGAAGAGGCCATATCAGACCGTGGCTGAAGGGGCCACAGATCCCACCGTTGATCAATCGGTAAGGGATAGATCGACAACACAAGGGGCTTTACGAAGAAAGGAGGTGCGCGGAAATTTAAAGAGTAGGGCGGTCACGAAAATCGAAACCGTTGGACACGCGGCAGTCCCTCAGCGTTCTGCAGCCCAAAAGGGTGGTAAAGGAAAACAACTAGAGGGCCATGCGGAACCGCCTGTTGTAGGTGCGGTTGTTGGACCAACGGCGATGGTCGATCATGAAATAGATCCGACTATGGAGAATGATCACACGAGGGAGGCTATAAAAGGGACCACCTATTCAACAACCCAGATCGCAGAATGAGGGATCGACAGTTGAGATAAATGACCGACGGGAGAAGAGTAAGGGAGTTAGCTGGGGTCGGGTTTTAAAAGGAGAAAGTAACGTGGAGAGTTGACGTTTGTGTTCTCTGTAGCAACGTCAGGAAGCTCTGGGAAGGTATGTAGTGGCGAAGGTGACAAAAAATCTAGGGTTTGGAGCTGTCAGCGACAGGGGTTTACAAGTTGGTTTTTGGGGAAGAGCTAGCAAGAGTCCTTCCCGAGATGAGGACTTTCATGCAGTTGAAACAAGATTTAGAAGTCGAGGACTGGTTTTTGAACAAGTGGCACACAGTACTCAAAGTATACGGGTTCGTGAAGGAGCCTCACATGCAATCGAATTTCCTAACCCCAAGGATCCTTTCCCTAGAATTTGTTAGGCAGAAGTTGTTTTGTCTTGGGCGACTGGGAGGATTACACCCCTGAAGTTAGTTGATCAATGGGCAGAAGGACAAATATACGAACGGCATTAAATTCGTCGATTTGACGTACGCGGGGGAATTGATAGTTCCAAATCTGCTAACTTTTGGTAGGGATTGCAGGTTTAGACGGTGTATATTGAGCGAATTTAAGATCTATGGTCGAAGATTTGCTCACAAATGGAAGTTTCATGGAGCATCGACGTGGTCCAAGATTTGTGAAGCGCAGTAGGGGGCGCATCTTTGAACGGTCTGGATGTGAACGAGATCAATATCGACGGTGTTGGGTCGATCATGGAGATGGATGTTGAAAAGCACCCCTGCTACGAAAGAATTATAGCCCGAGGGAAAGAAGCCACATCAGAGCCGTCATATGATTTTTCACTTAACACGAAATTCTAGTTAAATCTTATTAATGCCAACCCAGATCTCAGTCATCATTCTCGCTCGTTCGGAGAGTCCAGTCGGATGATCATGCCAAAATGATTACTCCTGATTACCATCATTATCACAGTCATTATAAATGGGTTCCCAAAGTTTATTGTTCGCATCAGTGTTCGAAAAAGGTGGTAGGCTCAGCAGCCTAGATATCTTTCATTTGAGATCCAGTCATGGAAAAGGATCAAGGGGTTGTTGTAGGTACAATAGATCCCATGTTCTATTTGAACATGGGAGCCCCAATATTCTTAGAACATGGGAGCCCCAATATTCTTAAATGCAAAGGTAATGTTTTAAAAATTCCTTTATCATTATGGGGTTTTTATCTTTACATTTAGATTAATGTAATTAGGATTTTTTTTTCACTTTTGATAATTTCCAGTTTTTGGGTGTTTTTCTGAAGTTGCGGGAAGCTTTGATTTTTTGAAAGTAATGATCATCCCGCATTCCCGCAATGAGGATTGCAGGAGTCTTGTTTTTTCACTTTTGGAGTGTTGTCATCCCTCAACCAGCAACCCGCAATTGCGGATTGCGAGAAGACCTTGTAAATAGTTTTTTTACTTTTTGTCCCACAACCCACAATTGCGGATTACGGAAAGATGGATTGAATAATAAAGTTGTGTTGTGTGTTTCCGCAACCCGAAATTACGGATTGCGGATTGCGGAAAGATTATTTCATTTTATACAAAAGAGTTGTTTGCGTTCCCACGACCCGCAATCAGAGTAATTTTTAGAGGCGAAATTTCGACAATTGGCTATTTTTTGGACTTTTTTTCAAAAAATAAATTCGCTATTTGGCCATTTTTAGTCTCTAATATCGCCTATATTTACATAAAATGTGCTTTTTTGTCATATTATTCGCCAAAATTTACACATTTCAGTAGTAAATTGCATGTTTCATATTTAATATTCGCCTACCTATCTATATACATGTTTTTTTAAATCCAAAATAATCGCCTATGATAATATACTTCAGTATAATATTTGAATCCTTAAAAAATACTTTGCCCGCAATTGCGGATTGCAGATTGCGAAAACCTTTTTGTTTGTTGGTTTTCTATGTTGCGATCCCGCAACCCGCAATTACGGATTGCGGGAAGGATGTACATAGTAGAAAAATGAAACCCCGCAACTTGACCCCGCATCCCGCAAGATTTGATCTCAACCGTTGATTTGTTTTATTCCCACGGCCTAGATTTTATTCGTCAAAAAATTGTTAAATATAGGGTTTTTCTATTTTCCCTTATCATTTGCATTTTCAAAAATTTACCTTGCTGAGTAGATTTTCACGGCGTGTTTTACCAGGGGTTATTTTCATTGTTTTCAGTTAATTCAGGTTGGTTTTCCTGTCATTTTCACGTGCTATTATTTACGGTTTTGTTGTTTGTGAATTAGTTTTGATTTTGTGTTTTTTCTACTTATCAGAATTATCCAGTCTTTCAAAATGTCACAGAATACAGACTGCTCACAAAGACCTACTGACCAAGGACCCAAACTTTGGTATCTTCTCAGGCACTAGTGACAAGATTACTGAAACCTATCAAATTGACTGGTCCAAAATCTACTCAAATTTTTATAACAATGACCTATCGGACATCCAGAATGACCAACTTACATACGAGAGAATTAGGGATTCCCAGCTTCATGACATTGCTTCCAGACCCCCTATACTTCCTTATCATGATGTGGTTAAATGCATTGTGGACCACGTTGAACCTAAAGATCGGTCGTTCAATGACAACGCGGGGTCACAATTAGATACCTTCCGCCCTGAGGTTTTCATCAGAGCCTATGGTCTTAAGCCGGCTATACAACCCCTTAGCATTGAGTTCGTAAAGTCTTCTAAGACCAGGTTTAATTTGAATGAAATGCTAAAATCGTGGATGAATAAACCTAACAATTTCGTGCCTAGGGCTGATAACTTATACCCGGTCTCCTGGTTCAGAGAACCTTATTCCCTATTTGCAGCCATGTTATGCAGACTGTATGGTCTCCCAAATTGTTTGGTATTTAAAGCTGAATGGGATCCTATAGCCCATCATGTCCTAACAACTGGTGAGTCTTTCCCTTGGACATCTATCCTGTCATATGAACTCAAGACAACCATTCAAGTTTATCAGAAATCGTCGGCTCTGAGGAAGCCGCATTTCTTCTTTTCAGCATTTGTCATTGATGTATTTTGCACAGAATTTCAATATCCCAACATGGGATGGCTTTGGACTCCATTAAACCATCCTTTCCATATTTATCATTTTGCATTGTGGGAGAACAATTACATACCCTTGTTATATGACATCTGTGATCACTTCCTTGGAAGTATTTATCTTAAAATATTCAAAGAACAGGCTCCTGCTTTCTCAGAAGATGTCAATACCTTCATTACCATGATTGGTGACTGGTATGTGGGTGAATCCTTCTCATATATCAAAGTTTGGGGAAGCGGATCTACTCACCTGCTACCCAGGATAGTTCCTGACAGGTTGGTTATTGAAAAAGTCTCATATCTGACTTGTACAGATGGTGTATATTTAAAGCTCATTGGTCCCAAAAGGAAGGGTTGGCCTAAGGGGTGACAAAATGGATTCCTTGAAATTGGGCTATGCTTCCAAGAGGAGACATGATCCCAAGGGATTTCTTGATGCTCATTTTAAGCAAAATCATGTGAAGGGTGGTTATGCTCATGAAGATCTTCCCAATGACTCCATATATCAGGGAGTAAATACCTTTTCTGAAGTCCTGGCTAGGGCTAAGAGCAGAGAGGAACAAAACCATATCACGCAATTTCAGCATGAGCTTAAAATTAAGGTTTTAAGCTACATAGCAATGGAACTTCAACTCCTTGAGCAAGTAAGAAAAGACAGAGAAGAGAGGGAAGCCCAGAAAATAGTTGGTCCATTAATGTTGACCTGTAGTGAAGGAGATAAAGGCAAAATCATTATGGAAGACACTCCTAAGCTAAGAACTGCTGATGAATTTAAAGAATTGACACAAGCATCTCAACAATTAAAGTAGGAACTAGCAAAGATGACTTCGGTGTTGGACACCCAAACAGTTCCAACTACTAAGCCTACTGCTGATACTCAAATGATTGTTGCAGTTACCCGGATTTGTGATGATCAAGTGATAGCTGTGACTAAACCAACTAAAAGGAAGAAAACACAAGCTTCTGCATCTCAAATTTCTACCTTAGACATTATTGATTGTGATATTGAAGATGAGGTACACCCTTTTGTGCCTGTGATTGAAGAAGTGACTGAAACTTCACAAACAATTACAGATTTATTGAATTCTATGGAAATGGATGACTCTGCCATAGACCAGCAGATCCTTGGAACCACTTCCGATGTTGTTACTACAACCTCAGCACTTCTGCTGTCATCTATTCAAGTTCTTGCAACCTTATCATCTGGGTCAATAGTACCACCTTCCATATCCTAGTTATTCCATACAATAACTTCCATCACTGACCCATTTCCACCCAGCTCAGTTCCACTTCCCATTTTTCCATCTGCTTTAGAAGAAATCCAGTCTTCGACTATCCCTCTGCAATCATTTCCATCCATTTTATCACCACTAGCTACTGATGAGAAAACTACAGATCCTCCTTCTCCATCACCAGCTAATGACATCCATGTTCCACTCTCTGAAGCTTTCACTTCAGTCCCTTCCCCAACCTCTGTACCAGCAATTGTTCAAAATAACCCTTCCTCCTTAACTACTCCCCAAATCACTATGTCTATGCCTAGTCCCACTACTACTCATACATCTTCATTGGTTTCAACAGTAAGTGTGACTACATCATTCACTGAATTGGTAGCTTATTTTGAAGAAGACACTGTAGTCCCTCTTGGGGATTATTTTTAGAGTAAGGCATCTAAGGCAGTGATGAGAAAAGGAAAGAAGAGAAGCATAGATCAAGGTGGATTGGACTCATTGGAGGCACCCACTCCTAATCAAATAATTTGGGCTAAGCAATATGACAATATCCAACAGGAAGCATTGGATGTTGCTGCAGCCATTGGTCATTTGCAGGTGCAAATTTTGATTCAGTGAAAACACTGAATAGGGAGATTGATTTGAAGCAAGAAGAATTGAAGAAGCTTGAAGGGAAATTGACCAAAACCAATAAGGAACATGAGGCTTATGTTAGTGATCTCAGAAAGGTGTTTGAAGATAGGATTGATGATTTGCAGCTAAAGAATACTTCCCTCCAGGTTCAATTATATTATGCACAAGTTCTAAATGCTACCAATACACAAAGGATATATGTGCTTGAGAAACAATGTGAGGGTGCAACTGCAAGTGTAGCCTCCTCTGCCTTCTCTAGGTTTTCCCAGCAGGAGTTTGGAGACCTGGCCATTCAGGTCAATGAAGAACACTACAAGCTGATAACTGAATTGTTTGACACTCTGGATGAAATTCGAGAGACTTATATTGCTTTTGGAAAGATGTATGTTACTCTCAATGGGAAGATGGCCAAAAGACAACAAGCATCTAAAGCCAAGGATGATATTGTGGAATGGTAGAGGTATATAAAGGATAGACCAGAGGACATCCCCATCATTGGTAGTCTTCAGCTCAAGAAAATTAGGATTGTATTGCGTGCTTGGAAAGATTTCAATGATATGGTTGAAGATACTATTCAGAAAGCACAAGCTACATGCTCAAGGAGGTGGTATGTTGTTGACAACATCATGGAAACGTTGCAGTTCCCTACCATGGATCTTATTGAAGACGCTTGTCCACCTAAATTGATGATTGAACAGGTTGAACGCCGATGCGAGGAGGTGAAAGAGAAGATTCAGCACATCAAGCATATCAAAATTGAAGACATGGATCAGTTAATCAAGAAAACTGTTGCCATGGAGAGAAAGATCCACATTTTCATCCGTATTTGGCATAAGCTCGCTAAAAACGAGATTCAAAGTTTTACATGTGATGCCCAACTAGGGCTTGAGTCAGCGAATTACCCAAATATAGATGAATTGTTAGAAACTTTGGACAAGTGGTAAGTTTTCCTTGGCCATTAGTCTAATTCAAATTCTGTAATCCCGGTTTTGTGGGAATTTACTCTTTGTATCATTTTGTAATTATTATTTAAAGGGTAGATCTCTCGTAGGAAAAGGGGGGGAGGATGGTTAGTGAACAGAATTACCATAAGAGACTGGAGATGCTATGTTGTTACAGTCTATGTAATATTTTGCAGGCCTTAATACACAGTTAGTTTTCTTCAGTTATCTCTTTTGTTATAATTTGTCAAATATCTTTGATGGATTGCGATTTTGTTTTAACACATTCACTAATACTGTTTATTATTTGCAATCAATAACTTGCATGGGTCTATAGTTCAGATTTCTCTCAACTTATGATCTCTGTAATTGATGTTTTAAATGAATGTCTTTATCTAAAACATTTTATCAATTTATGCAAATGATTCACAGAAAACATTTAGTTTAATGTTAATTTATCAATTAACATTCCATATACAAGATAAACTTGAATGCACTTAATTCTTAAGATATTGTTGGTTGAATATATTTAACTGATTATATTTTGACCTTTTGAGTCAGGGTCCAGTTTTGCATGTCTGTTAAATTGGTGAAAATTCAGTGACTTTCAGATCAAGTCGTCTTGTGCACAAACAAATTATTCCTTTTAGAATAGGCTTGACTTAGATTAGATTTATTTTCTAAGTTAGACTAAATCTTAGGATTAAGAAAACTCTTGTCTTTCCTCACAAGAAGAAAGATCCTTTCTAGGATCAAACACACAAAAGTGCCAGCGGAGGCCTTTGCATCCATGGGTGTTAACCACACCAAACAGCTCGAGGATAGGGTAATACTTGCGTAGGATTATCTGAATCCTTTTGTTGGGTTTTCATCCCCTGTTATTTTCCTTGGACACTATTCCAGTAGATACACAACCGAGGCATCAACAGGGGCCAAAGTGGTTTTTGTACCAGAGCAAGTGTGGTCCGATGCAGAGGATAATCACATCCCCTCCTCCCCTGTAAAATTCGACCACATAGAAGAGAGTACTTCCAGTGAACCCGAGGAGCACAGAGGTAGACAGGTGTGCAAGAAAACTCGGCAAAGGAAAAAGAGAGATGCCCGAAAGGTTGAGCAGTGCACCCACCAAACCATGGATATTCTTAGATATTTCGTTGTTCCCACTGAGGAAGTGGCACCACCTCCTTCCACAGAAAAAGGACAGGTGTTCGATTCCCTGAAGGTGAAAGATTTCTTCGACCCACAAGGCCAAGTAATAGCTCAGACGTAGAGTGGCGGTCTGTTTTATGATATTTTGCATCCCGTCATGTCAGTCTGTTTCAGACTCTTTTTGAATCTATAACATTCTTACACTTTGGGACTGCTTAAGACCTGTTAGCGGCTTAGAAGCTATCGTAGTTAGCATTTGTACAATGACACATGTAAAATCAGGTAGGCATGTCTGTCAATACGCGTTTATGTTCTCAGAGACAATGAACCTGTTTGTATAGGTGTCACAAGTTTTGTAACAGCTTTCTGTTAGGATAACTCGATCCTAAGGGATGAAAGATACCTATATATACTCATAAGTAATAAAGGAAAAAAGGGTTGGAAACTCGTAAAAGGTAAAATACATTCTGGTAGTGATATTTTTTTGTGTTTTTTGTAAAGTTTTTCCTTGCAGAAATAAAGCTCATTTTGAAGGATGAAGATTCATGTGTTGTTGTGTTGCAGTCTGTAATTTCCGTTTCTCTGTAAATCGTTTTTCCAGTGAATATCTTCCATGATGTCTTTCTTCTTATGCTTATGGTGAACGTGTTAGTTTTAATACATAATTCATGAAAATCATGCTCTGTCTTAATCGCACCTAAGTGTTCCATGTTTTCTTCTAAAGTCAATGTTAAATTCATCTATGTTGATGCTTAATGTTGATGGGTGTGTTTAACTTTCTTTCAAATATCAACTGCTAAAAGAACTTGACTGTGAGATAGTAACTTCCTTGCCTTCATTAAGATTAATGTTGTTTAATTTATGCTAGTCTTTAGAAATTTCAGATGTGACTCCATGCCCAATGTGATTTATGTGTTTTCATCCAAACTATAAAATGGAAATATTTGTTTCTTGAAAAGTGTTTCTGGCCTTTGTATTCATCTTTTGAGAGAGCCCTCTCTGGTAGGAAAGAAGCCATCTCTCCTCCTAAAGCTTGGTTTGAAATATTTACCTTAGGGTTGTCCTTCCGCAGTCGAAGGGTAAATCCTGAGTAATAACATTCTGGCGTGGTTGTCGGGGAACGAATGTTCAAAATTTTCCCTGGGAAAATGACTGTTTCAGTTCTAAGGTCTGAGAGCAGCAGACACTTAGGCACATGCTGACTGTATTTCTTCTCTGGCGAATCCACTTATCAGAATTTTAGTTTGAAGGTAACTCCACTGGGGAGATTGGTAACCCCATGTCAAATTTAAGATGTTGAAGGTTTCATGGCGACTCCATGTTGAAGAAATCCAGCATTTCACTATTTCACAGGCTAGTGCACTCAACCTTCAATCAGAATTTGCAGCTCCATTGTTTCAAGATGGCTTCATTGTCAAAAAGGTATGCTCCTATGAACAGGTCTCTTATTCCAAGTTTTCCAAATCGGATACCTAATATAGATTGGCAATCCTACCTGCCTAGATTCAAAGATGGAAATGGTGATGATGTTTCTATTCATTTGGTTAGATTTCACATGCATATACGTAAGATTGGAGTTGAGTTTCGTGAATATTCTTTAATGAAAATGTTCATGGTAAGTTTGGAAGGAGAAGCTAAATCTTGGTATGAGAAGTTGCCAATTTCTAGTCTATGTTCTCTTAAATATTTTAATATGGTTTTCTACGATAATTATAAAGACTCTTTCTCATCTTTATCACTGGTCAAAGATTGTTGTGAAAATTTTCAAAGTTTCAATAAAAATATGGAAGATTTTTATGGTGATGGTGAGTTTATGGATGAGGAAATCATAGAGGCATTGCAAGGGAATCCTTTCTTTCATCCAGAAGAAACAATAGTAGAGGTTATCTCGCACGACACTCAAGACAATCTCCAACAAACACTAGATTTTCTTTTGGTTGTGAATGAAAAAGGACAGCATACTGTTGGAAGCCATGTTCCTTTACCTAAATTTGATGAAAGTATGCAGCACTCTTGCCATTTTTTGTGTGACCAAGTTAGTGATAAAGGTGAGGAGGAAGAAACCATAATAGAAGATAGTTGTCACAACACTCGGGAAAACTTTCAGAATGTAGTTTCTCCTTTGACTGAAATTGAAGGTGGTGGTATCCTTGATGAGAAACATGTGCAACAGTCTTGTTAGATCTCCTATAATCAGGAAGAAGATCAGTCTCCTCAGTCAAGTCCCTCTTCATATCTTTCATTTTCAGAATTATTGTGTCAAGAAGGAATTGCTTCCCCTGTTTCTCTTGAGAATATGTGTGATACTTATTTTGAAATACACGAAGGGGACAATGATTATTCAGAAATTTCAAAGAACTAGGAAAATGATGTGCATGAAGCAGATAATTTTAGTCATATTGGGTTACATGAAGGATTAAGTATATATGATATGGATGATAGGAGAGATAAACATACTGATTCTTTTCCATTTGAAAATGATCTTGAGCATGATGAAACAAAACAAGGCATAGCAGTTAGTGTTTTTCAGGATCCCTTTTTATGTTTATTGGGAACAAGGGGAAAAGTGAATATTGAAATACTTTTGGATCAAGGATACCAGTTGCAGCATAAGCTCGAGATTTCTTCTTCAAAAATTCTATACTTACCTGGAAAGGATGAACGTGTCTTTCAGTTGAATAGCCATCTTATGGATTGGCTTCATTGGCATTTCTATATTACTTAATTGGGAAAGGATTTCGACAGATTAGAGTAGGTAGGCAGGTTGAATAAGCTCAACATGACAAGCGATTCCTTTAGGCAATTTTCAGTTTGTTTACAGTTTCAGTTTCAGTTTTAGTTACAAGTTCAGATTTGCAATTCACAACTGTTTTCAATCTTCAAGGTATGGATGGGTGATAGTTTACAAGTTATAGAGTGGGAATTGTTTGCAGCACTGGTTCAGTTGATGGTTACAAGTCAGAGCAGGTTGAGGGTTTCAAAAAAATTTGGGAGCAAACCAATGGATCAGGCACTTGATCTACGGGGTTCTTTGCTACCTCGTAGGGAGGATAGCATCCCCAGTTGGAGCCAGTTGTTAGCACAAATATTTTCCAAAAGACAAAATGGGGGTAGGAAGTGAAACTTTGTGGCTAACGAGGCCTAGGGATTTGTAAAGGGGAAGCACCCGATCCTTTAAGGGCCTTATGCCATGTGACCGCTGGCTGGAGCTAAGCAGGGCAGCCAAAACCTACCAAAAGGACTTGGAAAATCCTTGAAGCAGGCAATCAACGGTGGAGATCAAAGCGGGAGCGAGATCGACGACGGAGATGAGCTGCCAACACCGAAGTAGCGTGGGGGTTAACGAGCAGGGCCCTGGCGCAAGGGTTAAATGACATGAAAATCACTAGAGGGACGATTGTTGATCGCTAGATCGACGGTCCTGCAGGCCTTCTGCAATACCAAGCAGCGCGGAGGAGGGGCGGACGAGAGCGGTTGCAAAATAGGAAACTTCCCAACACATGTCGCCTTCCAGTAGTTCCGCAAGGCAGCAAAGCAGTGTGGGAAGACCACTTGGGAGCCCGCGAAACCACCTTTGGAGTCCCCCCCCCAACTCGACGCAATGGAGATCTATGGCCAAGATGGAAGAGGGGCCACAGATCCTACGGTTGGGGGGACGAGTTAAGGGCAGCGTAGGAAGGAAAGGATCCAGTGGTGGGGGAGCCTAGTAAAAGAAATTGACGGCTATGAAGGCCCCCTGCCGGGGAAGAGGCATGGTCGGTAAAGGAAGCCGGTTGGAGAGGCCAGATCAGACCGTGGTTAAAGGGGCCGCAGATCCCATCGTTGATCAACTGACAAGGGGTAGATCGACGGCACAAGGGGCTTTACACAGAATGGAGGTGCGCCACAAGTTAAAGGGTAGGGAGGTCACGAAAACCGAAACTGCTGGACACGCGGTGGTCCCTCGGCGTTTTGAGGCCCAGAAGGGGGGTAAAGGAAAAAAACTAGAGGGCCACATGGAACCACCTGCTGCAGGTGCGGCTGTTGGACCGATGACAATGGTCGATCACAAAATAGATCCGACGGTGCAGAATGATCACACGAGGGATGCTGTAAAAGGGACCACCTATTCAACATCCCAGATCGCAGCACGAGGGATCGACGGTTGAGGTAAATGACCGTCGAGAGAAGAGCAAGGGACTTAGCTGGGGTCGGGTTATAAAAGAAGAAAGTCACGTGGAGAGTTGACATTTGTGTTCTCTATAGCAGCATCAAGAAGCTCTGGGAAGGTATGCAGTGGCGAAGGTGACAGAAAATCTAAGGTTTGGAGTTGTCAGCGACAGGGGTTTACAAGTTGGTTTTTGGGGAAGAGCTAGCAGGAGTCCTACTTGATATGAGGACTTTCATGCAGTTGAAACAAGATTTAGCAGTCGGGGACTAGTTTTTGTACAAGCGGCACACAGTACTCAAAGTATACAGGTTTGTGAAGGAGCCTCACATGCAGTCGGCTTTCCTAACCCCAAGGATCCTTTCCCTAGAATTTGTTAGGAAGTTGTTTTGTCTTGGGCGACTGGGAGGATTAGACCCCTGAAGTTAGTTTATCAACAGGCAGAAGGACAGATCTACGAACGGCATTAACTTCATCGATTTGACGTGCGTGGGGGAATTGACAGTTCCAAATATGTGAAATTTTGGTAGGTACCACAGGTTTAGACGGTGTAGATTGAGCGGAGTTAAGATCTACGGTCGAAGATTTGTTCACAAATGGAAGTTGCATGGAGCATCGACGTAGTCCAAGATTTACAAAGCATGGTAGGGGGTGCACCTTTGAACGGTCTGGATGCGAACGAGATCAAGATCAACGGTGTTGGGTTGATCATGGAGATGGACAGTTGAAAATCACCCTTGTTGCGAACGAATGATATCTCGAGAGAAAGAAGCCACATCAGAGCCGTCATATGATTTTTCACTTAACACAAAATTATGGTTAAATTTGTTTAACGCCAACCCAGATCTCAGTCATCATTCTCGCTCATTCGGAGAGTCCAGTCGGATGATCGTGCCAAAATGATTAGTCTTGGTTACGATCATTATCACAGTCGTTATAAATGAGCTCCCAAAGTTTATTGTTCGCATCAGTGTTCGAAAAAGGTGGTAGGCTCAACAGCGCAGATATCTTTCATTTGAGATCCAGTCATGGAAAAGGATCAAGGGGCCAAAGTGATTTTCGTACCGGAGCAGGTGTGGTCCGATGTGGAGGATAATCACGTCCCCTCCTCCCCTGTAAAATTCGACCACATAGAAGAGAGTACTTCCAACTAACCCGAGGAGCACAGAGGTAGACAGGTGTGCAAGAAAACTTGGCGAAGGAAAAAGAGAGAGCCCTGAAAGGTTGAGCAGTGCACCCACCAAACCATGGAGATTCTCAGAGATTTCGTTGTTCCCACTAAGGAAGTGGCACCACCTCCTTCCACATTAAAAGGACAAGTGGTTGATTCCCTGAAGGTGAAATATTTCTTCGACCCACAAGGCCAAGTAATAGCTCAGACGTAGAGTGGCAGTCTGTTTTATGATATTTTGCATCCCGTTGTGTCAGTCTGTTTCGAACTCTTTTTGAATCTATAATATTCTTGTACTTTGGGACCACTTAAGACCTGCCAGTGGCGTAAGAGCTGTCGTAGTTAGCAATTGTACAATGACACATGTAAAATCAGGTAGACTTGTCTGTCAATACTCGTTTATGTTCTCAAAGACAATGAACCTATTTGTATAGGTGTCACAAGTTTTGTGACAGCTTTATGTTAGGGTAACTCAAGCCTAAGGGCTAAAAGATACATGTATATACTCATAGGTAATAAAGGAAAAAAGGGTTGGAAACCGATAATAGTAAAAGACATTCTGGTACTGAAAATTTTTTGGGTTTTTTGTAAAGTTTTGCTTTGCGGAAATAAAGCTCATTTTGAAGGATGAAGATTCATGTGTTGTTGTGTTGCAGTCTGTAATTTCATTTTCTCTGTAAATCGTTTTTCCAGTGAATATATTCCATGATGTCTTTCTTCTTATGCTTATGGTGAACGTGTTAGTTTTAATACAGAATTCATGCAAATCATGCTATGGATTAATCGCACCTAAGTGTTCCATGTTTTCTTCTAAAGTCAATGTTAAATTCATCTATGCTGATGCTTAATGTTGATGGGTCTTTTTAACTTTCTTTCAAATATCACCTGCTAAAAGAACTTGACTGTGAGATAGTAACTTCCTTTCCTTCATCAAGATTAATGTTGTTTAATTTCTGCTGGTCTTTAGAAATTTCAGACGTGAGTCCATGCCCAATGTGATTTATGTGTTTTCAGCTAAACTATAAAATGGAAATATATGTTTCTTGAAAAGTGTTTCTGGCCTTTCTATTCATCTTTTGAGTTAGCCCTCTCTAGTATGAAAGAAGCCAGCTCTCCTCCTAAAGCTTGGTTTGAAATAGTTACCTAAGGGTTTTCCTTCCGCAACCGAAGGGTAAATCTTGAGTGATAACACTAGGTCTAAATAAACATTTAAATAGCTAAAAATGAAATTCATACATAACATGAGAAGGGAAAAATATTTTAAGCAAGAGAAAACCAAAGTTTTAAAAAAAAAAAAAAAAAAAAAACATACAAAAAGAAAAGCAAAATACCATGCATTGGAGTAGGAAAAATGTTAACCCAATATAAAATTAAATAAAATACAACTCTTCAAATGGAACAACACCTCCACCTAAACACACAACACATATTGTTGAGACTAGTATTTACCTTGATTGAATTATCTGTTGTAGAACTCATGAACTCGTGAGGATAGGCTCATTTACAAAAAAATGAAGTGAACATACTGAAGAATCATGGGAATCTTTCATTATAGACTGCAACCTTTTCTTTTCAAGGTTCCTTATACTTATCACCCCAGGGGAACCTCCAACTACTAAAAGAGGTTGCTCATCTATATAAGAGAGGGATAAAAGAGTTAATCATAAGAAACAAAAAGGAGTGTGTACAAAATCCCTACAAAAATAAAAATCACTAATAAGGTGTTGTTCATGATGATGCATGTTAGATAGTAACTAAGATAACACAGTTGTGCTTCAAAGGCAATCAGGTTCTATTGATGGTGATGGGAAGAGCACAGCTCTTTCTCATCATAATATTTTGGAATACAACCACAATATTCCAAAATAAAAAGGGAGGAGGTTTCCTCCCATCACCTAAACGAGACGAAAGGGAGGAGGTTACCTCGTTGCTAAACATAAATCTTCATAAGGACAAGATGCCCATCACATAAGTCGATTGATATATGGAAGGAAATTGTCCTGACTCTGAAGTCTTTGAGGCCAAGTAGACGAGGAATTTGCTCCTTGTCGTATTCACACCAATTGCATTAAGATGTTGTATAGAACAAGGACTTTTGATCGCGAGGCTGAGCAGGATGGAAGACCGTGAGCTGGATGGAATGAAATAACTGAGCCAATAGTTAAGCTGACTTGCTTTTCTTCTAGTTTTAGTTTTTTTTCTATAGCTTTAGTTTATGTCCAGTTAGTGGCACATAGTGGCTCTTGTTTAATGTATATATCATATTTAAACGATATTAAATCAAATAAATAAATAAAATTGCAAAGCTTTTACAAAATTTATTGGAAAAAGAACTTTTTTAATTATTTTAAATTTTATTTTTATAAATGGTAATTGGCGAGTAAATTCTCATGTGACTAATTTCTTTCCTTGCCATCACTATGTGCTAGCAAAAGAAACAAAAAAAATAACATTTCATTGTAGAAACCATACGAACATATATTTTAATAAATTGCATTTTATGTTTTTCAAGGTGATTCAACTTGAGTTATTCATGTGATGTAGCATTCAACCTATCTGTATGAGCCCTTGTAAAGGTAAACCTCGAGAATAATGAATATAACTATTAATCAATAGTAGTATCACACACTCGGTTGTAGGTGTAATGTGGGAATATTGTTTTGTTGCCTTCAATTGTTGTCTTCAATTTGTGGGAATACAAACTTTGTAAGGAATTTGATCAGGGAAGTAGAAGGTTTTTCCCCTTATGAGAAGTGGGTCACCACACTATTGAGGGTGGGGAAGGATAAGCATGCTTTCAAAGTGGAAACTCGAAACACACAAGAGGGAAAAGAAAAAGCGAGAGGATACATTCAATGCCCTCATAAAGATTAGGTGTCCCCATATATTGTGTCTTAATTGATTATTAAATATTTTAAATACCATTATTAGTAAGTATAAACTTTGTATTTTATTGGTTAAGTAATTTTTTTTGTTAATGAGCATAAACCTTGGATTTTATTAGTTTGGCAAGAGTTCAAATCTCATTAAAGGGAATTTTGGGTCCATGTTACCATTATGGTGAATACAAAAATATATTTTACAATGATATGTTACATGAAATAAGCCTTCATATTTAGGGTTCTTATGGTTTACATTGAGTCTATTAGTTTTAGACAGTGTTTTAGTGTAGTTGCATAAAGCATAGTACTAATTGGCATCCTCATGTACCTTGCCTATAGTTCATAAACTAAGAGTAGCTTGTTGATTGATTAATTACCATAAATTGGACGTATAAAAGGATTTAACGAGAATGGGATACCCATTAATCAAATCGATGGTACACTTTGATCCTCGGTTAGATTATTGGTTATGATGGTACCCATATACATTGCTTGTGCTTGTTACAAAATTCACTGGATTGAAAAAATATCGTCGAGTTTGAACCCAATTTCCTCAGAGTGTTGATATGAGTGCATCATTAGTAATTAGACAGTTAAGAATTGCTACGTCTCAGCTACTACTTCAGAGATAATGAAAGCTCAGAACATACCTCCTCTCCCAAAGAAAAAGAGAGAATAAATCTGCCCAATCGAGATTAAAGGAACAAGAACAAAGCCACCAATCACGTCAGAGAATCATGCCAATACATGAGGGAAAGATTGGGAGATTAATTGTATCTTCAAGTTCATCTATTCAATGATGGTTATCATTAACCATTCAAGAGCATGTAAAATGTACATAACATTCAAAATAGGTCAGAACTAACCACTGAGCTACATAGCATTAAATGTAGTAGTTTAGTGGTTAGGGTCAATTGGATCTGGAGACTAAGCTGCAGAGCATTTGGCAGTTCAGTGATTAGGGTCAGTTGGATCTAGAGAATCTCCAGATCCAACTGACCCTAACCACTGAACTGCCACATTTAATGCTTTGCAGCTCAGTGGTTAGTTCTTACCTTCAAAAAATTTCGTGCTCTAAATGAATTTCACCATATGGGTTAAGGACTACTTTACTCATCGAATCAAAGGACATAAAAACTTTCCTGATTGCTTTCTTCTCATTTTATTTACTTTAGTTTATATTTTTGTCATCGGTCTTAGTTGCATTTTATATTTACTGATGATTTCTAAATACAGTTTTTTTTGTTGGTTATTGCAGGTATTGCCAAGCTAAAACATTGGAAATGGAAATTTGTCGAGATCCTATAGGCCAGCTCGAAATATTTGATCGCGCTTACAGAGGAATATCATGGAAGAAAAGTCGGAGCCGAAATTTCGTGTTAAACAGAAACTGCCAATATTCACAATACGTCGTGATTTTACCCACAGCCCACTTATAACGTAATAAAGTAAATAAATTATTGATGCATAGTAGTTGTTCAATCATCAGTAAACAAAAAAATTAGCAACCAGACAAAATACATCATAATGACTAGGGCTACCAGACCATGGCAAGTAACAATGAATTCATAACCATTTATGCAGACAAGAATAGTAATCCAGGAAGTTCCAGTAGTGCAACTGCAAAATCCCTTGGCTTCAACGCAAACATTGGACTGTGATATACAAAACTATGAAATTCATGAAATGGAAAATCTTTTTTTGTTGTCCACCCAACGTGGGGAACTCGGAATTTAATGAGAATGGTCTGTACAAGGGCCATAACAGAAACAAATGCATAATAAATAGAAAGGAGTGTGTACAAAATCCCTACAAAAATCAAAATCACTAATAAGGTGTTGTTCATGATGATGCATGTTAGATAGTAACTAAGATAACGCAGTTGCGCTTCATAGGAAATCAGGTTCTATTGATGGTGATGGGAAGAGCACTGCTCTCTCTCGTCATAATATTTCGGAATATAGCCATAATATAGAGCATGTCCATTAATAATTCCCCAACAACAGAGAAGTTGTGCTCCCAAATTGCAGTAATAACCAGCAAATAGAGATAGTACACATAGCCAGGGTATTATATTGTCGAGTATGATGATCTTACCAAGTATGTTTTGAGTACAGAGAGATATGATCCAATTCCTGATTGGATGGAATCAATGCTCACAATAAGTATAGGCTCACTTGGATGCCAAATTGCAGCATTGATCTTAAGAGATGTGATTCCTAAATATTATCCTTTTCTTCTCATAAGCAGAGGGATTGGTATCTTTGTTTTGGTTTATAATAAAATACAAGGGAAGAACACTTCTTGACATGATGATCAAATGGTTGCACTGGATATTTGATAACACCTAATAGTTACAGAGTTAGTTGTTTACCTATAAGAAGCAAGGACAGGTGTAGCATCCGTAGATCCGATTGATCCAGTTGTTTACCTTGTTGGAACAGGAACAACACAAAATCCAGTTGGTCTGGAATCAGTTATAGATTCGTATCCATCTGTTTATGATTAAATTCCATCCACAGAGGAAGGAGCGACATATTCATTAGCAGTTGCATTTTACTGAGATACCCTCAGTAGCAGAAATAGTTCCAGAACTAGCAGCATCGATGTTTATAAAATCTCCACTTAGACCTATCGTTTCATCACTTTTTATGAAAATAAAGGGTGAGCATCGGGCCGATCTGGGTTGTTTTATTGAATCCCAACCCGAATCTATCAATTTACAATTGAGCAGAGGTAGAGATTGAGGATGAAGGATCTATAGACGAAGGACGAATAGAAAAAAAGATTTTTTTTTGAGTCGTTCCCCTTATTATTATTAAAATGGAGCGAAGCGGAAGGACCAATAAACAGGGCTATTTCCAGGGGATAAAGAAAATGCATTTAGCTACTAGGAATTTTTGTTATGAGAACACTCAATCCGATGTTTCGACTATTTTGGAGTTTAGTTTACATTCGTTGGGATTGTGTGATACATGATCTATCTATATCTACATGGTAAAAGAAATTCAAACAATTCCACTTAAAATGGATGATAAATATGGAGTGATTAAAACCAAAGTAAATAATGTTATTTTTGTTAAGTCTGCAAAAACTTGACCACTTAGTTATACCTGTCACGTTCCAATATTCCAAGTAAATGAAACACATTACAAACACTAACAAATATTAAAATAACTATAAACAGGGCTCTAGTTATACTCATCTGTTTGTATCTGCCAGCCATCGAAGAACCCATTTGGCCTTCGGTGGATTTCAGATTCGCATACAACCTGAATAAAATATCCTTGAAGATACTCGATCTAGGATCTTGGAAACAAGTCTTTCACAAACTATAACAAAATATACCCTGTTGGGTTTGATTCCACAGCAAAAAAAAGTGAATCAAAATTCCAAAAAATAGGATTTTTCCCTTCCCCAACAAGACTACTGCTCCATTGAGGCCACAACCCGCCTTCTAGGGTTTCAAGATTCACAAATTTGAAGTAAAACAACAAGATACTTTACCAAATTGCTTGAATTTGGGATCTCTGGGCTCTAAAAATATATATGTGTATAAGTTTGTACTGGGATCGACCGCTTCTGAAATTGGACCAAGATATAGATACGAGCACAGATTTCAAATCTGTAGATCTAAAGTAGTCGTGACGGGTCCGTGGAGATAGAATCTGATCCGCGTGAGCAAATCCTCCTAGGCCATGAGCAGTCTATTGTTAAAGGAAGGTGTTAAAGGAAGGTCCAATCTGTTGGGAAAGCCATTTGTAATCCATTCTGTGTGAATGCCAGAATATGTAGAGTTCGTGCCCATAAGATTTATTGGATTTATATTTTGAAAAATTACCGATTTTCATTTATTTTTCCTCCTAATCTCTTTTTTAATTTTCTATTTTTCCTCCCATTCCCCTATTTTTCCCTTTTTTACTTTTTTATTATTATTTAGTTTGCCTCTCTTTAATATATTTGTTTGTTTATATTATTGTTTTTTAATTTGTTTATATTAATATTAATATATTGCATGCATTAACTATATATATATATATATATATAATAACTATATAATATATTAATATATTAAATATGAGTGAAAAATGAAATGTTAATAGGGATATAAGGAAGATAATGGTTTTTTATAATTTCATTATTCTAAATGGGAAAGGGAAAGAAAAGGGGTTAGAAAGTATGAGGGCATAAATATTATTATTATTAGGAGATGGGAACAAAGGTATTTTTACAAAAAAGAAGGAATTTTTTTTTTTTTTCAAAATGGAGGATATTGGTTTTTTTGCCGAGGGGGTCAAAAAATAACAGTTTTTTTAAAACAAAATATGAATGTGACCAATACGACAAGCCAAAAAAAATGACACCAAATTCACGACAAGACATGTGCGAGGAGAACCATGACGAATGGATTCATATGGATAATTAATGGAGGTTGTGAAATTGACAATTTTTAGCTAACATGACACAAAATACATGAATTTGCCAAAACTTTAATAGACTGTCGAGATGGTCAAATGACTATGGTTTTGTTCAAACAAAATATGAATGCGACCAATACGATGAGCTAAATATAATGGAATAAACTTCACAACATGGAAATTCCAAAAGAGAAAGATGACAAATATCCAAGACTCAACTCAACCGACACACTATGATGATGCACATGATGCAACTTGGTGGATCTGTCGAAGGGATAATATATAAACAAAAACGCTGAAATAAGATATGGACATCATAAGCACATTGAACTAGATATTATGTGAATCCATCTACAATGTTATATACAATTTACTAAATTTTAGCACTACAGATGGGGGTCGCTGGATCCATCTGCAGCATTAAAATTTAGTAAATTGTACAAATTCATTGTCAAAATTGTAATTTTCCATTGTTGGAGTGACACACCTAAAAATGACCAAATAAACAACCAATTCATATTCTTAATGTTATTGTTATGTGGTCATTTTTAGTTTAGTTATTTGTCATCTAGTCATATATTTTATCCCGTGACCCAATTGGTCAATCCTCTAGTCATTTTTAGTTGGTTCACTCACGTCATGTCATTTATACCTTGAAAAAACTAAGGTGGCCAATTTTTTGGTCAGCTCGTCATTTATCTCTCATTTTCTACTAGTGAGATTTGATCACGTATGCATGTGTTTGGGTGCTAAGTGTTGTTTTCCCCCATTTAATATGGGGGGTTTGGATGGTAGGAATCCCTCTTTAGTTATAATGAGAGGTGTTGGGGATATGTTCCAGAAGGGGTAATCTCATACATTTTGAGTGTAATGAAGAGCATTCATAATCAATTGAAGATTGCATTAATATTGAATGTGGGACTTTAACATTTTCTAGAAGAGATCTAGCTTTGGGTCACTTGGGCTTCTTGTAGCTTGCAGTCAAAATTTGGTGTTCTCCCTAGAGCCTTTATCATATTCTTAGTCTAGTCTTGTGGTTTTTGTGCTCCTAATTTGGCTCCAACTTTGTGGTTTTATAGCATCTTTGTGGACATTATAATCATCCTTTGTATAAGGATAATGTTGGTGGTTATCAAGAGCTTAAATTGAAGAATGATATTTGGATTGAACGACCATGGATTAAGTTAAGTATCGAGTCTTGACTTTATTTGGTTCAAGGAAATATTTAGGAAAATTGAGAGGGAATCTAGAGATTTTTTTTGTTGAATTTTTTATTCAATTTCATTTAAAGTGGCTCCAAGGTATGGATGGACATAGTCATATGGTACATTACCCCTACTATGAGATTTAGAATATTCACAAGTATCTTAAAAGGCATGATTATTTAACACGTGGAAAAAGGACATCCATCTTCTTGGTTCCAAACCAAGTTCATTCATAGGAAGAGAATCAAAATATAGGCTATGTATCCAGAATGGAATCTTTAGAAAAATAAAAGAGGAAAATAGATGCATTGGAAGAACAATACTTGGATTTAAAATATGTGATTTCATTCATGCCTAAGAATGTCAATTTTATTGCCTCAAATTATTAATTGTTTGAGGGATCCATGCCTTTGGGATAAAATGAAGAATACTATGTTCAACAAGCTCTAGTGGGTGTGTATATGGTTATGATCACCCAATATTCTCTGTATTCTCCAAAATAATACGTGGAATAAAATAGCATGCATGGATTTTAGTAATTTAGTTGGTTATGTATTGTAAAACATATCTAGTTTTTGGTGTCTTCTATAGGACTTATATAAGTAAGAATATTCATTCCTCTATGAAGTAATTTTTTTTAAATCATCTATTTTTAGGCATGTCTATTGATTATCAAACCATGGGATAGTCCTTTTATATTATTATGCTGACCAATGAGGTTGCAACATTTTTCTAATGTAAAATCTAACTTTTTTCTCAAAAAAAAGATCATTCAAAGGAGGAACTAAAGTTCCTATTAAAAGAATTACCTCATTCCTCTATAATAGGAGGATCAAAATCACCCTGGGACAGAGGGTTCAAATTAACTTCTCTTGCAATGAGGGTTTCTACATTACCATCCAAGTTCAAACTCACCTTGGGAGAGATGGTCCAAATTAAATTCTCTTGCAATGATGGTTTCTACATTACCATCCAAGTTTATGGATTCCTCTCCAATGAGAGGACCCCAATTACCATCTAACTCAAGGTCTTCCTCTCCATTGAGAGGATCCAACTTACCATCTAACTCAAGGTTTTCCTCTCCAATGGATAGTTTCAAATTGCCTTATAAATAAAAATATCCCTCTTCAATGCAAGGGTTTAATTGAACAACATTTCCTTCTATAGTCTGACCATTCAAAGCAATATGTCTCTTACAAATATTTGGTATTGATCAATAGTATTAAATCTTCACGATCTTGAAGGTGAACCAGTGTATTGAGGAGGAAGTGTTCGATTCCTCTATGAATAGCAAGGTGATTAATTAACCACTTTTAATAATGAGAAACCAAATAGAATCTCACTAATTTTTGGAAATAAAAGAATCCCTAAATTCTCCTACCAAAATGCATAGAGAAAACCTTATAAAAGTTGACTCGCTTGAGTTCATGAAAGCAAACAATATTTTGATGTGGCACTATGCCTTGTAAACAATTCTATGTCGAGGATGGTGAAATCCAATGGGATAAAAAATTTGAGTGGGGGTAAGAAACAAAATTGCAACTTCCTCACAAGCTAAGTCCCCAAAGCGATAAATTTCAAGGGGACTTATAAGGATATAAGTTACCAGTCTCAAGAAACCTTGTCATTAGTTCACAACAAAAGTACCTATGTGGTGTCTTAGAGTCAAGAAAATAATTTTTCCTTCCTAATAAATATGGAATAATGGGACATACTTACTAAGCCACTATAAACCACTTGACATTGGCAGCTCTACTAAGTTAGAAGGGCCAATTAAACCTTCAACATTGGGTTATTTGTGAGTCATGTACTTGATATTTATTAAAGATAGAAGGGTAAATGTGGAATATATACCCACCTTCACCAGATTCCACCTCTAATTGTTCACTCTAATGCACTTCCTCAAGACCACACATTTTAGTAGGACTTCACCATTCAATATTAACTCAACACTCATATTCCCAAAGCCTTACAACCTGGACTATTATTGGCAGTTTTTTAAAGTAAAGAGTCTAGTTTGCTTTAGATATTAATTAATAGGGTTAGGGAAGTGATATAGATGATGTGAAAAAATGTAAAATTGTACATGAAATGAATTGCTTTAAACTTCAAGAAAAAATGTGCTTTAAATCAAAATCTAGTAGACAAAAAGCTCTTTATTTTCAATTAAAAATTTTGACATCGTGATTTTATATTTCTCTTATGAAAGCATGAAAAGACAAGAAACTTCAATAGAGAACTCAATGCAATGTTTTCACATAAAATTACATCAATATCCAATTTGATCCTTTCTATTCTTGAAAAAAATGACCATGCAATCAAATCCTTTCTTTGTTATAAATGGAAATGCGTTAGTCAAAACCTACATTCATCAAATTACCAACAAACTCCTATATGATACCAATGCAACAAATGTTTTTTAATCCCTTTTTTCATAAAAGACCTAAGAACTGTGCAAAGAATAAATTCAAACCATACAATGCACCCAGAAAAATGCCAATTTTCCAAAACAGCAACCATGAAATAAAAATAAATAAATAAATCAAATTTAAGGCCCTTTGCAATCCAAATTATTTCATATTGGTCCAATTGCAAGCTAAAGATAACACAATATAAATATAATTAAACTATATACTTCAGTAACATGTTATCCTTAGAGAGTACTTGCAACATAAATACAAACAATATGTGAGTGCTCAAGACTATGTACACGCTCAATTGAAACAGAAAGTTTTTTGGAAAATAAAAAAAAAAAAAAATTCAAATTGAAATGGTTTCACTTTCTAAAATATGCTAACTATTTGTCATGACTATGAGGAAATAAACAAGCAATAATAAGACAAAAACTAAGTGAGAAAACACCTAGCAATCATAAAGAAATAGTTTCTTCCCCAATGGAGTCACCATTTCTAATATGAGATTCTTGTGTATAAGAGTAACAATTATCCCCAACAATTGATTAGATAATTGATAACCGAATGTAAATCCAATATCTATCAATTCCCTGGGATTAAATGCAATTACCTATGATAAAATAGGAACAAAGAAGAATATATAGAGATGCTCCAACATTAATTATGTTACAATGATTTGAATTAGAGGAGAATTCCATAGCACATGAAGTTTACTTCCCTTCCTAGGCATATTAAATAGCATAGATATGTTTACTCTTATTTGTAAACCCTAATCTACAAATCATCAATAAATTTCATATAATAATCTAGAAATGTAGGAAATTAAGCATCAATTCAAATGCAACAGAGAGTAATCACCTCCATGTAGCGAAGAGGAAGAGCTCCCTACAGTTGTCTGAGGGAGTGTTTGTTGGTCTGCTTTGTGATATCGCAACTTCCGACCACCCATCACGATGAGAATCTCATGTAGGTGAAGTAGAAGAGAGTGTATGGCTATCTCCTTATTCAAAGAGAGTCTCGACAGAGTTATGGCTTGAGTGAAAGATGGAAATTGTGTGATGAATGAGGGACCTTGAGGGATTTTTGTAAGCAAGATAATGGCTAAGATATATATTTAGGTTTAGGTTTTTGAGCCCCAAATCCATTACCTAACTTGATCCATGTTAGGGTTTGTGCCAACTTTCCCCCTTTTCGTTATGAGCAAGGTCGAAATTGCCAAAAATCAATTTTGAGACTAAGTCGCACTTATCGAGGGAAATTGTACGACTTAGGTCGTTGATTTTGAATAAAAATGTGTGACTTTTGTCGTTGATTTTGAGGAAACAGGTGTGAACTCCTTCTAGTGTGGTCCATTATGGGTTTGAATTTCATTTTTTTACTTTTTATCAATTCCTCAAGGTCAGGTGGAATGATGATGTGTATGGATGACAAAGCTGATGACATGGAAGGTGAGAAAATTTGGTTGTTAACATAGGTGTTTTGACTATTTTCCATGGGTCAAGAAGGGAAAACTAGGCTCATCCATTGTAATTCATCAATGAATTTATGTTCATTACCTTCAAATCCATCAAGAATAGAGCCCAAAAGAATGCATAATGAGATCTAGCCCTGCATGTAGCTAAATTATAACCACAAGAAAGATGATTGGTTCTTAAGAGAAAATTTCGTAATAATCAAAATGTAAGAGATTGAGTTTGCACCCTACAGGCTCCCCAAGCTCCTTATTCCCATAATATTCATATTGTAGTATGTTAGGAAATTGATTGAAATTGATGAGAATCATTTTCTAAAGTCTAAAAAGGAGAGTCACATGAACTATCCCATTTTCATGGGAACTTATGTTGTCTCAGATAAGAAAAGTGCCAAGGAGGATCTCTTGATCTTGGAGAAATCAAGCTTCAATAGGTATAATCACCGGAGTTATGACATACACCTCATTATGGAAAGATAGAAGGGAAAACTGAAGCTAGTGCCTAATGATTAAAAGAGGCCCTTGGAAGAGAAGTTGGATAATAAGAACTTTTGGATTTAGGTAAAAGTCATTTTGGAAGTCGATGCAGACGCTGCCAAAGCCATGGTTGAAGCCTTTTTCTAAACCTAACCTTGATATGCTAAAAATGCTTGTCTATTATACTTTTTATAGACTTGAGGACATTTGTTTGTCTCCAAGGATGAGATGAAATTCAAAGCCTTAGTAAAAATAAAGAGGTGTTGGAGGACAAATTCAATAAGCAAAATATGGTAGCATGGTGGATAATGTGGCTTTATCTTGGTGGTGAGAAGGTCCCTTATGACCATATGCTTGAGGATGAGACATTTTCTAAGATATATGGTAATGCCCCGGAGGACAAAGAAGATGAAGGTGATGATGAGGAGGAGGAGGAGGAGGAGGAGAAGCATATAGAAGAAATGGGAGAAAGAGTTTTCGTAATATGGTACACACATAGGGAAGAGAAAGAAGAGGGGTTATATATTAGAAAACCACTACACTTTCCCTAGAAGAACCCCCTAAATATGATAAATCCATGCCCATGCTAAAATATATGGGGTTCAAGGCACTTGCATGTCCAGGGAAAGAATATCAAGGCATGAATGAGCCTCTCATCATCGTCGAAAGACTCAAAGTCTTAGGGATAGGAGTGGACATTGACGCTCCCATGATTTAAAAGGGGGACCTATAGTCAACTTTTGTCCCCCTAATAGGTCAAAAAACTAAGTATGAAAATATGATGAAGGTACTAACCTAAGGAGTTCCTCCCAAGAACCCCACTCCAATTGTTTCTCCTCACCAATAACAACAAGGCATACTAGAATAATGGAAACAAGTTTTGGCACATATAGGAGAAGGAGAGAAGAATTTGGAAAGCAAGGAAAACAAACAACAAGAAGCATACATAGAGGAAAGGAAGGTTGCAGAGGAAAAAAGGGCATAAGAGGGAAGAAAGGTTGTATAATAAAAAGAAACTAGTGAAGCTTCCTAGAAAGCAGAAGAGGAAATAAAGGACACAAAAGAGAAAGCTACATATAAAGCTACCCGAGACAAGAAAATAAAGATGGATACTGGGCAAAGTAAAGAGGATGTTGAGAAGAAGAAAACAAGAATAGGGAAACTAGGAGGAGAAACAAAAAGTGACGTTGAAGTTACTATATTTGAATCCAATGTGCCTCGATGTGTTGGAGGACATCCCCCTTCTACCCTAATCTCCCCTTACCCTTCCAATTTTTCTCCTATATATAGTAAGAGGGGTTTCAAATACACCCAATGTTAGCCACTTCACATACATCTAGCTAATATCCTTCATGGTTTGATATTATTTATCCCTTATAATAATGTGACCCTTTTGAGATAGTGAGGGAAAATGAGAGGAAGAAGGATAAAAAGAGGCACTAGCTACCCTATATCCTTCAGATGTCATTCTCCAACCCATACTCTTCACCATCTATGATAATAAGATGGGCCAATATATTGTAACCACCATAGATACTCTAGTCAAAAATTCACATTGAAAAGTGGTACCCCCAGGTTGGAGGGCTACATAAGTCAAATTTAAAATTTCCTAGTTGCCCCATATTGGTGATATTTTGATGGTGAAGATATCTAGCAATGTGTTATATAATAAATATGTGGGGTTTTCTCATTCACGTGAGGCTTTCAAGAAACCCCCACGACGGGTGCATCCTTTCTAAACCTAAGTGGATTGATGTGTTGGCCGTATCACAAAGATGGAGAGGTAGGTTCATGTAGGGTGTCACGTGGCCAACTACAGCATGGGAGAAGTCCATGCCCTTACCTTGTCATTATGGCTCATTTACGAGCCAAGTGTATCCCTTCTTCTCGGTAGTGTCCTCGTTATATCCTCTCCCTCGTGCAAACCTTCATGGCTATTCAAGGTTGTACTATACACACCGGTTGGAATGATCATAGTAATCGATGGATAATAACTTGGAAAGGACATTCCAAGTTGTTTATCCGGCATAATGTAGGCAATATCTACACTGGATCTCTCCCTTGGACACTTCATTCCCTAGCTACGTTGTGAAATCTCTCCCGAGCAGATACCAAAGCACCTTAGTCTAGATTCTGGGTTCAACTCTCTCCAGTATGGTTCGGACCAAGACCACCCAAAGAAAGACATCCAATCACCCCTCACAAGACTCATATGCCAAGGTAAATTCAAGAGATGCATAATTCTCACGGCTTCTTTGAGATGAAGGTCAAGAGATAGGCCCAGGAGTGTCTAGAATTCTTCGAATGTAGGGTCAACACCAGCAAATCCTATCCAAATGTGATGGCGCTCAAGGAGAGATTATGAGGCATGGCGGACGACAAAAGAGCCAGTAGAACCTGTGAAACCCATCACACTTGTATCATGGGCATGCTCTGGAGCATGAAGGAACTTATCATCCTGGCCATGGAGGATTTCACAAGGGGGAACCAACCTGTCATCATGGGGGGACATGATAGTAGCAAGGCTTGACCACTTAGAGGATGACATTCGACAGCTTGCCCATAATCATGTAACGGCAAACAAAATCACCAATGCAAGGATGGATGCACTGGCAGTGGAAATCAAGGGGTTGGCGCAAATCATCAATACCTCTGCAATGCATGGAACATGTGGGAATGACATGCAAGCAAGCCTCCAGGCTGTCAGTGACCCGGTAATGCCGAATGATCTAGGTTCTGGCCCTCATATACTGCATATTCCCGATGGTGAATAGAATGGTTTCAATTTTTGTGGTTCTCGTGTTTAGTTTAGATAATGGCTGATATAGCTCAGGATGGTCTAAACTCTCTCTTTTTGGAAAAAAATGGTCATAACCCCCGGCCTATGGGGGAATTTTGTTGCTACTTTTAAGACCGTTAGCTTTTGGATTTCCTAAGACCACCCCCAGGCCATCTAAGGGCAGGTTTAGGAATTATGTTTCTGCAATGTGGACTCTCTGGACTGTAACTATTATCTGTATATTTTTTCTCTTTTTTTAGTATTAATCCACAACCGAACCTTAAAACAAAGTGAGGCTTTCAAGAAGAAGTTTGAATCTACAATCACTCAAAATGACTTCTTGACTCCCAAAGTGAAGACCTTGAAGGTGGAAAAAGAGAAGCTACATAACAACTTTGTCTCCTTAAGAAAGGATTCATAGGAAAATACTAAAGTTGTCTCCCTCCTTAAAGAGAAGAATGATAGGATCAAGGCTCTGGAGAGTAGCCTAACGACTCTTGTATTCCCCTTGACTCGCCAGATGGTGGAGGAAACACAAAAATTGACTAATGAATTAAATTTCTTGAGAAATTAGAATTTTATCCTTAATGCAAAATAATAAACCATGGAGGAAAGGATAGTAGTATTGGAAGGTGAGCAAATCAAGGGAACATATTTTTCTTTAGAATTAGACGGGTGAAATGATCAAGTACCTACACTATGAAGTCACAAAAGAGAAATTAAACAAGGCTATTGATTATAGCAGTGTGACTCAAGGGACTACTAATGATAATATAATAGATCTCTAATAGAATATTAAGCAACTTTTTAAAGAAGTAGAGTGGAAAAAAAAACACTAAGATAATTTGTTACAGGCTACCAATGCCCTAAGCTTCGCTAAAAAAAGGAAGGAGGATCTAAAAAATAAAGCAAGGAAATTGAAAGAAACCTATAAGAAATTGCATGAGGAAAAGAAAGGTAGTAGCGTTGACCAACGACAAATACCTAGTGGACTAGGTATGAGGAATACTTGTTAGAGGCTAGATTGCAGGCTACTACAAAATTTATCAAGAGAATAGTTTGGGGCTTTGTATTTGATGACATTCCCAGACTCAAACATCATTCACAATACTACCTAGAGTTTGATGGTCTCCACGAGTAGATAAGAAAATACTTGGATGAGATATGAAAGGAGGTGGGTCTCAGGGATAGGGTGGTAGAGATAATTGATTGGGTCCTCAACAAAATATTATCTCAAGCCCCATAGTTATTGGGAGTCAAGGATTGAATATCTATCTTTATGGACGTTGATACATGCACTAAAAAACTTAAGATTATTCATAGGAAGACCTCTACAATAGAGAATCCCATTAAAAAATCCATGATTGACATCGGTACTATGATAAATCATGGCCTTCCATGTCCATGGGATGATCAGTTCAGGTTTCACTCTCCAAACAAGTACCACAGTTACTAAAGGCAGTAACATGTGGGATATCAAATATGATAGAAAAATGGACTATTCCCTCACCCTAAAAATTTTACAATCATATGCATCCATTGATGGCAACTTAGAACCTCATAAGTGCCTTGTCTTTCCTCTAATCCCCATCGATTACTCATAAAAGACTAAGCTGGATAAATCATTCAATATTTTGAGAGGTGTCAAGACAATCAATGAGGAAGGGTGGTGACAAATCGACATTGTGTAGTAATTTTCCAATAAGCATCACCAACAAGGATCACCTCATGAAGTCCCTCCTCTAGCTTAGATGTAGCCTTATGAAATAGGTACCTTCCCAATTAACCAATACAGAAGCCTCATCTTAGGAAATGTCACCTCCCCAAGATTAAAATGAATTGATTCCAAAATGGGAAGGATTCCAAAATGATAAGCAACCATTTTCAATAATGCTTCTCACACTTCCTAATTTTATAGTGATTATAGATGAGTGATGACCATTAATTTAGGTTAATCCATAAAGGAAAGGGAACTAATCAAGGTGGTAATAGATCCTGTAGAGTTATAAGCAGCCCTTGACATGAGAACAAGGGTTGGGATTTTGGATATCACCACGCCTTGAAATTTATAGAGAACAAACCCTATCATTTTGTATTGTATCAAAGACCCCATGCTGGGAGGATTTGTCACATTAGCTCTATACTCTCTCTATTATTGTTTTATTATACTCTATAAAATTAATTGTGAGCTCTAGATTTTGGGGAGGAAACAATAGAGGAATAAGACTGAAATTTTATAGTCCTCATATGGTGCCCTTACTGTATTTTAAATAACTATTTATTTTATTATATAATCGGGATTGAGGTTGGGGAAATAATAATAATCAAGCAAGTTATGCATGCTTTCTTCCATTTTTTCAATATTATATTTGTTGTTGAATGAATCAATAGATGTAGTGTTGAATGAGTCAATAGATCTATTCTTATCTTACCCATTTTATTTTCAATCTTGAATGAGAAAGTGATGGGTTGCTCCTTCTAATGCATGCTCATTTTATTACACTATGTATCGAGGATATGGAATCATAATTAAGACACCCTCCTGCATTGTGTTAATGAACTTTACTTTCATAAATCTTTAAGTGATTTTCCCTTTTACTACTTACAAATAAAACATAAATCATCATAGTTGTAGGGTTGTTTCCATGCATCGTTTGTCTCTACAATAAATCGTATCAAAGCTTCATGAGAAAACGTTGTTCTAGTGTAACAATTTAGAACAATAACTTTAGGATAGTTGAGGGTACCCCACCTTTGGCCTGAGGATCGACTTGAAATCCTAGAGTGGTTATTATGACCCAAGGAGGGAAAATATGGAGTTAAATAATATTCCTCTCCTATATATATATATATAGATATCCTAATGGGTTAGCTCAAGTGGTTGATATTTGTTTGTTGTGAGCATAAGGTCTCGAGGTAAAATCCCAGGGTGGCTATACACAGTTATATGGGCCTCACTTGATGTCCCCATCGAGTTAGGGTCCATAATCAGAGCCAACAATGTGAGGCCCCTTTGGGTGGGCCCCTAGATTTCTTCGTGGATGTAGAAACCCCTCGAGGTTGTGAACCACGTTGAAATACACACACACACACACACACACGTGGATTGCACATGTGGGACCTTCATTATGCCGACCCAATTAGATAACATTTACTTCATTACATATATATTTAACCCCATATATGCCCCCTATCGCTCATAATAATGGCACAGGAAGGGGATCTTGCACGTTATGTGTTAAGTCTTGGATATTGTGACATTACATTTCTATTATTATATTAGTATTGTCTTTATCGGTTGGCTAAGACCTCAATTGTAATTATATGGTCAGTTAGGACCTTAATTGTAATTGTACCCTTTGTCTCCTATATATACCAAGGATACCTGGTTTTAGAGATCATCTCATCTTGTGCATTTGATACATGGTAAAAGAAGGTTTCCCTTCGAAGAGGCTTCTTATTCATCTCTTTATTTCAGTTAGAAGGCATTAGGTTTCTCTTTCTTTCTATTTTTACGTTAATTTGGGAATTTGGTCATTAAAATTTGGTATCATGTCCATTTTCACTATAAGGTTTTTGTAGGGACATTTCAAATAGTAGAATTTTGAGGAATCTCAAGAGACATTGCGAAGTACCCATGGTAAACATTTCAGGTGTTGGTTCATTATTAGTTTGGAGTTATAGTCTATGGAAGTTAGAGTTTTTTAATAGTCCAAAAATTAGTCTCAAACAAGTGTTCTTTATAAAACAATTATATTTGAAGCTTGAGAGCTCCAAATTGAGAAACACCTGTCACATCATAAATAATACAGAGCATGGTGTTTGTGGTAAAAAAATTCAGAAGCAAAACTGACAACTAATACACGTGTCAAGATGTACAAGTTTTCTCTCCTAAAAGAGACAAAAAAACAAGTTTTGGGAAAGTTGCCATAACTTTCTGTTGGCACATCAGAATTTGGTCAAATCTATGACAATGTAGAGAAGACATATCAAGCTACTCTAAACCAAATTTTAAAAACTAGGAGGGCCAAAGTTTCAAATATACATCAAGAGCAAGGGTGGAAAATAAAGCAATCTACAAACTAGGATTTTAAAGGTATGTTAACTTGAAATTTGCATAACTTCTGGTTGGAATATTTTTTTAGGTGATTCAAAAGGTGTTGTAGATAAAACAAATAGAGAATAACTCTAGTAAATATTAGTGGGAAGATGGAAAGAGTTGGTGCAAAAAAATTTCTACACCTGCTAAAGCTCCTCAAGGATCACCATTACATAAGAAGAGCATGATGAGGTGGGATTTGGTTTATCCAAGGTTAACGAAAGAGTAGGGAACATTGAAGCTACAATGCTAAGAAAAGTGGGCATAATGTATATGGTAACTATGGAAGAATTCAACAATAACCTTGAAAACATGAAGGGGTAACTTTTGAATGATATAAGTGGCTTACTTACCCAAAAGTCAACACCTCAAGAAGAGGATAAGGAGAACAAGATGGTGGAGCCCAATTACCTCAAGAGGAAATTCTATCATACTCATAGAACAATAGGTTTGAGTCTCAAAAACTTGATGACTCATTACTCCAAGATCAACATAATCATGGGTTCAAATTGGGACTGAGGAACTACTTCATTCCCAAGATAGATATGAAGAAGTTTGATTGCAATGAATAACATGGAAATTCCAAATGGAGCAATTCTTTGATCTACACCAAGTGACAACTTTACAGAAGGTAACTATTGCATCTTTGTATCGAGAAGCTTATTAAATTGTATGGTACTAATGGCTTTGTGATCGTAAAAAGGAATCTATTGTATAGTAGTATGTATTTATGAATGAATTTATAGCACATTATGGGGATATTAAGAGCAACACCTTCTTTAGCCAAATGATAATTCTCAGGAAAAGAGGTCTAGTTACAAAGCAAAATAAGAACATTCAAAAGTTGAGTATTAGTTTGAATAACATTTCAAATGATAGTATGTTGGATCTCTTTATTGGAACTTTAAAGGAGAGCATTCAGCATGAGGTACATCTCTTCAAACCTAAATCATTGGATAATGCTTTTAGTTTGGAAAGGAAAGTTGAAAGTTAAAATATGGCCACTAAAAAGGATGCCACTAAAACCAATGGAGAGGGAAATGTTCCCTCCCATATTCTCACTCAACATACAAGGTTGACGACTCAACAAGTACATGAAATAATACCAAAGGGACTATGTTTCAATTGTGATAGCAAGTATAGTAAGGGGAGTACACGCAGTGAGAAAAAAATATTATACATAGAATGTGGAGAGGAAGAAAATCCAAAATTGGATCAGTCTCAAGATGTAGAATTAGAAGATACTGCACCAACCACATCTTGTCATGCATTGGTATGAATTAGCACTCCTCAAACTCTCAATATAGAAGGATATATCTAAAAGAAAAAGGAAATAGTGTTGATTGATTGTGGTAGTACCCATAAATTCATTAATTGAAAATTAGCTAATTGCTTCATATATCTAGCACCGGAGTTTCAAGTAATGAATGCAGATGGAAATACCATAAATTGTTTATCGAAGTTCCACAGTATTAAGCTTACTATGGGGGAGTATTTATTGGATATTCCAATGGTTGCAATCCAAATGGGTGGTGTTGATGTTGTATTAAGGGTCCAATGGTTACAATCATGGGGAATAGCGACTCTTAATATTTAGGAAATTTTCATGAGATTATCCTCATAAGGAAAGGAAACTGAACTCAAAAGTATTTCAAGGAAACCCTCTAAAGTGGTAATCTCTAACAAATTGACAAAATTGATAAAAAAGGATACCATGATATAATTACACAATTGTGTTCAATATATGTTCAAGCATCTATACTCTCTATTCCAGTGGATATCCAAAGAGTTATTATCAATCATTCTAAGGTATTTGGAGATATTCCTAAAGGTATTCTACATGCTTAAGATCGTGACCATGCTATTCACATGCAATCGATAAGTGTACCACCTAACATCATACCTTACAGGTACCCATATGCACAATAGAGTGAGACTGAGAATGTGGTTGAAGAAATGTTAGATGTTGGAATCATTCAACATAGACAAAGTGCTTTATCTATACCAGTGGTGATGGCTCACAAAAATGAAGGTTCGTGGCATATATGTCCAAATTATAAAGAGCTCAACAGGATGACCATTAAAGATAAGTTTCCTATTCCTATCAATGATGAATTAATTGGATGAACTACAGGGACCAATTTTCTTTACCAAGTTGGATCTCCATTTTGGATATCATAAAATCAAAATGAGGCAATAAGAAATTATGAAAACAACCTTTAGAATACATGAAGGTCATTATCAATTCTTGGTGATGTCATTTGGACTTACTAGTGCACCTTCCACATTTCAAAGTTTGATGAATTCTATTTTTAAACCCTTCATTGGAAAATTTATGTTAGTATATTATGAAGATATACTAATCTATAGAAAATCTTGGGAATAACATGTACAACATGTTGACATGATCTTAAAACTAGTAGAGGAGTAACAACTATATACCAAGCCTTCTACGTGTTTCTTTGGGGTTCAATAAGTGGATTATTTGGGGCATATTGTTTCTCATGATGGTGTCAAAGTGGACCATAAAAAAATTAAAGCTAACGTGAATGGCCAATTCCTAAGACCTCGAAGAATCTTGGAGGATTCTTAATATTGACAAGCTATTGTCGCAAGTTTGTCAAGAATTATGGTCAAATGGAAATAACTCTAATAATGTTATTGAAGAAGAAGGCATTTTCTTAGACTTGAGAAGCAACCAAATCTTTTGAAAAAACTAAAGAGGCTAAGTGTATAACTCCTATATTAGCCACCCCCGACTTCAAGAAAATTGTTATTGTGGAATGTGATGCCTCATAGCATGGCATTGGTGCAGTTTTAATGCAAGAAAGAAGGCCCCTTGCCTTTGAAATTTGCCGACATAAAGGAAAAAGCTTACCCAAACCAATTTATGAGAAGGAAATGTTGGCCATATTGCATGCAATTAATAAATGGTGTCCCTACCTAATAGGAACACACTTCAAGGTAAGAATATATCATGACAGTCTTAAGTACTTCTTGGAACAATGATTATCTTCACAAGAGAAACAAAAATGGGTTACAAAGGTGCTAGGTTATGACTTTGAAATTATCTGCAAAAACAGGAAATATTAATGTGGTGGCATATTCACTTTCAAGGAAATAAGAAGACATGGATTTATTCCTTTGTGCTATTTCCATTCCACAATCTAATTCGGTGGAAAAAGTAGGGATAGAATGGAAGTAGGATCATAATACATGTCAGATAATTCAACAACTACAAGAGGATCCTAGTGCATTGGATATTTTTTATGGAAGAATGATTCACTATGGTACTAAGACCACCTATATTTATGTAAGAATTCCGAACTCAAATAGAAGGTCCTTTTGGAATTGCACACTTCTCCTGTAGGAGGTCATTAAGGGTTTTTGCAAACTTATCAGAGGATCGAGGATGATTTTTTTATGGGAATGTATTAAAACTAATATCCAAAATTTTATGGTATAATGTTTTCTTTACCAACATAATAAGGGAGAGATAATCAATGCACTAGACCTTCTACCCATTAGCCATGCCAAGTCGATTTTGGGAAGAGGTCTCAATGGATTTGATCACAAGTATACCAAAGGATGAAGGAAATAATGTCATCATGGTAGTGGTGGATTGACTCATAGAGGGTTCCCATTTCTACTCTCTTTCTCATCCTTTTAAAGCAATTACAATAGCTACAACATTAATGAAAATAGTTTTGAAGCTACATGGAATACCCAATATTATTATAAGTGATGGAGATCAAAATTTCACTGGTAATTTTTGGAAGGAAATATTTTATTGTTTGGGTACTCAATTGGCTCACAACTCCACTTACCACCCTCAATCCAATGGGAGAACTATGATTGTGAATAAATGTTTATAAAGGTATATCTGTTACCTTGCATCTGATAAACAAACACAATGGGTCAAATGGTTATTCTTGGAAAAATGGTGGTACGACATGTCCTTCCATACTTTGTAAAAAATGTCCTTATTGTTGTCATCCTCAATCCATCACATCATCCTTGAAATATAAAGTTAAGGTTCAAGCAATATAGGATCACATACAACACCAACAAGAGGTTCTCCAACTATTGAAAGACAACCTAGCTACAACACAAAATATAATGAAACAACAAGTAGACCAACATCATATTGAAAGGAAATTTGAAGTGGGGATTGAGTATTTTTTAGGCTACAACCATACAAACAAATTTCCATCAAGTAATAAAAGAAGGATAATAAATTAGCACCCAAGTACTATGGTCCCTATAAGGTGTTATAGATTATTGGAAGTATATCTTATAAATAGGAGTTGCCTCCATCTTCACGTGTACATCCAGTCTTCCATGTTTCTTGCCTAAACAATGTAATAAGCGACAAGATACCAGTTCATATTATTACACCAAATATTGATGAAGAATGAAAAATTCATACTAGAACCTAAAACAATCCTTGAAACATGGATCAAGCAACAAAATTGAGAAATTACAGAGTAACTCATCATGTGGAAGAACTTGCCAATAAACAAGGTGGCATGGGAAGATGAGTTCTTCATGCTAAAACATCCACAATTGATCAAGTGTTGAGGACACAACTTGTTTTTAGGGAAGGGTGTGTTAATCCATAGATATTGTGACATTCCATTTCTATTATTATATTAGTATTGTCTTTATTGGTTGGCTAAGATCTTAATTGTAATTGTACCCTTTGTCTTCTCTATGTACTAGGGAAACGTAATTGTTTTAGATCATCTCATATTGTGCATTTGATACATGGTAAAAGGAGGTTTCCCCCTCAAAGAGGCTTCTTATTCGTCTCTTTATATCATTCTCAATACATTAGGTTACGCTTTCTTTCTATTTTTATGTTAATTTGGGAATTTGGTCCTTAACATTAAGATAGCATAATATAACAAAATATACCCCATGTACAACAATGTAAAGATGGAGCACAACTCCAAGATATATAAGAGGGAATAGTTGTACAATAAATCCTTAAATAATAGGAGAACTGCCTCCAATTATCTCAATACATTCATACATCCAATTCACATGTTCTCTTAAAAAATGATTACAAGCCTTCTATATATACATAGTACAACTCATTACACATGTGGCCCTTTATTAAGCTGTTATAAATATAAAATATGCAAATACTAATAAATAATAATTAAATTGTTAATTAATAATAAATAAAAATAGTAATAATTATTCAAAGTTGCAACTCTTTAGGAAGAGTTACTATGTTCTCTTTAAGCATTATATATGTGGCTCTCCTATTTGTAATCATAACGTATCTCTTATCAATTATACAGTGGTATGCCTGTTGTCTGATCCGTCCTTTGGCTATTATTTAGACCTTGTCTAATTTGGCTTTTGGCCATCAATTTGAAGTAAATAATTATTCTGTGCAAATAAGAAGAAGTGGGGGGGGGAGTTCAAAAGAAAATAAGTTAAAAAAAAAACATTTGAAAGGAAAAAGACAAGAAAAGATAAAACCAATACATGGTTTTATAAAACCAACATGTGGTTTAATAAAACCACACGTGGTTTTTCCAAGGAGTTATATATATATATATATATATATATATAATCGTGAGGTAAAAGGGGATATAAAGTAACCCTTTAATAAATAAAAAAATATTCAAAAGTTTATTAATTATATAATATATATATTATTGATTTTATTGGAATATATTCTTTATCAAATTTTATTATTATTTGGTTTACAAAGTTCGGTGTATTCCATATTGTTATAATTATTATTACTTTTAATAATAGTAATAATAACTATTGGACAAAAAAAAAGATATTGAAGGAAGCTATTGAAGCATATTTGTATATTTATTGATGTGAGTGGCGAATTATGGATTCCATATATAAGTATACATTTTGGATTAAGCATCATTATTGCGAGATGGAATTCCAGTATGTGACAATTTTTCAGAATTTCAATCACTCATATCCAATATGTGGTCAAAAATTTTATTATGAAATAAAATCAAGGTCAATCACAATTGCAATCGCAAATACAGAAATTAGAAGGCGAATTAGGATACTACAAGGAAAGCAATAAAAATTTACAATTTGAAAATGATAAAGAAAAATAGTTCAATAGTTTAATAAAGACAAAAAATTCCAAATTGAAAGATCGTATTCAGGAGTCCACCAAACAAATTAAAGAATTTGAAACCGCAAAAAAAAAATTGACAAGGACATACAAGAATGAGATGAAGAGATCTCTCATATAAGAGAACATAATTAGAAATTGTTGCTTCAATCAAGAAGATGAAGGATAAAACACAGTGTAATCAAGCCCGATGGGCTAGATCAAGTGGTTGAGTGATGTTCGCTGTGAGCAGAAGGTCTCGAGATCAAATCCCCGGGTGGATATACATTGCTATATAAGGGCCTCACTTGATGTCCCCAAAGTGTTAGGCCCCATAATCAAGGCCGATGGTTTACCTTGGGTACCATCCTCAAAATGAGGGGAAGTACTTGAGGGTTTCCCATGCATTGTTACTTGTAAAAAAATAAAAATAAAAAAACATAGTGCAATCAAAAGTTAGAAGAGGAGATTAAATATTTCCAACAAAAATTATTAAGAAAAGACGAAGAAAATTCCTTCTTGAAGAAGGTTAATTAGGAATTGCTAGAGAAAATAAAAACATTAAGAGAAAGAGTGCAAGAGAATCAAGATGTTAAAAATGAAGTCAATAAGTCAGGTTATAAGGAATAACTCTTACACTTAAGAAGACACAATCAAGACTTACTCATACAAATTAGAAAACTAAATCATGATAATAAATCATTACAAGAAAAGTTAAATCGCAAGGGATCATTAGATGATAAGGAAACGATGACTAACCCAATAGACAAGTCATCAAACACTTAAATTCAAACACCAAAAAGGGGAACCGATACAGATTCAAATGGTGCTCAAAATCAGAAGAATGTTTATACTAACAAATCACTACAAACATCAAGACAATATGGTTCCAAAGAACAATTACAAAAGATTAGGATTCCTTATCGTCATCCAAATCATAAAAATCGATATGACCAACGACAAGGTCAAGAGGAACATAAACAAACGAGTCATGATTTCAAAATAGAGTGGGGACAAAGTCAAGAAACTCAGTGGAAGCAGAAAATTAGAAGTTCTATGCGAACATGTTGGCACAGGGTTAGACCCCATGAAGTGCGGAAACCGACAATGACAAGAAGGACCATCTGCGAAAGAAAGGACCATTCACGGAGAACAAGCAGCCGACGGAAGCGCAAGATTGGTTTAGTTAGTTAGAATGGGTCATTTGGACTGTTTTGTAACCACCTTAATTGCATATAAATAGGACTATGATTGTAAGCCTAAGGGAATCCTAAAAGGAGATCATAAGTGATCGATAGATGTGCAGATGAACTCTGTAATGTTTTTCTCTATTTTCGGCAGTTTTGTATGGATCCGTAATAAGGTGTTTTGAACTGTTTCTGCGAAGGTTATATCGCAGGTTTTGATGAGTTAATGCATGAAGATGTTCGGCTGTGTTTATCTCTTCCGTCTCTGTTCATGTTAAATGATGAATGCAAATGTTGGTTGTGATATGTTTAAAGCTATGTGGTTTGGTAAATTCCGTTGATGTGAATGTTAGTTTTACCATGTTAATGTGAATGTCGATTATACTCTGAACATGCGAATGATGAATGAATGTATGAACTGTTGAGTATAATGTGAAGACACAATCTCTAGTTTCTGTAGCTTTAGAGTGATAATTGATGCATGTCCTCCCCCCACTACGGAAATCTGTTTCCTGCAGCCCCCTTAATCATCTCGGATGAGACCTCACTCACTCTACGAGTGTTGCTGGAAAGGGTAAAAACTTTCTGGGCTAGTGTTTAAGGGTGTTTGGTTGGTGTTTTTTGACAGCAGTGCGAAGTGAACCCCTATCGACAGAACTGGGCCAACAAATGGTTCTGTTATTGGGACCCTGAAGAAGAAAGAAGAGGACATGCTATGGAACTCGACGAAACTGGAGATTCAAGACTGGTTTGACAAAAAGACAGAAGAATTCGCGGAAGGAGAAAATCGGAACCCTGGGCAGACGGTAAGCAGCTGGTTGCAAAAGCATATATATTCTGATATCCACGAGGTGTTTTTCTGTGAATTCCCGGTATTGCTACACGAGTGGTTGGCGCAGCTGACATTTCAGAAGAACCATTGCCAAAAGAGTGAGCCTGACCAATGGACTCCAGAATTGATCCAACAGTTAAAACAGGTCGACAATAAGGTATCGCGGGCTGTGGACTTCTGGGTAGATAGTATCCTAGAGGGATACATTACTGAGTTCGCAGTTGATACAATAAAATCATACAGCAACGCAGAAAGGAAATTTTTCAAAGGACCTAGAGGGAGGTTCCTACTATCGTTGAAGTTGTGGATTAAGATGCTCGTCTGTGAAAAGGGCATCCTGAGGATGAATTTCGACGAGTAGAAGATCAATGTGCGGAGGTTCTAGGTATCACGTGAATTCGGATTCGATAAAAATATGTGGGGTAGATGGACATGAGCGATGACAAATTTTTAAGGGCGGCTGAGGAAGATTGTGGTACCTTGAGGAGTAGGGATATATTTCGGTGACCAGAGAAGAAGAGGAGGACTGAGAGAGAGTCTCCTGAGGGGACCGGAACAGAAGACTGTGAAACAAGACCACAAGGGACAAAGCAACCTTATTATGACGAAGAAGAGAGTGAAAAGGTTACCCCAGAATCAGAAGAGGGGCGAATCGTAAGTTACAACGTACCTTCAACTCTGCGCACTACTAAGAACTTTGCAAGAAGAAACACAAGTTATTCACAGAGTTGTCCTACGTGCAGCGGTAGGAGTAGTGCATCAGTAAACAATAACAGTAGGAACGTAAGAATGGCAGGTGACGACGCAAAAATGCCAACTTTCCATGGGAACGGGACCGAGGATCCCAAATAGTACTGGTTCCTATGTGAAGGGGTATGCACTGTGAAGCGGGTCCAAGATGAAAATATCAAAAAGGGACAGCTAGCGACGACCCTCAGGGGCCGTGCGCTAGACTGGTTTATGAAATTTACAAAGGTACCGACAGGAATTCCAGACAAAACACTAGCACATATCAAGGCACGAATGATTGATGAATTTAGAAAACAAAAATCGGAGTCACAATACATCACTGAGCTCAAGGAAATCAAGCAATACCCGAACGAGCCGGTATGGGAATTTGATCAACGGTATAAAATGTTAATGGCAAAGGTGAGTTTCGGGATGAGCGATATGCAGCATAAATAATGGTTTATCGCAGGGTTGGTGCCACACATTCGTGGACCGTTGATGCACCAGAAGGTAGCGACTCAAGCCGAAGAGCTGGAGATTGCAATGAAGCTGGAGGCTTCACCAATCGGCGAAATGGGCATAGGCATGGATCAGATACAAGCGCAGTTGGAAAATTTGACGCTTCAGCTACAAGATATGAAGAAGGGAAAAGAATCCCACAAAGATCTATAATGCAGTAGATATAAAATAGAAGGACACCACAAGGATCAATGCCTAGAATTTTGAGAGTATTTGCAGTCAGGTGCACCGAATCCCCTCAGTCAGGGAGGGATGCCTTGGTGTCGCATCTATCAAAAGAGAGGACATTGACCAGAAGAGTGTGTGTACCTATAGAAGATGGTATCAAAGCCCGTGAATTTGTATTAAAAATTATGTCGATCGGTTGGCCATGATGAAAATACTGAAGGGCTTACGACCTACTCCAAGAACGGACCACGGATACATTTTTCATGAAGGGAGAAGAACAACCGGCGGTACAGTAGCAACCACAATATAATCAACAGTAGCCTCACTATAACAAGCCACCGCATTATGATCAAGCGTAGTATGGTTAGTCGCAGTATGGACAACCGCAATATTCACAACCACAATATCCGCCACCGCAATACAATCAACCGCAATATCAACAACCGCAGTATGGTCAACCGCAGTACCCTCCATACGGGCCACCAGAGAAGGTTTCAAAGGGGGGTTCCACGGAGGTCGAGGTGTTGGTGCTGGCTGAGGATTTGTTGGACAAGGTCGAGGACCAATCATATTTTATAATTGTGGTCAGCAGGGGCATTACTAGAGAAATTGTCTGAATCCAACACCACAGTGCACTTACTGCAGCGTTGTGGACCATGGTGTCGAATACTATCTACATCTCATCGCAAAGTGGAAAACTAAGAACCTACCCCCGCCTCCACCAAATCAAAATCAGAACCAAAATACCCCACCAACGGTACAGAAGATATTAGCAGAGGTCAGGAGTCAAACTGCGACTGTTGGAGTAGTGACCCGAGGAGGAGCTGTGACCAGGACCGACAGGTCACAAGCTTGCGTCCGACCAACAGCATGGAAGCAGGTCACATTTGATGCAGAAGTAGAAAGGGATATTTTCTTGAAAGCACAGGAGGAAATGAGACAGAGCAGGCATCCATCTCTTCTCCAGGAAGAAGTTACTTATGACATACCGCCGACATTCGACACAACGAAGTCACGGAGAAAGTCTAACACATTAAGATCCTTCCTGGAAAGCTACCTGGAGTTGGAAAAATATCAAGACGTATTGGCAGAAATATCTAGCTTGTTGCAGTGAAGGGAAGGTGCACGACAGGAGCGCATGGTCAATCGAATACATAAGAGGAATACAGGAAGAGAAATGAGGATGTCTACACAAATCAGAGCATTTGATGTCGACTCAATCATCTTAGACTTGGGGTCAGACATAAACATTCTGACCAAACAAACCTGGGAAACAATGGGGAAACCACAGTTGGCTTGTTCCCTGGTACAGCTGCGACTAGCGAATCAAAGTAAGGTTACTCTGATTGGTCGATTATGCCAGGTTCCAGTTGAAATCGAGGGACTCAAAAAATACGTAGACTTCGACGTGATAGAGATTATTGACAACACAAACCCCTATCCAGTGCTTCTAGGGATAGAATGGGCAATGGAGAACCAGGCCATCATCAATTTCAAGAAACAAACTATGTCATTCGAAAACCGCAAGATGAGGGTAGTCGCACCTCTTAATCCTGCATAAGGGCAGCGATATGTTGAGCCGACAAGGGATGAATTCACCAAGGGATGGGACAACGTCTACAACATATCAGAAGATTGCATCCACCCTACTGCATATGGAGAGTTAGGATGGCGCAGCGCCAGTTCAGCGTCGTCAGATTCGGATGAGGAGCTTGAAAATTGGCAGAATCAGCTACATGAAGTATCGTTTAGGAGGTGTGCACGGATCACACATTCGCGGCGATGGGTAGCTACAAAATAATGCACACTACTAACGTATGAGGGGTTTCCCAACTTGAATACATTTCTCACCGATTTTGAAGAGAAAGTGGCAGAACCACAATGACTACTCGCCTTGGAGGAAGCCCTGAAGGCTACACCAGCACGATGGTGGGTGGCACATAAGTCAAGTATAAAAAACTGGCCATTATTTCGACATCTAATGGAAGTTAGGTTTGGAAACACTTCGGGATACAGCGGAAGGCAATATGACGGTAGAGGAGACCCAAAGGAGCACTTGAATGAATGGCAAAGCCAATGGGGGCCGCGGGTGAAACAGGAATGGGTCCACGCATTAATTCACACACTAGATGAAGTACCGTGAAATTGGTATATCGCAGTAGAACTGTGACGCCGGACCACCTCATAGGAACAACTAACTATTGGCTTTAGCGAAACATTTAGTTTCTCCGACGAAAACCCCTTCATCCACAATGCATTACAGGTGATACACGAGAAAGTAGATGAATCATATCCGACAAAGAAACTGATGGGACGTCGGTAGACTGCTACACCAAAAATGCTAAAGGAATGCTACAACATAACAGGAGAACTGGACGATGAGGATGACTCGAGGTCTACGTATATACTGAAGTGAAAAGGAAGTCGCAGTGTCGAGGCACCAGAAATGCCTTCCGACAAGTTTCAGAGGCCATTGCAAATCACTAAAGTGAACATTGGGTTGGAGGAGAATCCCAAGTTTGCGAGTATCGGAGATTATTGGGATGACTCGACCATCGCCAAGATGACTAACCTATTGCATGAATTTTAGGACTTGTTCCCGATGAAATTCTCGGAGATGAAAAGGATTTATGGGGACTTAGGAGAAATGAAAATCCCACTGAAACTCGATGCAAATCCAGTAGAAGCGACCTTACAGGTAGTGTATTTTTTAAGGATTCTAACATTATACTTAAGTATAGTATCCCAGGTGATTATTTTGGATTGAAAAAAACATGTATAGAAGATAAGTAAGTGAATATTAAATATGACACACACAATTTACTACTAAAATGTGTAAATTTTGGCGAATATAATGATAAAAAAAAACATATTTTATGTAAATATAGGCGATATAAGGGACTAAAAATGACCAAATAGCGAATTTATTTTTTGAAAAAAAGCCTGAAAAATAGCCAATTGGCGAAATTTTGCCCTTAAAAATTACCTTGCTTATAGGTTGAATCCGAGGTATAAGGAGCAGCTGCAAGCTGAACTCGAGAGAATGCTTGACGCAGGAATTATAGAAATAGTGGAGGAATTGGAATGGATCAGCCCGATGGTGGTCCAAGATAAGAAAACTGGCGAAGTCAGGATCTATGTCGACTTAAGAAAGCAGCCACCCTATCAGTTGAACCTAAGATACTAGGAGCATGACACAGATGAACAAGAGCGACTCCAGCGAAGGACTGGTGCCGCAGAATCCACTACGACCCAATAAAATAAAATAAAAAAAATTGAAGGTTACCACAAAGTACAGCAGATCCAACGAAGTTCAACATTTGTCAACAAGGGAGCATCTGTCAACAAGGGAATCGTAGAGTGGCAAGATTTGGTGAAAGAGGGTCAAATCCAGTCATAAATGCAGTAGTTAAGCCATGATGGACGACGACAAAAATGAAAAACAACAATTAATACCTGACGCATGCGGCGGATTTGGCGAATTGGTGTTGGATTTGGTAATCATGGCCCAAAATCGGTTGGATGCATCCAATCAACACTATAAATATCGGGCAGAGGGACAGTTTTATGCACCATGTGTTAAGCAAGAGCCCACAGAAGTCGTGCATGGAAGTTTACATTTCGAGCACCAGCATCGAACGGCCACAGCCGACACCAGTCCTGTAGGAGAAACCAGAATTCATGTCTGGAATATCATTCAGGAAGAAGCGGAGCGCCAATCGGCCTCTAGACACCGGTCGAGAGTCGAAGAAAGGGACCCTGAATTCAGCACGCTTGACCGAAGGCGAAGTAGGCACTTCGGGCAATGCCCTAAATAAATCAGCATCGCGAGGAGGGCACCATGGCCCAATGATACTAGGGTATGTTCCGCCAAGCAAGGTAGTAATACCAGTGGTTCGCATAGGGAAGAACACAAAATACAAGATCACAATGACGCCGATACCGAAAGGGGTTGCTCAAGTTGTGAAGATCGTAGAAAACCTGCAAAAACTATAGTATAGTGAACATGACCTCATGAACTATCCCAAATGTGTGGAAGCATACATTAATGTTTCGCATGGAGAAGGAGGCCCGGTCACGCAGGAACCAGCATCATGGGCGATAGGATTAGAGCAATCGAGATTACTAGGCCTCACCCAAATACCGCACTTTGGAAGAACGGAGGAGGTAAATGCATGCATCAAACAATTGCTTTCCTATTTCCATGGAGGATACCTATGGTTGCACGAGAAGATTTCGGTCACAGTCGACCTGATTTCAAGAATAACCGAACTTCCAAAGGATGGAAACAACCCTTCCTAGTTCTTCCAAGGAAAGGAAAACGACAAGAAATCTCGAGGATACCTTATCTACACAATTGAGAACCAAGCCGTTAAGGTCAGAGCAAAGATACTTGCCGTTAAGATGGCGCGGAACAACAGGCTGAAGGAATGCACATCAGGCATCATCGCCTCTGTGGAACTATGTGTCGCAGGAACACAAATGAACTAGTCCAAATTTATGTTAAGTCAGTCGGTGGAGGATGCTTTTGACGCACAGGAGAAAGCGAATCCATTCACATATTCGTGGCTCTTAATGCTGGTCACATTAGTAGGATGGAGGGATCCATAGCACTATCAAGGTATGGAGACAGTAGAGGCCAAGGTACGAGAAGGCACAAGATACCAGAATTTGTGGGAAATGACTGATAAAGAATGGTGAGCATTCAATACTATGCAATTTTACTTGTTTTTAGATATGATGAGGGCAGACGCGAAATCAATACCGCGGATAACAGAAGAAGCAACAAGGAAGCATCGACTGATTGCAAGAATATCATTTGAGTCTCAAACCATTTACATTCAAGCGAGAGCAGACAGATAGAAGTAGTGGTTATCAACATGGTACAAGCTCACTGATGACGAATTAGACACCATCATAGAAGGATGGACGAAAGAATGGAAATTCCCAACAACAGAGAAGGATCTATCGAATCATGTGAAAGACCAATCAACAAAGAATTCAAAAGAAGATCAGGGTTCAGTCATTCGACAACAGGGTGCAGGAGAAGATGATCCTACGAAAGAACAGTCGCAGATGTCCAGTCGTGATGGAGCCTCCACAGCCACACAAATGGATTCCGACTTAGAGGCACAATGCGAAGAAATGAGAACAAAGCATAGGATGGACACTGGAGAAGGAAGCACAAGTGGTGGTCTTCTTGCATAGCAAGTTAACAGGATCCTGGAGAAAATAACCAAAGTCATGGAAGAAAACCGTGTGAAAACCACACAGCACTCAACATAATACTTCCACCAGGTAACCCAATTGCTATCGACACTAGCCAATGCATTTGTGGAGTCAAGCGTACCACATGGGGAAGTCCCACCAAGTTTGTAGACAAGAAGAGTCGAAGTAGAGGTCGGCACACAACCGAGGATAGTAAAAATCGAGCCAAAGGCCATGGCAATAGGTGATGAGGTCTTGGACCTGGAACTAAGGGGACATGATTCAATCACGGTAGATTTCAATTTACTACCAATGTTGACATTACACAGGATTCAAGTTACAACAAGTGCAGAGATCCGCGACCATGAGGCCACGATGAATGACAAGATGGTAAATTATAAGCAACAGGGGCACACCAGCGAGACGGAGGCACAACGTCTCCAAGAAGAGAAATCCAAAACACTGGCCAAGAAAGAGAAGGATCTAGAAGATAGAGGTCGATTAGAACGGGTGATAGCGAAGCCTCAGACGTAGATCAGGATGTACTAATAGAAGCGCAAGCTATCTTATTAGGCGTAACTATCAATGAACTAAGGAAAATGAATGCAGAACTATAGGCTAGAGCGATACCCATCACACCGCCGGAACAAATTTGGAGTTGGAATATTGTGATCGAGGAAGCCATGACAGAGATCATGGAGATGGAAAAGACAACCCAAACAGTTGTTGAGGGTGTCACAGATTTTTAGGGAAGCGTAGTCCAGGACGACCAGCTAACTGAGTTGAAGGTGTAACTCAGCGAAGCAAAAGCACAGCTGGAATCCTTGAAGGGATCGATCAAAGCAATGCCCTCACTGATACAGATGACGAAGGATGCAGAATTAAAATGCATGCAGCAACGCGTAACCAAGGCACGCTAAACGAAGCAAAGAAGAGCCACACACTTGGACGAGCTCCAAACAAAAGCAGAAGTCCTTGCAGTATGGGAAACATAAGCAATGAAACAGGTCAAACTACAACTGGAGGAGGCACAATAGAAAAGTTGCGAACACCCAACAGACCAACAGGTGGAAGAATGTACACAACTCAAAGCATCAACAAAGGAAGTGGTCGACCAGATCAAAAATGCATACGACAATTTCAAGCAGCAGGTGAATGCACCAGAGGTGTCTAGCTGAGGTGGCTCGAGGGCGAGCCACAAGTTTGTGTTGGGGGCCTGTTGGCACGGGATTAGACTGCATGAAGTGTGGAAGTTGACAGTGATAAGAAGGACCATCTATGGAAGAAAGGACGATTCACGGAGAACAAGGAGACGACGGAAGCGCAAGATTGGTTTAGTTAGTTAGAATGGGTCATTTGGACCGTTTTGTAACCACCTTAATTGCATATAAATAGGACTATGATTGTAAGCCTAAGGGCATCCTAGAAGGAGATCATAAGTGATCAATAGATGTGCGGATGAAATCTGTAATGTTTTGCTCTGTTTTTGGCAATTTTGTATGGATCCGCGATAAGGTGTTTTGAATTGTTTATGTGAAGGTTATATCGTGGGTTTTGATGAGTTAATGCATGAAGATGTTCGACTGTGTTTATCTCTTTTGTCTCTATTCTTGTTGAATGTTGAATGCAAATGTTGGTTGTGATATGTTTAAAGCTATGTGGTTTGGTAAATTCTGTTGATACGAATGTTAGTTTTACCATGTCAATGCGAATGTCGATTATACTCTGAACATGCGCATGATGAATGAATGTATGAACTGTCACAGTATAATGCGAAGACACAATCTCTGGTTTCTGTAGTTGTAGAGTGAGAATTGATCCATGTCCTCCCCCCACTGCGGAAATCTGGTTCCTGCACCCCCCTTAATCATCTCGGGTGAGAACTCACTCGCTCTGCGAGTGTTGCTGGAAAGGGTAAAACCCTTCTGGGCCGGTGTTTAAGGGTGTTTTTTGACAGAAGTGCGAAGTGAACCCCTGTCGACAAAACTGTGTCAACAGAACAATCTATCAACAAACAATTCCATTGAAGGTATATATCGAAGGGACCACTTCCCAAATGACACAACAATTTCACTCAATGTTTAAAAGAACATATCCTCTTGTCGTCAAGTGTTGTAGTTACCAAAACAGAAGATCACGAGAAAATGTCACGAGCAAGAACAAGGATAAATGTATTCCATAATCATGCTTTCGGGACAAATCATCTCTAAGAGGGAAAAAAATTTATGAATATAAAATATGCAAATACTAATAAATAATTATTAAATTGCTAATTAATAAAAATAAAAAGAGTAATAATTATTAAAAGTTGCAACTCTATACGAAGAGTTACTATGTGCCCTTTCAGCATTATATATGCATGCTCTCCTATTTGTAACCATATCATATCTCTTATCAATTATAAATTTTATAATTTACTTTTTCATTTATGTAGTATTTTTCCTATCTACATTGGAAGTTCCTTGAGTAACGAACTTTGTTCGCTTCATAGGCCAACTCTATTACATATACATTTACCCCCATATATGCCCGCAAGCTATATCATATACATTTAATCCCATATATGCCCCTCCTTGGATCATATCATAGTATCGTCCTTCAAAAAACTTTGTAGGTGTTTACGAACAATCTCTATGAGCGGACTCAAATAGATCTCCCTAGTCTAAATGGTTTAGATCTAGAACAAATGAGTACATAACACGAGTATCTTTCCTAGAACAATTGAAATGCAAGACAAATAAAGAGATGGCTTACCTCAATTGTGCAATTCCTTTCTCCTTGTTGCTCCAAGATCCAAGTCTTCAGATCTTTAGCTACAAAACTAAGCAAAGCATGTGGAAACAACCAAGTGGTAAGAGCATATGGGTATGAATTAATATAGATTAACAGTCAAAGAGGAAAATCCTAAATATCATTAATACAATAGCATTTATGGAAAGAACTTGTATTAAATGTAATGATAAGAAGTACAAAGGGAGATATGTTACAACCAAATATTTGACATCATAACCTCCTTCCAACAATCCTAGCCTCCAAGATTGAATGCCTAACCTCTTAATGAATGAAGAGGATCACCTAGAGAAATTCCACCAGCATAAGAGTACTATATCCTTCCTCCCTTGACAATGGAGAGGGGGTTCACATATATAGAGCTAAAGGGATAGGAGAGGTTGAGTATTTATGGGAGAGGCTTAAGGGATCATCCCACTAGGTAATGGGATCGACTGCCACCTTTCCAGGTAAGTAAGGATAAGTCTCCACGCCATCCAAGCTTTGATAATTCGCTCGAAGCTTCTCTTTTTCCATTTTAACCAACTGCGACACACCTTGCACAAAGGAAACATGTGCCAAATAGTGATCAACGCACCTTGTACAAGAGAATCTTGTGTCACCGACGCGCTCTGCTAAGTTGCAGAGCGTGTCACCTTGGACCTAATGCACCTTGCTCGGCAGCAGGGCACGTCGAAGTGACAACAAAAAGTTAAAGAGGAATGAAAACAACTTCTCTTTCAGTGTTTTAGCTCAGGGACTTTAGGGATCTGGGCATACAGATGACACATCAGTCATGGTGATGAGATTTTGGTGTAACAGAATACCCCCCAAAGCTTGAAGCTGGTAAAATAAGGTAGGTGAAATGGTTTGTAAATGGGAAAAAATCGAAGTAAGGATTGTCAGTTGGAGTGACGAACAAAGATCTTCTACAGTACAATCAACTCTGAAATACATGTCTCAAACTAACTCATAGCATGGTTGTCGACCAATACATTGCATATCCATGGGAGTAAAAACTGACTTAACACAATCATGGCTACTAGACACAATCGTAGATCCATGATGAGATGATAACACAGCCACGACCAATACAAAAGTGGATCCGTGTAATATGACTCAAACAATATCCATCGCAACCTGGGTGAGATTTATGACTTAACCCAGGGTGTTCATTTCGAACCCGCAATGATACGAATCTAACCATGTGATTACAATGTCTTGAAGTCAAACATTGTAGAAACCACTTGATTACTGGTCATTGATGTATACCATTAACAAGAGCGAGGGAAATCACCATTGATATCAATGACCCCCAAGGTATCATAGTACATACCACTGAATGTGAATCAATGATCTGAGGTCGAAAACTCAGTGGAATATTTCAATCAGAAGCCAATGATGTGAACTTACTATTGAAAGAAAGGTAACCTACCATTGAGGCATGTAGGGCCAAGGTACTTGAATGGTTTCTAGGTTTAATCCTCGTATGATGTGTTGAAGCCGACAAGGATAAACTGGTCAAAGGAGGGCCATTATGTTTCCCCCACCATCGACACGATCGAATTTTTTTGGATTATATTGTATAGTGACACTTGAGACTAACTCAGGAATTACCGATAGAATAGAAGGTAGAATGACTGCAAATATAGACTTCGACGAACAGACCTCTCTTGAACTTGGGAATGGCATGACTTGGCAGCATTGATATGATGACAATGAAACCGACCCCTAATGAAACTGATGATGGAATCATTCTTTGAATGAATCAAAGGAGTGTAATGAGTCATGGAATAGGTGGGACTCGAAGACAAGCAGATTACCCAAGTGTTGGATGCATATGTTAACAAGTGCCATGTTCAAGAGTGACTAAGTACTGCCATAATTACAATAAAACACAAACTCTTTCCTTATCCCCATCATGATCGATGAGTACCTCTTTTATTTTTTAACGAGCTTGAGGAGGGTAATAGATGCTCGGTATAGCTCATCCTTCGGATGAGTCTGATCCCATACATTTTACGAACCTGAGATAGGAGGGGTTCATCCCAAAACGGGCCCTTCAATGTCATATTTTAAAGAGTCCAAAGAAGGAAAACTCTACGTCATTTCATATTTAGAGAATCTGAAAAGAACTAAAAAAGACTCCAGAAGGTTCTTTTTCGTAAACGTTAGTCTCCTCATCCGAAAAAGGATAAAACAACATGAGAGAAAACACTTCCAATCATGATTAACTGGAGCGCACATTTTCGTAAATAGTCCTCCTGGTCCGAAACAAGGGTAAATTATCACCAGAAAGACGACCTTTCAAATACTTTTACAAGTGTGAAAGAATCAAGTTCGCTTGGCAATCTTTTCATATTTAAGGAGTCTGAAAAGAGCTTAAAGAGGAACTCCGAGGGGTTCCTTTTTCGTGGGATTTTTATGATCTCGAAAAAGTGATAAAATGTAACTCAGTGACTTATTCTCATAGTTTCACGAGCAAGAGAAAGGACAAAAGTAAGCTCGATGCCATTAATATTTGATTTTAATGAGCAATATAATAGCATAAAAAACGCTCGACGACTTACTCACTTGAAAAGTATGAAACATCAACGATGGTCACCAATAAAGTCAGAACACCGCTTCACTTCATCTGCAAACTCCAAAAACTAAGTCAGAAATGTCAATAAAGTGTTTAGACATAAAGAGATTACCAACTATAGTAAAAATGACCCATAAAAGAAAAATTAAAAAAGGAATATTCCATTTTCTTTTATAAAAAAGTCAAATAGTAAGAAATAGTTACCAATGTTTTTTTACCAAATTGGAAATAGTAAAACACCCCTTTCGAGCTGATTTTCAAACGTCAATTACAGAGGCCACGGTCAGCTATTCTTCGCCATGTCAACGACAGGCAGGCCTTAACCCTGCTATCTTCCTTTATAGTGGATTAGTTTTATGCTTTTTGGTTAATTTTTAAGGTTTTTTTGCTTGTAAAAGAGGGGATTGCGCGCGCCTTAGGCGATGCGCTTTACCCTTGCGGGAAGTGCGTCGAGGGCTCTCTAACGCACTTCTCGCATGGAGAAAGTGCGTCATTGATGCATTGTCTGCAAAGGTAGGGTGCGTCGGCGCATATCCACATGGAAAAATAAAAAATGAGGCCAAGAAATCCCAATCCAATCATTGAGAAAGGTTATAATATGCATCATTTTGATGTTCATGCAGGTTTTGACTTACACCATGGTCCAATGGAAGGAAATAGAGAACGAAATGGAATATTCCCAAGCAGAAAATGACCCAAATTCAATGAATGCACTGTAATGATGTGGCTTGTTAAAGTTCTTTCATGTACAGGCCATGAGGGCCCAGGTATAGTTACTAGATTACTTGATCGGATTGTGGGATCCAGACCCACAGCACTTTCATGTGGGTGCCCACGTTCTTACTTTGGATGTGGAGGATGTTTATTTTTTGACAGGATTGTCCAGGAGGGGAGCCTCGGTTTCACTATCCGGTCCGCGGGGTAGTGACCAGTCTACTGATAGCTTGGTGGCTCAATTTTGCACGCTGGGGACACAAATGATTGCTGGGAATATTCCCATCAAGAATGTCAGAGATCGACCCCTGCATACTGTACTCTTCACCATAGAGCCGGTGGCGGGCAGTAGGGTTGCTCATCAGGACACTAAGGCCCTGTTGTAGCTACAACAGATCCCATGTTTTTATTAAAAACATGGGAGCCCCAATTTTTACATACACAGATAATGTTTAAATTCCTTAGTCATTTTGGGGTTTTCATCCTGATTATCATGCTTTCTATGCTTTTGTCATGATTTGATTTAGTTAATAATTTTCTCTTTGATATTTCATTCATTGTTTGTGTGTTTTTGTGAGTTGCGGAAAGAGCTAATTTTCCCCAAAAAGTTTGTTCCTTCCGCAACCCACAACCCACAATCCGCAATGCGGATTGCGTGAGCTTGGTATTTGGATTTGGCACTTTTCGGTTCCGCAACCCGCAATTGGGGATTGCAGATGCGGAAATGTTTTTCAATAATCACGGTTGTCGCGCCTGCAACCCGCAATTGCGGATTGCGGGAAGATTTTCACAGTAGTTTGCACTTTGCGTTCCCGCAACCCGCAATTGTGGATTGTGGAAAGTGTTTTAAATAAATTTGCGTTATGTTGATCTGCAACCCGCAACCCGCAATTGTGGATTGCGGAAAGCGGAGCATACGTTGTTTTTTTTAACGATTTCAATTGCGAACCCGCAGATGCGGATTGCGAAATGCGGTTTGTTTCCATTTTTCTTATTTGCTTTTGATTCATTTGAGTTGGTTTTATCATTTGAGTTGGTTCCATGATCTTGGTGGTTAACCTACCATGTTGTCTTTCACATTCCCCACCTAGATTTGGTCTTCGCTGCACAAACTGATTATTCGAGATCATGGCTGGTTATTACCTTCATTCTAGGATTTTGATTGATCTTATGGTTTCTTCTCTCATGATTTTAGATATTGCACTAGCATGGTATTTGAGCTTGATAGAGTTTCATTTTAACTTTTGCATGCCTAGAATCATAATGTAAATATTGTAAATAATCATAGTCTTTGGGTTTGTTTGCTTATCTTAGTTTAATATTTTTAATGTTTGAATTAAGCTTGTTTTAAATCTTTTAAATATTCATGGTCATGCTTTGACTTTCATTAAATTATTTTGTGTATTTGATTAAATCCATATATTAAATTTATACACAATTTGATTTTTATGAAAATTAAAGAACACATATGTATTAGTTTGTATGAGTTTTAATTTCTCTAATCTCCATGAGTTTTTGTTTTATGATTATTGGGAAATTAGTAGAATTGAAGTTCAATATTCACAAATGTAATTCGTTTCTTGGTTTTCTATTCTTAGAAAATTATTATGTTAGAAACTTATTTATGGAATTCATTAATTCTCCTATATTATAGGAGTGATTCTTTTCCTATATATGTAACTTGTGTCCAACATTTGTTTTCTTAAGAATTAACTTGTAAATTGTTTTGATTTTTTACTTCTAGGTTTATGGTTTTCGGATATTGGTTTTTCTTTCACTTTGTAAATATTTCTAGATTTTTAAACTTTTCTCTATTATTGTTTTATTTTAATCTACTTCATTCGACATTAAAAATAAAAATAAAAATTTGCATTTTTTTCAAGTTTTCCAATCATTTTTATGCATATTTGCGGATTGCGGAAATTTTATTTTTGGTTAAAATTTCTTACCTTTCTGCAATCCGCAATCGGATGCGAAACCTTTGATTTTAATTGTTGAAATGTTAATGTTTCCCCAACCCGTAATCCGCAATGCGGAATGCGGATTGCATAAGGCAAGGTTGTTCTTAGTAAAATTTAATATTTCCGCAACCCGCAATCCTCAATTCCGAAATCAGTTTTTTTCAAAATTTTACTTTTTTTTCATTTCCGCATTTTCCGGACCCTAAGTTTATCTTATGTTATATTTTAATTTAATTTCGGGTCCGTAAATTTTGCTAATTTCATTTTTACTTAGAGTTTTTATTTTCGGATTTTGTTTTCCGATTTTGATTTGTTTAAATGAATTTTTCAAATTCAAAATTTAGTGCCCGACCTTTGATTTCCGATATTTTGGGAATATTGATTTTAGATTTTTGTTTGGTTTTATTCATTTGGAAAATAATTAATATGGTATAATGGATTTTATAGTTAGATCAATGGCCATGATTTACCCAATAATGAAATCAACGGCTGCTGAGCCTTAACTTCCGAGAACAATATCTTGAGATTTATGAGTCCAAATCAAGCCCGAGATAGCTCGTTGGAAAGCTAGAAGGATGATGAATGATTTGGGAAGATTATGTTTTCCAATTGAATAGATTAAACACCCCGAAAATCTGTCTGAACAGTCAATTTCGGATTTGGATGAGATTTGTTTATTTTCATTATATTTTAATTTGCAAATGGATTTTTATTAATTTAGATTTCTTTCATTAGCTTTGGAATGATGTTTTAATTTCTCTTTTGAATTGTACAGGTGTCGATTTGGATTTGGAGGAATCAAATTGAACAATTTGTATCCCAAATTTCGAGTGGTCAAAACGTGCCAAGTGGAAAGCAGTGATATTTGGACGTTATTTCGGGAGTGACAAAGATGAATCTGGAAAATCCGAGACATGGGTTTTGTACAGAATATGCCCAATTAGTTTGTTAAAGAGCAGAATCCTCATAAATTTCTTCATTCGGGAGATCCAACTGGTTTTTCAAAACGGATTTTCCCAGATTTTTCTCATGGACGGATTTGCTAAATAGAACAACTCAGCTAGTTAGCTCAATAATTGGGGAAACTGATCTTATCTTCTCCTGTCATTTATTTTGTATAAATACCTACCTTCTATGATCTGAAAGGGGGGGACAGAATCACCAAAAGAGACTAGAGATGCTCTATTGTTGCAGACTTTGTAATTTTTTACAGGCCTTAATACACGGTCAGTTTTCTTAAGCTACCTCTTTTGTTTTAGTTTGTCAAATATCTTTGATGGATTGTGATTTTGCTTCAACATATTTATAAGCACTATTTATTATTTGTAATTGGTAACCTATATCGATCTGTAGTTTAGATTTATCTCAGCTCATGATATATGTAATTAAATGTTTTAAATGAATGTCTTTATCTAAAACAGTTTATCTATTTCTGCAAATGATTCACAGAAATCAATTAACATTCCAGTTACAGGGTTCGCTTGTATGTGTTTAATTTTTAAGTTATTGTTGGTTAAATGTCTTTAGTTGATTATATCTTGAGCTATTGAATCTAGATCCTTTTTGCATGTCTGTTAAATTGGTGAAAAGATTTAGTAATTTTCAGATCAAGTTATCCTGTGCCTAAACAAAACACTCTTTTTTTTAGAATAGATTTAACTTAGTTTAGATTCTTTTCAAAGTAAACTAACACTTAGGATTAGTAAAATTCTTGTCTTTCCTTATAGGAAGATAGATCCTTTCTAGGATCAAACATTCACAAGTGCCAGCGGAGGCCTTTGTATCCGTGGGTGTTAACCACACCAAATAGCTCGAGGATAGGGTAATACTTGTGTAGGATTATATGAAGCCTTTGGCTGGGTTTTCATCCCCTATTGTTTGCCTTGGACACCATTCCAGCACCTGCACACCTGAGGCATCAATAGGCCCATATGCCCTATGCTATCAAGTGCATGCCACCTACTGTCTTCAACTAGTGTGAGGGTCTCCTCACCAATGTCAGGGAACAGCTCACCAAATGCCGTCGGGGTGAGCTGAAACAGTTTGGATATGGGTCCATCGTGGTCTCGTTCTTCTTGGAACGAGTCCCATTGCTAAGGCCACGGGTTGAGCTAGAGGAACTCGATCCACGAGATCCTCACGTGGTTAGGTGGTTTGAGTTCATGGCCTGCCATGGACACGGGGGTCCCATCATCAGATTTAGTCCCACCTTCTTCAGCTGGTTACACGGGAAGCTCCTCATGATTGAGGATTATACGTACGCGGGCACAAATTTCAGAGGAGGCCCAAAGTTGGCCCTTCCTGAGGGTGAGTAGTGGGGATACCTAGGTAAGAACAAAACTCTTGTTGTGTTTTTGAATTTTATAATTTTTTGAAAGTGTTTTGGAGTAGTACTGATGATTCACACTTGTTTGATGCAGATGTTGGCCTATCTCGCCCGATAGGTGCTTCTTCGATCGAGAGGAGAGGAGTGGTGCAGGATATAGAAGCTTCTCATAAGGATGCAACAGAGGAGTTGAGCCAGCTAGAGGAGTGTTGGCGTATATAACTGAGCTAGAGGTTTCCAATGTAGACCCAGGTACTTCGCGGTTCAACGAACCAACAAAACCCCTATTCACCGACCCTTTCAGCAACAGACTAAGAGCAGCCTGAGGTCTCACCCGAGGTGAAGCTAGGGGGGTGGTTGCAGAATCAAGTTTCCACAACCTTGTGATGCGAGTGTAAAAGGAACTGATGGGCAATGCGGTAAAGCACTGTTGCTGTGGACAAAAGACTGTGCGAAGTCTCTACTTCGCGTCGGACTCTTCGGCAAGCGGAGATGCTTGCACGATCATCCCATCCAGGGACTGCGCGGTAAGGGATATTTCCTAAGTCACGACGATAAGCTATCAACAGCTTACCTCGCAGCAACTCACAAGGGGTCAGCGCGTCGTCTAGACCGCGCGTCCACTCCAGGACTTGATCAACTCTAATCAATCTTACTTAACGACCTTTGCTCATTCAACAACACTTAGATTATTATATGTATGGTGTATGTAAATGAATGAAACATACAATACTGCGTGCTCCAACGCTACGCTCAAATCCAGTGCTTAACTATGTGATTATCCACAGATTCATGCATCAAAGACTTAGAAGTGTTGAATACTTAACATTAATCCACACATGTATTACTTAACATATTATTCCCATCATTCCTGTGGCAAATATTCCATCATGGCGGTCTTCCATGCATGCTTCATGTCGCTATCGGCCTTCCTGTTGTGCGCATGCCAACAGGTCGCTTTCACCAAGCGGTTCTTCCTCTAACAGTTTCGTGCGACTGGTTCAAGTAGTGGAATCTTCCGCGTGTGCGACCAACCGCTTTCTTCCAGATTTGCTCCTGCCCGTCGCTTAGCACTCCTAGAGCATATTTACCAAAAATAGATCGCCGACGGTCTAACCGGAACACATGCCATCTTCTGTTCAACAGTCTGCCTTGTTGGATCCCCATATACTGGACACTTCGCAGCACTGATCCTCACAGCTCTTCCGACGTTGCGCTGCACGCAACTTCACAGCATCCCAAAACTTTTACAAAAATGTTTTAGCTGAACTGTGCTCAGCTCCGTAGTTCCAAAACACCTTTCTGCTCAAAATTGCTCCACATAGGCCAAGCCCAACAGGCCCCTAACACTTACATGTGGCTTGTCCCTAAGCCACTTGCAACTTCGACTTCCACGAGCTGCTCTGTCTCCTGCGGAGCTAGCTTCGCAGCGAACTCATTGTATGTAGCAATCAACTTTTGGACTGCTTACTTTGTGTCTTGCTCGATTTGCTTCACTATCTCCAGCATCTCAGGGGTAATCTCATCACCTATATGTCTTGCAACCTCTTCATCGTTCTCGCGCAGCTCTTTTAACTTCTCTTCGATCTCCTGCGAGATCGTGCTGGCATCTTCCAGTAAGGGCTGCGATCTGTCTCCCAATTCGGTCTCTTTTTCCCGTAAGGCCTGCACTTCCTTCTTAAGTACATTGATTTCTTAGTACTTCGTCAGCCTGTCTCTCGGCAGCAAGGCCTTCACTTCTATATCCAACTACTCTAGTTCTACTTCCTTATCTTTGAAAGCCTTTTTCACTTGCAGCAATCCTGGGTCTTCCTCGAGGGCGGTAAATGCCTTCGACGCATCATCTAATAGACTCTGGCACTTAGCTACTTCGGCAGCAATAGTCTCTGTTGCGACCTTCACTGCTTCTGTCCTTAGTTGCTTCTCATTCGGTGGGGTCTGAGGGTTTATCTGCTCCTTCAAAGCAACGATGTCAGCCTCATGTTCAATCTCCATATCCTGCAACTCTGTCTTAAGATTGGTAACTAGCTCGCCAATCTAAAGAATTGTATCCACAGGGTCTGCATGAACTTCAAGTTCATCTAGGCCATCTGCGACCGCAGTGATCGTAGCTTCTAGCCTCTGGCGATGATCGAACTCATCCTGCAGTTCCATAGCTTTCCGCAAGCTAGCTTCCTCCAACTGTCGATAAGCTACTTGCAGCTCAGCCTGCCCCTTCAGCGCATCAGTGGTTCGTTCATGCATTTCTTCTACACACTGCAGATGTAAATAGTGTAGGCCCGGCAATGGTATTTTTGCTAAGTCAATCTCCACACGCTTGACGTCTTTTGTGTCCAACATCAGTTTCTCTGGCATTGGCAAGTTGACTATTATCGGATCCAGATGGACGATACGGGACTTCGTAGGGATGGTCATGGCTAACTGCGGTGTCTTCTGCTGCGAGGTTCCTCTCGACTTCCCTTCGGACTCTGAGTCGCACGGCGGAGATATTCTCTTGTGGACTTCTTCAATTTTCAGCGTGATCCCCTACAGCGCGGTCAGATTCTTTTCCAAATCATCCTGTATTGCCTTATCCTTTTTCTCTTTATCCGACATCAGATCTTCCATCTGATCTGTGAACTTTACGCCGATCATTTCATAATCGTCTCTCTTGAGTATTGTGTCCAACTTTCCCTTATCATCTTTCTGCTTCTTCCTTGCCCCCTTTTTCTGCCCTGGGCTCTCAGGCTCCTTCCTTTTTCCTGCTTCCTTGTCTTCAACGATAGGACATGGAATGGGTTCGTCCTCAACAAAGTCGCTTTCAACATCTACAATTTCCACGCGAAACTCAGCAGGCCATTCCTTCATCATAGTGTCAATGTCGTCTTCGTACATATGGTAGTTTCCAGGGAACCATTCTACCTTCTTCTTTTGTGCTTTGGCTGAAATAAAAATACTGCACATGTCAACATAAAAATTAATAATGAGGATGTACTTACTGGCTTTGTGATCAGCGGTGTGACTACAATGGCGTCGCGCAACTCAATATAATATTGGTAGAACACCTCAGCTGTCGCGTGTTGCCTTCCTGAGTTCAGATTTTCCTAGAGGTTTCCATACCGGAATCCTCTGCAATCGTTCGTATCAGTGATTACGCCAACGTAATCCTTCGGCTCCTTCCAGCCGATAAAGGCGATCAAGACTATGAGCCAAGTGTAATGGAAGTTTCCTCCATTGATCTGCGTGTCATTGAGTTCTTCCATGAACTCATTTAGTAAATACTAAGACCAGATAAATTTTTATCCTTCCGCAGCCACGGCGCCAAGCAGTATTGCGCCCGCACTAACCTCTAGAGATCTTCATTTTCTTAGGATCTTGTCTGCTAGAAACTGTGTGACAAACTTCGCTGCTTTATCATCGATGTTGTGCATCTGATAGTCCCTCTTTCCCTTGATGATGGCCTAAGTTTTCTTCATCTTTGCCACAACTTCTTTATCCTTGCTCTTCCCTTGGAAGAACTGCTCTGGGTCCTTACCCCTTTTACTCAGTCCCGTGATACGGTGGATGATGTCAATAGTGAGGTCGACATTGCAGTTGAGCCACAAACAACCCTGGTGCATGCGTGCCATTAGTGTTCGCACCACTACATCCAGCTCTGGTGTCCTATCAAAATGTGGAAGTCTGAGCAGATTCAGCAGCCCAGACTGGACTACTTCAGATAGCCAACTTTGGGAGCTAGGTTGAGCTCGCCCTTTGCATTCTTCTTCCAGCACATGTACTGGTCAGGTTGGAACCGTGGGAACTTCGGTACAGTGGGCTCATCCTTCTGCATTGCAAGCAGATCATAATCCTCCCACCTGCATTCTGGTATTTTACCCAGCAAGTCCTTATCAACCTCGACATGTTTTGAGATCGGCGATAGCGAGATGTCGTATCTAGCATTCTTCATCAACTTGAAAATCGGTATCTTCGTCCTTGGCGCTACTGGAGTTTTACCTCTATCTTCCATCGTTGGATTGTGCCTTGGTGATCGTCTGGACACCTGACCTGGTTCTAAGATGCCCTTCTTGGATGGGGTTCTCATTAACCCTTCAATCCCTCCGTGGTAAAATACCTTCACAGCCTCTTGGATAGTGAATTCTTCTTCTATTGAGGTCCACTCAGACATTCACTGGCTAAATTTCACAAGGTTTCAGATAGCTTGCTGGAAATACTCACACAGTATGGCTTGCTAGGAAATTATAAGTGCTCGATAACGCCCGCGAGTCTGAAGGCAACATTACTTATAGGCGCAGCTGACCCTCCTCCGTGCCCCTCAACGACTAGATAAGCATTAATTGTGGTATCCATTGGCCAAATTCGGTGGATCCTTCGGTCCTTTCCTCCATCACCTCATTCAGAACGGCTATCTGTGCGTCAAATTCCCAAGCGGTTGCTGGTAACGGCTATATTCTCCGACCGACATTTTAACGGCTATTTTTTTGAGTGTTGCATCAAACTGCGCGATAGGTCGTGATCTCTCATGCGCAGTCTCTTCATGGTGCTTGATTTGTGGCTTCTGAACTGAATGCCTTTCCTTGTTCACTTGTGCTTCGCAATTGCAGTTTTTTTTTTTTCAACAGCATATTCTAACAGTGCTGCGCAGTATATACATCTTCCTCACTATACATCGCGTACAGATTCCTTCAGCTTTCTAGTGCCCAATTTCAACTGTACTTGGCACTTCGAAATTTCTTCTTTCTGATCATCACAGGTTCTGCGAAGCAGGACTATCGCAGTAAAGCCTTACTCTGCTTCCGATTTATCAAACTTGGAAAGGTATCTCCAGCTAATGTAGCTAACTGAACTGCGCCACCATTAGTAACATGCATTACAGTATACGGGCCAATCCAATGCATCTTAAACTTTCCAAGAAATTTCATGAATTTGCTATCATACAGGAGGACTAGATCACCTACCTGAAAAGACTTGTTCTTGATGTGGCGATCATCCCATGATTTTTCCCTTTCCTTCTGCACTTGTTGGTGGAAGCCTGCAATGAAGCGATCCTCCTCCAGAACAACCAAGTGTAAGAGTCTTTCTTCCAGCGTGTCGCAATCTTCCATGCCTGTAAACGTAGCTATTCTCAAACTGGGAACGATATACTCTATTGGCATTATTGCCTCTTGTCCATAAGCCAGTCTAAAAGGTGTATGGCCTATCATTTTCTTGCATGTAGTCTTGTATGCCCATAATACAGATGGAATGCGCAAATCCCAATCATCTCGATTGACGTTGCATATCTTGGTTAGCGCATTCTCCAACACCTTGTTGAATGCTTCAACGGTTCCATTCGCCTGTGGATGATAAGGCGTATTGCACTGATGATGAACGTGGAACTCTTCAGTTAAAGCTTCGATGGTTCTGTTCAGAAAATGAGTACCTTGATCACTCATCAAAATCTTCGGGCATCCGAACCTTGTAAGGATATTTTCAAAAATGAACTCCGCGGCTGTAGTTGCGCTGCAGTCTTTCACTGGCTTTGCTTCTGCCCATCTGGTGAGGTATTCAGTTGTGGTAATAATGTACCTCGCACCTGTTCTCTTCCCCAGTGGGTTAATAGGACCCACAAAATCAATGGCCCATTTCTCAAAGGCCTGCAATGTCAACTGTGGATTTAATGGCATTTCATCTCTGTGTGATGGCTTTCCTGTCCTTTGACAAACATCACAACTCTGGCAATGTTCCTTAGAATCTTTATGAATCATATGCCACCATAGTCCTACGCACAATATCTTCTGCGCAGTGGATCCTCCTGCATAATGGCCTCCTACGACTCCTGAATGTGCATTGGCCAATATGAATGGCTTCTCATGCTCTAATACACATCTGCATAGTACTTCATCCGGTCCTAACTTGTATAGCTGGCCCGCAATAAAGGTGAAGTCTGCGGCTCGCACTACCAGCTGCTTCTTTTGCTGCGTAGTGAACTCTGTGGGTGCGAGCCTCGTAGTCAAAAATTCAATGATGTCCTTATAATAATCATCAGCAACCTGTATAGCAAACAACTGCGCATCCGGCAGATTGTCCTCCAAATTCGTAGGTTCCTCTCCTAACTCAATCCTTAATAGATGATCAGGTCCTAAATTTAACCTACCTAGCTTAATGACAATGTCAAAGTCATACTCTTGAAAGAGTAGTAACCATCTGCATATTTTCCCCCCTAACACTGGCTTATTGACTAGGTAGTTCAAAGCAAAATGGTCAGTGAACATAGAGAAGTGCGCACCAAGCAAGTAGTTCGTGAACTTCTGCAGTGCATAGACCATAGTGAGTCCTTCTCGCTCATTAGTGGTATAGTTCTTCTCAGTGGATGATAACGTTCTGCTGGAAAATGAAATGGGATGATCAATGCCTCCCTCTCCTGGCTGAGCAAGAACCACGTCCAATGCTATACATGAAGCATCAACATGGACATGAAATGGCTTCTCCCAATCTGGAAAAACTAGGATCGGCGCAGTGACCATCTTTTCCTTTAGTGTGTCAAAGCTTTGTTCGCATTCTTCATTCCAGATGAACGGCGCATATTTCTTTAACAGCTTCTCCATAGCTGCGGTTATCTGCGCATACCCTTTTATCAACTTCCTGTAATAACCGGTATGCCCCAATGTAGTGCGCAACTGCTTCACTGAGTTTGGTGTGGGCAAGTTTACAATGACCGCGATCTTCGCAGGATCAACCATCAAGCCCTGTTTGCACACAATGTGTCCCAACAAAATTCCATAGGGAACACAAAAAACACATTTCTTCAGATTCAATGAAATTTGATGTTGTCTGCATTTTTCCAGCATCATCCTGAGGTTTGCGGCATGGTTCTTCAGTAAACCGAAAATAGTCCAATCATCAAAATAAACCTCTAAGAACTTATGTATAAAATCCGTAAATGCTGCGATGACCACTCTAGAAAATATGGCAGGTGCATTCTTCAAACCAAAAGGAATCACTGTGTACTGGAACGACCCCCATTCTATAGCAAAAGTAGTCTTATGCCTATATGCGCAATCAATCCTGATCTGATGGTATCGAGAGAATCCAGCAATAAAAGAATTTGTCTCATTCCCATGAACATTATCAAGCACTTCATCTATAAAAGGTGTAGGAAATGGGTCATGCATCGAAGCGTCATTCAACTTTCTGAGATCCACACAGATCCTGATCTCACCCTTTGTTTTCTTATCTTGGATAACCATCGAGCTTATCCACTCAGATTCTTCAACCGGCTCAATGATCCCTGCATCGAGCATCCTATCCAGTTCTGCCTTAACTCGTTCTTTGTAGCGCGGGTTCAATCTATACGATCTTTGCTTCACAGGCTTCGTGTGAGGCTTAAGAGGAATTTTCATCACTCCTAAGTCTCCCAGAATACCTTTCATCTCTGTGAATTTGGTCGGGAATAAGTCTCGATATTCCTGTAGTATACCCGCGACCTCCTCGACTGTGTCTTCATCCCAATAGTCTTCGATAAGTGCGAACTTTGGCTCTTCGTTGGTGCCAATGTTCACTTTTCTTGTTTTCACAGGTCCACTCATATCTAGAATTTCCAATGGAGGTCCTTCTACCTCGCGTGATCCCTCTGATTCAGGTATCTGTATATTGCGCGGGTCCTCCTCATCACTGTCTGCTTTATCCTTGCATTCCTCAGCGATGTGATAACAATCAAGAGCGTGCTCTAGCTGCTCCTCCCATTCTGGTTGTAGGCGCGCAGGTGTTGCTTGGTTTTTCAACCAAGCATGTGCAAGGATGCACCTATTAACTTGTAATAATAGTTTCAATATAAAACAAAAACAACTATGAATAAACTAATATGATCTGATCTAACATAAGCATGTGCAAATAAATAAAAAAACTAGATTTCAAAACATAAGCAATAAGATCTATGGAAAAACAATAACTTGAAAAAGATTTGATTTTGTATTACCTCAAATGGTGAGGATGATGGGTGTTTAGCAACTCCAAGGTTGAGAAGCTCCAATATCCAATGGTCTCTTCTTCTCCAAAGCTTCAATGGGGATCTTCAAACTCGAAATGGGAGGCAATGGCTCTCAAAGAGAATTTGGCAGCATAAGGATAGGATGAAATGTGGATGAAAAGTGAGGAGCCCCTATCACCTTTTTATAGTTTTTGGTGATGGGGAATACCATTATGGTTTTGAGGAAACCAATGGTATTAACCAACATGGTTTAGGTCTCTTTTTCCCTCTTTTACTTTTTTTGAATATTTTTAATATTTTTATTCCCTTTTAATATTTTGGGGGAATTTTGGACCCTTTTTTAGGGTTTTTTTTGTGTTTTTTTGAGAAAAAATACATGTTTTGAGGGGAAAAGGGGGTATTCTGGTCTTTTTGGTGACCTTTTGAAGGTTTTAGAGGCTCAAATGGTGGAAAAAGTGGACAAATGGGTCATGTGAATAAGAGAATGAACTAGTGAGCACTTTTTGGGTGTTAACAAATTGTCCCCTGATGTGTGAGGGCAGGAGCTCATCGTATGGCCGATAGACATCATAGTTCTTTTGTCTTTTTTCTGGCGTTTGGAGAAGAGAAGAGACCGATTGGAGACTAGAACAACGGCCCCTTGGAAGCTGCAAAAACTGACAAAATACATGGCCTCAAAATGAATGAGGAATAATCTCTGATTATGGACGAGGCGAGCATACCCATGCTCGTATCAAGACATTAACATAACAATTAGGCCCAAGAAGGGGCACCTGAATAATACATAAAAATATGTTGATGCATCATAATGGTCCAGAGGGGACACAATGCTGGGACGAACTCATGGTCATATCATGACTGATCTCAATAAATGATACACTGGAAAGAAGCAACAACCATTCTGAATAAGGTATCAGAAGGGTTGATGAACTGTTGAAATTGAAGGTGTCCAACATCTGTGGGGACTCAATAACTGTGAGTCAACTCTGAGGAGTATATGTAACTTTATACTCAAGGGAATATAAAACTGGGGTACATCTGAAAACTGTTGCCAAGTGCAACCCGAATATCCATAGGAATGTGTAACTGGTTGTTTCCTCTATTAGACTCTGAAGTGTGGTAGAGTCAAGTGATATCCGGGGTCTCCAACAAATAATCTCAAAGGAGAGATACCCTGTACGAGTCTCAACGATGCGATCAAGGTGTTGACATCAAGCATGTGAGAAATAATCATTTGGAGAGGCGTTGAGGACTCCTTTCAAAATGATCCGTAGGAACTCATCACTAATGGTGATGAGTCCAAGGCACAGGGACCTCTAGGTCTATCCTCTGGAATAGATTTGGTTGGCGTCGATAGAGGGAGACCAGCAACTATCAAGGCAATGATGTTTCCTTGATAAGAGTGTGAGGTGTACAACTAAACTGTGATAGTACTGATGGCAGGACTGACATGCTGTGGGGATGTGGAAAAATTGGGGTCATAGAGTGGGTGGACTCAAACTTCCTTTGTTCAGAGCATGACGACATGGTTGACCTGGCAGCATATGAAACTGTTTGTTAAGTGTGTAGATTATAGCTAAAGGGATCAGGGGTATGTATTGTAGACTGGAGTGACTTTCGGGGGACAAGCTGATGGATGCTATTGGGAGACTCTCAGGGTGACATACTGCAGAATACTCTGAACAAAGGCGACCAGAATGGGGAAGCTACCATATGAGTAGACATGATCTGTTGTGGCGCCAAAAAGCACCATTGGGTCCTTCTTCGTGGTTTTAATGAGCTCCAAGAAGGGCTAAAAGTGTGCTCTGAAATGGTACTATCCTGTGGATTTATGCGAGCCCAGGACTGTTTATGCTCGTGAGTGCTTTCATTTTTAAGGAGTCTGAAAACGATAAGAAGACTCTGAATTTGTGGATGAGTACCGTCCTGTGGATTTGTACGAGCCCAAGATGGTGATTGCTCGTGGTTGCTTTCAATTTTAGGGAGTCTAAAAGCGGTAAGTAGATTCCATTGGTGTTCTCTTTCATATGTTAGTCTCCAAGGCCCGAAAAAGTATAAAATGATGCAAATGGAGAACTCTTCTAGCCAATGTGACTAGAGTATTCCCTTTTCGTAATTAGTCTACAAGGTCCAGAAAAGGGGTAAACTTATACCAGGTAGACGCCCTTTCAGATACCTTTAGCGAGCATGAAAGGAAGCAAGATTGCTCGACGATCTTTTCATTGTTTTAGGAGTCAGAAAAGAGCTTAACAGAAACTCCCTAAGTGCCTTTTTTGTAAAGGAATTGCTAGGCCCGAAAAAGGGGTAAAATTATACCGAACAAAAGTAATGGAGAGGCAAGGAGGAAGTGTTCAATCAAAGGGCGAGTATGGGAACCAACAATAGTGGTAGGGGGGAACACTTGATGAGGCCTCCTTGTGTGTTGATGAATGATAGAAAAACAACGCCATAATTGGGGTATGGATGGAGTGGATGGCTCATGTATAAGTTGTGATGCACAAAATTGTAAAACTCGACAGCGGTCGATGTGGCCCGCAAATCGAGGTAACAAGGTGTAGGGACACAATGTCAAAAAGGGTTTCTGGTGAGAGCGAGAAATGATCTCAAGCATCATCACGAGTGCGGAAAACTGAATTCGGCGATATAAAGAACTTAAAAAATGGACAATGACCGATGTGGCACACAAACCAAGGCGACGAGGGGCGGGTGAAAAAATGCCAAAAAAATATGGTGGTGAGAGCGAGAAATTATCTCAAGCATCATCACAAGTTCAGAAAATTGAATCCAATGCTATAAAAATCGCCAATAACTGACAACAGCCGATGTGGCACGCAATTCGAGGTGGCGTGGGGCATGGAAAAAAATGCCCGAAAGTGTTTGGTGAGAGCAAGAAATGATCTCAAGCATCATCACAGGCATGGAAATATGAATCCTGCGGTGCAAATGGTGCAAAAAACGGAGGTCATAAGGACTCTGAAATGGTCAAAGGAAATAACTAGGTTAAAAAATGGCTACAAATAAAGGTGAGCCCACCAAGCCAAGGATGTAGTGGTGGGGAGAAATGATGACCCGCGGGGGAAGAATACTAGGTGTATCAAATCAAATCAAATATACAAGTGATATGTGACCTCAAAAATGGTTGAGATCACGCATGTGAAAAAGTGAGCAGGGTTAATGACCTGCCCCCATGCTACGTGCATGGGGTTTATGATTGTGGATCACATATGTGTTAGTTTGAACAATGGGTTCATTGAAATACTGAGATAGGTGTGACGGGGAAGGTTCAAAATTACTGATCATACCCCCTATCCCAGGGTCGAGGTAATCTATTATGCCCCCTAAATCAGAGGTGTCAATGCAGTGCAGATGTTGTCTTAGAGAGGGATCAACATGGCATTGACCAACTCCTAGCGGGGGGGTATACCATGAGGCTGTGGGTCGTGGTGGCATATTGAAGTGATGATATGATGATGGGGGATTCCTCTTGTGGGGTGGATGCCCCCAGTATCTCCGACAAGAATTATGATGATGATGAGTAGGCAAGGTTTTGGGCATGCCCCCATGTTGTGGACATGTGGTTGCCTCGTCGATTTGAAAGGGTTGAACATGTGTGTCAAAGGGATCAGTGGAAGGGGCCGACCGGACAGAGGGGTCTCCAGTGGAAACCGTGTAAATGGTGTTAATTTCTTCTTCTGAGGAAGATTTTGGGGGATATATTTCCTCAATAAGAAGAGGGGATATCTCTAGGTCGGCATTATTCAGTTCGTATAGTGCTGCTCTATAATCTGGGAGATCAAGGCAGTGATGTGAATAATGGCCGTAGATACCGCACATCGCACAAGGGTGGTTGGTACGTAAATATTTATCAGGAGGCTGAGGGGGCAGCTCAAGTTTGACAACTGGAATGTTAGTGTCATCATCCAACATTTGTATATGCTCTTGAAGTGCCGGTAATTGTGGACATTGATGGGTAGCATGGCCTATATCATCGTACAAAGAGCACTTGGAGGGAGCACAGATTGTTGGGGGATTCTTCGCCAACTTGGGAGTCAGTGGGGTGGTGCGGGTTGTGGGTCTAGTGGTGTAGGTTTGTGGGCTTGTGCCCCCATTGTAGTGGAGTTCAAGGGGATCATTACTAGATGCTGATGCAGTGGCCCTTATTGGAGGTGGTTGGTTCTGGATGTTTGCTACACTAGGGGGTGGACGGTTAGAAGTATTGATGGGTTTCACCAGTTGTAAAATGACGTTCGGTGTCAGGGGATGGGTTGGGGCAGGTAGGTACCACACAGGTGGTCCTAATGTTAATCCTGGGAGATTAAGTGTAGCCATGGCTAGTGTGCTGGCGCCTGAAGGGGGAAATAAAAATGGGATAGTATGAATTGGTGTGGCTCCTACGTGAGTTGGCACTGAGGGTGGTTGCGGGAGTAAAGGGGGTTGTTGGTTTGGTACCTGTGTGTTATGCGAGAGGGTGCACAAATCAGATATCTCAGTTATCTTCAAAGGGTGTGGGATGGATTGGAATGTGGAAGTCATAGGTGATTCCGAGTATAATCCGGGTCTGACTGTGGAGACGAACAATGTAGGTGCATTCTGAACTGGTTGTTCAATCATAGGGAGAACATTTTTAGGTTCAGTGGGGGCGTATTGGTTTTGACGCGTTTGGAGATTCATGTCGGACGATGACATCATAAGGAGATGATGAGTACTTGAATCCATCGGTTGGTTTGTGTGTGTAGCAATTTGATTTGATGTTGTGGTGCTGTGGTTCCTTGAGGAGGATCCAATGGACGAGTGTCGCCACTTCTTGTGTGGCCAAAGGATTCTGCAGCATCATGGGTTGTGGTTGAGTAGGTGGCGTTGGTTGTGTCGTGTGCCCTCGGCGTTGGGCGTCATCATTCCACAGTTGGTGCACTCGCTCCAAATGGGGGCAAGTATGTGTGTAATGGCCATATACTCCGCATATGGAACATGGGTGGTTTGTTCGTAAATTGGGGTTCTTACCCTGTTTCGGTGGTCGATCAGGGTTTTGGTTGGTGGGGGTAGCGTTGTTGTTGTTTGGAGGATAAGTCTGAGAGATTGGAGGTTGTGGTGCAGCAAGTGCTGCCTGTGGTGGGTAATAAGCTGTTGGGGCTTGTACGTGAACAGGAGCATGTGTGGCCTACTAATACTAATACGTAGGGGGTGCAAACAGAGGTGGATACGCTGAAGGTATGTGACCATAACACTGTGGTGGGCATGAGGGTCCATGAGTGTGGTGGGGGTGGACCATGGGAGCATACGAAGTTGCAGCTCCGGAGTGAGATGTGGCCCGCAAAATATCGGGGTCGATATTATTGCACATAATTGAAAAGGGTTGGTTGTGGGGCGCAACTTGTTAAATGATGTCGTCGGCGATGTGGGATGCCCCCAGCGTGTCAGTCCAGGAGGAATCACCGTGGGGAGCATCAGGTAAAATGGTATACAAGTAACCACATTGGGCGTAGATTAGATCAAACTGCTAATCGAAAAGGGTTGGTTGTGGGGCGCAACTTGTTAAATGATGTCGTCGGCGATGTGGGATGCCCCCAGCGCGTCAGTCCGGGAGGAATCACCGCGAGGAGCGTCAGGTAAAATGGTATACAAGTAACCACACTCGGCGTAGATCAGATCAAATTGCTGGGCTTTTAAAATGGCTTCTTCTTCCGACTGGGGTCGTTCAGAAGCTACATTCTTGGCTATGAGAGGAAGGAGTGATTTCAGGAACCAATCCAAGAAGATACGATCGTCTAGTTTGATCTTCCAGAGACTACGGCGTTTACACCACTCATGGATATGATTTGTGATATGGGTGGTCGTATTTTGTCTACAAGACAGTAAGATTTCTACTCCTGCATCATAGCGCACGGGTAGTTGAAAGAACTGTAGGAAATTTGAGGCAAGGGATGTAAACGTGGGGTGTGTCCCATGTGGTTGCTCAATATACCATTTGGTTGTACAGCCAGTGAAAGTTCTTTGTAAAAGTCGGAGTCGAATGGAATCATCTACTATGGAGTTTGAGGAACACCATAGGTGAAAAGACATGATATGGTTTTGGGGGTCTTCCCCAACCTTCCCTTCAAACTTTGGGATGTTTGATGGGAGCTTTGTGGGCATAGGGGGCCAAGTAGGGTCATGCCGGATAGGATCATTTGTTAGCCTAGCCAAGTCTGGTAGGTTAAGGCTAGCCATAAATGGCAAAGTGGTGGAGGGGTATGATGTTGTCATGGGGACATAAGTGCTAGTGGTAGCGTTATGTATTAGGCCACTGGCCCCTAGGGGGATATTTTTCATGGGAGGTATATGTCCTCCACCCAAAGGTATGTGGGAGGGGCCAATGCCCCAAGTGTCACATGAGTTACAGATGGGTTTGGAATGGTTCCAGTAATTACTAGGATCTGAGTAGTGGCGGTAATGGTAGGTGTAGGTGCCATGTTGGGAATACCTAAGGTAGGTGTGGGTCCTGTATTGGGAATGGGTCCCATGTTAGGCATACCTAATGGAGGTGTAGTAGTTGTGGCGACCATGGTGGCCGTTGTGGTGGCGGGGGTGGATGATGTTCCACCAATATCCCCTGTGAAAAATTTGTCATAATGTGAACCAGCCATGGGGCTAGTGGGTGTGGTGTATGCAGGATTTTCGGATTCTTCCTCAGTGTCAGATGTGAAATGAGGTGCGTCAGAATCGGATGACAGGGTTCTGTGCCGATGACGTGTGGAGTCAAGGGAACCGTATTGTGGGGGTTCACCCCGGAAACGTCGAGAACGTCTCGGGGACTCAATGGTGACAGCTGTGAATTAAATCTACTAGGTGGTGATGAGTGGAAAGCTCAAAAAGCCTAATGCAACGGTGTGTGCAAGAGGGGAGTGTAAAAAATAATGGCACTCAGGCCAACAACCAAACTCAAAAAACACTTACTATAACAGCTGTGCTATAATAAGTGGAGCAATCAATCAAAAAAAAAAAATGTGGTCAGAAAACCAACATGCAACCGGCTCCTACAAATAGAAAAAAGGTGTACTCACTAACCAATGGTGGGTAATGGATCATGCAAACACCTAACTAGAAGTGGTATTATGACTCAATGAAAACATATCCTCTACAAGGTGATGAAATCCAAGTCAGACAATATGAGTAGTGGAATCAAAGGCTAGATATCCCCCTACCAGGAGGGACATCGGGTAGACAATCCTTAAAAGTTTGGCCACTAAGATACCCCGTTCATCACATGTTCGGTTGGGTGAATCTGTAGTTTGGTTATATCGCCATTGTACTCCCATAAGAGTGGTACAATGAGAACTGCGAAAGGTATCCTTCGGTTACTGAATGGATAGAGGTATTCCACTCAGGATTCGAGAACCAGTCTGGGTACTTCAACCCTCCTAAGGGAGAGGCCTTCCCGATAAATTGGTGTTAAACCGTGTCAACAAATAATAAGGGATTTTGGTACCCTAAATGTCAAATCACTATGTCTCAACATGAAAAATGAGTGAGGGGTGTTATTTGGATACTTATCCCCTCAGTCCTACCTAGCTACAAAATTCTTTTTGTGTTCCCCAAGTGTGGTTAGAATATTGGTTGAGTTAAGGTAATTTTTAAGTCTCACTTGAAATTATTGTGACAGATTGTGTGCTGGTGTAGGTGTATACCAAAACAATGTGCCTCGCATGGGCGATTTACTCACAAACCTAAATAATGAATTCAATTTGCGAAAAAATGAAAGACGTTTTAAATGTAAATGCTTTAATAATCTTTTCAAAAAATAAGGATTCTTTAAAAAAATTGTAAGGTAAAGCAAATAACATATATATAAATAAATGGATTTCTAAAGTCTTACTTGGGTAAGATATTGAGCAATTTAGAAATATGGTTCTAACCTTTCAATGCATGAAACTTATAACATGAGAAATACTTAACAAATCTTTCTTTCAATTAACTGAAAATTTTCAAAAAGATAAGTGAAGCAAATAAGAGAATATAAATTTATGGATTTTTAACGCTGCAAAATTAAACAGTGGGCTGGCCAAAAAATGTAGGAAAGATGGTTGGAAGAAATGGGCCAAAATGGGTGAACTAAAATGATAAATAACACTAAAATAAAATAAATAAAATAGATAAACTTTTATGAAAATTTTCTAAAATTTAATAGGATATTCGGATTTCTTGTTTGAAAACACCCAATTTGAAAAAAAAAATCGTCTCAAATAGAGTTCGGGAGAGGGAGATATGGCCGTTTGAAAGTTAGGTCGCACTGCCAGAAAATTACATCGTGGGTTTCGAGCTAAAAGTCGCAATGCGCCGCGCGGAAAAATGACGAAAAGATGCGATGGACCGCGTGGGAAAAGGTCACCCAGCCGCGATGGACCAGGCAGAAAAATGCCGAAAAGTCTTGATGGACTGCGCGGAAAAATGTCGCCCAGCCGCGATGGACCGCGCGGAAAAATGTCGAAAAGTCACGATGGACTGCGCAGAAAAAAGGCGCACGGTCGCGATGGACTGCGCAACTGTGGGTGCTGAAAGTCGTGATGTACAGACGGAAATCAGCAGGCAAAAAATGAACCCAAAAATTGAAATTTTGGGTTGTTTTGGGCTACAGAAAGGGCCAACGGCTAGGGCAGCTATCAAGAAGCTGACTAGTATGGCAGATATACAGTTTTAAATGGGAAAAACAACTAAAATAAAGATCTAAAGCAAAAATTTAAAGTTCCAAAACCAGCGGAGTCGCCAAAAACCGTTGCTTGGTTTTTCAACCAAGCATGTGCAAGGATGCACCTATTAACTTGTAATAGCGGTTTCAATATAAAACAAAAATAACTATGAATAAACTAAAATTATCGAATCTAACATAAGCATGTGCAAATAAATAAAAACTAGATTTCAAAACATAAGCAATAAGATCTATGGAAAAACAATAACTTGAAAAATATTTGATTTTGTATTACCTCAAATGGTGAGGATGGTGGGTGTTGAGCAACTCCAAGGTTGAGAAGCTCCAATATCCAATGGTCTCTTCTTCTCCAAAGCTTCAATGGGGATCTTCAAACTCGAAATGGGAGGCAATGGCTCTCAAAGGAAATTTGGCAGCATAAGGATACGATGAAATGTGGATGAAAAGTGAGGAGCCCCTATCACCTTTTTATAGTTTTTGGTGATGGGGAATACCATTATGGTTTTGAGGAAACCAATGGTATTAACCAACATGGTTTATGTCTCTTTTTCCCTCTTTTTCCTTTTTTGAATATTTTTATTCCCTTTTAATATTTTTTGGAAATTTTGGACCCTTTTTTAGGGTTTTTTGTGTTTTTTTGAGAAAAAATACATGTTTTGAGGGGAAAAAGGGGTATTATGGTCTTTTTGGTGACCTTTTGAAGGTTTTAGAGGCTTAAATGGTGGAAAAAGTGAACAAATGGGTCATGTGAGTAAGGGAATGAACTAGTGAGCACTTTTTGGGTGTTAACAGTAGGTACGATGTTTGCTCCAAAGAATTCTTCTAGCGTCATGTTTCATTGTGTACAGTCTGGTCTAAATATTTTTTCCTTAATAACCTGCAATGCGTCATTGATACTCGGATTTTCGTCTTCGAAACTAAAATTCATCTGGAAACTCACAGTTAGGGTAGACCAATCCATTGTGCCTCTGCGCAACTCCGTGTCTAGGTACCAGTTCTTTGGAATCAGTTCTTCCAGCGTATGCACAAATAGATGCACCCATTTTGTCTGTGATCTTTCCACCCAAGCTTGTGAACAAGCTTCAATATGATCCCTTGGATCTATCTGTCCATTATATTTTGTAAAAGGTAGTGTAACCTTCTCAACAAACCTGATTTACATCTTAATTCTGCACTGATCCCATGTGGTCAGTGTCTTCTTATGAGCAACCCACCATATGGCGGGTCTCTCGCGCAGTGCCATGTCTAATGTTGATTCGCGGTATTCATCTGCAACTGTTGCAGTATATTCTTTGATAAAACAATAAACATTAGATAAACCATCATACGTAGGGATTGGAGTTACCTCTTTGCCAATCCCGCGGAGTGACTTCGTGATCCAAGCGCATCTCCTGGAAGATACTTCATGCAATCCGCTTTGCCAGTTTTCCAGTCCTACATCAGAGTCTGAAATGCAAGAGCTGTCACAGCGCCAGCTGAGTGTTCCATCCGCAGTTGGATTAATATAGTCGGCAGCATTAGTTGTCATCTTGAAAATATGGTCCAAGTCTTGGACTCTGGATTCCTCCTCAATCGGTTCAACATACCGTTCACCCTGCGAGGGGTCCAATGGTGCGATGACCCTGATATCATTGCTTTCAAATATCATTTTCATAGTCTTCAAATCAATAATGGCAGAGTTAGTCATTGCCCAATCTATACCCAGCATTGCTGGATAAGGATGGTTGTCATCCACGATTTCATTCACTTCAAAATCTGCATAGTTGTGCACTCCATCAATGTCAACAATTGTGTTGGGTAACCTCCCCAAAGGTATAATTATCCCTTGATTAGCCATTCTTAACTATAAAGGTGACCACTGTAACTTTGGTTTTCCCATCTGATGCCATGTCTGCTTGGTCAAGACATTTACTTCGGATCCTAGATCAAGGATGATCTCATCCATCTCATAGTCCCCAATATGTGCAGTGAGCCTCATTTCCCTTCCTGTTCTTTTAGGACTCCTAATATTATGGACTGCGCCATTGGAAGCCCCCTTCTCACTACGTGGCTCATACTGCCCGAGTAGTTTTTCAAATTCCACGAAAGCATCTGCGCTCTTCAATAACTTCATGCAGCTCCGTAGTAACTGCGCAATAGAGGTCCCTATATCTGTTACAGCGTTTGTCTGATCATATGTTGCTAGCATATCCTCTATTTGTGGTACTTCACTATGAAACTGGGTTCTCGGTGAGGTAGGTGGTGGTGTTTTGAACATGTCCCGTGCTTCTTCGAATGCGCCCTTATTTTTCTGTAAGTCCAAAGCAAATGTTTTCCCAAGAGATTTTCTAATCATACCGGTTCACCAAAAGTCTACTTAGGATCGCGCGTTCCAGAAGTCGAAGCTTCTGCGCCTCCATCCCTTCCTGTATCAGCGCCACTGCGCATTACCACGTTTACACTTGGATTTGCATTTCTTCTCTCTGCTGCGATCAACTGAATGTTGGGGTTTGGCGGTTCTGTTCGTCTTCGTTTCTACATTTCTACCTCTAGTACAGGGAAGTCTTCAATAACATGGTCAAATGATTTACGATAACTACATGTAGTGCATGGGTTGGTACAATCTCTAGATACATGACCTGGCTGGCCACAGTTATAGCAAATTACCTGGCCGCGACCTCTTCCTTGGAACGGGCCGGCATTTCTTCCTCTCCCGCGATATCCACCACCACGGCCTCTATATCCACCCTGATCGTACTGAGCATTCTCTTGTTTTGGCTGATGTTCTTCTTGGACACGGTACATTCTAGCACCTCGCATTGCTTCCATATCTCGCTTTCTTTCATTCATGAGCTCATATGCACGACAGTTGGATTCGTCATGCCCAACTAATTTACAGAAATTGCAATATAAGTTTTTTGGTGTCTTTACGTATTTTTGTATTAGATAACAGTCCTCAAGTCTGTGTCCTATACTTCTACAGATTTCACACCATGGTGCCTGGTTCTGATTAATTGGGTTCAGCGCACCACTGTTGAGGTAATATTGAAATAAGGGGCAGTGTTCTCTGGTGTGGCCTTCTCCCTTACATCCTGTACACTAGACCTCTTGCCTCTGTTCATAACTTTGTTCCTTTCCATTCTTCATACCTTGTAATTCTAATGTTAAGGTGGTCAACTGGTTCTAGATCTGAGACATGCCAGAGCTAGTCTCGTCGATCGACGAAGCCTCTAGCTTCATTGTGATCTCTAAGGCCTCCGCCTGCGATGCAACCTTCTGTTGCATCAATGGTTGTCTGATGTGGGGCAACAGCGCAGCGATGAACCATTCCTGATGATGTTGCGGAGCTATGACAAATCTCACTTGGTCCAACAATGTTTTAAATTTTTGGTCAAATTCCCAGACCGTTTCGGTAGGTTTGTGCTTGATTTATTTCAATTATGTTATGCACTGCGACTCAGATTTCGGTTTCTTAAACTCTACTACAAGGGCAGTCTTGATTTCTGTTAGGGTTCTCGGCTGTGCCTGAGAATATTTCATAAACCAATGCAAGGTGCGGTCTCTAAAAGTAGTGATGAGCTACACTCTCTTCACAGCATCATCCTAAACCTGCTTTACACTCCATACAGCTTCACATAGAAACCAGTGTTGATCAGGGTCTTCTAGACCCGTTCCTTTGAATATCGGTAGTTTTATATCATTATCTATCATTCTCCTTCCTGGTTGTGTAACACCCTGAGTAGTGCTAATATTCTGCGTGGGGTTCTGAGCTGAAAAAGTAAATGTGGTACTCGGAATAGTGCTAGGAATACTACTCTGCGGAATATTCTGAGGCTGGGTATTCTGAACTGGGATAGTCTGAGTCAGAATGGTCTGAGCACCCACTCCTGCGGTGCTACCAATATTGATGTTCTGCGGGCTGGGCTACGCGACACTCGCAGCAGGTGGATTCTGAGATATGGGTTGCGCGGTATTTGCAACCGGCGGGTTCTGAGGTGTGATAGGGTGGATGGTGGTTAATGATGGCGCGATCTGATTAGTAAGGTCACATGGGAGTTCAGTATTCACACGAAGTCCAGGTCCTCCGTGATTCTTCTCTTTTCTAAACTTATATCTCTTTCCACTTCTCAAATTATCAGTTTCTTCGTCAGAGTCACTATATATACTTTCTACCATGACAGATGCAAAAATATTACTGCATTCTTAAAACGTCTTTCTCAACTAAAAGCATTTTAATGTTTAGACTAAGATTGTTCAGGTACTTACCTCTAAATCCTTCGAAAAAGTATGCTTCAGCTTGGCTGTAGGATTTCAGCGTGTCTACAGCAAATTCTGTTACAAATCCTTCAAGTATGCTATCAACCCAGAAGTCGACTGCTCGCGATAGTGGGCTGTCTACTACTTTGAGCTGCACTATGAGCTCTGGAGTCCACTCTGTAGGCACTCCCCCTTGAAAATAGTTTTTCCTTTGTGAGTCCCGATATCCACTCGTGCAGCTCGTTTCCAAATGAAGCCCAAAATATCTCGTGAATATCTTTCCACAAATATCTGTTCAACCACTGTACGTCAGAGAGACGTGGGTGTCTGTTCTCTTTCTTTGCAAAATCTCTTTCAATCTTATCACACCAATCCCAGATCTCTTTCTTTTCAAGATGTCGATTGTCTGAACCCAATGGGAACTGATATTCTTCATCACACATTACTTTCAAAATACACTATCGCATCACTGGTCTTAGCCCGGCAATGGAACCATTTGTTGGCATATATAACTGAGCTAGAGGTTTCCAATGTAGACCCAGGTACTTCGTGGTTCAAGGAACCAACAAAACCCCTATTCACCGACCCTTTTGGCAACAGACTGCGAGCAGCCTGAGGTCTCACCCGAGGCGAAGCTGAGGGGGTGGTTGCAAAATCAATTTTCCACAACCTTGTGATGCGAGTGTAAAAGGAACTGATGGGCAACGCAGTAAAGCACTCTTGCTGCGGAAAAAAGACTGCGCGAAGTCTCTACTTCGCATCGGATACTTCGATAAGCGGAGGTGCTTGCACAACCAGCGCATCCAGCGACTGTGCGGTAAGGGATATTTTCTGCATCACGACGATAAGCTATCAACAACTTACCTCACAGCAACTCACAAGGGGTCAGCGCGTCAGCTAGACCGCACATCCACTCCAGGACTTGATCAACTCTAATAAATCTTACTTAACGATCTTTGCTCATTCAACAACACTTAGGTTATTATCTTTATGGTGTATGTAAATGAATGAAACATACAATACTGCACGCTCCAACGCTACGCTCAAATCCAGTGCTTAACTATGTGATTATCCACAGATTCATGCATCAAAGACTTATAAGTGTTGAATACTTAACATTCATCCACACATGTATTACTTAACATATTATTCCCATCATTCCTGTGGCAAATACATATAAAAGCAATCACATAACAGATAACTGCAGCATTAAACATCCATACTAAGCAAATGAACAGTGCAAAACAAAACAATCACACTACACAATATTTAACGTGGTTCACCCCCCGAATGGAGGCTACGTCCACAAGAACTGTTGTTAAATTAGTCTTTGGGAAGGGTACAACAGTTCTTAGTCTACGCACTCAGCTGCAGACTCTCTTCTCTCTCAACTATATCTCTGCGCACTCAGCTTGCAGAGTCTTTACAATAGCACTAATCTTAAAAGATGCAACAATATTCAAAGCTTAACCAAAACAAAGAGTTAACCCTTTCCCATACAAAATCATGCATTATTTATAGATCATGCCCGTAGGTCATGTCTTTACAATACACAGGCAAAAACCCTTAGGTTTACAAAACTGTCACGGTTTCCTAAAAACCAGACTTCTGGCTCCTGGTAGCGAATATTCCATCATGGCGGTCTTCCACACATGCTTCATGTCGCTATCGGCCTTCATATTGCGTGCATACCAACAGGTCGCTTTCACCAAGCGGTTCTTCCTCTAACGGTTTCGTGCGACTGGTTCAAGTAGTGGAATATTCCGCGTGTGCGACCAATTGCTTTCTTCCCGATTTGCTCATGCCCGCCGCTTAGCACTCCTGGAGCATCTTTACCAAAAATAGACCGCCAATGGTCTAACCGGAACACATTCCATCTTCCATTCAACATTCTACCTTGCTGGATCTCCATAGACTGGACACTTCGTAGCATTGCCTTCCTTGCAGCACTGATCCTCACATCTCTTCTGAAGCTGCGCTGCGCGCAACTTCGCAGCATCCCAAAACTTATACAAAAATGTTTCAGCTGAACTGCGCTCAGCTCAGCAGTTCCAAAATTCTTTTCTGCTCAAAATTTCCCACTTGGGCCAGGCCCAAAAAGGAGAACGTCCAGATATTGACATTGGACATACCCGATGTATCTATATATTACCTACCTCGCCGCTACCAGCGTCAAACAACTAGAGTCTCAGCACGCTTTGGTCCACTACTCCGTAGAGTAAATAGGGCCATCATCTGCTATCATGAGAGTCCACGGAGATAGCTCATGTGTGATGTATATGTACTGAAAGCTTTGGGCTTCAGATGTTTTTAGCGAGGACCTACTAAAAGCATATGTGCTTCAAATTTTGTATCAGTACCACATTTTTGTACATGATGCTTATATATATAAAAACACTATTTTGCGGTTTTATACATTATGTGTTCTATGATTATTGAGGATCTTATGGATGTTTGCTTACATACTATGAGTATTTTACATGTGTCATTTTATGCATCTTTGACATAAATTCTTATGAATGTGCAATGTGCCAATCTAATATAAAATTAGCTAGGGAATCAGCAACAGTGTTGATGTCTCTCAGAATATGTAGGTATTGAATTGACTCAAAGGACCTCTCCAAGAGACATACTCACCGGAATAGGCGGAGTAACATGGGATCGCGGATAGCGTAGACTCGGTTAAGATGGGATACCACTAGTTGTGAACCAAGGTAGATGACAAGATGGTTTACACCCAAGGAACAAGAGTCATTCAATAATCCAATTACCGCGTGATATTCGGTGGCATTGTTGGTCGCAAACCCTAAGCAAGTTCCTCCTGAACTAATTAGTTCACCGGTAGGGGAATAGAGTACCCAAGCTACCGAAGCGAGGTTACGGGTGTGTCGGCTAGCGTCATCTGCGAATCCAAAACACATTAACATCTACACTGTTAGGATATTCCTATACTCCATCCTAGTCCTACCAACATTTTCAGTCTTGCATGCATTTCTGCATGCATCCCGGACATCAGTCCCAGCAACTAGCCCTCAGTTAGCTAGCCCCGGGAGCTTCTCACTGATCAGTTTTATCCCTCCTAGTGCTTAGTGTGCCCTACATGTAGTTGCATGCATATCATGCGCTCTCTCTCACCTACCATTTAGTTGTACTTCAGTTATCTTCAGTTCTTTCATTGATTTAAGGCTAGACTGACTCTCAACTGACTGTATCACTCCGATGGACCTCCAATGAGACTAGACTGCCCATTCTAACTCCAGTTAGCTCCTCATGCACCCTCCACTGAGCCTCCTTCATTCAGTTAGTGCCTCCATGTGCCAGTTACACCTACCACACTCAGTTAGACTCAGTTTGACATCTGGTTGACAGTTACTTGTGCATTGATGACTCCACTGATGATGATGAGGCCTCCTAGTTGTGCTCTGATGACACTCTATTGATCTGATGATCACTCTATGAGAGGCTAATTCGAATTGCCACCTTGGCATTCGAATCCTCTCCATCATTGTACTATTTATTGTTCATATTTGTGATTAATGAATTAGTGTGTGTGAAGTTATTTTGCTTTTATCTGAGTTCTACTGTATTATTATTTTGTTGCTCATTTACACTGCATTGACCACTCTTCTTCTATCTTCCTTCTTAATCATAATCCTTCTTGTGAGGTGTACATCAGCTCTTAGATTTGCTGTGAGGATTTTCACATGGTATGAGAGCATGTTGAGAGTATTGTCTATCTCCATTCCTGAGAGTTTTTTGCAAGTTATTGTCAAGATTTCGAGTGCAGCAATTTCTGCACTTTTGCAGCAGTAGTAGTTGCAAACTTTTTTTCTATTGTTTTTGTAGGTCTTCTAGAACTTCCATGTATTCAGAAGAAATCCCTCCTCTATATCCATTCAACTATGATGAATGGGAACAAAAAATGATAGCATATTTGAAGAGCCATGATCTCTTTGGTTATTGTTTTGAAAGAGAGTTCGAATCTTTTGAAGAAGAGAATGATTGGTTAAATAAAGGTGACAGTGTCTCTGGAGAAATGATGCTTGCTATGTCTCGTTGTATGGCAATCAATTCCCTTAATTATGTTGAATCTCCAAAAGAAATATGTGCCCATCTAGATGAAAGATTTGGCAAACAGAATGAACGGATTGGTCCAAACCCTTTCGAGAGCAAGCCTAGTGATGCATTTTCCCTCCTTGATGATCTCATTGATCATGAATCAGTATCATACATATCTCATATTGAAGTTGTCCACAAAGAAGAAGAACTTGCAGATTCTACACTCATGCTCCAAATTTCTTCTATTTCGAATTATGTGCCAGCTCACACTCTAGAAATTGCAGAGGTTCCTAAATCCTCTCTTGCACCAGAGTTTGTTGGTTTGCATCATGATCTCATGAATGTTTCGGAGGTTAAATCAGCCATTGGAGGTAATGCATTCGCTCTCCTTGATCAATCACCTCTTATTTACTACTGTAAGATCATTATTTCATGCTCTCATAAGGTTATTGAAGATGATGGCCATTGCCATTCACTTGGGATAATTTCTCATGCATTTACTGGTTTAGATCTCACCTCTAATGGTTCAAAGGAGATCTTAAGCAACCATTTTTCAAGTCTTGGATCTGATTTGGATTCCAAGCAATCAATGATATTTGATGGTTCTCTTGGGAATAATCTCACCCATGATGGTTCAAAGGAGAAGACAAAAGACTATCTGCACAGTCATAGATTTGATCCTACCTCAGCTGATTCAAATCACAAGTTCCGGGATCATCCTCATACTTTTGGATTTGTTCTCATCACATTCGATCTGAAGAGAAAGTACAAGCACATGCTTTTTGAGCATGAACCACTTCTTCCTAAGAAGAAGATACCTCCAGACATATGACCAAGCATCACACCTGCTTGAGTTTGGAGCATTTTTTTTTTTGTGCCTTACAGTCTATTTTGAGGGGCGGTATTTTTTCGATAAGGTTTTCCCCATTTCCTCGATTTATTGACTGTTATTATTATTCATTGTATTGGGTGACCTTTGGTCTCAGTTACCAGGGCCCGGGATGGACTAAGGGGTGGGTGTTAAGATATTCCTATACTCCATCCTAGTCCTACCAACATTTTCATTATTTGCATTTTTAGTCTTGCATGCAACATGCATTCTGCATGCATCCCAGTCATCAGTCCCAACACCTAGCCCTTAGTTAGCTAGCCCCGGGAGCTTCTCACTGATCAATTTTAGCCCTCCTAGTGCTTAGTGCGCCCTGCATGTAGTTACATGCATCTCATGCGCCCTCTCTCACCTACCATTCAGTTGTACTTCAGTTATCTTCAGTTCTTTCCTTGATTTAAGGCTAGACTGACTGTATCACTCCGATGGACCTCCAGTGAGACTAGAATGCCCATTTTGACTCCAGTTAGCTCCTCGTGCGCCCTCCACTGAGCCTCCTTCATTCAGTTAGTGCCTCCATGTGCCAGTTACACCTACCACAGTCAGTTTGCATCTGGTTGACAGTTACTTGTGCATTGATGACTCCACTGATGATGATGAGGCCTCCTAGTTGTGCTCTGATGACACTCTATTGATCTGATGATCACTCTATGAGAGGCTAATTCGAATTTCCACCTTGGCATTTGAATCCTCTCCACCATTGTACTATTTATTGTTCATATTTGTGATTAATGAATTTGTGTGTGTGAAGTTATTTTGCTTCTATCTGAGTTATACTGTATTATTATTTTGTTGCTCATTTACATTGCATTGACCACTCTTCTTCTATCTTCCTTCTTAATCATAATCCTTCTTGTGAGGTATACATCAGCTCTTAGATCTGCTGTGAGGATTTTCACATGCACATCCAGGTAGAACATGGTATAAGTTGAATGATAAGATCCCAACATGCTAAAAATAAAGTGCCACACCAAACAAAACACACATCATGTACAATATATACAAAGTACTAATGCATAAATGACTTAGGCATAGTACCACTTTAGGTAGAGCCCATTGCGAGGCTCTCTCAAATATATTCTGTTGTAATCCTCAAGTTCATATGCTCCTTTTTCCAACACACGCTTAACCACATATGGACCGTGCCACATGGACTCAAGTTTACCTGCCCCCAATTTACAATGGTTTTGGTCGTAAGTGAGGAACAAATCTCCCCCATTAAAGATATGAGGTTTGAATGAATTGTCATATTGGGACTTGATGTGTTTCTTATGAGCTTCGTTAGCCAGAGCTGCATCACAGCGGGTTTCATCGAGTTTTTCCAAGTACAGAAAACGTTCTTCCTCAGTGGTGGTGTTGGGTAAGAGTTCAACAGCGAGTTTCAATGACGAAATCTCACACTCAATAGGTAGAACTACCTATAGTCCGGTGACCAATTGAAAATGCATGAATCCAGTGAAAGTTTTGACGGAAGTCTTGTACGCCCATAGGGATGAAAAAAGCATGGTATGTCAGTTGGACTTATGTGTCCCTACCATACGTTGAATCATGGTTTTCAAGACCTTGTTAATGGCCTCTACTTGTCCATTCAATTGAGGGTAGTAAGGAGTTGAGTTCTCATGTTGAAAACCCATCCTGGCGCTCAATTCATCCACCATCTTGTTTTGTAAATGTGATCCATGGTTAGTGATGATGGATTTAGGGACTCTGAATGGTGTAATGATATAATTGAACATAAAGAGTGCGGCAGTTGCGTCGTCTTCTTTGTACGTAGGCATAGCCTCAGCCCATTTGGTGAATTATTCTACTGCGACAATAACATAACCATGCCCTCGGGTCGAGGTAGGATTACAGTGCATGAAATCAATGCCCCATTTGGAAAAGAGACTGACGAAGATAATTGGATGTCATGGGGCGGGATGTGAGCACTTTTTGTGATGAAAAAACTAGCAAGGAGGACACTTCTTGACTGCTTCAATACAATATTTGAATATGGAAGGCCAATAGTATCCAACGTGTAGGATTTTCTAGGACATAGACATCACATAAATATGACCGCCACATGCCCCCAAGTGACAATCATTCAATACATGTTCATCCTCCTCATGAGTTAAGCAGTGTCGGAGGATAGAATCTACACCACGATGATACAATGTGTCACCAATGATGAGGTAATACTTTGCGTGTTGACGCACACAACGACGTTCATCATGAGATAGTTGAGGACCGAAACGTTGGGTCTGGAGATACAATGTTATGTCTCCATACCATGGGTCAAAAGTGATGATTAGAAACAAGGACTCATCGGGGAGAGAGTCCATGGGCTCGGTTTCCTGATCAATACAGTGAATATCACAAATCAATTCCGTGAAAACCAAAGACGTCTTTGATTTATCCTTCTCAAACTAGAGATCGAATTCCTGAAGAATCACAATCCAGCATGAATATTTCCCCCCTAGTACCTGGCATGTAAGAACGTGGTACATGGGGTTAGAGTCGGCAATGATGGCTCTAGTGCAGAGGAGGATATAATGACGAAACTTTTGGACAGCAATGATTGCTGCGAGAGTTAGCTTCTCAACATGTGAATACAGGGTTTCAGAGTCAATGAGACCCTTACTGAGGTAGTATATCACGTGCTCCTGGGCGTTACTATCTTCATGTACCAAAACCATACCGATGGTGGTAGTGGAAGCAGCAAGCTAAAGGATATAATCTTTCGTGTAATTGGGTGATTGTAACACAGGTGCATGGGTGATAGCATGTTTCAGGTTGTCGAAGGATTGTTGAGCGTAATCATCCCAAATGAAAGGGACGTCCTTCTTGAGAAACCGCATGTATCCCTGTGTCTTTTCTGCAAAATTTCACATGGAACGCCTTAAGTAGTTTGCCTTCCCCTGCAAAATTTGAAGTTCTAGTATATCCATTGGTGGTGGTAGAGAAACAATGGATTCCACCTTGAGGGGATCGATGTGGATCCCATCTTTTGAAATGATGAATCCTAACAAGTGTCCGGACTAGACACAAAAGATGCACTTGTGAGTATTTATACAGATATTATACCATCGACACCTGAGGAATATAGTCGTCAGATGATCAATGTGGAAGTCTCGACTATTCGAATGAGCTAGGAGATCGTCTAAGTAAGGTTCCACAAAATCCTTCACGTCGTGGAAAGCATACGACATAGCCCGCTGGAATGTAGCACCAACATTTTTAAGGCCAAAAGGGAGTTTGCGATACGCGAACGTACCCCACAGGTAGATGAAAGTCGTCTTGTGTTGATTGACAAGATGGATCTCTATCTGATTATAGCTGGAAAATCCATCCGTGAATGAGAAGATGATGCTTCTGGAACAGTTGTCGATGATTTGGTCAATGAACGAGGTAGGGTAATTGTCCTTAGGACAAGCCTTATTCAAATCTCTGTAATCGACACAAACCCTAATGGTGCCCTATTTTTTAATAACGGGGACGACATTAGAGACCCAATATGTTAAGGGAATGGGATAAATGAACCCGTCCTTCAATAGCTTTTTTATCTCTGCCTTAATAGCCACAGTTTTCCTAGGGTGCACAGGGCGGAGTTTTTGTTGGACAGGTTTGCGTCGGGATATGTTTGAATCTCATGCATGACAATAGCAGGATCAATCCCGGGCATTTCCTCGTAGCTCCATGCAAAGACGTCGCGGAATTGTTTAAACAAGGCCATGAAAGTGGTGACTTCTTCCGGAGAACAAGTTTTTCCTAAGTGAATTTGTTCCACGACTCCAAGTTTTACCAAGATATCAATCGGAAAGGTAGGCATGATGTTAGCCAGTTTTCCCTCGGCTACCATATCCACAGTCAGGATAGGAGATTGAGGGTAAGGAAAGACATCCGATGAAACAATTGTTTCAATGGCGTTCTCTACCGAATCTAATGGCGGAAGGAAATACGATCTATGGTGGAGGTCTTCCCATGGGGGTTCATCCGCGCTCATAATATCCATGATTGACTCGTCAGAATGAAAAGTATGGAGTAGAGGATCAGGTAGGGATGAAGTTCGTTGTAATGGCAGATAATGTGAGGTATATTCCACGATAGAGTGGACATCTGGTAAATCAGGTGTTGATTGGATGGCCTCATAAGTAGCTTCTGCGGGGTTGAGAGGCATCACATCTCCAATCGAATCCAAATGATCTGGATCAGGAAAAATCCATTGGTCCATTGAGTAAGGAGAGGACGAAATCATGTTCACCGTGGAAACATGGGAAGGGGGATCTGATGTTGGAAAGACTCCCATAAGGGATGAATCTTTAAGGAGTCTTACCCCCACACTCTCATATATTTCCGTCGAGTGTCCTAAAAGAGGGACATTCTCCTCGGGATGAGTAGTGGTTTCAAGTGTACATAGATCTAATTGGTCGATAATGACAATACTCCCTTGGTGGGGAAATTGCACTATGCAGAAGACGGATGATGCAACCGCGGTCATGGAATAGAACCAGTTTTGACCAAGTAGTAGGTTGTAATCCAATGGGGCAATGACGACTTCCACATTAATGGAAACTTTCTTGCCTCCCAACTCGATGATCAAATATTGTAAAAACTCGTGAGGTTGAAAGCCACGTCCATCAAAGGCTTTCAAAGTGGTGGGGGAACGGTTCAACATGGGAGAGTCGATGGCTCACCAACAAGATAATGACATAATCGAGGTAGAGGCTCCTTCGTCTAAGACAATACGATGGATGCGTTTCCCAGCAATGTTAGTGACAATTTGGAACACAAGTTGGTGGGAAAGCCTCGGCTTGAAATACTCTAACTTGAACATGATGGTGTTGGAGGAATATGGATCTACGGCTCCAATTGCAGATAAAAGGGTCTTACGCGGAATGGGATAGTTTTGTAAGACTTCTAACGTCGACATAGCACAACGGGCTTGCGCTAAATCCTCTATTATATTATAGTTTTGAGCAGCCCAATCATTTGGATTGAAAATGGCTTTTCGAATCGTGCTCTTGGGTGGACGCAATGCTGAATCCGGTAAAGGTTTCTCTATGATGAGGGGACCTTGAGGTGAAGAAATGCTAGATGTAGATGCGGGGGATTTTTCAGGATTACCTCTGTCATATTCCTTTGTAGAAGGAGATTCATATGATCATGATTGAGTATTTAAGTTGACTATTTCTCTCTGCATCATGAGAACATGAGCGGTGGTGGACGTTTTCCATTGAGAAGGAGATTGTTGTTGTGCAATCATCTGTTTTTTTTGTGTGGGGAAGGGATCAGTTAACACTGCGGGTGTGGGGTTCCCTTTAAGGAACTTTTTCACTTCATCCCGATGTGGGGATTGTTTGGTGAAGTGATCGTCACCGCACAGTAAATAGGGATATTTTACTTTATGCTTTTGTTTATTGTCTTCAAGATTATGTCTGAGCTTATGTTGGTTAAAAGACTTCTTAGATTTACCTTTGTTATTATTTTTACCACAGGATTTTTGAGGTGAAGAAGATTGAAATGAATTCACTTCCTCAGTGGAAGCAAGGTTGGGTGAGTTTTTGGTGTGATGACCAGCCTGTGTTGAAGTGGGGTCAAGATATGATACCTTTGTGATCCACTAGATTGTGTGGCAGGTTGAGTGTGAATGGAACCAATGATGCCATCGGCATGAGGTCCCGTAGGTGGTTTTGTTGGATCATATGTAGGGCGGGGGCCATCAGGAACGATATCATATAAGGTGTCAGATTGAGCATAACCAAGGTCTAAGTACTGAGCACAAGCTATAGCTTCTTCTTCCGTAATGGCACCACCCATAGCTATGTATTTAGCTATGATAGGCAGTAGTGACTTTGTGAACCAATCTGCAAAAATTTGGTCCGGAATGGGAGATTTAATCAGACAATGTCTCCTCCTCCACTCATGAATATGATAAAAAATCTGAGTGGCAGTAGTTTGATAAAGAGAATTCAAAAGATCCGTGCCAGTTACGTAGCGGATCGGTAGCTGAAAGTGAGTAAAAAATGAGATAGCCAAAGATCGAAAGTCGGGAAAGGAATGTGGTGGAAACTCAATGTTCCACTTTGTGGTAGTACCAATAAGGGTTCTTTCGAATAACCTCAAATAGATGGAATCATCCATTAAGGAATTGGACGAACACCGCAAATGATAAGTCATAACGTGGTTCTTAGGGTCCTCACTGGGTTTTCTATCAAATTTCAGAATATCTGATGGTAACTTCACAGGAATTGCAGGCCAACTTGTGCCATGATAAATGGGATCGTTAGTCAAACTTGACAAGTCTGGAAGATCAAGTGTAGCCATAAACGGTAATTGTTGGTTCGACTGTGGATACTGGTATTACTAATAAGGCATCGGTATACCAGTAGGATCATGGATCGATTGATCATAAGGTCCTCCCGTAGTAAATTGGCCATAAGGGGGTGGGCCTCTTAGGTTGGGAGGTGGACCTGAAGGGGGTCCTCCTACGCCAGAATAAGGTGGTCCTCCATTGGAAGGTGGGGGTCGACCTCCTCCAGAATAAGGTAGTCCTCCGCCAGAAGGTGGGGATCCTCCTCCTCAATAATAAGGTGGTCCTCTGCCAAAAGGTGGGGGCTTCCTCCTCTAAAATAAGGTGGTCCTCTGCCAGAAGGCGAGGGTTCTCCTCCTCCAGAATGAGGTGGGCCTCCGCTAGAATGTGGGGGTCCTCCTCCTCCAGAATAAGGTGGTGGTGGTGGTGGTGGACAGGATGGTGGGGGGGGTGGCAGGACACCTAGTAGAGGTGGTGGTGGTGGACAGGATGGTGGGGGGGGGTGGCAGGACACCTAGTAGAGGTGGTGGGGGTGGTCCACCGGCTGCAGGTCCAAACGGTAGAACATTATGGCGCCCCCATGGGATGTTCATGTTTCCAGGATAGGGTAATAAAGGAAAAAGGTTTCCTAGTTATTTTTGTCCTAAAACAATATTATGATGGCCCGGATAGATATGCCCCCATGGGGGTTGAGTCCAAATAGATGCACCCCCCCCTGCCCCCCGTGTGATGTGTCCACATAACTTGTCCCATGGTTGGGAGAGAACTGTCAGCCATGACATAGTTCAAATGTGAAGTATGTCCTCCACTCACGTTATGTCCACTAACCGGGTAATTTCCCTCGGTTAGATTAGGTCCACTAGCTAGGGGTTGCCCCCTAGTTGAAAATTGTCCACTTACTGGAGAGTTCCTAGTAACCGAATGTTGACCATTAATGGTAGGTTGACTCGAAACTAATTGTTGACTACTAACGAAGGGATTACCTCCACTTGAATGTAGACTAACAAGTAGATTATAACCTCCCCTCGAATTTTGAGGTGGGGGTGGTGGGGGTAATGTTCCAGTAACATAGTTAATAGTGGTTTTAGGTTTCCCTCTAGTGGTTGGGTTCAAATGAGGTGTTGAACTGGTTTCCTAACTCTGAATTGTATTCGTCGGGAACGATGGTTGACCTGGTTCATTATTGGTCACGGTAGGTGTAGATGTTACTGGTGAAGAAAATGATAAAGAATGGATAAGGGAATGTTGTTCCGTAGATGACACTTCCGGATTAGGCCTAGGTGGGAAACTCTATCATCTAAGCTCGTTACCGAACGTTCATAAATGATCAATAGTCTCATAAATAGGTTGGAGAAATACGTCATTGGGGATCCATGGAGGAATCCTATGAAATTGAGTTTCCACCATCGGAAGTGACTCAAAATCGGAAACATGATGTCCTAAAGAAGTGTCCCAAAATGATGCAGTTGGACCAAAGGCTCTTGATATTGTGTCATCCTAGGGTTGACTGAAAATCCTGTCTATATCTCTAAGATGTCCTTCCATCGAATGATGAAAAGGTGTGTTGTGTGAAGCAAGTTGTTCCACAATCAACAGACCCATAGGATCAGTGATAGGTGGGTTTGTGGGAGGTCAATAGTTCATTCCTGACTCCATGGTAGAAGTATCTTCTTCATGTGACACAGATGTGGTACGTTGATCCATATTTGCGCCCGAGTTCTCCTCCGGATTAAGGGGATATTCAGGTGGCAAGTTTGAAATCCTGTGGTATCTTCTTAGAGGTTGATCAGCCATAATGACTGAACCAAAATTTCTCATAAGAAAATAAAAAATACAATCCAAAATCTACAAAAGCTAAAGCCGCAAGCAAACTTATGTGGTAGGTGTGGATTCAATGGTCTGGAACCTCACGGGATTGTCAATGCAATGCAACTCGTGATATACCACAGGGTCCAACAGTTATACTCTGCCCAATATTTCAGAGCACTAACTATGGAGGATTAGGAACGTACCCCTGACTGTATAACCCGACTACCTGATAGCACGGGCATAGTAGATCCCCGAGTGTTGTTCTCGGTGTATTTCCACCCCAAGACGGCCAATAGGTTAACTAAGATGCTTATAGGAATCCTAGTAGGGTTTCCCGATATATGCAAGGTACGTGGGAGCTCAAATCCATAGTGGTGTTGTCTAATGCACAATCGCATGACAGGAGCCTTCCAATATACTATCGAGTATGTGAAGTACCTTTCTATATAACCCAGGGTACATGAAAGGCCATTCGATATACCAATTGGTACGTGGAAGAACTACAAGCCCTCGGAATGCAATGCAAGAAAATAACGACAGTTGCTACACTTAAAGACGTCGGAACACGTTCCTAACTTAACACACAAGTTTCTATACAGTTTTAACCTAAAGCTACCGTTAAATTTTATCTTGACGATTAAGTGAATGCATGAAGTGTAGACAGGAATTTAAAAAGATGCAAATCTTAACTACATGCAAATGCAAATCTTTTCTTTTTATTTTCAATGAAAACTAACTAAGGTAAGGAAAATTTTCTTTGTTTTCGATAATGAAACTGAACAAGTACCTCTATTCTTTCAAAATCACCCAAAAGAATCAAAAGCACACTTTCACTAATCCAACAAAAATGAATAATACACCAAATCCAAATGTTTTTTTCTTTTTTCTCTTTTCAAGTTAAACGAATCTACGAAAAAGTGAAAAGAATAATTTTCTTTTGAATGCAATAACTCCTAATTTCCAAAATAATGATAAAAAAGTGGGAAGAAAATAAAAAATGAAAGAATTTTCACTATCTTTGGAATGCTTTGCAAATTTCAAATGTACTTGAAATTTTCAAGGAAACGATGAATAAATTTTTCAAACCCAAGAAAATGAAAGCTAATGATAATCCTTTAAACTTTTCAAAGATCTTTTTAACACTTGTTCCAAAGTATAAAAATTCTCTACAACAATTTCAAGAAGCAATCTTGAAATGAAGATAGTGAACAATTTTGATTTCCTACTCAAATGCACTCAATAGATTTGAGAATGATGCCACTTTCCAGACCTACTATTCAGAAAAAATGGAGAATATACTACTGCGAAACTTGATTAATTGGAAATTCTCAAAGAAAAATAATCACCCAAAATCTCAAAGACGCACAAAAACACACAAAATTGAGCAAAATGAAAAATAGAATGTCGGAGGGCTTAGAAGTCAGATCAAACAAATCATATGGCTTGATAAGGAGTCATAAGACTAAGTGTGCTCATGGGGGATTGAAATTGCCCACAACGAGAGATGCACTCGCTTGACTAGATAGGACTCAAATAAATAATCAAACTTCAAAAACAAGCCAAGGATGAAGTATGTTGGATGCACTAGAGAATTGGGAGACCCAATGACGCGCTTTGCACATTGGGTAACCGCGTCAGCAACGAAGGCTGCAAAATGACAGAAAGCGTCAGCGACGCAGTCTACAAACTGGATAAGTGCATCAGAAACACAATGACACAGGTGATGAATGGCCCAGGTGTGTTGGGAGAGGTCTGAGCAACAAAAAATAAAAATTCTCCAAGAATAAAATGGTAAAAGGCCTAATGAAGATCCCAAACAGAGTCTGGATAGCCCAGAGACTCTCTGATGGTTAGATCCAAAGAGAAAAAGAAACTTCGAGGCTAGAGGCTAATTAGAAATAAATTAACGAAACCAAAATGAAATGAAATCAAACACTTGGACTACTATCCCCAATATAATCGCCAAATGTTTTTACAGACAATCTGTATCAACGGACTCAAATAGATCTCCCTAGTCTAAATGGTTTAGATCTAGAACAAATGAGTACATAACACGAGTATATTTCCTAGATCAATTGAAATGTAAGACAAATAAAGAGATAGCTTACCTCAATTGTGCAATTCCGTTATCCTTTTTTCTCCAAGCTCCAAGTCTTCAGATCTTTAGCTGCAAAAGTAAGCAAAGCACGTGGAAACAAACAAGTGGTAAAAGCATATGGGTATGAATTGATCTAGATTAACAGTCAAAGAGGAAAATCCTAAATATCATTAATACAATAACATTTATGGAAAGAACTTGTATTAAATGTAATGATAAGAAGTACAAATGGAGAGATGTTACGACCAAAGCTTTGACGTCGTAACCTCCTTCCAACAATCCTAGCCTCCAAGATTGAATGCCTAGCCTCTTAATGGATGAAGAGGATCACCTAGAGAAATTCCACCAACATAAGAGTACTCTATCCTTCATCCCTTGACAATGGAGAGGGGGTTCACATATATAGATCTAAATGGACAGGAGAGGTTGAGGATTTAGGGGAGAGGCTTAAGGGATCATCCCACTAGGTAAGGGGATCAACTGCCACCTTTCCAGGTAAGTAGGGATAAGTCTCCACGCCATCCAAGCTTCGAGAAGTCGCTTGAAGCTTCTCTTTTTCCATTTTAACCAACTGTGATGCACCTTGCACAAGGGAAACATGCACCAGATAGTGATCAACGCACCTTGTACAAGAGTAGCCTGCGTCACCAACGCGCTCTTATAAGTTGCAGAGCGCGTCACCTTGGACCTGATGCACCTTGCTAGGAAACAAGGCACGTTGGAGTGACAACAAAAAGTTAAAGAGGAATGACAACAACTTCTCTTTCAGTTTTTTAGCTTAGGGACTTTAGGGATCGGGGCATACAGATGACACATCGGTCATGGTGGCGAGATTTTGGTGTAACAATAGGTATTTTTTTTCATGCACCATTTGTCTCTACATTAAATCTTGTTAGAGCTTCATGAGAAAACATTTCTCTAGTGTGAAATTCTAAAACAATAAATTTAGGATAACTTGGGGGGGGGCCTCTGTAGCTTGAGGATCGGCTCAAAATTTTATAATGGCACAAGAAGGTTCTCTTATGCTCCATGCCTTATCATTGATACCCTAGTGAGAGACGAAAACAAATTACAGAGAGAACAATACACATTCCTAAGTCTTGACATAAAATTTTCTATCATTATGATCTTTGCAATGAGTTATCATGTACCTAAAATAGATTCTATATGAGAAAGTTCAGGCCCTAGCAAGGTAACAATGCATATATTCATGCATGTCCAATTGATGACCATGTTAGCTCACCATTCACATATGAGGAGTTAATAACATGTATGAAACTAGAGACTTCTAGAAACATGGTGAAGGTTCTAATAGGGTTTTGAAACCCTTACCCTAATTTTAGCTATGAAAAAACTAGCAGAAGGAGGGAAGAGGGTTCACAATTTCACTAGTCATCCATTGTTCATAATGTGAGCAAAGGGTGGAGGAGATGTCAGCAAAGTGGAGAGACATAAGCATATTGTAGGGGACTATAGAATACCATAATGTCTCATGGATTCATAGTAAGTGTTAACACTCGGGATTCTTCTGGGTAGCAACAGAAGGGATTCTGAGGTAACTATTTCAAACCAAGCTTTGGTGGGTGGAAACTATCCTTTCCAACCACAGAGAGGGCTCTCTCTTTCACAATTCTTTCATCTCACAGAATATCTTTTGAATGGGCTGGTTATGGATGAAAAGTGGTGGTTAGACCTTCAGATAAGGATTTTTAGGGCTTTTTCAACTGGTTGGGGTTAAGGATAGGAGCTTCATTGGGCATGAAGTCAAACTTTAATGGGATTTCTGTCACAGATGACTAATTTAAACTATAATTCTATGGGGCAGAGGCAAGGTAGATGAGGTTTTTTCAAGTCAAATATAATCATTAGATGGTAGCATAAAGGGAAACAAATTCCATCACAGAGTTAGAGCATTTTTAAATGAATTATAACCTGCAACTTCAAGAAAAAAGGGTGGAGTACCTAATCATATGCATTTGAAGCATAAAATATGAATTTCAGACCATGAAATTTTGATCTAGATACTGCAGAAGAAGAAAATCAATGGAAAATACTAATGAAGAACACATACACAGGAATAACAGACATCAAAACACTCATCACAAGAATCTCTGTTCCAGAATTAGGTATTCATATTAATTGAAAGGCCGAGTTTATTACATACGCAGAGCTTTTATCTCTTTGAATCTCAATATCCAACCCTTGGGTCTTATTCAGAACCTGCCTTTATAGGCTTACAAAATATCTAAAAATTCTAGAAAAATTCGGCTACGTGTGGTTGTTTATTAAAGTGGTAAATTGCAATAGCTTCTTGATTTGTTAGACGCACCGATGGGGAAACTTCAGTGCATTGTCAATGTACATTCGGGCCGTGGAAAACCACTTGTTTGTTCTTCAGATTGGGTCGTTTCAAGCTGATTTATATGGATGATCAAGTTGTGCCTCTCTTCTGCTTCCAGATCGATCCATATTCGTGGAACAACTGGTTCTTTTCCTTACGAAATTCTTCATTTTACACGGTCGCTATCTGCTCTGATCTTAAGTCTTCGATCCACAAATATCGTTCTGATTTCCACAATCCGCAATGCGGTTTTCGGAAATCAACAATCGGAAACTCAAATTCATGCCTTTGGAGAACTCGGGCCACTGCAATCTACATTCCGCGGGACCCAGGAATCCGAACTGTCGAGTGGACGTCACCAAATTTTTCCTCCGTGATATGTAGTCTGCAATGCGAGACTCAGGAACGGGAACTGTCGAGTAGACCCCAAAAAATTTAACCTCTGTGATCCGCAGTCCGCAATGCGGGTTTCAGAAATCGCAAACTCGATTTTGCACCTTTGGAAAAATTGCACCTTTACAATCTGCATTCCACAATGCGAGTTGCGGAAATCGAAAAACCAACTGTTCCCATTTGAAAACAAATAACGTTCTGACTTCCACAATCCGCAACGCGGGTTCGGAAAGTCGGAAAGTATTCTCAGTGAATGCGCTGCATATCACTCCCTAGCCATTGATCTGACCTCGTTCTTTCAATATTGACCCTTCAACTTCTTTTGAAAGCAGAATACCAGAGGCTAAGCGTCGAGCAAGTGCACCTTCTGCAGTTGCTTTGGACCGTTGGATCCGGACTCCCACAACCGTTTAGAACCGTCGGATCGGATCCATGGTGGGGTTAATTTGACTTAGAGTGAAATGGATGAATATTAAGCGTCTGATTTGGCCGTTAACCTTCGTTCTCTTCCTTCAATGAAATCCTTTGCGAACCATTGATTATTTCACGGCTTGTCTCATCCATTAATCTATGATCAAGTGCGGAACCTCCACTTTGGATTTCGTAGGTCTAACGTCTGCGCATTTCACCCTAGTGAAATACCATATAGGTCATTGATCGTCTCAGCCTCACTCTCCATCGTTTGATCTCCATACTTCGATCCGGACCGTTCAATCTTCCTTGAGCGCAGAAGACCTCCATTTTCTCATCTTTCTCACTACGGCTTTATCATTTGGCTTGGAATTTGTTGATACTTAGCCATTTTTTGGGTTCCTTTCTTCCTTTGGTGTAAAAGGTCAATGGGCATGCTTGAGGTTTCGGTAGGGGGTTCCCTTTCCTTCCCTTGCGAGAGCTTTGCTAGAGGTGATAAAAGTGGCTCCAACCGGGGATGTTATCCTCCCTGTGAGGTAGCAAGAATAGTAGACTAGTTGCCTCTTTTTTCTTTTTTCTTTTTTGTAAAATAGAACTGAAAAACAGTTAACCAAAACTCAAAAAATGGTAATGTACAATGAGGGTGGTTCGACAGTATTGTTTTTCACTGGATATAGTGCTTTAAGAACCGCCCATTGACAGGTCTCTTCCCCCCCGGTTCGTTGTCCTTGTCCTGTAAGAAGAAAGCATTGTTTCCATGGCAAGCAATGACTGTATGGGGCCCCTGCTAGAGGTTGTCAAATTTTTGGGCTTGGTCTTCTCTTCTAGCATCCCATTTCAATACCAAATCTCCCACTTGGAAATCATCAACCTTGGTCTTTCTGTCAAAATTCCTTTTGACCTTCTCTTGAGCTAGCATGGATTCAGCATGTGCTTTGTCTCTGATTTCCAATATCTCAATCAACTGATTGGTTCTCCTTAGCTCATGGTTTGGCTCTTCTTCTTGCTCCTGTATCAGCCTCATTGAAATCCCTCTAATGGACTCAGGAAATATCACCCTTGTTCCATATACCAATTTGAAAGGTGAAGTTCCAATGGATCTCTTGGAGGTGATTCTATCAGCCCACATAGCAAAGTTCAACTTGGTATGCCAAACCCTTTTGTTTTCTTGCAGCATATTCTTAATGATCTTGACCAGGATTTTGTTAGAAGACTCCGCTAATCCATTTCCCTAGGGGTAGTAATCAATAGAACGACCCAATTTTATGTGAAAATCATTGCAAAATTTGACCATTTTCTTGGACTTGAAAGCTTGGGCATTGTTAATGATTATTTTAATAGGGCAACCAAACCTTGACATGATATTTTCCTCCAAAAACTTGATGATGACTGTGTATGTGGCTTGTCTAGTTGGTATGGCTTCAATCCACTTGGTGAAGTAGTTAGTGGCAGTCAATATCCACCTGTGTTGTCCAGAGGAGTTGGGAATAATTTCACCAATGAAATATAGCCCCCATTGTTGGAAAGGGGCTTCCACAGATATTGGTTTTGAAGGTAAGGGTAAGAGCTTCCTTCTTCCTTCAAATATCTGACATTCATGGAAAATGGCTACTTCTTTGCATGCATCATTGAACATGGTGGGCCATTAAAATCCTGCTCTGAGAATTTTGTTGACCACTAGTGGCCTTTGAGTAATGATGGCCCCCACAGACACCTTTATGAAATTATTTTAGGGTCACTTTGGCTTCATCTTCCATTATACATTTCAATAAGACACCTCTAGGTTCTTTCCAATAAAGGATTCCATTCAATATGCAAAATTGTGATGACTTCATCTTTGTTGACCTAGCTTTGCTTTTACCCATCTCAGGGGGTGCTTGCAAGTTCTGCAAAACATATATAATATTAGAGTACCAAGGAGATGATAAGAATTTTTTTGATACTTGTAACAGTGGGTCTTGAGTGGTTTCTGCCAGCATGTGTGAGACAAAATTCACACTCAGAGAATCCCAATTTGATTCATCCATGAGCCTGGCCAGTCCCTGTCCTTTGATAAGCTTTGTAGGTTTGATATCCAAGTCATACTCCAATAGCATAGTTATCCACTTAGCTCTTCTACCCTCTGGATCAGGTTTTGTCAATATATCTTCCACGGCAGCATTAGGAACATAAGCAACAACATGGGAATGCAAAACATAAACCTTGAAATCTTTCAAAGTTTTGATCATGGCATATGCTTGCTTTTCCATGATGTTGAATTTGAGCTCGGCATCTCTAAGAGCTCTGCTGAAGAAAGATATGGGCTTCTCATCCCCTTCCTGATTCTTCTGTAAAATTACTCCAGCTATAGAATGCTCGAAGGCAAAATAAAACATAAGAAATTCCTTGTCAAAATCAGGACTGATTAGCATAGGTGCTTCAACAATTCCCCTTTTTATGTCTCTGAATGCTTGCTTGGATTTAGCAGTCCATCTGATCTGGTTATCCTTCTTGAGCATGTTTGTAATTGATCTCATGATCTCTGAAAAATTGGGGATAAATCTTCCTAGAAAGTTTACTATGCCTAGAAAAGATTGGACTTTTTTTTTACTCTTGGGGAGTTCAATTTTCTGTATAGTGTCAACTCTGTCTGGGTCAATTTTAATTCCATCTTTTCTGGGTCAATTTTCTGTATAGTGTCAACTTGCCTTCTTGCATGGAAAAGTTTGACTTCTTGGGGTTCAGAGAAATCCCAAATTTTCTGCATTTTTCAAATACTTGATGTAAATGTTTTAAATGCTCAGCATCAGATTTGGAATACACAGTAATGTCATCCATGTAGATAACCACAAACATATATTTCTCTTCTGCAAACGCTATGTCCATAGCTCTTTGAAATGTAGCTCCTGCATTTAACAGACCAAAAGGCATCTTTGCATACATGAAGGTCCCCCAAGGTGTCGTAAATGATGTCTTGTCTTGACCTTCTGGTTGCACCTTAACTTGATTGTACCCTGAAAATCCATCCAGCATGGAGATCCTTGCTGCCCCTACAACGTTCTGTAAAATGTGGTCCATTTTGGGCAGGGGATAGTTGTCTTTCAAGAACACTTTGTTCAGATTTCTGAAATCAATGCACAGTCTGATTTCCCCATTTTTATTTCTTACTGGGACTATGTTGACTACCCACTTTGAAAATCTTAGTGAGACTATGATTTTGGCTTCATACGATCTCTTCACTTCTTTTTCTATCACAGGGATTAGCATAGGGTTCATCCTTCTTAACTTATGCTTGAAGGTCTTTTCACCCGTTTTCACTGGTATGGTGTGATGTATGATAGATGTATCATACTCTTTCAAATCTTCATAACACGATGCAAACACATCAGAAAATTTTCTCATTAAATCAACATAGTCATCCTTGGTGCCTGGGGTTAGAGATTTGGACAACTTGACAATTTTTGGTTCTTCATCATCCCCAATATTACATTCTTCCACTTCACTATGGTTTGGAGCCACTTTAGGATTTTTGGCCACATCATTTTCATCAAAAAAAAATCCAATGGAACCAACCCTTTAGGTAAATAATTGCTTTTCAGCTGCAGAATCTCTTTATCTCCCAATGTTGTTAAGAACTCTGGTGGATCAGGTTCTCATTCATCACTTGCGCAGTTCTCTTGATTAATATGGGTATTGGAAAACTCTTCAGTCATCTCTAGGAATTTCTTTATATGTTAATCATCTTCAAATATTTTCCATTGTCTGGTATTTTCTGGAACAGAGGGCCTATGCTTTATATTTATCATATAAGTTCTAGTGGGATAAGCACAGAGTTGAAATTTGCTAGCAGAATGAGCCAAAATGTCTGTTGTTGTGTTTTTCTCTCTAGGAATGAAATAAATACTATGTTCTATGAAGAAATTATCCAACATATCCCACACAACATTCCTATAAGTCCTCATTTTGGGATGCTTGGTTTCATAAATCCCATTTACTTGTTGGATTATTAACTCTGCATCTCCATAAACTTTGATATTTTAGCTCTTAGATCTTTGAGTGTACTCAGACCCAACAGTAGGGATTCATATTCTGCCACATTATTTAAACATACAAACATCAATTTGAAGGAATGAAACCTAGGGCATTTATTCTCTTCATATGGGGGGATGATCCATACTCTTTCCCTAGCTCCTTCTGTGTTCACAGCCCCATCAAATCTTATAACCCAGTGATTTTCTTTTTGTACTGTGGTTGTAGCTTCTGTTTCTGGTTCTGATTTCTCATCCCTGCCTTTTTCCATTTGCTGACCATTGTCTTCTATGTTTGTTGTCAATGCATTGTATCTCTTTCTCACTATCAGATTTATCATTTGGTTCAGGCAGATTGGTAATTTTCACACCTTTTTATTCTAAACCAAGATCATAACAGAAAATTGAGGAGCCTATATCAGTGTCTACAACAAATATGGGATGATTATCAGGCTTTCTCTTTCTTCTTACTACATTGGACAGTCTATGCTCTCTGTATAGTCTTCTGTTTTATCCAAAAACAGGGATGGCGGCATAAGACATGTCCATATGTAGAGTTCCTTTCAATTTAGATGCCCAAGATCTAGATAAAAACATCCCAAATTTGGGTGGAATATCTGTTATAATTTGAGCATTAATTCAATATGATCTAGGAGCTTATCTGAGAGAATAACAAGCACAGTATATCAATCACAAGAGACAATAGACACAGAGTTTCCTTGGGGAAAACCAAGAAGGTGAAAAACCCCAATAACTTCCTCAGAGATAGATAGAGCAATGATACAAAACCCAAGCATAAGAGATAGACTCCTAGTAGCTTCTCCTCCTCCACTAGTGCACATCACTCAATGAGAGAGAGAGATGAATAAGTGAATGATCAAATAGAGTGCCTTTCGCACTCTATTTATACTTGACTTGACTTGACTAATAACCTAACAGGGTCGACTTCTCTAGGAGAGTCTAATAACCCATGGTAACCCAACTCAAGGCCGACCCCACACTCGGTGGTCTAATAACCCATCTTGTATAAGTTACGACACTTGCGACACTTGTAAATACAAATGACGACACTTCCGTACAGAGGAATAATAACCTCTATGTAGGGATACAATAAACATATATGAAATACATTTCGAAGTTACGTATACATCAACACTCCCTCTTAACTAGGAAGGTATTTCTCGACACAGGTCTTCTAGCACAAGTCTTCTTCTCTAGATCACCAGATCATCGTCATCGTATCATTGTCATTGTCACTGTTGCTATCTCAATCAATCTACAATATACTCGTCATAGGAAGTTCTACAAAGCCAGCCCTTTTTCATGCTGGGTGTAGGCCTAGCCTCCATGTAGGTCTTCATCATCTCTGCGAGCAAGCCATCAAGTAGGTACACCTCAGGACTGATTATACTGCCTCTGCAAAACCTGCAAGAGCATCTCGGGATTGATTATATGCCTCTGCAAAACCTGTGTACCCTACTGTCACATAATCATCTTTAGATCACCTCATAGTCCACGGAGCACAACCCAGATGCACATCACACAACACTTACACCACCGACATGGGAGAACACATCTATCACCATTTGGGGAATGCACCAACACTTACATCACGACCATGGGAGAACACATCTATCACCATGTTGGAAAGGCACAGCACTTACATCACGACCATGGGAGAACACATCTATCACCATGTCTGAAAGGAATATTCATCCCTTTCATCTCACCATGGGAGAACACATCTATCACCATGTGAAAATGGCCTAGCCCTTATATTTCAGCATAGGAGAACACATCTGTCACTATCTGAAAATGGCTCATCCCTTACATTTCACCATAGGAGAACACATCTATCACTATGTGAAAATGGCTCCAGCCCTTACATCTCACCATAGGAGAATACATCTATCCCTATGTGAGAATGGCTCCAGCCCTTACATCTCACCATGGGAGAACACATCTATAACCATGTGAGAAAGGCTCATGTGCATCTGTGTCTCCGGAATCATCACTTCCCCTTGGAAGGAATCTCAATCTGAATTACACCAAGTCTCTCTCTGAAGTACTCAAACTTCACTCTGGCCAGTGGCTTGGTCAACACATCGACTATCTGCTCGTCCATCGCAACATATAGGAGCTTCACTTCTCCTCTCTGCACCATATCCCCGATATAGTGATATTTGATCTCGATGTGCTTCGACCTATCATGGAACACCGTGTTCTCAGACAGCTTCACACAACTCTGGCTGTCACAAAAGATACCAGTAGCACCCAACGGGAGATTAATTAACTTAGATATTAGCTTCCTAAGCCATACTGCCTCACAACTAGCCGAACAAGCTGCAACATACTCTGATTCGGCTGTACTCAGTGCCACACAGGACTGCTTCCTGCTAAACCAAGAGATCATACCTGATCCCATACTGAAGCAGCACCCAGAAGTGCTCTTCCTATCAGCAGCACTACCTGCCCAATCTGAATCAACATAACCCTCTAGGTTAAACTTTTGATTCGCATCATACTTGAGCCCAGAATCAACCTTACCCTTCAGGTACCTCAAAATATGCTTTACAACAACCAGGTGACCACTTCTCATATCCGTCGGGAACTAGCTCAATGTGTTCACAGCAAAGCAAATATTTGGTCTCGTGTTCGTCAGGTACATTAAGGACCCAATCATCTGATGATACACCGTGACATCAACCGGCCCAGATGAAGCATCACACAGAAGCTTCAGGTTTGATGCCATAGGTGTGGCCATGGCCTTGCAGTCCATCATCCCGAACCTCTTCAGGATCTCTACTGCATACTTCCCTTGTCCAAGGAAGATCCCATCTGCACTCTGCCACACCTCCATGCCTAGAAAGTAGTGCATCATACCCAATTCCTTCATGTCGAACTCAGCAACAAGCTTCCTCTTCGTATCCGCAATCAATCCATCCTCACCTGTCACAAACAGGTCATCCACATACAATAGTAGTATCACTGGATTTCCTTCCTCAACCTTGTAGTAAAGGTTGGAATCCGCTTTACTCTTAGTAAATCCCAAACTGGATAGGAAGCTATCCATTCTGCCGTACCAGGTCCTGGGTGCCTATTTCAAACCATATAGGGCTTTCTTCAGTTTGCACACATGAGTTCCTCTGTCATGTGTCTCAAACCCAAGTGGCTACTCCACATACACTTCCTCTTCGACTACACCATTCAAGAAAGTTGTCTTGACATCCATTTGGTGTACCTTCCATTTCATCACTGCAACCAGAGCAAGTACTAATCTAATGGAAGTGTATTTGGCTACAGGTGCAAAAGTCTCTTCATAATCAATCCCTTCTTTCTGGGAGAAGCCACGAGCTACAAACCTTGCTTTGTATTTATCTATGCTACCATCTGCAGCATGCTTGATCTTATAGATCCACTTGGAAGTCACAACAGACTTCCCATCTGGTATTGGGACCACATCCCAAACATCATTCTTCATAATCGACTGGTATTCCTCGACCATGGCCTCCTTCCATTCTTTCTTTTCCACTGCTTCTTCATAACTGGAAGGTTCTTTGTTCATAATATCACAGAGTAAGGCAACATAGCTGGTATGTGACCTAGTCCTTTTCCTTTCTCTGTGTTTTTTTTCTGGAATGCCATACCTTTCTGCATCTTGGATGAGATTTCTAGCCCATGTTGGTTTCCTCTTGTGAGAGTTCTTCTCACGAGGTGGATCTATAGGTTCTTGTGGATCTTCCATCTCACGATCTTCTTCAGGAACTGCTTCATTCATAGTGGTGTCTTGTGTTCTAGAGATTCTGGGTTCTTCATTGTCTTCAACATATGTCTTCCTCGATTTGATGTATGCTGAGCCTTCATCAAATGTTACATCCCTGCTGATGTCAATCTTCTTGAATCCTGGGAAGTAGATTCTGTAAGCCTTCGATCTTTCACTGTAACCCACTAATATTCCCTTCTTTCCTCAAGGATCTAGATTTGTCCTCTTTTCCTTTGGAATGTGTGTGTACACTGGACAACCAAATCTTCTGAGATGGCTAACTTCTGGCTTCTTTCCAGTGAACACTTCTTCTGGTGTTTTTTTGTCAAGTATATTATGAGGTGTTCTATTTTGCACATATACAATTGTCCTTGCTGCTTCTTCCCAAAGGTGCATAGGTAGATCTTTATCATGAAGCATTTCCCTAGCTGCTTCCATGATGGTTCTATTCTTTCTTTCTGCAACCCCATTTTGTTGTGGATTGTAAGGATTAGTCAACTCCCTCTTAATCCCTGAATCACTGCATAGCTTCTTGAAGTCTTTTGAGGTAAATTCTCTGCCATTGTCGGATCTGAAGATCTTGATCTTCATATCAATTTGATTTTCTATCAAGGCTTTGAATTCCTTGAACTTGTCAAACACTTCATCTTTGTTCTTCAAGAAGTAAACCCAAGTCTTCCTAGAGAAATCATCAATGAAGGAAACGTAGTATACATACCCACTCAGAGAATTGGATGACATCGGGCCGCATACATCGTAGTGGATGATTTCCAAGACTCCTTTTGCCTTGCTTTCACTACTTGGAAATGTCTTCTTTGTGTTCTTCCCCTTTGCACATCCTTTGCAAATACCTTCATGCTTTGACTGAATTTTAGGAAGACCTTCAACTACTTTGCTTGCAATAGGTGGTGCCCTATAGTGCACATGTGCAAGCCTTCTATGCCAAAGTTCACTTGGTTCTACTGAGTCATGAACCAAGGCTTGTTCTGGTTGGCCCTTCAATTTGCATAGTCCTCCCTCTTGCTCTCCAATCACTACTGCATCATCAATGGTCTTACCTCTTGGCCACATAAGAACTTGGCCATCTATAAATGCAACCCTTATGCCTTTTGCATCCAAAGAAGATATGGAGAGAAGATTCTTCTTTAGACCTGGAACATATAGTAAATCTTTCATCTTCATAGACTTTCCAGAGTCTAGCTTATAGGAGGCTTCACCACTTCCTTTTATGGGATACTGGTAGTCATCCCCAAGTTTCACCTTATGGGATGATTCATGTTCAGATAGATTCATAAAAGATTCCTTGAATACTATCATATGTTTGGAAGCCCCACTATCTATTAGTCAATCATTGCTTCCATGAGCAATAGTACCAGTGAGGGCATAAATCAAAGCATACTCTTCATCACTTGAAGAATCTTCACTTTCTTCCCTAGCCCTCTTCCTGGAATGTTCATCATCCTCTGTAGTGTGAGCATGGTGTTTTCTTTTGATGTTCTTCTTCTTCTTGTGAGAACCATCTTTATTATTCTTGGGACAATCCCTGGAGTAATGTCCCTTCTCATCACATGTAAAGCATCGGGCATTTGAAATGTTTCTTTGAGATCTGAAGTTACCCATTTGATTTTGATGGTGGTGCCTTTCTTTCTTACTGTGGTGATGCCATTTCTTATCATCATATTTCTTGGAGTGTGCTATGAGAGCTTGGCCTTCATTCCCCATCTTCTCTTCTTGGGCTACAATTCGAACTTCTTCTTGTGAGCATTCTTCCCACGGCCTACTGAATGTGATAAGTTTCCTCCTAGCACAAATTCCTTGGATAAAGGAATCCCGTGACCTAGGAAGGCCATTAAGAGTGGTCATTACCACTTCTCAATTCTCTATATCTTCTCCCACAACTTCAAGTTGTTCTTTTATATAGGAGACCCTTGAGAAATAAGACTGCATGGTCTCCACATTCTGGATCTTGATATTCTTCAATTGATTTCTCAAGGTCATCTTCCGATTTATGTTCTTCTCTTCAAATAGTTTGGTCAAGGAATAAAACATCTCCTTGGGTGTCTTCAGAGATGACACATGTGGTATGAGATGGTCTTTGATAGAATCAACAATGATCCTTTTAGCCTTGACCAAGTTCCTCTTGTGTAAGGCCTTAGCCTCTTCTCCCTCTAGGACAGGGATCTCTTCACTTATGTAAGTGTCCAACTCATTCTCTTCCAAGATTAACCCAATCCTATACTTCCATGCTCGGAAGTTATCATCCCCTTCAAGCTTATCCTCAAGCTTGGTGTGGTGAGACATCTTTAAAGAGTACTTCAAATGGAAATAGAAAAGATTTAGGTCTTACCACTTGTTTTGCTAAAAACTAGATCTGGTGCTGGATTAGGGTTTGTCAGAGAAACCCTAAAAATTCAAACTTTGAATTTCAAACTTCTGAAAGGATAGAAAGACGCACCTTGATGAGCTGATCAAGCTAGTATACTCATGATTTGAAAACTGCAAAGTTTCACCCCTCGAAATTGCTTTTGAAACTTCTGGATTCACTAGGCAGGACCCTAAATTAGGGCTTAAGTTTCCTGGAGCTTCACCCAACCAAAAATTTCTATCCAAAGCTCTAAACTTCGATTTTTTCAAGGAGCTTCTAGCTATGGTCTCATATTTCAGAAATTCCAATTTTTGCATAAACCCTAATTTTTAGGTCAAAAACTGAAAGTGCTCAGAATTGAAATCTGTTTCGACAGAAAGATGCGCCCTTGCAAGGAGAGTCAATCTAGCCTTTTGCCTTTGAAGTTCTGTGGAGAGAAACCCAAAAAACAAGAAGCCTTAGCTTCCGCAACTACACAGTGTCTTCTTCTCAGGTTAGCTCTGATACCATGTTAGATTTTGAGCATTAATTCAATATGATCTAGGATCTTATCTGAGAGAATAACAAGCACAGTATATCAATCACAAGAGACAATAGACACAGAGTTTCCTTGGGGAAAACCAAGAAGGTGAAAAACCCCAATAACTTCCTCAGAGATAGATAGAGCAATGATACAAAACCCAAGCATAAGAGATAGACTCCTAGCAACTTCTCCTCCTCCACTAGTGCGCATCACTCAATGAGAGAGATAGATTAATAAGTGAATGATCAAATAGAGTGCCTTCCGCACTCTATTTATACTTGACTTGACTTGACTTGACTTGACTTGCCTAATAACCTAACAGGGTCGACTTCTCTAGGAGAGTCTAATAACCCATGGTAACCCAACTTAGGGCCGACCCCACACTCGGTGGTCTAATAACCCATCTTGTATAAGTTACGACACTTGTGACACTTGTAAATACAAATGACGACACTTCTGCACAGAGGAATAATAACCTCTCTGTAGGGATACAATATACATATATGAAATACATTTCGAAGTTACATATACATCAACAATCCCTCTTAACTAGGAAGGTATTTCTCGACACAGGTCTTCTAGCACATGTTGCTGTGCAGTACCACTTTTGGAAAATAATCTCATCTTGACATCATCTTCGTCTACCTCCTCCAGGTCTATGAAATCAGTAAACTGGTCCACATGTTGTTGTACAGTACCACTGCCTTCCCCATCATATCTCCTGAGGCGCTGCGCATTGCCCACAGGTAGGTCATGGAGATTGGCAGGGAGAGATAAAGGGAAAAATCTAACAGACATTGCTCCTAGGGTTTGCTTGGGAACAAGAGGGATTTTTGGAATAGGTTTATAAACAACACTAGGTATTATAGCAGTATGGCTTGAAGTAGAAGGAGGGGTAATAAGGACTTAGGTGTTTTTACCATTTGTTTTGGTGGAGAGGAATAGGTCACTGTTTTCTTCTCCCACAAAGCACTTAGACAGTGTGTTTGGAATTTTCTTTGATCAAATAGGGTTTCTTCGATATTCGTCTCAGATTTAGACCTAAATAAGGACTGCTCAAATTTTAAATCAAAAGAGACAGTCTCTATATCCTGTGCCTCTTCCTTAGGTAAAGAAAAAGACCTAGTTAATGGGGGAATACCTGATTGTTCCTTCTTTGCTTGGAAGATGATCTTCTCTGGATCTAATACGAACTCTGTTGGTTTAAGATCCAGCCAATTTCTGGTAGGTATCCTTTTGGAAGCCAGAATTATCTCAAGGAACTCGCTAAGTGTCTCTTGTGGGACTGTAAATTTGAATGTTGGAGTCGCTAATTCAAATATAACAACCTTGTTGTATCTGATCCTTTGTTTCCCTCAGAGATCCGATTTGATTATTGGTAATTCTTTTTCTGGGAGGAGAAGTCCTTCGTTCCCTAGTATGGTCGCCATAATTTTAACATTCGGGATTTTTCTGGGTTGCAGCAGAAGGGATCGTGAGGTAACTATTTCAAACCAAGTTTTGGTGGGTGGAAACTAGCCTTTCCAACCATAGAGAGGGATCTCTCTTTTACAATTATTTCAGCTCACAGAATATCTTTTGAATGGGTTGGTTATGGATGAAAACGGGTGGCTAGACCTTCATATAAGGATGTTTAGGGCTTTTTAACTGGTTGGGGTTAAGGATAGGAGCTTCATTGGGCATGGAGTCAAAATTTAATGGGCTTTCTGTCATAGATGGTTGATTTAGACTATAATTCCAGGGGGCAGAGGCAAGGTAGATGAGGTTTTTTCAAGTCAAAGATAATCAATAGATGGTAGCAGGAAGGGAAACAAATTCCATCACAGAGTTAGAGCATTTGTAAATAAATTCTAACCTGCAACTTCAAGAAGAAAGGGTGGAGTACCTAATCATATGCATCTGAAGCATAAAATATGAATTTAATACCATGCAATCTTGATCTAGATAATGCAGAAGAAGACGATCAATGGAAAATACTAATGAAGAACACATACACAGGAATAACAGACATCAAAATGATTTTTATCGGGTTGTTTTTATTTTTTACTGTTACTCTCTCCTTGGGAAGGCACCTGTTCTCTTTTAGGGTTTCGATGGACGAGGTGGATTATGGTAGTGACACATTGCGGCACCATGATATCTGGAGCTCACCACCTGGAATTTACTGGAGTTTTGAGGGGAATAGTGGTTTAGGGTTTGGAGGATTAGCAGGTAGGCGGACTCCCGATGGTCCTCATGTAACCCCGGAGGTCGTCATTCAGCCATTTCAGACTAGCTTGCCGTTCTGGGAAGGTCCTGCAGAGAGTTTTGTGCCGGAGGAGCGCGTCGTGAACATTTGGGGTGTTAGGGGTTTCTGTACCTCACCTTCTCCGGAGCCGTTGAGTGCTGGTATTGGGGAGCTGCCGGACTTCATCAATTCCTCAGACAGTCTCAATCCTCCTTCATCTGTGTAGGGTTTCAAAGCCGAGACGGTGGTCAGTGAGGATAGACGGGAAGGCTTTTTGTCATCTCCCAGAGGTTTTGTGGCAGCAAATATGGACTTTGCTGAACAGGGGGGGTTTTCTAGCCCATCTGGGGATTCTGATCATCGGGACTGTGGTCGTGAAGTCGGAACATTAGGGTTGAAAGTTAAGGAAAAAGTGTGAAGAGGCGAAGGAAATGGATTAAGAATACGGGCAAAGCTCCTAACTATGCGCTTGGGGAAGACATCGGCATTCAGCAGATAGTCGGGATGGTCAAGTCGGTGCTGGTGGGTCGGGTCTATGGAAAGGCTGTAAGTAACAATATCGTGATCTCGTGGGCCTCAGGGACTTGGCTTGGTCATTGTGGTTACGTCCCCCGTGTTGTTGGGCTCTCTCGAGGGTGGTTCACTTTCCATTTTTCCTCGGACGCACATGCGCAGTGGGCATTAAGCTTAAACTGGTCGATCCTTAAAGTTCCACTCTTGCTTAAGCCGTGGAATCCTCTCTTCGATGCTAGCCGCGAACGTATGGATTTTATCCCGCTCTGGGTTCGGCTTCCGGGTCTTCCTTTACACTACTGGACCGAGGAACACTTCAGGAGGATAGGTAACATACTGGGGACTTACCTGGATGCAGACTTTTCCTTTGTGACAATGGTGATGCAGAAGGTTGCACATATTTTGGTGAGTATCAATGTCAGGGAAGGGTTATTTGAGGGCATGGACCTGAAATGGGGGCCTTACACCTTTAAACAAACCCTGGACTATGAAAATGTGCCTTTCCGGTGTAGGCGATGTCATGAATATGGACATCCGGCTATTGAATGCTCTGTGCCTGTTCGTATGAAGTTTGGTAATACTCTGAAGCGACGGATTGTGGCTAAGGAGGTCGGGTTGACAATGGAAGAGGATGCTGAGGATCCGCAGGTGTTTGTGCGTTCTGATTTGGGGGTTCCCATGGAGAGTCGGTCGGATGGAGAGGTTCCTACAGGCGATGAGGAGGTAGTTGACAATGTGGAGGAGGAAGGTTTTGTCCCGGCTGTGGGTGTCATTGTTGTCTCTGAAGAGCTGAAAATTACTCAGCTACGGGATTCTGCACAGGAGGGACCTCTGCTTTCCTTCCTTCGGTCACCGGACATGGCAGCAGGTTCTTCTTCTGTTACCCTTTCAAACCCTTCCTTCTGTCTTTTTATTAAAAAATTTACTTTTCCTGGTCTGGATTGGGTGGAAGGCTTTAGGAATCTTCATCTTTCCCCACAGTTGTTGTCTTCTCTTTCGGTTCCTTTTTGTTCAGTGGATTCACCCCCTGTCGTGGATCCTCTACTGTTAGATTGCTCCCCAGTTATTAACCCTGAACTCCCCCTTGATCCACTAACTACATCTTCCAAACCCTCTTCACCCACTGGCTCCTCGAAGTCGGGTTATTTCCTGAGGTCTATGAACAAGCTTTCTGCTGGGGGGCTGGGAAAAGAGAAGACCAAACCCCGCAAACCCAGAGGTAGGAAATCCTTCATTTCCCATGCTAATTCCAGAGCCTGTTCGGACCTTAAGATGGGTAAACAATTGTCTATTGAAAGGGCACTTAGAGCAGTGAATGCCCATAAGGAAGGGATTCGATGAAGGTTATGTCCTTAAACTGCCGAGGTCTTGCTGGTCCCTCCAAAAGACCTGCGCTGCACTGGATGTTGCAACTGAACATCCTGATATTTTGTTGTTTCAAGAAACTATGTGTAGTGGTGAAGATGCTGTTAGTAGACTTAAGGTTTGGTTACCTATTTGGGGTTTTGAGGGTTTGGATGCCAAGGGTCGCTCAGGAGGTTTGGCGATCGGCTGGAATGAAGCTAAGGTGTGTGTTTCCTCTCTTTGGGGAATGCATTCGGTGTTAGGCATGACCTGTAAGTCTTTGGATTTTGACAGGATTTTTACTATTGTTAACATTTATGGACCTTATTGTGATAGAGAACCGTTTTGGACTGCCCTGCTGGATAGAGATCTGCTCAAGGGTGATTCAACGATCCTGGGAGGGGATCTCAATTTTTCTCTTGGGCATGCTGAGATTTGGGGGCCACACGCTCAAGTGGATCCTCTTTCAAACTTTTTTATTAGGAAATTTTCAGAAGGCAATTGGATTGATGTGGAGCCTGTATGCCTGAAGCCATCCTGGAGAAACATGAGAGTTGGATTGGATAGTGTGGCAAAAAGGTCGGACCGTTTCCTTATTTCTGAACATATTGTGGAGACTTTTTTCTATGTCAGGAAATGTATAGGGTCGGGAGGGTGTTCAGATCATGAACTGATTTTTCTGGAGTTGAAGGCAGGGCCTAACAAACCTCCCGCGCCCATAAAATTCAATAAGGTTTGGCTAGAAGACCCAACCTTTTTTGAACTGTTTCACCAGCATTGGATACCGTTTCACCTGGGTTCTGTTCATACTGCAGCCTTTCATTTTGCAGAGAACATTAAATTACTCAAGGAACCTATTAAAACTTGGGCTGCAGCTAAGAGGAGTCGGGATGACAAGGATCTCAAGACTATTGAAGAGGAAATTACCTCAATTTCTGAGGGAACAGGCGGTGGATTTGACTCTCAGGCATCAAAGGAACATCTTGTAAAACTGGTGGACAAAAGGAACAGGATCCTTTTACAAAATGAAGAGGCTTGGAGACTGAAAAGTAGGGCCATTTGGCTGGAAAGTGGGGATGATAATTCTAAGTTTTTCCATGCTTATGCAAATGGCAGAAGATCTGTCAACACAATTTGGAGCCTCGAAGATTCTGATGGTAATTCCCATGCCACCTTTGACGGATTGGAAGGGGTTGGGGTTAAACACTTCCAGGACCTTTTCAAAGCCAACAACAGAGTGAATATAGAGGAGGTCATCAGGGTAGCTCAACTTTTTCCTCGGTTTGTTGAAGAGGATGATAACCGGATGTTGATGGACAGCATTACAGGGGATGAACTGAAGGAAGTTTTGAATAGTTTTCAGAAGGACAAGAGTCCTGGGCCTGATGGTTGGATGATTGAATTTTTTATAGCTCTTTTTGATATTATTGGTGATGATATCTTACAGCTAGTTGAGGATTCTAGAAGGGAAGGCAGAGTACCTGCCAGCATAAACTCTACTTTCATTGCTCTCATTCCCAAAGTGGACACCCCTTCCAATCTCAATGATTTTCGTCCTATCTCCTTATGCAACTGTGTGTATAAGATTGTAACTAAAGTGATTGCTCGAAGACTCAAACCTATCTTATCTACACATATCTCTGAGGAGCAGTTCGGATTCCTTGAAGGGCGCCAGATTCATGAAGCAATTGGCATAGCCCAGGAAGGCTTACACAACATCAAATCCAGAAAGCAGAAAGGAGTAATTTTAAAAATTGACCTATCAAAGGCATTTGACAAGGTTAGTTGGCTTTATATTCGACTTATGCTAACACATTTGGGGTTTGAGATTGGTTTCATTCGCTGGATCATGAGTTGTATAACCACAGTTTCCTTCTCGGTATTAATGAATGGAGCAACGACCCCCTTCTTCCACTCAGGTCGTGGCCTGCATCAGGGTTTCCCACTGTCTCCCTTGTTATTCTTATTGGTGGTCGAAATCCTAAGTATGGCTATTATGGAAGCTAAAAGAACGGGAGACCTTGAAGGGATATTGGTGGCACCTAGCACCTCGCTAACACATCTGCTCTTTGTGGATGACATTCTAATCTTCTGCTCAGGTTCAAGAAGGGAAGCAGTTAAATTTAAAGAAATTCTAGATCTCTTTTCCATTGCAACTGGAATGGAGATTAACAATGAGAAATCCTCACTTACTGTCTCTCTCTTGGGCGAGGAGGAACTTCACACTTTCATTGATCTGTTCCCCTTCCAGCTCCGTACCCTTCCTGAGGGGTTAAGATACCTGGGCTTCCATTTAAAGCCAAATAACTATTTGAAACAGGATTGGGTTTGGCTCTTGGAAAAGTTGGGAAAAAGACTAAAACGTTGGAGCTTCAGGTGGCTCTCACGAGCTGGTAGGTTGGTATTGGTGAAGTCGGTGCTGGAAGCCATTCCAGTGTATTGGATGTCCCTAGCATGGATACCAAAGGGGATTATGGAAGCAGCTAGGAAAATTTGTTTCATATTTTTGTGGAATGGCAAGGAGGATGCACATGTGACTCCCTGGGTGAAATGGGAGAGAATAGCAGCTCCAAAAGCTCTGGGAGGATGGGGACTCAAAAAAAAAAATTATTTCTCTAAGGCATTGGCAGCAAAATGTGGATGGAGGTTAATCAAATCAGGGGGCTTCTGGGCTAGAGTTATGACTCAAAAATACATTGAACCGGATTCAGTGGATGAGTGGATTAGGACCCCACACAAGACCCATAAAGGGGGGTCTGTTATATGGAAAGCTCTGGTCTCCTCCTTTCATGTTATTGAACAGAACCTAGTTTGGGACGTAGGCAATGGGCTGAAGCTGAGGATTGGTCAAGATCCTTGGGTGGGTTGTGAATCACAACACCTACTGTCAGCAGGGTTGAACAAGGAACTGAGGCAAAGGGATATTTTTGTTCTCCATCATTTAGCGGACGTGGAGAATTTCTGGATGGGAAGGCCTGTTTGGAGGAGAGCTGAAACCTTTGGTTTAGATAGGGATAAGGAGAACGAACTAAGATTGTATTTGAGAGCTCTTAGTAGGGACCAGATTTTTCTCAAAGATGGAAATGACTCTTTGATATGGGATGGGGATCCCTCGGGCATTTATACTCCAAAATATGGCTATCAGTGGATCATTGAGAACTTCGGGGACAGAGAGCAGGTGTGGTGGTGGAAATCTATTTGGAGATTACAATGCCCCACTCAAGGCTAGAATTTTCATGTGGTGTATCTTAGCTAACAGGATCCCAACATGGGATTTTCTGCAAAAAAGAAGCCTACAAGGTCCAAGTAGGTGCTACTTGTGTTATCAGAATGAGGAAAATGTACTACATCTGTTTCTCCATTGTAGCTTCATTAAGGAGGTTTGGAAGGTTGTATCTAGAATCTTAAAGGTAAATTTTCTGTGGGAAGGGAATTCCCTTGAGGAGGCTTGGAGCCGGTGGACACAAAACCCTGCGTTTGTCACTTACAAAGGTCTTCCCCCTATTGTTATTTGGGGAATCTAGCTATCCCGAAACAATTGTTTCTTCTCGGACAAATTGGGACTTCCAGCCTTAGTGGCCATCAACAGCTGTGGCATCCATTTAGCTCTCCAGCGTAGCAGACAAGCTACTATTCCTAGGAATATTCAATCGGTGGATATCGATCGAACTCAGCCATGGGGTTTCTTTGATGGGGCTTGTCAGATTGAACAATGTGGGGGAGGGGCTCTTCTATTTCTGTCTCCTTCTCATTTTTTTGTGATGTCGTTTGGATTTGGGAGAGGGACCAATAACTGGGTTGAGATTCTTAGCCTTAAGCTTTTACTCTCCTTTGCTATGGAACACTCTGTCAGTAATATTTCAGTGTTTGGGGACTCATTGAATGTGATAAACTGGGTAAATGGCTTGTATCAGTGCAACAACTAGAGAAATGATTTTGTTTTGGAACAAATTCAGAATGTCTCTTACACCTTTGATACTTTCAACTGCAGGCACATATTTCGGGAAAATAACACAGAGGCGGACAAAGCCTCGAAGAAAGGATTGCTGCTAGAAACCGGTATTTGGAAAATCATTGAATTTAAAGACAGGGTTGTCAGGGAACTGTACCACAAACCTTTTATTGAATAATCTTTAGAATTTTGTAATTTTGGAAGTATGATAAACTTCTAATGAACTCAGCAGATCAGTAAGTTGATGTAAATAGTTACATTCGCGGCTTTTATTTGTACCTAAAAGACATGTACAGGCTGGCTTAAAACATTTTTGTAAACTATTCTGATATTCTTCAGGATCTTAACACTCCTTTGTAATAGATGTTATTGCTCACGTGGTGAGAACATCACTGCTATTTTCAGACAAAAGATTAAAAGTTAGATTTAGTGGCTTTTTCTTCCACTCATACTAAGTGTTGACGTTAAATGTAATTTCGTACTCTTAAGGATGAAATGAAATTACGCTTTTTTTTCGAGGAAAAAAAACAGACATCAAAACACTCATCACAAGAATCTATGATCCAGAATTAGGTCTTCCTATTAATTGAAACGCCGAGTTTATTACATACGCAGAGCTTTTATCCCTTTGAATCCCAATATCCAACCCTTGGGTCTTATTCAAAACTTGCCTTTATAGGATTGCAAAATATCTAGAACTTCTAGAACACTTCGACCAGGTGTGGCCGTTTATTAAACTGGTAAATTGCAACAGCTTCTTGATCTGTTAGACGCATCGATGGGCAAACTTCAGTGCGCTATTAGCGTACATTCGGGTCATGGGAAACCACTTGTTTGTTCTTCGGATTAGGTCGGTTCAGGCTGATTTACATGGATAACCAAGTTGTGCCTCTCTTCTGCTTCCATATCGATCCAAAGTTGTGGAACAACTAGGTCTTTTCCCTTCGAAATTCTTCATTTTATGCAGCCGCAATCTGTTCTAATATTCAGTCCGCGATCCGCAAATACCGTTTTGATTTCTACAATGCGGGTTTTGGAAATCGGAAACTCAAATTTGTGCCTTTGGAGAACTCGGGCCACCACAATCTGCATTCTACAATGCAGGACCCGGGAATCAGAACTGTTGAGTGGACGCCGCCAAATTTTTCCTCCACGATCCGCAGTCCACAATGTGGGACTCGGGAACCAGAACCGTCGAGTGGACCCCATAAAATTTTTCCTCTGTGATCCACAGTCCGCATTGCGGGTTTCGGAAATTGGAAACTCGATTTTGTGCCTTTGGAAAAATTGCACCTCCGCAATCCACATTCTGCAATGCTGGTTACAGAAATCAGAAAACCAACTGTGCCCATTTGAAAACAAATACTGTTCCGACTTCCGCAATCAGCAACGCAGGTTCGGAAAGTCAAAAAATCTTCTCAGTGGATGCATTGTGGATCGCTCCCCAGTCATTGATCTAACCTTGTTATTTCAATATTGACCCTTCAACTTCTTTTGAAAGCGGAGGACCAGAGCCTAAGCATCGATTAAGTGCACCTTCTGTAGTTGCTTTGGACCGTCGGATCCGGACTCCCGCGACCGTTTAGAATCGTCGGATCGGATCCATGGTGGGGTTAATTTGACTTAGGGTGAAATGGATGAAGATTTCATGTCTGATTTGGTCGTTAACCTTCGAGCTCTTCCTCCAACGAAATCCTTTGCGAACCGTTGATTATTTTACGGCCTGTCTCGCCCATTGATCTATGATCAAGTGCGGAACCTCCACTTTGGATTTTGGAGGTCTAACGTCTCCGCATTTCACCTCAACGAAATACGATATAGGCCATTGATCGTATCGGACTTACTCTCCACCATCTGATCTCCTTACTTCGATCTGGACCATTCAATATTCCTTGAGCACAGAAGACCTCCATTTTCTCATTTTTCTCATTGCGGCTTGATCATTTGGCTTGGAATTTGTTGATACTTAGCCATTTTTGGGGTTCCTTGCTTCTTCCTTTGGTGTAAAAGGTCAATGGGCATGCTTGGGGTTTTGGTAGGGGGGTCCTTTTCCTTCCCTTGTGGGAGCTTTTCTATAGGTGATAACAGTAAGCTTGGAAAGCTTTGTAATACATTTTGTATCTCTATAATATAAGAAGTTGAAAGTCATAGTCCTTCATTTAATGCTAATTTTCCCATATGGGTTTCTAGGGTAAATATTTGTGTCCCATTATGTTCATTTTCTATTGTAATATTTTTCATATGTCATAGTCAATGTTATCATAATCAGATTGATGACCAAACTAGTTGACCCTAAAAAATAGGAAAAGCTTAGAACCATTCCAGAACGGGTAAAAAATAAAAACAAATTAATTGGATGACCAAAAGATACAAAAAAAATTCAAATTTTGATATAATATATATATATATACACATTCATGTTCATCCATGTGAATATAAACCATTATAGACAAATATGCAATGTTTTCTCATGTTTACAACAAGTAAGGGTGCATATAACCAAAGAAACAACTATTGCAATCGATATCTAAACCAAAATACATAAATAAAGATGATATTTAAAGGGTTTTTGACTTATGGGGACCGTTGTGAAGGTCAAGGGAGTGGCATCCCCCTTGTGAGTTCCTTGCACTATTGGAAGGTGGGTTGAGGGTAAATTCCTTGTTTTTTTTGTAAATTCTAAGCCCACCTCATGCATTTTCAATTGATTCCCATGGTATCACTAAGTCAATCCCCATTGCATAATAGCTTGACTAATGGAGATGAAAGCATAGGATTTTTTTTTGGGTGGGGGGCATTTAGTGGCCCCACGTGTTGATTGTAAGGTTTATTATGGAACCAACTGGTAGTGAAGAAGGTCAGTTCCATATAAAACCAACCGTTTCTAGTTTGAGGCCACAATTTGGACCAAAAAATTTGCAAAACCTATTTAGTTCCAATAACATTGGTTGGAATAGTTGAAGAGATTGAATGGTGTGTTTTTTTAATTTATGATTAATTGCTAAAATAAAAAAAAATAGTCACACATGTGAGCATAGGCTTGTTGTAGTCATTTTAAGTTGAGATTTGCATTTATGAGAAGACCATTGGAATATCCAAGGCAATTTACATGCCATATTGGTGTTAGAGTAGGTTTATTTTAGGATTTGGTGGTTTAAAATGTAGCATATGCTTACTTGAGTCAGGAAATCCAAATTTGTAGGAGTGTTGTATCTTAGTGATTCATAGATCACACAAATGGTTAAGAAGCAACTACAATCAAAATAAATGGAAGAAGAACATTGAGAAGGACTTCTTAGTGCATGCAAAAGGATATTCATGACATTGGAAGCTCAAATAGTTAATCATTTTAGGAGGATTAACACACTCATGGTATCTCTTTAGAAGAATGTCAACTCTTTTTTGGAGAAGCATGAATCTCATGAGAAACTAGAATAACATGAGGAGTTGAGGAAAGAAAAGGAAGAATTGAAGCTTGAAAAAGGTGACCCAATAACCAATCTTCCAAGCACTTATATAAAACGGAAGCAAAGGTTGAGGTCAAACCCTATGATAATGAGGTAGACACATTTAAGTTGAATCAATGGATGCAACAATTAGAAGTCTATTTTAGTGTGCACAATAGTGGAAAATAGATTTTGATTGACTAATGTTAGAAGGCCATGAACAAACGTAGTGGGAGATCCACACCAAATCTCTTAGGCTAAAGAGAGACCCACCAATAAATAAGAGGGAAGTATTTAAATACTTTGACAAGTCCTAGGTTTACCTATTGGGTTTGAAGACAACCATATGATTCATTGGCACTACTGTCGACAAAGAAAAATGATAGAGTGTACACGAATGCACTACATAGTTCCAAAAGTAATCCATTAAGATGTCTATAATCCCTAAGACCCAAATATGGACATAAAGTGCTTGGGTGCTCTTCATAGTTGCATAAGAAGTCAAGTTATGTTTTTTAATCCCAAGGAAATAGATGAGGCTTGTACATACCCGATACATTGAATCTCACAAGAAAAGGGGGCAACCAAATGGTTTAAATGTAAAAGGTAAAAGAAGAAGAAAGCTAAAAGAAAAAATAAGAAGATTATTGCCACTTCATATGTGTATAAGGACCCTAATAACCATTGTGACCATCGCAACATTGATGGTCAAATCAAATAAAAATGTTGGAAATACATCCAAAGTTGAATCCTGCAAGACATGAGCATGATAATTCCAAGAAGAAGAATCTTCTAATGGAACCAGGAAAGGAGATAGAAAGCAACAAAGATGTGGATGAAAAATTGTTTGCATAGTAGTGCAAAAGGAGGCGAACTTGAGTATCCTATATTCCAAAGAGGAGAAGGAGATGAAAAATGTATTCCATATCAAGATTAATATTAAGAAGAACAAGCTAGATGTTATGCTCAATTCTAATTCACATGAGAACCTCATTGCAAAGGACCTGGTAAATAAACTCACTTTAGAAATGCATGATCACCATCACCATATCCTTTGGGATGGGTGAATAAGAATACATCATTAAAATTTACCAAGCACTTAAGCTTAGATTTGTTATTAGTGCAAATCTTATTCATGGAATAGAGTTCAATGTAGTATTCAATATTCGAAAGAGGAGAAGGAGATGGAAAATGTATTCCATATCAAGATTAATATTAAGAAGAACAAGGTAGATGTTATGCTCGTTTCTAATTCACATGAGAACCTCATTGCAAAGGACCTGGTAAGTAAACTCAGTTTAGAAATGCATGATCACCCTCATCCGTACCCTTTTGGATGAGTGAATAAGAATACAGAGTTAAAATTTACCAAGCACTGTAAGCTTAGATTTATTATTAGTGCAAATTTTATTCATGGAATAGAGGTCAATGTAGTACCACTTGATGTCAGTGATGTAGCATTTGTTGACCAATATATGTATACGAGGGATACTATCTTAATGAGAAGAGTGAACAAGAACCACCTAATCAATGATAGTAAATTGTTTTCCATTAATGTACAGAAGGGGGAGTCTATGAACTTGTTGTTGAGTGCACACCAAGATAAGATATTGATCAAACTGTTAGAAAAACAGGATCGCAGATCAATAACAATAAACAAAAATGCAATTATAATCACACATACACATTACAAGAGAGACACAGATATATCGTGGTTCACCCAACTTGGGCTACATCCACACTGAATTTGCCAGTCCTTATTATTATTACCGTCCAGCAAGGTGAAAGGATACAACTTGCAGCACAACCGCTGCACTTCCTCTTCTCTGTTTCACAGTCTCTCCTGATCTCAGAGATCTTTACAATGCATAAAACCTAATACATCATCATCCCTGGCCGTATTACAATGTCTTTATTTTATAAGGGAAATACAATGGGAAAATACCACGGGATACCCAAAACCATGGGCCCGCAAAACAACTGGCGAAAACCTCGTGGGGGGGCGATGCCCCCCCACACCCCCCCGCTGGGGTGACTGTACAGTCCACCTACATATCATATAAAACTGGGGTACAAACATGACTGATACAATATCATCTATGAGACTAGAAGATCTGGCTCCACAACAGACAATCTCCCACTTGGAGACTGATCACAGCAACTCCACCGCTGCTGCACTTGCTGGACTTGGACTTGGAAAATTTCTCCTCTTCACCTTCATGCTAGAAGGCCAACTGAAACCGAGCATGAACTCAGTTTCTCTCTGATCACTACCTTTGTGAACATGTCTGTAGGATTTTGGCTAGTATGTATCTTTTCCAGCTTCAACAGTTCATCTTCAAGAATAGAGCGTATGAAATGGTACTTGAGCTGTATATGTTTAGTTCTGGAATGGAATGCTGAGTTCTTTGCAAGGTGAATGGCACTCTGGCTGTCACTATACAATCTGCTATCCTTCTGCTTCTTACCCACTTCCTCCATAAACCTCTGCAACCAAATCATCTATTTACTAGCCTCTATAATGGAAACATACTCTGCTTCTGTTGTTGAAAGTGCAACAACCTTCTGTAGTTTCGAAATCCAGCTTACTGTTGTTCCACCTACAGTAAACACATACCCTGTGGTGCTCCTCCTGCTATCCTTGTCACCTGCCATATCTGCATCAACATATCCTTGTAGAACAGTGTCTGAACCTCCAAAACATAATGCCTCAGTGGTAGTACCTCTCAAATACCTGAGAATCTACTGTACTACCTTCCAATGTTCTTTACCTGGATTTTTCATATATCTGCTCACAACTCCCACTGCATGTGCAATGTCTGGTCTTGTGCACACCATGGCATACATCAAGCTACCAACTGCTGATTGATAGGGAATCTTGGACATGTAATCTATCTCTTCTTGTGTCTTGGGACACATTTCCTTACTTAGACTGAAATGGCTAGCCAAAGGTGTACTTACAGGTTTTGCATTCTGCATTCTAAACCTCTCCAACACCTTTTGTATGTACTCACTTTGAGACAATGTCAATTTGCGATTTTTCCTGTCTCTCGTTATTCTCATACCAAGGATTTGCTTTGCAGCACCCAAATCCTTCATCGCAAATGAATTAGCTAGCTTCCTTTTGAGTACATTTATATCCTGCATGTCAGACCCTGCAACAAGCATGTCATCCACATACAATAACAAGATAATATATCTTCCATTGTCTAGCTTCTTGAAATAAACACAGTGGTCAGAATGACATCTACTATAACCTTGTTCTGTCATAAACCTGTCAAAATTTAGATACCACTGCCTTGGAGCTTGCTTCAAGCCATACAAGCTCTTTTTCAACCTGCATACCAAATCCTCCTTACCTTTGACCTCATACCCTTGTGGCTGCTGCATATATATTTCTTCCTCCAAATCCCCATGGAGGAAGGTTGTTTTTACATCTAACTGTTCAAGATGCAAATATTCTACCGCAACTAGACTTAAGATAGTCCTAATTGAAGTCATCTTAACAACAGGAGAAAATATTTCATCAAAATCTATACCTTTCTTCTGTGCAAACCCCTTTACAACAAGTATGGCCTTGTACCGCTTCTTACCTCCTTCTTCTTCCTTCAACCTGTAAATCCATTTGTTTTGCAATGCTCTTTTACCAGCAGGCAACTGAACCAAATCCCAAGTCTGGTTTCCTACCAATGAGTCCATCTCCTCATTCATGCCTTGCTCCCACTTCTTTCTAGTTTCCACCTGCATTGCTTCTTCATAACATTCGGGTTCACCATAATTAGTCATCAATAAATAATACATTGAAGGAGAGTATCGTTCAGGGAGTCTACTTAACCTGGTAGATCTTCTTACAGTTGCAGGAGTTTCAGGTACTTGCTGTTGCTCTTGATTTTCTGGCACCTTCGGAACTTCATTTTCTTTAATTTCATCAAGCACTATGTACTCCGTGTTTTCCTTTTCCTGTTTCTTTCCCTGCAACTGATCTTTATACATGACCTTTTCATTGAATATCACATCTCTACTCCTGATGATTTTGTTATTTTCATAATCCCATAAACGATAACCAAATTCATCAACCCCATATCCAATAAAGGTACATTTCTTGGATTTAGCTTCAAGCTTTGTTCTATTTTCTTTATCAATATGGACAAATGCTTCACAACCAAACGTTCTCAGAAATGAGTAGTTTACCTTTTTATCTGTCCATGCTTCCTCTGGAATACCACCATCCAAAGCACTTGAAGGTCCTTTGTTTATTAAATAAACAGCAGTATTTACAGCATCAGCCCAAAACTGTAAGGGCAACCCTGCATGCAGTCTCATACACCTTGCACGCTCCATGATCGTTCTGTTCATCCTTTCTGACACACCATTTTCCTGTGGTGTTCCTAGGACTGTCTTCTCTCTACGAATCCCATGGTATGAACAGTAACTATCAAACTCCTTGCCGCAGTACTCACCTCCATTATCAGATCTGAGACACTTCAATCTTTTTCCTGTCTCATTCTCAACCAAAGCTTTCCACTTCTTAAAAGTAGCAAACACATCAGATTTCTGTCTAATGCAATAAACCCAAGTTTTTCTAGTTGCATCATCAATAAATGTAACATAATAATGAGAGCCACCAAGAGATTGTACCTGAGCCGGTCCCCATACATCTGTATGCACAAGCTCTAATTTTTCATTCTTCTTCTGTTTCCCAACCCTGAGAAATCTGTCTCTCTTCTGTTTTCCATAAACACAATTTTCACAGAATTCCAAACTTACCTGCTTCAAATCCGGAAGCAACTTCCTTGAGTGGAGAATCTGCATCCCCTTCTCACTCATGTGGCCAAGCCTATGATGCCACAATGCTGTATCTGTTCCTGTGGAAGCTAAAGAGATAGAATGGTCAGTATTATGAGGACATAAATACAACGTACCTACTCTGTCTCCTTTTGCTATCACCATTGATCCTTTAGTGATCTTCCACCACTTTTCTCCGAACGTAGATAGACAGCCGCCATCTCCCAACTGCCCTGTTGAGATCAGATTTCTTTTCATAGCAGGAATATGCCTAACTTCTTTCAACAACCAATTAGTTCCATTCTTAACTTTTATCCATACCTTACCCATTCCAACAATTTTACATGGCTCATCATCACCCAATAAAACATGTCCAAAGTCGCCAGGAACATACTCATGAAAGTATTTCCTATGGGGTGTAGCATGACATGAAGCTCCTGAATCTACTACCCAATAATCACTAGTATTATCTAATGCAAGAATCAAAGCATCTTGTAACACATCACCTGCTACATTTGCTTCCTCGGTAGTTTCCTTCTGTGCATCTCCTTTCTTCTTTAGAGATTTGTAGTCTTTCTTCAGATGTCCTTTCTTTCCACAGTTCCAGCACTCTATCTTTCCCAGTCTGGACTTGGATCTGCCCATTTTAGACTTTCCACGATTACCTTGGCTCTTTCCTCTCTCCTTTTGTCTTCCCCTGCTCTCCATGGTCAATGCATTACCTGATGTCTCACCTGTGTTTTTTCTTCGCATTTCCTCGCTAAGAATAACACCAATAACATCATCAAATTTCAAGGTGTTTGACCCAGAGACAGAGTTACTTACAGCCATGACCAAGCTATTCCAGCTTTCTGGCAATGAACATAAGATTAGAAGAGCCCTAACCTCATCATCAAAGTTCACACTTACAAAACTTAGCTAATTTGTAACCGTATTAAACTCATTTAAATGATCAGTAACAGATCCACCTTCAGACATCTTCATATTAAATAAACGCTTCATTAGAAATACCTTGTTGGAGGCTGAGCGTTTTTCATACAGCTTACCCAATGCACTCATCAAACCCTTTGTTGTCGTTTCTTTTGAGATATTGAAAGCCACCGACGAAGCCAGGCTCAACCGTATTGTTCCCAGAGCCTTTCTATCAAGAACCTCCCATTATTCGTCCTTCATAGCCGTCGGCTACTTTGCTTTTCCTCCCAACGGTATGAATAGATCCTTCTGATACAGATAGTCCTCCATTTGCATCTTCCATAACCCGAAGTTTTGGCCGTTAAACTTCTCGACCTTAAACTTTCCTTCTTCTGCCATTGCTCCCACTCAAACCAGAAACCCTAGCTTCATGTGGGTTTAACTGCCAAATAGACCTTTGGCTCTGATACCAATTGTTAGAAAAACAGGATCACAGAGCAATAACAATAAACAGAAATGCAAATATAATCACACATACACATTACAAGAGAGACACAGATATATCGTGGTTCACCCAACTTGGGCTACGTCCACACTGAATTTGCCAGTCCTTATTATTATTACCGTCCAGCAAGGTGAAGGGATACAACCTGCAGCACAACTGCTACACTTCCTCTTCTATGTTTCACAGTCTCTCTCCTGATCTCAGAGATCTTTACAATGCATAAAACCTAATACATCATCATCCCTAGCCGTATTACAATGTATTTATTTTATAAGGGAAATACAATGGGAAAATACCACGGGATACCCAAAACCATGGGCTCGCAAAACAGCTGGCGAAAACCCCGTGGGGGGGCGATGCCCCCCCACACCCCCCCACACCCCCCCACTGGGGTGACTGTACAGTCCACCTACATATCATATAAAACTGGGGTACAAACACGGCTGATACAATATCATCTATGAGACTAGAAGATCTGGCTCCACAAACCAACTAAGAATTATGTACTTTTATTGAAACAAAACAAAAAAGACACAAATTCAACATGTGTGAAGGCATTCCTTGAATGACGTGCAAAAAAATAAAAGAGTTAGTTGGACAGATTTTGCAAGCATAGAAAAATGTGTTCCAAAATCTAAAAGGAATACCACCCAAGGGGGCAGTGTAGCATGGGGTTTAGTCATTTCCAAAATCTCCTTTACCAAATATAAGACTATGTAGATTGTCTGATGAAGTGAAGAAGTTGGTGTAGGAATTGTTAGAGCAAGGGGCCATGAGGTTAAGTATATCACCACGAGGTTCCTTGGTCATATTGGTTCCAAATAAGGATGCAATCTAGATAATGTGCAATGACTACATAGCTCCAAACAACACCACTCTAAAAAATCAATACCCTATGCCCGTAATCAATGACTTGTTAAATCAGTTATAGCGTGCAAAGTACTTCACCAACCTAGATTTCAAATTTTGATTCCATCAAGTCCAGATTAAGGAATAAACGCTTGGAATACCAACTTCAAGATAAAGCAAGGTATTTTGTGTTAATAATAACTTTTGGTTTGAGCAATGCACTATTTATTTTTACACATTTAATGAATGATGTGTTGCATCCAATCCTAGATTCATTTGTCATAGTTTATTTGGACAACAATTTTCTCTTTAGTTTTACTTGGGAGGACCATGTGTTACATATGAAGAAAGTAGTGGAACACTAAGGAAAAATCAACTACCCGCCAATATAAAGGAATGTGAGTTTGCTAAGCATTTCTTACTTTAGTTATTGTATTTGATTGGTTGAGGTGAGTTGAAGATTTATCCTACAAAGATAGAGACCATTTTCAAATGGCCTACTCCTACTAATGTCACATAATTTAGGAGTTTTGTGAGAGCTTCCAAATATTTATAAAGATAGAGACCATTTTCAAATGGATTACTCCTACTAATGTCACATAATTTAGGAGTTTTGTGAGAGCTTCCAAATATTTAAGAAATTTCATAGCATCATTCTCAACCATGGAAACAACACTTCATGCTATAACATATTTCTAGTGGAGTAAGATTAATGAATATCCTTTGAAGAAATTAAGTAGAAATTAGTCGATCCCTAATCCTAACACTACCTAAATTTCAAAAATCTTTGTAAATACGAACCAATGCTAGTTGGTATGCTTTTTTTTTTCCTCGGAAAAAATCGTAATTTTATTTCAAATAGATGAGCAAAATTACATTCAGCACATGTAGTAGAATCACTGAGATCCCTACATTGTCACATATTTTCTATCCCTTATTATCCTCAAATTGATCCCATATTACTGCTGTCAATACATTACTGCTATCCTATCAACCGCATAATCCGGTTTCATAAAATACTGTTACAAGAATGTAACCATCAATGGAATGCTGCACTATCTCTCACATCTGTGCTTCAATTTCTTCAAAGAAAAGGACTGTGATAATAGCTGAAAGTGTTCTCAGGTGAATGAATTGTAATCCTCCAAGTGCCATGAGCTAAATCCTGCTGCATCGCTACCTTGGATAGCTGATCAGCCATCCCATTCCGCTCCCGGTATATATGTGTAAAAGTGATGTGATTGAATGATGTCTTTAACCTGATCACCTCTTCCAGAATGGGTAATAGTACCATAACATGACAGGAATTTATCTCCTTAGCCCAGTTGATAACTAACAATGAATCCCCAAAAATCTGTAGTGATAGGCAGCCTTGTTCAAGAGCGAATAACATCAATAATTTAAGAGACATAATTTCTGCATAGTTATTCGTTCCTCTCCCCAGACCTGCCACAAGGTGAAAAAAATTGAACTCAGATTTGTGAAGGACTGCCCCCCCTCCACACACCGAATGGTGTTCTGTTGAAGCGCCGTCAAAGTATGCCCACGACATTGATTGATCGATCATCTCCCCTTGCACCGGTCGAGATCTAAACGCCTGTACTGGAGCCAAAAAATGTTGCAAGACTGCCACCGCATGAGCTACCACGGACTCCAACGGGACCCGTCTGTCATGAAAGATGAGCGAATTTCTGGTTATCCATATGCCCCATGCAAATATACACGGTAAGGCCCGATATGGTGTTGCCTTATTAATTGTCCACCAACCTTGGAACGCCTCCAGTACACAGTCGCCCCTCCACCCCGTCGGAAAAGCCAAATAGATGCTAATGCCATCCCAAATAGCCTGTGAGAATCGACAATGAACAAAAAGATGAGCAATGGTCTCTTCCACTTCCCTACAAAGTGGACAGATTCCCGGACCCTGGAGAAATCGTTTTTGTAGAATGTCCCAGGTAGGTGCCTTATTTTCCAGTATAGCCCAGAAGAGTAATTTCGCTTTGCCCGGACACCGAAGCTTCCACAGATATTTCCACCACCACACTAATTCCCTGTTGTGGATTTCCACTTGCAGCTGGATATATCCATTCTTTGGTGTGTAAATGCCCGAGGGATGGTGATCCCATATAAGTTCATCATCCCGGTTGGTCAAACGAATATTAGTAAGTCGTAATATCTGTAGAAAATCCACCCAAGCCCCCTGCAATTCTGCAGAGATCTCCAGTCTCTGTGCTGATATCCACCCCTGATGCCATAGTGTAGATGTACCCGGATCCTCAACGTCAGCCAGGAAATTACATCCTCGAGCAGCCAAATAATTCCTCAATTCCCGAGGAAGGACATGACCTCCCCTGCAGCCAACCCAAGGGTCCAGCCCAATACGTAGGAGACGCCCATTACCTATCCTCCACACTAATCCAGATCCGACCAAGGAGAAATGCTGCACCACCGCTTTCCATACCACAGAGCAATTTGTCCTCGACTTATTTCCCAGCCTTATCCATTCGAGAAGAGTAAGAGGGGCAATATATTTATGATATACCACTCTTGTCCAGAGACTATGTGTATGGATAAGACGCCACGATACTTTGGCCCCCAAGGCTTTTGCGAACAGAAAAATATTCTTCAACCCCCATCCTCCCAGTGCTTTAGGGGTAGCAATTTTTCCCCATCTGACCCATACCAATGCACGATGCTCACCCTGACCCTTCCAAAGAAAGGCAAAACACAACCTCCGGATCCGCTCCAGGACTCCAATGGGGATCCAAGCAAGGGACATCCAATACACCGGAATTGCTTCCAAAACTGATTTAACCAGGACTAGCCTCCCAGCCCGAGAGAGCCATTTGTGACTCCATCCATGTAAGCGCTGTTCTAGTTTTGCAACTAACCAGTGCCAATCAGCCTTCAGGTAAGCATTCGGTTTCAGGTGAAAGCCAAGGTACTTTAATCCATCATCAATATCCATAGTCCTATATGGTAGTATGTTAGCCATTCTATGAATCTCCTGCTCAGTTAATAGCGAGCATGTGATAGAAGATTTTTCAATATTAACTAACATACCCGCTGCATTTTGCAATAAATGGATGCCTTCAACCACCTTAACAATATCCTGTTGTGTGCCATCACAAAATATCAGAATGTCATCAACAAAAAGGAGATGTGTAATAAACAGAACCTGTGCTATGGATATGCCCCGAAAGGATCCATCAGCTTTTGCAGTCAATATAAAACGGCTGAGTCCTTCAGCAACAAGTAGAAACAACAGCGGAGAGAGGGGACATCCCTGTCGTAGACCCCTTCCCGCATGGAAAAAAGGACTAGCAGAACCATTGATTAGTACAGAAAAGCTCACCGTAGTAATGCAGGCCATAATCCAACGAATAAATTCGTAGCAGAACCCCAGGTGAGTTAAAAGCATCCGGATATACACCAGCTAACCCTGTCAAATGCTTTGGAGAGATCAATCTTAATCACAGCACCCTTCTGTTTCCGAACTTTCAGAGTGTGTAATCCTTCCTGTGCCACTCCAATGGCCTCATGAATTTGGCGACCTTCCAGGAAGCCAAATTTCTCACATGAAATATGCTGAGACAATATTTTTTGGAGTCTCCCCGCCATAACCTTAGAGATGATCTTATAGATACAATTGCAAAGAGAGATAGGTCTGAATTCATCAAAACTTGCAGGCTTGTCCGTCTTCGGAATAAGAGCTATAAAGGTGGAGTTGAAAGGGCCATGGACAAACCCAGCCTTACGCGATTCTTCCACCACATGCAATAACTCCTCCCCGAAGAATTCATAGAAACCTAAGAAGAATTCAATAGGCCAGCCATCTGGCCCCGGGCTTTTATCTTTTTGAAAAGATTGCATAACCATCGAGAGCTCAATCGGCAACACCTCCTCCATCAGCATCCGATTATCTTCCTCCCCCACAAACCGAGGGAACATCTGAGTCACCCGAATAACCTCAGCTATGGAAGCTCCAGGTTGTGCAGTGAATAAATCGCCAAAATGTCGGACACCCATCTCTGCTAAACCATCAAAACTGGAAACCAGTTCTCCATCTGCAGAAGATAATTCCCAAACAGAGTTTGTAAATTTTCTCCCTTTAGCATAATTTTGAAAAAAAATTGTATTCTCATCCCCACACTGAAGCCAAATCGCCCTACTCTTCATTCGCCACATCTCTTCTCGCTCACACAGAATATCATTCCTTCGTTGTTCCCACTCCGTCAGTTCGCCTTTCTGCTGATCATCCAGATATCCCATCCCCAGACAATTAAGAATCATATCAATATTCATCTCAGCTGCCCGCAGAGTCTGCTCATCAATCGCCCTCTTCTCATGAGCCCAGGAAATAGTGGCCTCTTTAATTCGCATAAGATTATGTTGAAAATGTGCCCCCGCATGCAATTGAGAATCATGAGGGCGATGAACCCACAGATCCTGAACCAGCTTAAGAAAATCCACCTCCTTCAGCCAGCTAGGATTGAATTTGAAAGGGCTAGGGGGTTTTTTCCTACTACCTCGTAGCTCCAGAAAGATGGGGCAGTGATCAGATATCCCACCTGATCCAACCCACTGTCTGACAACATCAACACCCTGTGCCAATACATCGGCCACCAGAAACCTATCCAGTCTCTTTGCCACCCTGTGATCCCCAGTTCTCTTATTTCTCCAAGTCGGATTTAACTTGGGTGGTAAGATATCAAGCAGATCCTTCCTGGCAAATGCTTGTATGAAATAATTTGCTAAAGCATCTGGAACAGCCCTAGGCCCCCACACTTCAGAAATCCCCAGAGTAAGATTTAAGTCCCCACCCAAGATCACATCCTTACCATCAAACAGGTCCATATCCAACAAGGAGTCCCAGAATCCCATCCTATTTAAATAGGGCCCGTAGATATTGAGAACAGTGATCATCCGACCGATCTCTGCATCCCAAAATTCCAAACCTATGCCAGAAGAGATGCCCCAAGAACTATCACATCTGCAGCACTTTACCTTCCATCCCGAAGCCAGCCCGCCAGATCGTCCCCGAGCATCCACTCCAACAAACTTCCAGCCTGGAAGCAAAGATTCTAAAGTCTGTACCACATCTACACTGCCACCCAACGTTTCTTGCAACAGTAAAACATCCGGTTGATTTAAGTCTACCAACCTCCGAAGCGACGATTTTTTAATGGGACTCGCCAACCCACGACAGTTGAAAGACATTATTTTCATAATGAACCCCCTTCCTGGGTTTTCACTGCTCTAAGCGCCCACTCAATAGAAGACTGTGTACCCATCTCGAGATCCACTTTAGCCCGATCTTGAGCTTTAGACAATAGGGATCTTCGGCCCTGACCTTTCCCCCCAACGCTAGATGCCAACTCGGGAAGTCCCTTTCCCCCCGATCCAATGTTAGGTATCTCCCTACTGCGAAGAGCATAACGGATGTTTCTACCCTCAGAGCTGGTAGAGAATGTGGTGGACGTGTAAACTCCATCCTCCTCAGTCAAACAACAAGTTGCAGCTGGACAAGGTAAGACCGTATGGGCAAGTGGTGTAGACCCAATCCTACCCCCCCCAACTCAATAGTGTCATCAGATAAGGAAACAGGAGGAGATAAGAAATGAGACTTACCCGAGGGTTTCATGGGTGAACCCCGTCGATTTATGGAACGCTCCGAAAGCTTACTGGAAGTGACCCGTGTAGTAGGAGTCGCTGGAAACACCCCCTCAATAACAGGATCAGCACTCCCAATATTCTCCTTTCCATCGATCACCAATGGAGACAACAATGCCTCTGAACCATGACGCCCACATAAATCCAATGTAACCATTGAATCAAAGATCACCCCCCTGTCATTTGCAGACCCACTCCCATCATCCACCACCACCTGGGAGCTCGCCTTCGACAATGGATCTGCACCTACTTTGGCAGCTGCACCGGTTAGGGGCTTACATGTCCGAAACGGTAAAGGGCAGTTGGCTACCAGATGTCCATGAACGTGGCAGCGGTGACACCTAAACGATACACCCACATAATCCAGAATCTGAACATAGTCCCCTTCCTTTGATTGAACATTAATCTCAGCAGAAAGTCCCAGCCGAAGATCTATATTGACCAGTATCTTAGCCACCGTGTAAATGCCAGTCTCAAGGTGGGAGGAATCAGAACCCACATATTCACCAAGAAAATTTCCTATCTCAGCAAACCTCGTTTCATTCCAGAGATGCATGGGAAACCCAGGAAGCTTCACCCACATCGGTTCTTTAACAATCTTCTCCGATTTTGAATCGAAGAAGGGGGACCAGCTCTTCAGAACAAAAGGGACACCCGACATCGACCAATGTCGTCTTAATACAGCGTCAACCTCCCCTTTGTTTGAAAAGATGAAGGAAAACCATCCTTTCGTCAATACCCTGACTTCAGGGGTTGATGACACATAATTCTGCCACTTCTCAGCTGCCCAACGCTGAAGGAAACCACGACCAAATCTTCTGCCCCGAACATGTCCAACCACAGCCGTGAGAGAGTAATCCTCCGCCTCTGCCATCGAAACATCCACCCCCAGCACTAACAGATCCTTCCTCTTCCGTTCTTTAACCGTCTGAGCAGATTTTTTGAGTGAGTTAGCATTTGCAGAAGGTCCAGTTCGAGGACCATGTAGGGATTCGACAATAGGTGAATATTCTCCACCACCCGTGGCATCCTTCACAAGACCACATGAGAATAAAGCCCTGGGAACGGGCCCAGAAATTACCTCTGTCCCCCCGCCTGTCATGGAGGGACCAAAAAAAAGCCCCGACCGCATCATCCCAGCAATGTTGTCACCATCAGCAAAAGTCACTCGGTCTCCTTCTCCAACCGAGGTGTGTTCCAAATCTGTCATCATGCCAATCCCAAGCACCAATCAAGAAAACAGAACCGATGCCAGTACTAGAACCCCAGAAAGATTAAAGAATAACCCCAACACTAAAAGTGGCCGACCGCCAATCCACAATCCTAGATATCTGCAAACCTCACCACGCTTCCCACATCGATCCTCTCTCAACCCCCCAAAAAATAAAGAAACCACCTGCATCCCCTGTGAATTAGCAAGACCAACCCACGTCGCTCCATATCAAATGCTCCACATGTCACCAGAATTCAGAATCCTACAATCATCAAAGAATCCTTCATTCCAAATATTAGGTTCATGAACCGACCCAATGAATCAAGGGATGCCAAAATGGTGTTTCCAATAACCCTGGCAGGGAAGGCCGCAAATGATAATGCCGAGAGGAGGAATATTAAGCAGGTAATTACAGTCCCATCCTTAAATCCACTGCTGCAGGCATCCAAGAAAGTCAACCGCAGGGCCAATTCCGAATTTCTGAAAAGAATTCGAGGCACTCAACATTCCATCAAGGATAATCAACAGATCATCGGAGAAGCTACTCACGGCCATCGTACGATTCTCCTGGATGGTCCATGACGGAGGTTGTAATTTCATGAAGCGAGTTCCATACAACTTGCAGCTCCAGCTTCCTGATCCCTGGCAAAACAGCTAGTTCACCAGATCCAAACCCGTGGCTATAAGAGGAATCGATACAAACAATCAATCCTCTGTGGGCTTCAGCTAGTAAAATACACCAGTAGCAAGAAACTCCATAGTCTAGCGTACTCCTTTGAATCTCACTTTCTTGGAGCTATTTCCCTTCAATTATCTAGTTGGTATGCTATGTGAGAAATTTATTTATTTATTTATCACAGGAACATGTATAATTTTATTAAAAGGGTTGCTGGGAAACCCCTATCAGTAATAGTACAAAATAGGGCCATAAGCCAAACACAGCAAAATCCCTCTCAATAGGGTTCGCAAGAAAAACCACAAGCAAATCCTTGCTTCTTAAAATTTTAAACAGTAGTGTCTTTTCTATCTCAGTAAAACTCATACCAACTATGTATATCTTAATGAACTAAAGAAACAAATACATTTAAACACCATAAGGCAATAAGACCATCAGTGTGAAGGAGGAGCCTACTTTTCAACTTGACTTCTAGGAGTATGTGGAATTGATGCTACCTCTGTGAAAGGGCTTGCAGAACTAAGGAATTGTGTTGCATTTCCTTACTCCATGTTCTGCAACTGATCCTAAAGCGAAGCCACTTCGGCTTCCAAAACTGCAGCATTCAGAGCTAGCTCATAATTTTGATTTAGGACCAATTCGATTTCCTCTGCCATAACCATCTCCCTTTTCTTGTGGAAACTGCCTCCTAAGCACAAATAATGTCATCTCGCATCCTTCGCACACCTGCATCCTGAGCTTCCCAATGAATTTTTCTTTCCAAAGGCCTCATCAAATGAGCTAAATGGTATTAGTTATCCTCTATACAACGAAGCCCATGAAACCAACAACAACTAGCCTCGTTTCCTCCCCGACGTTGGGCCATATCGTGATTGACAAGAGTATTTCGGGATGCAGGGAAGCGACCTAGAGCAAACTGGGATGAAATTTTATGATAGCACATCTAAAATTGCACCGGGACCACCTGCTTATCCTTAAAATCATAGTAGCATAATTTGGCCGTATTGGCCTTTTATGTACGGAAATCCTCGACAATTCCAATTCGTCGAATATTCAGTGTAGGAAAAATACGAATACATTGGAAAATTGAATTTTGAAAAACTAATTTTGAAATACCACATTTTAATTATTTAATCACTATAAAATGTAAATAACATTCAATGTCATACTTTCTTATAAAAATAATTATTACTAACTAGTTGTTATCTCTCATACTCTCTATTCCCACTACATTGAGATTTTATATTTTTGTTTTTAAATAGTAATTTTGATTGTAAATAACATGTCTAGAAATAAATCAATGATTTTAAATGTACGTTTATGATATATCCATGCATATTTCAATAAAATTATTATTCATATAAGAAGACTACTTCCGTATTTTATCCGTATTGGATTTTTACGTTACGTATTTTTTCTGCACCGAATCGTATTCGTACTCGAGTCATGCTACTATGCTTAAAATGTACATCTCCAAACCTTGCAATCATGTAGTGTGATCCACTTCCCATGATTAGCACACAAGCGCAATCCAGAGATATAATAATTTGGAGGGGAATGATAGGGAGGAAATTCCCCGCAAACATGGAGGAAGGATGAGCGTACAACCCATATATGCTTGACATTAAAACATAAGCCACCTGTTAGCCAGATGTCCAAACTGAGGTGACCTTGAACATACTATAATATGCATTGCATTAGTCATTAATGTGGCTTATTTTGGTTGAGGTTTCCTTTAGATATGCTAATAACCGCATTTCCTTTTCCATCATCACAATTGTAATTATGGGATCACGACACATTCACCTCCCTCCCCATATATGATTAGAGCACCTTCTTTCATAACTAAACCGTGATTGGCTTCCTGATCGACCTCTTCATTTAGACCACGAAGGATATGGCGAAAGCTGGCTTTGACCATCCAATCAACAAGACTCTTTATTTGTTAGAGAATACATAGAATATTTATATCCCGGGGTTGAAAATTTGAACATGCATACCCGATAAATATCTAGGAATCTCCCAAAATGTTCAGTGAACTAATACCCCTTTGATGAATGATTTTGCATCCTTGATAAAGAGATAAGGCCTTAGCTAGATTATTAGTTTTGGAGCCTAATCCCCATGCAAAATTTTTAATAAACTTTCCCTCTGAGTTGTAGATTGCCCCTCCCACACCTGTCGCCCCCATTCTACGAAGAAATATTAATGTAAGGGGGGAAGACCATTTTCTCGCATTCAGATATATTTGATGTAGTAGTACTAAACTACCTTGGATATGATAGGGACTTCCATGCCTTGGTTCAAGTAGTGAAGAAGTGGAATCACTATTGATGTAGTGTTTGACTTTAGATTTTAGATTTAATACTACTAACTTAGCACATAAAACATTGAAACACAATTGAAATTGAACTGGGAGAAACTAAGCAAATGACATACCATCCACACAATGAACACAAAATGTACCATGGGAAAACCCAATACAAGAAAAAAATCCACTAGAAGGTGAGGTATATGCCTTGCTCTTTTCTTCTTAGTTATGAAAGGAAAATGCAAAGAAAGTGCACTCACTATGAAGTTTCCGTGGACATTGCGGCTTGTATGGTTGCTACAAGATTCTATACTTCATGTGTTATGCTTCAATATCCCACTCCCAAACACTCTACTCAACTATGGAACAATAAATAATACAATATGAATGGAACCCCTTGATTTCCTAGTGACCAAGTGTTTAACATGGCTTGATAGTCATTGAAGGTAGGGTTAGGGGTTTTGCATGCCTCAACTCCCACTTAGGGTTATGTTTTTTGACCTCCTAGAACCTTCATGAGATTCCAGATATGACTAGCTCCACTTGTGTGAGTAATATAAATTGACATGGCATCTACTCAATATCATGGTGGTCAATTGGATAGGTTAACTCATGGGAGGCATAACTTAATCATAATGATATTTGCATCATTGGAAAACAGTCAATGTGTAGAACAACAAAACAACTTCTTGAGGTTGAAAACTTTGTTCATAAAGTTTTGACCCAAAAATGACTGTTCAAGACCTTAAATAGGCCCTTGAAGTTTGTAGACCCTAAATCACCAAAGCGGTACCTACCCCTAAAATAGGCCCTATAAGCCAATAAATCCATTTTTTCCACCCATAAAGTACCGAAATAGATGATAAATTATATAATGATCCATTTGAATCAACTATTTATTGGGTAGGGAGACAATCATCCATACTGGTCACCAACCTTTATAATACTTGTAGGATTAAGTAAACTCCAACAGGTAAAACATTATAAATTGATGGGATTTCTATAATAATTTCATTTAGTGATTAAATATAAAAAGCACACAACCAATAAGTTCGATAATTTTTTATCTAGCCCATCAACACCAAAGACTACAGCTCTCATGGGAGTCATTCTCCCATGAAGCATATAGAGAGGAGTACGCGGAAGATTAGGACTTCAAGTGGTTGTATTGGCAATTTTAATGATAAAAAGAACAAACACATGTTGATTACCATCTCCAAGATGGATTACTCTACATGATAGGCAAGTTTTGTGTACCAATGGAAGAAAAAATATGTTTGATAAGGGACGGTCACACCTCCAAGATTTTTGGTCATTTTGGTGTCAAGATGTTTATGGATGACTTGCAGAGGTATGTTTATTGGCACAAGATGAGAGAAGACATAGCTAGATTTATTAGAGGTTGTATTTATGTTGTAGCAACAATCCTACTAAAATGAAACAAGGACTATTAATATAGTCCTCTTCCACTCCCTAAAAGGCCATGGGAAAGCGTATCCATGAACTTTGTTGGGTTTTTTGTTGAGGCCAAGAAGGGGGCATCACTACGTGTATGTGGTGGTAGATTAGTTCAATAATACATGTATTTTGATAGCTTGTAAGAAGACCATCAAAAGACAAAAATCTAAAAGATTATTCTTTGAAAGGCTCTCGATGTAGTTTGGGATTATAAGGGCAGTGTAGTTTGGGATTCCAAGGGCGATGTAGTTTGGGATTCTAGGGGCATCGTTTTTATAGATATATTATAATCTTTAGTGTATTTTGGACTTCATTATGGGGGAAGTTGGATACTGAACTGAATTGATCAATTGCCTTTCATCCATAGGCCAATGGGCCATGAGAAACAGTAAATAGGACTTTGGTTCGCATTTGAGATCTTACAATCAAAATCACCCAAAGACTTGGGATGAATTTTTTCTTTACATACAACATTCTTACAATAACGTCATCTTCACTTTCACAGGTAAGTCTCATTTTGAAATTTGTTTTGGATGTTTCCACTAGCACCATTGGATATTGTATATGGACAACTTGAAGTGGGGGTAGCAACCGCAAGTATTGCATTGAAGGTAGAAAAATTCATAGTCATGATAAGGAAAATACACTTATAGGTTTAGGAAAATTTGAAGAAGTATAAGAAGAAATACAAGGCTAGACATGATAAACATAGAATTGAGAAGACCTTCCAAGTAAGGGACAAAAAATCAAAGCCCTGCGATATGGACCCTTTAAAATATTGGAGAAGGTAGGCAACGATGCTTACAAACTCAGATTTTCACCTTATATGCTCTTTCACTGAGTTGTAGATGTAGAGAACATGAAACCTGATGAGCCATCCATGCTCGATGAGGATAAGAGGCCCAAGTGTTACCTTCAAATGAAGATTTGGAACCAAATGCATAGACACAATTACTAGCTGATACAATTTTCCAAAAGAAGATAAAGAAGATTGGAAGGGGGCAACATGAACTTTGATAGGTGGAATTGAAGAGTCAACTACTGACCAAGGCCAAATGGTACTATAAGAAGAAAATTGAGGAATTGTTTTCTCGTCTCTTAAAAAACTAATGCTTTTGGAGACCAAAAGCCTCCCAAAATGGTTTTGATGCTTTAGATTGGGTACATTAGGATTTGAACATCTCAGAGATGGTCTTGAATTTGTTAGATTTTGGGACATCAACCTTTGACATGTTTTTAAGGCCCCAAACAGTATTTTTTAGCCTTGAAATGGCTTCAAGTTGTCGTAGGAATCTCAAAGGCTTGAAAAACAATGTTCTTCTCACTTGGATCTTTGCAATATGCCTAAAATGAAGCTCATATGAAAAAGTTTGGGCCTTGACATGATAATGGTCCAAATATTCACATATGTCCAAGTTGTGCAACTCACCATAATTTGAATATGGAGAGTTCATAATATATATTAATCCACTAGAGACTTATAGAAACATCATGGAGGTTCCAAGAGGGATTTGAAACCCTTAACCTAACCCTAACCTTGATTCTACTTATAAAAACCCAATAAAAAGAGGGAAGAGGGTTCACCTTTTCACTCGCCATCTATTATTCCTTAGTATGAGCAAGAGGTGGGAAGATGCTAACACATTGGAGAAATAAACATATTCTAGAGGACTACAAAAAACCAAGTGTTTCATAGCTTGATAATAAGCTTGGGAAGCTTTGTAATTTGCATTATAATCTTCACAATATAAGAAGGCAAAAGACATAGTACTAGTCCATTACTGAATATTGGTTTTCCTTCGTATGGGTATGGGTTTCCAGGGTAAATTTGTATGATGTTGTGTGCCTTTGCTATATTGTAGTCTATTTAATATGTCACAGTAGTTGAATAATCACAATGGTGTTTTTTTAAGTGTTAAAAATTCAAAATGATAGTTGCGTAGTGAATGAAGGCTCATTATAAATGTTTTGAAGTTCAATATTTATTTTGGTCAACCAACCTTGGATTATCCAAAATAGTTTACAAATCATATTTATTTTGAAATCAATGTGAAATAAAATTAATATCATACAAACTTTAAAAGTAGATTAGGTTCCTCCTAGGAGGTCATAAGTTCCAATCCGGAGGGGGGTAGGGTATGTACATTTTAAATGTGTTGTAGATTCTTATTTATGATACCAAGTTTTTTTTTTTTGTAAGTTCGAATTGTATCAATCAGAGAATATAAGAGTACAAGGAAATGCAAAATGAGTTTGCTCTACTTGAGGTCATTATGGTCATCGAGTTAGACATCCATACCTGATTTCTACATTTACTACTGAAACTATTCTAGACAAGTTAGATTGTTTTGGATCCCCCATAGGCGGGGGGTTATGGCCCGACTTGAAAAAAATTTCAAAAATTAACATAAGTATGGAACTATTGCAATGTGACATCATATAAACCATAAAAAAGAGCTCAATCCAAGATTTCCAGAGGTTCAACAGTACCGTCCACAGTTGCAGGGGTGTCTGCCTTTGCCTGAGCTCAGGCAACCGCGTCCGGGTCTCGATGGAAAACGAGTTGCTTGCCAATAAACTTTTTCCCTGTTAAGTCTTTTTCCAACACCTCCATGCGTTCCTGGATCTGGTGAATACTCTCGAAGATGGCCACTTGGTTATGTCTGAGCCTTCACATATTGTCTTCCAATCTGGCCTAGGCGTCTATTGACCGTCAATGGACAACCTTCAACTTGAATATGTCTTGCCAGGAAGTCCTCAAAGGCCAGGGAAAGCATAGTCTTCATGGCCCAAACATGACTAAGGGTGCAGATGTGCCTAGTCTCCTTGGTGCTGGAAGCACCTGACTCTTCAATGATATCATCGAATATTTTCCTAAGAGCCTGTGGGTTGGGGCATGGACTTTCTCGACGTGCCCTCCTTTCCCAACGCTCGAGTTTATCCTTGGCTTGATGGCTAACCTTTCCCCCCCAAATATCCCCGTAATTTGGCAAGATCTTTTTCGGTGCGAGGTGCATGGGAGTGACGCGGGCTGACTTTGGTTTGGCGTTGAGTGGTTTTGGTGCAAACCATGGTGTATAGGGTACTGGGGATGGAATTGCAAGCAGTGGGAGAGAAAGTGGGGAGAGCTTGGGCTGAATTGCAGGTAGCGGGACAACAGGCAGGGGGAGGTCCACAAGTTGTAGAACTCGCCAGCAAAAGCTCCAAGATGTAGTTGAGGAAGGATATGGTTGATGCAGGGTGTTGCCATTCCCTTTCATTAATACATAGTATGCATCGCATGTGTCATCGGACGTCCTCATGATGTAGACAACCGACATTCAAAATCATAATGGAAGGAGCAAACCAAAACTTGGGGTATTGTACCTTCATCTGTTGCTAGAGTAATTGTTGCAGGTGCGCTTGGATACACTCAGGCTTGGTCGTATCTTGCAAATGAACCGGAGGATCGGGCTAGGCCCGCTTGTCGTCCCCCTTATTCATGCAATCGAACATCCTCATCATTATAGCTAGGTAGGTGGTTGTTTTTTAGGCTCCTTGCATTGACACCTATCTGGGGCATGTGTTTGTCGTGTGGTGGCTCTGGGCCCACCCACAGTTGTGATGGGTTTCCCACTGTGCTACACTCGTCGTGGGGGAATGATACCAAGTTTACTTAAAATGTGTTGTAGATTCTTATTTATGATACCAAGTTTACTTATTATTACTTTTAAGTATGGTTTTTGAACCAAAAAATTTGAAGCTTATACAGATTAATTAAATTAATTATTGTATGTAACAAAAAGAAATAAACTTGCAATTTAATAAAAAAAATCAAAATAATTAAATGATTTTATTTATTTATTTTAAGAAATGTAAATAAACATCCTCACCTCCCAATCAAGACTAAATATTCTTCAAGAAATAACTAATTTATTATACTTCACTTGAATTTGGTCGGAATCCAATCTAACTTCTTCATAGCTTATGACTTATAAATAACTAACATATCACAATTAAGATTTAAATTTAGAACCTCATATATGTAAATAAACATCCTCACCTCTCAATTAAGACTAAATATACTTAAAAAAATAACTAACTTATTACACTTCATTTGAATTTGGTCGAAATCCAATCTAACTTCTTTATGGCTTACGACTTATAAATAAGTCACATATCACAATTAAGATTTAAATTTGAAACTTCATATACTTTAAATAAGGGAAAATTATAAATACACATCTTTGATCCACTCACAGTAAACCATTATCTCAAAGTAACGGTGTAACCCCTCTATACATAGTGCTCGGTGCTCATGAAATTAAACCACCCATTTAAAAACTCTTAAAAAAAATAAATCCAGCCAACCACTTTGAACATAAACGATAATAATTAATTTTAATGACGAAGTCTAAAAAGATAATTGTTTTTTAATGACAAAGTCCAAAAGGATAGATTGTTATGGTGTTTTCAATTTTGCTTTCTTTATTAATGGTGTGCTTTCTTTTCCAAAAAAGGCGGAAACAAAATTGGTGCAACGTGATAATCATGATTGGGTTATTTTCAACGTAAGTCAAATCTCCTTCTCTCCGTAATGTCTGCCGCAGTTTAAAACAGGAAATTCTAATTAATTAATAGTAAGAGAGGTTGAATTATTTAAGAAAAAAATAATAATAAAGCTTGCAGGTGACAGACAAAGATATGGAGCAGAAATTGTTGTCATGAATGAAGGAGGCCATTCGTGTTGTAAAAATCTAAATTCAAATCGAACACAACGAACGTTCCCTCAATCAATCAGTAGATTGCTGGAAAGATTTGGAGGGATGGCGATTGATGCGAAAAAACCGTTGACATGGCAAAAGGAGCTTAGTTGGAGACAACGTCATTAAATGCGAGGGTGCCCGGCCCCTCACCGCGCCCATGCCGACAGAAGACACTACCCACTTCACTATCCTTACCTTTCCCTTCTTTGGGGGCCGAGAAAAGATCCTCCTTGCTCTCCTCCTCCATTGGTATGGCTCGCTACTAAAATTGGCGGATCGGTCCCCCAACGCATCCCTCAAAGTTGATCGGCCCCCCAACGCATCCCTCAAAGTTGATCGGCCCCTGGAATTGGTTCAAAAATCGTAAGTAAATCCATCCCCAGAGAGGATGGTGCATGATTGATGGAATGCTATTTGTGCAGGGATAGAGAGAGACGCCCTTTTCTTCCTCCACCACCACGTGCGGAGGCTTTGAGGGCTCCGACACTGATGGTGGGCGAAGGTCATCATCCAACTCCGAACCAATGCATGAGAATTGGCACATTCGTCCCCGTCCCCTTCCCAGTCCCAGATTGCCTGGAGACGCTCTTGAAGGTAATTACTGTTATCCTTCTTTAGATCTGTAGTCGGACCATTCTAGATCTAGATCTTGTGTGTTAATCTTCGCTAAAAACGCCCCCCTTTCAACAATCCAATTCAGAGTTTTCTAAATCGTATTACTAAAAACATGTTTCCTCTTCAATTTGGCTAGAAATAGCGCCCGCCTTTCACCCACCAGGATATTCTCAGTATTACCATTACATTTTTATGCTCAATCAAGCTTTATTACCAAGGTTGGATGTGTCAAAAAAATGAAATTTAGTTGATTTATATTCGAATAGATTGAGTTTTAACATAATATTTTTTGTTAGTAGTGCTAGCCTTGTGACCCTGCCTGCCATTTGTAATCCCAATTTATTTCGATGAGCTACAGGTGAATCCTCCTCTATGAGATGGATAGGTCTTTTGTGGCAACCGTTGCTTACTTTTCTGTCTGTCTCTACAGACTAATGCTATTAGTGTTTTGAGGACCGGCTTCTTAAATTGTTCAGATGTCTGTTCATAGAACATCAAAGCATTCATCACATTTGAAAAAGTATTTTATTGCTAGCAAGCAATGTTAAATGATAGGAGAAATCACTAACCAGATGCAAAGTGCAATGGTCCTGTCTTATGAGCATTCTAGATTTATCACCAAGATGGTAGTGTGAAGTGGTCTTATCACTAGCTGCATTGTTCAATATAGTATCGACTCTCTATGATCAATCACAGGTATCTCCTAAGGAAATAATGGAAACTTATGGCAGGCCCTGTCTCCTGCATTGATTATGATAAGACTTAGTTCAATCTAACCACTTGTGGTAATTGAAAACTACCTTTATTGCTTTGGGATTACAGCTTTCAATTTCCGCAAGCTTAATTTTATTCATATGAGATTACTATTTACCATTGTGGTTAGTGTGTGGCGCTTAGTACTAGTATATATGATTATGTATATCGTAGAGTTATAACAGATTATCTGATAAAGTAGAACACACAAGTAAATCAAATCTGCAGCACACGTAAAAGAAAACCCATAATTAGAATGCGATAAAAGTATTGAAAACAATTTCTGGCCTTTATGAGAAAACATGAACTAATCACATCGCAATTACCGACACTGTTCTCCAAAAATATCCTCAGATAAACATAAGAAATGCAGTGTTAAGAGAACGTATTGTCGGATTACTAAAATGGCTAGAAAGCGTACTGCAGTGTGATCACATCAGATTACTACCATGCATGTCACATGTTCAAAAAAGAGTGGACATACTTGCAACATGGAAATGTCGCAATAAACTAAGCTAGGGGTTTACTGTTATTTCTTTTTGTTATTCTGTTCACACGTTGTATGGTAGTGCTGAAACGATGAAGCATTTGGAACTTAGCTCTGTGGCTATTCTGATGGACTACTCTTTACTTTTGTTGCAGAAGCAATGTTGCATATGACAATTCAGTCAGACGATCACCTGGAGGGGATTGGTACTTACTCAGGTCCTTATCCCGAGCGTCCAGGTAAACAAGACTGCGCATACTACATGCGTACGGGCTTTTGTGATTATGGGATGAATTGTAATTTCAACCACCCTCCAAACATAAAACAGGTACAAGTTTCATCAACTCCTAAATATCAATAGTGCAGTTATTATTATGACTGGTAGAGAATTGTTTTTTTTTGGTTTGCTAGTATGTCTATGACTTGCAGGACTAGCTTGTGGTCTAAGAATCCACGATCCAGGGGTGTCTAAACCATCAAAATCCCCCGGAGATCATACCCAGCCTGGGCCACACCAACCCTTAGCATGACTGGGATTTTAGGTGTCTCGACTCTCCTACTGGCTATTGTGGGGTTCGAACTTGGGTCACCATGTAGAATGAGGCCTGTTGAAACCAACTGTGCTAACAGGGGATTTGATGGGTAGATAATTGTTTTATGTTAGAAGCTTAAATAATAAAGCATAAATTATGTAGACCTTCTGAATATCAAATTGGTTTAGTCTAGTAGTCACTGGGTCTGATTACAATCCAGTTGTTACTCTTGATTCTGAGTCTTGAAAGCTCATGTGTTCGTTTCATATTTTAATTTTTCTAAGTATGTAGTTTTTATCTGTAAAGATGGACACATATAAACCTTAAAGTGGACTTTTCTCACCTTGGCTAAGTTGTGTTTGCTTTGTCATCGAGAGATGAATTGGCTTCGTATGCTCCATGCCAGAATCCACATACACCACTCACATCACCCAACCAAGTCTGGCAGATAGCAGGAAAAACTATAAGCTGCAAATCTATATTACGTCAATAAGAACTGAATATAGAGTTTTAGTTCCCTCAGCAATCGTCTTAAGATTCTTAGGTGAACAATATGATTTATCCCTTCTCCCTCCCATCTGATTTCTGACTTCCAAGTCACTTTCATACTTTTGCCTATCTCTGTTTTTAAGACTTGATCAATTCTCAATTTTTTTCCACAGGAAGAAAATTTGTAATTTTATTAATAAAAAACAAAATTGCATTCTGTATATGTTCTAGCATGGTTGTATCTAAGAGTGTGAATGTATCTTTACCATTCTTTAGCGACTCTTCCTTCCAATCCTAAAAGATCAGCTTGTTTCCATTCTTGCCTCCAAACTGTAGTTAATTGTGAATAAGCTATCTAATGCAGAAAAAACAGGCCCTTCATGTGAAGTGCCTCTATCAAGCCCTCAGACAATTTGTAACCTTCACCACAACCAACCCAAGGATCAATACCAGTCCTCAGTCTCATCTGATTCCCTATCCTCTAAATTAGCCATTGACCAATTAATGGGAATGCTAGATTCATTGCCTTCCAGATCACTGAAGAATTTAAATTATGCCATTTTTTGTTTGGAGATCTGATCCCTTCTTCCACAGTATTAGGAAAAATATATTTTTGAGTTCTGACCTGGCACCAGAAAACCCTTAACTCCAATCAGGCACCAAACACATTTAGCTGCCAAAGCTTTCCTAAAAGAGTGAATATTTTTCAAACCTCACCCTCCCATATCTTTAGGCAAAGCTACAACCTGCCACTTTGCCAATAATTCCATTTTTCTCCATCTCCCGAGACCATAAAAATCTATAGCTTAATTGCTTGATCTTTTCAAGAGATTCTTTAGGGACAACCATTAATGACATCTAATTTACAGGTATAGCTTTCAGAACAGACTTGACTAAAATGAGTCTACCCCTTCAGAAAGCCAACGGTTATAACAGACAAATAACCTCTTTTCTACCTTGGAAATAAACCACTGTCAAGCCCTTTTACCATAATCATTAGGCTTCACATAAAAACCTAAGTATTTCAATCCCTCCTGAAGGTCAATTTGTTGGTATGGAAACAACTGTGAAATAAACCTAATTTCTTCTTCATCTAAACCAGAGAAAGATACTGTTGGTTTCTAGATATTTACGAACGTACATGTTGCACAGTTGCAGTACAATCGAAGTTTAAAATTTCTTTGAGCTTCAGAGCCTCTCTACTCAAGCCATCACAGAATAAGAGAATATAATCAACAAACGAGAGATGAGACAGAAAAACACCACCCTTAATTTTGATGCCTTCAAAAGCCCCTGATATTTTTGCCTCCATAATAGCCCTGCTCAGTCCCTCAGCAACAATAAGAAATAACAATGGGGAGAGGGGGCATCCGTGTCTAAGGCCTCTCCTTGGTCTAAAGAACTCATAGGCTGACCCATTTATTAAAACTGCAAAGGAAAACAAGGACACACAATACATAACCCAGTTGACAAAGGGGAGATCAGACCCTAAATGGATCAACATCATCTCTAAAGTTTAGATACATCCAACTTACCCTGTCATAGGATTTGAATAACTCCAACATGATCACCATTGTAGGAATCTTATGTGTCTTTATTGTGTTTAATCCCTCATGTGCTACACCCAATACATCATGGATATGTCTTCCTGAAGCCCAAATTGTTGATTTTTGGGCAGCATCGAGAGCCATTCTTCAGTAGATTGGCATCATCCTGGGGATGAGGGTGGAGTCGGGGACTAGGATGTTGATGTACTTGATCAACATGAATAAACCTTTCTTATGAAGATTAGAAGACAAGTTTGACCATGAAAGTGTGAAGAAGACCAATGTATAGTACTTATGAGAAGTTATTGGAAGAGAGCTTATCTCTTGGCATGTGTGGATCATTTGAGAACCTGAGGGTTCCTTATGAAGGAAGGAAAGGCACTATATCTCTTCTGTCACATGTATGGACCATATCCATTACAAGAAGACATACTGACTTGATAAAAGGTCATGTAATTCTTATGCCCATGAAGAAAGAGTCATAAAGACCTAGCGCCCACCTAGAAGAGGTCGTGAACACCTAGTGCCCAAGTCAAGTGGAGAATAAAATAAGAAAAGTTTCTTATTTATGATAATGTACTTTGAGTTGGCACGTGTGGACCATAGAGACCAAGAGAAGGGCTTAAGGTGACTTGTTTAAGGAGCTATGGTTATGGAACACCAGTGAAGGACCAAGAACCCACAAAACACTAAAAGATCAAGAAAGGTTAAAGGACCAAAAGATCAAAAGATTAAAAAACCACAAAAGGTCAAAAGATAAAAAAGGTTAAAGGACCAAAAGGTCAAAAGATCAAAAAGATTAAAAGACCACAAAAGGTCAAAAGATAAAAAGGTTAAAGGACCAAAAGGTCAAAAGACCAAAAGATTAAAAAGACCCTAATAAAGAATTAAATGTGAAAAATAAAAGTGGAAGCCCCAACAACGGATTAATTTATTATTTTTGACTCCTTGTCTTATGGATTGAACCCTCAATGGCAAATTATAAATAGAGGGCACTCTCATTTGAACAAACACACTTCACTTGATCTCCATCACTGATCCAAGAAGACTGTTTTTTGGGGTTTTGTGCTGATATTTTCTCTCTCTCTTCATCGAAGGTCTGGTTCATCCTTTGAAGGCAGCCGTAGGGGTCTTTTTGCTTTGGTTGTGAGGTCTGTTCAGCCTGAGGAGGTCAGCCTAACCCTACTAGGGTTCTTTCTCAGCCAGCCGCACCCTCAAATCTGCCATCCAAACCCTAACAGCAAACTGTTAGGGCTTCTCCAGCCTCATGGCCAGCTCAGACAGGCTGAGATAGGGCTACGACCAATCCTGAACAGCCCATAACAGTTAACGGACTGCCTAATATCAGCCCTATAACAGTCAACGATTGCCTCATATCAGTCAAGTACAGTCTCAGAAAAATTCAAAGACAATCAGCAACAACACTTTACAGTCAAGGCAGCCTTAGTCTTGGCTAATGCAGTTTCTGTTCAGTTGATTGGGGTTTGGATCAGTTTGACTGGTGGCAGCAATTATTTTGTTCAGGACAGTCATCTTCTATTTGTCTTCTCTTGGTACCTCAGATCAGAGATGGCAGTGGTTAGGGTTTGATGACAGTAATCATCTTACTCAGTTTTCATCTATAGGCAGCCTCCTCTTCTCAATAACATGTCTCCTACAGTCAACAAGTCAGTAGCATCATCACAGTTAAAGGCAGTCTCTGTTTGGTTAATGACAGCCTCATTTGTATTGAAGGTAGAGAGTTTATGACAGTTGGTTGGCAACAGTCATCCTGGTTAGGGCTGTCATCATCATCATCTTCAGACTGCCATGGTTTATCCTCATTGAAGTTCAAAGGTTTTCCCTAGCATGAAAGCATACTTATATGCTATGTTGCACTAGCTTTGGGGACGAGGGATCAGGGGGGACGGGGGAACGAGTCCCCAGGACGGCTAGAGCGCACCCCCAATTTTTCAGGGGACGACAGGTTGGGGACGGCAATTATATATATATATATATAAGTTTTAAAAGTTAGAATTCACCATAAAGATTGTAGTTGCTTGTAATCACAATATTCTACTCTTTATAGTACTATGCACATCCCTTAGACTTGCTAATTTTGAAAAACTTCAGGCAAATAAGAAAAGGACTGCGTGACCATTATTGGTACCTGAACATGAGCAAAATGTAGTTTAGCTTTAGGAAACTTAAGTTTAACTATTTTCAAAGTGCACTAAGGTCCATGAAGGGTTTATGAGAAGAATGTTTATCTCTATAACAACTCTTCTTCCTTAAATTTCTTGTTTATAATGATTGGGTTACAAAGCATTCCCTTCACAGCAGGTTCTGCAGATTTTTACAGATGTGTTGAAAACCACTACAAAACACTTTGGGATATACATGCTTGCATTCTATAAAGAGATTAGATTCATATTTTAGACTAATAAGGATATTGAATAGGAATTTAATCAAATGTTTAGTACCCAATCTAACTCTTTACTATCCAATTGTTTTCACACTGCTTGAGGTTGGGATAGGGGAAGAGTTGGGCTTGAATAACTCTTGGACATCTATGTACAATATGTAAAAGTTGAGATGACCTTAAAAATGAGATGAACAAAATCAATACCCAAAAGGATCAAACCTTTGAGTTGTTGCATTCCTTAGTTTGTTGACATGGAGGTTTTGCTGCTTGTTAAATCACTAGAAACCCAAATCAAAATCCATCATACACAACCCATATTTAGAGCTGCAACTTGTATAGATTTAGATTTAGAATAATAGGAAAAATGTGGATGGAATAAATTATCATATTGCCCAATCATCAATGTCCATTGTCAAAACTGAAGATCCATGAACAAAACATCTCCAAAATCTGCCTAGGACATCTTTGAAATCTGCCCGGAAGTCCCCAAAATCTGTTGGGGACGTTTTGGGTACGACCAACAAGTCCCCAAGTCCCTAATGAAGTCCCCAAAAGATTAGGGACATTTCTTAGGGGTCCCCAAGTCCCCGAAACGCAGGGACGGCGGGTACGGGTCCCCGTGCAACATAGCTTATATGTATATAGAGAATGGCACCATGTGATGGAAATTTTAAAACACCTACAACTAGCCTAGTGCTTGATGATCAACCCTTGATGAGATATCCAGATCTAGCATGGAAATGCTAGGATGACTCGTAATAGTGACAGTTCTCTTGTGACTAGTGCTATTGAAAGTGCTAGAGTTGATGCTACAACTACATGCCCTACCTGATAAAGATAAGTACTTGATCTCTTTGTTTCTTATACCCTTCTGTGTGAAAGGGTTTTGTTGTTCATGGTCATTTGATGTATACTTGTTCTTCTTGAATCTATTATAAGAAAGGTTGCTGGGTTTTTCCCCTTTGAAGGAAAGAGGGTTTTCCGAGGGTAAATCATGCTGTCTACTGTGCATAATTATTGTGATGTGATGTATTTACTTTCTGCCCTATTTTATTTACTGTTGAAACACATTAATGTCATACTGCTCATAAGGAATTTAACGTGGTTGATACTTTTATGTGTAATTATGCAAAAGAAAATTTTAAATTTACACTCATAATTACTAGTTTATGAAAGTAACTAAAATTCAACACAAATTGCTTGCTGAAATTGAATCTAATAACAACCTCTTTACTCTCATTGCAATTACCTTTGTAGTTATTTTATAGATGCAGTTACACAGAGAGATAGGCATGTACAGATCAAAGGAATTTGGATTATCATATTTTGGGATTAAAGATATAAAAGTGGTGTTAAATGCAACTAATACCATCCTAGTTGTTTTGGATTCATTTATCATCCTCATTAAGTCCTCTTCAATTATCTCATTGAACCCCATGAAAATCTGTATAGGCCATTCATACGGCCCAAGGCTCTCGTCTTTCTGGAAACTGTGCATAACCAGTTGCGATTCTTTCTTTGAGATCTCTTCCAACAACTTATGATTACTTCTTCATTTATAAAACTTGGGAAAAATGGTGTCATTTTCACTACTTCGGCAATAACTACTTGGCTCTTCTCTTCATAAATATTTTGGAAGTGCTCCACCCCTAGTTGTGCAATCTTTTCAAATGTATATGCCATTGTCCCAAACCCCTTTAGCATATGCCTTGTCATGTTGACATTTTTCAGGTGATTTGCAAACTTGTGAATTTTTTTTGTGTTGTCATCTCCTTTGCTTAACCATAAGGTTTTGCTTTTGAGCCTCCATGATGCTTCCTTGGCTGCTAGAAGGCCGTGTCTTTTTTGTTCCAATATTTTAACCTCATTTTTATATCCATTATTAGTAAACCCTACTTGCTCTCTTTGATACAATTCCTTGGATGGTAGGAGAGATACTCCCAATGCTTCTAGTGTTTCCAATGCTTCCATTGGCCTATGATAGTTTCACCATCACCATTTTTGCATCATAGTTCTCGGATCCACTCTCATACATTTTCCTTTCTTGGATTTGTTGATGTTTTATAGTGTGGACAAGTATTTCCATGGGTGGGTGTCTTGCCCACGGGAATCGTCACCATGACCTCTCATGTACTTAGAGAATTCACTTTAATTAAACGAATTGTATTTTTTGTTTGCTAGAATCTCCCTGACTTGCAGGAGTGGCCTTTGGTCTAAGAAACCATGACCCAGGGGCATCTAAGCTGTCAAAATCACCCGAGGATCGCACTCGGCCTGGGCCACACTAACCCTCAATTAGTTGGATTTTGGGTATCTCCTCTCAACTAGCTCACCCCTAAAGGGAATTGAACTTGGGTCACCCTGCTGACGAGACCCACACCTTAACCGAATGAGCTAGCGGGAATTGACAATTAAATGACTTATTAAATCGAATGTCCTTTAACAGAAAAAATTAGAAAAATTAATAGGATCATCTCTCTTCAAATATCTCCTTGTATATATTTTTCTCTGAGATCGGTTCTCCATTTATAGAACTAGGGTTTAATTTGAGTTCTGCTTTTAGCTTTTTATAGGAGCTACTTTTATGCTCCCACTTTGTATTGTTATCATGGTACTGCACAGTCCCATTGACCTACCTTTGTGGTCATTTGTTGGACATTAATAAAATTATCTTATCTTATCTAACATAGATTCCACACTTAGTAATTCTTGATCATCCTTCAACCTTTTTTTGTGAGCCCATCCAGTTGATAATTGCTTGATTTTTTAAAGATTCCTCTCATATTGTAGAGTAGTTGATTCCATTGCCATCTCATCGAATGAAGATCGTGCCTCTTTTACCATATTACCATACTCTTCCTACAAAGCCAATTTGGATTAAACTTAAAAGGGCTATGTGGTTTTTGCCTTAGACTAGCCATTTCCCAAAAATATTGGTGAGTGATAAGATTCACCTTTCGATGCTATCCACTGTTTGATTATGATCGAGTCTTCAATAAAGGAGTCACTAACCAAGAGCCTATCAAGTCCTTTTCCTATTCTCTCTTCTCCAACCCTCAAATTGTGCCAGGTAGGATTCAATTTTACCAGCTCAATGTCATATAGTTTTAGATCCTCCAGTTTCCTCACAAAATATTTCAAGCATTTGGATTTGCAATCGGGCCGTAGATTCTTGCCCTCCTTAGGGTAAAGTTTATATCCTCCTTGAGTATAGTATGCTGCTGCTTGAGAAGATTCATGTGCAAAATCTTGTCCCAGTAGGCTGCACGATCATTATATGGCCTATATATATTAAATATAGTGATCTTTTCTTCAAAGTCTTGAGCATAGAAGATTGTACCTAACCCTGAATCAAATGAAAATACATTAGTACACTTGATTTTTTTTCCATGTTGAAATCAAACCACCAGAACGACCTATTAGGTCCATGTTACCACAAAAACTAGTTCCCTAGTTGCAAGGACTCAATATGGGTTTTAGTTAAGGACACCTATAGAAAAGTGTAGCTGTCACCTACCCTGTTTCCCTTCACTTTCATAATGTGGATGAAATTCCAATCACACGGGGGGTTTCCCTTAAGTCAAGAGTTTAGGTAAATTATTGTGGTAGATAATTGCTCAAGAGTTAAAGACTATTGTTGAGTTCGGACATCCAAATACATTCAAAATGATAACTCAAAAATTAGATAAAAACGTTCAAGAACCATTAACCATAAATTGCAAATGAGAATAACCACATAATTTGCCAAGAAAAAGTAATTTGTTGCCAAAAGATTAGATCAAGGAAATGTTAAACAAGAAGTTAAAACTGATCATGGAAGTCCATCTCATTAAACATCATTAATCTAAATGAAATTGCTGAAGAATGACAAGTAAAGAGCTGACTAACCATGAACCCAAATCATTGAGTATGCTGATTTAAGTGATTCTGAAAATGACTTAAAAGAAATGCAAAATGTAACACCATAAACTCTACTCTATTGTTGGGATTGCCAATAGAATAAGTGTTCAATTCCAGAAATTCACCCACAAATTTAAAGATTGTTACCAACCAATTAAAGAGTTATGAACTGAAAATAATATGGTCATTAACAATGAAAATTTCAGCAACTTAGCTGTGTAAACTGCCAAGTTTTAATTCAAGTAGAAATACATGTCATAATAAAAATGCACAAATTCATTCCACATGAACACAATGGTTTTACCCTGGAGAAAACCCTTAGAAGGGAGAAAAACTCCAGCCAAACAATCTTTCTTATATAAGATATGAGGTTCAGATTACATCATCATCATAAACTTCACTTATGCTGTGTTAAGACAAAATTTAATAGCAGACATAACTTACACCAGAATTGTATGACAACCTAAACCTCCTCACAATATTCTCTGCTTGCTGCAAGTATTATCCCCTGCCTGCTGTAAGTACTCCTTTGCTTGTTGTTGCACATACTATTCCTCTATTGCAATGGACAGACCTTACACCTCCTCCAAGATCACACCTCAAAAAAATTGAATGAACAAAAGGGAAGGGGGTTGATGCCCCAAGCAGCCCCCTAAGGGAACCGCCCTCCAAGCAGCCCCCCCTATACATGACACCTGTCACTTGGCATGTGAAGACAGGACACATAACAGCTGGTGGAGATGATAAATGGCAAGAGAAAGATGAGGACACGTGGCAGGAGTTAGAAGTCAGTGATGATATATAATAGCTTCTGAAGCTATAATTTTAACACTCCCTCTTAGCAAGGAAGCTATTAAATTATTAACTGATATTATCTTATAAGAAAGATTGTTTGTTTATAGCTCTATATGAATCGTATGTTCTTCCTAACTTTTGCTAGACACCTTGACTTTTGCTAAATGCTCACAAGGCTTCCTGTCTTGACGTTTGAAATGACTCACAAGGCTTGTCCTTTCGCCTTGACTTTTGTCATAATCTCACAAGATTTTTTAAAGGCTTCATCACTTTTATTCTGACTTTTGTCTTGGCTCACAAAGTTTTTATATTCACTTTGACTTTTGCCACGACTCACAGAATTGGTTAATCTCCAAGTCTCCCTGGCTAGCTTCAGGGTGGTCACTTATGACCTCAGACCTTGGAGGATGCCTTTTTGATCATTCTCTTTCTCAGAGATGGAGGCATTCTCTGCAAATCCAAGTTTGCCTTTGAAGTGAGCAAACTTTACCAACTGCAGTGGTTTTGTCAATATATCAGCTACCTGATCATCTGTTGCAACATACTTCAGCTTGATCACATTTTGTTGTACCTCATCTTTGATATAATGGTACTGTTATCACACAACTTGTAGTTGCCCCTAGTGGTATCCCATCCGGGACGGTAGAGGAGATATGCAACGAAAGAGGTGACCCAAGAGATGCCACGGTTCCCAATGCAAGGTGGGAGTCACGTCAACCGAGGCACTCTTCACTTTAGATCTAGGTGAATCAAGACCAAGGGGGAGACCCTATAACCAATCAAAGATGATTGGACCCAAACAAAGGTTCCTAGGGATGAGTAAATGGTAAGTTACGGAAACCAATGCAAGGTAAAATGGACCTAGAAATTAAAGTATGGTTGAAGGTGGTTTGAGAGATGATTAGTGTTTCAACCAATGTATGATTTAGGCCACATGATTAATTATAATGATAGGATATGGTACCATGAGTTACACAAGTGGGTCCTACTTTCTTGGGATATGTGAAATGGCTTAATATGGACCCATAAGGTGAAATTAAGGGATGCAATTGGTACTAGAGGATATGTAATGAGTAGATCTATGGATCGAAGTTGAGTTTAGGGATACCCATGTACCGGATCTAAGGTTTGACACAATTCCCAAGGAGTGCGACTTGCTTTGAGGAGGACTAGTGCCTTGTTGGATGGGCTAATGGAGTCAAAAGGTATGTCAAAGTGTAGATCGGGACATCTAGAGGTCAAGTCAAGTGGGCTAATTGAGATAGAATGGTTGGATCTTGCTAGATCTAGGTTTTCATGAAATGACCCAAGTGGACCACAATCCCTTAAAACAAGGAATGCTGACCCCAAGGCAGATCGTCACAAAATGATACTCTAGACATAGGTTTTGAGGTATGCTCGTTCCAAATCCACAAAAATCTCAACGACCCACGTCCTCAAAGTGGGCAAACTCACTCACCCAAGGGAGTGCGACCTTGCTCAAGGAGGGCTAAAAGATGGATAAGGTGGGCCAAATCAAGTCCAATGGCCACCAAACTGTAGATCCAAGTAGCTTATGCCCCGATCTATGTGGATCTAGAAAATCAAGCCAATCCAAGGGTTAGATCTTACTAGATCTGAGTTTTAGGGTGCCAAGTAATTTAAAAGGGGGTTTTAATCCCTTAAAATGTGGAATGATGCCCACAAGGTAGAAATCACCCAAGTAAAAGTCTGGGGGTAGGTTATCAAATGTGTAGATTGCAAATCAAGTGGGATCTCACCTACCCATGTGCTAGATCTAACTAAACAAGCCTCTCCAAGGGAGTGCGATTTGGTTCAAGAGGGCTTTATTGCCTTGAAAAGTGTGTCAACTTTAACCCAATCACTACCAAACTATAGATCCAACTAGGGGTGGATGCTATACAGGTGGGTTTTTAAAATCTCTTCAAGAGCAAGTCTAGATCTAAGTAGATCTAAGAAAAACCAAAAATGAGGGTTTTGATCAATTAGGGTTTTTATGATCTAGAAATTATGGATGACTCAAAGAAGAAGAAGATCATACCTTTGGAGCATACCTGGATGAAGAGATGAATGCTAGTTGAGATGAGGATTACTTTTGCCAAAGATCAAATGGAGAATTTTTGAAGCCCTCTTGCCAAATCAATTTTTCCAAGCCAAATATGTGTCCCTCTAACCTGTCAAAACCAAGGAGCAAAGCATCAATCAGTTTAACATGTTGAAGGTAGATACAAGCAAGAAAGAAATAAGCAAAGAATAGTTGGTGCAAAGACAAAACAACACCCTGTTTAACCCAAAACGTCCTCCTCCAAGCTTGAAGGGCAAGCCTCCCCACCAATTCGCACTTGTTGAAGACGTCTTCTCAACCTGTAAAAAGATATGGCAAATATGCAAGATAGCTACAATAGATCCTCCAGTGCAATGGACAAAAGCATTTACAATCAAAACAACCAACATCCACTCCAACCCAAGCATGTACTCCAAAAGATAGAAATTTTATTCCAAGAGCCAAGAGCCAAAAATCTCTAGATGATTTTACAATGAGAGGCTCCCTCCTTAAATAGGATGGGGAGAGAGCAAAATCCTAACCACTTTTTACATGAGTGGCTAAGATTAAAAGATCAAAAGATCTAATCAATGGTTGAGATGAGCTCAACAATAAAATACATGGATCAACCATAAAATATAACAATAAGTGGATAAAATCGCCCTAGGAGAGGGGATCCCACCAAATCATGATGACAAAATATAAAAATAAGCTTATGGTGGGTCCAAGGGGTAATTTTAGCCACCCTTGGTCAATCCCCATAACACAATAATAATAGAATAGTCATCAATATACCAAATCGTGCCTCTATGGACAAATCGTAGGCCTCAAAAGACCTCAGAAATCATCAGAAAGTGCCATAAGTGATGGATGTGGGCCCCGATGAAGCTGAAATTGTTGGAGAAGGTGCGAAAGACATCCCACTCATCATCACTAATCATCCCATGCCAAAACTTTGCCTCAGTAGCCCAAATCGAATTCCTCTGTAGCCATTTCTACCAATCCAAAACTGCCTCAGGAAGCGTGTACCTGTCCCAAACTGCCTCCTGGAGTGCTTGCGCTGTCAAGGTGAGGGCACCAGTGTGTCCGGAAGGGGGGTAATATGGTAAAAACAAGTGGCTGGACCACCCCCTCCATCATCAGCGCCCTAGGTGAACCAAATAAAAATCATCTCTGCTCTGACAGGGTCTCCGACAGACCAAAACTGCACAAGGACAGCCTACTAAGGCAAAATCATCACTGTAACTGCCCGGATCTGCAAATAGACTGTCTCATTGGACTCAGAAGGTCCAAAACTATCCAAGATGTGTACTCATACACCATTTAGCTCTCTGCATGATCATATAATATACCCAATATATCGGAACAGGTGAAATAATAATAATCTGTAAATGATCAAATAATGCTGAGAACCATAGATCATCATCATAAACCTGTATCTGATGCATAGAACCATCATGTACATGTACATAGACCATATATCTTCTACCTGTGTCATCATAAGGTCCAATAATCTCACGTCCTGTGATTTACCTTGGTCAAACTAGGTTTGACGAGGTCAATATTGACCCAATATAACTCAGACTACCATCTGAAGCTGCTGCAAAGTGTCAAAGGTTAATGCATGCTCTACAATTCATTCAAATAGCAATTATAACACAAAGTAGTCATTACTGGCGATCTAAATCCAAATATATATTGTCATTAGTTATTTATATGACTCAGACTAGACTTTCAGGACCATACTCACTTCATAGTTGTGATCAATTTGCTAGTGAAGGGTGAAGGCTAAAAATAAACTGGCTAGGCCAAAGGGTGACTGACTGACTTAACATTGTGACACTTTGGATATGGGAAAGGGAATACACACCATAGTATATACTGAATGAGCAACAACACAAGGAATGGCGGTGTCTCACAAATGGATAAGTTGTTTAGAGAGTGCTTATTCAACTTAGGCTTCATGTCTATATCAAGTTGATCCAGGTTCATTAGGATCATTCAATTTCATTTCATGGCCTTTTTGGCCTACATAACCCTTCGGATCTCAGGTGTGCTGATAAGCACAATTAGTTGCAGCTTGCATCCAGGGCATGTTTTTCATACACATATAAGGTCAGCAATTGTTTAGATATAGCTTTTAAGAATCATTGCTTTTTGGACCTTTCTTATACTCTTCGAGGAGTATTTTTCAGCAGTTCATCGCTCTTGCCCTTTTTAGTTTCCATGGGCGAATTTATCAGTTTCCATAAGTAGTACATGAGCTTTCAGTTTTAGCCAACAACATCTCAAGTGACTAGGGGGAGTTCGAACCAATGCCAAACATCGGGACAACCGACCAGAATGATTTAGGCCTACAATCCAACTCACCATAGGTAAGTTTTGTCACCAATTCAGAGCCGAGACACAATAAACAGGGGAGCTCATCCAATACAGAGGCTACAGTGGGGAAAAGATCCTCCATGCCACTAGTCAAGTAGTAAGTCAGGGTGATAAACTAAAAGGTAGGTAATGGATGGATGAAGACAATGAGTAATGGAGCCAACACTAGCAAGCCAAGGTTTGGTGGAATGATCACCTCTATTCTCCCTAGGGAGGGTGAAACCAATGAGTATGAGTAGTGAACTTCTAGGTCTGAGTAAGGACAGTAGAATATATATATATATAATAAGATCAACCAAGTCCACATATCTATATGATCGCCAGATCATGACACTAAGTGCTAAGACATGCCATAAGAATGAATATAAAAGCAATATAACCATAACACCATGATATACCTGTTGAGTCATATACCTGAATGCTCATCCTCTAAACCATCATCTGTCCTCTGAAACTGCCACTGTAACTCTGGTACCACTGACTGCTCTGCATAAATGGTATAATGGCTACATCGGTCATCTCTCTGAGTGTCCTGAGACTCAGTCATGGCATGGGGAATACATATGCTGTCCAAAATCTGATAGTGATCCATAGATAGCTGCTCATCTCATCATCTCAATGTAAAGGAACTGGCTGAAGAGTGCTCTGGAATCTGAAAAATAATGTGTGGTAGCCCGGCTACTATATATGTGATAACAGGTACTTTAGATCAATATGCTTTGATTTGTCATGAAATACCGTATTTTCTATGAGCTTCATGCAGCTTTGATTATCGCAGTAGATAATCGTAGTCTCAAGCTTTTCATTAAACAATCCATAAATGAGTTTTTTAAGCCATACTGCTTCTCTGCTGGCATTACTTGCAACGATATATTCAGCCTCAGCTGTGCTTTGAGCAATAGATTCCTGTTTCCGACTGGACCAAGAGATCATGGATGATCCCAAACTGAAGCAGTAACCAGAGGTACTCTTTCTGTCTACTGGACTTCCTTCCCAGGCTGAATCTGCATAACCATGCAACATGACACCACCATTGGATGTGAACTTTAGCCCATAGGCTATGGTACCTCTAAGATATCTCAGAATATGCTTACCTGCTACTTAGTGTCGATCTCTAGGCTCAGTCATAAATTGGCTTAATGCGCTCACTGGAAACTGCATATCTGGTCTGGTATGAGTCAGATACATTAAAGACCCAACAAGTTGCCTGTACATGGTGGGATCCACCAAATCTTCTCCTGAGCTTGAGTCATGTAATTTCTTTAAATTTGCAACCATGGGAGTTAACACACTCCTGCAATTCATTATACCAAACCTTTTTAGTATGTCTACTGCATATTTTCCTTGAGATAGGAAAATCTCGTTTGGTTTTTGCCAAACTTCTAATCCTAGGAAATAATGCATCATTCCTAGATCTTTCATTTCAAATTCAGCAGTGAGTCTCTCTTTGCATTTGACAATCTGCTTTTCTTCTCCTGTAAGAAAAAGATCATCTACATACAACATCAAAATCAGAGGTTGATTTTCAACAACTTTAAAATAGAGATTAGAGTCCGCGGTACTTTTATTGAACCCTAATCCTTGCAGAAAGCCATCAATTCTGTTATACTAAACTCTAGGTGCTTGTTTAAGACCATACATGTCCTTTTTTAACTTACATACATGAGTTTCCTTTTCATGCATTGCAAAGCCATCAGGTTGTTCTACATACACTTCCTGCTCTATTTCACCATTAAGGAAAGCAGTCTTTACATCCATTTGATGTAATTTCCAACCAAGTACAGAAGCAAGAGAGATAATTGTGCGGATAGTAGTATACCTGGATACTGGTGCAAATATCTCATCATAGTCTATACCTTCTTTTTGGGAGAAGCCTTTGGCAACAAATCTTGCTTTGTACTTTGCAACACTCCCATCAGCTGCATGTTTTATCTTATATAGCCATTTGGATGAGACAACTGACTTATTTTTGGGCTTGGGAACTATGTCCCATACATTATTCTTCATGATGGACTTGTATTCCTCCAACATGGCATCTTTCCAAACCTGCAACTTGTTAGCTTCATTAAACAAAGAAGGTTCAGCATCACTAATGTTACTCACCAAAGCAACATAACCTGTAAATATTTTAGGCCTTTTGCTCTCTCTAAAGGTTCCTGAAGGGGCTATTGCTTCTTGCAGAGTTTCTTTGAACCAAGCAGGTCTTCTCTTGATAGGAGGTTCTTCAAGAGACCTTTCTAACACCTCAGCAGGTTCCAACACTGAATCTTGATCCATTGGGTCATGATGACTTTCCTCCCTCTGAAAGTCAGAACCAGAAGTCTCGGCTGGAGGAGAGTCTAGCTCATCATCGATCTGAAGCTCTCTAGATCATTTAAAAACAAGTTCCTCATGAAAAGTTACATCTTGGCTAACCTTGATCTGTTTTTGACCTGGGATATAGATTCTGTAAGCTTTAGAAGATTCACTATATCCGACAAAGATCCCTTTCTTACTTGAGGGTTCCATCTTAGTTCTCTTCTCTTTAGGCACATGGATGTAAACTGGACACTCGAATACTCTTAAGTGATCTACATTTGGTTTCTTACCAAAGAAAGCTTCTTCAGGATTTTTATCTTCCAGGAGAGCATGTGGACATCTATTCTGAATGTATACAGCTGTGGCTGTAGCTTTTGCCCAAAGAGAATTTGGCAGATCTTGATCAAACATCATAGCTTTTGCAGCTTCACATATAGTTCTGTTCTTTCTTTCAGCAACGCCATTTTTCCGAGGATTGTAAGGAACACTTAACTGATGTTTGATACCAGCTTCCTTACAAAAGCTTTCGAACTCATAAGATTCATATTCCCCTCCATTATCAGATCTTAGAATCTGAATGTGTTTTCCTGTCTGGTTTTCTACTAAAGCTTTAAATTCTTTAAATTTGGAAAACACTTCACTTTTCAACTTCAAAAAATAAATCGAACGTTTTCTAGAAAGATCATCAATAAATATGACATAATACAAAAAACCATTCAGGGAAGGAGAAGACATTGGTCCACAAGTATCAGAATGAATAAGCTCTAAGATCTTTTCAGTTTTTCTACTACTGTGAGGAAAAGACTTCTTTGCATTTTTTCCAAGTAAACAACCTCTGCATACTTCAACTGTATCAGAAGAAATAGAAGGCATACCACTTACCATAGATTGAAGTTTAGGAAGAGCTTTGAAGTGAAGATGATCGAATCTTCTATGCCATAAATCACTGTGACTGACTATAGAATGGACAAGAGCATGAGTAGGATGATTCGATACTTTGTAGAGACCTCCTTCTCGAATTCCAATAACTTCAACTAAACTTAGCTTACCATCTTTTGGCCAGAGAACTGCTTTACCATCCATGAAGGCCACCCTGTAGCCTTTATCTTCAAGTGAAGAGACTGACAATAGGTTGTTATTCATGCCAGGAACAAATAGGACCTCATCAATATGAATGATAGATCCAGATCTTAACTGAAGGGATATGGAACCAATCCCTTTGATATCATAACATGAGTTGTCACCAAGTTGTACCTGCACTGAGTAGTTTTTCTCCTTGTAATCTGAAAGGATATTTTTGTAACTAGTCATATGCTTTGATGCTCCACTATCAACCAACCAAGTGTTATGGTCAGTAGTTAGATGACTAGAAAGAGCAAATACTAGGTAGTATTCTTTCCTTTTCTCATGTCTCTCAGGAGATTCACTTACCCTTATACTTGATTTTCTTTCTTCAGCAATAGATGCATGATGCTTCTTTTTATGAAAATTTATCTTCTTGAATTTGTAGTCTTTAGCAAAATGTCCCATTTTATCACAATTATAGCATGTAATCTTAGACATATCAAAATTTTTACCTTTGAAGTTTCCTTTGAGCTTGTTTTCCTGGAAATGCCTTTTAAGGAAAGGTTTCTTTCCTCTTCTTGTTTTTGCAACCAAAGCAACATTGCCATCATTAGCAACATGATTTCTTGAAGTCATGCGACTTTCCTCCTGAAGGCAGTCATGCCAACACTCAAAAGTAGGCTGAATCTCTCTACCATTCACACTGGAAAGGAAAGTACTCCATGAAGATGGAAGGCCATCAATTATGGTTTGAACCAGTGTAGTCAGGCTCGGACTCGGCAAATACTCAATTGGCTTGGGACTCGGCAGACTCGGCAAACATGAAAAAAATTAAAAATGTAGTAACTTTTAAGCAAAAAACACATACATAATGACATTTCTAATCCATATAAGTTATAAAAACAATTCTATGCATAAATTCCTGTAGGCCACGATGACAGCATCCACAGGATGCCAACAGGCCTAGCACCCAAACATAAAAGATATGAAAAAAAACATAAATAAATTACATAAAAACAAAATTACAAATAGTTTAAAACAAAACTTAATTAAAAATTTAAAACAAAACTTAATTTAAAAGTTAAAACATGGCTTAATTAAAAAATAAAAATTTAAAAAAACTTAAATAGTTAAATTTTAAACTTTAAAAATATTATTTTAAATTAAAATTTAAAAAATGAAAAATATATTAATTTTTTTTTTTCATTGTTATGTATCTCGGGGCCCTATCGGGCCTTTTGGTAGCCTATGGAGGTTGCCTACATGCCGTGATGGCAGCCTCCACAGGCTGCCAAAAGGCCCGATAGGGCCGCCACCTAAAGGCTGATACATAAAAAAAACTATAATAAATATAAAATAAACATTTAAAATGTTAAACAAATTGTATTAGAAAAAAAAACGAGTTCCGACGAGTAGGGCGAGTTCCGACGAGTGTCTGCGAGTTGGGCGAGTCGCGAGTTTGGGCAGCGAGTAACCGGTCCGGCTCTCCTCGGGAAAACTTGGCCAGACTCGTGAGTCTCTACCGAGTCTAACTACACTGGTTTGAACAAGATTGCCATCATCAATAGTTACCCCTGTGACAAGTAACTGATCACGAACCTGAGCAATTTTAGAACAAAAGGATGTGACAGACTCACCTTTCTCCATCTTTAAAGACTTTAATTTGTTCTTTAGATTTCTCTTCTGACTAGGTGTAATCTTCTCATACAACTTCAAGAGAGTGTCATAACAGTGTTTAGCTTTCATCAGAGAAGTTAGTACTGGCATGATACTATCTTTTACAGAATAAAAAATAACTCTCTTTGCCCTAGCTTGATTCCTTCTGAAGGCTGCCTTACAAGCATTAGAAACTGGTTCTTCCACCACTGTAGTCACAAAATGATCTAGTTCTAAATCTTAGAGAATATTCATAATCCTGAGCTTCCAAACATTAAAGTTTGAAGCTCCCTCTAGCCTATCTTCAGGCCGAACAAAAATAGAAGAAGACATGCTTGAACAAGAAACTTAGGACTGTGCTTTATAAAACTTAAACCCTAGGACTTGTGTAGGCTCATGAACTACAGAATTGAGCTCTTTTCACACCCAAAGCTTTGATACCATGTTAAGTTTTAATTCCAGCAGAAATACATGTCATAATAAAAATGCACAAATTCATTACACATGAACACAGTAGTTTTACCCTGGAGAAAACCCTTAGAAGGGAGAAAAACTCCATCCAAACAATCTTTCTTATATAAGATATCAGGTTCAGATTACATCATCATCATAAACTTCACTTATGTTGTGTTAAGACAAAATTTAATTGCAGACTAACTTACACCATAATTGTATGACAACCTCAACCTCCTCACGATATCCTCTGCCTGCTGCAAGTATTATCCTCTGCCTGCTGTAAGTATTACTCCTTTGCTTGCTGCTACACATACTATTCCTCTATTGCAATGGACAAACCTTACACCTCCCTCCAAGAGCACACCTCAGAAAAATTGAATGAACAAAAGGGAAGGGGGTGGATCCTATTTATGGTTTGGGGTGGCTTCCCCAAGCAACCCCCTAAGGGAACCACCCTAAGCAACCCCTTAAGGGAACCACCCTCTAAGTAGCCCCCCCTATACATGACACCTGTCACTTGGCATGTGAAGCAGCCCCGTATACATGACACCTGTCACTTGGCATGTGAAGCAGCCCCCTATACATGACACCTGTCACTTGGCACGTGAAGCAACCCCCCTATACATGACACCTCTCACTTAGCATGTGAAGGCATGACACATAGCAGTTGGTGGAGATGATACATGGCAAGAGAAAGATGAGGACATGTGTCAGGAGTTAGAAGTCAGTGATGATATATAATAGCTTATGATGCTATAATTTTAACATAAACATGAGTAAAGAATTGTTGGGTAATTAGAATGTCTTTGTGCCATTAACATCAAAGTGGTTGATTTCGGATCCATTAAGTGCTGTAAATGCTGTGTGAAGAACTGTCCCAGATCTGAAAAATTTGAAAGGGTGCTCAAAGAGTGCTTGAGATAATCAACGAAGAAAAATAACTCTTGCACAGTTACAAATTTAACCCAATTAAAGATATGTAAAGTGATTAAAATTTGAGCCAAGTTAAATCTAAAAATAACTCACCATAAGTTAAATTTGTTAGTTAACCAACAAGCAAAGGAACATCATTTCATGATGTATAACCATGAATTTAATAAAATGAAATGATGCTTTCAAAAAAAGGTGATCTTAACTATCTTTTGCTTGCATATTTATGAACTTAAGATGAAGGTTAGTTTTTAGATTCTGAACAAAAATGTTTAAAAATAAAATGAATGTTTTGTTTAGATGGCTTAGATAGAGAAAGAAAATATGTTTCTTGACTAGTGCCTATAGGTTAATGAAGAAGGGCATGGGGTCATTATAGAGGAAAGTGAAACTATTGGGGAGCAAAGAGCAAGAGTTGGTAGAATCATTCACACCATAGTCTTGGTCTTTGATAGCCAAGTGGTATTTCTTCTTTTGTCCAAGTAAACGACTTCAAATGTTGAACATCCCTTAATAAACCCTGCAAAAATATTATACAATTTTTTTTTCACATGTGGTTCACAAACCCCCCCAGTGGGGCTGCTACGTCCATGGTAAGAAATCACAGGGGGCCCACCCGAAGGAGCTGCATCCTGTTCACTCTGATTACGGAGCTAACCCGATGGGGACATCAAGTGAGGCTGTTATATAGCAATGTATAGCCACCTCGGGATTTGACCCCGAGACCTTGTACTCACAACTTATAGCACTCAACCACTTGAGCTAGCCCACCAGGCTAAAAAATATTATACAATCTACCTAAGAGATGCAAACATTATGAGCTGAAATGTTGCTTATCTAATTAGGAAAATCATGTAGCATGAATAAAAGATGTTACCTTAATCACTATGGATTCTTGAACAAAAGGAAATAGAACTTTGACATTCTTCACCACTAGCTTTAGATTAATTCTAAAACTAGCTCAACACACTTAACATAAAACAAATAGACAATAGGAGCAAGAGAGAGTTTTATTATCTCAAGTTCTAGGAAAAGCAAACAATGAGAAGAGTCTCTTCTAGATAGATGAGAGAGTTGTTAATCCTCCAATGACATGGTCAAAACGAGCAACCCTAAATCCAAAACCCTAACCTCTTTGACCAAGTGAGGGGGCTGCACCATTAGGATGAAAGATAAATAATACATAAGTGATACAAATTTTCTCTAAAAGAGGAGCGCTCTAGAATAGGTAGTCAAAGAAATAATGGTGGTTCTAAAATTCAACTAATAAGATGAAAAAACCTTATCCAAGTGCTCGACAAGTAAAAAATTGAAACTCATCCTCCAAGGTGCAATGCACCACAAGGAAGAGATGGAGCGCTCCAACCAAGGATGATGTCAAGTGTCTTAAGGGTCCAAGAGAGGTCAAAAACCTAGAACACTCCTCTAACCAACTCCTCAAACTGTGTGCCAAGTCAAACAAGAGAGAGAATAATTGTCCAAGTGTCCTGATATCCCAGTGGAAAGAATTCCATGGCACTCAACTCAACAAGCCAGAGTATATGGCAGTGAGTACAACTAGTTGTGAGGCCATTTGGCTTTGCAAGTTGCTTACAGGTTTATTTGATCAGGAGTTGGATCCATGGTGATTTACTATGATAATTAGAGTTGTATCAAACTCTATGAGAATCCAGTTTTCAATGATAGGTCCAAACACATTGAGATCAGATCCTACATTTGAGACATGATTCAAAAGGGAGTTGTAAAGCTCCAGTATATTCCCATAGATCAACAAATTGCTGATATTTTGACCAAGCCCTTAGCAAAAGGGAAATTTGAAGCATTTAGAGATAGACTTGGATTGGTGCAAAATTCCTTCCTCTCTAAGAGGGGGTGTTGAAAAATGTAGCTCGAGCAGGAGCTTTTTGCACAGGTTAGGTGTGAACGTGTGAGAAGAAGTTCAAAACGTTTTAGTGACCACTTAGTAAAAGTGGGAAATAATACCATCTTGTAATTTCATTTAAAAAATAAAAGTGTAAGTCTAAATTCCTTTGATACCTTTGTCTTAGAAATCTAAATGAAATATTCTAGAGATTCTAGAATATTAGTGAGTTAGATTGGATATAATCTTAGCCATACAACTCATTCCTGAGATTGGTTGCTAGGATTAAAGAGATTAGTTGGGATTGCTTGCTAGCATCAAGGAAGTTGGTTACTAGAATCAAGGAAGTTGTGTAATTCACACACCAAGGAAGTTGTATGCACACACAAGTGAAGCCAAGGAGGAGAGAACACAGATAGCAGGAAGAGGATCGACCAACAAGGTGGAAGATTGCAAGGATAGTACCGTACAGGGTATGCCAATTTCTTAGATTTATGTGTAGGCGTATTGTTTCTTAGCAGGCTGTAAACCTCAGGTTGAGGTGTCCCTATAATTGTTTGAAGGAATAAAAGCTGATTTGAAGGACAAAATTGTTAGTTTTCATACATTCATAGCATAATATTTCAATTGCATAAACAAGATCACTAGAAGAAAGGCAAAGCACAAAACAATAACAACAGAGTTTATCTTGGGAAACCCAAACGGGAGAAAACCCAACAACCTTCGTATAGAGATGATAATCCTGAGATCAATGTACAATCATAAAAGAGAAAAAGTGGAAATGCTTTCCAAAAAGTAGAAACCCCAAAACAGTCTTCTTCTCCAGTAGATGCGGAATTCTCTCTCCCAAGTGATGCGAACTTGAGTGAATGAGTGAGTGTGATAATGAGGTGACTTTACCTCTTATTTATACAAGTGTAAAACTGACTTTTACCCTAGGTGAGCCGACTTCTCTATTTGACTGGGCCGACTACACTTGGGGGGCAAATTATAATTTAAATTTAATCTTTTACTTTGCTTCTTTTCTCCCCAAGGTTTACATTGATTCTTTCAAGGGTTTACATAGTTAATTACATCAAGTTCATCTCCCTTAGGAGGTACAATCAAGTACAATAGAAATACAATAAATAATATCTTCTAAAGTTGCACAAAATCCAACAAAAAATCTTGTGTATTGTGTTTATGTTTTTGCTGTTCATTTTCAGCTGTGTGATTGTTGCATGTTCAGAAATATTTATTTTTGTTGGTAAGTTCAGATTTGATTTATTTAATTTAAGAGAAACATAGGACAACAGTCACCCGGGTCTTGAACATTTACAGTTGTTGATCAATTGATTCATTTTTTGTTGCTAGTGCCAACTTCTTATTAGTGTTGGCCTATGCCTTTGTTGGTTCTTTGATGACTTGCACTTGCAGTGACCTAGCTCGTAATTTATTTGGGTGGAAAAACTAGTAGATTTGCTTATCATGCTTGTTCTCCTTGCAATACTTGAACTTAGGTCTTTTCTTCATCAACATATTAGTTGGCTTACTTTTTGACACTCCTGGGTTGGTTGACCTATTAAATGTGGTTGACACAGTCACCAACTTCTCCTTCCTTTTCACTGTCAATGACGTTTTACTCATGCTAATTGGTTTGGTTATGTTTCTCTAAAAATTCTTGGACATGACCATTGCCTTGTTGTAGGCATCTTCAAGGTTAGTGAACTGGATAAGTCAAATTCTCTTTGTATCATGTGTAATCCTTTTTTGTACTTTAGTATTACATGCTTCAATTTGATGGTGTATTTGTGGAACTTGTTGGTGTAATCTGACACCCTTTGTTTGGCTTATTGCCTGGAGAATTACTAGTGTTTTAGGTTTCTCCCTACAATATAGAGTCTTTGCCTTGGGACCTTTAAAATAGAAGCTTTTGATAGGCAGTTGGCCCTTCTATCCTTGACAGGCTCCTTGTCTCTCATCTTGTTTCACAAGAACAGTGCAAGTGACATGTCTTGTCATTTTCAACTTCTTAAATATCATCTGGTGCAAGTTTAAATGTACTTCTCTACACTTTTGCCTCCTTTTTGAATGGATTTGTCACATTTGTTGTAATTGGTTATTATGGGTTGGAACTTGAGTCACACGTATGTGATTCTGGTGCAGCTAGTGTTAATACTATTGCTTGGCCCTGTGGAAGAGTTCTTCCTGGAATTTTTGGAATGGTAGTTGCCTACATTAGACAACCTTACTTGCCTCAGTACATTGAAATCTTCTTCCGTAAACGCTTGTGGGTTCATGAGATTCTGCTACAACTGCGAGACTCATCCTCGAGTTTTTTGCTCCTCCCTAAAGCTTCCTTTTTGGGTCTAGCCATCCCTTCTAAAGTTTTCCGGCAGTGGAATGCTAGTTTTTTGTTTGGACAATTAATTTGATCTGCACCACCCTGCAATTCTCTCTTTTGGAATCTGTTCTGATGCCATAATTGATCCACCTGTGAAGAGATAAATCAAGTTTTCAATGTTCATTTATGGTGTATGTATGCATGCTCCAATTCAAAGACACCGCTCAAATAAACGAATAGAGTTTGGCATACTTCAGAAAAAAAAGAAAATTGTAAATAAATATCAAGTCACTAACCCAATAAGAATTACCAAAGTTTTAAACTTTTAGTTCCCTTAGCCATAGTCCCAGGCTTTCAGAGAAACAATTAGATCAACAAAGCAGACATTGCCATCCCCTAAGTCATAGGGTTCGCCGAACTTGAACCTTGAGGTTCGAAGTTCGGCGAACCTCAAAAAAATTTAGAAGTTTGTTCAGGTTCGCCGAACCTGATAAGCGAACTTAATGGCAAGCTTGAAGATAAACGAGTTTGTTGAACAACTTTGTTCAGGTTCGAATTTTCAAGGTTTTTTTTGTAATTTTGTTTCAGAAAACCGTCAATACCCATTGACGACGAGTCCCATGTTCATTTCACCTGCAACCGCAATTGAAAATCGAACCTTGTTCGACTCTGCAAACGATTCCCGTCCGAGCTTAAGTCTCGACCCACCGATGGTATTCAATATGGAGACAAGCGCTAGAACCCACGAACCAATTCATTGCAAAATGAGGGCAATTGTCGAACCCTTACCCGCGAACCAGTTCTTGCCCAAAAAAGTCGGATGGTGTGACACTAAAACTTAAAAGGGTAAATGGTGTGGTGGACCACGGTGTCCATGTTACCGGCAGCTCAAAATAGCTTTGCGGACTCTTCCATTCCACTTAGAGTTTGTGGCAGCCGGCTTAATTTAAAAATATAAATTTACCCATATTAAATAAAAATCGTGTTTTTAATCTTTTCTTTGTAATCTTGGTTGGAAACTCATAATAAATTTATTAACATAAGAGCTTTGTTGAAGTTTTTTTTAAATATTATTAAAATCAAACTTTACTCTATTAATATTACAATAGTAAATACTAACTTAATAATAAATTTACGAATTATAAATAAATTTGTTCTAAGTTTTTTTTAAATATTATTAAAATGAAACTTTACTCTATTAATATTAATTTAGTAAATACTAACTTAATGCCAAGTATATGACAATGGATATTCTTTTAAATTTTGAAGTTTGAAGAATCTATTCTATTTTTTTGTACAATTTGCAATTCCATAATATAGTATATATATATATTATTTTTTTTGAAAAATGTATATAGACGAACCTATGCCGAACCCCATCCGAACCTCATCCGAAAATTCGAGCCTGAATCGAACCTGAAAGTTGCCGAACCCGAAGACGAACCCGAACCTTGTGCCTTAGGCCATCCCTTCTACCTCCTTTCCGAATTCTAATATTTAAGGGCCTGTGAAACTTTTATCTATCTCTGCTTCTGATCCCTGACTTAAAATTCAGTTATCTATTTATAGTGGGGAATGTTTTTCAGTTACGAGTAAATGTAACTTCTGTAACTGACAGATGTTGACCTTTTGATCATCATCTTATTGTCGTTGTTGGCTGGTTGAAATCAATTTCGGTCCTGGTTGTCATTAGACTGCTAGGTGATGTCTATCTAAGATGGATCCCTTCATCTTAACAGGAAATAGAATAGATGCTAATGAAATGTACGAGGAACAAAAAAGTGATTTTTTTTTATAGGGAGATTCCTTATTGCTTTCTTTGGTTTTGTTTTTATTTATTTTATTATCATGAGGTTTCTTCAGCTATTGTATTTGAATAAAGTTCACATTGAATTAACCTTGAATATGTACTCTACAGGTTGCTCAATATATGAGTGAACTTCCAGAGAGAGTTGGCCAACCTGAATGTAAGGTATGGTACTCTATTATAGTTATACGTTGATCATTTAGAAATGGCAGTGATTTGCTTCTAATATATGCCTTTATGGGGCTGCTGGAAGACGAGTTCATGGAAATGGTTTGCCCTTTTTATTTTTCATTGTTCACATATATCTTTGTTGCTTCCTTTGAATTTGTTCCAGTGCTGCAATGCAAGAATGTCTGTTTGGCTTCAGGATTTCATAACGATGACCTGAAATACTATTTATAGTATTGTCTTATGACAGCTTCTCTTTTATTCTAATAGTAAAATTCTGTCCTTTTAAGTCTCAAGTGTCACTTTGATGCAAACAGATCAGATCATAGGTTTACTACTGTTTACATGAAGAAAACTGGTTCCAGCCTCTAAAATATTCCACCTGTGTAAACCTATGCAGCTTGTCATTGATAAATTGCTTCATTGTCTATAGATATGATAAGCACAAGCAGTATGCAAGTGCGAGTGTTTTTGTAGTTATCTTTGTATGATAGTTACCCTTGATCAGAATCAAATTTCTCAGTTTTACTTTCTCTTAGCTGTAAATTTAGGCCCTGAAAATCCACAGCGCTAATTGTGATGACAAGTTTAAACAGTTATTTAGATGCAGTAGAGACCTCTCCTGTATAAAAGTGAAAGCTGTTATTACCAGTTAATTATACAGGTCTACTGTACTTCTCTGATGTATATTGAGTGCCTACTCCATCTTAGACACACCTTTATACATTTGAAGTTCATTTTCTTGGCTGTATTTTCAGCATTTTATCAAGACAGGAACGTGTAAATATGGTGCAACATGCAAATATCATCATCCACGTGACAGAGATGGATCAAGAGTACAGCTAAACTATCTGGGGCTTCCCATGCGACAGGTTTGTTTACTTTATCATTGGCTTTTTTAGTTTCTTAGTGGAATAACATAAGTTTGTCCTGAATTTTATGATATATTGTGATGCAGGTCCCACTTTGTGTGTAGAAATACTTATGGGATTTAGCTTTAGCTCCAAACAATTACAGTTTGTGTGTGGAAACTGTTAATTCTCTTTTGTGGCATGCCCATGCGATTGAAAGATGTCTGACTTTAGTGGTACTTTGTGTTACAGGGGGAGAAAGAATGTCCATATTATATGCGCACAGGATCCTGCAAATATGGAGCTGCCTGCAAATTTCATCATTCAGAGCCTACTGCATTGCTGCCCGATTCAGGTTCTCCAGTATATGCAACGGAAGAATTGTCTTTGTCACCTGCATCAGGGTCACCATATCCAGCAGGACTTGCTTCATGGTCGTTACAGAGAGCTCCTTATGTCTCTGGTCCTCACCTACAAGGACCTTCGACATATATGCCTGTCATCCTTTCACATCAACAAAGCACACCTTCAGTTCAGCCAGGCTGGAGCACTTACCATGTAAGTTGCTTATTTTATAATCTAATTTTGTTGTCTACTGCAAAATTGTAACAGTTGGTAATAAAAAAGCATCACAACACTTACAATTTCAAAATCAAGTCTAGCAAATCTCTAATGAAAACTTTGACCATACTGCTTTTGGTTTATTCTACTTTTCACTTCAGATCACTCATTTTTGTTCTAGTATTGGTCCTTTCTGCAACTCCACTCCACCTATGACATAAACTAACATTTGTTGCCCAGATTTATTTACAAATAATCTTAAGTCATGTGTTGCAGCTACATAATATGCCAGTTTCAGGCATTCATACATTAGTAGGAATCACGAGACTCCCCAATCAGGGAGCAAGGTATTTTTACTTTCCACGAACATTGAATCTGGCTGGGAGCTAGTCTGAGATGTGTGTATGTTCTTATGTGCAAAGAGTCCTCTTTGCTTAGGCATCAACATTGGATAAATCATAAGGCTGACTTTTTATTCCGAGCTGGTGAAACTTTGGGCTCAAATGTGATCCTGTGCTTATTAGGTAACCAAGTTCTCACCATGGCGTGGGAGAATTACATTGGCTGCTACTGAGAAATCCATATCATGGACTCAATGACCTAGAGCATACTCTAATTTACCTTCTCATAGGAAATTTGAAAATCCTATCTGAGCTTCTAGAGAGAGGGAGGATGGTAAAATCCCTTTAATCCACCTCTGTGTTGCTTGGGAAGAGGGCATGCCCTACCCATATTTGCCCAGCCCAAGACATCTTGATTTAATCATCTAACTATCATGTACACAGTATGTGCAATTTCAGTATTATGACTGTTTAATCTCTTCTGTATTGATTTATGTTTTACTCTTGTTAATGTTCTCCGTGCTTGGGGAAATCTCTTATGGGAATTATTTTTAGAGGTACCATGTAGAAAGGTTCATCTACAGGTTCGATGTTAATAGCATTTATGAAATGAACCCAGTAACATTGATGCAAAATACTGACAAATATAAGAAAGGAAAACCAAAGAGAGCGAGTATGCAAGCATAAGATTGCTGAACTTTACATATGTTTCACGCTCTATATTGTATTTAGATTATACAGGAGCACAAACTGGTGGATACTGGAGAGTGAACATCTTTGACGAAGTCTACAAAGAGCACAAATATAAAAATTTAAAATACAAGTTAGGTGAGTGGTCAATTTAGACGAAGTCATTCATAAAAGACAAAAGGCAAGTGGAATAAAATACAAGAGAGATAAAGTACAAATACGATACATGTGTGAACACATCGTCTAGGCTATGCCTTGTCACATATACATAAAATGATCACCTCCCACTATATGTTATTATAAATTATATCATCATGAGTAATAGATTTGGCCTTGGATTGATGATCGTGATGCATCATGCCGATGTCCTTCATCTCAAAATCAGCTTCCATATTTGCTTTGCACCCTGCAATGAGCTTCTCTGCACCTGTAAGAAACAAGTCATCTACATATATCACCAAAATAAGTAGATCATTACACCCAACAAATATCCATCTATCATGGAATGCCATGCTTTGTTAAAATCTGATTCAACTTTGATTACTATTCCAGTGACTTTATTCCACAGTTCTATTACTCAGTTATACTCGGCAATAAATCTGAAACTTCATGAACAGCAATACTATCCTGAATCTTAACTTGACCATTCAATGGAAGCATCTAAAAACACACAATAATCAACACAGGTATTTGGTCTAGTGACCCTGGAAAAACTCCCTAAGGAGAAAACCAGTGAGAGAAATTTATTACAATTACTTAGAAAATGATTTTCAGATTACAACATTGAAGACCAGCATAAATCACTTATATTTAGCTCAGCCAATCACCAAACTCATTGGAAAGTGTACCCAGCTCTGGCAAGACTGTAGTACAGCCCTGTACAGCCTTGCTGTATGGTATTTTCTCTGTCCAAATACTTGCAGACCTAGGGATATGTGCCCAGATCAGTGCTGTACCTCATTTACAGACTGTACAACTCCTCCCACAGCAGAATATACCTCGGTAACTGTGCCAAATACCCTCAATTTCTGTGCAATCATTAACAGTTCAGCCTGCATAAAATCAGAAGTGTACGGACTTACTACGGCTGCTATCTTCCTCTAAATCTGTGCCTGGAATTTGTCTTGGTATGTGTGCCTTCAATAATCTTGAAACCCTTCTCTCTTTCTCTTGTTCTCTTCCTCTCTCCACATTCAATGCTCTCATGAATGCTCTCTCTCTCTCTCTCACGCGTGTCTCACACGATGTGGATGCTATCTCTCTAATGATATTTGTGTATTTTCCATTTAATGACCTAACCTTAACCTCTTTAACTTCTTTTGATCCAATGTATGAGATTCACTCTCATCATTAAAGGCTAGGATTTAATTTCTCATTAAATACACTTTAAGTCATTAAATACAATAAATACAAAAAGTCACTTTTAAGTTTTAACTTTATAAAATAAAATTCACTTAACTTTATAAAGTTATATTTACAAGAGAGACTTTTTAATGCCCCTTTCATACTAGGCATCATCATATGAAAGGACATCCCAAGCTATAAATTTAACACTCCCTCTTAGCAAGGGAGGTTCTTTTGACACCTCCAATGCCACTTGGATCTGTCTCCAAGTCCAATACCATGTCCGCTATAGCAGCTCCCTTTGACTCAGGAGCTCGTCTCACTACCTGTCCTGGACTTTGAATTGAAGACGGGTGACCATCACCTCTGAGCTGAGAGTTCACCTCACTCTCTTACTCATCCTCCAATGTCATATCATACCAACTTGGTCTCCTCACTGAACTGGAAGAAGTCTCTCCTCCAGGAGTCTCTGACATTGCCACTAAGCTCGATATCCACCTGGACTCACCATCTACAGGATGCCCCAACACCTTGTACATCTTGCCCTCTCTGATGCCTAGCACTTGCGTTGCATTGAAGCTCTCCTCCATTGGATATATAATGACACGTCCATTGCAGGTAGGACCGCATACCCATTGTCCTCTAGAGCTAACATTGAGAGTAAGTTCTTTCTCAGCTCTGGTACCAACAACACTTTGTCCACCTCTAGATATCCACTTGACTCAAGCTGGAATCTGACCCATCCAACCCCCTCTACATCATGCGGGGTATCAAACCCATCCTCTGCATGCATCCTTTGTGGGATATCTGCCAAGTGCAGGAACATAGCTTTGATTCATATCATGTGGCGTGTTGCTCCACCATCTACATACCATGCACCAGTGTTCGGACTCTCGACAACATTGCTACCTGACACACTACTCACCAAGGAGAACTCCTCCTCGAACATCTTGGTGTACTCCTCCATTTCTGCTGAACCGATTGCCTCTATCTCATCCTTCTTCTTTCCTTTCTTCTTATTTGGACATTGGCCTGCATGGTGGCCATATTTCTGACATGCAAAGCATATCACCTTGCTCATGTCCTTTTCTGACATGGCTCTATTGCTCGAGCCCTCCTTCTTCTTGCCCTTTGCTGAAAGGGCCACCTCCTGCTCATTAGTGCCGGCCTCTATCTCCTCTTAAGAACCCTCTCCGATCTCTTCCTGCGTGAAGTCATCCCATAGCCTGCTCCAGTTTGGCATTTTTTCTCTGCCCACCACACACTTTACGAAGACGTCCCAATCTTTGGTAAAGCCTTTCAACGAAATACGCACCAACTTCGAGTCTTTGATGACTTCCCCGATAGCTGCCCACTCGTCCTTCACTTGGGCTACCTTGGCGAGGTAGGATGTAACGGACTTTGTGGCACGAGCACTCACCACACCCCACTCTCCCAAGGAACCATACTTGGGAGCCTCTTGGGTTTGCAAGAGGGCAGGACACTTAGCCAAAAATCCTAAGTGTTGGTTTTCCTTGCGGAAACCCATTGGCATCCAAGAGGGCATGTGACCACGGCACGGGCGCACGACCCACAGGCAAGACGCCCAAAGGCATGCCAAGCTCGGGTGCACACCCATCGGGGAGCCCTTCGGCACGGTACGGTTGGCAGCAAATAATTTCATTGAAGGAGTGCAACCATGGATGGAAGCTTGGCTGAAGAACCAGGGATGGAAGCTCGGACTAAGCAAGGTTGTAAGATCCATCAAATGAGCTCGGGTTGGAAGCCCAACACTTGGGAATGTGATAGGGCCGTGTGCCCACACTTAGGCACCGGTGCATGGCAAGTCTAGTCGCTGAGACTTCACATGGAAGCTTTTGGATGCGGAAGCATGACTAAGCACACCCAACTTGACTTGGGAGCTCGGGCAGATGTGGACCAAAGAGCAAGAGTGAAGTACCAAAGAAGCAAAGGCATCGGTCGACCAGATGGGCGTGGATCGGCAAGGTGGTTACCAAGTGGACTGGCAAGGGGCGTGTTGGTTGTTTGATGTGTGCGTCAAGCATAAATCAAGGAACCAAGGGGGCTGTCGGTTAGTGGGGCGCACCCAACACTTGGACCATTCGATTGGCATGTGGACCATGCGGATGGGTGAACGGACCAAAGAAGGGCGTCGGCTAGGAACAACGACCAAGACATGGACCAAGGAGACGACTATAAATATACGGCCAAGTCTCAACCAAAGGCATTCAAGCAAGGCAAGAGAGTTACATCACAAGAGTTCACACTGAGGCAACAGAAAGAAGTCTGGGCGTCTGCGACAGTTGACAGGCCGTAGGGGCGCGCATTGTTTCAGTCGGGAGACAGTCTTTTTCTAGGTTTTGGGCTCTTTGTAGTTTTGGACAGAACTTGGGGTTTTTGCGATTAGGCTTGTTTGTGCCACGCAGGGAGTGTTGTTGGTTTGGGCACCTTTGTTTGATGTAATCTTTGTTCTGATGTAACTTGCCAACATTTTAATAAAGCCCGCGGTGAGCTCGGTTGGGGCCACCGCCCCTCTATACTTGTGTTGTTTTGTTTACGTTTCATGATACATGTTAGACATGTGAAACTGGATAAGTAAGAATGCTGCGTTAACTCATATGAATGGCTAAGTAACAAGTGTAAACATAGAACAAGTGTGTTGCAGATATTTGATTGTTAAGTGTGTTTGCAATCGGTGGTAGGCGTCGTTTGCCAGAGTGCACCTGCATTGGGAAAACCTGCAAGAGGCATACGGGCAGTGTCGCATGACTTGGCAGACCACGGTAAAGCAGGTGTGTACCGAGCCCATGATAAGTGGTATCAGAGCTGCATCATTGAAGTTGCGGATTGAGGAGCTTGCGGGTAGCTCTTCACCACTCTTCTTGCGAAGAGGTGGCTCGTTGCGACAGTTGAGCTTGCGGACAGTTTCGGTTGCGAAGGTTCACGACAATTGGAGCAGAACAAGGGTTGGCTACGAAAACAGCTAAACGACTCTTGGTGGCTCGCATCACTGCTTGGTTGGGGCATTGCAACAATAGTTCGATTGGACAATTGTGGTGTTTCCTAGTTGGGGCACACTTGGACGGATTCGATAGAGTTGGTCTGAAGAGGCTTTCAGCAGAAGGGTTGCGGGTGTCAAGCCTGTCGAAGTGACGCTACGGGCTAAGGGAGCTGCACTTGGAAAAGTGCTTGGCTCACCTCAAGACGCCCTTACGTAGGTCCCTGACAGCAAGTGCACTCAACAATAGTTGCGAACGAAGGCAAAAGCGTGGTACAGTGGTGTCGAAACGTGCATGATGTTAGGCATGGCCGGAACCAGTGGGAGCACTTTTGAGGTGCTTCCAAACTAGATGAAAGTATGGACCTTGGAATGTCACATTGAAGTCCCCACCTTGCATGAAACGGTCACTTGGCAAGTGTCACGGCAGGAAGTGCAGGAAGAGGGCAAGTCAAAGGACTCGTTGATGGAGGCCACAAAGAACTGCTTGGATGAAGTAAGCTGCGTGATGGGGCAGATCGTCCGGGAACAAGAAGAACGTGTGGAACAAGCACTTGAGAAGAGTAAACGAGAGTTGCAGCATTTGCAGAACCAAGTGGTAGCTTGGAAAGTGGCTGGAATTGAGTCACTTCGTGGAATGAAGGACGCCCAAGGTGGGACTCAGTCGGAACCTCCCAAGAAGCTCAAGAAGCAGATTGACTGTTGCCTTTGCGGAAAAGATCACTATGTGAGACAAGGTTTGATGAAGAAGCTTTGGAGTGCTTGCTTGGTTGGTGACCAGAAGCACCCCATTACGTGGATAGCAACCTTGAGCTTGGTTGAGGATCCACATCGTTCAGATGAAGTTTCTGAAACGACCAAGGCATTGAAGGCATGTCTTGGGGATTCAACGAAGGTTAGAACACAGGAAGACCAACGAGGGTTGGGTTTCATTAAAGTAACGACGAGTGTATTGAAGTTGGCAGCACTGGTGGACACCGGTGCCACTCACAGTTTTGTGAATAGCAGAACTGCGAAGTCCTTGCACAACACGGTAGAAGACAGTAGAGACACATTCAAAATCGTTAACTCTACTGAGTAGCCGGTAGAAGGAAGCATTTTGGAAACACCAATTCGGATTGGGAGTTGGCATGGCAGGGTAGACTTAGAAGTCGTTCCGCTAGACGATCATGCGATCATCTTGTGACAAGACTTCTTGCATATGAACAAGGCGGTTCCTGTGATGCATACGGATCGGTTAGTGTTTTTCAACCAATCGGAAGTCTGGAGTGTGCCGCTAACACGGAATAGTAAGCTGGGTATTGCACGAGGATGTCTTCGGTTCGGTTAATTGAAGCCCTTGGCAAGCCTAAGAACATACCTTCCGTTGGCGCACAACAGTTGCAAGGAGCAACAAAGAAGAACACAGATTCGGTTAAGGCAAGAGATCAACTGGCTGATAGGTTGGCTGTGTTGAAGTCAAGGATGGACTCGATCAGATGGCAGGTTGAGTCGCTGCAGCATGACGGTGGCAAGTCGCAACTTGCACCAACAACAGCAATGAAGGGCACATGCCACAAACAAAGGTGCTTACAACAAAGAAATGGGTGGTCGAGATGACCGTTTCCCAGTGCAAGGGACTTTTGGTGGAAGTTCCCTTGCCCAAGACAAGTAAAGTCTTGAAGAAGACCAAAGCGAGGAGGCATTCGCATGAGCATGCGAACAATGGGTTACAGATCTAGTGGATGAAGCAGAAAGTAGTTTGGTTACAGTCCAAAGTGTTGGGGAAGAAGAGAGCCTCCCGACATACGACGCAACAGACATTGTAGACTTCTACGTTCATGCTATCGAGATCCTAGCATCGCAGCTATTGCAGGATAAATTGAATGAAGTTGGATGTCGTTCGAAGGAAGTGGAGGCAGTCCTAGCATACTTAGATACTAGGTATTGCTTTCCCAAGGCATTGAACGAAGAGGAAACAACCAAGGGAGTTGAATCCATTGTGGGCGCTCTTACACTTTATAAAGTTATATTTACAAGAGAGACTTTTTAATGTCCCTTTCATACTAGGCATCATCATACGAAAGGACATCCTAAACTATAAATTTCAGCATGCTTTGGTATCTACATGAGTCTTAAGAAGGCCTTGTTAAACTTGCAAACATGGGACTCCTTCCCATTTATCTCAAAGCCTTGAGGCTTCTCTATGTACACTTCTTCCTCATTTATTCCATTAAGGAAAGCTGTCTTCACATCCATTTGATGTATCCTCCATCCCATAAATGCGTCTAAAGACATATCTTCTCTAATGGAAGTGCGCTTGGTGACTAGAGAAAAATTTTCCTCATAGTCCACTCCCTCTTTCTTGGAGAACCTTCTCGCCACAAACCTTGCCTTGAACTTCTCGATGCTGCCATGTACCACATGCTTAATCTTGTAGAGACACCTGTGACTCACTATTGACTTGCCCTCCAGTCTTGGCACTATGTCTAACACATCATTCTTCATGATGGAGGCGTACTCCACCATGTCATCTTGCCAAACTTGTTGGTTTGTTTCCTCTTCAAAGTGAGAAGGATTTGAATCTATGATGCTACTCATCAATACCATGTAGTTTGGAAACTTTTTCAGAGGTCCTTTCTCACTAAATGTGCTCTTAGGAAATTACAGAACATTAGACTTTTCCCGACTTAGACTAAATGTTCTTTGCCGAGTTTAATGTTCTAAACATTAGACTTTCACTTTTCCTAAGTGAAATTACAGAACAAAAATACTACCCACTTTTCCAAAGTGGTTACTTTATGAAATGTCTCGAACCACTTCCTGCACGTTCACACTGAACCTGTGCAAGAATTTACTATCCAAACTACATTTCTCAACACCCTATGCTGTGAATGTACCCAAAACTAGACAAGAATGTTGGACAACTCCTTAATTAGTGAGTAATCTTCATTGAAGAGGGTTTAGAATGCTACTTGTCTAATTTACATGAGGGTTATTCCATGGAGGTCCCACATAAACAATGCCAACAAGCCATATATTGCCTCCAAATATGTGTAAAGTACTCCATGTGATGTGAAAGGTGCCCATGAAGGTGATTATGCCTCAAAATATGCAAATATGTCTTGGGGAGTGTGAAGATGCATCAAAAGTAACCATAAAGAAAAATTATACATCCATAAGCATGGCAAACTCCATTCTCTTGAATGCCTTGCATGATTTAGTGGTAACAACTGGCTCCATATGGAGACTGCACACTTGTGTAGGGTGCAAGAAAAGTCCATAATTTTTTCAATGTACTTGCAATAAAACCAAAATGGTTGGTCACCTTGTGATGGACCAAACACCTCCATCATCCCTAGCATATGGTTCAATTGTTCTCATCTACATTACATAGTTTTAAAAAAATGGCTCTACAAAGAAAGGCATGAGCCAAAATACCAAAGGGAACAACAAATAACTCCTACTCTAAGGCTTAGAGCATTCCTCCTAGTCTACTCTAAAATGGTAGGAGCGCCTCAATAGTAATTATGCTTAAGCATTTGCCCATTCATGGGCAAGTCAATCTTTTCTTTGTCCAAATGGCTGAGATAGAAAGTATTTGTTCCAATGCTGGCTTCAGTCTGTAAAGGTCCATGCCATAACTTGTCAAAGTTCTGATGATGCCCTGGTTTCTCACACTATTTGTTTCATCGAAGCATAAGATCTCCTTCCTTAACTCAGTCGAGCTTTATCAAACTTCTTCTTCCTTCCTTTCTGGATTTCTATGAATTTTTGAAGAGCTGCTCTTTGATGTTCATCTAGCTCCACAAGTTGATCAATCCTTGCTTGAATTGCTTATTGATTGGTAGTGAAGGGCTGCAACATTTTATACATAGGGATCTTCAAATGAATATGCAAAGTGACCTCCATTCCAGAAATTGATTCAAAGGGCCTTTTTACAGTGGCTTGCTTCTTTGTAATGTTGAGCTAACTGCTCACAATGCGAATGGATTCTGCTTGTACATTACCCCATGGACAATAATTTGATGAATGGGAAAGAACTATGCCATAATCAGGGAAAACTTTACTAAATCAATGGATATGAATGCTTGAGCATTTTCAGTTGTGATATTTGCAGGAACCCCAAATTGAGGGATTATTTTTTCTTCCAAGAACTCCACGATCACCTTTTTTGTAACTCTCTTGGTAGGAATTGCCTCTACCTATATAGTGAAGTAGTCTGTGGCTGTTAAGATCCATTTATATAAACTGCTTTAGCTGAGATGAAATTCTCCTGTAAAATCTAAACCCCATTGCTGAAATGGAGCCTAGTCTACAACTGGCTATAGAGGCGATGATACTACTTTTAGCTTTTCTTTGAATATGTGACGAGGCTGATAAACTCTCACAAGTTTATGAACATCAAAATCTATGGAAGTCCAATAATAACCAACTCTTGGAATTTTATGTGTGCTGTTTTAGCTGCAAAGTGTCCACCACAAAATCCATTGTGCATTTCATTCATCAATGTTTGAGCTTCAAGAGGATCAACAGTAACACATCTAAGAATAAGACCATCTGGGTTTCTCCTCCCAATCCTTCTTTCATGAGACAATTTGTAGGTGCATTCAATCTTAATGCCATTCTGTTTGACCTTGCAATGTGATCTAGACATGAAAAGTTCAACAAATAATAATTGATTCACCATACCATTCACTTTTTTGCAAATCTTCAAGAATGGGTAGAGCCATTTTAGGGATAGCTTCCTTTTGCAATTGAAGTTCTTCATTCTTTTTTGCAAGCAACTTAGCCATCCTTTCCCTTTCGCTAATGTAATGGGATTAAAGTCCAAATTGTACTCCTGAAACATAGATATATTCATTTTCCTCTTCTTTCGAAACAATCATGCTGAACAAGAATATCTTTGTGTAGGACTTCTGGATTAAACTGTCATGATTTAAATGCTTCAAATATTGCACCAAAACATATGCTTGCTTCTCTAAGATTGAATGCCCCAATGCACCATCTCTCATGGTTTTGCTCACGAATGCTATAGGTTGCTCCAAATTTTGATTATTTTTCTGAAGAATGACCCTTGCAATGGTATCTTCAATAGAAAAAAATTGAAAAATCTTTGAATAATTTGGGCTTACCAATACAGGTTCTGAACGGCTTACCAATACAGGTTCTGAACGTATCGTTTCTTTAATTTTCTGGAAGGTTTCTCTACTTTTTGCATTCCACTTGACTTCTTTATCTTTCTTCAGCATCATGGAAATAGGCTTCAAAACTTCAACAAAGTTAGTTATGATTCATGAATCTCCTAATGAAATTAATTTTGCCGAAAAATAGAATTTCCTTTTGCTAGTAGGCAAAGGCACTTCTTGAATTCCTTTAAATCTAGATGGATCAATTTTGACACCTTCTTTGGATACAATATACCCCAACAATCTACTCTCGCCAACACCAAAATATATTTTTTAGGGTTAAGTGAAATACCATATTTTCTACATCATTCAAATACTTGACTGAGATGACGAACATGTGCAATTCTATATTTAAAAAAAAAACTGTAAGATCATCTTGATAGACAACCATGATCTTACCGATGATGTCTTGGAATTTATAGTCCATGGCTCTTTGGAAGGTGGATCCATCATTGAACAACCTGAATGGCATTTTGAGATATTGGAAAGTTCCCCATAAAGTGGTGAATGCAATGTTGTCCTGATCTTTTTCCGCCACCAACAATTGATTGTATCCCCCAAAACCATCCAATATGGGCATCATACCTACCCCTGTAACCTGTGTTAGATTTTTTGGTTACTTCATAATAATTTACACCATGTTTGGGGGTGCTTCATGAGATTTAGGGTACATGGTGTATGTTCAACCCTTGGATGGTCTGAGATGGATAATAGCATGAGAAATAGTTCATGATGTATATGCACACTTGAGATAACTTGCTTAGTGGATGCTTGACCTTATTTGATTGCTGGCTCAATATTCTTCCCTTGGGCATTGGAGATCTCTTGCCTAGATGGTGGACACACTTCATAATGGTGACATGGAGGATTCACTTGGTGGGAGAACACCCTACAGGGAATGTGGAGTATTGTCCATCATGGAGGATGGCATTTTGCAGCTTGGATTCCTGATAGGAGGATTGTAGATGGCTCAATGACGCTTGGGGCTTCAACAATGTTTTTGTAGGGGGTAGTCAACCCAATGGATTACTTTGCTTTAGAGGATAGATGGAGTCCATGGAGGCTTGAGATGGAGTGGTGTGGACTTGCCTTGTGTATTTACATCACCTTGGAGTCCTTATTGTGGATGACATCATCATTGGAACATAACACTTGTACTCTAGAGCGGACATCTCACTTGTGTGGCGTACAAGGGTTCATGTAGGTTGCTTTTAAGTGCTTGTGCCAACATTGTATTGTTGGCCTCCCTTACTTCTCATATAAATAGAGGAAGGAGAGTCTTTCCATTCATATCATCATTTGCATCTTTCTCTTTGTACTTGTCTTCTTGGAGACGACTAGGGTTCATGAGTTCATGAGGAAACCCCAGGAGAAGTGATGGAAGAGAAAGAGGACATCTTGGTTTGGAGTTTTCCCTCGTGACTAGGGTTTGTGCTTATGAAGAAAATCTTGGAGATGATCATAATATGGATTTAGGTCCATCTCCGTGAAAGGATCATTAGTTTGTCTAAAGCCCGATTGACAGTGAGGATCTTTTCCACAATATGGAAATTTATGTTCCACAATTATTCGCTCTATACAATCCCATTGAGCTCCTAGAAGATGAGCAACAACACCAATGGCCGTGATTCTATTGGGCTCCCTAGATCTACGGCTTAGAATGCCTTGCACTATAGGATCTTGTCGGGGTCTTGCAAAGGAAGCAACAGTGTGGATGGTCATGATTAGGTTGGGTTCCCAAGATCTATGACCCATATCTCTTTGTGTTGGGAGGTCATATCATCATTTGCATCTTTCTCTTTGTACTTGTCTTCTTGGAGACCACTAGGGTTCAAGAGTTCATGAAGAAGCCCTAGGGGAAGTGATGGAAGGTGTTGCCGTCAGATGTGCACCTGGGTTAACGCAGTAGAAATCTTCAAGTTGTTCGGTGTGCCCTTGGGGGAAAGTCTTGAGTCAAGTGTTGTCACCTGATCTTTACTCCTTCGTTTATGATAACTCCTAACAAAGCCAAGGGGGGTAGACCCTAAGAAATGTTACTAAGGATTTTAGTTCTTAGATGTTAAGATAGAAGTGAGTTTTTTAGGAGTTTTTTGATATACAATACTGAATCAAGGCAAGTGCAAGAGATATGAATTATATCAACAACATAGCATATAAAGATGTAACATAAACAACAATAAAAAGATATTAAAAAAACAGTGTTGTTGTAAAGTCGATCAGTACCAAATGGAGTCAAAATAAATGCTGTTGAAAATGAAATGTTTTGCAATTGTATTTTGATCAGTTTTAGAATTATTATGATGAGTGAATTAAAGGGAAGGGGAATTCCCAACATACCGTGAAGTACTAGGAATATGTCCGGATTTTGACAAATGTGGTTCCACATAAGAAAATGTGGGCTAGATGGAGTCTCGGGGGGATGTCCAACACTACACCAAACGAGGGTGCATCCTGACGAGGCCTCGAGGTCACTGTCTAGTAGTTCCGGCTTTCTCTGAGGAATATGCCCACACAAGACAAACTTCGAAACGATGGATTTTCGTTCGTTGGGGGGAATTGATTTTAATTAAAGTGAGTTTTTAATTAGATGTGGAAATTATTGAAAGCAACACTTCCGATTTTGGATATTCCAAAGATCAGGCTGTTGATGTATATGTAACTTCGGAATGTATTTCACATATATGTATATTGTATTCCTATAAAGATGTTATTATTCCTCTATACTGAAGTGTCGTCATTTATATTGTAAGTGTCGTAACTTATACTTGATGGGTTATTAGACCACCTTGTTGGGGTCGGCCCTGTATAAGTCATGTGGGTCAAAGGGTTATTAGACCACCCTATTGGGGGTCGGCCCAGTCAGCATTATGTTATGTGGTTAAGTTAAGGCCGACCTAGTAAAGGTTATTAGGCAAGTCAAGTCAAGTATAAATAGAGTGCGGGAGGCACTCTATTTGATCATTCTATTCTCTCACACACTCTTTGGAGAGTGACGCACTTGTGGAGGAGGAAAAGCTGCTGCTAGGAGATGTCTATATCTTATGCTTGGGTTGTATCATTGCTCTATCTATCTTTGAGGAAGTTATTGGGGTTTTTCACCTTTATGGTTTTCCCCAAGTAAACTCTGTGTTTCTTGTGTGCTTGCATTATTGTGTCCATGATTGATATGCTGTAGATATGCTGTACATGTTGTTCTCTCAGTTAAGATCCTAGATCAGATTGAAGTAAATTCTGAAAAACTAACATGGTATCAGAGCTAGCCTGAAAGAAGGCATGGTATGGCATGTATGACACTTGTTGCACTTGCGATGCTAGGGCTTGATATAGCAAAAACCAGTCATCGTAGCACATTCGCTAAAAATCCATTTCGGCGAAGTTTTCGGATCTGAAACTTTTACAGGTCGAAGATCAGATCCCCATGTACCTTGTGTCCAAAGGACAACTTCTAATGCGTTGTACTTTGTGTTTTATGATCTGTACAATCTAGGGTTTCTGCCTCTTCCAGATCTGAGTCATAAACAAGTGAACTAGGCAAAAAGGTCATAACTTGGGCTAGGAAGCTCCAAATGAAATTTTGTAAAAAGTGACAAGTAGTGCACGGACTGTACTTTCTCAGGTAACTTTTTCAGAGGCTGAAACTGAACCAGTGACAGGTGGCACGCCGTACAAGTTCGCCCTCCTGTTTTATCCCATAAACAGGTCACGTTGCGACACTTGGCATAACTCTCTCTCAGAGAATCCAATTGAGGTCAGACCTGTGGGGTTGGAAAGATGACAGGTCGGGCTACCACAGGTAGAAGTTTCAGACCCTGTGGATTCGTAATTTCGGAGTTACACCAGAAACAATCAGGTGCATATTTCTGTCAAAACAGAATTGGATTTTGAGCACCTTCATTCATGGCTTCAGGAATTTAGGGTTTCGGAGAAAGTTGGAATTTTTGTAATCAGAGACCACGGCTAGATGCTACTCATAAAAATCGAAATTTAGAGACCAAGATCAGATTTTTTGGTTGGGTAGAAGGCCGGGCTTGATCAGACCCTATTTCGGGACTTTGATCGGAAAAGTGGAAAATTAGGGCTTCTGCAAAAATGAGAATTTTTGAAATCTGTGACCATGGCTGGAAGCTCCTCAGAAAAATAGAAGCTTAGAGCTTTGGATCGAACCTTTTGATTGGGCAAAAGGGTGGGCTTTATCAAACCCTAGTTCGGGGGTCATGTCAAGTGAATTCGGAAGTTTCAAAGGCAATTTTGAGGGGTGAAACTTTGCAGTTTTCAAATTTTGAGTATACCAGGTTGATCAGCTCATCAAGGTGCATCTTTCTATCCTTTCAGAAGTTTGAAATTCAAAGTTTGAATTTTTAGGGTTTCCTTGACAAACCCTAATCCAGCTCCAGATCTAGTTTCTACAAATCAAGTGGATTGGGCTAATCCTAGAAAAGAATGGATTGGTCACCTGCATAAGTGAAGAAGTTCCTGTTTCAGAGGGAGATGAGGCTAAGGCCTTACATAAGAAGATTACAAGCAATCTCGACAGGTATGACTTATCCAGGTATGTTTTGAGATTTGTTCATGATTAAGTTTATGGTATGTTTGTCTTCAAATTATTACGGTTAGTACAATCTTGATTAAATTTAGACTTGTTGTATCACCTTAATAAAATTATGAATGCATGATAGAAGATATTCATTGATTAGGGTGTTGACACTTATGATTGTACTAATGTATTATGGTGTTGTATGAGGTTTATGTTGTCCGCTAACATGAAAGGTACACCAAGAAAGACAAATCATGTTCTAGTTCAAGAACATATGATCATGGTGACATGAAGACAAAGATTCATCCATTGTCATGGATCACATAGAAGATCTATTTACGAGGTATGTATAACTTGGTTCTATAATGGTTAACTTATGAGATATGCAAGTTACTAGCACAAGTCATTGAAGAGAACAAGAAGACATCATGTGGGTATGTTAGACATAACTAGCTAACATACTAATCCAAGTATGTTTTTCCTATATCAAGTTAGAATCCTACCTTGTGATAGGATCCCTTATATAAGTATACATGGCATGATTGATAATAATTATTCATAGGTTTGAATAATCATGGGTGTATGCATATTATGTTACTTACCTTAATTGATGATATGACTAACCAGAAGAGTCATGAAAGTATAGGTTTGAGTAATCACAGGTTTAGGCATATTATGTTTCTTACTTTAATTTATGATATGACTAACCATAAGAGTCCTTGAATACTAATGCTTAGTAGATCTGTTTGAAACGATCATGACTATACATGTTCAAGATTATTGTGTTTTGATAGTATTGAGAATATACTAATAAATGTATGATTATGTATGAGATCTCGAGGATATCACAATAATGATACTTGTAAGCATGCATAGTGATCTTGGATGGATATAAGTTCAAGGACAGGTAATCTAGGAAGCAAAGATCAAGAGGGAGCACACTCCAATAGTTTCTGCAAGGATGCAGATATTCAGAGGGAGTCGACCACTTCTCACAATCCACATCAGAATGGAGTTGCAAAGATTCAAAGGGAGTCCACCCAACAACCAAACAAAGATAAGTATTTGAATTGTTATTTCTTACATATTTGTTTGTTTAAATAATGTTGTTCAATGATGTATATGCTTATGTTCCTAGACTTAGGTTGTGTATTATGCATATTAGAATAATTGCATTAATGAACAGTATACTACTAATATGCATGTGATGGGTAAGTGGCCTATGGCACTGTACAACATTCCATTGCTACTTATCTAGAATGAAACCTCTTTGCTGACATGTTGGGAGTAGTACAAACTCTTAACAATGTTCTGGTAGAGATTGGAAGGCATCTAGAAAGTTACAGGATATGGATGAATGTTGTATTGAAGCATTGGCTAAAATAATTGCATGACTGTATGACATATTTCTTTATGTGTAAGAATTTGTTCTGAAAACTATGAGATGTTTCTAATCATGCAATTTAACTTGTTTTGTAGGAAAGATCGTATACCTTCACCTACAAAAGAAGGACTACAACATTTGTTCCAGCAACAAAGATATCTATTGAAGATATTGAAGATATTGAAGTTCCTAGGATCTGGGATGAAGTAATGGAAGAATGCCATGATCAGTCGATCATGAAGAATGATGTTTGGGATGCAGTCCCAAGACTTGAAGGGAAGTCTGCTGTGACTTCCAAATGGATCTATAAAATCAAGCATGTTGCAGATGGTAGCATGGAGAAATACAAAACGAGGTTTGTAGCTCGTGGCTTCTCCCAAAAAAAGGGATTGAGTATGAAGAGACTTCTACACCTATAGCCAAGCACACTTCCATCAGATCAGTACTCGCTATGGCTGCAGTGATGAAATGGAAGATACACCAGATGGATATCAAGATAGCTTTCTTGAATGGTGTAGTCGAAGAGGAAGTGTATGTGGAGCAACCACTTGGTTTTGAGACACATGACGGGAAGTCATATATGTGCAGAACTTGGTATGGTAGGATAGATAACTTTCTATCCAGTTTGGGCTTTACCAAGCGTAAAGTGGATTCCAACCTTTACTACAAGGTTGAGGAAGGCAATCCAGTGATACTACTTTTGTATGCGGATAACCTGTTTGTTACAGGTGAGGATAGATTAATTGTCGACACGCAGCGGAAGCTTGCTGCCGAGTTCGAGATGAAGAACTTATGGATGATGCACTACTAGGCATGGAGGTGTGGCAGAGTATAGATGGAATCTTCCTTGGACAAGGGAAGTTTGCAGTGGAGATCCTGAAGAGGTTCGGGATGATGGACTACAAGGCCATGGCCACACCTATGGCATCGAACCTGAAGCTTCTGTGTGATGCTTCATCTGATCCAGTTGATGTCACAGTGTATCGTCAGATGATTGGGTCCTTGATGTACCCGACGAACATGAGACCAGATATTTGCTTTGTGGTGAACACATTGAGCCAGTTCCTGATAGATCCGAGGACTGTTCACCTGGTTGCTGTAAAGCATATTCTGGGGTACCTGAAGGGTACAATTGGTTATGGGCTCAAGTATGATGCGAATCAAAAGTTTAACCTGTAGGGTTATGTTGATTCAGATTGGGCAGGCAGTGCTGCAGATAAGAAGAGCACTTCTAGGTGCTGCTTCAGTATGGGATCAGGTGTGATCTCATGGTTTAGCAGGAAGCAGTCCTGCGTAGCTCTGAGTACAGCTGAAGCAGAGTATGTTGCAGCTTGTTCAGCTAGTTGTGAGGCAGTATGGCTTCGGAAGCTACTGTCTGAGTTATTTGATCTCTTGTTGGAGGCTACTGGTATCTTTTGTGACAACCAGAGTTGTGTGAAGCTCTCTGAGAACCCGGTGTTCCACGACAGGTCGAAACACATTGAGATCAAATATCACTATATCAGGGATATGGTGCAGAGAGGAGCAGTGAAGCTCTTGTATGTTGCGACAGATGAGCATATTGCAGATGTGCTGATGAAGCCACTAGCCAGAGTGAAGTTTGAGTACTTCAGAGAGAGGCTTGGTGTCCTTCAGATCAATGACACTTCGAGGAAGAAGTAATGGAGACATTTGCTGAAGCCATTTCGAGCATGGTGAGAGGAGGATCCTTCCATCGCTGTGGATATAAGCGCTGGATGATGAGCATCAGGACGATGCTCCAGTTACTGCTCTGTATGTGTATAATAGTATATATGCATCATGTTGGATGCTTGATATGATCGGTTGGATCATTTATATGTATATGTATGAATGCATCATGTTGGATGCTGGATATGATCAGTTGGATCATTTATATGTATATGTATGTACGCATCATGTTGGATGCTGGATATGATCAGGTAGATCATGTATGTTGATATGTATCAGGTATGACCAGGTGGATCATGTATTTGTATATGTATCAGGTGGATACATTGTATGATTAGGTAGATCATGTATGTTGATATGTATCAGGTATGATCAGGTGGATCATGTATTTGTATATGTATCAGGTGGATACATTGTATGATCAGGTAGATCATGTATGATGATATGTATCAGGCAGATACTGTGTATGCATCAGGTGGATGCATTGTATGATCAGGATGATCATGGATGACGAGCTTCAGGATGTTGCTCCAGATGACATGCATCAGGACGATGCAATGATGATGATCAGGATGATGTATGGTGAGTATCAGGTTGATACTCTGTGGCCGTGGAACAGGTTGTGCAGATAAGCATATAATCCTAGCCCTAGGAGGTTTGCATATAGTCTTTCAAGGTTTTGCCTATGGCATGTAATACTGGCCCTGGGATATCTGGAAAACGCTCTTTCGAGGTTTTGCTTTGGAGGACATATAATCCTAGCCCTGGGAGGTTTGTAGATTCTCTTGCTAGGTTTTGCCGTTGGCATATAATAACTCCCTGGGAGATCTGGCAAATGCTCTTTCGAGGTTTTGTCCTATGGCATGTAATCCTAGCCCTGGGAGATCCGATAGGTTGAGCTGTGTGCTCGTAATCAGTCCTGGGATGCTCTTTCAAGGTTTTGCCATGACACATGTAATAAGTCTTGGAGATCTGGACAGGATGAAAAAGGCCTCTGATGCTCTTTAGGGTTCTTGCTTGGCAAGACACTCTTTTAAGATTTTTTGGTGGGGGTCACATGTAATAAGTCCTGGAGATCTGGACAGGATGAAAAAGGCCTCAGATGCTCTTTAGGGTTCTTGCTAGTCAAGAGACTCTTTTAAGGTTTTGTGACAGTCACATATAATACTAGCCCTGGGAGATCCGACAGGTAGAGCTGTGTGCTCGTAACAGCCTGGGATGCTCTTTCGAGGTTTTGTGACGCACGTAATAAGTCCTGAGGATTCCACAGTATGGCCAGTGATGATGAAGACCTGCAGGTGGTGGGCCTACATCCAGTATGAAAAAGGACTGGCTTTGTAGAACTTCCTATGACGAGTAGATTCATAGATTGATTGAGATGGCAGTAGCAGTGACGATGACGATGATTCGAGGACGATGCATCGATGACGATGATCCAAAGAAGAAGACTTGTGCTAGAAGACTTGTGTCGAGAAATACCTTCCTAGTTAAGAGGGAGTGTTGATGTATATGTAACTTCGGAATGTATTTCACATATATGTATATTGTATTCCTATAGAGATGTTATTATTCCTGTATACGGAAGTGTCGTCATTTATATTGTAAGTGTCATAACTTATACTTGATGGGTTATTAGACCACCTTGTTGGGGTCGGCCCTGTATAAGTCATGTGGGCCAAAGGGTTATTAGACCAACCTATTGGGGGTCGGCCATGTGGGTCAAAGGGTTATTAGACCACCCTATTGGGGGTCGGCCCAGTCAGCATTATGTTATGTGGTTAAGTTAAGGCCGACCTAGTAAAGGTTATTAGGCAAGTCAAGTCAAGTATAAATAGAGTGCGGGAGGCACTCTATTTGATCATTCTATTCTCTCACACACTCTTTGGAGAGTGGTGCACTTGTGGAGGAGGAGAAGCTGTTGCTAGGAGATGTCTATATCTTATGCTTGGGTTGTATCATTGCTCTATCTATCTTTGAGGAAGTTATTGGGGTTTTTTACCTTTATGGTTTTCCCCAAGTAAACTTTGTGTCTCTTGTGTGCTTGCATTATTGTGTCCATGATTGATATGCTGTACATGTTGTTCTCTCAATTAAGATCTTAGATCAGATTGAAGTAAATTCTGAAAAACTAACACAGGCAAGCCTGTGATGAATAGAGCATACACGGGATGCGCTAAATATTTGTTCCAATTGATTGGTTGTAAAAAAGAAAGCAAAATGTGAGACTAATTACTAATGATCAAGAATCTCTTTTCTGATCATCCAACACATACTCAGGAAAACCCTTTATGTGAAGGAGAGAGCATACTTTGGGAAAGCGAGACCGAATCAATTACTTTTAATTGTAAAAAGGAAAAACAAAAAGAACATGTGTGACTGATTAGTATAGCAAAGAGTCTATTTTCCATTACGATACTTTGGGAAAGCAATGCTGGGTTAGTGTTCTTTTGCAAGTAAAAATGAAAGAAAGTAAAACAAATGATTGATCTAACTTTATTGAAAAAATACAACTAAACTAAGAATTAGCTTGCGGTAAAAAGCAAAGGAAATGCAAAAAGAGTGATACGGGCTTCCCCCAGATGGGGGGAAGAGGGGTGTGGGAGATTTAAATCCCACTTGCTTTTTATTAATTCTTATTACAACATGCTTTTGAAAAAATGAATGCCTTTGATCCTTATAGATTTGGATCAAAAGGATTACAAACCACTGATTCCTCTTTCCTATAAGCAAAAAACCAGCAAACTAATAAAATTCGAAATTAGTGGATTAGCCCAAAAATACATAAAAATTACAAATGCTAAGTACTTGCAAAAGATGGGAAAAATTAATATTTCAAGTATCAACAATTCAAAACTAGATCTAGGCTTGAAATAGAACTTTAAAGTACTCTAGATCTACTAATTTTGCATAACAATAAGATGTAAAATAAAACTATGTAGATCTATCTTTTGTTAGGCAAAGAAAAGGAACCAAGTAACAAGAAAGAAAGAAATTTGAGTTTTGAGAGGATGAAGAAGGGAAGATTTCTCAAGCTTGAATCTCTTTTGAGACTTGCAGATGCCAATGGAAACAAGAAATGTTATTCTTCTTAGACTTGAAGAAGAGGGAGATGCAGCTTAGCTCCACCCGTTACTCCAAAATGGATAACCTGAAAATCTTGTTCACACTTGTAAAAAGGGTCAAATCTGGTACATTTCACAAGTAAAAACGAAAAGAGCATGAAATATAACTTACTAAAACATGCTACTCTTGAATCTTTAGATGCAAAATTGTAAGTAAATAAATTGTAAACTACAAATATTTACTCTGTGTGTTATAGGAAAACCCTCTAAGCCAGATTGATTACCAAATTAGACCAAGCATGGAAAAAACTAAAATAAGATTACCTCATACACCACTCACAAATTTGACATGCACATTGGACCTCCAAAGCCTCGATATTATTCAGAAAGCAATAGCAAAAATATTACAAGAGTAGAGGTTCCTTTCATCCGTCCAAATGGAGGAGCAAAGCCTTGCTTAAATAGGAAAACCCAAGCTCCAGGGTGGGCACACTCATCTGCAGAAGGAGGGTGAGTTCCATGAGGGAATCAAGGAATAGATTGATCCTTGATTGATTGTGAATGTTGATTGAATGAGGTGGGCGCCACCTCAACAAGAGGTGCGTCCCCTCTCTTTGGTTGCTCCACCATCCAACCCACACATGCCACACAAGCCAATTCGCCCTCCTTTGGAGAGAGGGCACATTTCCCAACTTGAGATGACTAATCCTCTTGTGATTTGATGCCAATCAACCCCGATTTGCTCTTCAGTTAACTCCAATAGGATGCTCAGTTGAATTGGATCATGTCTGGGACAAAATTCCTTTGATTTAGGAATTTGATTTTTCTCCATATCTTTATTTTTTATTATTTTATTCACTTTTTGACTTTTTTGGAGAGAAATTTATTTAAGTGATAAATAATCACTTAAACACTTAGGAAAGCGGGTTTTGGGGTAATGTGGGTGCTTTGAGTTAGAAAATGAGCACCCCCATGGAAAATTCCCCCTTTAGACCACACTTTTATGACACTTTGAATTTTAATAATTAACTAATTAAAAAATTGACCTGTTTTACGGGAAATTTTTTTATTTGCGAAACTTAAAAAAATCCTAGGGGGACCTAGTACATGTTCATAATGACTCAAAATAATGCCTAGCATGGTAATATACATTGACACATAGACTTTAATAACCTCCTAAGGCCTAACCACCTAGGTGACCATTCCAACTTTTGCAGTAGTGGGTGAAAAACTCAAAAATTATACAATACTTAAAAGTACGTATAATTAACAAGGGAAAAAACACCATGGATTAGCCGATTCAATGTTTAGGTCCTAGGAAAGCCAAGTCTATTACATACTTTCATCATGCTATGACATTTTATTACAATATCCCCGAGGGGTATGAACATGCAAAAAATTAAAAAAAGGGCCAAACATTGGCCCTGAGGAGACCTCTGAACTTCTTGGCACTGATATTAAACAATTGAATTGTTCACAACTTTGGTGGCTCATTGGAAATCCACCTAAGTGCAACTTAGTGGATAACAAAAGGAAAAGATGACGTCTTGGTTTGAAGTTTTCTCTTGTGACTAGGGTTTGTGCTTATGGAGAAAATCTTGGAGATGATTGTATGACTTAAGGTACACCTCCATGAACGGATAATCAGTTTGTCTAATGCCTGATTGACGGTGGGGATCTTTTCTACCATGTGGAAATTTATGTTCCACAATTCTTTGTTCTATACAATCTTATCGAGCTCTTGGAAAATAAGCAACAATACCAATGGCTATGATTCTATTAGGCTCCCTAGATCTACGGCTTAGAATGCCTTGCATTACAGGATCTTGTTAGAGTCCTACAAAGGAAGCAACAATGTGGATGATCATGATTAGGTTGGGTTTCCAAGATCTACGACCCATATCTCTTCGCGTTGGGAGGTCTTGTCAGGGTCCCGCAAAGGAAGCAATAACACAAATGGTCACGATTAGGCCAGGCTCCCAAGATCTACGACTCGTATCTCTTTGTGGGATTCCTTTTTCTAATGGTTAGTTTGGCAGTGCTGCATAGAATCTTGTCTCGAACAAAGCACAAAATATCCATTGGAACCTCGAGCCCATAAGTGCGGTTGACCAACTAAGCAAAGGGGACCAATGTTGAGCTACCAGTGTCTAACCAACTCAAACAAAAATGTCAACGCAAGCATGCTTCAAATTTGCATGCAGAAGTAATAGTAATTTAATCTAGGTACAATGCAAGACTCTACTCTTTTAAAGCTCCAAATTACTTCCTCCATACACTTCATCGCTAAATTTCGTTGCTGTACTCAAAGGAGAGACGTTTTCAAAGTTTTTAATAGTTTTCGGGCTTTCTTTAATCAACACAAAGCATTTCTTGGCTGTTTTTCCCCTGTAATCTACTACACCTAAGATGCCTAAGGCTACCAAGGCCTCCTCAAGAGGCTCTTCTTCTCACTCCATGAACATTCTCTCTGATACCAATGGTGTTTGTTACTCAAACTGCCACCTTTTATAGATGATCTCGCCCAAGTTGCCACCCCACATGTTACCACTTCCCCTTCCCACCAATTGATTAGGGTAGCCTATGGTCGCTTTTTGCAAGGATTTAAAGGTCACTCCTAGTGGGTTTTTGAATTGGAACAACATTTGATCCTCGACACTCACATCTTTCCTGAATTCATGAAACTCTGCACTAGATAGTTTAATCCTTCCACCTTAGTTGTTATGTTTGTTGATAGGCATAAAGAGATCTTTGTCATTAACGCTCAAATGCTTGGCACTTCCTTGGGTATTGCAACTCTATCTCATGAGAGAAAAACCCAATGATTTAGAGGATTGAACCAAGCCCAGAAGGGAGCTATATTTCAAAGGTTATCCTATAACTAAGGAAGAGTTGAAGTTTGTCCAACCCCTTGGAAGATAAAAGACTTTGCCAATTGGGCTCAGGAGTGTATTTCTATGTTCACTTTGATCTTGGGAAGAGATGATGATGCCATTACTGATGAGGGAATGGTTGCTAAAATAGATGCCTACAATACACTCTCCATCTCCTCATTTAGATATGTAGAGGCACTAGTAGTTCGCATTAGGTAGTAGCTGGAATTTTTTTAGTCAGATAGAGTGTTTAGACATCCTTCATATTTGGTTTCTATGATCATCTTTTATCAGAGTGTCCATTTCTCTTCTCAGAACTTATAATGCATGATGGTCAGTCAATCAGATGCATAGATTGGTTGCCTTGGGTAAAGAAAGGAGCCAAGATGATCCTTTTTCATGTTTATCAGTCGAGTCATGTATGTTTCCTTTCAATAATCTTGAGAAGCGAGTTTGACTAGATATCCGCTTGTTGAGATCATGTCATACTTGCAACTTGGAGATGCACATAAGAAAGGGGACTGGTTTTTGGGGCTTGATTTCACAATGATAAGGATGTATGGTACACAGTCAGCTCCTTACAGGTTGCCCAAGCTACTTACCACAAAGATATTCTTCTTGGAATATATTAGACAACTGTTGGAGATTGAGGAGATACATTTTCTTAGATCCAAAAAGAAGGGTAGAATGCACTTACCCATATTAATGGGAGGATATGTTGTAAATGATAAAAAGGAACAAAGAATGCTATTGAGATCCTTAATCAGTGTAGCTTTCCACAAGATCAACCATGGAGGTATAACCCTCACTTTTTAATAGTAGACGAAAAAAGAAGGAAACACCTTAATCCTCAAGATCATGAGCCTAAACCATTGATTGAAAGGTTGACAAGGAGACATATGAGGAAGTGGAGGCCATTTTAAGGGTAGATGTTGATCCCTCAAAAGCACTTACTCATGCTTTCCCACCACCCCAGCTTGAAAAACTAGAGATACTTGTATATTACACTTTTGATATGCCTAAAGGTGTTGTCTCCAAAGAGGAGCTATAGTTTACGACTCCTATAGAAATGAAGAGGAAATAAGCCAATGGAGATAATTTTAGTAGACTCAACATGGGGGTCTGGTGGCAAATGAGAGAATTCTTAAAAATTGAAAAGCCCTCACATTAGAGTATACCCCAAGATGAAGAATTCTCCAAGATATATGATGAAGTGTGTTACCGATCAAACTAGCAGTCCTTTCAAAGCAGGCTATTTATGCCCTGTACTAGTGATGGTAAGCATATAAGAGGTGCTAGAACCAATGTCACCTCAGTCTAACCTCTCAACTTCTTCGGGTAACTCCTAAACCCAGGGGAGAGTCCCTAATCAAGGAAGGACACTTGCAGACACTAACACACTTGCAAATATCTTTCTACAAGCATTATAGTTGAGGTCAGTGCCTTATGTGTAGTCAACAATGGATAATAAAGATGCTTCGTATAGCTAAAATTGATCAAATTGGCGTAAGGACCCTAGAAAGCGAGGGCAAATTGCCAAAGCAGTCGTCATTCAATTTTTGAGAAAACCTAGGAAATTGGCTAAGTATAGTCCTTCGGACAAGGTTCATCAGAAGTTCACCATCAGGAACTGTAGAAATGGTAGGTGTGAAGGTAGCCTATGACAAAGACTTGATAAGACTATTGGATAGTGTTCAGCGGTAGTGCGGTCGAGGGTGTATGTTCGAGGCTTCGATGGAATGAGGATTTTTATGAATCGGGACCCTACGTATCGGAAGGTGTTATCGAAGGTCAATCGTTGGGGAAGCCAATATAGAGTGCTTGGAGAAAAGTCCGATACAGTAGAAAAGACCAATATGTCAGGGAGAGCCTCATCGAGTTTGGTCATCAGAGATTGCTGTAGAAGGTGCAAGCGAAGAAGTTCGAGAGCGGAATCCCAATGTGTAAGATCTGACGTATCGAAGTTGGAGTATTAGAAATTTAGTCAGGAGTTATTCGAAGGATCTTGCCGTAGCAAATCCAATGGTACATCGAGGTGATGAATCGGGGATGTCGCATCGAGGAATGTCGTGATATAGTATGTGGGGAAGGCCCGATGGCTCTGAGCCTGATATTGCAACGGGAATGATGTATTGGGTGTAGGCCATTGGAAGGAAAGTTCGACGGCGAATGCACACAGATTACGGAAAAGCCAATAGGTGATATTTGATGGGGTACTAGGTTCGCTCTATCAGGGATGGCTCATTAGGAGTGGACCATCTAAGGATATTTCCGATGGAAGAAAGCCAAGGTGTGGGAGCTGATGGTTTGGGGAGGCTATGGAACTTTGTCCTGATAAGGCTAAAGATGTTGATGGTGAAGAAGCCCGATGAACAGAGAAATAAGTGAGAAAGACAATGTAATGTCCCTCAAATCCCAAAATTTTAAATTTTTTTATATGAGTCTAATAATGAGCAAGACTTTAGGACTTGAGTAACAAAACCTGTAACATTGTATTTATTTACTAGAATAGCATGAAATTGAGGTAACGTTCTTATATATGTCGTTTATCCAATGTTTGACTTATCATGAAATATCATAACTCTGTTTTAAATGCTACTACTGTTTCATTTTACATGAAATGTTTATTGTATGCGGAATTCATGGTTATTACTGCTTATATCAGTTTTATTACTTCTGGAATGTATTGATGTAACTTTAAGTCTTATCATTGTTTTTATGCTTGCCCTTGGATGATAGATGGCATGAAGGCCAGGTCTTACTTAGCTCCTTCCTAAGCTAATGTCTTAGAACCATTCTTGTGCAGGTGCTTTAAAGAAATCACTCTAACTTGTTACTTGAGATTTTAAGGTCATTACATGCCAAGGGGAGAAAAAAGGGATAAACCCTAGCCTAAAGATGAACTTAATCCACTAGCGCTAAAGCTTGGAAAACATCCTATATGATAAAGTTTGGTGTGAGTATGGTTTTTAAATGGCAAGGGGAAAAACCCTAAACCCCATGTCCATCCTAGAATAACGTTATCAATTCAACAATGGCGCATTCAGACTATAGGGAAGTGGGTATGAATTGGATCGTAGTGGAGTTAGGTTTAAACTTTAATGTTGATCACGTGAAGGGCCTGCTAGTGGAATCCATGCTGGCCCAGGGTTTGAAGGGCTACGAAACCCTCTATTGTTTTCATTTCCTTCTTTTCGTGGTGTTGCTAGTGGTAAGGGGGCCCGAGAGAAAACTCTCTGCGAAAAACATGGTTTGGGCATGCAATTGACCAGAGCGTGGCTCTTTGGTCAGTGCATGCTCAGCGTGGATGAATGCGAGGTGATCAGCTACGCTAGTAAGGTAAGGATTTTGGCATAACTCAGTCCTTGATTTCATTGTTGTTGACAGTTTGTAAATTTCAGTAACGTGCTCGGTCTAACTACCTCGTTTTTGCTTATGTGTGTTGGTAGGAAACCTGGTGGCTACTGGCGCTTATAGCTGAACGAGGGGAGACTACTAGGGTTTTGAAAATCCTGGTAAGACCCGGCTTACCAATACCTCTTCCCTGAAACTCTGTATCGTTGTAAAATGTGTGGGTGTTGTTGATTTTGAAAGATGGATGAACTGTTTAAAGGGTTGAGCCCGAGAGTTACAAGGGATTTGGCCAACCCTGTCCATTATTTTTTTTGGCCTTCTAGCCTTAATTCTGGGGAGGATGAAGATGATACATTTTTGAGTCGTGAGGCGTTGGTTGTGAAGTTCTGCGTGGATAATACGAGACTTTGTGGGTTTTAATGAAAATCTGGGCATTTTCTGGAACTTGATTATGTGAACATAAATTCATATGTAAATGTATCTCAAACCTTCGGGCTTTGTTACTAATTTGTTTTCTAGTTCAGTTTGAAATGTTATACTCTGCGGCAGAGCCGAATACTTAGACTGTGTTTTATGTTTAGTGTTTTGGATTTCTATAAGGCTGGATTGAGCAATTAAATGTTAAATGCGTTCCTCTGTAATTCTAAGAGTCTTTCTATTTATAAAACCTCCACGTGAGGCGTTTAGTTAGCTTATGCATTGTGTAATGAAACCCTAGGTTGCTAGATGAAGAAACGGGGAGAAGAGGCCTGCAAAAGTCGATTTTGGCATTTCTGTCAGTAGTGTGGGTTTCTCTGTGAATAGAAATCGTATTTTATGTTATTCATTTTAAATCTGGAAAATGAATGGTTTTAGAGTATAAATGCTGTGAATTAGTTGGAAAGTAAAAACCCTAAGGGTATTAACTAAACCCTACGAAATCGATTTGGCTTGCTGCTAACTATATGAATTTCACTGTTGATGTGTATTTCTATTTAATTGATAGTCTAAAATGTGGGTTGGATGAATCGTTTTGGCTACTTGGTCTCTAGTTGATTAATTATGGATGAGCAGGATAGATATTTTCTTTTATGGAATTTGTGGGGAGAGTATGGAAAGATCCTGTAATTACTATTTTTTTTTGAGTTTTATAATGTTTAGTATACTTTAATTTCTTAGTCTCAGTCAAATAAATGACCTTATAATGAGGAGTAAATTATGGTGGTCCGATTCATTTATTTCCTTAGATTTATTCAATTCGATTCTCTGTCTTTATTTATAATATAGTTTATTTAATTCTTAATTTGCCAGACAAAGAGGGTAAGCCCCATTCTTGAACTTGAATGAACTTTCATAAAATCGTAGCTTTTATGCAAATAATATTTTTAACTAAGGATGTTATGATTCTGGTTTTCTAATACATTACAGGTTGATGCTGAATATTTAATTAGGCAATATTTATCATTTATAAATAAATATTCCAAGTAGGTTTAAGTGTGTAATTAATCTATCCAGGCAGGGTTTAGGGCTTCTGCCCAGAAATCCTATGGTTAGGGATTTCTCTCCCTGTATGAGGATTATAGGAGTTTTCTCCAGCTTAATATATTATATATATTTTAACCCAGAAGTCCTGGCCAAGCAGATCCGCCGATGACTCAATGATAAGCAAGAAAATCATGTATCCCTATATTAATGGATGGAAGTAATGAACACAGAAACCCATAGCAACATATTTAGAAGCATTATAAATCTTTGTTTTGGTAATAAACCAACCTAATCGATCCTGTAATATATATAACCTATGAAAAGAGAGCATATTAAGTAGAACTGTATATGACCTATAACTTCTAAATCAACTACTATAACCATTAATACTGATCAAGTTTTGATATCCATTAAGGCAGAATAATAGTACAATAATGGCTAATTTCTTTTCTAAAAACCAGGTAACAATGCTATTATTATGGTTAAAACACTTCTACAACATTCATTTACAATCTATCGAGCGAATGAAGACGCAAGGCGGATTTTCTCTGCGGCTAGGGCACAAACCCTAGCCGCCTCTCTCTGGTTTTTCGTTTGCAGGGACGCGGTCTTCTCTGGGATCGTTCTCGCCTCCATTGCTTGCAGAGCCGCGGAGCCTGCGTTTTTGCTTGCCTGCGTTGCTCGCCCTGCTGCGCCCTTGATTGCTGGAGGTCGGCGTCTTCCACGATGGCCCCAGATCCGTTTGCTGAGATGGAACAAGACCCTTTGGAAGCTTTCAAAGCTTTAGTCCGTTCGGCAGGACCTAAAGCCAAGCCTTCTCTCTCGTCTAAGTTTGTTAAGAAGATGGAGGAGATCCCCTCTCTCGAGCTATCTCCAGAAGAGCCATGCAATCTTGCCCTCCTTCTAGCAGAAAAGGCCCTCATCGGAAAGTTCACGGGGCTATGGCCTAGCCCCAAAACGGTGGAGGCTTGGATGGAAGAACGCTGGAAATCGCTGATACATGGAAACGTTTCTCTGTGTGCAGTAGGCAGGGGCTTTTTTGTTTTCAGCTTCTCTAGCAAAGAGGATCGAGATCTAGTTTTCAGATCTGGACCCTATTTCATGGGGCCGAGGGGGCTGTTCTTAGCCCCCTGGACTCTTGATTTTAATCCCGGAGCTGAGATCACCGTAGCCCCTGTTTGGGTTAGGCTGCCTCATCTCCCCCTGCATCTATGGGGGAAAAGTTCTCTGGAGGACATTGGAAATAAGCTTGGGCGTTTCCTGGACAGTGTGGAGCCGAAAGGGGATCAATTTACCTGTGCTCGTGTTTGTGTTGAGGTTAACCTCGAGAAAGGACTCCTGGAAGCCATTCAGCTCTCCCTGGGGGAATGGCGCCATATCCAAGAGCTGGACTACGAGCAGATTCCTTTTAAGTGCCTTCGGTGCCATACTTATGGTCATTTCGCAAAATGCTGCCCCAAAGCCTCAGAGGTGGCGGAACAAGTTAAAGAAGATGACTTTCAGCCAGTAACTAATCGGCGAAGGCAGCCAAGGCGAAAGGAATCACTAGCCCAGGTTCCGAAGGCCACTCCTTCAGCGGAGGCAATTCTTGAAATTAAAAACAGCTTTGAAGCACTGCAAGAAGAAGAAGCCCTAGACCCTGAAGCAACAACAGTTATGGAAGACCCTCCGGTAGACGAAAGACTTCCGGATCCTGCCCTACCTGGCTCAGTAGATGCGAAGGAAGCCAGGGCTTCAGATCCTGAACCCCCTGCCCCTGCAGGTCCGGCTGTTTCAGTCCCGTCTAGCGGCTCTGTGGGAACTATTGAACCTGAAGACATTTCAGTCCCGTCTCCACCCCTTACCAGAGGGCGAAGGACCAACAAGGCACGTGGAGAAAAGGAGACGGCTTCCAACATCTCTTTTGGATCTCAGAAAAAGCTGGATCCCTACTTTAAGGGGCAAATTTCATCCCCCTGAGTCTAAATGCTTTGCTTTTGTCTTCTACTTTGCTCACAGTTTGTGAGAATTTACCCTTGTAAGCTCCTTTTGTCATTTTCTCGAATTAGCTCAAGAAATAGATGGGATTTGTCTCCCAAGACTTTCACAAGAAGGTTGGCAGCACTGTTAGAGGTCACCAACCTTCTTCAGATTTGTAACCTTTTGATTCTGGTTTGCCAGAATGCCGATTAATGCAACCTAACCGTTCTTGTCAAAAAAAAAAAACAATGCTATTATTATGAAACTTAAACATATCAAAAATATAATTGACTGAAACGTAAACAAATACTTATCAGTATTTAATCGTAGACCAACTGACTTAGGAACTGCCACGTTCCTCCCAACCTTAGACTGCAATCCGTTCCTGGATTGTTCCATCGGTCACCCCCGAGCCGAACTGAGCATAACAAGAATCTAGGTGATCTAGGTGTATGGTTTGCTATCTTCGTAACTACAGTAGAGTAGCCACAAGGTTCTCTTTATCAGCCTTTTATGGTGTGAATCTTTCTGAAATAATCTTCCCCTTCAACCTTCACAGTCCTCTCACTAAGACAGTCCTCTTTTCTAGGACACACCAGATATTCAACAATTTGATGTTTGAGCGTTCAGATTCACGACTAGACCCTCCAGTGTGCTTGGGAAAACACTTGCCCTCGCAAAGTTCCTCTCTCTGCTATTTATAATTTTTAAGGGCAAAGGATGCTAGGAAATTAGGTCTTTTGCACACTCAGTTAACTAACTGACACTCTAGCAGTCTTGTATTTATCTTTAATTAGGAAACTAATTTATTTTAGTCCTCACAATTTATTGGACTTTTACTCACCTAACAACTAGTTAGATCTTTAGTTATCAGCTAATGACCAGCCTAGACTCTTGCATGCTCAGTCCCTCTTTGTGTGGCAATCCCAGTCAGTCAGAAAGAATAAAATAATAATAGTCTTTGAATATTTAAAGTAAATAAATCAAAACAGATTACTGATGCTCCAGAGCTCTCAGCTCAACATCAGCAATCACTAGGAGCTCAAGTGTTCCAAAGCATCTCAGCTCACACTTACTCAACTAATAGTGCTTCCAGAGCCCACATGGCTCAACACTAACCATAAAAATTCAGATGTTCCAGAGCTCACTTGCTCACATAATTTAATAGTTTGGTGCTATTCAGAGCTCACTTGCTCAACACACAAAAATAACCACAATTAATGTTTTAACAACAATAAATAATAAAAATAAAATAGTCTTTTTCCTGGGATATTACATCCCTCCCCGCTTAGAACAACACCGTCCCGGTGTTCTAGGGATTTGAAGTGAAACCGTGAAACAAGGAGGGGTATGCCTCTTTCACTGCAGTTTCATTCTCCCAAGTGGCGCAGTGCTTCCATTACACTTTCAACTAGACAACGGTTCGCTTTTTGAGCGACACCTCTCTCTTGTCCATAATATGAAGGGGCTCCGGTACAAATTCCCCTTCGGGTTCTACTTGTAACAAGGACCAATCAATGACATGGTTAGTATCATAAACATACTTTTTAAGTAAAGAAACATGAAAAACATTGTGCACTTTTACATGTGCTGGCAGTGCCAGTTCATATGCCATCGACCCTTTCTTGGCCAAGATTTCAAATGGTCTGCAAAACCTGGGAGCTAGTTTCCCACATTTGCCTAAGCTCAAGGAGCTTCTTTTGGCTTTCACTTTTAAATAGACATGCTCCCCGATCTGATACTCTTTATCCTTTCTTTTTCTGTTCGCATAACTCTTCTGCCTATCTTGGGTCTCCTTTAAATTTTGCTGCACCTTAACAACTAACTGTTCCAAATCCTTTAAAAGATCCGGCCCCAACATGAGCCAATCCACCGGGCTGTCCCAAGTTACCGGTGTCCTGTATTTTCTGCTGTAAAGTATTTCAAAGGGGCTCATTCTAGTCGAGGTTTGGCACCCGTTGTTGTATGCGAATTCCGCAAGATGCAAATATTCTTCCCACTGTTTAGGATTGTTCATGACATACATTCGAAGCATATCTTCGAGTATCTGATTCACTCGTTCAGTTTGCCCATTCGTCTGTGGATGGTAGGTGGTGCTAAATTTTAGGTGCGTTTCTAAACCAGAAAATAATGATCTCCAGAAATTACTTGTAAATTTTGTGTCTCTGTCGGGGATAATAGCCTTAGGTATTACGTGCAATCGAAAAGTTTCCTTCAAGAAAATGTCAGCAATGTTTACAGATTTATAAGTAGATTTCACTGGAAGAAAATGAGCAGATTTAGATAATTCGTCTACTACTACCATGATTGAGTCGTTCTGTTTCTTGCTTTTTGGCAGTCCGGTAATGAAATCCATGCTGACCACTTCCCATTTCCATTTTGGAATGGGTAAGGGTTGTAGCAGTCCTGTTGGATGCTGATGTTCAGCCTTAACCAATTGGCATTCTTGACATTTCACAATGAACAAAGCTACATTGGTTTTCAGTTTTGGCCAAAAATAATGCTTCTTAACAACAGATAACATTTTCTGATATCTTGGGTGTCCAGAATATGGTTTCTGGTGAAATTCATTTAATATATCAGTTCTGATATTTTCATTTTCTGGAACATACAGTTTGCCCTTGGACCATAGTAGTCATGTTTCGTCAATTTTGTAATCTTTCTGTTGTGAGAACAATCTGTCCTCGTGTATTTTCTGGAGTATTTCAATGTAAAAATGGTCAGTTTTGCTTGCTGTCCTGATTTCGTCATGCAGATCAGAATTGGTCTTACTTACTGTTACTTCATGAATTAAGTGAATTCTGCGACTTAACGCATCATCAATTTTATTTTCCTTTCCCTTGATGTGTTTCAATTCAAAATTATATTCACTAAGGAAGGCCAACCACCTGGCTTGCCGAGCATTCAAATCTGGTTGATCGAATAGGTATTTTAAGCTCATGTTATCAATTTTGAGAAGGAATTTCTTTCCCAAAATAGTGCCTCCGCATCTTTAGTGTGTGGATAATGGCAGCTAGTTCAAGGTCATGAGTTGGGTAGTTCTTCTCGTGTTCTTTTAATTTGCGTAACTCATAACAAATTGCAAAGTCATTTTGTAGGAGGACTCCCCTAAGTCCTTCCTTACTTGCGTCAGTACAAACCACAAAATCTCCATCTGGATTTGCAATTCTAAGTATGGGGGTAGTTGTTAAAAGCTGTTTGAGTTTCTGGAAACTTTCTTCACATTTGGATGTCCACAAAAACTTACTTTCCTTCTTCTGCAGTGAGGTCATAGGACATGCTATCCTAGAGAAGTTTTCAATGAACTTCCGATAATACCCTGCTAATCCTAGGAACGATCTGATGTCAGTGACACTTGTTGGTGTAGGCCATTCTTCTATGGCCTTGATTTTCTCTGGATCTACAGCAATGCCTTTTTTAGAAATAATATGGCCAAGGTACTGTATCTGTGGTCTATAAAAATCACATTTGCTGAACTTTGCATAGAGTTGGTGTTCTCGTAGAATCTGTAATACAATCTTGAGGTGTTCCCTATGCTCTTCCTCGTTTTTAGAATAGATTAGTATGTCGTCGATGAATACAAGTACGAACTTGTCTAAGTACTTACTAAAAACACTGTTCATCATGCACATAAAATTAGCCGGTGCATTCGTTAATCCGAAAGGCATCACTACAAACTCATAGTGGCCGTACCGTGTCCTAAAAGCGGTTTTGTTTATGTCTTCATCCTGGATTCTTACTTGGTGATATCCAGAATGCAAATCAATCTTGGAGAATACTTTTGCTCCTCCGACTTGGTCAAATAAATCATCTATCCTCGGGAGAGGATATCGGTTCTTAATTGTTAATTTATTCAGCTGTCGGTAGTCGATGTGCATCCGCATCGTTCCATCTTTCTTTTTCACAAACAAAATGGGTGCTCCCCAAGGGGATACACTCGGGCGGATATATCCTTTGTTAATCAATTCTTGCAGTTGAAGTTTCAGCTCAACTAGTTCAGGGATACTCATGCGGTAAGGTGCCCTTCGAGACTCGTACCGATCCCTGTACTAGTTCGCTGGAGAAATCCAAATCTCTCTTGGGTGGTAACCCGGGTATTTCATCTGGAAAAACATCTTTGAAATCTGCTAGGACCGGAAAATCTTCAATATGTTGTTCTCTTTCCTCTTCTAGGTTGTGAATGTTGACTGCGTACAACTTACAGCCTTTTCGTACACATTTCTTAACTTGTAGGGCTGAGATTTGTCTAATAGACACCTTCTTGGGTATACCCTGTACCCTTCTCTCGTTCCCGTGCTTATCTGTGCAAGTGAAAGTTTTGTTTAAACAGTCCAGCATAACGTTGTGCTGCTCAAGCCAATCCATACCAATTAGTAGGTCATAGGCACCCAAGGGCAAGATGTTTAAGTCAGCTTCAGTTTGAAATCCATTCATGTCAAGTTGGCAGTTTTTGACTAGTTCTGTAATTTTTCTTTTCGTCCCTGTGGCTAACTGTACCAGCCACGGTTTAGCATGTTTCACATTTTTCAATTTGCAAATTTCAACAGTTTTAGGGGATATATAACTACGGCATGCCCCCGGGTCAATTAAAATGGAAACATAAATGTTTGCAATCTTACCTTCAATTTTGACCATTGTGGACTGATGGTCTGCTTGCCTGCCCTCTAGGGCAGCACAAATTCGGGGTGTCCGCGCCATGTCTTCTACTGTTGACTCTTCCTGCAGATTGTTCAGAACTTTGGGCCCTTTGTTGTTTGGGCAATCTCTGTAATAATGGGGTCCTTGACATCCCCAACATTTGCCAGGCATAGGGGCTGTTCTAGTCCCTCTCTCAACTGTTGGTTTGTTTACACTCAGTGCTGGGTTGCTTGGCTGTGTTCCATATCTTGGAAAATTTCTGTTAGTTGGAAAACTGTTGTTCTGTTTTCGGTAAGGAGGTGGTTTGAACCCTCTCCTTCGAGTGTTAATAAAAGGTCTTATTCTGTCCTTCTTCTTGTTCACAGTTTCAGCCCTATGTTGGCTGTGTTCATAACAGAGCCTAGCTTTGTATAAAGCCATCTCTAGGGTCTTAGGTGCATCAAATTCAATTTTGTCTCGGTAGTACGTTGGCAGACATCCTAGGAACTGCTGTATTTTCACCTTTTCATCCCTTACGTAAGGTACGTAATGTAACAGTTCGAGAAATCTATTTATTAATGTATCCATGGTGAGGGAGTTCAGTTGCAGCTCATGGAACTCTTTTATTTTCTTGTCGAAGAACCTCTCTGACATGTATTTTTCTTGAAATAATTTTCTGAAGTTTGATCACCCAACTTGATCCCTTTTTATCTTCTTAGTATGTTTGAGTTCTTGCCACCATCTGGTAGCTTTACCATTTAGATTGTATATGGCCAGCTTGGCCTTCATACTGCTGGAGTAATGATGTACTCAAAAGTATTTGTTCATTCCCAGCAGCCATTCTTCGGCTTTCTCTCCTGAATCTAGGTTTCCCTCGAAGGTTGGTGCATTGATTTTCCTAAACTCTCCCTGCAGGCTGTCCCCTTTCTTGTATTTCTTTTTACAAGGGGATGATGCATAGGAGTCTGAGGAGTACTCAGATTCAGGGTCACATGAGTTGGATGAATCAGTGAGTTTTGGTGACTTTTCAAGGCTACAATCTGGGCTATTGTCCCTATTTCTGCGGTGTTGTTTAGTTAGATGTTTGTTTGCAGAATGGGTTGTCCTTCTATGAGTTTTCTTCCCAGTTAATGTTTGCAACAGTGCCTCATTTACTTCGTGCTGTTCTCTCCTTTCGTTTAAGTTGTCGTCCTTGAAACTACGAAATTCTTCCTGTAGGCTTTGCACTGTTTTCAGCAGGTCAGAGGCCTTGATTGCTCCCAAACTATCATTTAGTTCAATTACTATTTCCTGCTCCCTGGGTATTGAGTTCAGGTTACCATGTTGATTGTCTTCTCTTTCAGCATTCATGTTTGCTTGTTCTGTCCTGAAACAGTTTTACAATGTGCAAGCAAACAAGCTTTTATTAGTTTATTGGTTTGCAGCGGTAGTGCAGGCTCATAGGTCTCAAGTTTCCGAATTTGGGCTCTGATACCACTTGTAATGTCCCTCAAATCCCGAAATTTTAAATTTTTTTATATGAGTCTAATAATGAGCAAGACTTTAGGACTTGAGTAACAAAGCCTGTAACATTGTATTTATTTACTAGAATAGCATGAAATTGAAGTGACGTTCTTATATATGTCATTTATCCAATGTTTGACTTATCATGAAATATCATAACTTTGTTTTAAATGCTACTACTGTTTCATTTTTATTATTGAATTCATGGTTATTACTGCTTATATCAGTTTTATTACTTCTGGAATGTATTGATGTAACTTTAAGTCTTATCATTGTTTTTATGCTTGCCCTTGGATGATAGATGGCATGAAGGCCAGGTCTTACTTAGCTCCTTCCCAAGCTAATGTCTTAAAACCATTATTGTGCAAGTGCTTTAAAGAAATCACTCTAACTTGTTACTTAAGCTTTTAAGGTCATTACATGCCAAGGGGAGAAAAAGGGGATAAACCCTAGCCTAAAGATGAACTTAATCCACTAGCGCTAAAGCTTGGCAAACATCCTATATTATAAAGTTTGGTGTGAGTATGGTTTTTAAATGGCAAGGGGAAAAACCCTAAACCCCATGTCCATCCTAGAATAACGTTATCAATTCAACAATGGCGCATTCAGACTATAGGGAAGTGGGTATGAATTGGATCGTAGTGGAGGTAGGTTTAAACTTTAATGCTGATCACGTGAAGGGCCTGCTAGTGGAATCCACACTGGCCCAGGGTTTGAAGGGCTGCGAAACCCTCTATTGTTTTCATTTCCTTCTTTTCGTGGTGTTGCTAGTGGTAAGGGGGCCCGAGAGAAAACTCTCTGCGAAAAACATGGTTTGGGCATGCAGTTGACCAGAGCGTAGCTCTTTGGTCAGTGCATGCTCAGCGTGGATGAATGCGAGGTGATTAGCTACACCAGTAAGGTAAGGATTTTGGCATAACTCAGTCCTTGATTTCATTGTTGTTGACAGTTTGTAAATTTCAGTAACGTGCTCGGTCTAACTACCTCGTTTTTGCTTATGTGTGTTGGTAGGAAACCTGGTGGCTACTGGCGCTTATAGCTGAACGAGGGGAGACTACTAGGGTTTCGAAAATCCTGGTAAGACCCGGCTTACCAATGCCTCTTCCCTGAAACTCTGTATGGTTGTAAAATGTGTGGGCGTTGTTGATTTTGAAAGATGGACGAACTGTTTAAAGGGTTAAGCTCGGGAGTTACAAGGGATTTGGCCAACCCTGTCCACTATTTGTTTTGGCCTTCCAGCCTTAGTCCTGGGGAGGATGAAGGTGATACATTTTTGAGCCGTGAGGCGTTGGTTGTGAAGTTCTGCGTGGATAATACGAGACTCCGTGGTTTTTAATGAAAATCTGGGCATTTTTTGGAACTTGATTATGTGAACATAAATTCATATGTAAATGTATCTCAAACCTTTGGGCTTTGTTATTAATTTGTTTTCTAGTTCAGTTTGAAATGTTCTACTCTACGACATAGCCAAATACGTAGACTACATTTTATGTTTAGTGTTTTGGATTTCTATAAGGCTGGACTGAGCAATTAAATGTTAAATGCGTTCCTCTGTAATTCTAAGAGTCTTTCTATTTATAAAACCTCCACGTGAGGTGTTTAGTTAGCTTATGCATTGTGTAATGAAACCCTAGGTTGCTAGATGAAGAAATGGGGAGGAGAGGTCTGCAAAAGTCGATTTTGGCATTTCTGTCAGTAGTGTGGGTTTCTTTGTTTGTTTGTCTGTGAATAGAAATCGTATTTTATGTTATTCATTTTAAATTTGGAAAATGAATGGTTTTAGAGTATAAATGCTGTGAATTAGTTGGAAAGTAAAAACCCTAAGGGTATTAACTAAACCCTACGAAATCGATTCGCCTTGCTGCTAACTATATGAATTTCGCCGTGGATGTGTATTTCTATTTAATTTACATTCTAAAATGTGGGTTGGATGAATCATTTTGGCTACTTGGTCTCTAGTTGATTAATTATGGATGAGCAGGATAGATATTTTCTTTTATGGAATTTATGGGGAGAGTATGGAAAGATCCTGTAATCACTATTTATTTTCTGAGTTTTATAATGTTTAGTATACTTTAATTTCTTAGTCTCAGTCAAATGAATGACCTTATAATGAGGAGTAAATTATTGTGGTCCGATTCATTTATTTCCTTAGATTTATTCAATTCGATTTTCTGTCTTTATTTATAATTAAGTTTATAGATTTAGTTTATTTAATTCTTAATTTTCCGGACAGAGAGGGTAAGCCCCATTCTTGAACTTGAATGAACTTTCATAAATCGTAGCTTTTGTGCAAATAATATTTTTAACTGAGGATGTTACGATTTTGGTTTTCTAATATTTATCATTTATAAATAAATATTCTAAGTAGGTTTAAGTGTGTAATTAATCTGTCCAGGCAGGGTTTAGGGCTTTTGCCCATAAATCCTATGGTTAGGGATTTCTCTCCCTGTATGAGGATTATAGGAGTTTTCTCCAGCTTAATATATTATATATATTTTAACCCATAAGTCATGGCCAAGCAGATCCGCCGATGACTCAATGATAAGCAAGAAAATCATGTATTCCTATATTAATGGATGGAAATAACTAACATAGAAACCCATAGCAACATATTTAGAAGCATTATAAATCTTTGTTTTGGTAATAAACCAACCTAATCAATCCTGTAATATATATAACCTATGAAAAGAGAGCATATTAGGTAGAACTGTATATGACTTATAACTTCTAAATTAGCTACTATAACCATTAATACTGATCAAATTCTGAGATCCATTAAGGCAGAATAATAGTACAATAACGACATATTTCTTTTCTTAAAACCAGGTAACAATGCTATTATTATGAAACATAAACATATCAGAAATATAATTGATTGAAACATAAACAAATACTTATCAGTATTTTATTGCAGACCAACTGACTTAGGAACTGCCACGTTCCTCCCAACGTTAGACCGCAATCCATTCCTGGATTGTTCCACCGGTCACCCCCGAGCCGAACTGAGCATAACAAGAATCTAGGTGATCTAGGTGTATGGTTTGCTATCTTCGTTACTACAGCAGAGTAGCCACACGGTTCTCTTTATCAACCTTTTATGGTGTGAATCTTTTTGAAATAATCTTCCCCTTCAACCTTCACAGTCCTCTCACTAGGACAGTCCTCTTTTCTAGGACACACTAGATATTCAACAATCTGATGTTTTAGCGCCCAGATTCATGACTGGACCCTCCAGTGTACTTGGAAAAACACTTGCCCTCGCAAAGTTCCTCTCTCTGCTATTTATAATTTTTAAGGGCAAAGGCTGCTAGGAAATTAGGTCTTTTGCACACTCAGTTAACTAACTGACACTCTAGCAATCTTGTATTTATCTTTAATTAGGAAACTAATTTATTTTAATCCTCACAGTTTATTTTAATCTTTATTTAATAATATTGGACTTTTACTCACCTAACAACTAGTTAGATCTTTAGTTATTAGCTAATAACTAGCCTAGACTCTTGCATGCTCAATCCCTCTTTGTGTGACAGTCCTAGTCAGTCAGAAAGAATAAAATAATAATAGTCTTTGAATATTTAAAGTAAATAAATCAAAACAGATTACTGATGCTCCAGAGCTCTCAGCTCAACATCAACAATCACTAGGAGCTCAAGTGTTCCAGAGCATCTCAGATCACACTTACTCAACTAATAGTGCTTCCAGAGCCCACATGGCTCAACACTAACCATAAAAATTCAGATGTTCCAGAGCTCACTTGCTCACAGTATTTAATAGTTTGGTGCTATTCAGAGCTCACTTACTCAGCACACAAAAATAACCACAATTAATGTTTAACAACGATAAATAATAAAAATAAAATAGTCTTTTTCCTGGGATATTACAGATAGAGTTTTTTGGGAAAGACATGACTAGGGATGTTAAAGAACGGTATCGGAGTTGAAATTTTGTTAGAGAGGTTTAAGAGAATTCCCCGTACCAAATGTACTACTAGGGCGGTTTGGGACAAGAAGTTTTCTTTTCCCGAATTTCAATCATGTATGGACTGGTCTTTGAGTGTTTTTCTAACTTAATTTCTTTGCTTTTAAAAAAACGTTGTAAATATTTTTGTGTATTGAATATTGATAGCTTGATTTGCAGATCATATTATGGGAGTATGACCCGTGACGCTAAGGATGATGGAGGTTGGTAGTTGGTTGTTGCTCTAGGGAGTTATTCCTATATATTCACAAGTGGTCATTGCTCATTGGATGATCAAGATGTTGTGATAGCATGGTTGATAGTCTTGATGCAGATGACGTTGGTTGATTCTAGGATCGCATCTAGTGATGAATTGCAAATAACAGATTTAATGGAGTTGCAAAGGGAGCTGATAGGTGTTGGTCTAATCACTTTGCTTATTGTTACGATGGTACCAGCACCAGCGTACTTGCAGAGGTGCCCCAGGGAGAGGGTGTTAGATTTTGTACTTTTTAATCAATATTTATCTAGGATCTTACTGAAAGAATAACATGCACAACATAACACAATAGACACAAAGAATTTCCTCGAGGAAACCATAAAGGAGAAAACCCCGCAACTTCCTCAGAGATAGAATCGTCACCAATACAATATCACAAAAGTAAAACCCCAAAACAAAGATGGTCTTCAACTCCTCTTCTTTTCCTCCTATGCGAACTTGTCCTCTTTCTCACTAATGCAAACTTGTGTGAGTGAGTGTGTTGTCCAAATGAGAGAGCTCCACTCTCTATTTATACTTCATCTTTCACTTGACCTTTTCACTTACTAGGTCGGCCCCAGTTGTACCTGATTGGCCCGAGTTCTCTAGGGGACTCAATAACCCTAATCTAACTGACTCTAGGGGGAACTATTGCCCTGACTTACAATGGAGGATTTACCTCAATGACTTTACATGACCAAATGTAATAATGACATCCCTGACCGGAGGAATAAACATCTCTGTCGGAGGTACAAATAAAATACAATAATAATAACAATATAAAATATAAGTGAATATCTTCTGAAGTTACAATTGCATTAACACTCCCTCTTAACTAGGAAGGTATTCTCTTGACATAGTCATCAACACATCTGGACACAAGTCTTCATCGCTGGATCATCATCAATGCTGGAACATCATCATCAACACTGGATAATCATCATTGCCGCTGCAATCCTCATCATGTCGATCATTGATTGGTGACATCTCTCGAATCTACTCGTCATAGGAAGTTCTACAGATCCGTCCCTTTTTCATGTTGGATGTAGGCCTAGCCCTCATGTAGGTCTTCATCATCTCTGCGAGTAAGCCATCAAGTAGGTACAGCCCATGACTAGTCATTACATTGCCTCTGCAAACACCTGCGTCTCTACTGTTGCCTCATAGTCTTCAGATCATCTCTTGTCACACAGAGCACAACCTAGATGCACATCACATGTCTCACAACGGTTAGCCCACGTCTACCAGCATGGGAGGACTTTCCTACCACCATGCGAAATCCTGCCTAGGCACACACACAGTGTCTTAAGACCGGTGGACGTCTCCAGTATGGGAGGCACGAACCTACCACCATACGAGACCTTGTCTACCAACATGCGAGGACTTTCCTACCAGCATGTGAGAGACAACACTTACATCAACCAACATGGGAGGACTTTCCTACCACCATTCGGGAAAGGCTCAACACTTACATCTTACCGACATGGGAGGACTTTCCTACCACCATTCGGGAAAGGCTCGACACTTACATCTACCGACATGGGAGGACTTTCCTACCACCATTTGGGAAAGTTTCCAACTATAAATACCTTGTGTCATTTTCAGATTCGCGTTTAAGCTACATATGTTCTTCATATTTTGCTATTTACATCTATTTATGATATTGCCGTTTGGACATAAGTAAAAGGGCAAATTATTAAGTGGTTTGACATCTAACGAAGAAGATAAAGGGGCTGACTTTTCTGTTGTAATACTATGGTTATTTCTGCACTACAAGTACATTTTAAGATCAAAATATTGATTGATAAGTTTCCCTAGAAGGGCTGAAAACTCATCTCATTGGTTGGTGTCTTTAAATCTACGCATAATCTAATCTCACCATTTTTTTTTCTGACTGGTACCAAGTTTTCTACCCAAGATGAATGTTTGTTAGGTGTAATGATTCTAGCCTCCAACATTTTTGTAGCTCCTTTTGAATGATAGGTGCTGGCCTTGGATGGATATGTCTCTGTTTTTTCCTAAAAGGTTTAGCTCCTTTCAATGGGATTGTGTGCTAGATGATGTCGCCTTTGTAGGCCATTAAGTCATCATAACTCCATGCAAATATATCCTTTTATTCTCAAATTAGGGCTTCTATCTACCTTTCTTCATCATTAGTGTGGTTCTTTCTAATGTGGGTGATTTTCAGATGCAATTCTGTCCCAATATTTAGTTCAATGCAATCTTCTAGCTTAGTTTCTTCTTGATGTCTTTGACCCTGTCATCTCAATCAAACAATTTCTCCAAAGGAACAAGTCCTTTGGGAAATTTGTTTTCCCTTAACTGCATGATTGGAGGATCTGATTTTTCTTGTCAAATTATTTTGCATGAAAAAAATTCCTGCAAGTTAGCTAAAAATCTGATAATCTCTCCATCATCATCAAAAACTTGCCATTTATCAAAATTATCCAGGAAAACAGGTCTGAATACAACTTCCATTTTGCAAGCAATTTTCAACATCTCATCACAAGGTTGAAGGGTTGCTGCTTCCACAACTAACATGTCAGCATGCCCATGTTTATGTCTAGCAACAACTTCAATGGAAAAGGCATCAAATGCTTCAGTATAGTCCCAAAATGCATTTCTATATTTCTTGGTTCTGTCATTTTTAGCAGCAGACTGATTCCTTGCTGAACAATGAAATCAGAATCTCCAACTACCTTTAAAACATTGATTTTCATTCCTCTAGCTAATTCCAATCCCAACAATAAAGCCTCATATTCAGCCACATTGTTTGTACAATCAAATTCTAAGCTGTAGTAACATGGCACGAGTTGACCTTTTGGGGAAAGTAAACACACTTTTTGATCAAGCACCTGGCCTTGTCTTGACACCATCAAAATGCATCTCCCATGTATCATCCTTGTCATCTTTTGAGGAATAGTCCATAGGTGAAGGTGTATGTTGGGTTAGTACAACATGATTTCCAAGATCATCCTTACAACACACATGTTCATCCATGGTTTCTTTGGGATCTTCAATATGAAACTTCATCATGGGTTCCCTATAAAGTTTAACATAAATATTATCTACTATAGGGGTGGTAACATATGACAGATCAAGTTCTATAGAGAAACATACCCCATGCATCTGACACGTCAATTACAACCACATCCATCAAAATAGATATATTAGGATAACCTGCTAATTTGACCCAGATATCTTTGATTAACCCATGAGCATTAATTTCTTTGTAATCTGTGGTAGATACATTTCTTTAAGGCTGTGTAATTTGAAGCCCTAATTGATTTATAACTTTAAGGGTCATCACCTTTGTGGAAGCACCAAAATTTAACTTGCAATTGTGGAGTAACAAGTCATTAATAATCAATGAAACAAAGAATGGAGAATGAGCCCCATTCCTTCCCTCTTGGTTCATACCTTGACAGATCATAGACTTATCTTCATTCTCATCTAACCCCAAAATCTTTAACCTTGTCTTTATATGTAAGGGTTTTAATGAGTTCCATGAAGGGGACTTGCACTTTCATTTTAGTCAATCATTAACAATTCCGGTTCTAATGAATGAGTTGCATACCTTCTTGTGATGAATGGGATTTCTCCTCTTGCTGATTTTTCGGTCTTGGAGTAGATTAATACAACCCTTTCTTCAAACTTTTGAGATATCTACATAGTAGTTTGTTATTCCCCCCAGCCTCATTTGAGTTTGCTATCCATGATGAGGTCGAAAGAGACCCATACATGGATCTATATTCTAGGATTATTCAGCATTTTGCAGCAGGGGACGTCATCCTATTGGGTGATTTTAATGTCTGCACCAGAGCCCTCCAAGCCCCCCTTCACGATTGCTTTGAGGATATGTTACGTGTTCAAGAGATTGATCTAGCTTTAGTAGGACTTCACTGATCATCTGCTAATGCTTTGGGGCCTCTTACAGGCTACAGAAGACATCTCTTGCGGATTAAAGAATCCCATGAGCTTCTTATCCTTAGCGGCCTCCCTTGTTTCCCGACGTCTTGTTCCTTTACTTGTCAACCTTATGGTGGAGGTCAGAGCGTGGTGGATTATGTCCTTTCCATTCAAGACCTACTCCCCTTCATTCATCACTTTTCTGTCACCCCCATCCCTTTAGCCGACCATGCTCTCCTCTCCTCCCTTCATATCGATACCCCCCCTTCTTTGCCCCCCCTCCCCACTCCTCAGGTTCACCACCGATCACTATACTCTTTGCCGAAGGAGACTCCGACACCTTCACATCCACCCCTCATCTGACGCTCCCTTTGTGTCTCGATTCGCTTCCCTCGAATTTGCCTCAGCAAGTACACTTGTCTTTCATCTATCATCTGGGATGTTGCTCTTAAAACTTACCCCCACTCCAATCGATCCACTCCCCTTTCCCAAAGACTGGGGTCCTACCCCATGAACTAGTAGTATGAGGAATGCAAGTCCCTCCACACCCAACTTCACCATGCCTTCACCCATGGGTATCCCTCCTACCCCTTTTAAAACATTCATACCATCGACTCCTTCGCCATAAGGAACGCCTCTTCATCTCCCATAGTAGACGTGCATTGAGAACTTCCCTTACTCACTCCCCCAAAAACTTTTGGCATACCATTTTCCCCCGCAACTCCCATCTCTCGTCTGATCTGGATCCAAAATCTTTGTTTTCCCACACCTCTTCCCTCTATGATATCTCGAGGCAGCCCCTTATCCAGGTTACCTCTCCCCCCCTATTGCTACTTATTCAGCCCCATGATATTCGAGAGGTTGTTTGGGTATGAGTTCTAGCAAAGCAACTGATGAGGAGGGGTCTAGGTTGAACTCTTCAAGCATGGCCTATGTGCACTTGATTGCCACTTGGCTGATTTGTTTAACCATGTGGTATGTACAGGTTTCCTAGAACCGTGGTCACATCATATTATCCACCCAATCCATAAATTTGGCTCCAGTACTGATCCCAATAACTATAGAACGATCATGGTTGACCACACTTTTTCCAAATTTTACGCTACCGTCCTTCATATGCAACTTTCTAGGGAGCTTGAGTGGAGACAACTTAGAGTTAGAGGACATACTGGATTCAAACCGACACACTAGAACATTAACCACATTCTTATGCTCTGGGCCATCATTGAGGAGGCACACCACCACTCTTAAAATTTTTATTGTTGCTTTTTTACTTTTGGAAGGCGTTTGATTTTGTACCTAGAGTGGCATTATCTGAGTGGCTCAAAGACATTGGCATTTCCGAGATCCTTCTGTCTGCCATTATGAGATTATATGAGTCGCTTCTTGGTCGTCTTTGCATCGCCCATGGGATCTCATATTTCATCATGAGTACCATTGGGGTGAAGCAGGGGTGTTCGCTATCCCCCACCTTATTTGGGATCTACATCGACGAGCTAGAGTCCTTCCTTTAGGAGCACATTTAGGACGATGATGGGTTCTTTCTCCACCAGGTCTTGATCTCCATCTCGCTCTTCGTTGACAATGTGGTCCTCTTAGCCTCATCTCCGGAGGGGTTGTAGAGACAATTACATTCCTTGGCCCTCTTTTTGGCCCTCATTTGTTATCTTTGTCGGTTGACGGTCAACTTGGGTAAAACCGAGGTCATGATCTTCAATGGGTTGAAGAGGTTACTCATTGATCTTCAATTCTTTTTTAGAGGAGAGGAGATTGAGATCACTAGGACCTATACCTATTTGGGGGTGTAGTTTCACAGGTCCTCATTTTAGTCTGCGGCACACCCTTCATCCCCAAGTCAACAAAGGTTATGTATCCCTATCCCTTCACGAGAGATGGTGCTTCAAACACCATTTTTAGGACATCTCATCCAAGATGTCTCTCATGGACACTCTCATTCGACCCACAGTCCTTTATGGCTCAGAGGTTTGGGGCATAGTTACATATATTGTGTCGGCGAATATATCGCTGAGGGTCGGGAATGTAACTTATCGGCAATATTTGGGAAAATATCAACAAATATCGGGAAACCTAAAAGATACAAAAATAACCATTTTTTATTTATTTATTTTTAACATCTAAAGCAACAAAAACGTCAAATAAACACATTGCTACATAAATATGAAAATACAACTAATATATAAGATACATAAGATGTCAAATGGTGCATCATGATCACATATTGACACTAAATTGAAAATTCTGAAATATGTTCCTGATAGAATGATAGAACATCACATCAAATGATCAAAATAAATGTATCTAATGAGATGAATAATCCTGACTCGTGAAGCATCTAGACACTACATATTATATAGTACAATGATAAATAATAGGAATCATCAATCCCCTCTACCCCTTCTATGGGCAAGGGGTACCACTCTTCCCTTGGAATTAGTAGGTGGTCCTGTAGGTGCTCTGGATGAGCCTGGGGTGGAACTGGAAGCTCAAACTGCTCGAGATTGGTGGAAGGTAATGGGGCTGAGGTGGAAGCTAATGTGACTTGTCTCCCCCCATAATTACATATCATCAAAATCATTGCCTATATTGGGATACTATTCATCAAGCGCCCTATGCATCCCTCCTCTAGGATCTAGCCCTTGCCTCTACCTCGAATCTCAAAGATGATCCTCCAAGGACATTAGTCAACACCCTACAATTTTGATGAAACTTCCTAACCCAATCGTGAAAATAAGGTAGAAAAAGATTCCCATGCTTGATAAGTGATTTTGCTCGAGTGAAGAGAACATTTTTATTAAGGTCATGTTATCACACAAACTCTAGCTGCCACTAGATGCATCCCATCCGGGACGGTAGAGGTAAGGCAACTAGGCAGGTGACACCTGCAAACACCAAGCCCCCAGCTCTAGGAACGGTTGTCACATCAGAAAAGGTGCTTGTCGCTTTAGACAAGGCACATAGCCAAGTCAAGGGGGAGACCTTAGTCAACTAGCGATGGTTGAGACTCAAAACCAGACACCCACAACTCCAAGATAAACAAAATAAAACAAGGATGAAGTGCCTAAATGTCCTGAGACCCTTTCCAACCAATGAACTGAAACCTGGATGAAATTAGAGCGTTCAATTAAATTATTCCAGATCTGATATGTGCGTGAAGGACAGTAAAATTGAAGGGATAGATGGCTGGAAAGTGACTCAAGAACCAAAATTTAGCTAGAAGTAGAAAATGTATTTATGCCTATGGGAAAAATGACTCAAAATAATTATGCATGCATAGCAGAAATAAAATTAACGATTAGGAAGCGCTTCTAGCGATTATAAACTTGGTTTTAGATGATATTTAATTAATACAAAACAAGACCAAGAGTACCCACAACCCAGAAAACCCCCAGGCAGCGTGACAGGGCAAAATGCCCAAGGAGGGCGCAAGCATAAATCTAACCAGTGCCTAATGGATGGGTGAATGGAGTCGAAAAAGGATGGGGTTTAGGATTTAGTCGTTTAAGATAAAATGTAAAGCGGTTTTGAAATAAAAAAAGGTTTTAACGGTTAAATTTTTAGATATAAATTTTTACTTGGTTTTTATGGTGTTTCAGCTCAGCAACAACTATGCAAATCTAAATGGAGAAACAAGCAGGAGGACCATACCTGAAATGTTGGTGAATGGATGATCTTTGCCCGAAGACTATCCCCACAGTTCAAATGTTGAGCAACCAACGTTTTTCCTTAGCGTTTTGAGCGAGCCAGATGACCAAGTGCGCCCTTGCAACCTGCCACAAAAGAGATAAATCATAAATCAGAAGCAAATAACTAGTTAACACATCAAATAAAAGACAAATGATGAAGGAATTTGATAAGCAAAATGCAATTTCAACTCCCTTGTTTTAATTCCAGAAGGAAAGAGCAAAATGGAGCTGCTGGCTCCAAGTATTGCGCCCCCCTTTAAGATGGTCTTTCACCTGCAAATAGAATCTATCTATTGGCAGTTTTCTAGTTTCGAGGCAGTAATGGATGTTAAAGTTACAACATCATGAGTCATTCTCCAGGTCAATCTTGTGTGTCAAGATTGAGCTTCGTGTGTCGAGGTAGTGCCTTATAGGATCTTGAGTTGGACTCAGGAAACTTGGAGAAGAATCTTGAGTTGGACTCAAGAATGGTTAAGCTTCAAGCGTTGAGGAAAGTGCTTTGTATGTCAAAGTGATGATGTTGTACAATTTTTCTAGTCAAGGCAAAGATCTTGTGTGTTAAGACAGATCCTCATGTGTTGAGGTGGTGCCTCATGTGTTGAGGTGATTCTTTGCATGTTAAAGCATGTATGGTGTGTGATGTACTACTAACCATGGATGAGCTATTAAGTCTCCTCTAAAGACTGTCCACCTCTAGAGTGAATTACTTTAGCATATAACCACTTGGAATGATAGTAGGACAATATGATCACATCATTGGGAAAATCTCCTTAGTATATTTGATATGATAATTAAGCTGGCACATGTGGACCATGCAGATAAGACAAGAGATAAAGATAAGATGAGATAAGATATGAGAGAATTCGAATTGTTAAACTTTAGTGAAGACTTTAGTAAATCAAAGGAGAGCTTGAATTGATCACTACAGTGAGGTTAACAAGAAAGAATCAGTTAAGAGAGTTAACTAAGTGATAACAAAGAAGATCTAGTTAACTAAGTGTTATTGCATGATGACACTTATGTTAAACTAAAAGACAACACTTGAGTTGCGACACTTGTATGATGACACTTAAGTTAGCCACCTAACTAAGTGGGAAAGCTTTCAGTTAAGGGGCGAGTTCATCCTAAGAGTTAGTTCAATGAGTTAATGCACTGCATGAGAAGTGGGGTGCACTTCTTCATGCAAGATTGATGCATCCAGATGGAGAGCGAGTTCATCCTGAAGTCAAAAGATAAAAATAGAAGTCGATGCATGTGAAGAATATATAAATATGTTATACAAGATTGATGAATTCAATGTGGAGCGAATTCTCTTCTCCCTTGAAGGAAATGCGCTTCTCTTTGTGCAGGATAGTATTATGAGCCTCGCTTCTTTATCTTTCTCTTGCTCTGTAATTGCATTGGGGGTGCTTGATGTAAAAGACATTCTCTGCTATCTATCAATATAGTAAGGAAGGTTTTGTTGGGGTTTTCTCCCTCAAGTCGTAGAGGGTTTCCCCAGGGTAAATTCACGTGTCGAATGTGATTGCTTATGTGTATGATTGTTATTTGATTTCAAGTACTATTGCATTTTTGAATTAAAGATAAAAAATTAACAATGGCTACCTTTTCTCGCTTACCACAATCTAAAATTGGTTTTGATCACTTTTAGTGGAAGGGGTGGTCTAATTTGTTAGGTTGTGCTCGAGATTTTGTGCAATCCCTTGCAAAGTGTGTATTCATGGCACATATTGCATTTGAAGGGAAAATTTCAGAATCTAGATCTTGGTGGAAGATTTGTCTATCCATACGGAGTAGAATGGCCTCCATAAGACCTTTGTGCAAAGCCACTTCTACATAGATGTGGTCTCAGAATAGTGAGTCCCGTTTGGCCTTTCTACTTCAATGAACTCCCCAAGTTGTCACTGATGTATTTCAGAGTTGATTTGTCTCAGAATACCAAAGGGAGGTGGACTAACACCGATGCCAAGGTGATTCTTCAGTTGGTTTGAAATCTAAGGACTAGTGATTTAGATATATTCCTCTCACACCCATGAAATATGGCCAGATAGAGTCTGATGTATCTATCTTTTGTAGATTGAAACAAAATAACATAGTAACCCCTCCCACAAGCAAAGAATGAGGGTTGTCCTTGAATCTTAGGTTTCAAACCTTATAGAATCCCTTGCTCCAAAGAGATATGTTGGACCATAAACCAATTAGTTACCTATTAAATCTTGTTTTGAGAAAATGATAGTGTTTTGTTGGGGCTCTAGGGATAAGATGCCCAGGATTGTATTATGGTCTTTCTTCTTCATAAATCTACTTGTTGAAGAGATTGTGAAACTGCTTTGTTGTAGATTCTGGTGGATTTGTTGTTTCATGATACTTAGGCACTTTAGACACGACTTGCTACATGACCCCTAAACACCTCGGATGAGCCTCCATTGTGAGGTGCATTGGCTTCCATTGTCTCCAATTTGAGTAGGTGGCAGCTATTAGAGAGACTAATGTAGAAGTGACGGCTAGGGTAGAACCCTAGTTGTGATGTGCAACAAGCTGGCAAACTCCTCAACTCTCTTCATCTGTTGGGTGGTTAGTGTTCCAACCAACTAAGCTCTAATTGATCATTTAACAAAGAGTCATTTTTAAAAGACCTTACTCATACCTCCCTATGTGACTTTATAAAAATCTCTTTCTAAAAGGCTCTAACCTTGCCTTGCATTACATTCCCTATGAATAAAAAGATAGGGTTTTATCTTTCTATGATTACTACATTGATTGATAGTGCAGTTTTGATGTGCATATGTTATATAGGTATCAACATGATTAATAGACACGTCTCATTCGCTTAATGACATGTGAAAAGCTAGATCTTTTCACTTTGTAATTGTAGAAAGCTACAATGTAAATATAATGAAATATTATTTATATGTTATAATGTCTATTATTATATTATTATTATTTCTAATATTTAGATTCCAACGTTTTTTTTTTTTAATTTTTATTTTTTTGGGAAATGTATTTCGAGGAAAACCTCCCCGAATCTTTCCTTCATTTTGAAGATGGTATCTAGGGTAGACCTTAGATTCTTCAGGGCACAAGGATAGGTCAACAACTCATGAATAGATCATATATGGCTCATCAACTATCTATTCACTAAGAGAAAACATATCACAAAGTGGGATTTGAACCTAGGTGGGGAGGGTAACAACTTTTCCTCAGAACCAATTGGATGTGCAACCAACTCCGCCAGCAATTTCCAAAAGCTAACTAGTGCAATCGATGCAGCTTGCTCTCTATTGAATCTTACATGATTCAATTTTGACACACCTGGTCCAACATCACTTAGAGTCTACAACCAACCAATGGCTCACCCAACACACAAGTGTTAACAACTCCTTATACTGGTGACAACCTCTCCTTTAGGGAAACTCAACAATGAACATCAAACTTTCAATCACGAGTCTAATGTGACACATCCATTGTTGAATATCGAACCATGAGTCTAGTGCAACATAACCAAACTAGGGGTATGCATGCCTATATAGCGCTTACAACCATATGCCAAATTACGTTATGCAAATTTTAAACCTTGCCCTAAATACCATAGGACCATAATGCTTTCATTTGTTGATTTATTCTTCCTTGTGCTCCTTTGAAGTCATGTAGATAATTGGCATCTCCATCTTTGTCATCAATGGTGTGCATCCTGCAAAACAAACTTGTCTAATATTGGAGTGCCTAATTCCAACATGGACGAATCCTTCCAACATTAAATTAAGTGACTCAATGTTATTTCCCACCACATACCACTTCTCAAGAGCTACATGATTTTGACCCTTTCTCTGCAACCAAGAGCTCTTCCCTGTTTGAGGTAATCTGTCTTACACTTCTCTCATTTACAACTTGGTCAAAACACATAAGGAGACACTGCACAATGCCCCTTCCCTCTGGATGTATTTCAGTCCTTACAACATTTGCTCTTTGTCAATTAAACACGACTAACCATTATGACAACCAATCATTTCTTGTGTGACCAACCACACTTTTAAAAGACACTTTCACTACACCATGACCCCATTCTTGATGACCTCTATCTAACATCTTACCATAAAATCTTAGACCTTCACTTTGAACTTAAGGTGTCGGGTAACACTAAACATGTACCCTAGCCTTTCTAGGAGGTGACATTACCATTTAAAAAATTTGCTAGACTTCATCTTTGGTTCCCCTTATACAATGACACTGTGGAGATTTGCATGACACCATGAGGCCCACACGACCTTAACAAGACAATATACACCCATCCATGATGACTTTACATGAATATGATTGCAGGTTGTCGAATACGTTGATAGGTTTTTTCGGAATTAAGTACACTGAGTATTAATCGGTTTATACTTTATAGAAAAGATTAATATACCTCTCAAGGTGTTCCATGTGTTCAATTCTTGCTTCAAGGAATTTAGTATCAACCACTAAAGAAGACTATTCACATAGAGGTACTCTCTACTTGACAATAATCAATACAATAACAAACTTATGTGAGTAAATGCCAATCCCATACCCTCATACACGATAGAATCCAGTGGGAACACTACAATCTTGCCGACCCTGAAATCCTGAAAACTGTTAAGTATATTGAATTCTGAATGGCATATGAAATTCTACTTTCTCCATATGAAGTTCGATGAGGTTGGAACCAACTCTCAAACATCTTGAAAAAATTAATGGTAATGCTAATTTTTTTAAAGTAAAACGATAGAGAAGGTAAGATAAAGGAGTGTCAAAAGGTCAGAAAAGGTATGGTAAAGGAGAATGTCAAAAGGTAACCAAGGTGACAAACTCCTCAGATCTCAGTCCCCTATCTCTGTTTTGTCTTAAAGGGTCATTAACACAGATAGGATGATCTTTTCCTATGGGTCCTAGCCCCTCATGGGCACTTTGGTGGGCCCGGAAACTTCCAAAAAGCATCTGAAATGTCACTGGAAATGACTGAAATGCCATGGAAATGCTGCTTTCCGTACCATACGGCGTTTCCAGATTTTGAAACACCATATGGTATGGCTGGTGGGGTTTCCAAGGTGTTTCATACCCGTTTCAGCATTTCTAGGAATTTTGGGTACTGGGATGTGGCCAAGCTAGGTGTTTCCTGCAACTTAGGCTATAATTTAATAATAATAACATAATGATAATAATCAATAAGAATCCTAGTTGTATAGTTTCCAAATGTCATATATTATTCATACATGTATCTGTACCATGCAACTTAGTTCTTTACCAAATTTGTGATATATTGTACTAAATGACCTTAAATGCTTGATAGGAATGAATTCTTAGTTTGGAGCAGGCTTTGAGCTGCTCAGAAATTGCATTTCCTCTTCATATCTTAGCCAACTGAATTCTTGCACGTGTGTAACGCACACAGGAAATTTGTGGGAATCCTTTGCAGGTACACCATATTCAAGTGAAAAATTAATATTTCAAATTGGTTCTTCTCTGTTTTGTTGTGCTGCTTATTGATTCACAGCATTTCATGAATGTCTCTATTTACCTTTTATATGAAAGTTCTAGTTGTTTGAGGAACTGGAAATTGTTTTGAACAAAATGGCTTTCTTTGCTCTTTGTGCATTGTGATGGTATCTGCGCTTGTACAGTACTGTTTGTAATTTCACTTTAAGAGTAAGAGTCCAAAATAACTAAATCTTCCTCATTGAACTTTCATCAAAATAATTGATTGGGTGAGTTTTGTTAGGTTGTCCTGATAATAAATGAAAATCTAGTAATGCCGTGACATTTATGCTAAAGTTACTGGGAAATGATATGGATATGGATCCAACAGATTTTGAAAAGTCAGGATCTGGATAAGGTCGGGAAATGGTAGGTACCAAAAATATAAAAATATTTTTAAAATTTAAGAAAAGAGAGTTAAGAACCAAAAAATTCAGGAATCAAAGCACTAGAACTATAAAAGTTCTAGCCAAAAAAGTGAGTTCTCATGCATATTACTATTAGCTGTCCCTGTACCATCACTGATAATTTGATAAATTATAACCATCATTGATAATTGATGATTGTGAAGACCATTTCAGCATGAGCATGAAGCAGGTCATAGCAGTGTTTTTTTGAGTCATGTCCACATGTCCATAATACCATATAAGCAGTGAATAGAGTGGTTTTATTGAAGGCTATGGCAGGACTAAGTAACAGTGTTGGTGAAGTGAGCAACAATGTAGCACATGAGGATAGATCAGACCTTGACAACAGACCAAGACCATAATGATAGATCAAAACTTGAGAGCAGACCTCGAGAGCAGATCTTGACATAAAGATAGATCAAACCTTGACCAGGAATGGGGTATAGGGTTTTGGGAATTTTTGATTAAACAAAGATTTTGGGGGGGATTAGTGGGTCAAAAAAGCACTGGAATTTTTGGTATATGTTTCATTTTCCATGGGATTTTTATCATGGGATCAGGATCCATTTCCTTCTCTAGGGAATCCACTTCCATGATGGATCCTGGATGGATCTTGCCCGATCTGGATCAGATCTGCAGATCATACACAAGGTTGGTGGATCTGGTAACACAGCATTTATGTTTCAGTTGGTAAATTAATTTAACATTAAGAGTTATTTCCTTCACATCTTATTTCCAGTTATTTAATGTGAACTTCAAAGTACTTTTGTAGCCAGAAATTTCTTGACACGTGTTTTGCATGGGAATCAGTAGGGGATGAGTTTATTGCTGTAAACTTGACAACGTTTATGGAATTCTGCAGTTTTATTGCTGTAAACCTGACAACATTTATGGAATTCTGCAGTTTTATTGCTGATTGGCTAAGCAATGTTTTGACCATATATAAATAAATTTACAGATAGACAAACATATTTTTTGATAGGATATTTGTATTCCTATGATTTTGCCAAGTTTAGTTTTGAGCTGTCCTTGCCCATTATAGCAGAAGCATATGCACCCAAAGGCTTATATTTTTTCTGTTTTTCTAATTTGTACAATAAAATTGCTCTAGTTGTTTTGACAACTTCATTCTGGCATTGTCAATAATACTTTCTTTTCATTTTTGCTTCGAATTAGGCTCCTATAAGCCCCTTGTCATCTCCAGATGGAAAGCAACAACTTGGAACTGGTACCATGTATAGTTCATCGCACATGACTGATTCATCTTCAAGTAGCCATATGCGTGGTGTTCTTTCTCCCCATGTACAGGGATCATCTACAGCCATGGAACACCAAGGAGTTCATTTTCAGGTTGCTGCTCCACAAAGGGAGACGTTCCCTGAAAGGCCTGACCAGCCAGAATGTCAATATTACATGAAAACAGGGTATTGTAAATATGGCACAACCTGCAGATATGACCACCCTAAGGAGAGAGTTATACTATCTCCTAGTTGCATGCTTAGCTCTCAAGGGCTTCCTTTACGACCCGTGAGTGCTCCTTAATGGTCTGTTTTACTTTTTCTTAGGATAATGCATCCCTTCTATGGGCAATTTCCCTGTACTTCCACAAAGGAGGTTATATACATGTTGGCAACTCTTTGTAGGTTGAAAAAGGTTCCAGTAGAGGAACAATTGATGGTGTTGCCAATTTACTGTGTTTTATCTCATTCTAACCTGTTATCTAAATACAATTTTTTCTGTGTTTAGGGCCAGGCAACCTGCCCATTCTACAGTAGGTATGGCATATGTAAGTTTGGACCAATATGCAAGTTTGATCATCCGCTGACAGGTCCCGACAACAGTCCTGCAGCTTTTTCACCATCTGAACTGCTGACAACTTCATATCCAAAAGGGTGTTCTTCTGGGGCACTTTTTCAGTCCACTTCTGAAGATTTTTCAGAGCAAGTTTTGAAAGCAACAGATCAGTATTCAAAATCTGAGGAGGCTTCCAGCTTCAAGCAGCAATCAACTGAAGAGGGTTCAGGGGATACATTGGCATCAAAATCTCCATCTACTTCTGATGCTGCTATTTAATATTTCTGTGCAGAATAATTCAGGCTAACATTCAATTCAGTTTTGTTGTTGATTGCTTAGAATGTTAGTTGGAGCTAGTATTTACACACAGCTTTCTAGGTCCAAGAATGCCAAAAATTATAGACACCAATGGTTCATGCATTTCATTATTTTCTCCTTTTCAGTGTGAGCAGGTGTACTCCAATAAGGCTGGGACTTGAGCCATGCAGCCTTTGCGGTTTGCTTACAGGAGTCTTCTCTCTGTAGGTGCTACAATGTGTTTTTGTCCTAATGTCAGAAAAATGGAAGTCTGACATCTTAGTGTGGGAATGCTGCTTTGTGGTTTAGTTTTACCTCTTATCTTTTTTCCTTGTCTTCCATCTTTTTTTTGGGGGACATGTGACTCCTTGAGAAGGTCTCTGTACTCTGACAAACTGGAAACATGTTTTTGTCTGAAACACAACATCTTCCAAGGACAGAACTGAACTATTTTTGCGCCGAAGTTGAGTGAGTGAGCTTGTCAGCTAGGAAAATTCTTTACTGTCTACTATAAACATAGCTAATGAGCTAGACAGTCCAGTATCGTGCCAACCATTTGATTTCAAGTGTAATACACTGTACAGCATTAGCTTAATGGAACAGTGTTTCAGGATCTTTGTCTTTAATTGCTTAATGTTTTCAGCACAATTAAAAAGCTAGAAATTGATTATTTTGTAAAACTGGGAGTTGGAATTTTCCAGTAACAAGTTTGAGAACTTTGAGAAGTAATTTGATCTAAGATTTCATTTTTCTTTTCCTTTGCAGTATAGTTCTTTTAATTTATAATAATAGATTGAATATCTTTATAGTGTGATAGTTAAAAGTTTGGTTGTTTGAACCTGTTCAATTTTAGGCAATGTCATTCTGTTCTAATTAATGACGCTTCATGAATATGTCCGTGGTCATTGAGGTATTTTATTTGACCTTTCTGTCTATGAGTTTGGCATTGTCTTAAAATTATGGCTGCTTCTGAATAAATAATAGGTATTAGATTGAGTTTGGGCTAAATTGGTTTTTACTTTCAGGTTCGTTATGGCTGTCAAAGGTCCATCCCATAGATTTAACATTGCCCAAGGTTAGGACAATACCATGGAGCATAAAAGACATGAATTGTAATTGGTCATATTGTTCAACTAAAACAGATGGTATTGCATTGAAACTATTCAGGTGTGCATATTGTGGGTTATACTGGTGAGTGTTCCTTGCTAGCTATGATATCTAATCCGAGCAGATGAAAGTCCTACAGGTTTGTTTGTACAACATATGGTAGAGCTAATTTCATGTTTCAATAAGATATATATCAAGCAAGTTGAATATAGAATATGTTGGTTGGCGCATAATGTGAAATTGCTTTTCTTTCATACAATAATATGCCTCCAATAGCAAAAGAATTTTATATGCTTAAACTTCTTTCAGCAGTGTTTGAAGTTGACTGTTGTCTACAAATAAATTGTATAACACAGACAAGCATATGGAGATAACAAAGTAGAAATTGAGATGAGTTTGATTATCAAGATTGAATTGGACAAGCAGTGCGTCCTGAATTGATCGCTTTGCTATAATATCTGAACTTTTCAATCACGTGTAGTGCATTTTCATGGGGTACATTTTTGAGGTAGGATAAGAATTGACTGTTGATTTAGTTCATTTCTAATTATTTATCTCCCAACAGTCTGATGAACCTGGGCTGTTTTCCCATCTTGTCTGGAAGACGTTGATGGTCCATGAAGCCAAATTTATTCCAACATCAAGCATACCTTGCAGTTCATTACGATACTGTTATTTTATTTGTTTCATTTGTCTAAGCCCATGGTTTGTATCTTCGTACTAATATCTGCTTACTTATTCTTTTATATTCATAAGTTTTGGCTCTCCATCCATTTAAATTTCGATTGAACTTTCAGACATCCTATTAAGCTATTGATGTCTCAGAAATAGTGAATTAACCGATTTCCATGGAAATAGTGAATCAATCCATTGCTATGAAAGCAGTGGCTCAACCCATTGGCATGGAAGCAGTTAATCAACCTATTGATACGGAAGTGGAAATCTACTTGGTGCTATGGAAGATGAAGACATCGTTGATCCTACTGTTGCCATGTTGAACTAGATATTGAAATTCTTTCTGATATTGTATCAAAGGTTATCTCTGAAGCTGGACCTTGTTAATCAGTGTATAGGAGAAGTTCATAAACCTGATGAGGAAGTTGTTGCCGAATTTGTAGATAATATCATGAAATTGCCGAATTTGTAGATAATATCATGAAATCAGTTATCAATCATTTTCCTACAAAGGCTATTGGTGAACTCTAGGAAAATGCTTTAAAACCCACTGTTCAATCCATAGGGATTCAGACAGGGAAAATAGAGCCAGTCAGTTTCCTGGAAGTACAACAATTAAAAGCACAAATGGCCAGATGGAGGCATACTGCTGAGGCTTACGGACAAGGGGTGGTACCCCTAGTTGAATATATATTGAGGATTAACACTTTAAGAGAACAATGGGCCAAGTTTTGTGTTTATGTTAGAATGAAATGGGCAGAGTTCAGAGAGGAAAGGAAGAAACTTTCTGAATTGGATAAAGAAGTAAAAAGGTCGAAAGGGGAGAAACAACAGTTGATGAACATGACCCATGCTCTACTAAGTTGCAGAGCAACTTATACTGTGTATGCCTTCTTTCTACATGAGAAGATGTTGTTTATGCTTGAAGCCTTGGTTGAGGGAAGATCTTATGATGTCTCAACTCCTGAATCATTCCTAAAGACCTACTTTGCTTTTAATTATATAGATAAAAATCTACTATGTGAGCTATGTCAGCATGAGATCATTCTATCTCATGATAGGAAATGGAATCTAAACCTATTTGTGGGGGACATAAAATTAAGGGCCTTTACATCCTACATGAACAATTAGATTCAATGGGGCCAAGCACAGACCAACATAGGTGTAAATGTGCAGGATGTTTATTTGTGGGTTAGAGGGGAATATGGGATTCGTCTCACCATTATAGTTCTACATCATAGACTGCTCATGCCAAAGAAGAGGATGACTTCCCTGCTCAAAAATCAGCAAAAGGCTATTTATCATTGCATGGATCGAATTGACAACATGAGAGTGCAATCACAACTTGAAACTTGAAAGCCAATGCAGGTGGGCACATCTGACAGAATCACAGCAAGAAAGGGATCCTTTTGGCCACCCTAACTTTTTGGAAGGCTTAAAGAGAGTATATAGATACATATATTGCATTATTGGGAATGGAGAAAATTGGATTGGGTTGAGGTTCTGTTTTCAATTGATTTGGTTCCCAGCACCACTATACCAGTCTTAGTATAAACTGCCAGCACAGGAATAAGACAAATTTTGGCAGGATATTGAAAGGAAGGCAGGGTATTGTGAAAAATAGGAATGAGGGCATTCCTCCTACAATCTCAGCAACATACATTGGTCTGCTCTCCATTCTAACTCAGATTAACTTGCAAGGATGCATTGGGATGTGCAGCACCTCTAGTTGGGGGGAGATGATGTGCCTAAGTTTTTCCATCTTTTTGTTTATATATTTCCTTCATTTTTGCATCATTTTTTCTACTGTCCATCTTCACCTTTAGCATATCTTGTCCTCTTTTGACTTTCATTCTGAGGGTAATCTTTTATTTATCAAATGACATTTAATTAATGAAATATTGAGCAGTTTAGATGGATTCTCTTATACTTTGTATCTAACATGTAGGACAAGGTCTGCTACCAACAAGTCACCTGGGGTTTTGTTGTGGAATAGACTACCAAATTTTGCTATAGAACAAGTCACATGGGGTTTTGTTGTGGAATAAGCTACCAAGGTCTCCTACAGAATTTCCTAGTTTCCTGTGGATTCAGTGCTATGAGTCCATGGTGCCCTAAGAACGTGAATTCCTTTTTCCTTGGAACCGTGACTATTGCAACTCCATCCACGTCATTGCTTCTATGGATCATGTTTCAGATGTCATCTTACTATGACAATTATCATGACTGCTACGCATTCTCTCATTTCTACACATCCTGTCATTTCCATGCATCCTCCCATCAATAGACTTTAATAGTGCTAACAAAATTGAAGATGTTCGCCATAACAATGAGAGGAATATTCCTACAATTTAATGGACAGTTGTATAAGAGAGATTCCCATTTCAAAATTGTTTAGACATTTAGAAGAGCGAACCATTTTAGTTGTGCTGGTTCACATTTGTATGCTCTGTTTTTATAACTGTATGCTTCATTATAGCAATAGCCTGAGAATCTTTGATTCTCAAGTATGTTGCTTTTAATTGTATTAAGTAGTCTATTGAGGGAGTTTGTTTATATAAGAAGGGACTTCCTTCCCATAGAGGGGAACAAGGGAGAGAAAGAATTGAGAAGACTTGAAGTCTGAACTTCTATAATACTCTGTTCACTACTAACATAATAAAGCAAGTCTCGTTTAGTTATTTCGTTCATGAGTAAATTGATGTTGTGAGTTGAGTGTTTAATCATTGGAGTATTCCCAGCCTTTCTTTATAGAAGAAGGGCTCACTCTAGAAAAGCATGTACTATTTAGTATTTAGTATTTTTGTCATTAGCTTAGTTCATTTCCATTTCTAGTTTTACATCGAGTATGTTATTTTATTTTGTTACGTTGTTAGCTACAAAACTGTTAATAAGTTGCTACAGAATTGTTAATGAGTTATTTGTTGCAGAACTATGTATGCATCAATGAGTTTGTATGCTACTACTCCCATATTTAATGATAAATGTATGATTGAGTGTTCTTTACTTTCGTGGTTGAGTTTACTACTTCCAATTTAATTTAGTTTTATTTTATCAGAAGTAAAATTGGATTTCTAGGTAGATTATAGTAGCATGTTAGAATTTAGAATTCTAATTGCTTCCAAAAATCTATATATGTTTTTCATGATACCTCACAAACATACTAACCCCGGGTTGATAATTAAATGTACTTACAAGCGAAGTGCCATGTTTAAATTAATAAGGTCTATAGCTAGCTTCCCACTTAAGATGGGATTAAAAAGGGGAAAAGTGGCCTCCTTTGGGGAAGCCACATGGTAGGTGAAATCCATGCATATATAATGTGAGAAATTCATTCATCCGATCATTTAGTTAGTCATTACATCATTCCAACTAGGCTCTGGTTGTTACATGACAAGAAAAGAAGAGAGGAGAACCTGAGTTCCATACTGAATCATGCTAATTACACTAGGAAATTAGTTCTAATGGGTATGGTGCTTTGTGAGAGGAACCTCACCTACAACTAAGGTCCTTGGAGTCCAAGCACAGAGACTCCCTGGCTGTCTTGTGCTGGAGCAATGGAAGGGAGTGGCGATAGTTCGAGTGACTGGGGTGCAGAGAAGGTTGTCCCAGACCATGTAATGTGTAGGCTAATGGGGGATGAGTACTAGTGGATTGTGATAGCTATGGATGAGTTTTATGCACTAGAGGTTTGCATTAATTGAGGTTGGGTATAAGAGCTTGGTACTTCACCCCTTGTGGATTGATGTCTCCATCTCAAGCGTGGTCTATGTCATAGAAAGAATAAGTGTGACAGAGTGCCTACGGTTGGGAGCAACTTCCTTCACTTGCATCTAGTTGGAACCATTTGCCATAGATATAAGTGTTAAATATTCTTTGCATTTCAAGGTCTATATTGTTGTCATGGATCTATTTAATTGTTGTTTATGAAAATTTATGTGCATGGATTAAATTGTCATTTTATGTATGAATTCATGATATGAGTGCATACATATTGTGGAATGAGTAATTTAGATGAATGATAACTATATATTTACTCACCGCAGATTTCCTCTCACTTTTTATATATTTACTGTTAGAATATGTAATGATGACTTATGTGATATATTGGTAAAATATCATTTAAAGGCATAAAATAACTCTAATATTATAAAATAGAGTTATCCCACATGCATCATTGTAATTATATCCTTTGTAACTATTCTTTATATAAATAGGTGGAAATTCATTTATCCCACGTGTTATGGGATGTATTGTAATCCAAACCTCTTGGTATATAAGAGAGGTGAAGGAGACCCTTTTGAGTATGTGTTGATTGTAGTTCATCACACATCACATGTTGTGTATGTCATTTGTATACACATGATTGTGACGTGATTGGGTGATGGAGTTTGATGTGATGCATATGTGAGGATGCCATGTAATTTTGGAGATCTATTTGCAGAATAATGAAAGATGCAACCCTTCCCATGGACCTAACCCAGATTGGGTGAATCATGTATATCGGTGTTTTCTTCTTGTTCTCTTTTCTCCAATTTTATTTCATGTTTTATGTTGCTTTGTAGATAGAATGATAGACAATACATGCTTTCCATAGTTTATATTGTGTTATGATATTATTTCACATGTTCACAATATTCTATCATGGTATCGGACCAAGTTGCTATGCTCTACCTTCTTCGGTAAAAAAATTATTTTTTATTTTTAAGCAACATATATTCATGATTTTACTTAGGCTCTTCATATTTTGTAGTTTTGTGATTCGATCTATAATACTTGTGGTAGTTTTTCAAATCTAAGCTTTATTTTACATATTTGAATTTTTTTTGTCAAACCCTAACCCTTGTGGAGAAGTTTTTAAGGTAAAATTGAGCGGAGACAATCATATCACATCAAGCTCCATCACCCAATCATGTCACAATCATGTGTGTAAAAATGACATACGCAACATGTGATGTGTGATGAACTACAATCCACACATACCCAAAAGGGTCTCCTTCACCTCTCTTATATACCAAGAGGTTTGGATTACAATACATCCCATAACACATGTGGGATAAATGAATTTCCATCTCTTTATATAAAGAATGGTTACAAAGGATATAATTACAATGATGCATGTGTGATAACTCTATTTTATAATATTAGAGTTATTTTATGTCTTTACATGATATTTTACCAATATATCATATAAGTCATCATTACATATTCTAACATTTACTTCCATTGTTAAATTATTACATAGTATATCAATGGAATTTTGAATAATACATCAAGGGTTTATAAGCAAATTGGAGTACCCTATCACCTCAATAGTGTGACTAGGGTGGTTGGGTATGTGACATATTTTGCGGGGATATAAATTACTATTAACTTTGATATTCCACTTCGATATAGGTCAAGAGATAAATATTCACAACTACCACTAATTAAATACCTTTTTGATATATAAGGTGACCTCCAAATCATCATCTACCTTCAAGATTTCATTTGGGGATTGAAATTATTTGAGTCTCAACATGACAATTATTAGCTTAGTAACACAATTATGATGAGTTGGTCTCTTTCTAGAGATCTTACCTCTTTATCAAGTGTGTTCTTAGCCTTGTGTTTGTGTGTAGCCTTGTGTTTGTGTGAGAGAAGGTGTTCGACTTTTCGAAGATGTTGATGGTTCCTAGTCTCCATCACAATCAAATTAAATGTGGCTTAACACAAGCATGCCTATTGATGGATCAAATTAGTCTTGGTGGGTGGTAACAGGATATTTACTTATTTTGGTGAAGTTTAATTATTGGTTTCAATAATTCATAGTACTTAATAAGATGCATGAGTTCCACCCCCTGTTCACATAATGGTGTATGCATGGATGTGCCTTGCTTCATAGAAACCACACCTAATATTAATGTTGATATTATATGTGTAACATGTGTACAATTTTTATGAATTCCCAACCCACTTATAATTTCTATCAACCATGACCATACCTTCACCTTGTCTATAATCTCACAATCAATACTACAAAAAGACCTTTGGTGATGCACTAAAAATGTCACCATTAGTGATGTTCAAAAGGGACTCTATCACTAAATATTGTCACAAAAAATAAAGGAGATACAATGATAGACATGGTTTCTCACCAATAAAATTAATGGTGATGGTCAATGACCATCATCATTTTTATGAACAATAACAACTTTTGGTAGTGTGCCTTTAAAGGCCCTTAATATTGATGCATGTATACGATGACCATTACCATCTCTTATGAATAATAGTGACTTTTGGTGATATACCTTTAATGAACCTCATTATTGGTACATATAGGATGATGCTCATTGATTGCCATCATTTTCTATGAAGAGTAGTGATAGAAAAAAAAATGCTTCTATAAAAAAAACTACATGTCGCCAAAAATAACATTGCCAAAAGTCATGGATATATAGTGATAATTAATGATAGTCAGTAATAATAGTTTATGGTGATAGTCCATGATTATCATTATTAGTGTTGCGAATATCACAAGGGTGACAATCCTTCTTTAATTGTCATTTTCTCCTCTATATCCAAAATAATTGTGGTGGTCAAAATAATGATGACAAAAAATAATTACCGCAAATTCCATTATGTTATCAATTCAATATTTCCACCAATTCAATGCAACGCTTATCTGGCAATTTTATTCAATTCTAAATGGTTTGAAATGAAAATGTAAAAGAGCGGAATAATAGATTACTTTGTGATCACTAACAAGTTGTTTCTTTGCAAATACTATGTTGAATATCTTTCATTTACTATATACACTCTATTAACTCTATTAAGTTGTTATTCAAGGTCATCTAGACATTGCCAATGCACTTCTTGAGGTTCATAAAAAGTTGATAAAGATTGCAATAAGCAATGGCAAGACTACCTTGCATTCCACTATTGGGCTTGGACACATGGAAGTCATTAAATTGCTCTTGGACAATGATCCAAATATTTTTTCTATAAGGGGAAGAATGTTGATATGGTTGAAGAATTACACAAAGCCAATTCTTATATTATTGATTTGTAGGACAAGAATGGGAATACAATTTTACACATAACCAATTGAAAGTGGCATGTTTAGGTAAATTGCTAAGCTCTAGGCATCGTGACATTACAATTCTATTATTATATTACTGTTGTATTTATTGGTCAGATAAGAATTTGATTTTAATTGTAGCATTTGCCTCTTATGTATACCAAGGAGGCCTAATTTTAGAGATCATATCATCTTGTGCATTTGATATATTGTAAAAAGGAGGTTTTCCCTTGAGGTTTCTTATTCATTATCTTTATTTCATTCTCAAGGCTTGGAGTTATTCTTTCTATTTTTATGCTATTTGCCTCGGGAGACATATTGAAGTACACGTGGTAAAAAAAATTAGGTCCTAATTCAGTATGAGTTTGGAGTTATGCTTTGTGGAATTTAGGGCTTTTGATTAGTCCAAAAACTAGTCTCAAATAGGTTTTTCTGGGTAAAACTATTATATATGAAGCTTATGCAATCTAAATAGAATGTCACCTATTGCATCAAATAGAACATGGACTATAGTATGCCTGGTAAAACTTTAGAAGTATATCTAAAAAAATGGACACATGGTAAGTCGTACAAGTTCACTCTCCTAAATGGGAGAAACTGATAAACTTTGAGAAAGTCACCATAACTTTCTCTTGGCACATCATAATTTAGTCAAGCCTATGGAATTAAAGGGAAGCCATACCAAGATACTATAGGCTAAAATTTCAAACTCATAGGGGCCTAAATTTTAGAGATACTTTAGAAGACAGGTCAGCTAACAAGATAAACTACAAACCAGGGTGTTTGAAGGCCTATTCACTAGAAATTTTCATTAATTTTGATTGGAATATTTATTTTGCATGATTTGAAAGGTGCGATAAAGAGAAAAAAGAGGAGAATTATATTTAAATATTATTTTGGACTCACAGGGAAAAGATTTTGCAAACAATGCTACCCAATTTAAGCCTCCAAAGAGCTCAACAATGACTTAGGAAGAAAGTGAAGAGATATGTATCTAGCTATCCAATTTAGAGAAAAATGTAGCAAACTGAATTATATGGCAAAGGAAAAGGTAGTTTATTGCATTCACAGATGGAATATAAAGTAAAATGTAGAAGATAGATCTAAAGATGGAACAACAGATGGAAATGATGGATCAAAAGATGGCCAATAAAGATGATCTCAAACATATGGAGGGGAAAATTTTAAAAGAGTTAATATCCACATCATCATGCATTCAACTTGGGACCAAGGAACTACTTCATTCCCTAGATTTATATGAGAAAGATTGATGGTAATGATACAATAACATGGATATTCCAAATGGAGTAATTCTTTGATTAACACCAAGTTCCTACCTTATAGAAGGTAGCTATTGCATTCTTGTATTTATAACTTGATCAATTTGTGTGGTACTAATGGCTTTGTGATCGTAATAAGGAATCTATTATCTCTTGGTCTATATTTATGAATGAATTTATAGCACTTTATGGGGATATTAAAAGAAACACCATATTTATCCAATTGATAAATCTCAAGCTAAGAGGTCTAGTTACAAAGCACAATAAGAACTTTCAAAAGATGAGTCTTGGAGTGAATTTTTTTGGAGTGGATCTATTTATGGGCACTTTAAAGGAGAGCATTCAAATGAGGTATATATTTTTGAACCTAAATCATTGGAGAATTCTTTTAGTTTTGTAAGGAAAATTGAATGTAAAAATATGGCTACTAAAAGTACTACCAATAGTACCTGTAGAGAGGGAAATGTTCCCACTCCTAACCTCACTCAACCTACAAGGTTGACACCTAAACAATTGGAGGAAATAAGAGGAAAAAGACTATGTTTCAATTATGACAAGTAGAAAAGGGACATAAGGGCACCCAAAATAATTTTTTCTACACAAATTGTTAAGAGGAAAAGGGTCAAGAATTAGAGTAAGTCTCAAGATCTAAAACTTGAAGAAACTACTCCAACCATACCTTGTCCTGCATTAGCTAGTATTAGCACTCCTCAAACTCTCAATATAAAAAGACGTATCAAAAATAAAAATGTAACAGTGTTGATTGATTATGGTATTACCCATAATTTCATTAATTGCAAATTAGCCAAATTTTGAGATTGATTTATATACCCAATGCTAAAGTTTCCATTAATGATTGTTAGTGGAGGTATAATATGATGTTTAGGGAATTTCCATAGTATTAATCTCATTATGGGGGAGAATTTATTGGATAGTCCAATTATTGATGGATGGTGTTGATTCTTTATTAGGGGTCCATTGGTTATAATAATTAGGAACTTTGGCTCCTAAACTTTAGGAAAGTTTCATGAGATTCTCATTAAAAGGCAAATAAATTGAACTCACGGGTATCCAAGGGAAACCCTCCAAAATGATAAGCTCTAAAGACATGACAAAATTGATAAGAAAACAACACCATGGTGTAATTGCACAATTACGCTTACTATACGTTGAATAACCTATACCCTCTATTCTTGTGGATCTTCAAAGATTTATTGATAATCATTCCAAGGTATTTGGAGAGATGCCTAAAGGTATTCCACCTACTTGAATTCATTGTTAGAAAAACAGGATCGCAGAGCAATAACAATAAACAGAAATGCAAATATAATCACACATACACATTACAAGAGAGTCACCAATATATCGTGGTTCACACAAGATGGGCTATGTCCACACTGAAATTGCCAGTCATTATTATTATACCATCTAGCAAAGTGAAGGGATACAACCTACAACACAGCCTCTGCACTTCCTCTTCACACTCTCTCTCAATCTCTCTTTTCCGATCTTAGAGATCTTTACAATGCATAAAACCTAATACATTTCTTACCCTAGCCGTATTACAATGTCTTTATTTTATAGGGGAAATACAATGGGAAATTACCACGAGTTACCCAAAACCATGGGCCCGTAATTTGTTGGCGAAACAACCCAAAAATTTCCCCGGACCCCCTGGGGATCGTGCCGGGATAAAACCAAACCTGGGGTACAAACATGGCTGAATCATCATCTATGAGACTAAAAGATCAAGCTCCACAACCAACAATCTCCCACTTGGAGACTGATCAGAGCAACTCCACCGCTGTTATACTTGCTGGACCTTGGACTTGGCAAATTTCTCATTTTCACCTTCATGCTAGAAGGCTAACTGAAACCGAGCAAGAACTCAGTTTCTCTCTGGTCACTACCATTGTGAACATGTTTGTAGGATTCTGGCTAGTATGTATCTTTTACAGCTTCAAAAGTTCATCTTCTAGAACATAGCATATGAAATGGTACTTGAGGTGTATATGTTTAGTCTTGGAATGGAATGTTGAGTTCTTTGCAAGATGAATGGCACTCTGGCTGTCACTATACAACCTGCTATGCTTCTACTTCTTACCCAATTCCTCCATAAACCTCTGCAACCAAATCATCTCTTTACTAGCCTCTGTAACAACAACATACTCTGCTTCCGTTGTTGAAAGTGCAATAACCTTTTGCAGTTTCAAAATCCAACTTACTGTTGTCCCACCTACAATAAACACATACCCTGTGGTGCTCCTCCCGCTATCCTTATCACCTGCCATATCTGCATCAACATATCCCTGTAGAACAGTGTCTGAACCTCCAAAACATAATGCATGAGTGGTAGTACCTCTCATATACTTGAGAATCCACTGTACTTCCTTCCAATGTTCTTTACCTGGATTGTTCATATATCTGCTCACAACTCCCACTGCTTGTGCAATATCTGGTCTTGTGCACACCATGGCATACATCAAGCTGCCAACTGCTGATTGATAGGGAATCTTGGACATGTAATATATCTCTTCCTGTGTCTTGGGACACATTTCCTTACTTAGTTTGAAATGGCTGGCCAAAGGTGTACTAACTGGTTTTTCATTATGCATTCTGAACCTCTCTAACACCTTTTGTATGTACTCACCCTAAGATAATGTCAATTTGTGATTTTTCTTGTCTCTTGTTATTCTCATACCAAGGATTTGCTTTGCAACACCCAAATTCTTCATCGCAAATGAATTAGATAACTTCATTTTGAGCACATTTATATCCTGCATGTTAGACGCTGCAATAAGCATGTCATCCACATACAATAACAAGATAATATAACTTCCATTATCTAGCCTCTTGAAATAAACACAGTGGTCAGAATGACATCTACTATAACCTTGTTCTGTCATAAACCTGTCAAATTTTAGATACCACTGCCTTGGAGCTTGCTTCAAGCCATACAAGCTCTTTTTCAACCTGCACACCAAATTCTCCTTCCCTTTGACCTCATACCCTTGTGGTTGCTGCATATATATCTCTTCCTCCAAATCCCCATGGAAAAATGATGTTTTTACATCTAACTGTTCAAGATGCAAATCTTCTACCACGACTAGACTTAAAATAGTCCTAATTGAAGTCATCTTAACAACAGGAGAAAATATTTCATCAAAATCTATACTTTTCTTCTGTGCAAACCCCTTTACAACAAGTCTAGCCTTGTATCGCTTCTTACCTCCTTCTTCTTCCTTCAACCTATAAATCCATTTGTTCTGCAATGCTCTTTTACCAGCAGGCAACTGAACCAAATCCCAAGTCTGGTTTCCTACCAATGAGTCCATCTCCTCATTCATGCCTTGCTCCCACCTCTTTCTAGTTTCCATTTGCATTGCATCTTCATAACATTATGGTTCACCAGCATCAGCCATCAATAAATAATACATTGAAGGAGAGTATCGTTCAGGGAGTCTACTTAACCTGGTAGATCTTCTTACACTTGTAGGAGTTTCAGGTACTTGCTGTTGTTCTTGATTTTCTGGCACCTTTGGAACTTCATTTTCTTGAATTTCATCAAGTACTGTGTACTCTGTGTTTTTCTTTTCCTATTTCTTTCCCTGTAACTGATCTTTATACATGACGTTTTCATTGAATATGACATCTCTACTTTTAATGATTTTGTGATTTTCATAATCCCATAAACGATAACCAAAATCATCAACCCCATATCCAATAAAGGTACATTTCTTGGATTTAGCTTCAAGCTTTGTTCTATTTTCTTTATCAATATGGGCAAATGCTTCACAACCAAAAGTTCTCAGAAATGAGTAGTTTACTTTTTTATCTATCCATGCCTCCTCTGGAATACCACCATCCAAAGCACTTGAAGGCCATCTGTTTATTAAATAAACAACAGTATTTACAGCATCTGCCCAAAAGCGTAAGGGCAACCCTGCATGCAATCTCATACACCTTGCACGCTCCATGATCGTTCTATTCATATTTTCTGACACACCATTTTCTTGTGGTGTTCTTGGGACTTTCTTCTCTCTATGAATCCCATGGTATGAACAATAACTATCAAACTCCTTGCTGCAGTACTCACTTCCATTATCAGATCTGAGACACTTCAACCTTTTTCATGTCTCATTCTCAACCAAAGCTTTCCACTTCTTAAAAGTAGCAAACACATCAAATTTATGTCTAATGCAATAAACCCAAGTTTTTCTAGTTGCATCATCAATAAATGTAACATAATAATGAGATCCACTAAGAGATTGTACTTGAGCCGGTCCCCATACATCTGTATGCACAAGCTCTAACTTTTCATTCTTCTTTTGTTTTCCAACCCTGATAAATCTGACTCTCTTCTATTCTCCATAAACACAGTTCTCACAGAATTCCAAACTTACCTGCTTCAAATCTAAAACAACTTCCTTGAGTGGAGAATCTGCATTCCCTTCTCACTCATGTGGCCAAGCCTATGATACCACAATGCTGTATATGTTCTTGTGGAAGCTGAAGAGATAGAATAGTCAGTATTATGAGGACATAAATACAACGTACCTACCCTGTCTCCTTTTGCTATCACCATTGATCCTTTAATGATCTTCCACCACGTTTCTCCAAACGTAGATAGACAACTGCCGTCTCCCAACTGCCCTGTTGAGATCAGATTTATTTTCATAGCAGGAATATGCCTAACATCTTTCAACAGCCATTCAGTTCCATTCTTAAATTTTATCCATACCTTACCCATTCCAACAATTTTACATGGCTCATCATCACCCAATAAAACATGTCCAAAATCGCCTGGAACATAATCATGAAAATATTTCCTATGGGGTGTAGCATGACATGAAGCCCCTAAATCTACTACCCAATAATCACTAGTATTATCTAATACAAGAATCAAAGCATCTTGTAACACATCACCTGCTACATTTGCTTCTTGGGTAGTTTCCTGCTGTGCATCTCCTTTCTTCTTTAGATATCTGTAGTATTTCTTCAGATGTCCTTTCTTTCCACAGTTCCAACACTCTATTTTTCCCAGTCTGGACTTGGATCTTCCCGTTTTAGACTTGCCACGATTACCTTGGCTCTTTCCTCTCTCCTTTTGTCTTTCCCTGCTCTCCACGGTCAATGCATTACCTGATGTCTCACCTGTGCTTTTTCTTTGCATTTCCTCGCTAAGAATAACACCAATAACATCATCAAATTTCAAGGTTTTTGAACCAGAGATAGAGTTACTTACAACCATGACCAAGCTATTCCAGCTTTCTGGAAATGAACACAAGATTAGAAGAGCCCTAACCTCATCATCAAAGTTCACACTTACAGAACTTAGTTGATTTGTAACCGTATTAAATTCATTTAAATGATTAGTAACAGATCCACCTTCAGACATCTTCATATTAAATAAACGCTTCATTAGAAATACCTTGTTGGAGGCCGAGGGTTTTTCATACAGCTTACCCAGTGCACTCATCAAACCCTTCGTTGTCGTTTCTTTTGAGATATTGAAAGCCACTGACGAAGCCAGGGATAGCCATATTGTTCCCAGTGCCATTTTGTCAAGAACCTCCCATTTTTCGTCCTTCATAGTCGTCGACTGCTTTGCTCTTCCTTCCAATGGTAGGAATAGATCCTTCTGGTACAGATAGTCCTCCATTTGCATCTTCCATAACTGGAAGTTTTGGACATTAAAATTCTCGACCTTAAACTTTCCTTCTTCTGCCATTGCTCCCACTCGAACCAGAAACCCTAGTTTTTTGCGGGTTTATCTGCCAAATAGACCTTCGGCTTTGATACCATTTGTTAGAAAAACAGGATCGCAGAGCAATAACAATAAACAGAAATGCAAATATAATCACACATACACATTACAAGAGATACACCAATATATCGTGGTTCACCCAAGATGGGCTACGTTCACACTGAAATTGCCAGTCCTTATTATTATACCATCCAACAAAGTGAAGGGATACAACCTGCAACACAACCGCTGCACTTCCTCTTCACACTCTCTCTTAGTCTCTCTTTTCCGATTTTAGAGATCTTTACAATGCATAAAACCTAATACATTTCTTACCCTAGCCGTATTACAATGTCTTTCTTTTATATGGGAAATACAATGGGAAAATACCTTGAGTTACCCAAAACCATGGGCCCGTAATTTGTTGGCGAAACAACCCAAAAATTTTCCTGGACCCCCTAGGGATTGTGTCGGGATCATAACCAAACATGGGGTACAAACATAGCTGAATCATCATCTATGAGACTGGAAGATCAGGCTCCACAACCAACATTCATGACCATGATAATGAGCTGCTCAAGAGTGCACTACATATGATTATTAAGGGAAAGAGTGTTGGTGTGGTTGAAGAATTATTGAGAACCAATTCTTATGTTATTAATTTATAGGACAAGAAGGCATATACAAGTTTACACATAACCATTGGGAAGTGGTGTGTTCAGGTATTTATTAGACGTGGAACAAAATTACGTTAATATGACATTTTAGTTAGCACCCTTGGCTTGGGAAAAGTTTGTTTGTGATCCTACAATAACTAATGATTCCTTTCTACTGTGAATGATTGATTTGACCTATTGATATTTTAAAATAATACTAGTCATTGATTAATACCTTCTATTTTTATAGAATAATAAATTTGTGACTAATCGTTGTTCATATTATAGGCCATTCTTGTTGGAAATGTGTTATATCATTTGCAAGTAGACTTAGTCACATTTAGGAAAGGGCTTGCAGGATGCCCCCCAAATGAAGGGGGTCAATGGGGGGTAAGGGTTTGGGGCTGAAGGCTCGGAGGAATGTTTTTTTGGTTTCTGATGTATTAATTTGGGTAATGATTTTGTCTCACTATAAATTAATTAGGGTTGTAGTTTAATATGGGTTAATGGATTAGGGTTTTGGATGATATGAATATTGTATTTTAAATGATGAAGATAATGCAATGTGATTGACATAGGAGCAACTCTCATATAGGTTGGTTATCCTAGTTAAGGGTTTCCATGGTAAATCTCCGCCTACTACGTGTGTGTGCCATTATTATTTATTTTGTTTTAGATTCATTTGGTGGTGTTTTTCTTGCATGGGTTTATCAAACTATTCATTTGGCATCAACAAAACATTATTGGCTTCAGGGATACCTTTTGATGTTATGGTTTAACTTATTCCATGAAGTGCAAGGGTATCTTGGGTTTATGATAAAATTGTGTTTGAGTAGGAGATTTGTGCAATGAATATTTTGTGAAGAAAACAATGATAAGTTCAAGAATAGAAATATAGAAGCTTAACTACTAGAGATTTGGGTTATGGAAGATGAAGATGAAATCTCTTCTCGTGGATGGAGAAAAATGGGCTGTGGATCCAATTACAAAACCTACTAGTATGTTCAAAGAAGAATGGGAAAATATGGAAATGAAAAAAGAAGCATGATTCAACTCTACTTCTCGAATGTAGTGTTGTTGAGTGTCTCTCCCTAGTAAATAAGTTATTTATTTAAAAGAAACTGTATCAACTTAGGTTGGAGGATGGAGAATACACGATGAAACATCTAAATGCATTTAATATTGTGGTAAGTCAACTTATCTATGTTGATAATAAGATTGAGCGAAAATATAAATGTATTACTTTGCAATGTTCTTTGCTAGACTCTTGGGATAATATGGTTGTAGAAATTGGTAACGCCACTAAATCCACATTAAAGTTTGAGGGCGTCGTTTCATTTTTACTATTAGAGGAAATGATGACAAAAATCATCATGGAGTGCGTAACCAAGGATGTTTTGTTTGGTCATCCCCGAGAGAGGAATTAAAGTCTTTGAAGGGTGGATCTAAATCTCTAGGACAATAATGTTGGATTAGTAGCTGCGTGAGGCATCACCTCATAAGTCAACCCAAGAAGAATAAAATTAGAATACCATGTCTGAAGAGTACCTTCCTTGTTGAGAGGGAGTGTTGGAAATAATGCAACTTTGGAAGTTATTCTTGTTATTGTACCTCCTCTGGGAGAAGATATCAATGTATTTGATCATGTAAAAACTTTGAAAGAATCAATGTAAACCTTGGGGTGAATCACACAAAGAAAATGTTTATTAAATGCAATTTTTATATTCCCCAAGACAAGCCGGCTCAGTGGGTAAACTGCCCCAAAACAATTGGCAGTATGCCCCATAAAATGGGCAGAACTGCCCTATTTAGGTCGGCCCAGTAAGGGAAAAAGTTACCTTTTGATGTGTATAAATAGAGAGTTCGACCTCTCATTTGGTGATTCACTCAAGCAAGTTCCCTCTAGCCAAGAGAGGTTCACTACTGTAGCTAGGAGATTGATTTTTGGGGTTCTCCATTATTGGAGAAGTTTCTTTCTTGCATTCTTGGGTTTACGCTACTACTATCTGGATGTACATTGTTCTCTATTGGAAGGTGTGAGCTCGGGGGAGACAAATAGATTCATCTATGGTTGGGAGATGATTGTTCTTATCATCATGGTTAAACGAGCTCCACACTCATTTTTTTTTGTGCTTTGTCGTTCTTTTAGTGACCCTGATTATGCTACTATAAATTCTAACATGGTATCAAAGTAGTTCTAAAAGAAGCCATTGCCGAAAAATAGGGTTTCACATTTCAAGACCTTCCCTTCTCAGTTTGGCTTGAAAAGCGCATTGGAAATTTTTCCCTAGGGAAGGCGCATCTTTTGGTGAAGGTAGAATCCAATTCTAAGAATCTTCATTTTTGACCTAATTCTGCAGCTGCTGCAATTACTGCAGAAATTAGGGTTTCAAGTTTTGACATGATCCCTCCATAGATTTGGCTTGACCCTACCTTTTCTCAACTCGCCTTGCTAAGGCGCATCTTCTTGTGGAGTCAGTTTCTCAAGAATCCAATTTTCATTTTTGACCTAGCTCCTGATAGGGTTTTTGCTTTAGATCTACAGTCAAGATGATTGGAATGAAGGTTGGAGATAGTTTGGATGGGGATTCCAACTTCATCTCTTGGAAGTCTAGGGTTCTTCTCTTAATAGAGGAAAATGATCTCTTGAAGTTTTTCAATGAGAAGGTCCTAGAACTAGAAGAGGAAACATGAAGCCTCAACTACTGATATCGATGAAGATACTCCACATAAGAAGTCAAGGAACACTGATTCTGAATAAAGTGCAGAAGATCGTCGAAATGATTTCTTCTTCTAGTGCTCCCCATGTTGAGGAGATAATGTGAAGATCCAGACTGCGATGATCTCCCAGCAAGAAACTGAAGAATAAAGGACTATCATGGTTCCCACAAGGAGGCAGTGGGAGCCCACCCACAAAAACAAGAAAATATAAGTATTTGGATTTATTGCTTTTATAGATTAGATCTCTTGGCTTTGAATATGTTTCCATAACAATTTGTATGCAGATCTATATTCCTAGAATTAGGAAGGATGTAGAGCAATGTGATCTAGTAACTTTATTGATGAACAATAGGCTCATATAGTATTTGTTATGTATATGATTGTTTAAATAGTAGTAATTCTACACAACTTTTATGAACCTATCTCCTCCTAACATGATTAGAGTAGTACACACTCTTGGTAGTATGTTCTAATGGAGATATTAGACATCCAAATAGTTCCATATATATGTTGTGCCGAAGCATTAGCTAATATGCCTACATATTTGTGAACGATTGTTTTATGAATTGATTAAATTTGATTATGGTATGTTGATAACCATCTGACAGGATTGGACTTGTAGGGAAAATACCATATGATATGGCCTACAAGAAAATTATGGTGAGACTTGTTCCAATGAACAAGTGGTCATCACATGAATCCCAATGATGTTTAGATTAATCAAAGGCGGGAAGCTTCTAGGAGCATGAATCTCAACCTAGAAGGATGACTCCTAGACAAAGCAGTTAGATGTAAGTCATGCAAACAAGGACATAAAACATCCAACTATATTTGATACATGACCCACAATCCCAGAGGATCCGATCTGAAGATCGAGGATAAGGAGCTTATAGATCCTAAGGAGACGAGATCATATCCCCCTCCAATAGTTAAGAGGGAGTTATCCCTTGATTTGGGGATCTTAGTCCATTGGTGATGTGTTGAGATCTTCCTAGGATAAGGAAGAACACAGTTGAGATCCTGAGCAGATCCAACATGATGATTGCGAGTACCTGAATATATTGATAGCATTGCTAGTAGATTCAAACTGACAGTTGAGAGGATCCTTGATGTACCTGGTCGTTACCAGGATGGGTACTTACATTTTAGTAAGCAAGTGTGCTCTTCTGCTCCGTGAAAGCTGGTGCTCAGATTGATACCTGAAGTGAGAGGGAGAAGGACACTCTATGGATAGCTCCAGAGAGGGAGTAGGATGCTCAAATGCAGAGGGAGCAGGACACTCCGGCACATAGGGAGTTGATTATGGCAGAGGCACAATGATATTTTCCTAAGTCAAGGAAAATACACCATTGACATATTGAAGAGATTCAGAATGTTGGACTATAAACCCATGGACGCACTGATGGATGCAAATATGAAGAAGCTAAGAGACTCTGCTTCAGATTCATATTTTATTGACCCCACTATGTATCGTCGATTGATTGGATCTTTGATGTACCTAATGAACACCAAACTAGATATATGTTTCGCTGTGAATGCTCTCAGCCAGTTCATGTGCGAGCTGAGATAGATTCACTGGGTTGCTGCAAAACATGTGCTGAGGTACTTGCGTGGCACTGTGGGATATGGACTGATATATGATTTAGAATGTGACTTGATATTGCAGGTATTTTCAAACTCATATTGGGCCTGATGTGCTGCAGATAGGAATAGTAATTACGACTGTTTCTTTAGCTTGGGTTATGTAGTGATTTCCTGATGTAGCAGGAAGCAAACCTCAGTAGCACTTAGTACTGTAGAGGTCGAGTCTATGGCTGCTAGTACAACAACTCGAGAAGTTGTATGGCTTCAAAAACTCCTTGCGGGATTTTTTGGCTATATTCCAGAGCCAATTGTGATTCACTGTGATAACTAGAGTTGTGTGCATATGTCAATTAATCCCGTATTCCATGACAAGTCGAAGCATATAGAGATTCAATATCACTACATTCGTGATATGGTGTAGAAAGGTGCGATTGAGTTACAGTATGTTCCGATAGATGACCAGACTGCATATGTTCTCACCAAGCCTCTTCCCAGGATAAAGTTTGAATACTTTTGTGGAAAATTTGGAGTGGAAGAGAACGTGTCCCTCCTTGAGAGGGAAAGATGACATGAATATTTTTACCTTGCTTTCACCCAAGTACATCTACTCATCCAGGTTCTCATCTAGGTATGGGAGAATCCCATTGGAAAATGAGGCGCACAAGTAGTAGATGGTCGGGCGAAGCTTGGTTCCAGCCAGTTACCTCTACTCATCTAGGTATGGGAGGATCCCATCAGAAGATGAGATAGACATGTAGTAAATGGTCGGGTGAAGTTTGGTTCCACCCAGGTACCTCTACTTGTCTATTATATTCTCTGCTAGGTATGGGAGGATCCCATCGGAAGATTAGACGGAAAGCTAGTAGATGGTTGGGTGAAGTTTGGTTCCACCTAGGTACCTCTACTCGTCCAATTTCTCAACCAGGTATGGGAGGATCCCATCGGAAGATGAGATGGACAAGTAGTAGATGGTCAGGTGAATTTTGGTTCCACACAGGTACCTCTACTCGTTCAGGTTCTCATCCACGTATGGGAGGATCCCATCGAAAGATGAGACAGACATGTAGTAGATGGTCATGTGAAGCTTTCAAAGGTACCTCTACTTGTTTAGGTTCTCATCCAGGTATGGGAGGATCCCATCGGCAGATGAGACAAACAAGTAGTAGATGGTTGTGCACCTCTGCTCATACAGGTTCTTAGCCAGGTATGAAAGAATCCCATCGGAAGATGAGACGTACAGGAAGCAGAGTGTAAATCTTATCTCTCATAAATCTAGATATGATGGAGAGGCCATTGCATTCTCCGGATCACTCTAGGATAGAGTGAGGAGATCTCTTGGACATCCAGATAGGATGGAGAGGCCACTGCATTCTCCGTATCACTCTAGAATAGAGTGAGGAGATCTCTCGGACATCCAGATAGGATGGAGAGGCCACTGCATACTCCAACTCTAGGATAGAGTGAGGAGATCTCTCAGACACCCTAATAGGATGGAGAGGCCAACACACACTCCCATACACTTATTAGAGTGGGGAGATCTCTCAGACATCATGTGATATGATGGAGAGATTTAGTGCATTCTCCATATCACTCTAAAAAGAGTGAGGAGATATCGTAGGAATATTGGGATGGGATGGAGAGGTTTTTGCACACTGGAACACACTAGTGCACATTGGTACTCTTGGAATCACCGAAGGTCTGGTTGAGTTGGTGCATGTTCCCCGAAGGACTAGGTTTAGATGAGGCACATTGTTCTTGTGCATGTTCCTCGATGGAATGGATTGAGCTGAGTCACGAGTGACTCCCCTATAGATAGGGCAGAGTCATGGAGCTAGTGCATGTTCTCTGATGGATTGGATTGAGTTGATGCACGAATATTGATTTGTTGACACTTCTCGACGGACTGAGATTGTGTTGGAAGACCTTCCTTATGATATAGAGAGGTTAGAGATAACTGTGATGTACAGATGATATCCAGACGTGTTCCAGTATGATAATACTATTGATGCCTCCCTGGCTAAGAGGGAGTGTTGGAGTAGTAGCTGCGTGAGGCATCACCTCATAGGTTAACCTAGGAAAGAATAAAATTAGAATACCATGTCCAAAGAATACCTTCCTTGTTGATAGGGAGAATTGGAAATAGTGCAACTTCAGAAGTCATTCTTGTTATTGTACCTCCTACGAGAGAAGATATCAATGTATGTGATCATGTAAAACCCTTGAAAGAATCAATGTAAACCTTGGGGTGAAATCACACAAAGAAAAGATTTATTAAATGCAATTTTTGTATTCCCCAGGACAAGTTGGCTCAATGGGTAAATTGCCCCAAAACAACGGGCAATATGCCCAGACAATGGGCAGAACTACCCCAGTTAGGTCGTCCCAGTTAAGGAAAGTCAGGTCGTCCCAGTAAGGGAAAAATTTACCTTTTGATGTGTATAAATAGAGATTTCGACCTCTAATTTGGTGATTCACTCAAGCAAGTTCTCTCTAGCCAAGAGAGGTTTGCTACTGCAACTAGGAGACTGGTTTTTGGGGTTCTACACTATTGGAGAAGTTTATTTATTTTTTTCTTGGGTTTGCGCTACTACTATCTGGATGTACATAGTTATCTATTGGAAGATGTGAGCTCAGGGGAGACAAATAGATTTGTCTATGGTTGGGAGATGATTGTTCTTATCATCATGGTTAAATGAGATCCACACTCATTTTGTTTCTGTGCTTTGCCATTCTTTTAGTGATTTTGATTATGCTGCTATACATTCTAACAAATCAATGTGGTAAAGATGGGAATTATAAGAAGGATTTCATACCTAAGAATGTTAATACAAGTAATGGGATATTATGATTTCCCTTCCAAAGAAACAAAGACCTCCATGGAAGAAAGAGGTCACACACACACACATGTAAATCATGGTGTATGATTGATTGACTTGGGTGCTTCATTTCATATAACTCCTCACATGGAATGGTTTTGTGAATACAAAATGTACAATGGAGGTGATGTTTTCCTAAGAGATGATTGGATGACCAAAATCATAGGATGTAGAATGGTCAAGTTGTTTTCTCAGAGATGGAAGGGTTATATATCTGCCTAGGGTTCTAAACATTCTGGATATGGATATGAATATGATATATATAAATAATATGGGTGATTTAGGTGTGCATATAATATTTGAAAAGGACACATGCATGATGGTTCAAGGAGAAATGGTGTTGATGATGGTAGTTTGGAAAGGAACTCTATACAAGTTATTGGGAAGCACTTTTAATGACAGGTGTAACAATTCTATTGTTATCGAGGATAAAAATTAAGAAAATAGGACCCCTACTATCATTAGAGAGAATACAATTCTATGGCATCAAATGCAATGACATATTGGAGAGAAGGGCATTCAACTATTGCATAATAAAGGTATGGTTGAAAATATGTATAATTACTCATTAGACTTTGATTTTTGTGAAAGTCGTATATATGGTAATGATAATCAAGTGATATTCTCATTTGGGGCTGTAAGATCAAAAGGAATATTGAAATCAATATAGTGTAATGTATTTGGAGTTGTTCATGTTACATAAGTAGATATATTTATGTATTATGTTTCATTTACTGATTTCTCAAGGTAAACACAAGTTTATTTCCTCCATAATAAATTTGAGGTTTTCCATAAATTTAAAGAGTTTAGGGATCTTGCACAAATCTATACACAAGAAAATAAAGATGTTCAAGGAAAATAATGGTGGAGAGTTTTGTGGAAATGAGTTGTGGAATTTTGTAAGAAGTGTGGAATAGAAAAAAAATACTACGTCTCCATACACACCTCAACAAAATGGAGTTGTAAAAAGAATGAACAAAATACTAATGGAAAAGGAAAGAGTATGCCCAATGGTGTAGGGATATCACAAGAATTTTGGGCATAGGGATTTGATATTGCATGTTACTTTGTGAATCGATCACCTACATTAGTATTGGTTGACAAAACTCTACATCATGCATGGACTAGTTAAAATCCGTCTCTTAAACATCTCAGATTTTTTGGTTATGATGATTATATGCATGTTCCAAAAGAAAATAGGAGAAAGATGGATTAAAAAACCTTAAAATGTATCTTTATTGGTTATAAGTGTTGTATAAAAGATTATAAAAGTTGGAATCAAGCAACTAATATGATTTCTTACATTTATGATGTTGTATTTAGATAAGTTAAAGTTGTTCCCAAAAAAGAAGTCAAACCAAGGGGAGGATTACCAAAGAAAATAGAGTTTGAATTGGGGTGTGAAGAATCTAACTCAACATAAGAAGATGAACCAGAAGAGGAGGAACCTCAAACTCTACTCTTGAGGAGATTGATTCAGGAAATACTATAAATAGAAAGGTATACTCCATGTAATTTTGATCTAGTTTTGTTCTATCTAGTATTGATGATGATCCTAGAACTATTAGGGAGGTAGTGGATGTAGATGATAATACAATTTGGAAGAATAGCATGGTTGAAGAAATGGATTCCTTAGATTTGATTGAGTTTCCATCTAGAAGAAAATACTTTGGGAGTAAATGGGTGTTTAAGAAGAATTTGAATGCAAAACTTAAGGTAAATAAATACAAATATTTCCTAGTAGTAAATGGATATTCCCAGTTAGAGGGATTTGATTTTGGTGAGATTTTTTTCACCTATTGATAAATTAACTTATATTAGATATGTTTTTTCTTCTTAAAGTAGATTAGATGGATATGAAGACAACAATCTTACATAGTGATATTCAAGAAGAAATCCACATGTAATGACTAGAAGGTTTTTTAGTGGAGGAAAAAGTGAACCTAGTTTGCAAGTTGAAGAAGTCTATTTATGGTTTAAAAAATATCCAAGAATGTGGTATCAAAATCTTATATATTGAGACTTATTTTCTCAAGAATAAAATTTGATCACCGTGTGCATTCCAAGAACTGGTGACCATTTTATTTATGTGGCCTTGTACGTTTATGATATGATGTTCATTGGAAGCAAGGAAATAATCAAGTATGTGAAAGCTCAATTGTTTTCTTAGTTTGATATGAAATATATTGGTGATACAAGTTTTAGTGTGGGAATGGAAATTAAAAGATATTGAGCAAACATGAGACTCTGCTTGAATCAAAGGAAACATGTTGAGAGAATATTCCATAGGTTTAATATATATAAATGTAAACTAGTAAAGATCCCTATTCCTATTGGTGTAAATTTATCTGCAAATTAGTGTCCAAAGACTCAAGAAGAGGTATAATACATTTATCACGTTCCTTATGTTGATTTTGTTGGAAGTCTAATGTACTCCATGGCTTGTACTAAACCAAACATTGTCGATGTAGTGGGAGTTTTGAGAAGGTATATGTAAAAAACAGGGAAGGAACATCAGATTGCCATAAAGAGGGTATTCATACTTTTAAGTGACATGGAACTCATAGGGAGATAGAGATACAAGGTTTTGTTGGTGTAGATTGAGCTAGAGAGATTGACTATAGAATATCGACAAGTGCCTATGTTTTTTAATTATTTGGTGGAGAAATCAATAAGATGAGTAAGATTTAGGTTGTAATTGCATTGTTCATTATAAAAACTAAGTACAATGCAAAACATGGATTAATTAAGGAATATGCATGGTTGAAAAGAGTGTGTTTAGCTATTGGTTTTGCTCAAAAAGTAGCGAGAATAGGTTGTGACAACATACGTGGATTTTTTCTGGAAAGTAAACTTGCTTATCATTACAAGAAAAAAGAATATAAATGTGTAGTACCATTTTGTTAGAGATATGGTTGAAAATAATAATGTTGTTGGAAAAAGGTTGATACCTTAAAGAATGTTCTAGATTTATTGATAAATTCTGTTAGTATTGAAAATTTCCCTTGGTGTATAGAATCAATGGGAATTTTTACCCTAGTAGTTTACTATATGAATTCCTTTTCCTTGCTCCCATTTTCTACGAAGTATTCAATAAGTGGCAGAATGTTGGATATGTGTTGTATTCTTTGCAAGTATACTAAGTCATATCTTGATGGGGTTTTAAGGGATGACCCTTGAATGAAGGGTTTGAGGGGGATTTACCCTTGTTTGTGGGGGAAAAGTCCCCAAGGATTTGTTTTGGGTCCATTATGTATTATTTCATTCCATTGTAAACTAATTTTGGTCAATAAATTAGGGTTGAATTCTAAAGGCTAGGTTAACTGTATAGGGTTTTGGATTCTATGAATGTTGTATTATAAATGATGAAGATTATAAAATGAAGTAGAAGTAGGAGAAACTCTCAGTTAGGTTGGTTTTTTCTTGTTAAGAGTTTCTAGGGTAAATCTTTGTGTACCATGTATGCGTACCATTGTTATTTATTATTTTTTAGAATCAGTTGGTATTACTTTTTTTTATACAAGTTTACCAAACCCTTCATTAATTCTAATGTGGCTAGGATTGGTACCTATGAATCTTCCCATGGAATACATTAGGGTTGTTTGGGTGAAACCATAATTACAATATGCTTCATAAGATAGAGCCACATTGGAGGACATCAAAATTGTCAATTTTTTGTGATGTAGAAGGTGGACTAAAGTGATTCTGGTTACTTTTTATAGTGGCCATGTCATGTTCTTAACATATACTTACTTTTAAGTGCATCTTAGTCCAAGAGCGATCTTGTATCTTGTGTACTAGTAAAAAAATGGCATTAGGCCCATAAAGTAAATCCCCCTCACTCCCATTAGGAATATACTCATAAGCCAACATATTGGAATCATTATCACTGAAATAACACCATCATTAGTACTTATTCATAATCTACTACAATGTTTCCACCCCTACTTTGAAACCATTATAATTGGAATAATCACTTTTATGATTGCTCCAAATCCTCTTGATGGCCACTAATTGACCATTGCTCACTGTGTCCTTGTAGATGTACCCATCGCATTAAAATTGTATTCATTTAAACAATATAGAATATCATATTCATTGAGCCCAGACCTGAAGTCAACATCCATGTTAATTTGTCCTCGAACACTTTCCTCTCTATATTTGTGAAAATTCAGCACCTTTTATAAAATCATGTGACCCCAAGAACAAAAATAATGAGAGACCTTGGAAAAAAGGAATGAAACAACCACCACCAAATTGATCACTTATCCCTCTCATTATGTTCTTGAGAATAGGAGTTTGTTCCATTAAAGGCCTCATGATTGCACTGCTCATGAAATCCCCCAAACATATTTTCATAGATAGACATCCCATTCCCGAGCCTAGGAAGTGTGCTTAGTGCATGTTGATAGAATGAATTGATAAATAGAAATGGTTGTTCCCCTAATGTGGGATCATATAGAAGCCCTCAATGTGGAGATAAGGGTGGATGGAAACATATTGAAATTGGGTGGATAATTGGTTATCAAACTCATAGTTGAACATAACTTTTTAACAAAATAAGTTTACTGTGTGACTTGACAAAATTCTCTTACCCACCTAACTTTAGGGGCTTGTTAGGACTTTAATAGATAAAATATAACCATGCCTTTTTTTATATGTATCTTAGTTTCTTTATAAATTATTTTATTGGAATAAAAAGAGGCTCACTTGAAAAATATGCCAATTATAACAACTAATGTTAGCTTTTACGGCAAGTAGAGATATGATTTAATTTCCTTAACCAAGTTCAATCTTACATACATAGTCTTGTATAATTTATACTACTATTAATGTTACATTCAATGTTATAGTGTGGTTAGGATAACATTTTCTCAATGAGATTGACCTCTTTTACTCAAATGAGACAACCCTAAAGAAGCATTGGACTAAATACCTCCCATAGATATTAACTTCTTATATGGGAAGCCTCGTATGATATTCCTATAAAATATATGGTTCTAACACCAACATTGATATGTGCAAAATTGAAGTTAATAGATGGATGCAATCAACTTGTTTGTAGGGAGCTAGAATGATTCAAAATACAAGGTACTTTGTAAGAATTATTTAGTGATTTAGAACTGTATGAATCATCCTCTTGAGTATGACTTGTATATGATTCTCTTTTTTGTGCTCCTTGGAATATTGCTAAATTAACACTGTAACTAAAAATGTGCATCCATAATGCATTGCAGTCACTACCAATCTTGTGTCTAAATCATATTTTGAATTGCAAACCTCCACTTGATTATTACTTTGCATAGGGCTTCAAATATTTCAACATAACATTATCATTTGTAGCCAGTCTATAATTTATTTATATTTTAATGAATTGATTGAATTTACACTACATTTGAACATGCATTTGAATAATGGTACAATAAATTATGTGGGATCCTAATTAGGAATTGAGTTTGGATGCATATGATATTCCACTAGTACAAAAATGGTAGAAGCTCTTATCCAGAAAAAGGTACCACAAGATGATTGTAGATGAAAATGGGGAGCCACTTTACCCCACCAAATATAACAAGCCAAATTCCAACATGCATATTGGGCCGATGGTACTTCCAACATCCATAAGAATGCTTGGCCTTCCCATTACCCCCATATCTACCTATATTTTCTTGTAACAAGAGTCACAAAGGGTCTTTTTGTCAAAAGGTGAGGATGCACAAGAGCTCGCCTATGTAAATTATTGAATGGTCATAAATCTATTAGATGCATTGTAACATGAGATTTTCAAAAGGAATACCAAGCAACCATTCAAAGTTGGTTTTCCCATTTGGATTTCTATAGTAAATAATGTATTCAATGTGTGATGAATTTTATCTATGGTTGTGGTGTGAATTTTGTGTGTGAAATTATTGCTTCTCTTATTTGTGTTTAATATGATTCCCTAAGTCATGTTAATGGTTGTAATGAAGAATTTCAAACTACATTTTTGTTGGATTTTCTAAAAAATCATTTATTTTCTCAAGCATACTATGAATGCCAACATCTCTAATATAATCATCATCCATTCCATTGTAAGTATGAGATAAGCTATTTTTGTAAATTGACTATTTCATTTACACAACTGATCTTTTATTTTTGTCACTAAATACCAATGAATTTGTATCTCTAGAAGATGTTGAGTAGTTGGGAAATTCGTACACAACATTATTAGTCTCTTAAGGTTGTATGCATCAACGGGGGTGTTCTATATTATGGAAAATGTGGTAACCTCTCTCTAGACTCTATGTTGATTGGTTAGTTGTAGACAACAATTGAATTATTTAATGAAACAATAGATGCATTATTCTCACCGCCATTGTCATATCATGAGGCACCTTGTCAAGTTTTCTCATCCACCATTTAAATTTTTGTTGTTTTCCTCATCTTTCACTAATAGTTGGAGCTACCCACATATATACATATATATATATATATTACTAGTGTTGCGTTTAAGTTTTCTCATTTGGATGTTGTTGCAAATGAGTCCATCCCAAGAGACATAGTTCAACAATGACATTGCCATGCCTTTTAAATAAGAGGGTGATTAAGAAATACATGGAAGTATTAATGGGAATGATTTCTCTTGGTGATATTGAGGAGTAATTTCATATTTGATTGTTGTAGACTAAGAATAAATATGTTGGCTCATACAAAATTCACTAATAAGCTTAGCATCTACGAGAGACAAAATTCAGAGTAGATAAATATTCTCAAATGATTTTTCCTTAACTTTCCATTAAGAATTATTGAGGAAAGCATTTCTTGTCATTTATTAATGCTAGAGTGAAATGTTGTTGACACATTATTGTCTTTGTTATTGGTATGTGATATCTTGGGTATGTTGTTAGATTGACAACAGGTGACAATAAATATCTTACTTGTAATTGTGATTGTAACATTCCTCTCTTAATAAAATTGAAGGTTGAGAATACATTGGTTGTTGGGGTGTCATCATAAGATTGCTAGTTCATCCATTATTCATTAACAGTCTTAGAATCACGGTAGACAATTTAGAGCGAGAGAATATCCAATATATAATTACCTTATTTTCTAAACAAGAGACCAATGAAAATGGCTGTCAACAAAATTCTAATTGAGGCTCGACCAAGTTCATGCAATACAAAATCATTGTGGTTGGACATTGGTGACAATCAAATAAGGCTAGTTGTAGCCATTCGTGCACAATAGATGTTCGTAATAGAATTTGACATTACAGTCAAGGAACCCAACCAATGAACCAATCAATAGCAAATTGATTCATTTTTTCCTATTTTGGATCGAGGTAGAGCCATTTCTTTTATGAATTTTAGTTATTAATGACAAATAATTTTGTATTCATAGACTTGATTGTTATTGCATTGTTAGCTATTTTCTTGTGTACATGTCACACATAGAAACATGCCATATAAACAATCCTAAGAAAATATTGTAGAAGATAATTTCCATTTCCATAGAGGATCCATGTTGGTGAAGTGAATGGGATATAAGTCCCTCATTTGTGGATCATATTGGTTCATTGTAGTTGAATAATTAATCATGATGCGATTTCCATAACTTTTAAGAGAAATTAGTGCCAAGATGGGTAAAGTAGTGAAGAGAGAAAAACTATAGGTCATCAATGTGCAACTCCAAGTGGAGAACAAGTATTTTAAGGAGAAGGTGAAAATGTTTGACCAAAGAATAACAATTGGAAAAGAACCTTGAGGCCTCTACAAAACCATTGTTGTTTTTAAAGAATTTCTTTGTTAAAGACAAGACTCAATCGCTACTATAATGGTATATCGGGACAAGAGAATAATTCACCTTGTGCAATTGGGAGGTATTTTAGATTATTAGATGGTATGAGGAGAGGGTTTCTTAGATGATGGATCAGCTACACCAAGGTGGAAGAGAGGGAGAAGTTATTGGATAAGCTAGAAGTAGTTGTCCAAGAGAATAGGGCAGTAAGGCATCCTTCCATTACTATCGCAAAAGCTAGCACCATGCCTAAGAAAAGTATGGTAAGTTCCCTTTATTTATACCTTTCTAAAGAACATTTTGGTGATTTTGAAAATCAAAAGAGGAATTGGTTCAAAATTGTTAAGGCATATTGGGTAGGATGGATAAGTTCTATTCAAGAGAAGTTAAGGCATCATAAACCCCATTGTAGCTGAACTATGGGTCAAGCATGAAGGCCTAGTTTTTAGTGGCACAAAAGAAAAGATTGTGACCAATAATATCACATTTGAGAAGGAAAAAAAAGTTTCATATTACTCATGAGAATAAATGGAAATAACAAATGAATAAGGAAACACACCACTACTACATATTTATTATGGTAGATTACAAAAGGGCGGTTCAATGAGTTAGCCTGCACAAACACTTAGAATAAGCAACAAGTCAATAAACTAGAATATGACAAAGAATAATAAGATTTATGTATCAAGTAAGACACCCATTTTGTGTTATTGCTACAATAATACAGGTTGACCATTGTTGGTATTTTGAGGTATGTTGAGTCTATGGGAAGAAGGGCCGTGTTGAGGCATCTTGTTGGGAGAATTAGACCACATGCCACAAAATTAAATTTTTTTAGAGGAAGAATGACAAGAAGAATTCCCCAAGACAACCAAAAACTATGAGTAACATGGAGAATAAGAGAATACCAAGTTGTCCATGAAATTCCAAGAAAATTTTCCGTCATTGCAAGTTGAGTGGACATTGAGAAGAAAAGTGTAGAAGTTTTCACCTAGAGCTTCACACAAAGAACCGCATAGTCAAGAGAATAATGTGTAGAATGAATATTAAAGAGCATGAAGGGATGACTATTGATGTTTGGGGCAGGTTCGGGCATACATCCTCCAGAGCGTAGCCATGGTGCTTGGATCGATGGGTCATGGTGATTTGACCTATGAAGGATGATGATGGTTCACTCACTGGTTTATGTGAGACCCTGGATGTATCCTTTCTTGGTCATGGTGCTTGGCCAAGTGGTAGAAGGATTGGAAGCTTGCAGATCTACTCTCCAGTTCTAGTAGTCCCTAGTATAATCCTTCTTGATCATGGTACTTGATCAAGTGGTATAGGACTTGGGTTTCCCATCACATGCCTATCTGGCTCTAGTATTCCTTGTCATAATAGAGTGTATTTGAATTTCCAATTCTTCGGGATTAGCTACCCTTGTTGGAATGGTAAGTATACTCTAGTGTGGGTGCACACACATTAGATCTCTTCTGTCATGGATGGATGTGCATGTGAAGCAAGCTCATGGAAAATCCTTCGTGGGGTATGGATACTAAGTTTCTATATATTTTTACATAAATAAATGATAATTAAAGAATAGTTGAGGGTATGTGCAAATAAATAAATAAAAATAATAAAAATAAGAGAAAATAATGAGTTAAACATTAAAATGAAAAGATAATGAAACAAAATACCATGGGCCAATACCATGGTTTTATGAAACCATGGAGAGGCGATATAATAATAAATTAAATATTAAAATGAAAAGATAATGAAATAAAATACCATGGACCAATACCATGGGAAAACACCATGGGAGAGGCGATGATATAATAATTAATTAATTAAGCATCTAAATAAAGAGTAAAATGAAATTCTTTTTACATTTGAAAAGGCACGATGAGACCTATTTAATGGTTCGTGTATTGTATTGTATTCACTCATTTTTTTATCAATCGTTGATATTTTATATAAAATACTTAAGGTGTAACATATGGTTGAATCTTTCAATGTATAATTATTTTATGAAGAATCTGCTCCATAAATTCATGGAAATAATTATCTGATATGAAAGTGGTAAAATCAACATGGTATTAGAGCAGTAAGGTTTCAGATCTCAGTTTTAAAGACATATCAAGATGACATAGTCCTAAATAGTATACCTGAACAAATTTAAGCATCCATGGTTGGGCGCTTGCTATGCATATTTTAGTTTATTATTTAAATAAGTTTAAATTGGAATATTATTAAAAACGTAACTAAAAGAGGCGACCCTACACGAATGGTCACCATCTCGAGCCTATAAAATCTACGCTAATGATCATTGTAAATCATCGCTTATCTTTTTATCAATAAAAAAATATTTTCTTCAAAATGGTCGTCGACCTTTGATAACCCAACAGTGGTATCAGAGCCTCGAGCTTCCCATCGAAGTTTTCGCCGCACTGTTCTAGTAACCCGCCACCCTCCTCCGTCTTCTGCCCGCACTGCCATCATCCACCAACACGTCGCCCTCCTCCGTCCGCGCTGCATCTCTTCCACCGCTTCCGCACCACTCGCGTCCACCGGCCGACTTCCACCCTCAGAGCCACCGTCTTCCGCCGTAGAGTTGCCGTCCTTGGTCCTTTTTCGAGCCGACGTTTTAGTCTTCCGAAACCGCGCCCACGCCCGTAACCCATGCCATCTGCACCCTCACTTCTCTCCGAACCACACCCGCGTCCCACTGCCCCGATCCAACTCTCTGAACCGCGGCCGCATCCGCCTATTCCAGTGGCCACGATTCCTAGGCTGCAGACCTTCCGTCCACGCGACTACCATATATTCAAAAAAAAATTATATAATAATAATAATAATAATATTATTATTATTATTTTAAAATTATTATTGTAAAGGAAATGGATTCTGCCACGCAGAGTTATGTATCCCATGAAAAAATGAACAAGGAGATACTTAACCAGAAAGCTCGTTTGAACCAAATAGAGGAAGGATAAGATTTATTATACATTAAAATGGACGAGTTTGATACCAGATTAGAAGGGATAGAAAATCGATTAGATAATCTTGCAGTCATAAGAGAACAAGAGAAAGATTCAAGGGATGCGAAGGAAGCGAAAAATGATATGATGTTCAGTCAGATTATGAAGAAATTGAATGCAATTGTTCCAGAATCAGAGGCGGGGCAAGAAGGACCGGAATCTTCCTCCCTTAGAGGTACATATAGCCATAAAGGGAAAGAGAGATATTATCAAAAAATTAAAAATGAATTACCAAAATACGATGGAAAAACCCATAGAGGTGCCCATCATTTGGGTTAATAAAATGGAGAGAATCTTCGAATCAAACCCCCTGCTCGGCAAAAGGGAAAAGATAATAACCGCCGCTAATAACTTGGATGAAGAAGCATATGATTGTTTCCTATGGTGGCCAGGGAAGTGTAGTGGTCACTCTTTTCGCTGGACAAATTTTACTCAAGCGTTATTAAAAAGGTTCCATGACGAAGAAGAAGATGATCTGTATACTAAATTCGTCCATCTTCAACAAAAAGGAAATGTGAATGACTACACTCATGAATGGGAAGTACTGGCTACAAGACAAATAGGATTCTCAGATGGACAAATACTCAAAATGTACATCAGTGGTTTAAAAGATTACATTCGTAACGAGTTAAAACTATGGATACCCCAAACTATCGAAGACGCCAGACAAGCAGCAAAATTGATTGAACAAAAGAACAAGGTCAACAAACCTTCTTTTTCAAGATCAGACAGATCAAATAGATATTTTAATGAAAAATCAAATAAGTATGCTACTGAAAAGACAAACAAGTATGTACCACCTCACTTAAGGGAAGGGGACAAACAACATCAGGATCCAGATAGGAAATGGATAAATAAGTGTAGATATTGCAGAGATAAATGGGAAAAGGGTCATCGATGCAACAATAAAAAATTGTATAATTGTGAAGCTAAAGAAGAATCAGAAGTTTCGTCCAGTAGCGATTCCGAGGATGAAGTTAGCAGCGAAGAAAATAATGATATCAACACATATCCTGAAGAGGCAATGCCTAGGGTATCTCTAGCCGCAATAACAGGCATCGCACAACCACAAACCTTGAAATTAAAAGGACATGTGAGGAAAGAGAATGTCACTATACTTATAGATACATGTAGCACTCATAATTTTATAGACGTAAATGTTGGGAAAAAACTAAACTTGTTCGTATACCCAGCAACGGATATAAGGGTTATAGTAGCAGATGGAAAAAAAATGATGGTATTGGGAAGTGTCACAAAGTTAAGTTGCAAATAAATGATTATAACTTGGAATCTAGCTTCTATTCAATACCCCTCGGAGGAGTACATGTTGTCTTGGGAATTCAATGGCTACATACATTAAGTACCTATTTCGCAAATCACCAGAGACAATTTATTAAATTCAAGTGGGAAGGAAGAAAATATAAGTTGTATGGGTTCCAACAACCTCCTACCCAAATTATATCGTCACTAAAAATGGAGAAATTAATTCGGAAAGGGGCACCAACATTAGTCGCACAATGTCATCAAATGGAGATGCTAGCAGCAGAGCTGTCCCACGACCAACAACCAAAAATCCAAGAATCAATCCAAAAGTATGAGAAGGTATTCCAAGATCTACCCATGCAATTACCACCAAAAAGAGGAATAGAGCACATAATTGAGGTTAATCCAGATTCAACGCCTGTGAACGTCAAACCTTACAAGTACCCTCACCATCATAAGACAGAAATAGAAAGGATAATTCAAGACTTACTAAGATGTGGAGTCATCACCAGAAGTAGGATCCCATATGCTGCTCTAGTAGTATTGGTTCGAAAAAAAATGGATCCTTCAGGCTATGCATAGATTATAGGGGACTGAACAAAATAACAATAAAAACAAATTCCCCATCCCATTTATAGATGAGATGTTGGATGAACTCGATGGTGCCAAATATTTTTCCAAGTTGGACTTAAGATCAGGATATTACCAGATCCGGGTGAGATTAGAAGATGTGGCAAAGACAACTTTTAGAACTCATGAAGGCCACTATGAATTTAACGTGATGCCATTCGGTTTAACAAATGCCCCCGCTACTTTTCAAGCAACCATGAATGAGCTTTTTCGACCACACCTAAGAAAGTTTGTATTGGTCTTCTTTGATGATATTCTTGTCTATAGTAAGACATGGAAGGAGCATCTTAAACACTTAGAACTTGTACTCTCACTCCTTGAATAAAATCAGTTCTATGCAAAAATGTCAAAGTGCACCTTTGGGAAAGAACAAGTTGAATACCTCGGTCATATCATATCCAAAGAAGGAGTTAGAGTAGACCCAAGCAAGATCAAAGCAATTACAGAATGGCCAAAACCTGATAATATATCAAAATTAAGAGGTTTTTTAGGCCTAAAAAGTTATTATCGAAGGTTTGTCAAGAATTATGCTCATGTAACTACACCTTTATCAGATTTACTCAAGAAAAATTCCTTCCAATGGAATAACAAGGCTGAGGAATGTTTCAAAGTCCTTAAGACAATTATGACATCCACACCAGTGTTAGCAACTCCTGGTTTTTTGAAGGCCTTCATGGTAGAATGTGACGCTTCAGGTTGTGGAATAGGTGCAGTCTTGATAGAAGATGACCATCCAATTGCTTTTGAAAGTCGAAAGCTCAAAAAAGGGAAGGATTGAAGTCCACCTATGATAAAGAGATGCTTGCTATCATTCATGCATTAGCAAAATGGCGACAATACTTATTAGGTAGTAAGTTCTTGATACGTACTGATCACAACAGTCTTCAATACTTACTTCAACAAAAAACCCTATCTACAGAGCAACACAAATGGATAGAAAAGATTTCCGCCTTCGATATGGAGATACTACAAAAAAAAGGAAGGGATAATGTGGTTTCTGATGCATTATCACGAAAAGATGAAGAAGTATTATCATATGCAGTATCAGTCTTAATTCTTGAATGGGTGGAAGAAATACGCATAGAATACGCCAAGGACCCTGAAGCTTGTTCCATCATCAATAATGTGACGCAACATCCCAAATTTGAATGGAGAAATGACATTTTATGGCATAAAGGGAGGATCTACCTTCCACCTACTTCAAAGTTCAAAATAAAAATCTTGCAGGAGTCACATGACTCACCCGCTGCAGGCCATGTGGGTGCCTTTAAAACTTATTATAACGCACGCCAATCATTTTATTAGAAGGGTATGAGTAAAGATATTCAGAAATATGTCTCGGAGTGTGACACATGTCAGAGAAACAAAAGCAAACACATTATTACACTAGGATTACTTTACCCTCTACATGTACCAAATCAGAAGTGGGAAGATATTTCGATGGATTTTATCGAGGGGTTTCCCATGTCTGAGGGGAAGGATAAAATTTTCGTAGTGGTTGATCAACTCACTAAGTATGCTCACTTCATGGGGGTAAAGAAAACAGACTCAGCAAAACAAATAGCTGAAGTATTTTGCAAAAATATTTATAAATTACATGGGTTTCCAAAAGTGATTGTCAGTGATAGGGATGCAAGGTTTAAAGGAAACTTTTGGAAGGAATTTTGTAAACAGACACGGATATCCCTTAACATGAGTTGAGCATATCATCCCCAAACGGATGGACAAACTGAAATAGTTAATAAGTGTTTGGGAACATACCTTCGTTGTTTTGTGACAGACAAGCAAAACAAGTGGTTCCAATGGTTGCATTTGGCTGAATGGTGGTATAACTCAACTTACCATACTTCAGCTAGAATGACCCCTTTTCAAGCCTTATATGGGTATGAACCACCTAAATGGAAGGAATACGTGTTATTTAAGTCTAAAGTGCCAGCAGAAAGGAATCAATTAGAGGAAGACCATAAGACCATCCAAATATTAAAGGTAATCTTAACAAATGCTCACAATCGAATGAAGCAACAAGCAAATCTACGAAGATCAGAACGAGAGTTTGAAGTAGGTGATTGGGTGTTCGTACGACTCCAACTATACAAACAACTGTCGCTCAAACAGAAAGGCAAGAACAAGTTGGCTCCAAAATTCTATGGGCCATATCAGATTAACAAAAAAATCAGCCCATTAGCATATGGGTTAACATTTCCAGATAACTGCCGCATTCATAACGTGTTTCATGTGTCAAGCCTCAAGAAGGTGTTAGGACAACATCAGGTAGCACAATCCAAGCTTCCTATTTTGTATGAAGAAGGTCGAGTTATTTTAGAACCTGAAGGTATACTGTCTATTAAGGAAAGGAAGCTTCGCTATAAGAGCATTAAAGAATATCTTATTAATTGGAAGAACTTGCAAGAGGAAGATGCATCTTGGGAAGCTGAAAGTGTTCTTCAACAACATCCTTCTCTACCCTTTCTTTGAGGAAAAAGCAGTTCTTAAGGGGTGGACAATGTTATGTATATTTTAGTTTATTATTTAAATAAGTTTAAATTGGAATATTATTAAAAATGTAACTAAAAGAGGTGACCCTACACTAATGGTCACCATATCGAGCCTATAAAAGGCAGGCTAATGATCATTGTAAATCATCCCTTATCTTTTTATCAATAAAAAATATTTTATTCAAAATGGTCTTCAACCTTTGATAACCCAACAGCGCTAGGGTCAAGAGGGTGACCATGCTTAGGGTTGAAGAAAGACTTGACGGTGCTATGAACTTCAGATCTTGGAAAACCAGAATATAGTTCATCTTGGAAGAAAATGAGGTTAATGATTATGTCTATTTGGAACCAATAATCCTAACAAAAATTTAGCATTGAAGAATAAACTCCATGACATTAAGATAACAAAGTCAGACACTGTTACTACATACTTTATGAAGATTACTCAGACAAGGGATCATCTCATAGCTATTGGAGAAAAAATTGATGATGAAGAGCTTGTCTCATTAGCTCTCAATGGTATTCCCACTTCATGGGAACCTTTGATTTAGGGCGTTTGTGTTAGGGATGCACTACCTTCACTTGATCGATTGTGGACTGATTGTTTCCAAGAAGAAGGAAGAATTATGTCTCGAAGTGGTCCTTAAATATCTCAGGATGAAAATTTATCCCTTGCATCTCAAGCAAGGAAAGGGAAAGGAAGGAAATTTCCTTATAGTAAAAACAAAGGGAAAAGACATTCATCGGCTCATGAAAATAAGACAAAGGATATCTCTCATATCAGGTGCTATAACTGTCAGAATTTTGGCCATTTTGCTAACAAATTTCCCGAGAAGAAAATAAAAGGGAAGCAACATGCATCTGTTGCTGAAGCAGAGGACCAATCATAGAAGAGGACCAAATGATCACAGTTTGATGAGATTTCCGATGGTATTAGGAAGGAGTGCTACTTTATCTCTACTCTTTTAGGATCCATTACCAACAACAATGATATTTGGCTGGTATATAGTGGTGCTTCCAAACATATGACAGGATATCAGAGTACTCTCACAAATTTGTTAGAAGAAAATGCTGAACTACATGTGGAACTTAGGGATGATTCTAGATATGAAGTGAAGGATGTTGGATATACATCCTTCCAATTGGATTAAGGCATTAGAGGAAATTTGAGGTCTAAAATGGGCCTTATAAGAAAATGAGCCATCATATAAGAAAACGAACCAACCATAATTGCTTGATGAGTTGGAATTTAAGAACCAATAGAATTTCAATAAAATGAGTCAAGCATAATGGTTGACTTGAGATATTTGTCATAAAAAATAATACTTTTTTGTTCGTATTTTCAACATGTCTCCCTATGTTTTTACTCAAATTTGAAGCGGGAGCACTCGTTGTATGCAGAATTAAATTCTGCATCCAACGAGTACCCACACTGCATACTTTTGATGGACCCCCGCTGCCCCAAAATCAATAAATACTTGAAAACAAGTGATGATGACATCCAACGAGTACCTGAAAAAATGTGATGATGATGTCATCATCACTTGTTTTCAAGTATTTATTGTTTTTGGGGCAGCAGGGTCCATCAAAAGTATGCAATGTGGGTACTCCTTAGATGCGTAGTTTAATTATGCATTCAACGAGTGCCCCCGCTCGATATTTGAGTAAAAACACAGGGAGATATGTTGAAAGTACGAACAAAAAAGTAATTTTTTTCTTTCTTCCTCCAAAATGATTTAATATTATTTTATTATTTTAACTATTATTTATTTATTTTAACTATTATTTTATTATTTTCCTTAGGAGGCCCATTTTAGACCTTAAATTTCTTGTAATGGAGACACTTTGCATATGAATGACGTACTCTTTGTACCATCTTGACTAAAGAAGAAACTCATATCTATTTCATTCTTGGAGGACAAATGATTTAGATTTGTCTTTTGGATGGTCAGGTTCTCATATGGCATAAGGATTCAAGCATATATTCATCTAAAGTGATTAGTGTCCGAGAGGGAAGCTTGTATAGGTTGACGGGATGCCTAGTTCAAGCAATGATCCATGATCAGGGTTTACCCATGGATTTATGGGTAGAGGCATCCGGTACTACAATTTATGTTCAAAATAGGATCCCTTATCAGATATTGGGGGACAATACTCTAGAGGAGTCATTCACATTATGAAACCTGAAGTTAGTAATCTGAGGATATTTGGTTTCCTGATGTGCATTCATGTACCCAAGGAGAAGAGATCGAAGTTGGAACCTTCAAGAAAGAAGGGGACCTTTGTGGGATATAGTGAGACATCGAAGGCTTTCAAGATATACATCCTTGGTCAGAGACAAATTGAGGTTAGTCAGGATGTCACCTTTGATTAGGAGGTATATTTCGGTAGATCTAGAGAATCTCAAATGGAGATTGACTATGAGGAGAGGAGGATCCTAGAGATATAGATCACTCTACTCCAGATATTCATCCTTTATATGACTAGAGGGAGGATCCAGTATATCCAACAGAGACTGTGGATAAGTCGAAATATGTTGCAATGGTCAAGAAAATCCTATCCTAGCTTTGTAACACTCCGTAGGAGGCAGAGAAGCAATTAGATCCCAGTGGTACCTTCAGGGAAAGTAAGAGACCTTATATATTCTCAAGTTACATGGAACTTATGAGTCGCATCATTGATAGTGAGACTTCTAATTATGGGGAAGTTTTTGATCAACAAGTTTAGAGAGATGCCATGATGGAGGAGTATCAGTCCATCTTGAAGAATGATGCGTGGAATATTGTTCTGATACCAGAGGGGAATTCTATGGTGACTTCCAAGTGGATATACAATATCAAGCATATAACAAATGGTAGCATCGAGAAACATAAATCAAGGTTCGTGGCCCAAGAATTATCTCAAAAAGAGGGAGTGCACTACGGGGAGATGTATGCTCTAGTGTCTAGGTACACTACTATCAGAACTATCATCTTACTTGCTTCAGTGATGGGTTGGAGATTACATCAGATGGATGTAAATACCGTGTTTCTCAATGGTGAAATTGAGGAAAAGGTTTACATAGAGCAACCTATGGGATTTGTGATACATGGGAAGGAGTCTCATGTATGCAAATTGAAGAAATCGTGTATGGACTCAAGCAAGAACCCATGGCTTGGTATTGCAGGATTGACAGATACTTGATGAGTTTGGGATTCACCAAGAGTGTTGCGGATCCCAATATTTACTACAAGGTGGTCAATAATTTTCCTCTTATATTGGTACTATATGTTGATGTCTTATTTCTTACTGGAGCAGAGCAACTCATGGTTGAGTGCAAGAGGGATTTAGCCTCTGAGTTCGAGATCAAGGATGTAGGGATGATGCGATTGGAAGTGTGGTAGAGATAAGATGAGGTCTTCCTCAGTCTAGGGAATTATGTAGTTGAGATATTGAGGAGATTTAGTATGATGGAATGCAAGTCCGTGACTACACCAATGGTGACAAATATGAAGAAGCTGGTCGGTTATGCTTCAAATTTATATTTGGTGGATCCCATTATGTATAGGCATATTATTGGATCCTTGATGTACTTGGATAACACCATGATGAATATTTGCTTTGCATTAAATACATTAATCCAGTTCATGATTGAGCTGAGTCAGTTTCATTGGGTGGCAGCAAAGCATGTGTTGAGGCACCTGCCTGGTACACTTGGACATGGTTTCAAATATGTTTTAGGTAGTGATGTCTGGCTGCATGGTTATATAGATTTTGACTGGGGAGGCAATTCAGTAGAAAAAAGGGCACCTATGGGTGTTGCTTCAACTTGGGATCAGGAATGGTTTCTTGGTTTAGATGGAATCATACTTCTGTGGCACGGAGTATAGCAGAAGCAAAGTATATTGCAACCAATGATGCAAGTCGTGAAGCAGTCTGGATTCAGAAGTTACTTGCTGGAATATTTGAACAAATGCTAGAAACTACCTTGATATATTGTGATAATAAAAGTTATCTCAAGATTTCATAAAATTCAGTCTTCCATGACAATTCAAAACATATTGGGATTAAATATCACTTCATCCAAGACAGAGTGCAGAAGGGAGCGATCAAATCCATCACATATCCATAGATGAGAAGATTGCATACATTCAGATCAATCCTCTATCCAAGGAATGTTTTTTATACTTTAGAGACAAGCTTGGTGTGGTGGAGAATGTTTTTGTCACTGAGAGGGGGTGTTGATGTTTGGGGGAGCTTCAAGCATACATCCTCCTGGACTTAGCCATGGTGCTTGGCTCGATGGGTCATGGTGATTTGAATTATGGAGGATGGTGATGGTTCACTTGTTGTTGTATGTGAGGCCCTTGGATGTAGCCTTTCTTGGTCATGGTGCTTGTCCAAGTGGTAGAAGGCTTGGTTGCTTGCAGATCTACTCCCTGGCTCTAGAAGGCCCTAGTATAGTCCTTATTGATCATGGTACTTGATAAAGTGGTATAGGACTTAGGTTTCCCATCACATGCCTACCTAGATCTGGTATTCCTTGGCATAATAAAGTGGATTTGAATTTCCCATTCTTAGGGAATAACTACCCCTGTTGGAATGGTCAAGTCTACTCTAGTGTGGGTGCAAACACACTAGATTTATTTTGACATGGATGGACGTGCATTTGAATATGCTCATGGAAAATCCTTCTTGGGATATGAAGACTAAGTTTCTGTTAGGATATTTCAATACTCCATCCTTGTCATACCTAGCATTATTTATTTTTCCTAGTTGTTGATGATGTCATTTCCCCCTAGTGGCGTGCATATGTCATCCAGGATCCATATACCACCTTCTGATCCCTTCATGCATCATTTAGGACCACTTCAGTTAGTTCCCTATTTTATAGGAACCTACTGAGTGTTCCAGTGCATTCCACTTGAGTTATCTGACTATTGTGGGGGGTTAGAGTTCCGAATGCCACTGATTGTGGCCTCATGTGGAATTTTCTGATTGGAATGCATGACATACTCACCATTGTTCCCTCCTTAGTTAGTTAACTAATTGTGACTTAAGTTAGATGAGCTTAGGTTCAGTTCAGTTGAGTTTGAGTCTTCCAGAGCACTCCAATGGTGATAATCCCTATGTTAGACCAACTAAGGTTCGAATTCTCCTGCATGATTCGAATTCTCTCCATTGTAACATCATTGTTTATTATACTAATTATTGGAACATGTGACATTATTCTGCTCCTATCTGAGTTCTGCTGCATTATTCTTCTTCTGCTCTTTTTTATTGCAGTTTTCACTCTTATTCAAATTTTATGCTCATTCTTTCTTTGTGAGGTATCCTCATCTCTTTAGATCTACCGTGACTTAGAATTTTACACGGTATTAGATCCATATAGAGAATAGGTTGAGAAGCTACTTTCGGTAGTGCTCCATAAGCCTTGGATTTCCACAACAAATCTCGATGCCATTTTCTCCAATGAGGTCTATCCAAGTGTGAAGGATCCATATAAAAGTTCCTACTATCCTAAAGCAGTGCTCAGTAGTAGTCTACCTCCTTATTGAGAGTTTTTTGCAGGCTATTCAAATTTTTTGAGTGCAACAACAATTGCAGTAGTTACAACAGTTTTCTGCAGTTACAACATTTTTCTGCAGTTGCATTAGTTTTTCTGCAGTAGCAATAGTTTCAACTTGTATTCACTCCAATAGTTGTAATGGATAATTCAAACTCTCCTCTCTCTCACAGGATCCTGACACCCTTCGATCATCTTGAATGGAGGGCTGATATGCAGAGGATATTGCGAAACAAATCAATGTACATGGTGACAATGGGGAAGGATCCCAAACCAACATCAGTTCTGGAGAAAACCAAGTATCTGAATAGATTGGATGAAGCATTTGGTTTCATGTGTATTCATATTTCCAGATTTCTACTCTTCCACATCGAAGGATTGGAGACTCCAAGAGAGTTATGGTTGAAGTTAGAGACCCTCTTCGGCAAACAAGATGAGCTAGGAGGCCGTATTATGGAAAATGAGTTGATTGCTCTTCAACTGAGCAGTTTCGTTACCATTCAACAGTTCTTTTCAAAATTCAAATCTCTGGTTATGCAATGCAAGTAGTGTGGCATTGAGAAGAAGGATGAGTAGCTGGTGCTATCCATTATGAGCAAGCTAGGTCCTTATTTCTCTATCTTTGTCTCTACCTTCCATTATGGGCGAATGTCAATCCCTAGTTGGAAGATACATTATTCCGCTCCTATCCAAGTTCTGCTACATTATTATTCTTCTACTCTTTTTTACTACAGTTTTCACTCTTATTCAAATTTTTTGCTCATTCTTTCTTTGTGAGGTATCCTCAGCTCTTTAGATCTGTTGTGACTTAGAATTTCACATGGTATCATAGGCATAGAGTGAATAGGTTGAGTATCTGCTTTCGGTAGTGCACCAGAAGCCTCTGGATTTACACAACAAATCCCAATGCCATTGCATTGAATTCATTGGAGAAATCCAATGAGGTCTAGCTAGGTGTGAAGGATCCGAATAAAAGTTCCTACTGTCCTAAAGCAGTGCTCAATAGTAGTCTACCTCCTTATTGAGATTTTTTTGCAGGTTATTCAAATTTTTTGAGTGCAACAATAGTTGTAGCAGTTACATCTTTTTTTTGCAGTTAGAACAGCTTTCAGCAGTTGCAGCAGTTTTTCTACAGTAGAAACCTTGTATTTGTTCCAACAATTGTAATGGAAAATTCAAACTCTCCTCTCTCCCCCAGGATCCTGAAACCCTTCAATTATCTTGATTGGAGGGCTGATATGCAGAGGGTATTGCAAAACAAATCACTGTACAGGGTGACAATGGGGAAGGATCCTGAACCAACATCAGTTGTGGAGAAAAACAAGTATCTGAATAAATTGGATGAAGCATTTGGTTTCATGTGTATTCATATTTCCAGATATCTACTCTTCCACATTGAAGGATTGAATACTCCAAGAGAGTTATGGTTGAATTTAGATACCCTCTTCGGAAAAAAAGATGAGCTAAGAGGCCATATTCTGGAAAATGAGTTGATTTCTCTTCAACCGAGCTGTTTCGAGACCATTCAACAGTTCTTTTCAAAATTAAAATATCTGATTATGCAATGCAAGTAGTGTGGCATTGAGAAGAAGGATGAGCAGCTGGTGATATCCATTCTGAGCAAGCTAGGTCTCGATTTCTCTATCTTTGTCTCTACCTTCCATTTTGGGAGAATGCCAATCCCTGGTTGGAAGATTCCCTCCTTAGATGTTTTCACTCAATATCTCATCCAAGAACACGATAAGCTGATACAGATGGGCGCCTTGCAGGAATCCAAAGATGAAGCTCTTATGGATGGAGAAACAAAAAGTGCGAATGGGAAGGGGAAGCACAAGGGCAAGGATAAGAGGCCATCTGAACCCAAGCTGAATTCCAAGTCAATTCCATTAGAAGGAGCCTCCAGCTCTAAGAAGGAAAAACATGATGGATTTGAGAAATCCAAGTGTTGCTATTGAAATAAAGGAAAGCACCCAGAGAGATATTGCATGTAGAATAAGATAGATCAGTTGACCAAGCTTCTTGAACATCACAACATTTCCTTCCCAAAAGGTGCGATAGAGACTGATTCTGGAAGTGAGTCTGATGGTCGTAAGAGATACCATGCACTGAAGGCTAGATTTTCAAAATCACAAGCCCTCCTCATAGATTCAAAAGTCTCCAACCATATGGTTGCCTCCACAGAATCATTTTCTTCTTTAGATCTCAAAGATGGTCCGATTATTCACATGGGTAACAAATCTCAGATCTCTGCTGAAGGGAAGGGCACAATACATATGGAGCATGGTAAGTTCAAAAATTTTCTATTTGTTCCTTCTTTGTCACCAAATTTGTTGTTTGTATATCATATGACTCACACAGGTTCACCGAATAAAGTGGTCTTTGGTCCTGACACAATTGAGATTGCATAGATCTCTACTGGGAAGATTATAGCGAAAGGGTTTGCAAACCATCCCTCCAAGGCATATGAATTATCACATATTTTACCATACTCTCTGCCTACGCCATTAGAATCTGATGAAGATCAGAGTGATACCTCTTCTAATGAATATGAGGATCAAGATATTGATGTTGAGAATAAATTTCAAGGAGATTCAGATTCAGATCCAGATCCAACACATGATCCCAATCCATGGCCAAGGCCAATATGGGCTCACAAATTCCTTTTAGTTGCTGGGAACACAGTTGGGGATCCATCTAACCATAGAACCACCAGATCTCAGTATCATGCAAAAATTTCACTATGTCATGCAGATCCACTTCTCTCAGAGAGGTGATACATGATGGTGGGGCTTGATCCACAATCTCTTGAGGAGACTTTCCATGGGGGATCTACAACTAAGTAAAAATCTCGGTTGTCTGAAAAAAGGTACTCAAAGGTTCATGATTTGGACCACAATGAGCCATTTGCTCTAGTAACAAGAAGGGTTCCTGAAAGATTTTTTTTCTGGCAAATACAATTTCTACACAGTTGGAGGCACATCATATGAGCGGATCCAAATATAGCACCCACATTTCTATCCTATAGAGGAGCAGCTTGCCAATATTTTTTCAAAGGCTTTCACTGAGGAAAGTTTTTTCCTTCTCTGCTTAGCATGAAGGTTCTTTGAGTTCCCTATTGCTGTTATTTTTGAGGGGGGTATTTTTCCCATGAGGTTTTTTCCCCATTTCCTTGGTTCATGGAAAGTTCTTTATTTTTTATCATTTATTTGATTGTATGGGTAACCTTTGGTCTTAATAACCAGGGCCCAGGATGCAAAGTATGGAATAAGGGGGGGTGTTAGGATATTTCAATACTCCATCCTTGTCTTACCTAGCATTATTTATTTTTCCTAGTTGTTGATGATGTCATTTCCCCCCTAGTGGTGTGCAAATGCCATCCAAGATCCATCTACCACCTTTTTATCCCTGCGTGCATCATTTTAGGACCACTTCATTCATTTCCCTATTTTATAGGAACCTATTGAGTGTTCCAGTGTAGTCCACCTGATTTATCTGACTCTTGTGGGGGGTTAGAGATCCATATGCCAGTGATTGTGGCCTCATGCACCCTTTTCTGACTAGCATGCATGAAAAACTCACTATTGCACCCTCCTTAGTTAGTTAACTGATTGTGACTTCAGTTAGTTGAGTTTAGGTTCAATTCAGTTGACTTTGAGTCTTCTGGAGCACTCTAGTGGTGATAATCCCTATGCTAGACCAACTGAGGTTCGTATTCTCTTGCATGATTTGAATTCTCTCCATTGTAACATCATTATTTATTAGACTGATTATTGGAACATGTGACATTATTCTTCTCCTATCTGAGTTCTGTCGCATTATTATTCTTCTGCTCTTTTTTACTGCAGTTTTCACTCTTATTCAAATTTTCTGCTCATTCTTTCTTTGTGAGGTATCCTTAGCTCTTTAGATTTGTTGTGACTTAGAATTTCACAGTTTCTAGATCTTGTTACGTACATAAATGATAATTAAATAATAGTTTAGGGTATGTGCAAGTAAATAAATATAAATAATATAAATAAGAGAAAATAATGAGTTAAACATTAAAATGAAAAGATAAATAAACAAAATACAATGGGACAATACCATGGTTTATGCAACCATGGAGAGGCAATGCTATAATAATAAATTAAATATTAAAATGAAAAGATAAAGAAATAAAATACCATGGGAAAATACTACCACGGTTTTATGAAACCATGGGAGAGGTGATGATATAACAATTAATTAATTAAGCATCTAAATAAAGAGTAAAAGAATGTACCTTTTACATTTGAAAAGGCAGGATGAGACCTATTTAATGGTCCATGTATCATATTGTATTCACTCATTTTTTATCAATCATTCATCTTCTATATAAAAACATTTAAGGTGTAACATATGGTTGAATATTTCAGTGTATAATTATTTTATGAAGAATTTGCTGCATAAAATTCACAAGGGAAATAATTATCAGATTTGAAAGTGGCAAACTCAACGCTAACTACATCTCCAATCGAAGGAGCAGATATTTTCAAAGTATTGATAGTGTAATAGGAGGGAAATGTTAGGAATGACGTGGACAACAAGTTGATGCTGACACTAGAGGTAGCCCCAATATAGTAATTTCCTTTGATCTTCTAGTAGAAGGTTCCATTCTTGGAGATAATGTTCATGGAAAATCCTTCTTGGGATATGAAGACTAAGTTTCTAGATCTTTTTATGTACATAAATGATAATTAAAGAATGGTTGAGTGTATGTGCAAATAAATAAATATAAAAAATATAAATAAGAGAAAATAATGAGTTAAACATTAAAATGAAAAGATAAAGAAACAAAATACCATGGGCCAATACCATGGGAAAATACTATGGTTTATGAAACCATGTTGAGGAAATGATATAACAATAAATTAAATAATAAAATGAAAATATAAATAAATAAAATACTATGCGCCAATACCATGGTTTTATGAAACCATGGGAGAGGTGATGATATAATAATTAATTAATTAATCATCTAAATAAAGAGTAAAAGGACGTAACTTTTACATTTTAAAAGGAACGATAGACATGTTTAATGGTCCATGTATTGTATTGTATTCACTCATTTTTATTATTATCAATTATTCATCTTCTATATAAAAACATTTAAGGTGTAACATATGGTTGAATCTTTCAGTGTATAATTATTTTATGAAGAATCTACTACATAAAATTCATAAGGGAAATAATTATCAGATCTGAAAGTGGTAAAATCAATGTTGACTACATATCCAATCCAAGGAGTATATATTGTCAAAGGATTGATAGTGTAATAGGAGGCCAATGTTAGGAGTGACATGGACAATAATTTGATGCTGACACTAGAGGTAACCCCAATCTAGGTATTTCTTTTGATATTCCAGTAGAAGGTTCCATTCTTGGAGATGATTCAAATATTAGTTGATGGAGGTCAATTCCCTTGGGAGTTCCTTGTAACTCCATGACAACCAATGAAGCATCATTGTTCTACGTGCTTGGTTCATTCGGTGAATTTGTTGAATGCATACTTGAGGGTTGTGTGGAGAATTAGCTATAGCCTAGTTTGGCCTCATAACTTATTTTCTCTCAATGTTGGATAATTGAAGATACATTATTGGATACGATAGTTTCTACAATATTTCTATATCCATTCCTTGATCTATTTAAATATTGAGGCATTCCCTCATCCTCAAGGCTATAGGTATTGAGGCCACCTATATCTATACATTTGGAAGAACTGGTTTTTGTTTTGGGTAGAATAAGGTGCTATGATTTCACATGAATGTTGCCATCCAAATTTAGTGTTGTATAGATAGAGTGTTCATAAGCATGTGCAAGCAACAAATAATCATTTCCATGTTGGAATAAATCGATCCTAGTAAAATAGCACATACCACACTTCCTTTCATGGATTTGTTACGTAATGGCATATGCTTTCTAAGTTCTCACTAAACAAGTGAAGACTATAATTTGACTTGGCTTCCATTGAATCCTAAGATAGATCATCTCCAATTATAAAAATTCAAGGGATGTGCACATTGAATATAGGAATGAATTTTATTGGAAGAGTTAGGACATACATATTTCATAGAGTGGAGACTCAATGAGAAGATTTCAAGGAATTTAGGGGCTAAATTTTTCCCATGGGCTAATTTTCCAAGTTTTCTTCCAAAAAAACAATGCACCAATTTACATTTTTTTTATAAAATGTTTGACTCAAATTCCATAGGATAAAATTGATTGAATCTACATAACACTAAAACATTCTAGAAACTATATAAAATCCTTTGAAATTTGAATATTTTTACAAAATATCATCAAAGTTTTTTTGGTTGGCAGTTTAAGAACTAGTAAGAGTCCCAAATTTAATACCAATTTAATATAAGTATGAATCCTTGAAATTTTCCTTAGTATACTTTTGCATTGCAAGAACAAGTGATAGAAAACAAAGCTAGAGTCATTTCCAGAACTAGAGCCAGTAGCTAGAGTCACAAGATAAAATCAAAGTTAATAGAAATATTCCAAAGAAGGAGATATAAGGTGCATTCATCTCAATTGGGAGGTAATGATCCAAAATGGATCTAAATAAAATGAATGATTAAACGAAAAAAAAAATGAAGGTTAAATAAAAATACACAAGTGGAATTCAACAAATTGAATGTTAAATAAAAATAAAAGGCAATGCAGTATTATGAAATTAAATGTAAGAAAAAAATGAAAAAAAAATCAATGAGAAAAGAAATGAAAATAGGAGAGAAGAGAGATAATAATCAGAAACTAAGGGACAAGTGTGCTTGGCCTTCCCATTACCCCCAACTTTGCCTATATCTTCTCGTCACTTAACTCACATAAGGTATTTTGGCCAAGATATGAGGATGCACAAGAGCTTGGCTATGTAAATTATTGAATGGATAAAGATCCATGGGTTGCATTGTAAATTGAATTCTTGAAATGAAGACAGAGCAACTATCTAAAATTGGTTTTCCCATTTGGGTTTCTAGGGTAAACATTTTGTTCAATGTGTAATGAATTTTCTCTATGGCTGTGAACTAAATTTTGTGTGTGAAATTATTTCTACCTTTATTTGTTTTAATATGTTACTCTTAGTTGTGTTAATGGTTGTAATGAGGAATAGAAAATTGCATTGTAGTTAGGTCTTACAAAAAAAATAAAAATTCTAGATTTAAATATGAATTCCAATAACTCTAAGATAATAAATGTTCATTCCATTTTGAGTCTAAGATCAAAGGTTGTTGTAGACTATTTGTTACATTTTCATAGTCAATCTTCTATTTCTATCACTAAATATTGAATTTGTATATGTAGAGAATTATGGGTAGTTCGATAATTTGTATGTAGAATTAGTAGTCTTTTGAGGCCAGTCACAGGTCCTATGCATCCATTAGGATGTTCTCTGCTCCACAATATGTGGTAACCTCTTCTGATACTCTCCATTAAAACATTTGTGGTTTACAACAATATAGTTTTTCAATGAAATAATGGATGCATCAATTCTCACCTCCACTATCCAATGGGCGTTTACCTTTACGAATGCATGTCACTATTATCAGATCATGATACACTTTATTGAATTTGTTCCATTATCCATCATTTGTCATTTTTTGCTCTACCTAATCTTTCATTAATCTTTGGAATTACCAATATAATTGTTACTTGTGTTGCATACTTGAGGGTTGTGTGGAGAATTAGCTATAGCCTAGTTTGGCCTCATAACTTATTTTCTCTCAATGTTGGATAATTGAAGATACATTATTGGATACGATAGTTTCTACAATATTTCTATATCCATTCCTTGAACTATTTAAATATTGAGGCATTCCCTCATCCTCAAGGCTATAGGTATTGAGGCCACCTATATCTATACATTTGGAAGAACTGGTTTTTGTTTTGGGTAGAATAAGGTGCTATGATTTCACATGAATGTTGCCATCCAAATTTAGTGTTGTATAGATAGAGTGTTCATAAGCATGTGCAAGCAACAAATAATCATTTCCATGTTGGAATAAATCGATCCTAGTAAAATAGCACATACCACACTTCCTTTCATGGATTTGTTACGTAATGGCATATGCTTTCTAAGTTCTCACTAAACAAGTGAAGACTATAATTTGACTTGGCTTCCATTGAATCCTAAGATAGATCATCTCCAATTATAAAAATTCAAGGGATGTGCACATTGAATATAGGAATGAATTTTATTGGAAGAGTTAGGACATACATATTTCATAGAGTGGAGACTCAATGAGAAGATTTCAAGGAATTTAGGGGCTAAATTTTTCCCATGGGCTAATTTTCCAAGTTTTCTTCCAAAAAAACAATGCACCAATTTACATTTTTTTTATAAAATGTTTGACTCAAATTCCATAGGATAAAATTGATTGAATCTACATAACACTAAAACATTCTAGAAACTATATAAAATCCTTTGAAATTTGAATATTTTTACAAAATATCATCAAAGTTTTTTTGGTTGGCAGTTTAAGAACTAGTAAGAGTCCCAAATTTAATACCAATTTAATATAAGTATGAATCCTTGAAATTTTCCTTAGTATACTTTTGCATTGCAAGAACAAGTGATAGAAAACAAAGCTAGAGTCATTTCCAGAACTAGAGCCAGTAGCTAGAGTCACAAGATAAAATCAAAGTTAATAGAAATATTCCAAAGAAGGAGATATAAGGTGCATTCATCTCAATTGGGAGGTAATGATCCAAAATGGATCTAAATAAAATGAATGATTAAACGAAAAAAAAAAATGAAGGTTAAATAAAAATACACAAGTGGAATTCAACAAATTGAATGTTAAATAAAAATAAAAGGCAATGCAGTATTATGAAATTAAATGTAAGAAAAAAATGAAAAAAAAATCAATGAGAAAAGAAATGAAAATAGGAGAGAAGAGAGATAATAATCAGAAACTAAGGGACAAGTGTGCTTGGCCTTCCCATTACCCCCAACTTTGCCTATATCTTCTCGTCACTTAACTCACATAAGGTATTTTGGCCAAGATATGAGGATGCACAAGAGCTTGGCTATGTAAATTATTGAATGGATAAAGATCCATGGGTTGCATTGTAAATTGAATTATTGAAATGAAGACAGAGCAACTATCTAAAATTGGTTTTCCCATTTGGGTTTCTAGGGTAAACATTTTGTTCAATGTGTAATGAATTTTCTCTATGGCTGTGAACTAAATTTTGTGTGTGAAATTATTTCTACCTTTATTTGTTTTAATATGTTACTCTTAGTTGTGTTAATGGTTGTAATGAGGAATAGAAAATTGCATTGTAGTTAGGTCTTACAAAAAAAATAAAAATTCTAGATTTAAATATGAATTCCAATAACTCTAAGATAATAAATGTTCATTCCATTTTGAGTCTAAGATCAAAGGTTGTTGTAGACTATTTGTTACATTTTCATAGTCAATCTTCTATTTCTATCACTAAATATTGAATTTGTATATGTAGAGAATTATGGGTAGTTCGATAATTTGTATGTAGAATTAGTAGTCTTTTGAGGCCAGTCACAGGTCCTATGCATCCATTAGGATGTTCTCTGCTCCACAATATGTGGTAACCTCTTCTGATACTCTCCATTAAAACATTTGTGGTTTACAACAATATAGTTTTTCAATGAAATAATGGATGCATCAATTCTCACCTCCACTATCCAATGGGCGTTTACCTTTACGAATGCATGTCACTATTATCAGATCATGATACACTTTATTGAATTTGTTCCATTATCCATCATTTGTCATTTTTTGCTCTACCTAATCTTTCATTAATCTTTGGAATTACCAATATAATTGTTACTTGTGTTGCATACTTGAGGGTTGTGTGGAGAATTAGCTATAGCCTAGTTTGGCCTCATAACTTATTTTCTCTCAATGTTGGATAATTGAAGATACATTATTGGATACGATAGTTTCTACAATATTTCTATATCCATTCCTTGATCTATTTAAATATTGAGGCATTCCCTCATCCTCAAGGCTATAGGTATTGAGGCCACCTATATCTATACATTTGGAAGAACTGGTTTTTGTTTTGGGTAGAATAAGGTGCTATGATTTCACATGAATGTTGCCATCCAAATTTAGTGTTGTATAGATAGAGTGTTCATAAGCATGTGCAAGCAACAAATAATCATTTCCATGTTGGAATAAATCGATCCTAGTAAAATAGCACATACCACACTTCCTTTCATGGATTTGTTACGTAATGGCATATGCTTTCTAAGTTCTCACTAAACAAGTGAAGACTATAATTTGACTTGGCTTCCATTGAATCCTAAGATAGATCATCTCCAATTATAAAAATTCAAGGGATGTGCACATTGAATATAGGAATGAATTTTATTGGAAGAGTTAGGACATACATATTTCATAGAGTGGAGACTCAATGAGAAGATTTCAAGGAATTTAGGGGCTAAATTTTTCCCATGGGCTAATTTTCCAAGTTTTCTTCCAAAAAAACAATGCACCAATTTACATTTTTTTTATAAAATGTTTGACTCAAATTCCATAGGATAAAATTGATTGAATCTACATAACACTAAAACATTCTAGAAACTATATAAAATCCTTTGAAATTTGAATATTTTTACAAAATATCATCAAAGTTTTTTTGGTTGGCAGTTTAAGAACTAGTAAGAGTCCCAAATTTAATACCAATTTAATATAAGTATGAATCCTTGAAATTTTCCTTAGTATACTTTTGCATTGCAAGAACAAGTGATAGAAAACAAAGCTAGAGTCATTTCCAGAACTAGAGCCAGTAGCTAGAGTCACAAGATAAAATCAAAGTTAATAGAAATATTCCAAAGAAGGAGATATAAGGTGCATTCATCTCAATTGGGAGGTAATGATCCAAAATGGATCTAAATAAAATGAATGATTAAACGAAAAAAAAAAATGAAGGTTATATAAAAATACACAAGTGGAATTCAACAAATTGAATGTTAAATAAAAATAAAAGGCAATGCAGTATTATGAAATTAAATGTAAGAAAAAAATGAAAAAAAAATCAATGAGAAAAGAAATGAAAATAGGAGAGAAGAGAGATAATAATCAGAAACTAAGGGACAAGTGTGCTTGGCCTTCCCATTACCCCCAACTTTGCCTATATCTTCTCGTCACTTAACTCACATAAGGTATTTTGGCCAAGATATGAGGATGCACAAGAGCTTGGCTATGTAAATTATTGAATGGATAAAGATCCATGGGTTGCATTGTAAATTGAATTCTTGAAATGAAGACAGAGCAACTATCTAAAATTGGTTTTCCCATTTGGGTTTCTAGGGTAAACATTTTGTTCAATGTGTAATGAATTTTCTCTATGGCTGTGAACTAAATTTTGTGTGTGAAATTATTTCTACCTTTATTTGTTTTAATATGTTACTCTTAGTTGTGTTAATGGTTGTAATGAGGAATAGAAAATTGCATTGTAGTTAGGTCTTACAAAAAAAATAAAAATTCTAGATTTAAATATGAATTCCAATAACTCTAAGATAATAAATGTTCATTCCATTTTGAGTCTAAGATCAAAGGTTGTTGTAGACTATTTGTTACATTTTCATAGTCAATCTTCTATTTCTATCACTAAATATTGAATTTGTATATGTAGAGAATTATGGGTAGTTCGATAATTTGTATGTAGAATTAGTAGTCTTTTGAGGCCAGTCACAGGTCCTATGCATCCATTAGGATGTTCTCTGCTCCACAATATGTGGTAACCTCTTCTGATACTCTCCATTAAAACATTTGTGGTTTACAACAATATAGTTTTTCAATGAAATAATGGATGCATCAATTCTCACCTCCACTATCCAATGGGCGTTTACCTTTACGAATGCATGTCACTATTATCAGATCATGATACACTTTATTGAATTTGTTCCATTATCCATCATTTGTCATTTTTTGCTCTACCTAATCTTTCATTAATCTTTGGAATTACCAATATAATTGTTACTTGTGTTGCATACTTGAGGGTTGTGTGGAGAATTAGCTATAGCCTAGTTTGGCCTCATAACTTATTTTCTCTCAATGTTGGATAATTGAAGATACATTATTGGATACGATAGTTTCTACAATATTTCTATATCCATTCCTTGAACTATTTAAATATTGAGGCATTCCCTCATCCTCAAGGCTATAGGTATTGAGGCCACCTATATCTATACATTTGGAAGAACTGGTTTTTGTTTTGGGTAGAATAAGGTGCTATGATTTCACATGAATGTTGCCATCCAAATTTAGTGTTGTATAGATAGAGTGTTCATAAGCATGTGCAAGCAACAAATAATCATTTCCATGTTGGAATAAATCGATCCTAGTAAAATAGCACATACCACACTTCCTTTCATGGATTTGTTACGTAATGGCATATGCTTTCTAAGTTCTCACTAAACAAGTGAAGACTATAATTTGACTTGGCTTCCATTGAATCCTAAGATAGATCATCTCCAATTATAAAAATTCAAGGGATGTGCACATTGAATATAGGAATGAATTTTATTGGAAGAGTTAGGACATACATATTTCATAGAGTGGAGACTCAATGAGAAGATTTCAAGGAATTTAGGGGCTAAATTTTTCCCATGGGCTAATTTTCCAAGTTTTCTTCCAAAAAAACAATGCACCAATTTACATTTTTTTTATAAAATGTTTGACTCAAATTCCATAGGATAAAATTGATTGAATCTACATAACACTAAAACATTCTAGAAACTATATAAAATCCTTTGAAATTTGAATATTTTTACAAAATATCATCAAAGTTTTTTTGGTTGGCAGTTTAAGAACTAGTAAGAGTCCCAAATTTAATACCAATTTAATATAAGTATGAATCCTTGAAATTTTCCTTAGTATACTTTTGCATTGCAAGAACAAGTGATAGAAAACAAAGCTAGAGTCATTTCCAGAACTAGAGCCAGTAGCTAGAGTCACAAGATAAAATCAAAGTTAATAGAAATATTCCAAAGAAGGAGATATAAGGTGCATTCATCTCAATTGGGAGGTAATGATCCAAAATGGATCTAAATAAAATGAATGATTAAACGAAAAAAAAAAATGAAGGTTAAATAAAAATACACAAGTGGAATTCAACAAATTGAATGTTAAATAAAAATAAAAGGCAATGCAGTATTATGAAATTAAATGTAAGAAAAAAATGAAAAAAAAATCAATGAGAAAAGAAATGAAAATAGGAGAGAAGAGAGATAATAATCAGAAACTAAGGGACAAGTGTGCTTGGCCTTCCCATTACCCCCAACTTTGCCTATATCTTCTCGTCACTTAACTCACATAAGGTATTTTGGCCAAGATATGAGGATGCACAAGAGCTTGGCTATGTAAATTATTGAATGGATAAAGATCCATGGGTTGCATTGTAAATTGAATTATTGAAATGAAGACAGAGCAACTATCTAAAATTGGTTTTCCCATTTGGGTTTCTAGGGTAAACATTTTGTTCAATGTGTAATGAATTTTCTCTATGGCTGTGAACTAAATTTTGTGTGTGAAATTATTTCTACCTTTATTTGTTTTAATATGTTACTCTTAGTTGTGTTAATGGTTGTAATGAGGAATAGAAAATTGCATTGTAGTTAGGTCTTACAAAAAAAATAAAAATTCTAGATTTAAATATGAATTCCAATAACTCTAAGATAATAAATGTTCATTCCATTTTGAGTCTAAGATCAAAGGTTGTTGTAGACTATTTGTTACATTTTCATAGTCAATCTTCTATTTCTATCACTAAATATTGAATTTGTATATGTAGAGAATTATGGGTAGTTCGATAATTTGTATGTAGAATTAGTAGTCTTTTGAGGCCAGTCACAGGTCCTATGCATCCATTAGGATGTTCTCTGCTCCACAATATGTGGTAACCTCTTCTGATACTCTCCATTAAAACATTTGTGGTTTACAACAATATAGTTTTTCAATGAAATAATGGATGCATCAATTCTCACCTCCACTATCCAATGGGCGTTTACCTTTACGAATGCATGTCACTATTATCAGATCATGATACACTTTATTGAATTTGTTCCATTATCCATCATTTGTCATTTTTTGCTCTACCTAATCTTTCATTAATCTTTGGAATTACCAATATAATTGTTACTTGTGTTGCATACTTGAGGGTTGTGTGGAGAATTAGCTATAGCCTAGTTTGGCCTCATAACTTATTTTCTCTCAATGTTGGATAATTGAAGATACATTATTGGATACGATAGTTTCTACAATATTTCTATATCCATTCCTTGAACTATTTAAATATTGAGGCATTCCCTCATCCTCAAGGCTATAGGTATTGAGGCCACCTATATCTATACATTTGGAAGAACTGGTTTTTGTTTTGGGTAGAATAAGGTGCTATGATTTCACATGAATGTTGCCATCCAAATTTAGTGTTGTATAGATAGAGTGTTCATAAGCATGTGCAAGCAACAAATAATCATTTCCATGTTGGAATAAATCGATCCTAGTAAAATAGCACATACCACACTTCCTTTCATGGATTTGTTACGTAATGGCATATGCTTTCTAAGTTCTCACTAAACAAGTGAAGACTATAATTTGACTTGGCTTCCATTGAATCCTAAGATAGATCATCTCCAATTATAAAAATTCAAGGGATGTGCACATTGAATATAGGAATGAATTTTATTGGAAGAGTTAGGACATACATATTTCATAGAGTGGAGACTCAATGAGAAGATTTCAAGGAATTTAGGGGCTAAATTTTTCCCATGGGCTAATTTTCCAAGTTTTCTTCCAAAAAAACAATGCACCAATTTACATTTTTTTTATAAAATGTTTGACTCAAATTCCATAGGATAAAATTGATTGAATCTACATAACACTAAAACATTCTAGAAACTATATAAAATCCTTTGAAATTTGAATATTTTTACAAAATATCATCAAAGTTTTTTTGGTTGGCAGTTTAAGAACTAGTAAGAGTCCCAAATTTAATACCAATTTAATATAAGTATGAATCCTTGAAATTTTCCTTAGTATACTTTTGCATTGCAAGAACAAGTGATAGAAAACAAAGCTAGAGTCATTTCCAGAACTAGAGCCAGTAGCTAGAGTCACAAGATAAAATCAAAGTTAATAGAAATATTCCAAAGAAGGAGATATAAGGTGCATTCATCTCAATTGGGAGGTAATGATCCAAAATGGATCTAAATAAAATGAATGATTAAACGAAAAAAAAAAATGAAGGTTAAATAAAAATACACAAGTGGAATTCAACAAATTGAATGTTAAATAAAAATAAAAGGCAATGCAGTATTATGAAATTAAATGTAAGAAAAAAATGAAAAAAAAATCAATGAGAAAAGAAATGAAAATAGGAGAGAAGAGAGATAATAATCAGAAACTAAGGGACAAGTGTGCTTGGCCTTCCCATTACCCCCAACTTTGCCTATATCTTCTCGTCACTTAACTCACATAAGGTATTTTGGCCAAGATATGAGGATGCACAAGAGCTTGGCTATGTAAATTATTGAATGGATAAAGATCCATGGGTTGCATTGTAAATTGAATTCTTGAAATGAAGACAGAGCAACTATCTAAAATTGGTTTTCCCATTTGGGTTTCTAGGGTAAACATTTTGTTCAATGTGTAATGAATTTTCTCTATGGCTGTGAACTAAATTTTGTGTGTGAAATTATTTCTACCTTTATTTGTTTTAATATGTTACTCTTAGTTGTGTTAATGGTTGTAATGAGGAATAGAAAATTGCATTGTAGTTAGGTCTTACAAAAAAAATAAAAATTCTAGATTTAAATATGAATTCCAATAACTCTAAGATAATAAATGTTCATTCCATTTTGAGTCTAAGATCAAAGGTTGTTGTAGACTATTTGTTACATTTTCATAGTCAATCTTCTATTTCTATCACTAATATTGAATTTGTATATGTAGAGAATTATGGGTAGTTCGATAATTTGTATGTAGAATTAGTAGTCTTTTGAGGCCAGTCACAGGTCCTATGCATCCATTAGGATGTTCTCTGCTCCACAATATGTGGTAACCTCTTCTGATACTCTCCATTAAAACATTTGTGGTTTACAACAATATAGTTTTTCAATGAAATAATGGATGCATCAATTCTCACCTCCACTATCCAATGGGCGTTTACCTTTACGAATGCATGTCACTATTATCAGATCATGATACACTTTATTGAATTTGTTCCATTATCCATCATTTGTCATTTTTTGCTCTACCTAATCTTTCATTAATCTTTGGAATTACCAATATAATTGTTACTTGTGTTGCATACTTGAGGGTTGTGTGGAGAATTAGCTATAGCCTAGTTTGGCCTCATAACTTATTTTCTCTCAATGTTGGATAATTGAAGATACATTATTGGATACGATAGTTTCTACAATATTTCTATATCCATTCCTTGAACTATTTAAATATTGAGGCATTCCCTCATCCTCAAGGCTATAGGTATTGAGGCCACCTATATCTATACATTTGGAAGAACTGGTTTTTGTTTTGGGTAGAATAAGGTGCTATGATTTCACATGAATGTTGCCATCCAAATTTAGTGTTGTATAGATAGAGTGTTCATAAGCATGTGCAAGCAACAAATAATCATTTCCATGTTGGAATAAATCGATCCTAGTAAAATAGCACATACCACACTTCCTTTCATGGATTTGTTACGTAATGGCATATGCTTTCTAAGTTCTCACTAAACAAGTGAAGACTATAATTTGACTTGGCTTCCATTGAATCCTAAGATAGATCATCTCCAATTATAAAAATTCAAGGGATGTGCACATTGAATATAGGAATGAATTTTATTGGAAGAGTTAGGACATACATATTTCATAGAGTGGAGACTCAATGAGAAGATTTCAAGGAATTTAGGGGCTAAATTTTTCCCATGGGCTAATTTTCCAAGTTTTCTTCCAAAAAAACAATGCACCAATTTACATTTTTTTTATAAAATGTTTGACTCAAATTCCATAGGATAAAATTGATTGAATCTACATAACACTAAAACATTCTAGAAACTATATAAAATCCTTTGAAATTTGAATATTTTTACAAAATATCATCAAAGTTTTTTTGGTTGGCAGTTTAAGAACTAGTAAGAGTCCCAAATTTAATACCAATTTAATATAAGTATGAATCCTTGAAATTTTCCTTAGTATACATTTGCATTGCAAGAACAAGTGATAGAAAACAAAGCTAGAGTCATTTCCAGAACTAGAGCCAGTAGCTAGAGTCACAAGATAAAATCAAAGTTAATAGAAATATTCCAAAGAAGGAGATATAAGGTGCATTCATCTCAATTGGGAGGTAATGATCCAAAATGGATCTAAATAAAATGAATGATTAAACGAAAAAAAAAAATGAAGGTTAAATAAAAATACACAAGTGGAATTCAACAAATTGAATGTTAAATAAAAATAAAAGGCAATGCAGTACTATGAAATTAAATGTAAGAAAAAAATGAAAAAAAAATCAATGAGAAAAGAAATGAAAATAGGAGAGAAGAGAGATAATAATCAGAAACTAAGGGACAAGTGTGCTTGGCCTTCCCATTACCCCCAACTTTGCCTATATCTTCTCGTCACTTAACTCACATAAGGTATTTTGGCCAAGATATGAGGATGCACAAGAGCTTGGCTATGTAAATTATTGAATGGATAAAGATCCATGGGTTGCATTGTAAATTGAATTCTTGAAATGAAGACAGAGCAACTATCTAAAATTGGTTTTCCCATTTGGGTTTCTAGGGTAAACATTTTGTTCAATGTGTAATGAATTTTCTCTATGGATGTGAACTAAATTTTGTGTGTGAAATTATTTCTACCTTTATTTGTTTTAATATGTTACTCTTAGTTGTGTTAATGGTTGTAATGAGGAATAGAAAATTGCATTGTAGTTAGGTCTTACAAAAAAATAAAAATTCTAGATTTAAATATGAATTCCAATAACTCTAAGATAATAAATGTTCATTCCATTTTGAGTCTAAGATCAAAGGTTGTTGTAGACTATTTGTTACATTTTCATAGTCAATCTTCTATTTCTATCACTAAATATTGAATTTGTATATGTAGAGAATTATGGGTAGTTCGATAATTTGTATGTAGAATTAGTAGTCTTTTGAGGCCAGTCACAGGTCCTATGCATCCATTAGGATGTTCTCTGCTCCACAATATGTGGTAACCTCTTCTGATACTCTCCATTAAAACATTTGTGGTTTACAACAATATAGTTTTTCAATGAAATAATGGATGCATCAATTCTCACCTCCACTATCCAATGGGCGTTTACCTTTACGAATGCATGTCACTATTATCAGATCATGATACACTTTATTGAATTTGTTCCATTATCCATCATTTGTCATTTTTTGCTCTACCTAATCTTTCATTAATCTTTGGAATTACCAATATAATTGTTACTTGTGTTGTATTTGGTTTTACTAATATGGACATTGTTGGGATGACACTATTCTGAGGGTCATAGTTCAACCATGCTATTAGGGTGCTACCCTAACCCCCTTACTTTAGGATTTAGTCAAGTAAGGTATGCAAACATCTCTTTTGAACAAGGATGAGTAGTTAGTAGTGAACAATTAATGTAAAAAGGGTCTCTCTATTAATCAAGGCCCATTGGTAAGTTGATACTCAAATAATTATTTGACCATCAAGTAGTTAGAGTTTTAGATATGGAAAGCCTATTTAAAGAGCTAGAATGCCATGGATTATTTTGTCAAGAATTATTGTATTGGAGATTTTATCAAGTGAAAGGTCACCCAACTTTAAGGGACGTGTGAACATTGCTTCCAAATTTTATCATCAAAATTATATAAGAGCTATTCCTACAACATTTATCTTGTCGATTTACTTTGATAAACTATTTTTCACTATATCCTTATGTTTCTAACATTGTTTGTCTCCGTATATCTTTTTGTTGCTCTAATTTGCACGATTAAGTACACCATAAGTGGTATCATGCCACTTTTTAGAGTCAACACACCTCCAAATTTTTGGAGAATTTGTTTTATGATAGACAAATGTTTCAACATCTTTAAATAATGCAAATATTTGTTGTTAAGTGGGCAAAAATATGGTTGAGAAAGCATACACACATAGAATACAATTGGTACTTAGTCACATTTGTTGGACACCATTATAATATTTGTTAGTGCCCCTTTGAGAAGTAATGCAGTAGAAAACACATGCATATGGAATCTCACTTCCATGTATCCCCGGGTATATAGGAGATCCCATAGGTAACTTGAAACTAGTTCTGGATCATTTGGTTGATCATCTTGTTTCCATAGTGGCACCAAGCACAACACTTGGGAAGATTACTCCCATGTACTTGGGTAGTCAGGCATTATGGACAAGGGCATGATTGAGCCTCCTTTGTTAGATCCCTGAGAGATTGCATTCAGTACTACTGTTGGACTTCACACGTATATCACAGAGATATAGAACCTAACAGTCCATTGTCCTTAGGACCCTAGAAATGCTCATCTATTAACCCATTTGTGAATTTCCTACATCTTTGATCCATAATGAATTTGGACATTCTATCCATGTAGTCAATATATTCTTTGTGACCAACCCATGAAATTCCTACATTTTTTAATCCAGGAAGAATTTGTGAATTATGTCATTGTAGTAATAGTCAACATGGAGTAATACTCATGTAAAAAATAAAGAAAGGAAAAGGCCAGGGGATCCCGAAAATCATGTTTGATGACCCATGTAAAAACAATACTTGCATCGTGCTGATCATTTTGGTATATATACTTCTCCTCCCAAGGAGGTGGCACCTTACCAAAGGGCACTTCCCACAATGCAAGGCATGGGTTTTACACCAGAAACAACTATAGGGAAATATGGACAAGGTAGCACTCAACCTGTTCAACTCCAGAAAACACCACATTGATTGGGATTAGGGGTTGATATCAATGCAAAAATAAGTGAGGAGGGTTTAATTTTCAACAAGTTCCACTAGAAACACATCAAGAGAAACCTGTCACCATCAATGTTTTAAAAGTCATCCAACTCAAACTCAGACTCAGCCGATTTGACCGAGTCGACCCTAGACCGAGTCGATTCGACCATTAATTTGGGTCAGGTGATCAATTCGGTACCGAACCGGTTGAGTCAGTGTCCAACTCAGCCAATTTGGTACTGAACCAATGAATCAGGTGAGTTAGGGATTGGCTCCAATGAGTTACTTCGATCCAGTGTGCGTGTGGGTTGATGACTCCACAAGTTGACTGAAACACAATTTTATGTTTTTATTTAATTTATACCTAATCCTTTGTTCTAACCCTAACCACATACACCTATAAATAGGATGTACTATCATTTCAGATGGATGGACTGATGGAAGGATTTGTAGTATAATAAAATTCCTTGTATCTTTCCCACAAGGAACCATGTTTTTGAAATCATATGATGCATCTAATAAGGTGAAGGATGAAAATTTGTTATTTCAACATATGGATGAGGTTATTTATTATGTTGGGGGGGTAGATAAGGTTGTGTAGGTGATCATGTATAATTCCTCTAACTATGTTCGTGCTGGTAATATGTTAGAGGAAAAATGCAAAACCATATTTTGGACCCCATGTGTGGCACATTGCATAGAACTCATGCTTGAGGACATATGCAAACATGATTAGACCAAGAACATTGTGGAGCATGCCAAAATCATTACAAAATACATTTGCAACCACTCATGGGTATTGAGCTTGAAGTGTAAACACACACATGGCATGGAGCTTGTTAGGCCTACCATAACTAGATTTGCAACTCACTTCCTCACACTACAATCTCTCATGCTCAAAGAAAGAACTTGGAACGGATTTTTTCAAGTGATGAAAGGAATTCAACTAAATGTGCCCGCATAATAGATGGAAAAGACACCAAGAAGCAAATTTTGGAAAAAAACAGTTGAGGTTTTGAAAATTATTGAGCCACTTGTTAAGGTGTTGTAGTTGGTGGATGGAGAAAAATTGGCCATGGGCTACATTTATGAGTCTTTGGATTAGGAAAAGGATCAAATAAGGTAAGCATACAAGGATAGAGTGGATAAGTATGGGTCTATCTTGGATATCATTTATAGGATATGGAATATTCAACTCCATCTCCCTATACATGCAATTGGGTATTTCCTGAACCCAAGGTATTGTTATAGAGATCAGTTTGGAGAAGACTAGACCAGGGAGGTAAAAGATGGATTGTATGAGTGCCTTGAGCGCATGGTCCCAAATGAGATGGAGAAGTTGGAGATACACCATCAGATTTATGCTTTCACTAGAGCCATGGGTACCTTTGTAAAAACTATGGCTAATATTGCAAGAGATGTGGACCAACCAAGTAAATTTTCGATCTTCTACTATTACATATGTAGAGGAAGAAGAGTTGATTGTGGATCAAAGTGTATTTTTATCTTCTTATGATAATTATTCTAATTTGTTCTTGAATACGATAATTAATGAACACAAATATGTTACTGATGATTCTATGTTCTGATTCTTTAATAGATCAAACTGGAAATGTTAATGATCAAATTGAAGGAGAAACCATAAATCCCGATCAACAAATTATATTTTTTTCAAAAGAAGGGTCTTATATTTTCTAGGATGTTGATCATAAAATGATTGATGTACAAGAAGTAGTTTTGATTGATCATATTATGATTGAATATTCAGATTATCTTCTAGAAAATAAAAATATCGATATTAAACAAACTTTTCATGACATGCATCATAGTTTATCACCGAATTGCAATAAAGATGAAGAATTAAGAAAAGAGGAGTCTCTTGAAAACTACAATGTTGATAATTATTCTAGTTCAAGGGATCCTTTTTGTTTTCTTGTATCTAATTCTTTTGATTCTATATATCCTAATCTATTCTCATATTTTCATGTGAACCCCCATTTCATTAAATATGGACTAATCTCAGTCTAAGCGAACATAGATTTATTATGAATTTTGGTTTCCAATTCTTTAAGTCCCGGTTTCCAATACTTGATATATCAGTTTCCAATACATGATATACCGGTTTCCAATACTTGTGATGTCGGTTTCCAATACCTAAGTTGTCGGTTTCCAAAAAATGATATGTTGGTTTTCAATAGCGTTGTCACCCATAATATGAAAAAAATAACAAGTTCCCTAATTTAAGCGAGCAAGAGAATGAGCCACTTCCCTTACTTCTGAAGAGAATGAGCCGCTTCCCTTTCTCACACGTGACTAGTCATCTAACTTGTCATATTCCAAAAACTAATATATTGGTATGAAAAAAATAACAAATTCCCTAATTCAAGTGAGCAAGAGAAGGATCTGTTTCCCTTTCTTCTAAAGTGAAGGAGCCGGTGCCCTTTCCCACATACTAGTCATTCTCATTCTTGGCACGAAAAGGAGGAGAACCAACCTTTTCTCGCACTCAGATTTTAATTCCCAGCTATACATTGTTTTTTAAACAATAGTAGTTTAAATTTAAGTTCTTTTGTACTTTTATCGCACCGGATTTTAATTCCCAGCTATACATTGTATTTTTAAACATTAACAGTTTAAATTTAAGTTTTTTTGTACACCGAATGAGAACAACATGCATTTTTATCAAACTTTCAAGTCATTTAATATGTCTTTAAATCATGTATATATTGTAGCTCTAATATCATTCCATACCTTATTTCTAATCGAAGTATTATCGAACATTTTCAAAGCACCACTTTAAATATGGGAGAAAACATATTAGGAATCAATGGGAGAATACTGACCGAAAACTAGCACTATGTTCAAATTATCGGTAAAGAGCCATTGAGTGTGGTCAAACAAGTCAGGAATGACAGAGTGTTGGAGAACAATTTCTCCCACCATGTTGTGATGTGGTTGATTGTGGTGGTTGATAGTGCATAAATCAATTTTTTTTAGTGGTTTGAGGTAAAGCTTGAGCTGTTGTCTGTCGGACCAATGGAATTTTATCAAATATTCTTCTTAATTCGACAATGAATCACAATCATTTAGCAATCCCTTCAGGCGATACTTCCATGTGTTGCCTTTCTAGCATGAAAATATTATTGTATAATTTTTTTTCTTAATGAAACATTTTATGTTTCTTAGGGCCATTTTTTCCCACCCTTTACTGATACATATCCCTTGCATCCCTAATAAATAAAAACATAACAAGAAAATTTTGCGATACAATATATTAGAAAAAATTCTAAGAGATTCATACTTGCAATTTTCATTCCATCCGTTTTTAAAATATATAAACAAAATACATAAACTATAGGCCTACAAAAAACAAACATACAAAATACATAGTCGAACAAACTATTGTATGAAAGAAAAACAATATGAAAAAAGTGGTATTCCCTAGCCTCGGGTGCTTATCTTTGTCGTGCAATGGGTATAGGAGCGTCGTCTCTTTGTGGTGCGTATTCTAGCTCCACTGAGCTTTCCGACACCCTGGAGCCTATGCTAGCAGTGGGTTCCCCAAGACTATTATCTAAATTTAACATTCTATCGATGGCTCTCTTCTTCTCATCAGTTCGAAGATTTAGAGAGTCGATTTTTTCCCCATACTCATTCAAAAGCGCTGTGATTCCTTCCTTCTTTCTTCCCTGATCATCTTGTCTATGGTTGAGAGAGTCTATAGACACTTTGAGGCTATCCACCTGAATGGAAATTTGCTTCATCATTTCTTCTAGCCGCGGGTCAACCATTTGAATTTGTGATTGAATATCTGGGTTTGAATTGCAAATACGAAATAAATGTCTTAACCCCACCACCCAAACAACCATCGATTTAGTATGGGTTGATATCTTCCTTATAAACACCACCACTCGCACTAATGAGTACGACTGCAATTTGAAAATTATTGTTTAGCGTCGCAGGTGAATCTGCAAATGGATCCGACTTGATCCATCTGCGGCCCTGAACCCTGTCATAATTGTCTCACAGTTTGACGGCAGGCTAATCAAACATTTAGCATGGCTAATCAACATTTACATGTTATCGTAATTCGTGACAAATTGATAAGTTTCAATTCGAGGCATATGACACATTTCACATTTGACATTCAATGACGAGTGTTGTACACATCGCTTCGCTCTAGGATAGAGTTTATGTGTGTGAAAGGGGAGATCGAGCTCCAGGACTTGACCGCACTCCAAATTTCTCCATGTGCGAAACTCCATCTAGGTCTGTGCTGTCATACTTATTAAGAACATAAAAAATTAAATTGATTTTGAAACCCTATGAAGTATCAGATGTTTTACTACTAATAATAAAGAACTAATGGTGGCAGTGAAATTATCGATCATACTAGATATGTTAGTCAAATCACTCTATTTTTATTAATAAAAAACTAATTTTGACAATGATATGATACAAATAGACACGATAAGGTACTTTCGAGTGCGATTTTCCCTTTATCTTATCTGTCCAGATGTCAATTTTTAACCGCTAGTCTACCGCTTGTGAATATCATCGACGTGATGTGAATCAGAGAACCTCCCTTTATTTGGCGTAGCCTAAACACTCGATGATTTTGGTTACCGGAGATGGTTCGTATTTTTTTTATAATAGTCGGATTGCAGTCAAAATGTTTAGACTTGTTTCCTTTATGATTGCAATTTGAAAAACATAGGGAATCCCATTGTGAACCTTCCTTCATTGTCCTTTTCCTTATTTGCTTCTTTTCCATAAATTAGGTTTTCTTCGAGAAACCCTTCATCTTTTCTTTTTTCACCTACAAGGCTTGTATTATGGATCTCTTTCTGGAATTGGGGATGCATTTGGGATTGCTTGTGACACCATGTACTGGTATGTGTTTGGTGTTATCGCGAGAGACCATGCTATGGAAACCAATCCAAAAAATTGCAGGGTGTCTGAAACTAGTAAGTTTCCTTTACCTGGTCCTTTTTTTCTAAACTCATGTAAAATTATTGTTGAGTGTCTTCAATCTGTGGTCCAGTACAGTTTGGAGGGGAGCATTATACGTTGCTTTCTTTCCTTGCTTCCCTATGGAGACCAATTTACTACTTTTGAGCCGATTGATATTAAGAATATTGCGAGAATATTAAGGAGAATGAGTTCTCAACTTGAGGTATTTAAGGAGTCCAATTTGTTGGCACCCCAACAACTCCCCTTGATTTTTCCAAAATCAAAGGGCCCCCATGTAAATTTGTAAGTACTTAGTTTGTCTTGCTTGATTTGGTAGGTGATTTCATAGTCTCCTTTTTGGATCCTTGAATGTTTGCATTGTTTTTTCCCTTTGGCTTGGTGTTCATGAAAATGGATTTAGTGGTTTGATTTTGTTGCTTCACTCTCTTGGTTTCCCGGTTGCTTAATGACAATTGCATATCCTCATCCAAGCTTATTTAAGTTGATCACATGCCTTGGTTTGGATTAATTGGATCAAATTCATATTTCAATAATCTTGCCAATTTTGGGGCTTTTAATGCATAATTGATTTTTGTGCCACGAAAAAATCTACCATAAACTCAATTTCAACTTTTTCAATTATGTCTTAAAATGATGCATGTCAAAAGGTGATATCATACATCTAGTTCTCATTTTGAGTGATCTATTATTTTTAAATAAGCTTCAACTTTTTCATAATAATTTTGCTTTTTATATAATTTCATAAATTTAGCAAAATTACATTGTTTTAATTAAAAGCTTATTTCTATTTATTTCACATGAATATCATTTAAGTTGTTGATCATGAAAAACTATGAAATGCTATCATCTATTCATAAATTCTTATGATAGCATTTCTCTTATCCTACATAACCTTAAACAACTTTCTATCTTCACTTTATTACTTTGGAACCAAACAAATAAATTTATATATACTTTTATAAGTTCTAAGGTAAAGACACCTTTTTGGAACTTTAGGTACTTGTGAGATTAGTATTTAGTAAAAAGGAATTTCAATATTGTAATATATATATTTAAAATATATATATATATATATATATATCATATACTATACTTTCATTACTTAATTATTATCCTTTTTACCTTCATATTCATACAAGGTGTCATCCATTATGAATTTCATTTGTGTGAAGTTTGTGTATATTTAAAGATTACTCATATTAATAAAGTTGCCACATCACCGAATTGATTCCATTCCATTTGAGTCATGCATCGAAAGACATGCTATTGCCATTATTTCATTAAAGTTGAATTTGCATTACACATATTTCAAGTTTGAGGCAATCAAAGTTTACGTTTGTTTTTACACACCGGCATATCATTAGATTTGAACTTCTTACTTTAAATGATAAATGATCATTTTATTATGACTATTGTTCCATTTTTAAATGAAGTTTACTTCATTATCTTTTTGCAGAGTGTCACGAGCAATTACATTTAAAAAAACAAAGATTTCCTTGAGATTATTCTTATCAGTATTTAAGCCAGCTTATAAAGGATGAAGACGAAACACCATTGTGCATATTTGCAAAAGAATATCCAGCCACGTTTGGGTCTTATAGATAATCTCGCTGCCATCAAAGATAATTACACCAGATCGCATCGAAAATAATGTAGCATCCATTGCTATGACAAATTTGTAGTCTTGAAGACCGGCAAAATATGCGCAAATATATGCAATTCAACAAACCGAATAGTGGAAATGAAAAGAGCCCCAGAACGGTTTGAACTTAATTGTAGCTACCACGCATTCATGGCCAAACTGACACCATTATGGAAGGGAGTTACAACGCATAAGTTTCACCCGATCAAGCAGCAAAGTTTTATGGCATCCTTACTACTAGTTTCACACCTAAACTTTCTAAAGAAGATTGCTCGTAGTTAAAGAACGTGGATACCAATGCATAACAGACTGGATATCAATCAAGCCATCCAGATTTAAATGATAACACCACATCATGTAGACAGTTGTAAAGTCTGTAGAGAAGAAGGACCACACGGTTGCGCCGGCGCCAAAATTGCATTAAATATTTGCCTCGGTACTTAACTAACACACAGAAAATGGAAGTCTTTGAAGAATCTGAGAAGTTGTTAAGCACTTGTAAGATCACAAGATCGCTGCCAGGACAATCGCAACAGATAATTACCATCTCGTGGAGGAGAAACTCACCATTTGAGCACAGTTTGGCACTGAATTTTTTATGCAATTATTTCATTCAGATTGCTCGACATTATGAAGATTAAAAAGGAGATTTTCTGCTTTGCTCAATCATTTTATCTATAGTCACTATTCTTATTACTTTTATCTTTTATTCGCAGGATGTCATCAATGATGGAGTTGAGAAGGAATCATTGTCTATAAGAGGTCGAGGATGCATAAATTCGAGGAGTGTAACCAAAGTATTAAAACAATGTTTCGAGTAACTGTTATTGCTGTAAAATTCTGCTACGACCGCTCTGGTGAATAATAGCGTTAACTTGAATAGAGAGATGTGTCATCTCTCGAGTAATTCAGTGCACAGGAGGGGCATATGATCGTCGACATTGTTGAAGAATTTGTTGAGAATATTGCTGGATAATCTCAGTTGTTGTGCTGAACAAAAAACAAAAATGGAGCAGGTTGTTATTCATCTTCATGGTCTATATAAAGAGCTGACTATTCGTTGGAAAAAGGGGGTGGCTCTTCACAGAAAATCAGAAAATGACTGTGTCTCTTTTCTGAAAATTTCCTTTTCTTTTTTAACTGTGCTTCGGAAGGGAAGATTTGAGGAGACGCTGCCAAGGGGGTCTCTGCATAATAGATAAGCTTTGATCTTCTATATTCTGTTCTTATTTTGTAATCTTTATGTCTGCAAGTAAACGGGAGACGCTTCTGTTAAGGGGAGAGGAAATTCTGTAGTTCTGGAAAGCACTGACTTGAAAGGCGACAGAGTCTTGTTCTTTTCTTTGTGATCTTTGTATTCAGAAGAAGAATCAGCGATCCTCTCTGCTAGTGTGTTTTTGGATACCGAATGAAGTCTTGTACTGTTTCAAGTGGGGTGTAACCAGAACCAGAGATCACTGTTATTGCAATCATCTTCATAGTCAATCGTGATTTGTAAGATTTTATATTTTTAATATATTTGAATACAAGTCTGATAAGAGATGTTACGCTCAGGTTATTGTTTAATCTTATGATATTGATGCGTTCAAAATGTTTAATTGAGGTTATTGTTTAATCTTATGATTTTTACACATCAAAACTTTTGAATCATGCTCCTACCAGCAGGATAGTTAGAATAGAATAGATTAATTAAATTTTTGTTTTAATTTAGAATTTTAGTTTTATTTTATGAATGAAAAGCTACAGGTTAACCACTTTTAAATATGTGCATTTAGCCGTTGTTAAATCTGTATATTTTCAGTCATTAAAATTTGCATTATAGATTAGTTAAGCATGAGTAGTTTCTATTATTCTCTTTAAATTAGTCCTATATTCTCTTTAAATTAGTCAATTCAATTAGGAGACTTTCTTGTTGAGAGCAAATCATATAGACAGCGGGGCCTTTGTTCTCGCGAGATTTAGTCATCTCAAACACACCGAGGGTTGTTTTAAGCGCTTTGTGTGGACTATTTCTCCTTAGTTGGCCAGGTCATAAAATCCGGCCAATCCATTGTCCGTATCAGCAACCACATGGACGAATGGGACAAGAAACTTGATCATATTAAAGACAAAGTCAAGGAATAGGGGCAACGAATAGAACAACTTCACCTTTCTAATGATTCAGAGATGCATTTAAATATGGAAGCCGTATTGTCCCTAGGAAGATAGTCTCACGCTGGGTTCTGTATGGACTCGAAAGAAATAGAAGAAGATACTGTCCAACAGACTCCTATCGGGAAATGTCAAGGTCCAAGTTCTCAGGTCGAGGCTTAGGATCGTAATGACCAATTAATGGATGAAGGCCACAGTGGCCATGGATTTTCATAAATACGTCGTGTTTAAATGTTTTTAATAGTATTACTAGGACCGTTCAACAGGCAGTATAGTTGTAGGAAGTTTCCAGATATTTTTTATGCAATATGGTCATACAAGGTTGAAGGATTTTTGGAAGATTTTGTCGAACTCTGGGCAGAATTTTTTTTATTGAAACCATTGTAAATCTTGGGCTATTAAGGATTTCCTCATCCTTTTAATACAAATCACTTCTACATGTTTCTAAAAATAACCTCTCTTTTGGCTATATTGCAAAAACATATCAATTTTGCTTGTTATTGAAAATATTGTAACTCTTGGGATGTTAGGGATTTCCTTGGCCATTTAATACAAATCCAACATATAATTGACATCATTTGAATTTGAATTCATAGACAATAACCATACTCTTTCATTCGGAATGAGATCTATGCATGATCCAAACTTTTGATTGAGGGTTGAGAAATATCAATGATTAAATTATTTGTTTGATAAACTGCATAGTGAACACCATTCATATCATAGATAATAAAACAAAATTGGTTTCATATACTACACATATGCTTACATAATTACCAAAAATAACTAACAATATAATTAAAATATTGTATTACATAACCAGAACGTTAACCATGAAATCGGTTTCCAAGTCTCTAAAATCAATAACTACGAACAATTTATGTAAGCATTTTCATTTTCAAGTATCTCTTCATGTCTATTTTATGTTTTTGGTGGGATGGCTTAGAAAATTACAAATATTGGACCATATAAGTCCATCTCTCTCCAAAGAACCCTCATATTCTCAACTGGGATGGATTTTAAAACAATTTTCCTCTCTATAATGCCCACTATGATACCTAGCTTCATCTATAAACAAGATGTTTGATTTCTCATATATTTCCTCATAAATATCAAACACTTTAGATATGTTCTTCTGGTGGGTAGGTAACAAATTTCCATCCCGATTTCTTTTGCAATGGTTCATTTCACATTGAGATTGACCCCAAACAAATACAAATCTGGTAGCCTTCATCCAATCGAACTTGTGAAGAAAAAATTGTAATTTGTTTTTTTTTTTCCAAATAAACCATACAATGCAATTTTTTCCAAGTAAGTAAACCATAGAGCAATATCAAAACCCTCCTTCGCAACATTTTATAATTGAGGACTAAACTTGAGGTGATAGCAATTGTAAGGAGCATATTTGAAATTAGGATTTAAGTGTTATGGTTTTGTGCTAACAAACCTTGGTACTCCGAAAAGTAATCCTTCTACTCCCAATATCAAGAGTTTTTTTTGAACTGAAATCAATTATATGAAAATTGATTTTGAATTTGTAAATGGAAGACTTGAAAACAAAAGTGATGTAACAAGATACATTTTTATTTAAACTAACAAAAGATAATTATAACAAGAAACATTGTTTTGCATTCATTAATGATAATTCAGGTTCTAATTACGTGTGAAACGACATATCACCTTATGTACTAGTCTTATTGGTTAAGCGGTTACCATATGCTGATTGAAAAAATACAACCATATAATCTAATGATATACCACTAAAATTAAATTAGTTAAAAGTGGAAAGTATATGGAAATAAGTGAATTCAACCCTTTATGAATTGTGCAAGAAAACTCAATATCAACATATTATAAGAAGCGTGTAAAAATCAAGCACAAAGAAAAAATTATCATCAATTGGTAAAATGGATTGAAGACATTGTTTCATCTTCTTAAAAATTCACCTTGTAGATTTCAAAATATCCACAACATTAACATCATTATTGTCTTCTCGACCCACAACTAAAATACTTTGCCAAAATTCCATTAGCCAATTTTCCTTTGAACCAATGGCTAGAGATGCTATACAATTATCTCTTGGCTTCCCAACAACATTTTATAAACAAGTATTGATTTTTCTCATTATATTTTTCATTATACCATCTCCAAACCACCACAAGTGGCTTGGTTACATGGCCCATGGAATCCTTTTTGAAATCTTCACTACCAAAACAAAACAACCCACTCAATGGAAATGGAATTTTTTTGAATACTTGCTTAGCCATTTGTGTTACTTCTTTATTCTCCTTTTCAACCTAGAATGCAACCTCATATACACTTGTGACCAATAAACAAATTTTAGGTAGTTTGGGCCGAAGTATGTAGTGGTTTCCCTTGAATTTTAGATCTTGTTTGCACTTTTCTGTGGTTTGATTGTACAAGAAATCTTGTAGGTCTAAAATCAATAAAAACGTTTTTTCTTGGACCACTCCAAAAAATCCTGTGTATATGAATATCATATAATATATTACAAAAATATCATATACTGTATATTGGAAAATGATTAATGTTCACCTGGAGAAATTATGCGTTGCACATTTTTTCAACTGTCTCACGTCATTTCAACAATTTCCTCTTTTGTTTGTGAGAGAAAAATAAATTTCTTTTCTAAATAAACAATAAATCCATGTTTTTGTTATTCATTGTATGAAGAATGAACCTTAGTAATGGCAATGAATCCACTACAACACATTTTTATATAGATGCTCTACCAATGTTACAACATTTTCTACATGAGAAGCAATAATGATAATTGAATTCCAGTATTTGGTAGCAAATTATGGCATGAGGAGAGTATAGAAGGAAACTTGGTCAGTTCTGGATGATTCCTTGATCACTTCCATGTTTGATTCTTTTGTTCAAGAAAGATAAGTAAAATTTAATTTTTTTCCTACATTCACTTGATAAGAATGTATCTTTTTTTTTATACTTAGTATTAAAAGTAGCGTAAAAAAAGATCCATTATGTGATTGTGCTGAAATGATTCCTTGGTTGCGATGGTTCTATAAGAATGTATATATTGAGACGGTTATGCAATACCACATTATTATATATATGCATGTAGTAGAAGCTTCTATATTTTGGATATTACTATGAATATTTGAAATTGACAATATGAAAGAAAATTATTATATAGCATAGAGAAACTACATGTGTGAGATTGAACCACTATACTAGCATCTGCTTTTGTTGAGACTGTTGTTTGATATGTGGTTGACTCTGGATTCATACCACATAATTGATTAATTACTGTAATTTGCTTTATAATAAACATTGTCTTCATATATATTTTCCACATGAATGTGAACTTACAAGTTGATAGTGTATTGTGACATACAGTCTTCCTCTTTAACTTAGGATATGATTATTTGAAGTCGTTGTAAAAAATTATAACACATCTAGAATATAGAATCTACCTGGTATGTGTGATCAATCCACCATATCATCTACTTTTGGTGTTTGAGATGTGTTTGATGTTGAATTCATACCACAAAATAAATCAATTGGTGTAATTTGGTTTACAACAAAGATAATGTCTTCATATATATTTCCCCCATCCCTCGTCAGAATATGAACTTACCAATTGATAGTGAATTCTGACATGTATCAACACCATCCATAGGACCTTCATCTATAAGTTAATAAGGCTATTCGACATTCAAAGGCCGAGCATATTCATGATTTAAGAGGACAATATCATAAAATTAGCATTTTTAATTTGAATTATCAGCAAACTGGAACAATGGAAAATAATAATGTAATTACTGTATAGTTTTATAAACATGACAAATTTTACCAACTTGGAGTGCTAATACGTCTCTGATAATAATTCTTCAAGTATTCTTCCTGATGTACGTTCTGAACAACTCATCCCAATCTACACTTCTACATTATAAATTGAAGAATTATGTCTCCGCCATAAACAGAGAGAACAGTTCCACCTTCCTCTACAAAAAATTTAGTAACATTGTCCCAAAAGGAAATATTTTTTCATTTTTGAATGGATGTTTAACCCTACCCCGAACACCAAATTCCTCAAATGAAGGCAAGGGATCCATTTTCTCATCATCTTCGCATTGGTCATAAAACATATCCATTGATTCACTTATTTCGATGTCATCATCTTTTCGTTGTTAGAATAGCCCATGCAACACAATAATGGTATTTGATATGTCATATGTGTTTTTTTTTTTTAATGTCTTATGTCCCAAACTTTAAAATAATATTCTCTCGTTGTATTCTTGAAATATGTCTTGACCGCAACAATAACCAAATGAAATTTTACTGGATCAACCGGAAAGACACAAACACATCTACCCTCGCTTATGCCCAATATGCTAAACATCTCTACCAAATCATCACCACACCAATCAGTGACCACATTGCATAAATCCACCACCATTAAATCAAATTCTAATGTCACCATATATGGTTGCAAGCTTTCTGTGCATGCTTCAATGAACTTGTATAGGATGAAACACAAGAAAAATGATAGGAGTTTGGAAGGGATATCCTTTCCACACCATTCCTTTGCACTATATACATATCCAATATGTCCTTAGATGGTTCTGAAACACTATGGTAATCATTATTAACCTTTTGTTTTCTTGTTTTTTACTTGATTTTTCAGGTTCATCGTCATCATCTATTTCTTGCATATCACCAAGGATATCACCAAGTTGTATGATATGGTGGTGTTTCATGTTGTACACTTCTAGTACATTGGTTGCGTGTACTTTGAAATATTTGTGGTTGTCAACATCATTATTTTCCATGTATCTCGATGCAACTCTACAAACATGTCTCTGTATTTTTATCCTCTTGCAGTAGCCACTTAATCCCTTTGTTGCCACCCATTATTTGACCGAATTACTTATCCATACCATTCCTTCTATTATTGAAAATGCTAAGTCGTTAATCTCTTTATCCTCCATCCCCCTTGTACACATAAAAAGACTTGTTGTGTATTTAGATGTGATGTTTGGAGTGAAATCTTCTTGTGATGCCTTCTTAGGAGAACATGCCAGACCACCGTTTCTATAAAGGTAAAAAAATGTTGACTCATTTATTCCATATTTGGCGAGGGAGGCACACCAAGGCCAACTTATCCTTGAGACTCTTGGCCTTCTCTCTTACGAATATTCTCTTACGTTTTCCCTCAAACACCTACAAAGTAAATAATAAATCATGATTGTGGGAAAAAAAAAATTCCAGAATATTATAATCAATGCAATTCAATTATAGAAACTTACGATCCATTCAGGAGAAGGTTTGTTGCCCCTCCTAGGATGCTTTGGCTCACCAAAATTCTCCCAATGGTACCTAGCTTTCAAAATCTGTGCAGTGTACTATGTTTGAACCCATGTTTTGTTTGTCTCATTTTGTTGCTAGAAAATACTAAGGATTGTAGTCACAGATGTGGTAGTGTCTACAATTCTATCCATCTTCTCTCTAAATTGATCGTGGATTCTACTATATAATTTATTTTTCAATATTTCCTTACAAGCTTCTATTGTGTGTTTCCCATCAATAATAATAAAAATGTACAGCTTCCCTTGAAACATCCTCCTCTGTTACCAATTCTGCAAAGCTGTATGATGTCCTGGAACCCCCTTTTGTAAAAGGAATCAATAATCCATCTCTTTTCAAGGTGTTTTCAGTTTCTACCATCGACTACATCAATTCAGGAACCCAATTCTCATTGATTGATCTATATTGGTACTTTTCAGGTGCCACGTGACAACAATGGATACCAATTTTGAAAATTGTTCCATCAAATAAGAAAGCGGAGACACTTGATTTGTTTTCACCCCCTATTTTTTAAAATATTTTTGCTACCATTTTCATCTTGGCCTCAACTGGATTCTGTCGCAATGATTTGAAAAGGGACATTTTCATATCCTTGTCCAAGCTGTGTGCACACCTGCACCTCTACTATGTAAGGTTCACACCGCAATTTGGATTGAGCTCCTTTCTAATATTCATGTAGTGAAAAACATATGATGTTTTTTTTAAGGTATACACATTTCAAAATAGTTTGAATCCCATTATGTACTGCATTAGAATGTATTAATATGTATGGATTCTCGCCGTATTTACCCAAATTCCACCCATACCTGTATGCTGACACATCTTTCCTTTCCACAGAGGCTTGCATAAGGTGTTGTCGATATAATATTTACTTAAAGGTGCATTTTTCTACAATGTAATTTTTAACAATAAACTCATTTTCTTTAGCATCTACAATTGATTCAAATTGAATCACAAGTTTGTGATCATTAAGAACTGTCCAATTCAAAACAATTCCTACGGTTGTCACACTATCCCCCCTCTTAGTGTGAACGTACAGGTTTGGGTAGCCATTCGTTGGCTTTGCAACCTCTACAAACCAGTTTAAATCCGACTCTCCACAAACACTTTCCGAAGAGACTTGAAGCCTAGGTGCAATTATATAAGAGGATCCAAGGTGCACCATTGAAACTCCTGCAATAAATTTGATTTTAAGACCAATTAGTACAAATATAACATGATAAATATATAATGGTACAACAACAATAAATACAATAAATTTACATGGAAGTCTAGAAATACTTATGTAAATTACATATAGTAACTTGTTGGAAGATGAAGGCCATCAAATTATTTTGGCATTGATGGAAACTATTTTCTGTTAAAATATGTCTTAAAAGCTGCGAAGCACATAGGGAAAATGGCCCAGGAACCTAACTTGATTTCATTAAACAAAAACAATTTATACCTAGATTATTTCGGGAGCCAGGAAAGCACCGCACGACATAGCAGCCAGAAAAACACACTGAATTTGTGAATTGTTATCACTTTATAAGGTAGATTTTATAATTCCAAGACAGGTCCATGGACCCAATAGCTCCACATAGCCTCGAATGACTACAAAACAAGATGCAATGCACTATGCATTATCGTAGGAATAAAGTGCATCCCGCCGCGGTATTCCAAGCGCACAGTAGCGAAAAGGAACATATCATAAAGAACCGCAAATAATGCCCCAAACCGCGCAATATAAAAACAATGCATAAAATCCCATCCTCGCAGCGCATACCCTTTTGGCCGAGAATTAAAATTTGCTCCGTGTGAGTACAATTTAGTCAGTGTTTTGTATTATTGCGTTGGACAAATTTACAACACCGCTTTATATGTACTTGGAATACTGATCTATAATAGAATTGTATCAAAGGTGCTAATGGCTATTTCTTCAATAATATTTGTTCATCTAACAAATAGGATATCTCTTTGTTTTTTCATGCCAAATATATCTCACCAATGGAGAGAACTCTTAAAATTAAGGAGTTACAAACCCTAGGTTGTCACCGGAAGTACCTTTCAAATATGCATAAAACTTGACTAGATTTGCAGCTGAAATATGAGGTGCATGGGGAAAATATCAACTGTGAAAGTAAATGTGAGTGTTTAATTTTTTAAAAGAGGCACAACTATTCCAAAATAAAACAAGCTCAAAGCAACAACAGCCGAAGCACCTGAATCATAACTAATGAATTTTATGGGAACGAGTTGTTGCTCTTGTATTCATGTGAAACTTCATGATTACAATGGACCCTGAAGGTCTATATTTAAACATTTCTACATGCTAAAACCCTAACCTAGCTTTATGCTCTATGTACATGATTTATGCTTTAATTGAACTTATCTTTACTTCCCGAATAATAGAACCAAGATAAAGCGGGAGTTAATTACTTTTTCTAACAATGAATTCCAAAATAAAACAAGATCAGAGCAAGGGTAGGAATGGCACCTTAATCATAACCCTATTCTTGAAAAGAAGAACAACCATCATGAAATGCAATTCAAAAACAAAACATTGTCCACTATCCATTTAAATGCATACAATAAAACTATTGGAAAATCACGCATGCACAATAAAGTTTTGATCCATGTGGCTCAGAAACTCAGATGAAGACTTGTCGACTGTATTGAAAGAACATTGAACACCATATAAAAATCCTTTTGATTCAAAAACCCAGTGGCATCATTTCCTCAGTCCTGCTTCCAAAATTCCCATCACGTTTATTTCATTTATACGAGATTACAATCAGGGGATTAATTCATCACTACATCCCTTGTCCTTATCATCTATTTTCAAATGAAAGCAAAAGTTATACCATATTGTACAATGCACAATGAAGAATGAGGAAAGAAGAAGAGAACAAGGCTAATGTTTAAGATCCTGACAACTTCTATTATTGGAAATGAATGAATCTCCTTTTGCGCCTCTTCACGTTGAGTTGAATTATGCTCGTTGATGCTGACTATGCTCTTAGTTCATATACTAGGAATTGTCTTGCTGCAGGAAATTGCATCTCTCACGTGATGTTGGCATAACTAATTTTCAGGAACATCTCACCAACCAACATGAGCCATATGTTGGTTTTTGTTCATCTTCCTCCTGCTATCGAGTAGTTGGATGATGAAACTAAATCTAGTATTGAACGACATAGAACAACATCAATTAGTACACCTTTTTATTGTGATACAAGTGGAAATTAACCGATGGTGTGCTACATAAGGAAGACTTCAAGAAGGAATATGTACAGTTTGGTAGAGGTGATCAATGAAACAAACTCCATAGATGCAGCCCAAACCTTATCCTATTCATCCAAACATGTGAACAATCACTCTCTTCTATGTCCATGGGATGTATCCATGGAAGATAGGGGTTCACTGGAGTGAGATGTCTCAAGTAGATCATAGCCCTCCTTTTCTAGAGGAACATTGCATTTCTTGTCAAATTTCACTATTACCGAACTCTGAAGCTCACTATAACCAAGTAGTGGGTGGGAGCGATCAACAATATGTTTTGTATGGAAACAAATAAAAATAATGTCGCGAAGGGACATCATATCATAAAATAGCAAGGGGAAAAACCTTAGGGATGGCAGACCTATTTGCATGCTTACAAAAGGACAGGACATAGAAGGATGATCCACAAGGTAAACGAGGTAGAGAACTGAGAATAATCATGAAGGATGTGTGTTCATTTATAGATGTGAGTGGAATTTGATATTTTCGTTCACGTACCATTCATTAGTGTGAACATTATGCACTAGACATAGTTTTCTCACGTTCCCAAAGGCAAGTGTGGGAGGGCCGTTGGATGTTCTCATCCAACGGACCACTAGAACTTTCCATGAGGAACGCGAGGAATATATCCCGGATCTGGGGAATTGTATGTGCAAGTTGTCTAATTACGAGACGTTTTTGGACCTCGTAGTCTAAAAGTTCTACGATTTCAAATGGAAAATTTTGATTTTCCCAACAAGATTTTGAAAAAATCCAACATAATTTTTTTAAAATTCTGGTTACAGCTCTCCATCTTTGAAATTTTGGGTGCCTCGATGGTTTTGTATGGTGTTGAATACGCTTCTACCATCAAAATCACCATTAAAACACAGTTAAATTCATATTTTTCAAAATAAAAAATGTCGTATTCCAATGAAATTCCCCAGCCGTTCAAATCATAGAATTTTTAGACTAATCCTAGTTGGACTACTCCTATTGGGACAAATCATTTTCTTTCTAAAAGTAAACTATATTTCTCTCCAAATTAGTTCTGAACAATCAAACGAATGATCACCCATGTGAAGCCGTTGTGTTTAGCTCACTCCATAATGAACATGAAGATTTATGCACCACCTGATTTGAAGTGGATGCGGCCTCACACAGGTGATCAGTCGTTTGAGTAATGATGTGATATTAAACATGTAGATTCTCTCAACATTTATGCACCAGCTTATTTGAAGTGGTTGCAGCTCCACACAGATGATCAACCATTTGATCGCTCGGACCTGTTAATTATCCTTGGGCGGAGGAAGGTACTTATTGCAACCCCATCAATGATGTGCATTTATTTTGCAAAGGTGGCGTGATATCAACTTGATTTTCAATTGACAACATGATTCCTTATTGTTGACTTGTGCTCTAATACTATTAATAGTCATGATTTTCTTTAGGAAATCCACGCGATCTAATTTCGACCGTGGATTACAAGGTACCTTCTCTGATATTGTATCGTGTTCTTATACCCCCGACGATAAAGGTATGTCAAAAATATGCGAGATTTAAACTAAACCCTTGACCGTAAAAAAACACTTTTAGTTTTACTGCACGTTGATTCCATCACCAATGCCTTAGATTTATCTTAGGAAGATGCATGCTTTGATCAAATCCATGGACGAAGTGAGATCCTTCTTATGTTTTCCTATATGTCTTTGAGCCGCTAATGGTTGATATTTTCTTTGGTGAGATGAATGGTTTAATATTGGATGTTGGCGGGGAGTATCCATGCTTATCTTCATTGCAAATTCAAATCCCTCCAATGGTAGCAATTTATTCCGAGAAGACGCACCATTGCATTTGGGCCGTCAATGAGAAATTTTGTTATTTTTCTCTACTGCATATCTCAAAGTGTATAACAATCTAGATTTCAATGGACAAGATGCATGGTTTCATCTATGCCATTTCCATTGGGGGCATCACTTGTGGGAAAATGAGGCCACTCCATTTCCTCCTCATCGCTCTAACCATAAAATTCCATAAAAGGGTGGGAATGGACGACTGCTCCTTCTCATCCTTACAATGACCTTCTCCTCACTCAAATTTCACAAGGTAAAGGAAGAGCCAGTGTTATTACTCCTCATCCCAAAAGTCTAAGGGATTTCCCATGGTACTCATTCCTTTGGAACAAGTTTGTGAACCAACTACTGCATCTTGTATCTTCCTCCAAAAGATTACCAAAGCGGGAAAAAGGGCCAGTTTCTCACCTGAATTATACGAGATTGTGAAATGGACCAAACTCCTACTTCCAAAAGGATTTGGGAGTTCCCATGCTACTCCTCCTAGTGGAATAAGCGTGGGAGAGGGCCAATACTCCTTGACTCTTCCTCCCAAATATTACTAGAGCTAGAGGGAGGGCCAACTACCCACTCAAATTACAAGAGTTTGAGAAAGGGCCCATGTTGCCTCTCCTATTTCCTAAACACTCTTCTTCGTCACTCCAACCATAAAAGGGTGAGAAAGGGCCTATACTCCTTCCACTCCTTAACTAAAATTTAAAAAGTGTGAGGAAGGGCCAGTGGGAAATGGCTAGTGGTATTTGGATTCTCCTCCTGCGCTACTCACTCGGGTGGAACAAGTGTTGGAAAGGGACAATGCTCCTTGACCAGTCTTCCAAAAAATCACCAAAGCGAGAGAAAGGGAAAGTTACTTGCTCAAATACCAAAAGTGTGAGAAAGGGCACATGATCCTTCTCCACCTCCCCACCATCATCACTCTAACCATATAAGGGTGAGAAAGGGACAATGATCCTTCTCCTCCTTACTCAAATTCCAGAAGTGTGTGGAAGGGACAACGTGATTAGAATAGGGTGAGAAAATGCCAATGTCTTCGCTCCTCCTCCCAAAAGTATAAGGCAGTTCCCATGCTACTCACTTCCAAAAGTATAAGGAAATTTCCATGCTACTCGCTCGAGTGGAACAACTATAGGAAAGTACCAGTGCTCCTCAACCATTCGTCCCAATAATTACTGAACCGAGAGAAGGGGCTAGTTCCCCACTCAAATACCAAAAGTGTGAGAAAGGGCACATGATCCTTCTCCACCTACCCTGTCCTCATCACTATAACCATGGAAGGGTGGGAAAGTGACAATGCTCCTTTCCCCCTTAATCAAACTTCAAAAGTGTGTGGGAGGGACAACATTATTAGAACAGGGGTGAAAGGGCTAATTCTCCTTCTCCTCCAAACTTAAATCCTATATGTGTGTGGAAGGTCAGATCTTCCTCCCAAGAATTACGAGAGTGAGAGAAAGGGATAGTTCCTCACTCGAATGACAATAGTTTGAGAAAAGGCACATGCTCCTTCTCCACATACCCACTACTCATCACTTTAACCATAGAAGGGCGAGAAGGGGTGAGTGCTCCTCCTATTCCTTACTCAAATTCCAGAAGTGTGTGGAAGGTCCAACATAATTAGGATAGGGTGAGAAAGTGCCAATGTTGCCACTCCTCCTGCCAAAATTCTAAGGCAGTTCCCATGCTACTCACTTGAGTGGAATAATTGTTAGAAAGTACCAATACGTCTCAATCTTTCTTCCACAAAATCACCAAAGCGAGAGAAAGGGTCAGTTCCTCACCCAAATACGAAAAGTGTGAGAAAGGGCACATGCTCCTTCTCCACCCCCCAACTCCTCATCACTCTAACGATGGAAGTGTGGGAAAGGGCCAGTGCTCCTTTTCCCCCTTACTCAAACTTCAAAAGAATTTGGAAGGGTCGACATAATTAGAATAGGGTGACAAGGTCCAATGCTCCTTCTCCTCCAAACTAAAATTCCATATGTGTGTGGAAGGTCGACTCTTCCTCCCAAGAATTACCAAAGTGATGAAAGGGGTAGTTCCTCACCCAAATACCAAAAGTGTGAGAAATAACATATGCTCCATCTCGACCTCCCCACTCCTCACCAATCTAACCATAGAAGGGTGAGAAAGAGCCAGTGCTCCTTCTCCTCCTTACTCAAATTCTATAAGTGTGTGGAAGGGCTAGTGTAATTACAATTGGTTTGGAAAGTGCCAATTTTTCCACTCCTCCCACCAAAGGGCTGAGGTATTTCCCATGCTACTCACTAGAGTGGAACAAGTGTTGGAAAGGGCCACTTCTCCTTGACCCTTCTCCGAAAAAATCACCAAAGCGAGAGAAAGGGCCAGTTCCTCACTCAAATACCAAAAGTGTGAGAAAGGACACATGTTCCTTCTCCACCTCCCCACTCCTCATCAATCTAACCATAGAAGAGTGAGAAAGTGTCAATGTTGTCGCTCCTCCTCCTAAAGGTAGTTCCCATGCTTCTCACTCGAGTGGAATAAGTGTAGGAAAGGGAAAGCACTCCATGACTCTTCCTCCAAGAATTACCAGAGCAAAAGAAAGGGCCAGTTTGTCACTGAAATACCAGAAGTGTGAGAAAGGGAACATGCTCCTTCTCCACCTCCCCACTCCTCATCACTCTAACAATGGAAGGGAGGGAAAGGTATAGTGCTCCTATTCCCCCTTACTCAAACTTCAAAAGTGTGTGGAATGGCCAGCGCAATTAGAATAGGGTGATAAAGGGCCAATGATCCTTCTCCTCCAAACTTAAATTCCATATGTGTTGAAGGTTGTCTCTTCCTCCCATGAATTACCAGAGCGAAAGAAATGACCACTTCCTCACCCAAATACCAAAAGTGTGAGAAATGGCACATGCTCCTTCTCCGCCTGCCCACTCCTCATCACTCTAACCATGAAAGGGTGGGAAAGGTCCAATGCTCCTTCTCCTCCAAACTTAAATTCTAGATGTGTGTGGAAGGTCGGCTCTTCCTCCCAAGAATTACCTAAGTAAGAGAGAGGGCCACTTTCTCAACCAAATAGAAAAAGTGTGAGAAAGGGCACATGCTCCTTCTCCACCTACCAAATCCTCATAACTCTAATAATAGAAGGGTGAGAAAGTGCCAATGTTTCTGCTCCTCCTCCAAAAATTCTAAGTTTCCATGCTACTCACTCGAGTGGAACAAGTGCAGGAACGGGCCAATGATTTGTGGTTCTTCCTCATAAGAATTAGCAGAGTAAGAGAAAGGGACAATTCCTCTCTTAAATACCAAAAGTGTGAGAAAGGGGACATGCCCCTTATCCACCTCCCCACTCCTCATCAATCTAACCATGGAAGGGTGGGAAAGGGCCAGTGCTCCTTTTCCCCCTTACTCAAATTTTTGGAGTGTGTGGAAGGGCCAATGTAATTAGAATAGGGTGAGAAAAGGCCAATGCTCCTTCTCCTTAGAACTTAAATTCTAGATGTGTGTGGAAGGTCGAATATTCCCACGAATAATTACCAACATGAGATAAAGGGCTAGTTCCTCACCCAAATACAAAAAGTGTGAGAAAGAGCATATCCTCCTTCTCCACCTCCCCACTGCTAATCACTCTAACCATAGAAGGGTGGGAAAGGGCCATTGCTCCTGTTCCCCCTTACTCAAAATTAAAAAGTGTGTGGAAGGGCCAGAGTAATTATAATAGGGTGAGAAAGGGCCAATGGTCCTTCTCCTCCAGACTTAAATTCGAGATGTGTGTGGAAAGTTGGCCTTCCTCCCAAGAATTACCAAGAGAAAGAAAGGGCCATCTCCTCACCCAAATACCAAAAGTGTGAGAAAGGAAAGATGCTCCTTCTCTACCTTCCCACTCATCGTCACTCTAACCATGCAAAGGTGGGAAAGGGACAATGCTCCTTCTTGTTGGCTTGGTTTTGCAACCAAGCTTAGTGCTATGGGCACCTGCTAACTAGTAGTAGAAGTTTCAATGTAAAGCAAATAACAATAAACTAAATCTAAACTAAACTAAACTAGCATGTGCATTTTCGAATTAAAAAACAAGAACAAGAAACATAAGAAATAATTTTGTATTGAAAAATGGGGGCAAGCAAGTGCTTGCAATAACAATACCTCCAAGTGATGAAGGTTGTTGAATGGATCCAATGGTGAGCAGCTCCAATCTCCAATGGGTCCTTTCTCCAAGGTTGCTACAATGGCCAAATACTCAAGGGAGATTTTGGTAGCATGAGGATAGGAATATGAGTGGATGTGAAATGAGGAGCCCCTACCACCTTTTTATAGGTTTTGGTGGTGGGGAATACCATTTGCGGTTTTGTGGAAACCAAATGGTATTGACCAACATGGTTTAGGTACTTTTCCCTCCCTTTTCCTTTTTTGAATAAAATTAATATTTTTATTCCCTTTTTAATATTTTTGGGAATTTGGACCCTTTTTTAGGGTTTTTTATGCTTTTTTAGGAAAAATAATCTTTTTGAGTGGGAAAAAGGGGTGTACTAAGGTCTTTTGGTGACCTTTTGTTGGCTTCAGAGGCTCAGATGGTGGAAAAGTGGACAAATGGGTCATGTGAATAAGGGAATGAGCTAGTGAGCACTTTTTGGGTGTTAACAGATTGCCCCCTGATGTGTGAGGGCAGGAGCTCATCGTATGGCCGATAGACATCATAGTTCTTTTGTCGTTTTTCTGGGGTTTTGGGGAGGAGAAAAGACCGATTGGAGACTGGATCCGCGTCCCATGGAAGCTGCAAAAAATAAACAAATATTACATGGCCTCAATATGAATGAGGGATAATCTCCGATAATGGACGAGGCGGGCATAACCATGCTCGTATCAAGACATGTACATAACAATTAGTCCCAAGAAGGGGGGTCTAATACATAAAAAATATACTGGTACATCATAATGGTCCAGAGGGTACATTATTTTGGGATGTACTCATGATCATGACATGACTGATCTCAATCACTGATACACTGGAAAAACTGATGAACTGCTGAAACTGAAGGTGTCCAACATCGGTAGGGACGTAATGACTGTGAGCCATCTCTGGGAAGTATATGTGACTGTATACTCAAGGGAGTATAAAATTGGTGTACATCTGAATATTGTCGCCATGCGCAACCCGAATATCTATAGAAAAAGTGTAACTGGGTGTACCCATAGGTAGACTCTCAAGTGTGGAGGAGTCAGGAGGTATCCGGGGTCTTCGACTAATAACTGAGTGGACCAATGCCCTGTGCGAGTCTCAACGATGCGATCAAGGTGTTGAAGTCGAGCATGTGAGAAACAACCATTTGGAGAGGCACTGAGGACTCTTCTCGAAATGATTCGTAGGCACTCCTCATAAATGGTGATAAGTCCAAGACACAGGGACCTCTAGGTCTATCCTCTGGAATAAATTTGGTTGTCGTCGACAGAGGGAGACCAGCAACTAACAAGGCAATGATGTTTCCTTGATAGGAGAGCGAGGTGTAGAACTGAAGTGTGGTAGTACTGATGGTAGGACTGACATACTTGTGGGGATGGGAAGTAACTGGGGTCATATAGTGGGTAGACTCAAACTTCCTTTGTTCAGAGCATGATGACATGGTTGACCTGGCAGCGTAGGGAACTGACTTGTAGGTGTGGGAATCATTGCTTTTAAGGACTGAAGGGTATGTATTGACTCTGGGGGGAATCAAGCTGATGGGTGCTATCGAGGGGTTCTCGGGGTGACATACTGCAGAATACTCTGAACAAAGGCGACCAAAATGGGGAAGCTACCATATGAGTAGACGTGATCTGTTGTGGCACCGAGAAGCACCATTGGGTCCTTCTTCATAGTTTTAATGAGCTCCAGGAAGGTATAAAAGTGTGCTCTGAAATGGTACTGTCCTGTGGATTTGTGAGCCCAGGACTGTTCGTGCTCATTGGTGCTTTCATTTTTAAGGAGTCTGAAAATGATAAGAAGACTCTGCAGTGGTTGTGACTACTATCCTGTTGGTTTTACGAGCCCAGGATGGTGATTGCTCGTGGTTGCTTTCATGTTTAGAGAGTCTGAAAGCGGTAAGTGGACTCTATTGGTGTTCTTTTTCGTAAGTTAGTCTCCAAGGCCCGAAAAAGCATAAAATGATGCGGATGGAGAACTCTTCTAGCCGATGTGACTAGAGTATACCTTTTTCGTAATTAGTCTACGAGGTCCGGAAAAGGGGTAAACTTATACCAGGTAGACGCCCTTTCAGATACGTTTAGCGAGCATGAAAGGAAGCAAGGTTGCTCGGCAATCTTTTCATTGTTTTAGGAGTCATAAAAGAGCTTAACAGAAACTCCCTAAGTGCCTTTTTCGTAAAAGGGATTGCTCGGCCCGAAAAAGGGATAAAATTATACCGAACAAAAAAGGAATGATGGGAGCGAGAAAAGGTCTCAAGCATCATCATGAGTGCGGAATACTGGATCTGGTGACATGAAGATTGTCAAAAGGGGGCTACGACCGTTGTGGCACGCAAACCGAGGCAATGAGAGGGCATTTTGAAAAAATGGCCAAAAAGTATGGGCGTGAGAGCGAGAAATGATATCAAGCATTGTCAAAAGTGCGGAAAAATGAACCCGGCGATATAAAGACTGTCGAAAAATGGACGTCGGCCGATGTGGCACACAAACCGAGGCGACAAGGGGGCATGGGAAAAATTCCCAAAAAATCTGGAGGTGAGAGTGAGAAATGATCTCAAGCATCATCACGAGTGTGGAAAACTGAATCCGGCTATATAAAGACTGTCAAAAACAGAGAACGGTGGATGTGGCACGCAAACCGAGGTGATGAGGGGGCATGGGAAAAAATGCCCAAAAAATATAGGCATGAGAGCGAGAAATGATCTCAAGCATCATCACGAGCGTGTAAAACTGAATCCGGTGATATAAAACTTGTCAAAAACGGATGTCGGCCGATGTGGCACGCAAACCGAGGCGACAAGGGGGCATGGGAAAAATGCCCAAAAAATCTAGGGGTGAGAGCGAGAAGTGATCTCAAGCATCATCACGAGCATGGAAAACTAAATCCGATGCTATAAGACTTGTCCAAAATGGACGACGGCCGATGCGGCACGCAAATCGAGGCGACGAGGGCACCCAAAAAATGGTCAAAAAATGGACCTGATGAAAATAGGAAAAGGAAAAATCTATCATGATTAAGGGCAGTAGGAGCCTCTAGAATTTCTTCATCATTGCGGGAGCTTTGAGTTTTCAAATCAAGTGATGAGGTAGTGGTAGTCGAAGAGATCATGTAGATGGTGTTAATCTCTCCGGATGAGGATGATGGGGTAGGGTAGATCTCCTCGATAGTAGGGGGTGCCATCTCAAGGTCCAAATTGTTCATCTCGTAGAGAGCTGCTCTGTAATCTGGGATGTCAGGACAGTGATGTGAGTAGTGGCCGTAAATACCGCATATCGCACATGGGTGGTTGGTACGCAGTGATTTATTACGAGGCATGGGGTTTGGATCGAGTTTGACAACCGGGATGTTGGGGTCGTCATCCAGCATTTGCATGTGTTCCTGCAATGCAGGTAACTGCAGACACTGATGAGTTGGATGGCCTAAATCATCACACAACGAGCATTTTGGAGGAGCACGAAACACGGGGGGAGGTTTAACTGCCTTGGGTGGGGGTACCGCAGTGGGCCTCTGCCCCCAGTGGGACTGATGAGTGGAGGGGGATTCGTCGATGACGAAGAAGTAGTGATACCGGGAGGTGGTTGGGTAGAAGTAACGATGGGTTGCACCGGTTGCAGGATGACATTTGGTGTCGGCGGTGGAACGGGAGGCGAAATATACCACACGGGAAATCCCAATGTTAACCCAGGGAGACTAAGGGTAGCCATAGCCGGAGCGCTTACTACGCCCGAAGGAGGGAATAGAAAGGGGATTGTGTGGATGGGTGTAACACCGATGTGACTAGGGACCAATGGTGGTTTAGGGAACAAAGGTGGTTGATTACCGGGTGGTTGTGTATTCTGTGAAAGAGTACAAAGATTCGCGACGTGGGTCTCCGGTGAGGGTGGTGGAATGGCCTGGAAAGTAGAGGTCATCGGCGTCTCGGAGTAAAGTCCGGGTCCTACTGAGGAAATGAATGAGGTAGTTGCACCACAAACAGGTTGTTCAACCATGGGGAGAACATTTTCAGGTGTGGTGGGGGCCTTGGGATCGTAATAGGTGAGCTGGTCGACCTTGACCACGCGTCCCTCATGGGGGAACTGCATGGTGCGAAATATGGATGAGGCAACAGCCCACATGGAATACATGTAGCTGCGACCAAGTAAAAGGTTATAGTCTAGTTGGGCATTGATGACCTCAATGTCAATGAGCACGGTTTTACCCGCTAGCTGGACGGGGACATTAGCTAAGAGACCTTGAGGTTGTGCCGAACGGCCGTCATAGGCTCGCAACGCAGTGGTGGACTGCTGGAGAGTAGGGGATCCCAACTTCTTCCAAACGAATGTGGACATGACACATGTAGAGGCCCCTTCATCGATAATGCACCGATGGATGACAAGATTCCGAACAGAAATGAAAACTTGGAATGCTAAAGAGGAAGGCAGGCATGGTTCAAACTGGTCTGAATCGAATGCGATCAGCTGTGAATCATTCGGGTCAATGGCGCCAATGGCAGAGAGTAAAGTCTTGCGCTGTGAAGGACAGTTTTTCAAAACTTCTAAAGCAGACATGGCTGCAGGAGAAATAAAATTGTATATAGCCACATTCAGCCCAGATGATGAGAAAAAAAAAATCCACTTTCTCTAGTACCCACTTCCCATCAAAGCAAAGCACCATCATTTGGAGAAATGACTGACAATGACGAAGAAGAAGAAACAATCCCATTCAAGCGAGTAGTCAAACCAAACTTCACTAAGCCTAGACTTGAGGAAAAATTCCACGAAGTCGCTGAATAAATTTTTATATTTCCGCGCATCCCCAAAGGAAAATATATAGGACAACAACTAAGGAAAATAAGGCACCTAACACTGGATACAATAGATGATGACCTAGAAGAATTCAAAAAACAAGTAACAATAGATTTCCATATTCAGGAAGATTAATTCAAGGAATGACCATTACATTCAACTATTCCCAAGTATTCAGTTGTAATGTTATCGCCGTTGATATCTCATACACAACATTCACAAGATACAATCATTGTGTTCGATGAGACTGCACCACGCTCACCAAATTCCATTGAAGAAGAGAATATTCAGGTATCGACCGCAAACGCCAACCCCTTGGCCACATTAAATCATGAATTCAATGAACTTATTGTCTCGTGTTTACACCTTTTACCCTATTTAACATACTTACCTGCAATCCCACTTGATCAATCAGCGTCACCAACATCACCTCCTTTACGAAAAGCTAGAAAAACCATAGAAACACACACTAAAATCCCTTCTCTTAAATACACAAATCAACCCTCTAGTTCTCTGGAAACCCAGGAAGAAACTTTGGCTTCTGATGCACAAACCACTTCCAAACCTTTACAATCATCCAATCTCAACTCCCTCACCTTGTCATTACCTCTTTCATCCCCTCTAGATTCCACTATCATCATAACTTCTCTGATACCCCTTGTATCTTCGGACCTGGTGTCGACGGCGTCTTTGTCGACACCACCTGCAACGACTAATCCTATTTCAACTACAACAACTTCGCTTCTCAAGAGTTCACCACTTTCGACCCTAGCCCCGCTGACCCTCCCCCCGTCGACCCTTCGTTTTTCTACCAGAACTCTACCGAATTCGGGTCAATCATCCACAACACAGATGACGGAGGCTCCCAAATGTTTTTGCAAAAAAAGTAAGAAAATTAAAAACGATCATCGGTTCACATTGACACTACAACTGGTAGCAAGCTTAGCAGAAGATATTAAAGTTGTCTTTATACCATCAAAAGAATCAGAGGAGGAACAAAACAAATTCATTAAAGTAGCTACCAAAGAACGAGATAGAATATGGATGGAAAATTCTAAAAGACTTAAAACTTTGAAAGAAGATTAGGAGAATGCTTGGATTTATTTTTCAAAAAGAGTAGAGAAGATAATTGGGGCTCTACTAGAACCTCAATCAGAAAATACACTTGACAAGCTGCAAGGATTATTATATTTTGTCATCAACAGTTAGCAAAATGTCTGAGATGAATTGGAAGAAAAACAACATCATGAAATTAGTGTACTTATTGCTCATCAATTCAGACCATTTGAAGAATATGATAGGAAGTTGAAGGAATGTGAAATAGGGGCCACTAGATCATCATTTTTTCTTAATAGCTGGTACTCATACTATGGAAAATTTTGCGTTGATCTTTAGAACATACATTGTACCTTACTAGAGATATACTATAAAAGGGATATGTCAACCGACCCAGTCACAGATAAATTACTGGAAGAACAAATTACCATGGAGCACCAATAGCAAGAGGAGTTAAGAAATAAAGAATATCAATGGTTACATGAGGCTAAGCGTGCAAAAGAATAAGTTAGTCGATTGGACAAACTGCATATAGACAAATTAGTGAAAGCAATAGAGACCCAAATTCAGGACATTGGAACAAACACAAATATTATATTAAATCAACCTATGCAACCTAAAGTTGAAACGACTCTCAGAACTCACCTGTGTCTCCACAAACATCAAGACTGTCTTGAACGACTAGGATGACTTTCAATACCGCATCGTCGTTGATGCCCCAACCATTGTTGAAGCATGTGTTGAATTCACTCCTCTAGCCTGAAGTTTCTATCTGTCTATTTTTGTCAAATATTTTGAAAGGATTTACATCTCCTTATTCTCTTCAAGGACAAAAAAATTTTTGCAGTGGGGAAGATGTCAAGGATGACCAGTTACAACTTTATAAATAATTGTATGGCTCTTATAACTATGCCGGTGAGCCATATGAAATAACAATAATTATCCACCTTTTGTCAGGCCTGATTATATAATGCAAATACTTATCCTCTTGCCTCAATTACTTTCTCAATTTATTTCTCTCTATACATATGAATGATATTGCATAAGATATATATATCTATATATATCTATATATATATATATATATATATATATATATATGCTTGTATATGTTGTACTAAAGGTAACCCCATGTAATCCCTTAGAACACAATGGGGGCATGCTCCTTATGTTATTCCCAACAATGAGTAAATTTTGAAGAAGGGAGTGGCAACATTTTCCCTTTACCAACAATCTAAGGGTGTTCCCATGCTCCTCCTCCTATGTCCTAAAATTACTCGATCTTTTCAAACTGAAACAAGTGTGGGAAACAAATGAAAAAATTTGAGTAATGGCCAGTGCTCCTTGACTCTCCCTCCCAAATTTTACAAGATCCATAGAAAGGTCCAGGTCCCCACTTAGAAACTAAGAGTTTTAAAAAAGGGCCCATGCTCCTTCTCCTCCTTTGTCATAAAACGACTTTCTCATTGGAATATGAGGCCACTCCGCCTCCTCCTCGTCGCTAGAACCATAGAAGAGAGAGAAAGGGCTAGTGCTCATTCTCCTCCTTTATGAAATTTCATAAGTCGGATAAAGGGCCACTCCCCCTCCCAATAGTCTAAGGGAGTTCCCATGCTACTCATTTGGAATGGAACAAATGTGGGAAATCACTAGTGTTCTTTGACTCTTCCTCCCAAAAATTTCCAGGGCGAGAAGGCTAGCTACTCACCCAAAGCAAAAGAGTTTCAGAAAGGGCTCATGCTCCTTCTCCTCCTACGTTCTAAACACACTTCCTTGTCACTCTAACCATAGAAGGGTGAGAAAGGGCCAGTGCTCCTTATCCTCCTCACTCAAATTTCATAAGTGCAAGTAATGGCCAATGTTATTAGAATAGGGTGAGAAATGGCCAATGGATACTATGCGTGTGCTACTCATTCGAATGGAACAAGTGTGGGATATGGCCAATGCTCCTCAACTCTTCCTCCGTATAACTACCAAATATATATAAAGAGAATGTTCCTTGTTCAAATACTAAGAGTTTGGGAAAGACCGCATGCTCCTCCACCTCCTATGTCCTAAAATTACTTAATCACTCGTGGGAAAGTGAGGCCACTCCACATCCTTCTCATCATTGTATCCACATAAGGGTGAGAAAGGGACAAGGATCCTTCTCCTCCTTACTAAAATTTTAGAAGTGGGATAAAGGGCCAGAAGTGGGAGAAATGGCCAATGCAAATAGAATAGGGTGAGAAAGGGCCAATGTTTCCACGCTCCTCCCAGCAGTCTGAGGGAATTCCCATGCTACTCTTTTGAATGGAACACGTGTGGGAAAGGATAGTTCCCCTTGAATTCTTTAAGAAAGGACCAGTGCTCCTTCCCTATCTCGCTCATATTATGAAAGTGTCACAAAGAGAACGAAGTGTTAGAAAGGGCACATGCTCCTTCTCCTAATTTTATTATGAATGCAAGAAGTGTGAGGGATCCCCCTCTCTCCTGAAGTTATTATTCCCAAAGAAAATGAAAGTCATTCCACCTACTGGTCACTATAATTTCAAAGCTGACATGATAAGGCGGTCATGATCCTTTTGTTATTCCCAAATATGAGTAAAGTTTGAGAAAGGGCTAGTGCTCCTCTTCCTTCCTAAAGGGACAAGTGTGTGCGAAAGGGAAACTGTGCCTTCTCCTATGACTCACTAAAATTAGAAAATTCAATGAAAGGGCCCATGCTCCTTCTCCTCCTCATTCGAATGGAGAGTGTGGGCTAGTGGTCCTTCTCTTCCTCCTATAAATTGAACGAGGAGAGTGTGGGATAGTGGTCCTTCTCTTCCTCCCATAAATTAATGAAGTGAGATAAATGGCCAGTGGTCCTTCTCTATCTCACTCATATTATAGAAGTGTAAGAAAGGGCCCATACTCCTTATCCTCCTCTTATTATTACAAATGGAAGAAGGGTGAGTAAGGATCCCTCTTACTCCTAAAGAATTTACTAACATGAAGCAACTAATTCAACAAAAGTTGGAGTAATTTAGCCAATCTGGACTAAAAAGTTTCAAAATTAGCCTTATTAATAAAAATTAATTAATTTCAAAGCCCAAACTAATGTATTTCTAATTTAAGCACAATTTGTGATTTTGCAAAAAATTCAAACTAATTTTTTGGCTCTAGAAAACCTAATTATGAGCTTTCTTCAAATAAATCTGGACTGTGGGAAAGAGCAACTTCAAATTATTGAGGTGCTCACTCCAATAATATTCTAGGATCGCTCGCAACTTCGGAAAAATGTCCAATAATATTCTAGGGTGCAAGAGTTTGGATAAAGGACAATGTCATTGAGGGGACACTTCCAACTATGGGCCATAAGCTTAAGAAAAATTTCCATGAGGTTTGGTAGTATAAGATGGAAGTTAACACTATTGTTATTTTATAGTAAGTTAGAAACTACTTTTTTTGGTATTATTTCAAAGGATAATAATTAGAAACATTTTAATCCAAACTTTGCGGCATTAGTCCAGATTTTGTATTAGGCCATATTTTGGAACCAAGCGCTCAATCCTAAATGTGCAAATCCCCAACGAGCATAATAATCGACCCGCAAATCGATCTGTTCAATGACTAGAATGGATAGCGCTTCGAGAAGATGCACAAAGGATAAAGCATTCCATCGAGCCATTGGCCCGAAGCTGCCTTGCTACATGGTGATTCTTGATTGTCGACATTTCTAAATATGAAATTTCAAAACCACTTTTGTCCCAAGATGCTACTGCCTAGGCCTACCAATGTCGTATTTCATCCATGCCCATAGAAGCAGACAGGAACGACTCCATGGCGTATAGAGGAGGGAGGAAGAGGTGGAGCCCACGTGTGCCAACTAGAGACCAACATGTGTTATGTGGGTCATATGACATCAACTACTTCACGTCCTTACCCTAATTGCAAAAGTGTTAGGAATGGCCACCGTACTTAGAATAGGTCCTAAATGTCGCTAAAGCGGCCAGTAACTAATCAAAAAAGAGTTTGGGAGAGAGGCATGTTGCTTCTCATCCTTCCATGAATGAGAAAAGTGGCAGGAAGGGATTATTAAGTATAGTGCTCATTTTCTTCTTGAAATTTACTAACGCAAGAACGAGCCAACACTCCTTCTCTAATTGATCTATTATATAAAACTATTATTTATATGGGACTTGTATAATTGCACAGTTTGGTGCATCATTAAAAATACTATTTGGGTAGCTCACACAGGTGTGGCTTATTGGCGATTCGCTTGATATGAAGTCACATGTTGTAAACAAAGGTCACGAGTTCAAATCACACCCGGTCTTACCCATGTCCCATGCTTGCGGGTGGTTTTGAGGAACCTAGGGGTATAGTGGTAGTGGGATTGGATCCCTGGACCCCGTGTCACGCGAGTACCAGCCCAGTCTCTAGTTGTCGATTCCCCTAGTTACAAAAAAAAATACTATTTGGGTTCTTAAGAAATGCTAATATGGGAATATTTTAGTTTAAATTCTAAGGAATTAGTCCAGAAAAGGAAATCCAAGCCCTAAATACTTAATGATGAGAATCACAGATTAAAGTCTGGAATGTAGATCGTTGGAGGAAACTATCTCATTAATGCAATGTATAAAACCACATGCAACATCGACAATTTACAACTTAGATTTGAAATTATCAAATTTCAATACTATAATTTTACTAAACTTTAATTTAATCTATATTAAATTGAAATATGCACACAAATATTGACTGGTGGTGGTGCGTCTAGTGTAACGAGTGGTATCATGGCTCGGTATTTAGAAAGGATGTCAATCGTTCAAACATAATAGGGTAGGGTAACGTTGGTAAAGGAATGTGTTTGAGGGATTATTGCTACCTATCCAGACCAGACATCCTAGCCCGTGAATGGAGGTGCAGCTTCGCATACCATCCATAGCAGAAGGTCGATCAAGAAGGTAGATCAAGGAAGAACCACTATAGCATATCTTAGGTATAACCATAAGGGATTTGTAGCAAGTGTGAATAACATGAGCTCGAACGTTGTGGATATGAAGTAGGAAACGCATTATCGCAGAAGCTAGCGGTGATACTGTGTTGTACATGAGCATAGTAGACAAATTCTATAAACCTTGAACTCAAAAATTGTGGAAATAAAGTAGGAAACACAATTATTGCATTAGATAGTGGTATGGAGTTGCACAGGAATACCTTTCTTGGTAGATCGTCCAACGCTGTAGAGAGATTCTATGTTGAACAAATGACTCACAAACCTTCAACAAGCGACAACAACATTAAACAATGGAAACAAGAAGCAAGCTACCTTACACAACATTCAAACAAGCGTATTTCCTCACACATCATTAAACAAGCATCAAGAAGACGCAGAATTAATTAGACAACATTCAATAGGAGGGAAACCAAACCTACACAATATTGAATCAGAAGGCGACAAACTTCCTTACATAGCATTCAATTATGCGTCACATCTAGACGAGAAGTTTCTTGGGTCTTAATTTAAATTTGAAAGGAATTTTAGATATTTAATAACATCACTAGAATAAAATTGAATAACTTTATTATTTAACAATTTTGCACATAATTTTATTTTTTAGTATTGAATAATAACTGTACAAAATTAGATTAAATATAAATTAAAAGAACAATTTTTATATTATATAATTGAGTATTTCCATTTAATTTGTTTGATAATATAATAAATAATTGATATATTATTTTATTAATACTTGGGAGATATCCCAAAGTATTAAAAGAATATTATTATAATTTAATGATATGGTCTTTTAACTGCTAAGCTAGATGGAACTGACGTCTGGAAGCAAGCTTGGATCTCAGCAAAGGAGTTGGGTATGTTGGGGTCCTGGAAGACTGGATGAGACTCCTTTGTTGAAGCTCTAGAAAAGGGTCATATTCGAATCAACGGGGAGGAGGATGATCTTCGGTGGAGTTTTAATCACAAAGGAGGTTTGTACTGTGCGAAATTGGCTTAGTCATTATTTCCTGTTGTGCATCAGAGCAGGTGGTGGTGGAAGGAATTTTGGAAAATTAAATGGCCCGCTAAAAGCATTCTCCATTTTTGGATTATGATAAACAATAGATTTCTTACATGGGATCGTTTACAAAATTTCAGCTTTCAAGGGCCTGGGATTTGTCCTCTCTACAGGATATGTGAAGAGTTGGTCTATCATATGTTTGTGGTTTGTGATTATGCCAAGGAATTATAGTTGGAGGTGGGTAGACTATCTGGGTTCCCAGTTAGGTGGGAAGTTCTATTGGTGGAGCTGTGCTTTAAGGTTTTTCTCCAAACAAAGGAGGCGGTTTGGTTCAGAGCTCTTCCCATTATTGTTTCTTGGGGGATCTGGTTAGCAAAGAATGCAGTTATTTTTAGGACAAGAATCTTTCTTCTGTGAAGGTGACATCTCAATACGTTGCTTTGTTTCATTCTACAAACCAGGGATTGATTCTAAATCCATGAGAATTCTAGAGCCTCCTATTGTAGATGAAAGCATCCCTTGGTATGTTTTTCGATGGGGCAAGTCAGGAGCGGAACATGGTCAGTGGTTTTGGTTTTTTAATCTACTTGGACAGACAACACTTCTATAAAGGGTATTGTGGCTTGGGAACTGGGATGAACAATCAAGCAGAGTTCAAAGCCCTATTTTACCCGTTAAAGGTGGATTTCAGGAAGGGGATTCTCATACTGCAGATTCTGGGTGATTCAAAACTAGTGGTTAATTGCCTCAAGGACCTAGCAGAATTTTTTCGAGAATCTTAAAATTACATCACCTTCCGGCACATCATATGTAAATAAAATGAGGCATTCAATTCCCTGTCCAAACAGGGGTCGTTGCTACATCGGGGTGCTCTTCACTTGGAAGAATTTCAAGGGTGGACTCACATGAATTATCATATCATTCCTTTCTCTGATATCTGAAACACTTGGAAGTTTTGTGCACCTAGTTTTTTTCCAGTAGTATTATAAAATATCTCAGTTGTAAGGTTGTTATATTTCTCTAGATTGTTAGTCAACATTATTTTTTTGATAGACTTACTAATGAACGAAACTGAGGAATGTATTTTTTCTCTAATTTAAATAAAAAAATAAATTCTTGAAAACAAATATTGGAAGTGGTTGATGATTTTTGGATGGATATTTATTACGTATGATGATTTTACTACTTAGGATGGATGTTGTCAAATTGAATTAAATTTATTCATAAATGATATGACATAAATTTGAAATGCGATATCTATTCTTGTTTTATATATCCAAAATGTTATGATATACATTTCAATTGAGATATCTGTTTTTTTTTAAGATATAAGTTATTTGACATGATATTTATCTAAGTTGGTATATCTCATTGACTTGTTTTAATTATAGATTATGACGATGTTATAATAGTTATCTTGTTAATTTAGATATATTGGATGTTGTAGATTATATTTTGATGGAGATTTAATAAGTATAATGATTTTGCTAGTTTGTAATGATTTAACTAATTTAATTGAAATTAAAAATATTAAATTAGCAAATGGAAGCTATAAAGGAAACAACATGAGTTGTTAAAATGGAAGCAAATTATGGCTCTAAAATGGAAGAAAAATTCGACATTAAACTAGAAGCCATACTTGGTGCTATTTATGGCTCTAAATAGGAAGTTAAATTGGTTGCTTAATAGGGAGAAAAATTGGATGCTAATTAAGAAGCAAATCCCAACATTAAAAGGAAACAAACCCTGAACCTAAAAAAGAAGCCAAGCTAGGCGCTAAAGAAGAAGCAAACCGTGGAACTAAAAGGAAGCAGTTATGGAAGTAAAATTCAGTGCCAATTAAGGAGAAAAACCTAGTGGTACTTAGGAAGCAAACTAAGAAGCAATTCGGGAAGAAAATGAAGAGGTGATAGTGGAAGCAATATTAGAAGAAACAAAAGATGCAATAATGGAAGCAATATTAGAAGAAACAAAAGAAGTCATAATGGAAGCAATGTTAGATTCAACCAAAGACGCTATATTGGAAGCAAAATTAGAAGCAAAATTAGAAGCAACAAAATATGGTATAACAGAGGCAAAAATTGGCGTAAATTAGGAAGCCAAAAAAGAAGCAATTTTGGAAGCAATAATAGAAGCAAAATAGGAAGCATGCTTGGAAGCAAAACTAGAAGTAAGAAAGGAAGCAATACTAGATGAAACACTCGGTGCTAAATGAGAAGCAACAACAGATGTTAACAGAGAAGTTAAAATTGAAGCAAAAATGGAAGCCAGATACGAAGCAAAACTAGAAGGCAAAGTGGAAGCTAAAAAAGGAGTCCATCTCGACTCTATAAATGGTGTAATTTTTCCTATTTGGCACAATACCTGGCGTAGATCAAGTCGTTCTCTAGGCGCTATTGCAGGTGCTACAAAAGAATCCAAAGTAGGCACTAAACTTGACGTTATTTCCAGTGCCAAGTGAAAATGCATTGTGGCACCGAGTTTAGCATTTGCAATTGATCCCAATTCGTGAAACCAAATAAACTAATTTCCAACGTTATTTCTGACACTAATGGCTTGTTTTGTTGTAGTGAAACTCCTACATTGGGCGCACCGTCTCATCCAAGCACACCTAAATTTACTAGGATTCTATGCCCATGCTGAGCACACTGACCTATATGTCTTATGGACGCACCTACCTATGCCATTGCGGGGTGATCCTACCTAGGGTCGTTTCCCAATTCATGCTAAAAATGTTAAGTCTCAATCAATGGACCCCTTTATCTGCCACTTTTATTATTTTATTTTCAACGTTCCCTTGTTGGATGCACTTGCCTATGTTGAGATTCTTTTTGTATGTCGGGTGCACCTATTTTCTATTGTTACAGGCACAATTTCCTATGCTTATGCAAGATGAGATTACCTGAGGTGGGTGCCCAAGTTGTGCTAAAAACATTAAGTCATTACCAATGGACCCACTTTCCATCACTTGTTCTACATTTTTAATGGAAAATCCTATGTTGGGAACATTATCTCTGATGGGAACACCTCCCTCGTCGAGAGTCTCTTAATGTAAATCCTACTTGGGGTGGGTACCCAAGTCGTCCTAAAAATGTTAAGTCATGACCAATGGATGCCCCTATCTATGACTTATGTTGACTTTTTATCAAAAACTCCTATGTAGGGTGCATTATATCTATTGGAAGTCTCTTTTTTTGTTCAGTTTGTGCCTATCCCTGTGTTGGGTGCACCTTCCTATGCTTGTGTGGGGAGAGAATATGTAGGGTGGGTACCCAATTAATGCTAAAAACATTAAGTACTTACCAATGAACCCCCTTATCTAATACTTTAATTGTATTTTTTTCAAACACTTCATTGTTGAGTGCAACTACCTCTAACTCTATAGAGAAGAAATCATCCAAGTTGCAACGAAATTTTAGGTTTTTGGGAGAGCTACATAAGAAAAATTGTTTAATTCATGGCAGGTTTATGTGCAAGGGCCATGGAGGGAAAATTGTTTAAGTGGTTGTTAAATTTGAGGTTTTTAGGAGAGGATCATAAAGGACAATTTGTCCAAGTCGTAGGGAAATTTGGGGTTTCTAAGTGAGTCGCAGAGCAAAGATCATCCAAGTTTCCAGGAAATTTGGGGGTTTCTTAGTGAGCTGCAAAGAAAATTTTGTCCAAGTTAGGGGGGAATTTAGGGTATTTGGATACTTTGCAAAGGAGAAATGGTCCAAGCCATAGGTAAATTTGGTATTTTTAAGAGAGCAATTAAGGAGAAATCATCTAAGTTGTTGGAAAATTTGAGGTTTATATACAAGATATGGAGGAAAAATCATCTAAGTCAATGGAAATTTTGGGTTTCAAGGCAAGGATCGCGAATGAAAAATCGTCTAACTCGTGAGGAATATTTGAGGCCTGCGGAGGAAAATTCATCCAAGTAATGGGGAAATTTGGCGTTTCTCAATGAGCCACAAAGGATAAATCATCCAAGTTGTGGGGGAATATGGGGCTTCTCAATAAGACGCAAAGAAAAAATTGCCCAAGTCTTGGGGAAATTTTGGGTTTTTGGGCAAGCTATGGAGAAAAAATCATCCAAGTCATGGGGAAATTTAGGGTTTCTAGGTGAGCCACATAAGACAATTTGTCCAGATCATGGGGAAAAATAAGTTTTCTTGTGAAGGCCATGAAGGAGAAATACTCCAAGTCGTGAAGAAAATTGAGGTTTCTTGGTGGGTTGTGGAGGAGAAATCACCCAATTCATGGGGAAATTTGGGGTTTCTTGGCAAGCCATAGAGAAAGGATTTTCCAAGTTGTGGAAATATTTTTGGGTTTTTTGGTGACCCACGGAGAAGAAATTGTCGAAGTCATGGGGAAATTTTGGGGTTTCTTAATGAGCCATGGAGAAGAAATCGTCTAAGTATTGGGAAATTTGGGGAATCTTGGCAAGGATTAAAGGCAAAATCATCTAAGTCATGAGGAATTCTAGGGTTGGAAAAACTTTGATTCCTTTTGACTAATTTTAGCTTAGTTTGAACTTGCGACTCGGTTAGACTTTTTTCATCTTGGTTTTACGTAGTTTAACTTTATTTAACTCATTTTGGCTCCGTTTGACTAAGTTCTACTCAATTTGACTTATTATGACTTAGATTGACTTATTTGGGTTTAGTTTGACTTATATAGGCTCAATTTGAATCATTTATATTTATTTTGGTAGATTTAGGCTCATTTTTACTTATTTTGAGTTACATTTTACTAATTCAAGCTTACTTTGACTTATTTCTGCTAACTTTGACATATTTTAACTCCCTTAATTAGTTTGACCTAGTTCATCTTGCTTTGACTTGATTTCACTTATAGCACCTCACTTTGAATTATTTCAACTTGATTTGAATAATTTTGAATCAGTTTGACTAATTTCGACACAATTTGACTTATTTTAGCTCAGTTTGACTTCTCAACCTAGTTTAACTTAGTTTGACTTGGTTCAACTCATTTTGACTCGGTTTGACTCATTTTGACTTAATTTTAACTTGGTTTGACTTAATTCATCTCAATATCACTTATATCAACTCAATTTGACATAGTTTAGTTCAATTGGATTGATTAAGATCTATTTGACTTATTTCCATTCAGTTTGATTCATTTAGGCTCAATTTGACTTAGCTTGACTAATTTCTACTCACTTTTACTTAATTTGACTTACCTTAGCTCAATTTGACTCAATTCTACTATATTTGACTTATATCAGTTCAGCCTTATTTGTTTTGACTTAGTTTGACGTATTATAGCTTAATTTGAATTACTTTGGTTTAGCTTAACTTACTTCAGTTTAGTTTGACTTTTTTTAGACTAGTTTGAATGATTCTAGTGAAGTTTTACTTAGTTTAGCTCAATTTTCCTTACTTTTAACTTCGTTAGTCCTATTTTGGCTCAAATTGACTTAATTTGGCCCAAATTGACTTAATTTGGCCCAATTTGACTTATTTTGACTCAATTCCACTTACTTCGGCTCAATTTGACCAACTTCAGCTTAATTTGACTTAGTTTAACTCATTTTTGCTTAGTATCAACTTAGGTTGACTGAGTTTCCCTTATTTTGGGTCAGTTTGATTTAATTCAGCTTCATCCAATGTAAGTTGACTTGGTTCAACATAGGTTGACTCAATTCCACTCATTTTGACCTATTTCAACTTAGTATGATCGATTTCAGCTCTATTTGACTTAGTTTCCCCTAGCTTCAACTTAGTTTGAGTAATTTGGGCTCAAATTGACTTATGTCGACTTAGTTTGACTAAATTTAGCTAAATTTGACTTGCTTCACAATAATTTAACTTATTTCAGCTCAATTTGACTTAGTTTGACTCAATTCCACTTAACTCGACTCAATTTGACATAGTTTGGCACGATTTAACATAGTTTGACTTATTTCATCTTAGTTTGACTATTTGACTTAATGAAACTAATTCTGACTCAATCTATTATATAAACTGTTTTTGGATTGTTTGGGCTTTGTTTGACTTATTTTGGCTTAGTTTGACTTATTTTGACTCAATTTCACTAAATTTGGCTCATTTTGGAATAGTTTTTACTTACTTTCACTTAATTTATCTTAGTTAAGCTCATATTAATTAATCTTCACTCTATTTGGCTTATTTCATCTAGTTTGAATCAGTTTAGCTTAGGCTGACTCAATTTATCTCATGTTGACGTATTTCTACTAAGGTTGACTTATTTTCGTTGAGCTTGACATAGATCAGCTCTATTTGACTTAGTTTGATCTATTTTCAACTTAGTTTGACTCATTTCAGATAAAATTAATTTATTTTGAATTACTTTGACTCAATTTGACTTACTCCAACTCAATTTGACAAATATTAGCTCAATTTGACTTATTTATATTCAGCTTGACCTACTTCATCTTAGTTTGACTTACTTTAGCTCAGTTTGACTTGCCTCAACTCAATTCGACTTATTTAAGCACAATTCAACTTATTTTGTCTTAGTTTAACTTACTTTGGCTTATTTGTTCTTACCTTTACTTATTTCAGTTCGAATTGAGTTATTTCAACTTAGTTTGACTTAGTTTAGCCTAGTTTAATTTAATATCGACTAAGGTGGACCAAGTTTCACTTATTTCATCTCAGCTTGACTTATTTTGACTCGATGTGGCTTAGTTCGACTCAATTTGACTACTTTGGTTTAGTCTAACTTGTTTCCCACTATTCATGTGTCAAGCACGCCTCCTTGTGAATGTGTCGGATGCCCAAGTCATGTCATAAACATTATGTCCTTACAAACAATCCATGTTATTTGTGATTTGTTTTTCCTTTTTCAAGGGACTCCTTAATTGGGTGCACCTCCCTCTGTTGGGAGCATCTACCTCTCCTAGGCACATTTTCCACTATTCTACACACTTTACTCTATCGGGAATGCATGGATCTACTAGGAGAACCTACCTCTTCTACGAGTTCTTGTATTTACCAGGTGCACCTGCTTGTGCAAGAATATCCTACATGTGAAGGGTGCACCTTTTCCATTTCACCCTATGTCGAGAGCACATGCCTCTGTTGGGCATATATTTTCCTAATGCCCAATGTCAAGCACACCTACTTGTGTCTATACCTATCAGATTTGGTTGTCCAAGTAGTGACAAAAGTAGTAATTCCTAATGAATGGTCCATCTCATTTGTACATTTACTATCTTTTTCTTTGAGAACTCCTTTGTTGGTCCCAACTACCCCTATGAGGAGCCTACTTTATTTTTCACTCTTTTATCTCTTTTGTTCAAAAATCCTTTGTTGGGCACACATATTCCAATATGCCATGCCTCGATTGGGTGGTCCTACCCTTATTGAGCACCCTATGCTAAGAGTGCTTTCTTATTCTAGGTGTGCTTGTGTATGCCTTGCAACCTCTATGGGGTGTGAATGCCTGTACATGGAACCCTATGTGAGGTATTCCTACTTGTGCATGTGCCTACCAGACCTACTTGTATCGAACACTCCTACTAATCCAGGAGGATCTTACTAATCGATCTAGACTGAAGCCTTCAAATGCTGAATAGAAGCACACCATCATGTAGAGCTTGTCGAGATCTTTTCAACGACATTTGATTCATCTCAAACAGACACCTTATGGCTTAGATATTAACTTCTCAACTTTTTCCTAAATAGGTAAAAATGCAAAAAAAATTGCCACATGGAACACCCACAGTGTTACACGTGGTCTGTAAAGATGGACCATATACCTTCGTAGCAACATCATGAGGCGCCACATACTAGATTGTAGGTTACATGTAAATGATTGAGTTGGCAAGTTGCAGGTGATGTGGACCTATCATATTTTGACACACGACATTTTGAATGTACAAGTGCCAAACATGTGGACTAACCAGAGGCTTCCACGTGGGAGTCTCATTGGACACGTTACAATTTTATCTACTAAAGGGATGGCAGGTCTTCTAGGATTAAACCCATGACTTAATCCACCAAATCCCAACACCTTGACACTCCACCTTCGTTTTATCCTAGTAATGCATATGTGTTAATTTGTATTTAACTTTGAATTTCATTTCATATGGAAGAAAAATGGGATCAGGAATAAGCCTCAACCCCTAAGTATATGTATGTACATTTATATATAGAACTTTAACCATACTTTGTGGCCACATTCATATATTATATGATATGCCATCACAAATTCACATACCAACCAACAAATTAATATATATGTTATGATATTTAGACACTTAGGAGTTAGTTAAGATCAACTTGTTATCATATATCCGTTAGGAAAAGTGTGTTTCTTTAGTATGCATTAGTATGCATTTGTAAATATCTAATCCGACGGTCACGACATGTTCTAGACATAGAGTAATCCAACGGTTCAAGTTCTCTTAGATCATAACTACCTTTTCTATGTGGCTTAACACCCGATTGGCCCATGGTATCTATTTAAAGAGCATGGAGGGTCACTTGCTAGTTGATCAATTATGAGAAGCTCACTTGTAACTTTCTTTCTTTTGCATAATAAACTACCTTAAGTAGCTATTTGGATGGGGACGTGGAGTGTTTCCCTTTCAATGGTTTAAACCACGTGAAAACATCGGTGTGTTGACCATTTATCTATTTGTGTGAGCGGCTGCTCTAAGTGTTTGGTCTTTTGGAATTATGTTGTGTTGTCGAACATGGTATCAGAGCCTTTCTGAAGAGTCGCTTCTGTTGGTGATCTAGATCTTTAACCGGTGTTGTCGAAGTTGTGAAAGGGTTTCTGGTCCTAAAATTTATGTGCATTTTTTAGCCGTGAGAGGTGTTTCATTATGTCTAGAGCGTCGTTTCCAGTGGGGAACAATTTTTGTTTCATCGAAAAAGGCTTCCGTTTGCCCAAGATACTTGCATTTCATCATATCTAGAGTTATATTGTTACAGTGACGATTTTTTATTTAAAAGAATTTTCTCATTTTCTTTCTAGATCTAGTATTTTTTTTTGTTTTGGGTTGTCACCTTCTCTTTATGTGTATTCTCTTTTCCTTGCACCTAGTGTGAGCTTGGAAAATCAGAAATAGAAGAGAAAAGGGTTTTCTTTACTGGGTATGCTCTTTGTCGTGCACTTCATGCGGCCGCGGCAAATCAGAAATAGTGAGAAAATATATATAGTCCGAGAAAGCTAACGAGGTCTAACCCCAAATTAGAAGCATTTTTTTGTTTGTTTTTGTTTCAGTTTATGTGAAGTGATTTGAAAGTAAAAAGGTCTCTTTTTGGCAAGCACGAAGCTCGAGACAAAAGAATAAAAAAAAAACCTTCCTCCTTTCCATCTTTTACGTACATTTTAATATTAGCTCACTTGGTTAAAAGTTGTTTTATTTAATAAGAGGTCTTGAGTTCAAGTCTTCTTGTTAGTTACTTTTCAAAAATTACATGTAATTTCTATTTTTCGTTACTTTATTGTAAAAGTGCATCTCCTTAAATTATAAAAGTGAGTCACTTAAAGTCTTTTAGTTTTTTGCATGCAATATTTAAAGTAACATTATTGTAAAAGTGAAACCCCACTTATTTTACAAAAGTGGTTCACATAAATGAACATTATTGTAAAGTGAGTTTAAAAGGTTAAGCTTGGGAAGAGGGGGGGTATTTCTTTCAGTTGGGTCAATCATTTTCCTGCCTCGTATCTGTTGGGGTCACCTGCAACCATTTTTTCAATCAAACATAATTTCGTCATCCAGAGTCAGTTTTCAGTGCCGTTTTTTTTTAAATACCCTGGTTTTTTGAGATATTTGCATCCAGACCGTTTGTTTCTATTTTTATGACCTCAATTTTACAATATGGCCGCCCCATGTGATATTATACTTACTAGTTTCAACTATTTCTCATGGAAATATCGTGAGGATGTCCTACGAAGTAGGGGACTTTACCGAATTACCTTAGGGAAAGAAACAGATCCCATTGATACTGATAAGAAAATAAAATAGGCCAATAAATGTGATGAATTTCATGGATTGATTGGAATGTCAATCTCTATTGATTTACGATTCCACATATCTGGAATTGATGAACTAGATCAAGCTTGGGAAAAATTGGAATCTGTGTTTGGTAAACACAATGAGATTCGAGGTCACCAGCTAGAAAATGAGTTGATTTCCTTAAATCCAACTGATTTTTCATGCATTCAATATTATCTATCTAAGTACAAAACTCTTAGACTCTTATGTTCAGAATAAAAAATTAAAAGAGAAGACAAGCAATGCATTTATCATATTCTTTCCAAACTTGGACCCGCATATTCTAATTTTGTATCTACATTTTACTCCATGAAAGAATACTTGGATCCAACTAGCTATAAAGAGCCTACTCTTGAATCCTTTTGTGATTCTTTGATTAGAGAATAGGATAAGCCCATACATCTTGGAATGATTAGAAATGCAGATACATTTGGCAAAGCCTTGTTGGCACAACAGAAAGAGAATTCCAAGCATCCCAAGAAGCAAAATATTCGCAATAATAATCCAAACAAGGGTCCCAAACCCTCTTAACCGGCTTATTCTTCAAAAAATGACAAAGGTAACAAGACTGAGTGTCATTGCAACTTTTGCGGGAAAGGTAATCATGATGAATCTAAATGTTTCAAGAAGATGGAATCCTTGGAAGTAGTAATGAAGAAGCATCACATCAGCCTTGATCCTTCTTCAGAATATTCATCTCACTGACAGTGCACTTTGTGCTTCTGGTTTTTCCTATAATGCATCTTCTTCTTCTACTACGAATGAGTGGCTAATTGATTCTAGAGCATCTTATCATATGGATAAGGATAAAGCCATATTTTATACTATGCATGAATGTAACACCAAACAAATATTTGTTGGTGATGATAGATCTCTTAGTGTTGTAGGATCTGGAACAGTTCCGATAGATAATGGACAGTTTAGTGATGTACTATATGTTCCAAAAAATTTCTGTATTTTTTTGTCAATCTATCAAATCACTCATTCCAATGAAGGTAAAATTGTAACGTTTACACCTCACCAACTTGTAATCAAGGATTTTAAATATCCTAAGCATGTCCTAGCCATTGGAATTTTTAATTATATTACTAGGTTGTACAAGTTTAACAACTTTGGGTCATCACCTTTTCCCTCAGTTTTTGTTGCTCATAGTGATGACTTAAGCAAACTTTGGCATGAGCGATTTGGTCACTTAAATTATCGCTCATTGCAACAACTATGTAAAGAAAATATGGTGACAGGTCTTATGATGGTATCTTACAGGGATGGTTTTTTTCCCAGTTGTGTACTCGGAAAACATCATCGAGACAGTTTTGAAAAACGTGCATTTTGTCACGCTTCAGCCCCCTTGGAACTTGTGCATAGTGACTTGTGTGGTCCTCTTCCATCTGCTTCCTTTTCTAGTTTCAAATATTTCTTAACTTTCATTGATGATTACTCTATACACACTTGGGTTTATTTCCTAAAACTTAAGAGTGAATTATTTAACATGTTCTTGGCCTACAAGGCCCTTGTTGAAAAAAAATCTGGTCATCAAATTCTTAAGTTAAGATCTGATAATGGGTGAGAATATGTTAAAAACAAGTTCACTATTTTTTGCACTGAACAAGCAATCCAACAACAACACATTGTTCCATATACACCATAGCAAAATGGTGTAGCTGAACGAAAGAACCACACTTTAAAAGAATGGCTAATTGTATGCTTCAAGCTAAGGGACTAAGTCTTCAATTTTGGGCTAAAGCCATAAATTGTGAAAATTACATAGTTAATCGCAACCCCACTAAATATTTACAAGATATCACATCGGAATAAACATGGATTAAAATTAAACCAGATGTAAGTCACCTCCGTGTGTTTGGTAGTGAAGCTTGGGCTCATATTCCGGGTGAAAAACGGAACGCATTGTAGCCTAAAAGTCAAAAGTGCATATTTGTTGGATATTCTGAAAATGTAAAAGGTTATAGACTTCTTCAGCCACATTCTCATGATATAATAACTAGAAGAGATGTTAAATTTGATGAAAATATCTTGGCCTATGAGCCTAACTCGGCATTTGTTCCATACTTGTCCTACGAGCCTAATTCGACGCTTGTTCCTTCTTCTACTCCCAACTTCCTTGACATAATTCCAATTCCAGTTTCTAATGATGATAGTGAGGATGAAAATCCACCTCCGCCTGCTCATTTTCCTCCAATTGCACTAGCACAATCGCTTCCTCGATGGGTCCGTTAAACATGTGAAGAAATTGGTGATATTGTCGGTGATTCTAGTGATCGGCAATGAACAAGTTCTCAGTTCTAGCGAGTCTCTTCTCTTTTGTCTCAAGTTTTTGAGAATCTTGATCCATAGAATTTTGCATAATCTTCAGGGAATCTAGATTGGGATACAACTATGGATGAAGAATATGGTTATGTAATGGTGAACGATACTTAGGAACTTGTCCCTCTTCCGAAAGGACGAAAACTTGCCAGATGTAAATGGGTCTACAGAACTAAGTATGCCTCATATGGAAGTATTGAAAGGCTTAAGGAAAGGTTAGTTGCCAAAGGTTTTTCCCAATTTGAAGGAATTTACTACAATGAAACCTTTTCCCTTGTCAAAAAAATGAACTCCATCTGCCTTGTTCTTTCCCTTATAGCCTTACATAAATGGAAGGTCCATCAAATGGATGTCACGTCTGCCTTCTTGCATGGAAATTTGTAAGAGTAAATTTACATGGAAAAACCTCCTGGATATGTTTAGAATGAATCTAGTCTTGTATGTGGCCTTAAGAAATCCCTACATGGCCTTAAGCAAGCTCCTCGATCCTGGTATGCTAAAATGGATAACTTTCTACTTGACACTGGTTTTTCTAGATTCTGTTCTGATCCCAATGTCTATACCTAGAAAGTAGGAAACAATCTCATCATCTTGTTTATTTATGTTGATGATCTTATTCTTACTGGTAGTGACCCTAATCTTTTAGCCCATGTGAAATCCAGTCTTAAGCGAAAATTTGAAATGACATACTTAGGACATTTGCATTATTTTCTTGGCCTCCAAGTCTTGCAAACCAAAGAAGGAATCTTTCTTTCTCAGTATAATTATGCTTGTGACCTTCGTCGTTGTTTTCACATGGAAGATTGTAAACCATCCCCCTCTCCCTTTCGTTCTAGAGTCAAACTTTTTTCCACTTGCACTTCACCCAAATTTGATGCCACCCTATATTGTCAGCTTGTTGGTAGTCTCTTATACTTGACTCATACCCGTCCTGATGTTTCCTTTGTTATTGTTTGTGTTTCCCTCTATATGCAAATGCCCTATGAAATTCATTGGAAAGCAGCAAAAAGAATACTTTGATATATTCAGGGTACAATTCAGTTTGGGATTCATTATAGTTCAGGGGGGACTCCTTTGTTGGTTGGTTTCACTGATTCATATTGGGCTAGTGATCCTCATGATCGGAAGTCTACTGCAGGTTATGTCTTCAATCTTGGTTCTAGACCTATAACTTGGTCTTGTAAGAAACAACAAGCTCTTCCTCTCTCTTAAATAGAAGCATAGTATCATGCAGCAGTTAACGCCAGTCAAGAAGCTTTATGGCTTTGACAGATCCTTTCAAAGTTTGGATTCTAGCAGCAGCATCTGAATCCACTTTAGTGCGACAATCAAAGTGCCATCAAGCTCACCAAAGATCCAGTTCAACATCAATGTAGAAAACACATTGAGATACATATGCACTTCATAAGAAATCTTATACATGACGCATTCTTGAAGTGCTCTTTTTCCCTATAGATTATCAAGTTGCAGACATCTTCACCAAATCTCTTACAGAAGTGAAGTTTTATAAACTTCGATCTATGTTATGAGTTCAGGGACTTGTCATTAAGGGGGGATAGACTCTAATGCCTCCTTCCTTCTCCTAATAGTGTCACTTTTGTAAATCTTCAATCTTATCCCAAGTTGTTCTTAAGGGGGGATGTTATGATAGTTAGACACTTAGGAGTTAGTTAATATCAACTTGTTATAATATATTTGTTAGGAAAAGTGTGTTTCTTTAGTATGTATTAGTATGCATTTGTAAATATCTAATATGGCGGTCACGATATGTTCTAGACATAGAGTGATCCGATAGCTCAACTTCTCTTAGATAATAACTACCTTTGATCCATGGCTTAACACCGGATTGGTCCATGATATCTATTTAAAGAGCATGGAGGGTCACTTGCTAGTTGATCGATTATGAGAAACTCAATTGTAACTTTATTTCTTTTGCATTATAAACTGCCTCGAGTAGATATTTGGATGGGGTCGTGGAGTGTTTCCCTTTCGAGGTTTTAAACCATGTGAAAACATCGGTGTGTTGATATGTGATCTGTTTGTGTGAGCGGCTACTCTAGGTGTTCATTCTTTTGGAATTATCTTGTGTAATCGAACAATATATGCCATGATATAAGGTGTAGAAGGGGTCGGCGAGATTTGACCCCGTGATCCCCCCAACAAGAGTGCAATGTGTTACCAATGGGCTACAACTCCAACGTTTGATGCATATTTGAATTATATATATTTAACTTTGTATCAGTATTTGAATCACCCAAAAGGGAATGCCTACCTGCGACCCTAAACCACAGTTTTGTACTATTTTAAACATGTTTTTGGGCCACAGATCAGTGTTGGAATACACAGTGTATGAGTTTGAAGTTAGGCGTAGAGTACAGTACAAAGGATGAGATCAACACAGTGGGAAGAGTTCAAGCTCGAACTAGGGACTAAATTCCTCTAAACCATTGCTTCCATCATTGTGCCTGATCTTGGACTTGTGATTGTGCACAAGTGCCATTGATTTATTGTAGGAGTTGAGTCTTGGTGAGGAAGTAAAAGGTGATAAAGGTTTTATTTCAATTAAAGAATTGAGGGGTTCGATTCTATAAAACCTTTGGATTTCATGCCTAGTAGTTTATACATATGTAATGAACCTTTAATCTTGGCCATTGTTTTGTTTACAATGTTGCAAATTATGTTATGAGGCTGGTTAGCCACTCTTAGAGAATGAGAGTGAGAGGGTTCTTTTGATAGAATCATAAGCCTTTCTAGCAGCATTGAAGGCATTTTGTACCTATTGAAGATCACATTATGGTATTTCATCATTTGCCTTCAAATTTAAAAGATTAGTTCCTCCATTGGAAAGTGAACCCGAAGACGTAGTCCACATCGGATGAACTCCGTTATCAATTGCCTTTTTATTTTTCATGTTTTGATGCTCTTTATTTTATGGCACTTCAGTTATTTAAACTCTCTTTAAGCTTGTTTATTAAATCCTTCTTCAATTTAACTATTGAAGAGAATTCACATGCAATCCAAGTGTTATTTTTCAGATCCATTATTTTCATATCATGTTTGGTATCAGAGCAGGTATAACTAGGGAATTGAAAGTGTGAATGTTAACCAGGATTAAGTTTAATAGAGGTGAAGGGTCACTTGAATCAATTAACCCTGATATTGGAGCGAGGCATATAAGAAAGGTGATCCAGGATCGTTTATTCAATGACTATCACATGAATTGCATAATAGAGAATGAACAAAGCCTACGTGCAACATAAATGAAGAAGCATACACATGGAGAAATAGAAAGAAAACACAATTACGCATAGGATTGATAATGGACTACGTCTCCAAGCCCACTTCTCAGTGGAGAGGCATTTATATTATCTCAACAAAAATACATGGAAATACCTTAATGTTGGTGATGGATAAAATGAACTACTCGGATCCAAATTTTGACTGCACCAATGAATCTGCCTCGAAAAATCATGCCACAGCAACCCCTCTCTACAATTACTGCAGGCCTCTGCATAACAGTTTCATGCCATGGGCATTTGGATCCTCCCTTGCACTAGCGGCCTTCAATTTTTTATAGGATTTCACATACAGACCCCCCCGACCAAATCCATTGGTGAGTTGGTTGGCAGAGTTATGTTAAGACATTGGTTTGGCAAATATCCAAGGTTCAAAACCCGTGGATTCCCATTTTGGTTGGTTTGTTGTAACAATATAACACATATATATTGGTTGGTTGTTGGAAGGTTATAATAAAGTTGCAATGGTATATAATATATGCATTGACCAAGGAAAAAAATATATGCATTGGTTATTGGGGGGGAGACCTAGGGTCAAACCCATGGGCTCCTACCCCCACTTTTTTAGTTAAAAATATTCCCATCAAACTTAAATATAATATTGTCAAGTTCCGTTATAACTGAAACCTCGTGGTCTAACAGTAAGGTGTGGAGTTTGTTGCATGGTGGTCACAGTTTCGATTCATGCGGTGTGCAATTCGGTCTTCAAACCCATTTTTGGCCTATCTCAGGGAGACATCTATCACCATGTGATTGGTACATGTGTCGCTCTAGGACTGGTCCATGTCATGCCATGTCAACACACAGTCACTTTCCAACTTGACTAACACATCATCAAGCATGCCAACTAGGATGCCATGTGTGGCTACATGGGGGTGCCATGTCAGCGCCATACATTTAAGTATGTAATAGTTCACCCTTTCAGTGGTGCCACATGGGACCCTTTTTTCCATTTATGCACAATAAAACATTGTTTCTCCAAAACTTTAGAAGTGAATGTCTTCTTCAGTTGGTGTTTGTTTGACGTGATTTAACTTGGTGCCATTTTTTGCTACGATTCGAGGACTTTAAATTTTAGGCCTTTACAGATCCACCTGCATCAAAAGGAAATGGATTCTTCAAGAGAAGAGGATTCTACTAATCCACATCCTTTCGGTAGTGAAGAAGAGTTTTTCAAATATTTTGTGGCATTGAAGGTCAGGCTTGAAGAAATGTGTGAGGATAAAAAGAAATCCAAGGGAGAAGGCACATAAAAATTAGTTGGTAAAAGTAAAGGAGAAGGTGGTGGTGGTGACCCTCCTAAAACTCCATCATCTCTTTCATCATCATCATCTTCTTCTAGTTCTAGTTCTTCTGATGCATGCATGCAAGAAGCATTCTAAAATATATGAACATAATATTCCTTTTGAAACTTGATGTTAAGTTTGATTTTCCCATATATAATGGTGAACTTAATGGGGAAAATGTGGATGAATGGATCAAACAAATTGAGGTGTATTGCAAGATACAAAAGCTTGCATATGATGGTGCAAAGATACAGTTTTTTACTCTTTGTCTTGGAGGCACTGCACTCCTATGGTGGGAGAGTAAGCCTCGGGAAGATCTTATTGCTAAAGGTAGAATTATGTATTCTTGGTATGAAATCACTACAGTGTTAAAGAAAGAATTCTATCCATTATGCTACATGCAGCAAGACATGATGGATTGGAAAAACATAAGGCAAGGTAGAGGTTAGAGTGTACAAGAGTACACATAGGAATTCCGAAAGAGAGCTTTGGTTCTAGGTATACCTCTTTACACTCAAGAAACACTTCTCAAGTTTATAAGAGGATTACATAGTTATTTGCATCATACGATACTTATGTTCAATCCTACTAACCTTGATGAGGTTTGTGTACAAGCTACACACATTGAATCCAAAGGGAAGAATGTGCATGATAAATTTTCCTCAACTAAATCCACCCAATTGAAAGAATATAAGGGTAAAGGGAAAGAGAAACCGAACCGATTTGCTACAGTAAAGAGGGAGAATGTGAATATTTCATGTTCGCATTGTCAGAGAAATGGACATGATGAAGAACATTTGTTGGAAGCTACATCCAAAATTGAAGCAAAAAATGGGCTAAGCATCAAAGGTGAGAGAAAGATAGCAATGATTGAGTTGGACGGTTGTAGGTGATGTAGACCTATTAGATTGTGACACGTGGAATTTTGAATGTGCAAGTGGAAGACTTGTGGAACAACCAGAGGCCACCACATGGAAATCTAGTAACGTGGCCAACGAGATTTCCATGTTGTAGCCTCTCGTTGGTCTGTTGGTATTGAACCTGCGACCTGATCCACCAAATACCGACACCTTGCCACTCTGCCACCGCTTGATCCTTGTAATGCATATGCGTTAATTTTTATTTAACTTTGACGTTCATTTCATATGACGGAAAAATGGGATCGGGGCTATTCCCCGACCCCTAGGTATATGTATATGCATTTATATGTGGAACTTTAACCATGGTACATGGCCACATTCATATATTATATGATATGCCACCACGAATTCACATATCAACCAACGTATTAATATATATTCCATGATATAAGGTGCGTAAAAGGAGGTCAACGTGGTTTGACCCCGTGATCCCCCCAACAAGAGCACAACATGTTACCAATGGACTATAGCCCCAATTCTTGATGCATATCCAAATTATATCATTTTAACTTTGTATCGTCATTTGAATCCCCCAAAATGGCATGCCAACCTGTGGCCCTAAACAATAGTTTTGAACTATTTTAACCACATTTTTGAGCCACGGTTTGGTGTTGGAATACACAGAGTATGAGTTCGGAGTTAGTGTAGAGTACAGTTCAAAGTCCGAGGTCAACACACTGGGAAGAGTTCGGTCTCGAACCAGAGACCAAATTCCTCTAAACCATTGCTTCCACCATTGCTCCCGAGCTTGGACTTTTGATTATGCATAGGTGCCATTGTTTTTATTGTAGTAGCCAAGTCCAAGTGGGAAAGTAAGAGGTGATAAAGGTTTTATTTAAATTAAATAATTGAGGGGTTCGATTCTATAAAACCTTTGGAGTTAAATGCCTAGTATTTTATACATACGTGTTGAGTAATGATCCTTTAATCATGGGAATTGTTTTGTTTACAATGTTGCAAATTATGCTATGAGGCTTGTTAGCCACTCTTAGAGAATGAGAGTGAGAGAGTTATTTTGATAGAATCCTAAGACTTTGTAACCTCATTGAAGGCATTTTGTACTTGTTGAAGATCACATTATGGTGTTGTATCATTTGACTTCAAATTTAAAATATCGGTTCCTCCATTGGAAAGCGAACCTAGAGACGTAGTCCACATCGGACGAACTCCATTATAAATTGTCTTCTTATTTTTCATAGGTTGAAGCTCTTTATTTTATGAAGCTTCAGTTATTTTAACTCTCTTTAATCTTGTTTATTAAATCCTTTTTCAAGTTAACTATTGAAGTGAATTCACATGCAATTCAAGTGTTATTTTTAGATCCATTATTTTTAGGTCACCTACAGTTGCATGTGTTTGTTTCGAAGCTTACATCATCCAAGAGTTCAAGTCATTCCAAAAACACTAAGCCTTGATCAATGGTCCATCATATGCTCGATGCCCTATCTCAAGCATACATGCCCCTGTCTACTTATGTTCGGGTACATAGGGTACTACCAAAGGACCGAACACCAAGAGCAACCACTTCACACAAACAGATCACAGATCAACACACCGATGTTTTGACGTGGTTTAAACCCTCTTGAGGGACACACTCCACGGCCCTGGCCAAATAGCTTCTACGGGACAATTTATTATGCAAAGAAAGAAAGTTACAAATGAGATTCTCATAATCGATCAACTAAACAATGACCCTCCATGCTCTTTAAATAGAGATCATGGACCAATCGGGTGTTAAGCCACGGATCAAGGTTAGGTTTGATCTAAGAGAAGTTGAGCCGTCGGATCACTCTATGTCGGAAACATATCGTGACCGTCGGATTAAGTATTTACAAATGCATACTAATGCATACTAAAGAAACACACTATCCCTAACAGATATATTACACAAGTTGATCTTAACTAACTCCTAAGTGTCTAAATATCCTAACATCCCCCCTTAAGAACAACTTGGGATAGGATTGAAGGATTTACAAAAGTGACACTATTAGGAGAAGGAAGGAGGCATTAGAGCATATCCCCCCTTAATGACAAGTTCCTGAACTCCTAACATAGATCGAAGTTTAGAAAACTTTGCTTCTGTAAGAGACTTGGTGTGAAGATGTCTGCAACTTGATCATCTGTAGGGAAAAAGAGCACTTCAAGAACCCGATCATGAACAAGATTTCTGATGAAGTGCATATGTAGCTCAATTTGTTTGCTACGTTGATGTAGAACTGGATATTTGGAAAGCTTGATGGCACTTTGATTGTCGCACCAAAGTGGAGTAGGCTGTTGTTGCTCGAATCCAAACTCTGAAAGGATCTGTCGAAGCCATAAAGCTTCCTGACTGGCATTAACTGCTGCTCGATATTCTGCCTCTGCTGAAGAAAGAGAAAGAGCTTGTTGTTTCTTACAAGCCCAAGTAATAGGTCAAGATCCCAGACTAAAAACATAACCTGCAGTAGACTTTCGATCATCAGGATCGTCGGCCCAATCTGAATCCGTGAAACCAACCAACAAAGGTTTCCCCCCTGTACTGTAATGAATCCCAAACTGAACTGTACCTCGAATATATCGAAGTATTCTTTTAGCTGCTTTCCAGTGACTTTCATGAGGTGTTTTCATATAACGGGCAACTCGACCAATGGCAAAGGAAAGGTCAGGACGGGAATGAGTCAAGTATAAGAGACTACCAACAAGCTGATGATACAAGGTGGCATCGACTTCAGGTGAAGTACAAGTGGCAGAAAGTTTGACTCCAGACTGAAAGGGAGAAGGGGCTGGTGTACAATATTCCATGTGAAAGCGACGAAGAAGGTCACAAGCATACTTAGACTGAGAAATAAAGATTCCTTCTTTGGTTTGCAGGACTTGGAGACCAAGAAAATAATGCAAATGTCCTAAGTCTGACATTTCAAAATTTTGTTTAAGACTGGATTTCACATGGGTTATAAGCTTAGGGTCACTACCAATAAGAATAAGGTCATCAACATATAGAACAAGTATGATGAGATGGTTTCCTACTTTCTTGGTGTAGACATTGGGGTCAGAATGGCATCTAGAAAAACCAGTGTCAAGGAGAAAGTTATCCATTTTGGCATACCAAGCTCTAGGAGCTTGCTTAAGGCCATATAAGGATTTCTAAAGGCGGCAGACAAGGCTAGAGTTATTCTGAACATAGCCAGGAGGTTGTTCCATGTAAATTTTCTCCTGTAAATCACCATGTAAGAAGGCAGACTTGACATCCATTTGATGGACTTCCCAGTTGTGTAAGGCTGCAAGGGAAAGAACAAGGCGGATGGAGTTCATTTTTGCGACGGGAGCAAAGGCTTCATTGTATTCAATCCCTTCAACTTGGGAAAAACCTTTGGCAACTAACATTGCCTTAAGTCTTTCAACACTTCCATCTGATGCATACTTAGTTCTGTAGACCCATTTACATCTGACAAGTTTTCTTCCTTTTGGAAGAGGTAAAAGATCCCAAGTATCGTTCGCCATTAAGGAACGATATTCTTCATCCATGGCTGCATCCCAATCTGGATTCCCTGAAGCTTCTGCAAAAGTTTCTGGATCAGGATTCTCGGAAACTTGAGCCAAAAGAGAAGAGGCTCGCTGAAACTGAGAACGTGTTCGACGTTGATCTCTAGGATCACCGGCAAGATCACCAGCTGCTTCACATGTTGAACGGACCCATCGAGGAAGCACTTGTGCTGGTGCAACTGGAGGAACATGAGCAGGCGGAGGTGGATTTTCATCCTCACTGTCATCATCAGAAACTGGAGTTGGAAACCTGTCAAGGAAGTTGGAAGAAGAAGAAGAAGAAGGCACAAACGCCGAATCAGGCTCGCAGGCCACAGATGGCACAATCGCCGAGTTAGGCTCGCAGGCCAAGAGATTTTCATCAAATTTAACATCTCTTCTAATGATTATAGCATGAGAATGTGGTTGAAGAAGTCTATAACCTTTTACATCTTTAGAATATCCAACAAATATCCACTTTTCACTTTTAGGCTGCAATGCTTTCCGTTTTTCATCCGGAATGTGAGCCCATGCTTCACTACCAAACACACGAAAGTGACTTACATCAGGTTTAATTTTACTCCATGCTTCTTCCAGTGTTATACCTTGTAATGCTTTTGTGGGGGTGCGATTAACTATGTAATTTGCACAATTTATGGCTTCAGCCCAAAATTGAAGACTTAGTCCCTTAGATTGGATCATACAATTAGCCATTTCTTTTAAAGTGCGGTTCTTCCGCTCAGCTACACCATTTTGTTGTGGTGTATATGGAACAGTGTGCTGTTGTTGGATGCCTTGTTCAGTGCAGAAAGTAGTGAACTGTTTGTTAACATATTCTCCTCCAATGTCAGATCTTAACTTAATAATTTGATGACCAGATTGTTTTTCAACAAGGACCTTGTAGGTCAAGAACATGTTAAATACTTCGCTCTTAAGTTTTAGGAAATAAACCAAGTGCGTCTGGTGTAATCATCAATGAAAGTTAAGTAATATTTGAAACCAGAAAAGGAAGCAGATGGAAGAGGACCACACAAGTCACTATGCACAAGCTCCAAGGGAACCGAGGCGTGCCAAGAGGCACATTTGTCAAAACTGTCCCGATGATGTTTTCCGAGTACACAACCGGAGCAAACACCATCTCTGCAAGATACCATCGGAAGACCGGTCACCATATTTTCTTTACATAGTTGTTGCAATGAGCGATAATTTAAGTGACCAAATCGCTCATGCCAAAGTTTGCTCAAGTTATCACTATGAGCAACAAAAACTGAAGGGAAAGGTGATGACCCAAAGTTGTTAAACTTGTACAACCTGGTAATATCATCAACAATTCTGGTAGCTAGGACCTGTTGAGGATCTTTAAAATCCTTGATTACAACTTGGTGAGGTGTAAAGGTCACAGTTTTACCTTCACCAGAATGAGTGATCTGATAGACTGATAACAAATTGCAGGAAATTCTTGAAACACATAGTACATCACTAAAATGACCATTATCTACTGGAATTGTTCCAGCTCCTACAACACTTAGAGATATATCATCACCAACAAATATTTGTTTGGTGTTACATTCATGCATAGTAGAAAAGATGGCTTGATCCTTAGCCATATGATAAGATGCTCCAGAATCAATGAGCTATTCATTTGAAGTAGAAGAAGAAGATGCATTATAAGAATAACCAGAAGCACAAAGTGCATGTCCATGAGAGGTAGATTCTGAAGGCGAATCTAGGCTGATGTGGTGCTTCTTCATTGCTGCTTCCAAGGCTGTCATCTTCTTAAAACACTTTGATTCATCATGATTATCTTTCCCGCAATAGTTGCAATGACGCTCAGTCTTCTTACTTTTTGGCTTGGATCCTTTGTCATTTTTTAAAGAAGGAGCTGACTGAGAGGGTTTTGGACCCTTGTTTGACTTATTATTGCGAAAATTTTGTTTCTTGGGAGGCTTGGACTTTTCTTTCTGTTGGGACAATAAGGCTTTCCCAGATGTATCTACATTGTTGATTATTCCAAGATAAATGAGTTTATCTTGTTCTCTAATCAAGGAATCACAAAAGGATTCAAGACTAGGCTCTTGATAGCTAGCTGCATTCAAGGATGCTTTCATGGAGTAAAATGTAGATACAAAAACAGAATATGCAGGTCCAAGTTTGGAAAGAATATGATAAATGCATTGTTTGTCTTCCCTCTCAATCTTACATTCTGCACATAAGAGTTTAAGAGTTTTGTACTTAGATAAATAATCTTGAATGCATGAAAAGTCACTTGGATTTAAAAAAATCAACTCATTTTCGAGTTGGTGACCTCGAATTTCATTGTGTTTACCAAACACAGTTTCCAACTTGTCCCAAGCAGTATTATGTTCATCAATTCCAGATATGTGGAATCGCAAATCAGTAGAGATTGACATCCCAATCAATCCACGAGCTTCATCACATCTATTTTCCCATTTTATTTTCTTATCATCATCAGTGGGTTCTTTTTCTTTCCCTGTGGTAATTCTGAAAAGTCCCCTACTTCATAGAACATCCTCCATACGAGATTTCCATGAGAAATAGTTGGAACTGTTAAGTAGAATATCACAATGGGCGGCCATATTTGTAAATTAATGGCTGTAAAAGCAGAAACCAATAGTCTGGATGTGAAGAGCTCAAAAAAATAGGCGGTTTAAAAAAAAACGGCACTGAAAACTGACTCTGTATGATGAAGTTATGCTTGAACAAAGAAACTGTTGAAGATGTCCCCAATAGTGACGTGGCAGCTAGAGAATGTCCAGCGAAAAAAAGAACCCCTCTTCCCAAGATGAACCTTTTGACAATCACTTTACAAGAAAGTTGCTTTAAGTGAACCACTTTTGTAAAATAAGTGATTTCACTTTTACAATGATATTACTTTTAAATAGTGCAACAATAAAAAAACTTAAGTGACTCACTTGTATTTTTATTTTTTATTATTTAAGTGAGATGCACTTTTACAATAAAGTAACTTGAAAATAGAAATTGCATGCACTTTTCCTTTTAAAAGTAACTTCCTAAGACTTGAACTCAAGACCTATTAAGGAATAAAGCAACTTTGAACCAAGTGAGCTAGATTAAAAGGTATGTAAAATATGGGAATGAGGAAGGGGGCTTTTTTTTTTTTTAACTCTTCTTGCTTGGTTTGCGTGCTTGCCCTTTTTCCTGCAAAACAAACCACAAACGAAACAAAAAAACTTTTCCACACTTGTGGAGTTAGATCTTGTTAGCTTTCCCGGAAAGTCTACGTTTTCTCTCTGTTTCTGATTTGCCGAGATCGCGCAAGGTGCACGACAAAGAGCATACGCAGCCGAGAAAAACCCTTTCCCTTTCTGTTTCTGATTTGCCGAGATCGCTCAAGGTGCACGGAAAAGAGCATACGCAGACGGGAAAGCAACAATCCGAACCCAAAAAAAAATCTAACAGTAAAAAAAATATGAGATTTTTTTTTTCTTATTAAAAAACGAAATAAAAAAATGCGTCACTGTAACATTATACCTTCAGATCTGATGAAATACGCGTTTCTGGAGCAACCGTGAACCGTTTTCGATCAAACGAAAACTATTTCCCAATGGAAACGACGCTCTGGACGCAATGGAATACCTCCCACAGCCCATAAATGCACAGAAATATCAGAACTAGAAACCCTTTCGAGTTTCGGCAACAACAGTTCAAGGTGTAGATCATAACCGGAAGCGGCACTTCATAAAAGCTTTGATACCATGTTCGGGTACACAGGGTACTACCAAAGGACCGAACACCAAGAGAAACCACTTTACACAAACAGATCACAGATCAACACACCGATGTTTTGACGTGGTTTAAACCCTCTTGAGGGAAACACTCCACGGCCCCGGCCAAATAGCTTCTACGGGACAATTTATTATGCAAAGAAAGAAAGTTACAAATGAGCTTCTCATAATCGATCAACTAAACAATGACCCTCCATGCTCTTTAAATAGAGATCATGGACCAATCGGGTGTTAAACCACAAATCAAGGTTAGGTTTGATCTAAGAGAAGTTGAGCCGTCGGATCACTCTATGTCGGAAACATATCGTGATCGTCGGATTAAGTATTTACAAATGCATACTAATGCATACTAAAGAAACACACTATCCCTAACGGATATATTACACAAGTTGATCTTAACTAACTCCTAAGTGTCTAAATATCCTAACAACTTAGTCCAAGTGCCCAACTCATGCCAAAATGAGTGAGTCATAAATGATAATCCATCTTATTTGTCACATATTTGTCTTTTTTTTTTCCTAAAAATTCCTTTGTTACCCACACCTACCACTATAAGGAATGCTTTCCTCTGTCGAGAGAACCTACATCTATCGAGCATTCATGCCTGTCTACGCCGAGAGCACCTACCTCCACTAGGCCCGCCTGCTTGAGCCACATGCCCAAGTCATGTCAAAAGCATTAAGTCTTGACCAATAGTATATATTCTTAGTCATGCCTTTGCCTTCATTTCTTAAATATCAATGACTAGGCTCACCCACCAATTTCAGGTTCACCTACCTAATCTAGGTGCCCAATTCGTGTCAAAAACATCAAATCCTTACCAATAGTCTATCTTATATTGTCACCATTTTTTGTCTTGTATTGGAAAAATCCTTTTTTGGGAACACCTACCTCTACTGAGAGCTCCTTACTCTACCCAAAGCACATGCCTATTTTAGTTTCTCCTGCTTAATACGAGTTCCCATGGCATGTCAAAAACATTGATTCTGGACCAATAGTCCATCTTATTTATCACATTTTTGTCCTTTTTCCCAAAAGATCCTTTGTTGGGAACACCTACCTATGTTGGATTCCATTGGGAGCACCTTCATTGCCAAGAATGCCTCTACCTAACGCCCTGTTTCAAGAGCACATGATTATGTCAAGATGTCTACCTATGGCAATGCTCGCCTAATTCGAGTGCCCAAGTCATGTCAAAAACATTAAGTCATAACCAATCATCCATATTATATGTCACTCTCCTATATTTTTCCTGAAAACTCCTTTGTTGGGCACACATACATTTGCTTGCATTTGTCAGGAGTTCCTGCATATTACATGAGCAATTAATTCTACAAGGAGTGACTACCTCTTATAGGAGAAAGTTTCTATGCTAGTGTCGGGAATTCCTTTTTGTGCCTCTAGTTGGTTCCCAAGTCATGTAAAAAGCATTAATTCCTAACCAACAACCCATCTTATTTGTCACCTATTTTTCTTTTTCTCGAAAACTCATTTGTTGGGAACACCTACCTCTTTTGCAAGTGCCTTCCTCGGCTAGGAGTGCCTATATAATGGGGATAGACTCACTGTTCTCCTTGAGCATCCCATACAAGCTACTCAACACCCCTGTGACCTTACAAGTTGAGCATGAACAACAACTTCTTGATTCATGTGGACTATGCCTCATCAACACATCCTGATTGAACCCAAGCTAACCATACATTATACTTGCAGAATATGAACATCCTCATTTCACCATAATTAATGTTATGCCATTGCCACCCAAATAGAGGCTACCAAGTTACACCTTCCCTTGATCTAGCATAGTTGAACAACTGAACAACTAATGTATGATGATGCTACAATCAATCTAGTCCAATACTTGATGGTTCCCAAATTCCATGCCCCTCTCATATGTGATGTGTTTGCATAGCCTCATTCCACACCTCAATGCACTTTTCCTAGCATGGATGACACACCATCATGCACATTTCCAATCGCATCATTCTCCTCTTAGTACTGGACCCTAGGACCAATATTTTGCCTGCCTTACTTTGAAATACATCCCTTGGCCCTCCTAACCTATGTGCTAGTACACCATCCTAACCAACCCATGTCTAAAATGTGAAAGTTGGCCACCAAGGATACCAAATATCAGTTGGTTGTGCAGGTTTTCCTTGTCTTTCCCTACAAATCCTCTTGGCATGCAAGGGTTTGCAAGCCCAAGACTTCCTCAAAGCCTAGGGTTGCGACATTATCCCCCACTTAAATCTATTGGCATCCCCATCAATGTGCTCACATAGAAACATCCTAATGAAAGAGGTGTTGATAGTGAAGAGACACTTTTGAAGTCCTATGTTCGAACATAGCTCTGATATCATCTATAATGGGGATAGACTTATTGTTCACCTTAAGAATTCCATACCACTCAAGGATCCTAGTCATCGCTCAACAATGCCATGACCTTGCTAGTTAGGTATGACCAACAACCAAATGTATCACATGGGCTATGCCTCATCGACATGTCCTAATCAAACCCAATTAGGGCGTAGATTATACTTGTGGAATATGAATGTGCTCATTTCATCATAGGTGATGCTACGTTGATGTCACCCAACCACAGGTTACTTTGTTACACCTTCCTTTGACTTGCTAACACAGATGAAAAACTAACCACCCATTGTACATCAATGATGTCATCCATCTAGTACAATAATTGATGATGCCCAAAGGTCATTCCCCTCTCATCCATGAGTCGTTCGCATACCCTCGATCCACACCTCAATGCATTTGTCCTAGCATGGATGACACACCATCAAACACATTTCCAATCGCATTATTCTTCGATGAGTCTTGAAACCAATACCCCTTATCGATTGCCCTTGTAACACCTCATTTTTAACCCCAAGATGTAAATATGATGTAATTATGTAAAGGCTAGAAGCAAGATATGAATGGTGTAGGATGACTGAATATATTGTAAATATGTACATTTTCTTTTTAATGCAAAAATCCTCAACAACTACAAGTGAATAAGGAAAAGGAAGAGATGGGGGTTAGGAATCCACAATTGGGAGAAATGAAAGGAGATAAGGGGTGCTGACCCTACCAGAATTTAACTATGCCTTAGCCTTCATTAACCTTTTCAACCCAAAGTCCCTTAACCCTAGTTATGAAGGTCACTTTAATTAATCATGGTTTAATTTTATTTTTTTACAATGAACATGTCATGGGAAACCCTCAGGTACTTCCCCTCATTTTGAGTATGGTACCCAAGGTAAACCATCAACCCTAATTACGGGGCCTAACCTGGTGGGGACAACAAGTGAGGCCCTTATATACCAATATATAGCCACCCGGGGATTTGACCTCGATACCTTCTACTTACAACTTATAGCATGACTCAACCACTTGAGTCATCTCACCGAGCTAACCATGGGTTAATTATCTTAATAATTGAGTATTAAAAAGGAAAGTGGCCTCTTCTAGGGAAGCCATGTATCAAGAAAAAACCATGCATATTTTAAGTTAAAAACTCACTTCATTCAGGATTCATTCATTCCCTCATCTAGAGAGGAATAGCATCCATTCCATGGTAATTCTAGTTGGTAAACTAAAGGAAGATTAGTTTTCCATAAGCTAACACTCAATCCCACCCTATTAAACAATGTCCCAGCTATCATGATAAACTAGTGCTTGGGATTGGGGAACATGGCCTGCAACATGACATCCATAGAGCCTTGTCATAGAGACATCATGGTCGATATGTACAAGAGAAAAAGGAAGGGAAGGGGATAACCTGAAGGATTGTGGTGCAGAGAAGGGATTACCTACCCTAGTGTTGCGGAGTTTTATGAGGAATGAGTTAGAGGTTAGGGTTACTTGTGGATGGGGATACCCGCACCACTTGGGTAGGGGATGGTTGCCCTTGGGTGAGGAGCACTCTCTAAGGAGTGTGTCTATAAATTGGAGAGGGAGAATTTGAAATTCACCCCTTGTGAACTAATAGCCCTAGCTTGGGGGTGGCGTCTATAAAAGGAAGAGATGGATTGACATAGTGCCTATGGATGGGAGGAACGTTCTTCACCTGTAGGTGTTTGGAGGACATTTATAAATATAAGTGCCCAAATTGTGTATGATTTTGGTTTATAATTTTTTGATATATTTGTATTCTTAAATTACTATTATTGAATTGTTTAAATGCATGAATTATTAGAGAATGGTTTGAAGGAATTTATGATAGGAATAATCTAGTAAAATTTAATGGGTAATTTGAATAATCAATATTTATAAATATAAGTATGTTTCCACAGTAAAATTTATGAAATGGATGTGAATGGAAGGGAAATTCAAATTTGTATCAATGAGCAAAATTGTATGCATATATTGTAGTGCCATGTGGTCTCAAGAGTGTAAAGAGGATACTAGGTACGTGATAGCTCTCCCTCACTTGGAAAGGCATTAGTTGGTCCCCCTAGCCTACGCACTAGTACACCATCCTAACCAACTCACATATGCCACACACAAGTTGACCACCAAGGCTACCAAATATCATAAGATCGTGCAAACTTTCCATGTCCTACCCGATTCATCCTCTTCTCTTGCAAGGGTTCATAATCCCAAGTCTTCCTCAAAGCCTAGGGTTGTAGTAGCCTAACTCTATTAGATCATGTGTATATGGTTGTTCCAGGTGTACCTTCCTAATATAGGTTCCCAATTCATGTCAAAAATGTTAATTCCTAACCAATAGTCCATCTCATTTGTCACTTTTTTGTATGTCCCCCAAAAATTCATTCGTTAGGAACACATGCCTCTACCTAAGTTATTTACTCTACTAAGCACGCCTACTCATGCAAGGTATAGATTCATGTGTTAGGTGCACATGCCCACACCTACCTGTGGTGGGTACTCAAGTCTTGTTAAAAAAATTAAGTCCTAACCATTTATCTATATTATTTGTCACCATTTTTGTTTGTTTTCTGAAAACTCCTTTGTTGGGTGCACCTACCTAATCCGAGTGCACTTGCCTTTTCTAAGAGCCTGCCTCTACTAGGAGTTCCTACCCCTGTTGGGAATTATTTACCATGCCTGTTTTGGGAGCACTTGCATGAGTCTTTGTTGAGTATGCCTATGTGTGTCAAATGCCCAATTTGTGTCAAAATTATTAAGCCCTAATCAATTGTCCATCTTATTTGTAACTTCTTTTTCTTTTTCCTAAAAAATTCATAGTTGGTCACACTTGCCTCTACCTATGCCATGAATGACTGAATCTACCAAGAGTGCTCAACTCTTTCAGGATCACCTTCCTCTTCCATACACTCCTTCCTTTTCCTGTTATAGGCACACATTCATGTGCTTATGCCTATGTTGGGTGCGCCTTCCTCAGCTTGGTTCCCAAGTCATGTCAAAAACATTAAGTCCTAGCCAATAGTCCATTTTATCTAAAACTCATTAGTATTTGTTAGGATCCCCTACCTATATCAGACATGCTTACCTATACTATGATCTCTTGCATGTTTATGGAACACCTCTACCTGGTTCCTGTGCGGCTACACAGGATGATTCCAAAAGACCGAACACCTAGAACATCCGCTCACACAAACAGATCACAAATCAACTGCTAGATTTTCAATTTTTAATCAATATTTATATAGGATCTTACTGAGAGAATAACAAGCACATCATAAACACAAGAGACACAAATATTTTCCTCGAGGAAACCATAAAGGAGAAAACCCTGCAACTTCCTGAGAGATAGAATGATCACCGATACAATGTCACAAAAAGTAAAACCCAAAATAGAGATGGTCTTCAACAACTTCTCTCTTCTCCACTTGTGCAAACTTCTCCTCTCTCTCACTAATGTGAATTGAGTGAGTGTAAGTGAATGAATAAATAGAGATCATAGCTCTCTATTTATACTTTACCTTTACCACTTGACAATTTGGCCCGAACTAAAGCTGACTAGGCCAACTCCTCTAGGGAACTTAAAAACCCCAATACAAATGACTCTAGGGGAACTAATGCCCCGACTTACATGGGAGGATTTACCTCAATGAATTTACATGACCCAAATACAATAATGACTTCTCTGATGGGAGGACTAAACATCTCCTTCAGAGGTACAAATAAAATACAATAATAATTACAATATAAAATACAAGTGAATATCTTCCGCAGTTACAATAACATTAACACTCCCTCTTAACTAGGAAGGTATTCTCTTGACACACTCATCAACACATCTGGACACAAATCTTCGTCGTTGGATCAACAATGAACGAACATCATCATTAACACTATATCGTCGTCGCCATTGCTACTGCAATCCTCGTCATGTCAACCATCGATTGGTAATATCTCTCGTTTCTACTCGTCATAGGAAGTTCTACAGATCCATCCCTTTTTCATGTTGGATGTAGGCCTAGCCTCCATGTAGGTCTTCATCATATTTGTGAGCAATCCATCAAGTAGGTACAGCCGAGGACCAGTCACTACATTGCCTCTGCAAATACCTGTGTCTCCTACTATCGCCTCATCACGTCCAGATCATCTCATCATCAATGGAGAACGACCCAGATGAACATCACATGTATGCATGGGAATACACACCTACAACCATGTGAGCCCAACTCTTACATCTACACCATGGGAAGAAAAACCTCAACCATGAGAGAATGGAACTGCCCTTACATCTACGCCATGGGAAGACAAACCTACAACCACGTCGGAATGGCTTGGCACTTCTATCAATGACCATGGGAAGAAAAACCTACTACCATGTCGGAATGTCCCTGGCACTTATATCAACGGCCATGGGAGGACACACCTACCACCATGTCAGAATGGCCCCAACCCTTACATCTGCACCATGGGAGGGCACACCTACCACCATGTCAGAATGGATCATCCCTTACATCTACACCATGGGAGGACACGCCTACAACCATGTGAGAATGGCTCATGTGCATCTGCGTCTTCCGGACTCATCACTTCCATTGGAAGGAACCTCGATCTGGAGTACACCAAGCTTCTCTATGAAGTACTCAAAATTCACTCTGGTTAGAGGCTTGGTCAACACATCGGTTATCTGCTCATCCGTAGCAACATACTGGAGCTTCACTGCTCCTCTCTGCACCATATCCCTAATATAGTGATACTTGATCTCAATGTGCTTCGACTTGTCATGGAACACTAGGTTCTTAGACAACTTGACACAACTCTGGTTGTCACAGAATATACAAGTCACCTCTAACTGGAGATCAAAAAAATCAGACAGTAGCTTCCTAAGCCATATTGCCTCAACACTAGCCAAACAAGCTACAACATACTCTGCTTCGGCTATACGCAGTGCCATGCAAGATTACTTCCTGATAAACCAAGAGATCACACTTGATCTGATACTAAAACAGCACCCTGAAGTGCTCTTCCCATCTGCAACACTGCCTGCCCAATCCGAATCAACATAACCCTACAGGTTAACCTTTTGATTCGCATCATATCCGAGCCCATAATCCATTGTACCCTTCAGGTACCTCAATATATGCTTTGTAGCAACCAGGTGAACTTGTCTTGGATCCGTCAGGAACTGGCTCAAAGTGTTCACAACAAAGCATATGTCTGGTCTCGTGTTTGTCAAGTACATCAACGAAACAATAATCTGTTTGTATCCTATGGAAGTCATTGTCCATCATCCTAAATCCCTTCAGGATCTCACCTGCATATTTTCCTTGGATAAGGAAAATATCATCTGATCTCAACCACATGTCTAATTGCAAGAATCATGCCAAGATTCTTGAACTCTGAGATCTTCTTCCTCTGAGGTGGAGTCCTCCCTCTGTTTCTAACATCATGCACTCTCTGCATCCATCTGTGAGCTTCTGCGAGAATCAAGCTATTTGTATATATAGAAACCATCCTCAACCTTGTAGCAAAGGTTGAAATATGTGTCACCCGTGGTGATCATCAAACTCATCAAATAACTAATGATCCTGGGTTCCTGTTGAACTCGTACAAAGCCTTCTTTAATCTCTTGTAAGAGGTTATCCATATCATTGGTCTTTCACAATGTCACTGGGAGCTAGAATATTTCTTCCAATATATTCTCCTTATCGGCTAGGCAACAAGTCCATATGTCGTCCCATGTCTAGGGTGTATGTCCAAGGCCTCACACATGTATGTGCCTCAAATATTAGTGGCTGCTCCACATACAATTCATCATCCAAGAAAGTTTCCTTCATGATCTCCTGATGTAACTTTTAGTTCGTTACTGCGGCTATCGTGAGTATAGCTCTAGTAGAAGTGTATCCAATTCCCTCTTCATGTGAGAAACTGCAAGCCACGGAGCTTGCCTCGTACCTCTGTAGTATGATTGATTTGTAAGACTTCTTGCTGAAGGGTCATCACTTTTTCTTCGGAACAAGTTTTCATCATCCTTCTCTTGCAGATCATAGCACACGATCTTTCCTACAAATCAAATTCAATTACAAGATTAGTAACACTTCATAATCATCAAATCATTTCAATGATAACCTTTTATGCATACTGATATGATTCACATAGTTTTGCAACTATCTTGGCCAATGCTTTGGCACAACACTTTTCCATATCCCGTATGCATACGGTAACTATCTAGATGCCTTCCATCTCTAACAGAACATACTATCAAGAGCGTGCACTGCGCCCAGCATGTTAGCAAAGAGGTTTTATTCTAGACAAGCAATAATGGAATGTTGTCCAACACTATTGGCTACTTACCCATCATATGAATATTAGTAGTACATTGATCAATTCTATATGAATGCTTACCCTATGCATGATACATTTCCTGATTCTAGGAATACAACTATTAATATTATTAACTATTCAGAGATTCAATAAGTAATTCAAATACTTATCTTGTTATGTTTTGTGGGGTTTCCTCCCTCTGGATATTTTCTTCCTTGAGATTGTCTCCTTCTTGATCTTTGCTTTTTGGAAGTTGCCTCCCTCTGGATCTCTACTTCCCTTCCATGTCATGATAGTATCATGATTTTGTGTCTTTGAGATTTTATCCATCCTGTAGCATTATGCACCCTTACAAGATCTCATACATAATCACACATTCATTAGTATAATCTCAATAAGATCAAAACATTATAACCCTAAATAATCTTAAACACGTACGGTCATAATACACAGGTAATTTATCACAAGCGTTATTATTCAAGGTTTCATGGAGTACATCTTTTACTCATGCATATTCAGATTTGACCATAGGACTCTTCTAGTTTGTCATATCATTAATCAAACTAAGAAACACAATATGCATAAAACCTTGATTAGCTAAACTCTATCTTCAGGAATAATCATTATCAACCATATGAAATTATACTTATCTAATATCCTAACACAAAGTAGGATTATAACTCAATATAGGAAAACATACCTGGATTAGCATGCTTGTTAGTTATGTCTAACATACCCAAACAGTATCTTCTTTGTTCTCTTCAATGATTTAGAGACCTTGTGCTAGTAACCTGCATATCTCATAAGCTAGTCATAGTATAACCAAATCATGCATACCTCATAAGTAGAGCTTCTATGTGATCAAATACTATGGATGAGTCTTTGTCTTCATGTCATCATGGTCATATATTCTTGATCTAGAACTTGATTTGTCTTTCTTCATGTACCTTTCATGTTCATCATCCTCATACAACACCACAAGTGCATTAGTACAATCATAAGTGTCATAACCCTAATCAATGAATGTCTTCTATCATTCACATGCATTCATACTTTTACTAAGACAAACATATCATGAACTTAATCATCAGATAAATAAAACAGATTTCAAAACATACCTGCATCTTCTCAAGTCATACCTGTCGAGATTGCTTGTAGTCTTCTCTATATGGGTAAAACCCTAATCGACGAAGGTAGATCACTTGTAAACATATTATATAGATTCATGGTGCTAGGATGATATATAACTAGTTCCATTTAAACCTCCTTCATTGCTGCCCTATGAGTCTCCCAACTTTGCTAGGGTTTCTTCTTACTTGTAGAACACAGAAACCCTAATTTTCAATCTCCTTCATCCCACAACATTTTGATGGAAGATTAATATCTATTATGAAGGGATTCCAAATCCATTTTCAAAGTTTCCAATGTTGCATCAGGTGTCTCCAACATTGTATAAGGTCCTGCCATACCTAAAAAACTGAAAACCCTAAGTGAGAACTTCTTCCTCCTCTTCTTTGTTTTCCTCCATTGATCCATTTCATATGTGCCGTATTGTTTATGGTGTATCTTTGAAATTTAGGATCCTCAAGGTCTTACACTTCAATCTGTGGTAACCTGACCTGACATATTTCCAACCCCATAGATTTGAGCTTCATTGGATTCTCCATGAGAGATATATGCTAAGTTTCCCAACATGACATGTTTATGGGATGAAACAACATAGCGAACTTGTACAGCATGCCACGTGTCACGGTTTCAACTTTAGCCTCTGATATTAGGACCTATGAGACAACAGTATGTTCCCTAACTGTCACATTTTACGAAATTCCATTTGGATCTTCTTAGTCCGAGATATGGCCTTTTCTCTTAGGTCACCTTTTTAGTGATGCATTCTGGAAGAGACAGAAACCCTAACTTGTACGGATCATATCTCACAAATTACAATGAATCTGAGGCTGAAACTCGGACAAAAGGTACATGAACATTTCATATTCGTCCTATCCAAGTTTTTGATCCTGAACCTTTGCCAAAAGTTATTTATAGCGAAAATTCCAAGATGACTATTTTTCGGAAATGGAAACCCTAGCTTCTTGCAGCTGCACAATGTCTTCTTCTCATGTTAGCTCTAATACCATGTTATATTTTCAACTTTTAATAAATATTTATATAGTATATTACTGAGAGAATAACAAGCACATGATAAACACAAGAGACACAAGAGACACAAATATTTTCCTCGGGGAAACCATAAAGGAGAAAACGTCGCATGTTCCTCAAAGATAGAATGATCACCAATACAATGTCACAAAACGTAAAACCCAAAATAGAGATGGTATTCAACAGATTCTCTCTTCTCCACTTGTGTGAACCTCTCCTCTCTCTGACTAATGTGAATTGAGTGAGTGTAAGTGAATGAATAAATAGAGATCCTAGCTCTCTATTTATACTTTACCTTTCGCATTACCTTTACCACTTGACAAGTTGGCCCCAACTAAAGTTGACTGGGCTGACTCCTATAGGGGACTTAAAAACCCCAATACAAATGAATCTAGGGGAACTAATTCCCCGACTTACATGGGATTATTTACCTCAATGACTTTACATGACCCAAATACAATAATGACTTCTCCGACCGGAGGAATAAACATCTCCGTCGGAGGTACAAATAAAACACAATAATAATTACAATATAAAATACAAGTGCATACTTCCGTAGTTACAATAACATTAACATCAACACACCGATGTTTTCACGTGGTTTAAACCCTTGAAAGGGAAACACTCCATGTCCCCATCCAAATAGCTACTTGAGGTAGATTATTATGCAGAAGAAAGAAATTTACAAATGAGCTTCTAATAATTGATCAACAAGCAAGTGACCCTCCATGCTCTTTAAATAGATATCATGGACCAATTGGGTGTTAAGACACGGATCAAAGGTAGTTATGATCTAATAAAAGTTGAACAGTCGGATCACTCTATGTCTAGAACATATCATGATAGTCGGATTAGATATTTACAAATGCATACTAATGCATACTAAAGAAACACACTTTTCCTAACAGATATATTATAACAAGTTGATCTTAACTAACTCCTAAGTGTCTAAATATCCTAACAATGCCTTATTCCTCATCACAAGAGAACCTGATTCTACTAAGTGCGCCTTCCTAGGCTAGGTGCCCATGTTGTGCCAAAAAAGTTAAGTCCTAACAAATAGTCCATATTCTTTGTCACATTTTTGTATTTTTCCTATGAATTCCTTTGTTGGGATTACCTTCCTCTACCAAGAGTGCCTACCTTTCTCGAGAATTTTTGTCTATGTCAAGGGTACCTACCTATGCATGTGTCGAGTGCATGTTACTTAATCTAGGTGTCAGAGTTGTGCCAAAAACATTAACTCCTAACCAATAGTCCATCTTATTTGTCATTATTTTGTTTTCCAAAAGCTCATTCATTGGGCACACCTTCCTCTACCAGTATCCTTCCTCTACGATGAACACTTTCCTTTGCCAGGAGTCTACCTTTGTCATGAGTTCCTACCTCTACCAAAATCACTTACTTGTGCCTAGCATGTCTACATGTTCCCATGCCAGAAGAGCTTTCCTGTGCCTATGATGGCCGATGATGCCTCTATTGGGTGCCCAAATCGTGTCAAAAGAAGAAAGTATTCCTTTTTTTTTTGGAAACTCCTTAATTGGGTGCACCTTCCTATGTTGATTTTAATCATAGACACATGCTTCTACTGGGAGTTCCTTCCCTTGTCAAGAGTGCATACTCATGATGGGAGCATCTTCCTGTGTTGGGTGCACCACTACCTAATGCCCTCTGCTAGGAGCACATGCCTATGTATGTCACACATATGCACATCTCCCTATGCTAGGAGCACCTTCTTGAACTAGGTTTGTAGTTCATGTCAAAACTTGGCTCTATCAGGTATTCCTACCTGAGGTATGTTCTCAATTCATGTAAAAAACATTAATTCCTAACCAACAATTCACCTTGTTTGTCACATTTTTTATGTTTTCCCAAAAACACCCTTGTTGGGCACACCTACCTCTATTGGGAACACCTAGCTCTTCCTACCCATGCCGGGTGCACCTACCTGTGCCTATGTCAAATGCACCTTCTCGTGCATGTGATGGGCATGCCTACCCAAGACAGGTGCCGAAGTCATGTAAAAAACATTAAGTCGTGACCAATATTCCATCTCATCTTTAAATGTTTTGTAATTTTATCATAAACTCCATCGTTGGGTGCACCTGCTTCTTCTAAGAGTACATCACTTTGTTGGGAGTGCTTTCCTAGGCTATGCCTACCTACCTGTGCCTCTTCCAAGTTCACCTACCTATTCTAATGCTTGTATTTCTCGATTGCACCTACATGTGCTTGAGCTATGGGTGCCCAAGTTGTGTCAAAAACATTAAGTCTTGACCAATATCTATTTTATCTTCCATTCTTTTTTCCTTTTTCCAAAAATTCCTTTGTTGGGCACACCTACCTCTGTCAGGAAAACCTGCCTTCATGTAGTTTTCCAACCTATGTTGAGCACATCTTCCCATTCCCATTCTAGGTGCACTTTCAAGTGCCTATGTGGGGCATGCATGCCTAAGTTGAGTGATAGAGTTGTGTCAAAAACATTAAGTCCTAACAACTAGTCCATCTCATCTATAATGATTTTATCCTTTTTCTATATACTCATTTGTTTGGTGCACCTTCATATGCCGACCTCTATCAAGAGCACCTTCCTACATTGAGAGTGCTTGTCCCTTGCATGCATTCCTAGTTGTGCTGAGAGAACCTACCTATGATGGGTGCACCTCTATTAGGAGAGATTCTATAACAACCCTAGGGAGTGCACCTCTTGATGCCCAACTTTTTCTTGTTGGTCCCTAGCCATCGTGCAACACCACTCACCTTTCATAACAGAGACTTGGTCATCCAAACTTAACTAACGATGGACTATGCCTCTTCACTCAAGGCATGCCCATACTTTCACCTTGATCCACCTATCACTTGGACATGCTACACCCAATAACCATTCCCGACTCTAGGACTTTTTAATGAACTTGCCTCTATCGGGAGTTCCTACCTAAGTTGGGTTCCCAAGTCATGTCAAAAACATTAAGTCTCGACCAATATTCCCCCTTATTTTCCATTATTTTTCCATTTTCCCGGAAACTCCTTTGTTGGGTGCACCTACGTTTGATGAGGGTCCCTTCCTCTCCTAGATGTGCCAGCATATGCATATGCTAGGCGCACCTTCTTGTGCCTGTGATGGGTGCATTTACCTGAGGCAGGTGCTCAAGTCATGAAAAAATCCTTAAGTCCTAACCAATAGTCAATCTTATTTTCCAAATTTCTCATCTCCTTTCCAAAACATCCCTTGTTGGTAAAACTTACCTCTACCATGATCATGTCTCTACTAGGAACACTTGTCTCTAGCAAGTGCACTCTTCTCTCTCAGGAGCTTGCATCTTTCAAGAGTGAGAAACTCCACTGGGAACTCCTACCTACACTAGGTGTGCCAACCTATTTCATTGTAGGGCACACCTGGCTATGATGGGCATGCCATCCTATGCAAGGTGACCAAGTCATGTCAAAAACGTTAAGTTTTGACAATTAATCCATCTTATCCATCACATTTTTTCCTTTTTCCCCAAAAATCCTTTGTTGGGGGCACCTTCCTATGCCCTCATCAGGCATGGGTGCATGCCTCAAGAGAAGATACATGTGTCAGGTGCATATTTTCCTAGTGCCCTGAGCTGTGAGAAGTTTGTTCTACCAAGCGCGATTACCTTAGTTGAGTGCCCACTTCGTGTAAAAAATGTTAAGTCCTAACAAATAATTCGCCTTATTTCTCACTTTTCCTATCTTTTTTTCGAAGGCTCCTGTGTTTAGCACACCTGCCTTTCTTGGTAGTTTGTGTTTTTGTTAGATGTGATTTCCTATTCCTATGGGGGGCACACCTTCCTGAGGTGGGTGTCTAGCCTGTATCAAAAGCATTAAGTCTTTACTAATAGTTTTCCTTATTTGGCACATTTTTTAATCCTTTTACCGAAAACTCATATGTTGGCCACACCTACCTATGCCTATGCGGGGCATGCCTGCCTAAGGTTGGTTCCCAACTCTTTCCAATAGGAGTAAGTCCTAACCAATAGTCCACCTTATTCGCAACTTTTTTGTCTTCTTAACGAAAACTCCAATGTTGGGCGCACCTACTTTTGTTGATTTCACCTACCTCTACCAAGAGACTTTTCTTGTGTCGAGCACACTTGCTTGTTCTTGTGTCGAGCACACTTGCTTGTTCTTGTGTCAAGAACACTTTATTGTGCCTTTCCACAGCACTCTTGCCTAAACTGGGTGCCCAATTAGTGCCAAAAAAATTAAGTCCTTACCAATAGTCCATCTCATCTTTCACCTTTTTTGTATTTTTACCATAAACTCCTTTGTTGGGCACACCTACCTTTGCTCGGAGCAGTTGAATCTATCGAGAGAAATTGCCTGGTCCACTCACACCTACCTCTGCCTCTACCGAGCATACATGCATATTCCAATGCATGTCTTTTTCCAATCACACCTACCTATGATTGATTTGGGTACGTGCTTACCCGAGACAAGTGCCCAAGTCGGGTTGAAAACATTAAATCCTTACCTACAATCTATCATATATGCCATTATTTTATCCTTTTTCTAAAAACTCAATGTTGAGCACACATTCCTCTGTCGGGTGAACCTGTCTCCATCGAGAATTCCATCCTATTCACGAGTTTTGCAAACTCCTAGGTTTCCTCAATGCTACTTGGTTTGGAAGGTAGAGGGTTCCCTGTTTTCCTCTTTGTTTTAATTGTTATGATTCAACCACCTACTTTTCTCTTTTTTTGATTTGATTTCCATGGAAGTCCAAGTTTACCCTACGAGAGTGAATTTTGACGATTGCATGTTGAGGACTTTCATAAAAGAGGTTTGAGGTGAGAATCTTCTTTACCTTCTTTTCTCATGGCACTAAGGTCTCCATAAGTGATAAGGTTTCACTAAAATGTTGATTATCATGTTTTCCAAACTTCCCAATTTACCTTGATGCATGTGTTTGAATGTGGGATATACCTTGTTTTCTCTTTGTGTTGGTTGCTCCAATCTACCACTGACACTCTATTCTTGTCATCACTAGATTTGTATTATTTCTTGAGTAGGAGAAAAAGGTTGATCGTTGAAAGGTACACCACCCTTTGAGTGAAACCCTTTGTTGTTCCACGTTGGCCCCTACATTCTCCTCCCTCCACACCTGATGTTAGAATTTTCCTCGATTCCTCTCATGGTGGTTTTTCCACTTGATTGCTCATTGGCATGCTTAAGGTTTCAAGGAATAAAAAGAAGCTTATATGAATATTGGAAATCTGTCTCCTTCTATGGATGGCCATTTAAATTGTGCTCTATATATAGCTCTCAAATGCCTTGAAGTGATAGCATGATACATGGTTAATCCTACTTGTATTCATTTTCTTATCTTAAAAATTAATACATGCATGTTTAAGTATTAACTAATTCAAACTATGAAACAATAGATCTCCCAATAAATCAGTTATAATTTCTTTGATACTACCTTACTACTCAGATAACCATAGTACTTATAGATATAATACATGCACAAAGAACCAAATTTGCAAAAGGGATGCATTTATTAGATAAAAGGCTAGTGCGGGCTTTTCCACTTCTCTAGTCAAGCATGACTACGATATGGGCCTTGTGCTGAAAATGATTCATTCAAATTTCTACCCTATCAAATTTCAATGGTACGATAGATACTTACCATGATGGTGACAGGTGATGGAGAATTAGGGTTCAGTTCTGAGAGGGAGCGTGAGAAATTACTACCACATGCAAGCTATAAAGAAAGCACGTAAATTACACAATCCTGACATGTGAAGGTAGTGACAATAAATAACACTATTGGGCTCGTCGATTTTGGCAATTGGAATTAGTAAAATCTAAATACCTTAATGAGTACATTGGAGGGAAATTCTGGTGCTAGCAACTGTGGTAATTCCATATCCAAGAGCATGTACTTAAGTTTTTGCAATTAAAAATCCCGTAGTTAGATCTGGGATCGTAAAGGTTTGTCCACCTATTCGGTGTGCACCTACTCTTTCATATTGTTGTTACATATTCTACACATCCTACCAGTCCGTAGAATTCCTTAACAGAGAGGAAGTGATAAGGTCTCATGGTCATGGCACCCTTAGATACTAAGCACCCACTCAATCATATGGGAAAATCAATACAAAAGGATGTACCAGTGGTTAGGATCTATCGGGAATCCCTATATCAGTATATTAGGATCATTAACGCTAAGGTACAAGCACATGAGATAACATAGGGGACCCCCACACAAATGGCTCATATTTATTGAGTCAATTTGCAACTTTAATATTATCATTTTGTGCTAAAGTACATGCAAGTGTATAACAAGGGGACACCCCACGTGAATGACCCACATCAATAAGTCATGTTTGTAACTCGTAATTTCATCCATTCACACTAAAGTATTAGCACATGGATTAAAAATGGGAGCACCCATGTGAATGGCCTAGATTCATCAGGCATATTTATAACTTTTGATCATAACCATCTGCACTAAGGCACAAGCATGGGGTATAGTAAGGAGACCCCTCATGCCAATGGCCCAGATTTAATTCTTGGATCCACATCAGCTCATCCCATCAATTCTTGATATAGGTAGCCATCTTCTCATTTAGGGTAGGGTCATAGATTCACCAGAGAACAAAGATTCACCAGGGAACAAAATATTCCACTGGATATCCTACTGTGATAAATAGATTCCTGGTATTTTTGTTGGTATTTTTCGTACATCCAACTCTAACCAAGTGACAAAACCACTTTATGTCACCATGAATACATCATAAATGTTTGGGCATGATAAATTAAATGAAGATATTCCCCTCATATAATACCATGAATTCTTCCCTCATTCAAATTTATCAAATACTATTGATGCTCCTACTATTGCTAATTACCTCCAAGAGGTCATATTTGAAGTGTTATCCATCCTGCACTAGTAGGACGAGGGACACCATCAATCACTACATTTCACGACACATTTTTCATCTTGTGTCTAAATCGGGTAATCCCTTGATAACACCTTTTCTATTGCAATAAGTCTCACTGAAACTGCATGTCCTCTCTATCTGTTTCAACAATCCTTTCACTCCTCATATGCTTTAAAACCAACCATGCTTAAGATGAAGAAGACCACCTCTAGATTTCATCCTCCCTCTCCATGTTAGCCATGTTTGACACCAACGATATTTCCTCCTCTCATGTTCCTTTTTTCATAGATGAACTGGCCCCAATAGTTACCCCAAAACCATAAATTAAACTACAAAAAAACTCATTGGAGTTGCCTATAGTAAATTATTGTCACCACAATCTAGGAGCATGCTATGTCCTTCCAGTTTATCCCAACATTTGGTCCCTAATACTTTATCAATTCCCTAGTTTTCCCAATTCTGTGCCATGAATTATAACCTTGTCATGTATGTTGTCACTATCGAAGATGAGCAAACCGTCATATTTTATATCAGTGAACTCTCTATCTCTCTCACAATAAATACCACTCTAGGAAATGTCATGTTATCGTATGAGGCGCAGGAAGGTAGGCATAAGAATATGAACCAAAATAAATAAGTCAAGTTGTTCACCAGGCTCAAGTATAACCAGGTAATGGAAGAGATTCCTCCTACCCCTTGGAAGTTAAATAGTTTCTCAATACAGGCCCCAAAATTTATCACTACTTTTACTTTGATTTTGGGCCCAAAATCTTACGAAGAAGTTCACAAAGGGATGGTATCCCTTTTGTATTCATACAATATGTGGGACACACCCAATTTCAAATATTCCAAATCTATAGTCAATGAGATAAAGCTCAATTGGCCATTTTTCATGTTACAGGGGTATTCATATATCCCTCTTACCTGGTATACCTCATCACTTTTCACTAGTCCCACCACTTTAAACCCTTTAGGATCCAAAATAATAAAATATGGCAATCTAAACAGGGTATATGATTGGATAACTTGGGTTAAAAAGGATATTAAGGTGCCACTTGGTTCAAATGCGTGGCTAATTTTATGTATATAGCATATTCAGTGATAATAGGAAGAGAGTTGGAGAGGATGCCACATGAAATCATATCATATATTTAGCTAGGGGAAGCTATAAAGAGAGGATATTGATATCTAGGACTTGATTACACATTAATTAGGTTGTATGGTAGTGAGGAATCACCCTACAGGATGCATAGGCTTCTCACTACCAAAATATTTGTGTTGGAGTTCATGAGGCAAATGATAGAGGTTGACGAACTCCATTTTATAAAATTGAGAAAGGAAGGACCACCTTCACCATAGCCATAGGGGGGTATGCCATTAATGATAAAAGGGGCATTAAATAAGCTTTCAACATATTAAATGGTTTGGACCTGCCCTTGGACCAACCATGGAAGTATGATCCCCACCTCATAATTGGGTAGGAGAAGGAGAGGAAGCTCCCAAATCCCTAGGATCTTAAGCCTTGACCAAATGTTGAAAAATTAGCCAACAAGGGGACTTACCAAGAATTAGAGCATATAATTAGGGGAGAGGTTTATCCTTCCAAATTATTTGTTCAGGTTCTCCCTGCACCTACTCCAAATACCCAACAAGATCTGTTATATCATACTTTTTCCCACCCAGGAGAGGTATAAGGAATTGGTCCAAGACAATTTTGGCAAACACAAAACGGAAGCATGGAAGAAGATGAGAAAATATCTTGGGAAGAAAGCTATCCCCTAAATTGGAATCCCAGAGGATGCATAATTCAACCATATTTATGATGACTTCCATGAGGATGAGGAAGAGGACCTGAGAATAATGATCCAGGTACCATAGGAGGGAGCAACGCAAGTCATTCCCCTATCAAAAATAAAGTATGTTAGGAAAGGGAGTGGAGAGAAACCACAAGAAATAATTATCCCTCCACCTCCCAAGGAGATAAAACCCTATGAAAATGCCCTTCCTATTATGCAATATATGGGCTTCTCATAGGAGAAAGGGTTAGGAAGAGAGAACCAAGGAATCACCCAACCCATTCAACTTGAGAAGATACCTAGAGGGATAGGTTTGGGTCCTGATGTAAGCATGTCTAGGGCTAGAGAAAAGGGGTTGCATGAGACATTCTAACCACTAGCACCCAAAACCATAGTTGATATGAGAAAATATTACCTCAAGACTCAAGAAGAAAAGCTTAGTACCTCAAATAAAAAAGCGCATGAGCAAATATATGAGATTTTTGTGATAGAAGAGGAAGTAAATACATGGAAATACAAGCATTAGGAGGCACTTATAGAGGATAGGATGCTAAGGACAATAACAAAATCCAAAAGGGCCATGTGTATAGAGGTATCCAATAGTTTTCCCTCAATAATAGACCATATTTAATACTTTTTATAATTAGATATTCTCTATAAAGAAGTATAAAGATATCTAATAAATAATTAGGAAAATATTCATATTGGAAAGAACTTCTAAGGAAACAAGAGGAGTAATAAACTATTTGACCACTGAAATATGAGACTATTGGGAATCAAAGATAGAAAATATATCTATAAGGATATAGAGAACATCATAAATAAATTTAACAGCCTAAATATGATTAGGACTAAAGTGGCAGAGTTAGAAAGTTTATTGTTTCCATTTTTAAGGATTATCAATATCATGGTAAGTAATGGTCTCCCATGCCCTTAAGATGACTATCTAAATTTTCTCCCCACTAAGGTACACAATAGACTACTACAAGATTCCATGCCTAAGTTGATTCATGTACTAGATAAGTCCACTATCCCCACAACCATTGATACCCTAAATCATTTGAAGCCTTCCATTAATGAGAATTTGATATGAATTTGATATACATCCATCACTCTTATAATAGAGTAGTCGACACTTACATTGGTAAGTCCCCTTCTAAAACTTGTTTTGGATATTTATGACCTTCACCTCTAGATGTTGTATATGGAAAATAAGGTGGGGTGAGGGAAGACACAACAGGTGAAGCATTGAGATATGAAAAATTCATTGATTGCATCATAAAAATCCATTTACAAGTAAAGGAGATATTGAAGAAGTTGCAGGAAAAGTACAAGGCCGGACATGACCAACGCAAGGTTGAGAAAACATTCAAGGTGGGAGACAAAGTTTGGTTACACTTGAATAAGGAAATACTACTAGGTCCTGGTAAGAACATAAAGGCACTACAATATGGTCATTTTGAAGTGTTGGAAATGGTAGGATATAGTGCTTATAGACTCAATCTACCCCAGTATATGTACATTTACTTAGTAGTGAATGTGGAAAATATAAAACTCTTTGAACCACCTATGATGGACCATGAACATGAGCATGTGTTACCTTTTATGGAAGACTTAGTGCCAAAATATTGGGCAAAGTTAGTAGAGGATATAGTTTTGCAAAAGAAATCCAAAACAATGAGACAAGGTTAGTATGAATTATGGTAGGTTGGGTTGAAAGGACAAGTTCGAAGCAAGGCTAAATGGTACTCCAATGAGAATGTAGAAGAAAAAATTCCTCACCCCATTTAGTAAAATATTTTGGGGACCAAAATCCTAATAGAATGGGGAGGTATGATCTCAAATGAATCACTATATGATTTTTCATAAGATTGGTGCTTTCTTAGTGGAAAGAGAGGATGAGTTGGCTTGTAGGGCCCATTTTAGAATATCTTATTTTGAAAATTTGGGGTCTAGAACCTTCTGAGGTGTATCTAAGGGCTTAAATAATGATTTTTGGGTCAAAATTTTATGAACATAGTTATTACCCCTCGATGTTGCTCTACACTCTGAGAGATTTCCAATGTTTTAGCACTCAGAATGTACCCAGGATATGAAAGATACCACAAAACCACTTTAGACTGTATTTCTGACCTTATACAATCTAAGAGGGATCTCTCACTATTTACAAAGCCTTCTAACTCGAGATATTCTATCAATGACATTCAGAAGGTCAGATTTCTGATATGACAATTTTTTTTAAAGTTTTGGTAGGACAGTCATGAGAGAAACCATTGGGCAATGGAGTCAATAATCAGATCAGAGTTAGGTTGCAAGAGGTAGGGTTTAAAGGGATCATGGACAGAGGCAAGGTAGAAACCATTTCTTCAGTCTTGATGATTTTGCAGGTTGATCAGGAGACAAGGAAGACAGCCCATCAAACAGAGCACCTAGCTTGGGTGAGTTCTGCAAGACTTTAGAAGAAAATGTTTTGAAAATGCTTGAACAATGAACCTAGAGCATGCAAGATGATTCTAGCCCATAAAACCACTGTTCAAACATGAAAAGCAACACAAAATGGAGTGTTAAATAGGGAAAAACAAACATATAGAAGATCACTTACTAAATAAAGTGATGGCACAAGAATCTCTGACATGGAAACCTCTCAGCATTCCATCTCTGCAATTTTATTCATCTACTGAAAATGAAACCATTTACAATGAAGAGCCTCTCTGCTCTTGAGAACCCCCCGTGAAAATCGAACCCTTAGCTCTGTCTATTACACATGAATATATAGGAGAGGATACCCTCAGCTTTCAAGCTCGAATTGTTCTAACCTAGCGTCTAGAAACAGAAATTTGTTACAAATATAAGGATATCTAGCTAACTAACTTCCTGATTTCAAGGAATTTGTTACAACCGAGTTCTTCATTTCAGGATGCAGACTGCTGAAAAATAGGCTTCAAATCCCAGTTGTATATCTCAAATGGTGACATCTGTGTAAATTCTGAGAGAGGTTTTTGTAATTGAGCATGTGCCCAACAAAACCCATGTCTTCATTTTCTCGGATTCTCCTCCAGCTCATCGGAATCTGCTTTTGAAGTTGATGACTCAAACAGGATTATGAATTTCATGAAAAATACCCTATGAAGATGACTTCGATTCTCTTAAACCATGATACATGTGTAAAACCTAAGAGAGGTTATTGTAGATAAGCATGTTCTAAAGAAAAAACTCTCTTGGTTTCTCAAAATTCATCTTGGTTTGGAGGAAACAGCTGCTTGAAATTAATGACTAAAACAGTCATTTTCATAAAATTTGCCTAACTGAACGAGCATGTAAACTTCACTGATTTCGATATTTGGTTTCTCCTTGCATGTTGAAACTGCGAACTTTATTGGGACCGTGGATCTCCTGCATCTGCTGATCTCATCCTTTGAAATGCGTGGCCCCTACCCTGACTTCATAGATTTGGAGAGTTTCTTTGTCCTTTCATGTTTAATCTGCCAAACAAATGATAACCGTAGATCTGCTTCCATCTAACGATCTGACGGTTGGTTTTCCCATGTCTTATATATTTATGAATAAATGGAATTCATAAACCTTAAAATGATTTACAATAAACCATTTATTTATTCTTGAATCCCAAAATTCATAAAACTATTTATGAAAACCTTCGACTGGTTTCTTCCCGTGGTTTTGAATTTGGAGCAGTCGTATTTGGGGGGATCAAGAATATAATATAAGGCTTTAAATATTTGGGAAAACAAATATATTTTGGCAGACCTAAAAGTTTTATGAAAAATAATTGTTTCGTTGAGCTGAAGAGTAGTTTGGGAAAATGGTTTAGCTCCCAGCGAAGTAATTATGAGAGTGACACACAGTAAAAATGAAAACCATAGTAAATATTTCGCTACCACTTCATAAAATTAACCTTCGAGCTTTTCCTAGAGTGAAATAGATATCCGCCCTTGATTCCAAACTTTTGACTCTTCCCAAAATAAATTTTTCACTGAGATTCGTGCCAAACCATATCACTTTGGACTTTAAATATTAATATAAATATTTAAATATAAAATATTTATATTAATAATAAACCTTTTATGTTTTGAATAAAAACTTGGGCAATTTTGGAATTCCACCATATTTTTATCCTCTCCGCCATTTTAGAGACTTGCTAATACTTTGTCCACCTAATTTAACATTTTGGCCAGTTTTAGAAGCTCTGTCAATTCACTTATATGCTCAGCTAAACATAGAAATATTCTCCACTAGCTCTTGGTCACATTAAAACAAAATTTTAACTAGACCTTATCTCTTTCCTTTAAAACTTTTTCAAATCCATCTGGAACAAAATCTGTGCTAACAACTGGCTCCAACTGGGGATGCTATCCTCCCTATGAGGTAGCAAAGAACCTCGTAGACCAAGTGCCTGATCCATTGGGTCGTTCCCAATCTTTCCTGAAACCCTCAACCTATTCTAACCTGTAACCATCAACTGAACCACTGTTGTAAACAAATCCCATTTTGTAACCTGTAACCTGTAAACTGTCCCCCATCCATACTCTGAAGACTGAAACCAACTGTGAATTGCAAATATGAACTTGTAACTAAAACTGAAACTGGAACTGTAAACAAACTGAAAATTGCTGAAAGAAATGCTCGCTATGTCGAGCTTATTCACACACTCCTACCTATTCTACTTTACTGAGCACAATCACCCACTCAAGTAAAATCTGACTTCCAATGAATCCAACCAAGCAACTGACCCAATAAGTAAACTTTCTCATCATGCTTGAGTGAAATCAGAACATAAAAGCATAATGGAAAAAAACAATGATAAAAGTTTTGACCTTGGCCACAAACACATAACCAACCATTCTGACTGAAAAATATATCCATGTATTCAGCCATTGGGTCATAAAAAGCATGACACCCTTCAAATTTTTCTGTCATTTGTTTGCTATGATTAGGCTACTCAAAATGTAACTCCTCTTGCACACTGTCAAACTGATCTTCAAAAGAAACATGCAAAGAATGCTCATGACAATTTTTAACCGAGACATCCCCTACTTCATTCAAAATTTCTGATTTTACAACTTCATTTTTTTCATGCATTTCAAAATAATTATCATTTCATTCTTCAAAGAAATCAAGTGAACAAAATCCTTCTTGACATGAAATTTCTGAATTTGAAGAACAAAAAGAAACATTCATTTGAGAACCCTTATCTTCTTCTTTATGAATCAATACCTCGTCATACACTGTTGGTTTTTCCACATGCTGAGATTGATTGCATGACTGTTCATCCTTTTCATTACTCATTTCTAAAAGTGCCATGACATTATTCATATCCTCAATTTCCTGTTTTTTATTAGAAACTCTCCATGTTTGTCTCATCAATTCAAATGAAGAATCACACAAAGGCAAACAGTCACTTTCAGCACACTCACTATCCACCCTGTTTTTAGACCTTTGACCATGAATTGCAATCGTATTTTCTTCACTAACTATCCCATAAATTGCAAAATTTTATGTTGGTTGTTTAGGCACAACATCCAAGTAGTCCTCCTCATACTTGTCATAAATGGGAAGGCTGAAATCCTTTTTAACATCACCACTAACAGAATTTATGACAGGATGATTGCAATCTTCATGAAACAAATTAGTATAACCCTCTTCTTTTACATCACTGGGATGATATGCTTCTTGCTCACAAAAAACATAATTGGAAGGTAGGGCAAGTTCTTTTTGCTCATATTTCCCAACCAATTCTAATTATTCTTCAATTTTGTTATCTCCATTGTCTTGGTCTGAAATTTTTTTAGACATTTTAAGATTGTCTTCAACCTCCTAGGCATCATTAAACATTTGTTGTAAGGTAGAAGACCTTCTCTCCAAGAGAAGAGAAGAGAGATATGGACGATGGCAACATATGAGCATATAGGATTTCACAAAACATATGAGCATATGGGATTTCACAATGGATAGTCATTGTAACGTTGTTTCTGGATTTTTCGCTATGTTTGAGTTTATGAATACCCTAAACATATTGAAAAATCTAGAAACAATGTTATAATATCTCAACATTGTTAAATATTGGGTTACTAGGAGAAGAAGGGGTTTCCAATCTTATGGTATTATTGTATTGTTCTGTAACTGAGCAAGAGTCAGGAAGTGGATATTAGAGCATAACAAAGGAAATATTAGATCATTCTGGATCCATGCAAGCCATAGTGTCATATGTAACTCCATAGAGAGTACCACTTTCTTTGTATTTGCATTGCATATTGGAGAATAAAAGAGCAAGGCATAATCCTCACTAATAGATAGTTTTTCCCCATACTGGGTTCTCCCAAGGTATATATTGTGTTGTTTGTGTGGATTTCTGAATTTTTTATTTTGCATACCCTAAACATAATGAAAAATATAGAAACAATGTTACAATATCATAACATTGTTAGATATTGGGTTACTAGGAGAAGAAGGGGGTTCCAATCTTATGGAATTATTGTATTGTTCCATAACTGAACAAGAGTCAAGAAGTGGATATTAGAGCATAACAAAGGAAATAGTAGATCATATTAGAGCCATACAATCCATAGTGTCATATGTAACTCCATAGAGAGTACCACTTTCTTTGTATTTGCATTACATATCAGAGAATAAAAGAGAAAGGCATAATCCTCACTAATAGTTAGGTTTTCCCCATAGTGGCTTCTCCCAAGGTATATATTGTGTTGTTTGTGTGGATTTATGAATGTGTTATTTTTCTCTAGCTATTCTCCTTTCATTTTGTAATACCCATGGTTTTGACTTGGAATGTATTTAACCAATATTTTGTAAATGGTGTAAATATGCTAGTATGTATTCCCAGTGCGAAGCTCAAGGCCAAGGCCTGACTAGTGAATGGATAGGCATGTATGATGTATATATTTTTATTTGGACTGTGTGGTTGGCTTGTCATGTTGATTTATAATATATGTAAATATTATGTGTATAAATAAAATGGTCCAAGAATGGCTATGTAAATAGCACCAAAGGGGCTGTGATTCCGAAAGAGGGTAAGAGGGAAGAGGGTCTATGGGAGACAAAATACTTGTTTCTAAGTGTCAACCTTAGAAATCACTCAAATTCTGTCTTGTGCTTTGAATAAGACAATTATATCCTTTTTTACTATTTTCCAATCATTGAATGCATGTGTGAGATTGGTGGGAAAAGTCACCTCATGCAGTTATTGAAGCATGGGGCTGACTGCACTTGTGTGACAATTTTAACATGACAGAAGTCAGTCTGCAGCTGCTAGGAGTCATTTCTTCTACTACCAGAAGCTATGTTAGTTTTCTTTACACCATTATTTCATATCCCTTGGATTCAACCATCATTCTCTCATTATTTCATATAAATCTACACAGAGCTCTCCATTGTTGTTGAAAAGCATACCAAACTGTGTTTTAACCCAGAAATTTGAATTTGGAGACACGGCTACAGGTTTGGAAGGGAAAATTGATGGTTATAGGTGAGAAGAGAGGTTGGGAAAGCTAAGAACCCTTACCCATTGAGTTTTGATGCTCACAGATGCTTGAGAAGCCATGAAATGAGGCTACAGGTGGTTCTCCAACAACACCTATCATATTGGAATTCTTCTATGCACACACTAGAAGCACTAGGAAAGATGGATCTCCTAAGAGAACCGTGGATCGGTGAAGGGGATTCCTGAGCCAAGAAGGGTGTTGTGTGGGGCAGGTATTGTAGAAGCCAAGGCTGTGAGAGCTGAGTGAGATCCATGTAGAGCTCTGTATGAGTATTTGGATAAGCACAAAGAGCATAATAGGTTGTGGGCTAAGAGAGAGAAACCTGCAGGTGTTCCTTCACCCTAGTGGCCTCATAGCCCAGCATGGGGGTGGCCTCTCATCAGAAAGAGTATATGATGGACAAAGTGCTTATGGTTGGGTGGAAAATTGCTCTTACACATCCAATTGCTTGGATATGCATTATATAAAGATAAGTATTCTCACGTATTTGAATCCAAAATGTTTCTATTTGATGCCTATGATCATTATGTTGATAAATGCATGTTGTGTGTGTGTGTGGATCAAGTTTAATTCTGCTTAGTATGTAGATTTACATTTCTGCACACATTTTATGTTGAAATTTGTATTATGACTTTAGGGCGAAATTTGTGAACCCAAAAATCAATTAATTTCCCTTCCCGATGGTCGGATTGGGTGAAGGGGATGTTATAGAGTGGTATCAGAGCTTTTGGTTGCAATTGCAATACTGGAGTTGTATGGGTCAGAAATCCATATTTACAGGAAAAAATAAAAATTGTTTTTGTAGGAATCAATTTCTACTAAATGGTGGATAAGGGGCTAGGAGTAAGTTTGAATTAATTTTGAATTAATCCCCCTATTGTTGAATTAAATTTCGTATATTTATAAAAGTTTGAAATTCTGAAAAGAAAAGTAGTTGGGCCTCCACCCATGCCACATGGAGGGGTAACATGGAAGAGCTACGTGGGGAATAGGTCCTATATGGAGGGTCCATGTGGGTAGAATGTGTGATGTGGACCAACCACATCAGATCCACGTGCACAAATGACCACGGGCGATGGAGTGTGAAGGTGGGTGGTGATATGTGTTGGAATATTCTCACCATCATCATTTTGTATTTGCATGCATTCTTCATGCATGCAATCATCTGTATGGTAGTCTCCCAGCACTTAGTCTGTCACCTACCCAATTTCTGAATTATTGTTTTATTGGCAAAATACTTTATGTTAAATTTTAATTACAAAGTTTTGTAATTATGACCCAAGTTTGGTCAAGGATGAATGTAATTACTGAATTATTATTATTTAATAAATTAAAGTAGGAGACAAACACCGAAGGGAACTGTTAAATGAGTGTTCACTGACCCACTAGGAGGGATGGAAGTTGTTAGAAGGCATGGGACAGATGGCAACAATTGCACTTCACCACTAGCTATTGGCTATGGGACAACTACCCCTACAAATGTGGCATTATCACCCAGGTGGAGGGAGTGAGCAGGCAGCTCATTTAATGACCAGTTAACAACTGAAAAGGCCTAGGCAGCCTACATAAGGCAAATTCGAATTGAGCAGGCAGCTCTTACACAATAGTTTCTGCAGAAATATTCCTCATGTGCATCAGGTGATGACTGAGAGATTCGAATAGGGAGGCTATGTGAGTGCATTGTAAGCAGGGTAATTTTTAAGGGTGAAATTTCGCCAATTGGCTATTTTTTGAACTTTTTTTCAAAAAATAAATTCGCTATTTGGTCATTTTTAGTCACCAATATCGCCTATATTTACATAAAATATGTTTTTTTATCATAATATTCGTCAAAATTCGCACATTTCAGTAGTAAATTGTATGTTTCATACTTAATATTCGCCTACCTATCAATAAACATGTTTTTTTCAATCCAAAATAATCGCCTAGGATACTATACTTAAGTATAATATTAGAATCCTTAAAAAATACACTGATTGTAAGTCCGCAAATTATTCTAAGAAGGAGAACCAGAGGTGCTAGTGCAGGTCCCTTTGACTGCTAAGTCTTTAAGACTGGATAACTATTACTACTGCAAGATTGAGATCCTAAGCTTCTAAGTTTCTTCCTCCTGGTGGTTCAGTGAGCAGGCTCGGGGGTCCTAAGGCAAGTAACTTGGCTGTCTTAAGGAATTGGTTGGGTGGAACAGGCTCCTTGGGTTGTTTGTTTCCCTACAGATTAACCAATTTTGTTGTTTCCTATTTTTTTTACAGTTTAATAATAAAGTTAGTAAAATCGTCAAACTCTGTTTTAGAAGTGTATTTATTTCTGAATTGAAAATCGACTCTATATTTTTCCACATGCTGTTATTTGCATCGTACTCTAGTATAGAGAAGCAAATTAAATAATAGATGAGAGATAGGCAGATTGCCATTTGAATTGGTTAAATAATTATAGTAAGTGATTGGTTGCCATTCTGACCTATATTTAAATAGAGTAAGAATTTACTGTATAAGTATAGACAGTGTGATAGGATTCTTTTGTTATCTCATAAAATATAAATCTAGTTTAATTTATGCACAGTAATGTATTTTCCTCCTATTTCCCTTCAATCAAGAGAGTAAACAAATGCAATCAAAATCCTATATATCATGTTTGCCAAGAAATAATATGTCCAGGGTTCGTTTTACAGTTACAAGAACAAATTAACTTGTAGTTTTTCTGATCATCCTACATACTTAGGTTCTGCATGAGTTTTTCTATTTTGATTTCATATATTTATTGTTATAGTAATAGTCTCAAAAACTAACACATTACAAACCCTAATTCTATTTTCAAACATCGTATTTTATTTCTCTCTGGATTTTTTACTAACAGCTGTAAAAATAAATATAATCATTTCATAAAATCGTTACAAGCATTCTAGAAATAGAAGCTAAGACACAGTAATTTACACGCAAGAACATTGTAGAACAGTACTATATAAATTTTAGTATTCACTTTTAATTTCATAAAAGTCTAAGGTTTCCAGTTTTTGCTTCCGAGTTCTTTTCAAAACCCTAGGATCGACTCTCAACCCTTTAAGTATAACTGTTTTAAACTCTACTATTAGAAGTCACATAGACTTTTTTTTTTCGAGCTTCAAACTCAAATTGAAGGCGTGGCTAGGGTTCTAGTAACCCTCCCAAAAATACAAATTCATTTTACATAAACAAAACATTGCAATAAGCAATTTATCACTCTACAGTTGCAGGTTCGAGTCGCACTTATCCAACATTCCTAATTTTTTTTACGAATGTTTCCTTTACCATTACAAATTTCAAACCACTATGTTTTAGTAAACAATAGTACCGAAATCCTAACTAAAATAGCACAGCGTTTAAATCTACCAGAATTATGTTTATTTCCAAGTCTAAAGACTTTCAACCTTTAACACAAACTTGCACACTGTACAATAGCCATTTGGTCCCTGCTTAAAACAAACATTTTCCTTACAACATTTCTTAAACAAAACTTTTCATTACGAATGAGCCATTGTTTATTGAAGAAAGAAAGCTCTCGGCTCCTTGGATTTCATGTCCAAACAATGAAAGAAGTTCAATAGAGTTTACGTCAAAACCCTTTTAAGAGTTCAAAGTATAGGATATAACCCTTAACAAAGCAACGGCGTAAAAACCAGTTCGAGAATCTTTGCCAACACTACAGCATTACATTTTGAGTAACAGCTAAAGACAGAGGACTTATCCTCTTTACAACTTGTTCAAACAAAAACTTAAAGACGGCCATCACTCTAGTTAAGGATAGCTTTTCAACTCTCGTCTTTTGTTTTCACCATGCCAAAGGTACCTACGAGGGTTTTATGAACCACCGAGGCTTACCAGGAGGGTGTTACAGCATCGTCAGCCCTATTTTGAACATAGCAAACCACCAACGAACTAAACCTGCCAGTTAAAAATTTCAACGGGTTAAAAAAAGAAACAAAGAAAATTCATATATATTTTAACTTAAAAAAAAAACATTACTGTTTTGTTATCGAAAAAGCTTACCCTGACAACGAAACTCCTAAGGTTCGACACTTCACAGTAGTAAGAAGACGAGCCTTAGCTTTAGCAGCATTTACGAATTGCGAACTCAAGAACAAATTTTATATCAGGGAGAATCGAACTCTTGTTCCAAATCACACTCCGTCAACTGACCCAAGAACCTTCTCACTCTTTAATGGCTGAATCGCGGCTCTTCTTCACCAGGATCATAGCCTGTAACCTTTAAAAATTTCACTCACAGGTCTTAGGTTCAAAACCTCCCAACAACAAAAACTTCAAACCCTACATCGTAGCAATACTTTCGACCCTTGCTACCTCACCACTAACGCAACAATGAATGACAGGAAGAACAATTTTCATTACTTACCATGCAAAGATAGGGTTTCTTTGTTAACCCTAGATCTTAACAAGATCAATGGTGGAAGAGTTGCCAACCGGCACTTGGAATTTCGAGAAATAATGGCAATCAATACCACATTGATTGTTAATTTACCAAGTTGCTAGCTCAACTGTTATGAGTCGTATCAAGACACCACTAAGCATAATATGATAACTCTGTTACATAGAGGACATCCACATAAGCATCTACTTCGCTCAGCTGATAGGCTTGACACCTTCTATCACGTGAAGAAACATTACATGGTTATCCAACACGACAATCCACCAGAGACTTAGAGAGAAGCATTAATGACCTAGACTCGATACTTTAAACTTGCTAGCTTTTGTTGATAAGGAATTTAATTCCTGTTCCATCCATTATCAATACTTTAGCTTATGCATTTTTGTATAGTGTAAACATTGCATCGTTATTATGTAAAATCGCTATCATATAGGCATGGTATTTTAAATGTCTCTATGTTTAAATATTTCATAACACTCCAATGCATGGAATTCAAAGTTTATAGTTGCAATTCTTTTCAGTTTAGGTATTATAATAATAGTAACACATCATTGACATATGAACACATAGTACTTATGTCACATAATATTTTCATGTTATGGATACATCGTGATATGGTATTGAAATTCAACCTAACATAACGATAGTTAATATGCATAATGTTTGAATATATATTTGCATAATTATCTTATGCCACCTTATATCATCTCTTTAGTAGGTGTTTAGACCTTAGGAAAAGTCTTTTTGGTTTCACGCTTTAGCCATGCATTTTAAATTCATTGATAAATATGAGACCGAGGAATATTCTAAAGTACTGTTGATACAAAAATTATATTTCTGATAGTTTCTTTTGAATTAGTATAAACTCTATTTTCTTCGAGATTCAAATAGAATTATAAATGGACAACTGTAATACTGTTTAATATTTACAATAATAGCAATGTAAACATATTTGACGATGTGATTTCAGTATTGTGGAACGTTGAAATCCATCTAGGAAATAGGAATAGGAACCAAAATATCCATACCTCCAGTAAACTTGAATTGCATAGTAATACTTAGAAATTATCACAATACAATGACGTTACTCTTGAAAGAATCTTGTACTCTAATTTCTTGTTGTCGTAGGAATTCTAACTTGTTTTTCTGCACATGGGAAAATAGAATTCAAATGCCTTAGCTAATCATAGCTAAGTAAACCCCAGGGTACCACGTAGGACCCCTTTAACATCAAAGAAGCAAACTATCAGTATTCCATCCAAATTACACTTAAGTACAAATAGTGCACAGCTTATATTCATATTTAGAACTATTGATCTCATTACTTAGGAATTACAGTTAACACTTTTTAGTGTCGTAAGTATGATAAAAGAATTATGAGGTGTCGAAATCTTTAAATGTCTCTAGCTAAAAGAATTCATTAATTTATTTGTCTTTGCTTCATGGTTTAACTAATCATTGCTACCTTCTTAAGCATTTATTACTTCCACAATAGAAATGATAACACTTAATGTTGTTTTAAAAATTTTAAATTCTTATGAAATTAGTGGGATATTACATAGTCCTTATTTTTGGGCCCCTAGGAGCCTAGTTTTGCTTAGTAATAGCCCTCCTAGCCATTGATGCACCCTTGTTTCCATCACTGAAGTACAACTGCACCCTCTTCCACTGATTTAGGAGATCTATCAGTCAGTTCCATGATTTGGGAATCATCTCCTTGATTTGAGGACTGATTGCTCATTTAACTGACAGTATCTCTTAGATTGACTGCTACAGATACTAGAGTAGCTCTACTTGACCACTGAAAGCTAGACTGTGCCCTCCTTGGAGTCTTCTTCCCTAGATTTGTTCTCACATGCATCAGTTAGACTCAGTTAGACTCAAGTTGACTGATCTTTGACTATCGGTGGCCACTACTACTAATTGGGTGATGTTTCCAATGTAGTCCAAGCCATGCCTTGAGGAGAATTCAAATCACTTTCACTGATATCAAATTCATTCTATTGTATTGTCATATTTTTTCCATCTTACAGCTGATGAATGTATCAACAGCAGTTTCTCACATCTTTTGAGTTTCATGTGTGAATTTTGATCATCTTCTGTATATTCTTCTCTACAATTATCTGAGTGAAATTGTGAGGTTTGTTCAAGCTAAAGTGATCTCCACCTGTGGAATTTCACAATATGATCGTTGGATGGTGGATATCAAGATCGACGGACGACAACATTGTAGGCTTATGAAGGTGCACGAAGGATAATTGATCAACATGTTCCTAATGTGGTAAACCACTCTATGATGTGTCGCCCTCTCGTGCACTCAAGCTCACGAAATCGGGTGTGGAATACCACTTTCCCCGAAGCATGAAACCACTTTAGGTCGAATAGGAATTTATGTGACATGGGGATATGTGATGCACAACAATGTTAGGAAAGATGAGACCCTCGTCAGTCATATTAGCTGTGTAATATTATGCATATTTGATCAACGACCGGCATTGCTTCAGGCCTGCGAAGTTGCACAAAAAATGACCGATTGGCATGAGCTTGAGATGAAAACCATCTTGTGATGTGTCGTCCTCTCATCAATTCATGCTCACAAAAGCGATTTCATGAAACCACTCTTCCTGGAGCCTAAAACCGCTTGTGACTGACAACTGGTAAGGAAATGTAGGTGGCATCTAAATGGCGTATATCATATAAAGAGAAAGGTTTTCACAGCTGAGTTTCAAGTGCCCAAGATCAAAAAACAAAGTTGATATATGTGCCAGTGCACGAAATGGAAATATTTACAAAAAAAATGGGGGTGCTACCCTCGTATTATGCAACAAATTTCCAAAAGGAGCATGAAAAGAGTAGAAATAGATCAGAAAGAGTACTCTGCGACTTTAAGAAGAAAATAGTTGAATATCAAGCCTCTTCAAGGGGGCAACCTCCTTATACAATGTACTAAGTACACAAGACAAGACAAGACAATATACTCAAATGAAAATATCTCCTTCCTATATATAGGATATTAAGGGGTACAATTACAACTCACTAACCCCAGTCGACATAACTAATATAACCATACTAATGGAAATTACCATTAATGGACCAAAGCCGACATCAAAACTAATGTAACGCATCACAATATAGGGGGGAATGTGTAGTTATTTAGGGATTAACACCTTAACCTGCCCTGCAGCAGTGCAGGGAGGACGAAAGGGGAAAATCCCTCTTGACCCCCATTTTTATTTTTTTAATCTACAAATTTGGTTCTCAAATTCAACTACGACTGTGAACAGTTAGAGTTTGAGGGCGATGATTCAGATGTTTCTATAATTTGACAAAAATTGTGAATATGGATTGTTCCCAAAATGCATGAAAATAATTTTATTTTTTTTAGAATATAATGCAGTTAACAAATGTGTTTATAAACACTTTTTCAAATTCAAAATCATATCGGTGACTATTAAGGGTTATCATTTAGTCTAGTGTAGTTGGGAAATATTTGGTCTTAGTTGGGCCAAGAAGATCATCTTCAAGGATGATGCACAGGATCCTTATGAAGTTGAAGCAGATGCAATGGGAGAGAATATACAGGTTGAGAATGCAGAGATAGAACCCAATGGTAGAAGAAATCAAGCAACTCCCCCAGACATTGTAGAAACCATGAGGAGCCTAAGGGTGGAATTGCAGATTTTCAGAGCAGACAATGAAAGGCTGATTAGATATCAAGAAAAATAGAATCACCTAAAGGCATCTATGCTTTGAAGTTTGACATACATTCAAAGGAATATTAACCATGGGTAGAATTTATAAAATCAAGAAAAGAGTGGGAGTAGCTCAAGGAGGCATTCTCATAAAAGGTCCCATAGTTCAAGAAGGATTTCCAGAGATAGGACATATACTCCAAAAATATCTTCTAGTGAGTGATCTGACTCTAGAGAATCCACTGAAGGTTCAAGCTCTTCATCTCATAGAAATAAGAGGAAGAGTTCTTCCAAGAACAAATCACAGGGAGAATTTAAGAAGTCCAAACCTCCTACATTTTATGGTGAGGTAAAATATAGTCAAGAAGCTGAGGCTTGGCTTCTTGGGATGAGCAAGTATTTCCAAGTCCAAGACTACTCAGAAAATATGAAAGCAAGAGTGTTCATATTCAATTTGAATGGAAGAGAATCTATAGGGTGGGATCACCTTAGGAAAGTGAAGAGGATAAATGAAAAAAAGATTGTGTGGAAGCAGTTCAAGAAGTACTTCAAGGAAAAGTACATTTCTTATAGGTACTATGATGGAAAAATCAAAAAGTTCCATGAGCTAAAATTGGGACAAATGACTATGGAAGAATATGCAAACATATTCATGATTTGCTAAGGTATTTCAAGTACATTAGAGATGATAAGGTGAAAATTCAACATTTTCTAAGTGGACTACCCAGTCATATAAAGACAGAATTGAATTTGATGAACCTCGAACTCTAGATGAGGCCATAAGAAAGGCCAAGTATTGTTATGATCAAAACAAAACCAAACCAGAATTCCTTAAGGCATGGAAGGATAAGAAAAATGAGAAGTTTGACTAAAGGAAGAAGGGGTTCAAGCCTCCTTAATTAAGAAATCAGCCAAGGAAGACAACACAAGGTATGACTAAACCATCTAGAATGATGGGAAACAAGCTAAGAGATCCAAGAGAACCACTTCAATGTTGGGGATGTGCAGAGTACCATATGCTTAGGAACTATCCACATCGAAATGAGAGAAAAATCAAGTTCACAACATCCAAGGAGTTGAAATTATGGTTCAAGTAGTAAGGACCAGCCCTAGCATCTATCCAGCACTAGAGGATTGCCAAGTAGACCATCAGTTAATTGTGGTTGAAGTTGACGGTAATATTGCTAAGAAAACTACTTCTATTTTGATTAACCCTGGATCTCCTTACAGTTATATCACTCCTAAAATTGTTGATATTTGTGCTTTTAAGAAATCAAATCATAGTAAATCATGGTTACTCCAACTAGCCACTAGAACCAAGAGGAAAGTTAATGAAATGGTGGATAAATGTCCATTGGAAATGGGTGGATTGTCCACTTTTGCAAATTTGAACATTTTTCCACTTGGTTCTTATGATATTCTCATGGGAATGGACTAGTTGGAGGCCCATAGAGTTAAACTTGATTTATAGTGCAAGACTTTTGAATGCATTAATGAAGAAGAAAACCCAAGGGTTGTAAAGGGAATTCCAAAGGTAGTTTCTGTTAGGAAAATTTGAGCCATGCAGCTGAAGAAATTCTATAGGAAAGGTTTCCAATTGTATGTAGCCCATGTTTTAGAGAAAACAGAAAATGAAATTCCCAAGTTGGAGGACTATCCTATATTACAAGAATTCAGGTATTTGTTTCCCAATGAAGTTCCAAGACTTCCTAAAAAGAGGAACATTTATTTTACAATTGATCTTGTGCCAGGAGTTTCACTAGTGTCGAAGACAGCTTACAGGATGAGTACACCAAAATTATTAGAGCTGAAAATGCAATTGCAAGGATTGTTGGAAAAGTACATAACGCCAAATGTGTCTCTATGGGGAGAACCCGTACCTTTTGTGAAAAATAAATATGGAACACTTGGCTTACGTATCGATTATAGGCAACTTAACAAAGTTACAATGAATAACAAGTACCTCTTGCCTTGAATTGACGACCAAATGAGAGGGGAAAAGGTATTCTCAAATATTGATTTGAGTTCTGGTTACCAACAAGTGATAATCAAGTAAGAATACATTCACAAGACAACCTTCAGAACAAGGTATGGGCACTATGAGTTTGTGGTGGCTCCATATGGTCTCTCCAATGCACTAGCTACAGTCATGTGCTTGATGAATAGTGTTTTTAGCAAGTATTTGGACAAGTTTGTTCTTGTTTTTATATATGACATTCTTATTTACTCTAAGAATGAATAAGATCATGAAGATCATTTGAGAATGGATTTGGAATTACTAAGGGATCATAAGTTGTATGCAAAGCTAAGAAAATGTGACTTTTACAAGAAGAAAATTTATTTATTTGGGTCACATTATTTCAGAGGAAGGAATATCAGTGTACCCTGAGAAGATTGAAGCCATCATGAATTGGCCAACTCCGAGGAATATGAAAGATGTGAGATATTTTATGGGTCTTGTTGGTTACTATAGGAGGTTCATTGAAGGATTCTCCAAGGTTGCACAGCCAATAACTTCTTTGCAAACGAAGGGGATAAATTTTGAGTGGACACTAAAATGTGAAGAAAGCTTCCAGTTGTTGAAGAAGCTTCTCACGAGTGCTCCAATTCTAAAGATTGCAGACATGGAAAATATTTTGTGGTGTGTATAGATGCGTGCAAATAAGGAATTGGAGGATTTATTATGCAATATAACCATGTGGTATGGATAAATTTTGAGTGGACACTAAAATGTGAAGAAAGCTTCCAGTTGTTGAAGAAGCTTCTCGCAAGTGCTCCAATTATAAAGATTGAAGAAATGGAAAAATATTTTGTGGTGTGTATAGATGCGTGCAAAAAAGGAATTGGAGGATTTCTTATGCAATATAACCACGTGGTATGCTATGAGTCAAGTAAATTGAAATATCATGTTATGCAACAAATTTTCAAGAAGAGCATAAATAGATCACAAAGAGTACTCCACGGCTTTAATGAAGAAAATAGATGAATAGAAAGCCTCTTTGAGGGGGAAACCTCCTTATACAATGTACTAAATACATAAGACAAGACAAGATACTCCAAATGAAAAGGTATCCCTCCTATATATAGGAGACTAAGAGGTAAAATTCCAAGTAATTGACCCAAGCTGACATAACTAATATAACTATGCTAATGACAATTACAACTAATGGACCAAAGCCAACATCAAAACTAATGTAATGCACCACAATATAGGGGGGAGCGTGCCCATATTTAGGGATTAACATGTCCTTCCCCTTCAAACAAGTGTTGTACTCAACGCTTAATTAATTTCATATGCCTCTATATGAAGGACTCATATTCCCGTGTTGAATCTTCAACTGGTAGGTTCTTCCACTTGATGAGGTACTTAGTAATAACCCGATTTCGTAGATGTTTGGTCCGTGTTTCAGTGATTTTTTCAAGTTACAATATGAATTTTTCTTCTTCATCAAGCTCCGGTAATATTGTTTGAATGGGGATCTTGTCTCCTATTACCTTCTTTAAGCAAGAAACATGGAAAACTAGAGGTACTCTTGAAGATGAAGGGAGGTCCAATTTGTAAGCCATACTGTCAATCTTCTGCAACACTTTATAAGGACCATAATAATTGGGAACTAATTTATAGTCCTTATTTACTTGCTTGAGGGACATCTTCTTCTAAGGTTGTAGCCTCATAAATAACCAATCCCCTTCTTCGAAACTCCTTTCACTGTGATGTTGATCATCTTGTTCGTTCATCCTATTTTTTGACATAGCCAGGTTTTCCTTAAGTATTTGGATAACTTCTTCTTGATGCTCTATGTGATCTTCCATAACCTAAAAATTAGATTTTCATTTTAACGGAGATGTGATAGATGGAGTGCCATAAATGGAGACACTTTTTATGATGTATGGAAGGAAGTATTGTACCACCATTCTACCAAAGACAACCATTTCACCCACTATGTTTGTTTATTAGATGCAAAGCAACGAAGATAGCCTTCCAAATATTTGTTCACTATCTCAGTTTTCCCATCAAATTGAGGATGATAAGACGAACTGTGAGCTAATTAGGTACCCAAACAAGAAAATAATTTAGTCCAAATTGGATCTCTATCACTTACAATAATCTTTGGATTTCCATGTAACTTCTGAACAATTTCCATAAATGCTGCAGCTATTGTACTTGCATTAAAAGGGTGAGAGAGTGCACAAAAATGTGCATACTTCATGAGTCTATAAACAACCATCATAATAACATTCTTTCCTTCTTACTTGTGTAGACTTGTGCTAAAATCCATTGATACTTCCTCCAAGCACTGCCAATGTATGTCTAATGGTTACAGAAGTCCTGGGGTCTTAATTGTTTCGCCCTCATTTTGTTGGAAAACCAAACATTCGGCCATGAACCTTTGAAAATTAGATTTAATACCTTCCAAAAAAAATTCCTTCTTGACCCAGTGGTAAGTTTTCAGGAATCTAGACTACCCACCTATATGAGAGATGTGTAATTTTGAGAGAACCTTTTGTTTGAGTTGGGAGTTTTTGCATAAATATAAGTGATCATTATACCATAGTGAATCAATTTTCCACACAAAATTATCTGATACATTGGGATCATTCTGTATATTTTGAATGAGCGTCCACACAGATAGGTCATTTTTCCATTCTCCCTTTGCTGCTACTACCCAATCTGGTTGTAGAATGGAAATTGCACAAAGTAATCATCTTCATCTTTTCTGGAGAGTGCATCTTCCACCAAATTCTGTTTCCCTTTGCGATAGATGATTTCAAATTCATATCCCAACATCTTGGTTACCCATTTTTGTTTTTCTTCCAAATATAGTCTATGTTCCATGAAGTATTTAAGACTATCATGATATGTTTTGACCCTGAAACGCATACCTATTAAGTAAGGACGCCATTTATTAAGAGCATGTAGTATTGCCAACATTTCCTTCTCATAAATGGGTTTCTGTAAGTTATTTCCGTTGATTGGATGAATTGTGAAAGCAAGTGGGTGTCCTTATTGCATTAGAACAACACCGATGCCATTTCCTGAAGCATCACACTCCACAAAAAAGGTTTTTGTGAAGTCTGGTGCGGCGAAAATAGGAGCTTTGCACATTGCCTCTTTAAGTTGTTCAAAATCTTGAGTTGCCTCTGGAGTCCAAGAAAATGCATCTTTCTTCAATAATGTTGTTAGAGGCATTGTTATTCTTCCATAGTTATGAACAAATTTGCGGTAGTACCCTATCAAACCTAAGAATCCTCAAATATTCTTCAGGGTTTTGGGAATTGGCTAGTCTTTCATGGATTTGATTTTGTTAGGGTCTACCTTGACACCTCCATGAGATACAATATGACCCAAATACTCTACCTCCTGCACACCAAAGAAACATTTGGAAGGTTTTTCATATAGTTGTTGCTCCTTTAGTAGTTGTAGCACCCTGTCAACATGTTGAACATGTTCTTCCCAAGGCTTTCTATAGATTAGTATATCATCAAAGAATAATAGCACAAATTTTCTAAGGAAAGCCTTGAAAATTGGTTTCATCAAACCTTGAAATGTGGAAGGCACATTCGTGAGACCAAATGGAATGACCAGAAATTCATAATGACCTTCATGAGTTCTGAATGTTGTTTTTGGGATTTCTTCATCCTTCATTCTAATCTGATGATACCCGGAATGGAGATCCAACTTTCTGAAGACAGCTGCTCCATGTAATTCATCCAACAATTCATCAATGATGGGAATGGGAAACTTATTTTTAATGGTGATATTTTGAACTCTCTGTAATCTGGACACATACGCCATGATCCATCCGGCTTGTGTACCATTACCATTGGTGCAGAGTAAGAACTTTGGCTAGGCCTAATTATTCCAGCCTCTAACATTTCTTCAACCATACGCTCAATTTCACTCTTTTGTCCATATGGGTATTTGTAAGGTCTGATGTTACTAGGAACACTTCCTGGAATTAAGTGAATAGCATGATCAAAATCTCAAATAGGTGGAAGACCTTTTGGAATATCTTCGAATACCTTGGAATTCTTATAAATGACCCTTTGCAGATCTCGGGAAATAAGACACTTAGATGTTTGAACATATAATGAGCATAATTTTGCAATTACACCTGGATGTCCCTTTTTCATCAATTTTGGCATACCATTAGATCTTATCACCTTGCTTGGTTTCCCTATGATACCATTTAACACATATTCTTTTCCTTCCCATAAAAATTCCATGAAAAGCTTCTGAAAATTAAAAGCTACTGCTCACAATGATTATAGCCATTGAACTACTAAGACAACATCATCACCACCCATTGGAATAGAAATTATTGTACTACATATTCCCCCATAGTAAGATTCATATTATGGAATTCCCGGAGAAATTGATATTCCCCCCATCTATAAACATTTCTTGAAACTTCGGTGATGGATATACAAAGCAATTGAGAACTTTGGGCAATTTATAAGGAATGAAATTAGGAGTACTACTAGAATCAGTCAACATTGTTACCTTTTTTCTTTTAGATATATCCTTCGATCTTGAGAATTTGAGGAGTGATAATCCCATCCAATGCATGATAGGATATGGTGCGAGTAATCTCTTTAGAAGTAGTATCTTATATTTATTCAACTTGAGATCGTGCCTATTCTTTTGGTTCTTCCTCTACACAATCTACGTAGAATAATTTCTTATCACCGCATTTATGTCCCTTACTATACTTGCTGTCACAATTAAAGCATAGGTATTTTTCTCTTCTTTCATCAAGTTGTTGAGTTGTCAACCTTTGAGGTGGGTTAGAAGAAGGTACACTATTCTCTCTATATGTGTTGGAGGTGGTATTTCTACTAGCAATCGCCATATTCTTACCTTCAACCTTTCTTGCCACCATGAAATCCTTCTCCAAGGATGGTGGTTCAAAGAGACGCACCTCATGTTGAATTTTATCCTTCAAGGTTCCAATAAAGAGATCCAACAAATTATCTTCCGAAATGTTCTTCACTTGAAGAATTAGCTTTTAAAACTGCTTGATGTGCTCTGTAACTGGACCTTTTTGCTTAAAATTTATTAACTCACTAAAGCAGTTGTTGCTATTCATATCCCCATAATGTGCAATCAATTCTTCTGTGAATATATACCAAGATATAATAGAGTCCTTTTTTCGGTCACAAATCCATTGGTACCATACAAATTGATCAAGCTCTAAATATTTTGATGCAATAGTTACCTTTTGCAAAGTTGGCACCTGGTGTAGATCAAAGAATTGCTCCATTTGGAATATCCATGTTATTTGATCATTACCATCAAACTTTCTCATGTCAATCTTGGGAAGTTGGGTACCTCTTGGTGACCATCCCTGATAACTTCCATTATGGGAATGCTTATTATCCTTGTCCTCCTGAGTACCCTAGAACACATCATTTCCTGTAGGAAGAATATCCTTTGAATTTTGGGTGAGCTTAGCAATATTCTTCATATTTTCTTCCATATGTCCCATCAACTTCTCCTCTAGATTAAGTAAATCGACAGTTTTCACATACCCTTTCATATTTTCCTCCAACTTGGAAATTAGAAAAGATAGGTCTTACATTTCATCGCACGTATGGGATGAATCCTCAGGTGGTTTGAGTGGAGTGTTATTTTTTCCACTACCTTTGGTGGGAATCTTTGAACAATATTTATAGATATCACACCCTAGGGTTGACCTCAAATAGATCCTTATACTAAAAATTATTCCAATTTAAAATGGCGTACCTTTATCAAACCCTGATTTGAAGCCTTATGTTTCTAGATGACCTTAAAAATGAGATATATATGCAATTTTGGACCCTCTTAATCTGAAAATATTTCTTGAAGTACCCTGATATCTCCTATATATAGTGCCATAGTTATGACCTAATTCATATGTTCCAATAGAAAGATATGGCAATTCTTCCAACGCTTGATATTTTTGGTCCTTTCAGGAGAGTGAACTTGTAAGGACTTCCACGTGTCCAATATTTCAAATTCGAGATTGAAAATGATACCACTGATACCTTGGTCCTTAATATTTCTTATGCAATATATCTCACTCAATTTGGATCTCGCATGCCCCATATGTAATACTTTTACTCAGCATACATGTCTGAGACTAGTATTTGGACTAATCAGAAACCCTAACTTCAAATGCGAGTAACTCCAATTTTATAGGTGATCCGAATCTAAAACTTATACCATGGATAGTTTGGCTTGTTTCTTATATGGGTTCCAATCCTTGCTATTTGAACCCTTGTAGAAAAAAAATATAGCAAAAATTCCAATAAGACTTTTTTTGAAGCACCCGGACCCAAGGAAAGAGATCTGATACCAAATTTTCTGCAACAAATTTCCAAGAAGAGCATGAAAAGAGAAAAAATAGATAAAAAAGAGTACTCCATGAATTTAATGAATAAAATAGATGAAGATCAACCCTCTTCGAGGGGGAAACCTCCTTATACAATGTACTAAGTACACAAGACAAGACAAGATACTCCAAATGAAAAGGTCTCTTTCGTATATATAGGAGACTAAGAGGTACAATTCCAACTAACTAGCCCAAGTAGACATAACTAATATAACCATGCTAATGACAATTACAACTAATGGACCAAAGCCGACATCAAAACTAATGTAATGCACCACAATATAGGGGTAAATTTGCTCATATTTAGGGCTTAACAGAGCATGAAAAGAATTATGCTACCCATGATTTAGATTTTGCATCCATAGTGCATGCTTTGAAAATGTGGAGGCATTGTTTAATGGGAAAAAAATTGAGCTAAGGACATACCACTATGGTCTGAAATATTTGTTTGAGCAGCCAACATTAAATGCTAAGCAAGCTAGATGGTTGGAATTTTTATGTGAATTTGATTTCAAGATCAAACACATAAAGGGTAAGGAAAATAAGGTGGTTGATGCACTTAACAGAAAAGTACATGAAATGCATGTGGCATCCATTAGTACCTGCCAATTAGATTTAAGGTAGCAGATTGTTAATTGTATCATTGAAGATGAATTGTATGTGCAAATAAATGACAAATTACAGCAACAAAATTTAGAGAAGGGATACGAAGGTTACCATTTGGAAGGTGACGGAATTCTTGTTTATAAAAACATAATTTATATTCCAATTGTGGCATACTTGAGAAGAATTGTTATGGATTAAATTCATAAAATGCCATATTATGGTCACCTAGGATACCAAAAAACAATTGTTGTAGCGAGGAAGCAATATTTTTGGCTAGGAATGAAAAAGGATATTGTTGAATATATTTCTAAGTGCATGAAATGTCAACCAGTGAAGGTTGAGCATCAACACCAAACAAGTTTATTGCAGCCATTTCCAATTCCATAATGGAAATGGGAAGTGATTTCCATGGATTTTATTATAGTACTTCCAATGACAGTGAGGCAGCATGATTCCATCATGGTTTTGGTGGATAAATTATCAAAGGAATCACATTTTATTCCAGTTAAATCTACATATAAAATGGATGCCATTGCAAATATTTTTATGAAGGAAAATTTTAGGTTTCATGGATTTCCTAAGGCAATAATTTCATACAGGGATACCAAGTTCACCTCAAATTTCTGGAAAAGTATTTTCATTGATTTGGGTATGCATCTGAACTTTAGTACTTCCTACCATCCACAAATAGATGGGAAAACAAAAAGAGTAAATTAGGTGCTTGAAGACGTGTTTCACATGTATGTGATGGACAAATCATCCGAGTGGGAAGATTATATACACCTGGTAGAAATTGCATATAACAATGGGGAGCAAGCATCATTGGACATGAGTCCATTTGAAGCTTTGTATGGCAGGAGGTGCAAAACACCAATTACTTGGGATAATCCAGTGAATTGAATTGTACTTTGGCCAAAATTGCTTAAGGAAATGGAAAAAGAGGCTGTAAATATTAGGCAAAATTTAAAGGCATCCCAAGCTAGAAAGAAAAGCTATGCAGATAAGAATATAGTACATAGGGAGATTCATGTTGGGGAACATGTTTACCTCAAAGTGAGGCCAAGCTTGGAAGTTGTGCCAAGCTATCACCAATATATTGTGGTCCATTTGAAGTGCTTGAGAGAATAAGGCCAGTTGCATATAGAATTGCATTACCTACTAAAACTAGAGCTCATAATGTTTTTCATGTTTCTTTGCTTAAGAAATATGTACATGATCCTAACCCTATGATTGATTGGGATGTCATATAGGTGGAACCCAAGGGAGAGTTACAAACCGAGCCACTATGCATCCTAGACAGGAAAGTGACATTGATCAGGAACTGAGCTATCGGACAGGAAAAGGTGCAATGGAAGCACTTTGGTCCCAATGAGGTTGCATGGGAGCTAGAGGATGCCGTGAGAGAGGCATACCCTTTTTTGTTCTAATTTTTGCAAACACTAAGGATGGTGTTATTCCAAGGGGGAGGGGATTGTAATACCCCTGGTTTTGAATTGGAATGTATTTAACCAAAAATTTATAAATGATGTAAATATGCTAGTATGGATTCCTAGTGTGGAGTTCACTAGGCCAAGGCCCAACTAGTGAATGGCTAGGCATGTATGATGTATATATTTTTATTTGGACCGTGTGGTTGGATTGTCAAGATGATTTAGAATATATGTAAATATTATGTGTGTAAATAAAGTGGCTGTGTAAAGAGCGCCAAATGAGTTGTGATTCCACCAGAGGGGAAGAAGAAAGGGGGTCTATGGGAGACTAAATCCTTACTGCCAAGTGACAACCTTAGAAATCACTCGAATTTTTCCATGTACTTTGAATAAGCTAATTATCTCCTTATTTACTATTTTCCAATCACTGTATGCATGTGTGAGGTTGGTGGGAAAAGTCACCTCATGCAGCTATTGAATCATGGGACTAACTGCACTTTTTGTGACAATTATGTCATGACAGAAGTTATTCTGCAGCTGCTAGGAGTCCTTTCTTCTATTGTCAGAATCTATGTCAGTTGTATTTTTACCATTATCTCATATCCCTTGGAGTCAACCCTCATTCTCTCATTCTCTCATGCATATCTACATTGTGCAGAGCTCTCGATTCATGTTGAAAAAACATACCAGACTATGTTTTAAACCAGAAATTCGAATTTGGAGACCATGCTACAAATTTGGAAGGGAAAATTGATGGTTGTAGGTGAGAAGAGAGGTTGGGAAGGCTAGGAACCCTTACCCATTTAGTTATGTTGCTCATAAATGCTTGAGAAGCCATGAATTGAGGCTATAGGTGGTTCTCCAACAACACCTATCAAATTGGACTTCTTCTATGCACAACTAGAATCACCAGGAAAGATGGATCGCCCAAGAGAATCATGGATTAGTGAATGGGATGCCTGGGCCAATAAGGGTGTTGTGTGGGGAAGGTATTGTGGAATCCAAGGTTGTGGGAGCTAAGTGAGATTCATGTAGATCTATGTATGAGCATTTGGATAAGCATAGAGATCATAACAGGTTGTGGGATAACAGAGAGAAACATGTAGGTGTTCCTTCGCCTTGGTGGCCTAATATCCCAATTATGGGGTGGCCTCTCAGCATAAAGAGTATATTTTGGACAAAGTGTCTATGGTTGGGTGGAAAATTAGTCTTACACAGCCAATTGCTTGGATCTGCATTGGATAAAGATAAGTATTCTCGTGTATTTGAATCCAAAATGTTTTATTTGATGCATGTGAAAATTATGTTGATAAATGCATGTTGTGTGTGTGGATCGAGTTTAATTTCGTTGTGTATGTTTATTTATGTTTCTGCACACATTTTATATGTTGAAATTCGTATTATGGCTTTGGGGAAAAATTTGTGAGCCCAAAAATTAGTCAATGTCCCCTCCCAATGGTTGGATTGGGTGAAGGGGAAATTACATAGTTTTAGTTTATTTTAACATTCTATGAGATTAAAATAACATCAATGAATCTTAAATCTTTACTAAATACTACATAACTAAGAGTTTGCAAAATTTTGTAAGATCTATTGTGGAGAACTATTATGGTAGAATATTCATGGAAATTTATAGATCATACATAATTTCCATTAATATGATTGTTTCATCCATTTATTCCTATGCCTTGATTTTTTCATCTTGTCAAACGCATCATCGAGCACATCATCATACAACCTGGAGAATTCATCATCTTAGGATATGCTTTGGTATGGAACCTTTTCAACCCATAGGAACTTCCTCATTCACCGACAGGCCCCCATGATCTTATTCTTACTAAATTTGTTTTGGTGGACTTAATTTATCCTTATTTATTGCAATATCCCTTCAACGGAAAGTCCTTGTTCACCTTGTTTTGACTCTAGGGTTTTGTTTACAACTGGTTCCAAACACCTCCAAATGATTTCGAATTTGGGGAGGAAGGTTTTGATGGGGAATAGTAAATATTAAAACACCTATAAAACATCCAAGAAACTGATATACCCATCCATGGTCTGCAAATTGCATGGGAAGAAGTTTCAGAACGAGACTAGTTAATTTGAGAAGTGGAGATCCCCCCTAGGTCTGGCATTAGATGTTATTCCAAACACTATACGACCTTCAATAATTATTGGTCTGATACTTGGATATGTTAGAGGACATTAGTAACAATATATGTGCAGCATTATATTTGGTTTTAGGGTCGAATAGGCATACTAATGAAAAGCATCTTCTAGAGTCTAGTTTTGTAGGTGAAATTGATGGGAAAGGAGTCTCGAATTTATTCATAAACCATAGTAACAATTCAGATGTATGCACACATCATTTGGGCTATCAAAGTAACTTTATATGCATCTCATAACATGATAAATAACTCATCAAAATCTGATATAAAATAGGTACAATATCAGTCCAAAATCACTATGCAAATGCTATGGGGAAAATGGCTCGAATCTCTTCCTTGAATGTGAATATCACTTGAAATACATAATGTTTCGAGTTGTGTCTTTGATGATATGATTATTACATAGATATATAGAATATAACATTTCCATGAAGTCTAAATAACAGTCCTTAACTAACTATATGGAACAACAAGGGATCCCTTGCACATTTACATGGCATTGAGAGAAAGATAGTAGAATAGGCATAGAGAAGAATAAGAGAAGATAAAATCGAACTCAATTTTGGTTTGAACCTACATCAAAAAATATCCATGAAGATATGTTGATAGTTCTAAATGGCCTCTCCATCGACCAAATAGGATGGGAATCGTGCACCCTCGAAATTGGTGCTAAGGCAAGAAAAATAAGCATCCACCTTGCAAGGACAAGATAAGCTCTCCAATTTTTTCCAAATGAGAAATGATAAAAAGTTGGTCTCCTTATTTCTTCTTGTATTTTATTAACCTCACAAGGCCTCCATGGTTCGAATTCCCTCCAAGAGCTTCATCCCAACTTGAATTAGGGAGAGATTCCCATGAGTGCCACTTGTCCAACATTTCCTAGCCTTCCTCTTCCATCAATTCGAATGGGGGGGATCTTGGATTCCATAACTCCCTTGTGCGCCCTCTTGGAGGCTATTTTTATCCCTAACATGTCATATAGGTTATATTTCAGCAATCAGGTCTGATCCTTGTCATAAGTGTCATAGAATCTTCATCATTGTTGTCATAGAATCTAGGGAATCTAGCCCAAGTGTCACAATACCTCTAATATGCCTCTTCCTCTTCCATGGGAATTACTCTTCCACTCTAATTAGACCCTCATTGAGTAATTCCAAGTATAATGCCTCTCCAACTCCCCCAATAACATTAGACTCCACCTTGGATTCGAATGGGTGAGAATAGGATGTCATGTGGCATGTAGAATCTTTCCTTGTGTGGGTCCCACACCACCTATGCGCCCCCATGACCAAGTTCCACCTTATTTTCTTAGTATTAACATTTATTTGGAACCTTTTAATATATATTTTTCAATCTAATGTCCATTTGGGGTCTTATAGCTCCCTTATTCTGAGTCTAAATGTTTCCACCCCAATCTAGGGAACTAGTAGATTGGTGGAATTTTCCCTTCATGTGATTTATTTGGATGGGGACATTACAGTACTCCCCACCAAGATTGCTTTCCCTCAAGCAATTCCAAATTGGGATGCTGCAAAAAAATTTCCTCTTCCCATGTGGTATCCTCACTTGGAAAATCTTTCCATTGTACCAAATATTCTCTTAAGGTTCTGCTCCTCAATTTTCCTTCTCTTGGCTTCAAATTTTTTTCTGGAATGAGTATGAGTTGTCCTTCATCATCTAATGGAGGGAGTGTTTATGAAACAAAAATTTGCTGACCAATATTCTTCTTAAGGCATGAAACATGAAATACATTGTGTATTTTTCTACCTTCCGGAAGTTCTATCTCATAAGCTACCTCCCCAACCTTTCGAACTATCTTGTATGGACCATAAAACCTTGGTTTAATATTTTATGATCCTTTCCATTTTAAGGTGGTTTTCTTATATGGATGCAGCCTCAAATAAACCAAATCATTCACTTAAAAATTTCTTTCCTTCCTATGTTGATCCACATACTGTTTTTTGTTGATTTTGGGCAACCTGCAACTTGTCTTTTAAAAGCTTCAAAATATCTTGACTTTCCTCAACCCAATATTTATCTTTTGGAGCTCTAATATCACCAAAAATGTGATCAACAAAGGTGAGTGCTTCATAACCATAAATTGATTTGAAATGAGACATGCCAATGGGAATATGGAAAGTAGTATTGTAGAAAAACTCACCCAAATGTATCTATTTAACCCATGCTTTTTGTTGCTCACCAACATAGTTTATCAAGTACCCCTCCAACCATTGGTTCACCCTTTTTGTTTGGCCATTAGTTTGAGGATGATAGCTTGTGCTAGGAGTCAATTGAGTTCCCACCAACTTGAAGATTTCTTTCCAAAAAGTACTCATAAATATGTTATCCCTGTCACTCACAATGTTTTTGGGAAGTCCATGCAATCTGAAAATATCTCTAAAGAATAGATCAGCTACTTGTGCAGCAGTAAAATATTATGTAATAGCAAATAAATGAGTAAATTTGGTGAGTCTATCCACCACAACATAAATACAATCCTTACCAAAATCCTTGGGCAAACCTGTGATGAAATCCATTGCGATGCTTTCCCATTTTTGTTCTAGAATCGGCAATGGTTGTAAGAGACTAGCAGGATGGGTGTGTTCAACTTTGTTTTGCTGACATATCTTGCATTCATTCACATACTTTAAAACATATTCCTTCAACCCTTTCCAAGAGAACCTTTGTCTTAATTGCGTATATGTTTTAAAGAAACCAGGATGGCCTACTAAAGGAGAATCATGAGCTTCCTTCAAGATCTTGTGCTTTAAGTTTGAACCATAAACTAAGTATATTCGGTCTTTATAGTATATTAGACCATTCAATATCTTGTATCTATCATCTCCTAGATCCCATCTAACAAATCACAAGCAAATATATCTTAGGCATACTCTACTATTAGCACATCTTTCAAATCTTTTGAAATGTCCATAAGGGAAAATGAAGGTCTCCTAGACAATCCATATGCTACAATATTATTCTTCCCTTTTACATATTCAATGTCAAAATCAAAAGCTTGGACCTTACTTACCCATTTGTGTTGCCTTTCATTGAGATATTTTTGTGTAAGGAAATGCTTTAAACGGTTATGATCAGTTTTGACCACAAACTTGTTCCACACCAGATATTGTCTAAACTTGGCCAAGGCATGCATGATGGCTAACATTTCTTTGTTATATATGGAGTAGAGCCTCTCATGTGGCTGCAATTGTTTGCTCTCAAAATCTATGGGGTGTTTATTTTGCTTTAGGACCGCCCCTATGCCTTCCCCTGATGCATCACATTCCAAAACAAATGGTTAAGAAAAATCCGGTAATGCAAGTACTGTAAAACTACTCATTACCTCTTTCATTCTTTGTAAATCCTTTTCAACCTCTTCATCCCATTTGAAAGCATCCTGCTTTGTCAAATCAGTAAGGGGAGCAGTTAGTTTGGAAAACCCCTTCACAAACTTCCTATAGTAAGTGCATATCCCAATAAATCCTCTCAATTCAATGTTGTTCTTGGGTGATGGCCATTCAAGAATAGCCTTTATTTTCTCCAAGTGCACCTTTACCCCATATTTCCCAATGATGTGCCCAAGATACAAAATTTATTTCAACCCAAACTCACACTTGGACAGCTTAGCAAACAAAGATTGTTCATGCAAGATTTTCAATACAAATTCTAAATGGTGCAAATGTTCCTCCCATGTCTTACTGTAAATCAAAATATCATCAAAGAAAACCAAAACAAACTTATGAAGCTGCTTGCAAAATATTTTTTTCATGCATGATTGGAAGGTTGTTGCAGCATTGGTCAAACCAAACGGCATGACAAGAAATTCAAAATGATCATAGTGACATCTGAAAGCAGTTTTCTGCACATCCTCCTCCTTCATTCGAATCTGATGGTAACCATATCTAAGATCAATTTTGAAAAATAAATTTGCTCCAAATAGCTCATCTATTCAAGGGATGGGATATCTATTCTTTATTCTCTTCTTGTTTAAAGCTCTAAAATAAATACACGTCCTTAAGGTTCCATCCTTTTTCTTCACTAAAACCACTGAAGAAACATAGGGACTTGAGCTTGGTCTAATGAGCCCCAATCCAAGAGCTCTTGAATAGCCTTCTCAATCTCATCTTTGAACCTATTTGGGTGTCTATATGGGGGTATTTGTATAGGTGAAGTACCCACCTCCAAAACAATGGTATGCTCAACTCCTCTGTCAGGTGGTCTTCCAGTAGGAAGGTCTCCAAAAACCCTTTCATACTTGTGTAGTAGTTACCTTATGTCCCTTGGATGTTCTGCAATATTTATGTTTTGCTTGGGGGAAGTGATAAACATTCAGTGACCCATTCAATGTCCCCATGTCTCAATATGGACCTCATACTGTGGGAAGACACCACTTGGTTCGGATAGGTGTGCATTCCTCTCACTACCCTTTGTTTTCCTTTCAAATCCTTGAACTTCATTTCAGGTATTTGGTAGTTCATTGTATGTTCTCCTATAGAGTACAACCATTGTACTCCCAAAACCACATTTGTATCAGCAACATCCACCACATAGAAGCTATCAGAAAATGTGTAATTTCCTATGGTAAGTTGTAGCTTTGGAATCCATGTGTTGCACTCCATAGAATTGTTACCTAGAATGGTGACTGTGAGCCCTTTGAATGATTACGTGGGTAACTTTCTACTCTCCACCAATGCTGCATCAATGAAGTTATGAGTTGCTCCTCCATGTACCAATACCGAAACTCTCTGCCATTGTACCACTCCCTTGCATCGAATGGTGTGAAAACAAGGCACTCCTGAAAGCACTTCCATTCTCCCTTTTTCGGGTGATGGATGATATTCTTATGCTGTGTCATATCCCTCTTCTTGGGATGAAATTTGTTCTTCTTCCTCCATGTCCCCTTCATCATCAGAAAATACTTCAATGAATTGTGCTTTCCCCTTAGCACATTTATGCCCTGGTACCCATGGTTGAAATCATGTGTAACATAGTTTCTTTCTTCTGAGTTCTTCATTGCTTGGTCCCTATTTCTTGTCCTTCCCAAATGAATCTTTTTGCCATGGTTTCTTGTCAAAATTGAACTTGGAAGGAAAATTGGGCTTGGGAGGATTGGGTAGCACATTTTGCATATCTCTTTCCAAGTTCTTGGCATCTTTCAATGAAGTAGGTTTGTGAGATTTAACTAAACCTTTAAAAGGTTCACCCAATCCTTCAGTAAAGAGTAATACCAATCGAACCATAGATATATCATCCACCTTAACTAATAGTTTTTGGAATTCCAACATGTACTCCTCAGGGGTTCCAGTTTGCTTCAATTGTGCTAGTTCCTTGAAAGGAATTTCGGGATGTTTTTGCTCAAATATTTCCAATAACCTATTAACAAACTCTTCATATGATGTGACCTGATCATGTCCCAAGGTTTTAATTCCATGTAACCACCAATCATTTGATTCTCCCTCAATATGCAGAATAACCATTTTTAGAGCATCCTCTTCAACCATTGGATTCAACTGAAAATATACATCTAACTTTTGCACCCAAGTATTTGCAGAACTTTCGGATGATACATCAAAGGTGGGAAGGGGAATTTTACCTATGGCATAATTCAATTCTTTATTTTGAAAAGGACTTATGTTACCTCCTCTCATTTTGAGCTTGTTTGAGACAATAAAGAATTGATCGAATGGTTAGGTCCTCTTACAATATTCACTCAATTGCTGCCACTTTGCTAAAACGGGCTTCATGCATTCCATATTGGATGTTAGAATCCTCTTTGGGCTCGAGAAACTTGGGTGTGGTATCTCTTGTTGATCTCTAGAATTCATTAGGTCGGTTGTGAGGCCCTGTCTTTGAGAAAATGCTTTCACCAAATGCCTTATTTTCCTCGAAAGGAGAACTATTGCTACCTCCTAATGCCAAATTGCTTCCAATTTGACTAGACATCAATTAGAACCCTTGCATTATTTTCCTTGTAATGTCCTCAAAAAATGGTTTCATGAATTTCCTAAACTCCTCTTTCTCCTCCATCTTTGAGGTTCCTTTCTCATCCTTAGTCATAGTTTCAATAGAGTGCACCTCTTCTCCTGCTTCTTCCTCTTCACCAAAGGTACTTTCAGTTTCGGTTTCTAAGGGTGGGGGATGAATTATTGACCTCATAAATTGTCACCCAAATAATGTGCAAGGACCATGATTTGATACCACTGTAATATCCCTTCAAAATAAAATCCTTGGATTCACCTTGTTTTGACTCTAGGGTTTTGTTTACAACTGGTTCCAAACACCTCCAAATGATTTCGAATTTGGGGAGGAAGGTTTTGATGGGGAATAGGAAATATAAACACACCTATCATACATCCAAGAAACTTATATACCCATCCATGGTCTTCAAATTTCATGGGAAGAAGTTTCAGAACAAGACTAGTTAATTTGAGAAGTGGAGATCCCCCCTAGGTTTGGCATTAGAAGCTCTTCCAAACACCGTACGGACTTCAATAATTCTTGGTATGATACTTGGATATGTTAGAGTACATTAGTAACAGTATATTTTCAGCATTATATTTGGTTTTAGGGTCGAATAGGCATCCTAATGAACAACATCTTCTAGAGTCTAGTTTTTTAGGTGAAATTGGTGGGCAAGGAGTCTCGAATTTCTTCATAAACCATAGTAACACTTCAGAGGTATGCACACATCATTTGGGAAATTAAAGTAACTTCATATGAAGCTTATAAAATGATAAATAACTCAGCAGACTCTAATATAAAACAGGTACAATATCATTCCAAAATCACTATGCAAATGCTATGGGGAAAATGGCTCGAATCTCTTCCTTGAATGTAAATATCACTTGAAATACATAATGTTTCGAGCTATGGATATGAGGATATTATTATTAAAGAGATATATATCATCTAAACTGTCCATGAAGTTGAAATAACAGTCATTCACTAACTATATGCAACAACAAGTGCGCCCTTGCACATTTACATGACATTGAGGGAAAGATAGTAGAATAGGCATAGAGAAGAATGAGAGAAGATGAACTTGAACTCAATTGGGGTTTGAACCTGCATCAAAAAATATCCATGAAGATCTGTTGAGAGGTCTGAATGTCCTCTCCATCAACCAACTAGGATGGGAATCTTGCACCCTCGAAATTGGTTCTAAGGCAAGAAGGATAAGCATCCACCTTGAAAGGACAAGCTAAGCTCTCCATTTTTTTCCAAATGAGAAACAATCAAAAGCTGGTATCCTTCTTTATTCTTGTCTTTTATTAACGTCCGAAGGCCTCCATGGCTCTAATTCCCTCCAATATCTTCATCCCAACTCTAATTAGGGAGAGATTCCCATGAGTGCCACTTGTCCAACATTTCCTAGCCTTCCTCTTCCATCAATTCGAATGGGGGGGGATCTTGGATACCATAACTCCCTTTTGCGCCCTATTGGAGGCTATTTTTAGCCATGACATGTCATGTAGGTCATAGGTCAGCAATCAGGTATGATCCTTGTCATAAGTGTCATATAATCTTCATCATTGTTGTCATAGAAGCTAAGGAATCTAGCCCCAAGTGTCACAATACCTCTAAGATGCCTCTTCCTCTTCCATGGGAGTTACTCTTCCACTCTAATTCGACCCTCATTGAGTCATTCCAAGTATAATGCCTCTCCAACTCCCCCAAGAACGTTAGACTCTAACATGGATTCGAATGGGTGAGAATAGGATGCCATGTGGCATGGAGAATCTTGCCTTGTGTGGGTCCCACGCCACCTATGCGCCCTCATGACCAAGTGCCACCTTATTTTTTTAGTATTAATATTTATTTGTCCCCTTTTAGTATATATTTTTTAATCTAATGTCCATTTTGGGTCTTATAGCTCCCTTATTCCAAGTCTAAATGTTTCCACCCCAACCTAGGGAACTAGTAGATTGGTGGAATTTTCCCTTCATGTGATTTACTTGGATGGGGACATTACATTTCTGTAGAACCAATGAATTTTAGCTCATATTTCAGAATCACCTCACCCTCAAGCATATAAAGAGTATAATAAGCAAGGATTTCTAGATTTTTAGGCTAGGGCGCTGGGAAGGACTAGGTCTATGTCTGTTGGGTATTAGGATATGCTCTCAATATAGTATCCACTTATTCATAGATGTCCTTTTTGGCATGTCTCTCTATCATAGGTTTAGACACGTGATCTTGGGGTTTAGGATATTTCCTCCCCTTTTCAACTCCCAATAAGAGGTGAGGATCATAATTTCATGGTTGATCTTGTGGGAAGCGACATTAATGGAGGATCTCAATGGAATCCATAGTGACCCTTATGTCATTTATCACATACCCTCCCATTACTATGGGAAATTTCATCCTTCCTTTCTTCCCGAACCTATGGAAATGGACCTTATTAATTTCCACCATTTTCCTGACATATTTTAGGATGAATATTCTTGGAGTAGCAACTTGGGAAGCCTATAAGGGGATAATAATGTTCCATATAATCTTATGATAGTGAATTCAGGTCCCAAGAACAAATCACCTTTCTTATGAGTCTCTCTTAGTTGTAGTTATGATCTAATTTCAATGGGAATTCTATCAGTCTTACGCCTCGATATTATGGAGAAGGCAATATACCTGAATTGATTGATGAATTTTAATAAATATGGCCTTGGTTACCTTTTCTTGACCCAAGGTAACCAATCTATGCATTTCATTAGTTGAATATCAAGTGTTTTCTATAGGTTTAGCTATGAGATACAGGAAATTTGAGATTAAATGAACATATGCACCATGTATTAAGGACATATGAACACACCATCCTCCTAGAAATTCGCAAGATTTTTTCTCATAACAACTGCCAATGCTTCTACATATCTAAATGAGGGGATGGAAGGTGCATTGTAGGAATATATTATAGGCATCATTCTTTCATGAAAAATGGAATCATTATCCTTCCCTAAGATTAAAGTGAACATGGGTATGCTCTCTTGGGACCACCTAACAAAATCCTTATTTTTCCAGGGAGTTGGAGGGACCTCACTGATACCTTGGTTGTAGAAAAACCTTTTAAAAATGGCTCCCTTCTAAGTCTGAATCATGCCTCTTAATATCTAAGTTTGGTTTACGTGTGATAGGGCCACAATGCCTAGGGAGGTTCCAAGCATTGGGATATTCTCCAGTATTTTATCACAAAGATCTCTTATTGTATGTCTACGGACATCACAGCTGAAGTGAAGGGATTGAAGTGTTTGGAACGTAGTTCAACGAACTTAGGGAAGAGATAGATATTGGGGACTATATGTTGTGCTAGTGTATAAACCCATTTAGAATGACCCTTGACTCCCTAAGTAAAATGCCCAAATGCCACCTCGATCAATTGACGAGTAGTAGTGGTCATATGTGGGGTGGCCAATCGAGTGAAATTGTCTATGAATGGGATTAGTAGGGAGGATTAGACATCATTGGTATTAAATTTATGCTTCAATAGAGGGAAGAAGAACCTCCTAAGGAGGCTTTAGTATCTTTAGGAATGTTGGATATGTCAAATTACAATGGGATGGAAAAAATAAAATTTTGGGTGGGAAAGGGAAGGAAGACCGGTGTTTAGTTTTTAGGGTATATAATCAACTATAATTTTAGAGGAATGTGAACCTTAAATTCACTTATTCAGTAATAGTAGAGGGATGATACAATTTCTAGCTTGGAAATAGAGGTAGTGACACTATGTTATTGAAATGGACCATAGAAATCACTTGAGAATTGTCAAAAAACTTATTCTTTGAGGGAAACAACATAATTGAACAAGGAAGAGTGTGAAGGAAGTTGTTTGAATCACTTAATAGGGGAGATCCTTGTTCATGCCTATAGTAAATAACAATTACTCCCTAATTCAAGTTTCGAGCATGGCCACATCAATGTTTTTATTATGAGTTGGTTGGACACATGTCAACTTCCCATTGGTTTCATTTTTCTTAGTTGGTCACGTCCCACCTACGAGCTTGGAACTGTAATGTATATTATGTTCTGAATACATGTTGAGATACTATGTGGCGTCACAAAATTCTCCTTTATAGAATGGAACCCTTAAATACTATATGGGCCTTATATCTTTGGGCCCAACAAAATCTTAGTCGTTCATGCCACCCTTCCTTTTGCAAGACCTCAAAAAAAACTTAGCGCAAAGGAATTTGTTCCCTTAATCTAGAGAGCCTGACTAAACCTGTGTCATTCGTAGTGCTTTACAATCTACAAAACCTCGAAAATACATCCTAGTGTGAAGAAATTTGGATCATAGATTTGTAGGGCTCGCATCAATCTTACTTGTTCACACTAAGGCATGTCCTTTGGGACCTCAATAACACTTCCCTATGTGAGAACCTCGTGATATTTGGTCTAAAGGGACCAATTAGATCTACTCATTCACATCAAGACCACGATTTTAGGATCTTAGTGATACCTCCTGGAATGAAAATTTGTGAGTCATGGATCTAGAGTACTTACACAAAACTAAGTTGTATGCATCGTTTTTTCTTTTACTAGACACCAAAAAGACCCTTTATCATTAATATTTGTCGGTAATCAACCTCAATGGACCAACTAGATCTCAACTATTAGTGATAGAGCTGATTTTTTTGGGACCCGGATGAAATATCCTCGTGAGAGCAAATTTAGACTAATGATTTCCATTTGGCAATGAGGATCTCCACCATCGATGTAATTGTTCCTAACAAGAAAAAATTGGCTCCTTTTGTGGGATAGTTCCTCCCTCCAAGGGACTAAGGACCCAAGAGAATATGCAGGTGAGTAGACCATTGCCTTATCCATTAGGATATGGAGTCAAAGTCTAGGTATGTGGGTCTCTAAACATCAATTATTATATTTAATAGGGAATCTCAATGGACTTGGGTGAAGAAGGGAAATAAAGGTGAATTAAACAAGTGAAAATATTGTATGGTAAGGGAAAGAGAATATGGTACAAATAAAGTACCTACCAACCTTCACATGATGAGAAGAAGGATTTGAGATACCTACCATTGACAAGGAAATCAAGAAATTGACCTTATAAGTTTACTATATGGAATTTATTTGACAATCGACCATATTTTTCAATGAGGAGGAAGGGATCTATTCAATGGTTATCAAATTTCCCATGTTTACTACGGTCTTCATGCCTCTTATCCCAAATAAATACCATATCACCCTCTTCAAATTATCTAGGTCTGACCTTTTTATTGAACATGGTTTTGATTCTCTATTGATACTCTTCAAACTTGTAACACACTTGATTCCTGTGTTCCTAAACCTCCACTGGTCGATTTATTCTCCTTTTTACCCTACCAGGTTCTATCACTAAATCTTGCAACAATTTCATTGTTGGTAGCTCCAACTGAATAGGTAGTACTACCTCTAGACCATAAACTAGTTGAAAAGGATATTTTCCAATAGCTCTCTTTGTGATGATTCAATCTACCCATAATGCATACCTAATGTGTGACTCACAAGACTTCTTTTTTTTTTAATTTATTTTGTATGACTTTCGTGAGATTATTGTTTGAAGACTCAACTTGGCGATTCCCTTGAGTGTAATAGTTTGAAGAATGGTTGAGGATCATATTATACTACTAACAAAAGAGTCCCATCCCAATGGAGTTGAAGACTTTGTCTTTGTTAATCGCTATCTTTTTTGTGTAGCTAAATCGAGACAATATATTCTCTTCTACAAACCTGATGATAATGAGGTATGAGACATGATTGGTAGGGATAGTCTCCATCCATTTGGTAAAGTAATAAGTGGTCATTAATATCGATTTTTTTTACCACTAAAAAGGGGATGTATTTCTCCAATGAATTCTAGGCCCTATTGTTGGAATGGAGACTTGCCTTGGACAAGATTCAAACGTAGGGTTGGAATGTTTTGCCTCATAGAAAAGTTCTAGCATTCAATACAAGCCTCCACACTCTTATGAACATCTGAAAACATAGTGGGCTAGTAGTATCAAGACTTGAGGATTTTGTGATTTGTATCCTTGGTTGTAAAATGACCTCCATAGACTCCTTGATGCATGTCTTGAATCAAAACCTTAGCCTCATCTTTTACCAAGCATTTCAATCGTGGCCCCTCTACATTTCTCCAATACAAATATATTCCCACATTACAATATTTGGCCACCTTAAGTATTAGGGATCTCCTATGTGACATGTAATATTTAGGGGAAAAGGCCAATGGAAAACAAATGGGCTATATCTTGATACCACCTAGAGTGATGATAGTATGGCCTGACATATACCTCTTCTTTTGCTTCTAGTTTGGCTTAATTGCCTTATATTTTGTTAATTCCTACTGCTTAGAGGTAAGATTCAGCCATATTTTTTTCCAATCCATGTCCCTTCAACAACACAATGGGCCTTATTACCATGTCATATTATTGTATTTTAGTAGTCCATTTTCCCCACCTACCATGTTCTTGTAGCTAACACAACATTTACTTTATTGAGGCGTGAGGTACAAAGGTAGTGATTTATGCGTATATAATATTCCCTGAAAGATTTAAGGGCTTTGACCAAGGCACATTGTAATATACCTAGGGGAGGATAATGTGGGGTACCTAGGGAGATACCCAAGGGGAATATATCATGTAAAGTGTACCAAAGGGGGAATAATTAATGTAATGTGACCATAAATATGGAATAGGCCCACTAGGTGGTTTTAAGGAAATAATATAATAATGAGGGGTTATTCTGCATAAGCCCCTAGGAATACTCATGAGAAAGTATATATACACATGAGTATCATTATATTGAGGTATGTGTGATGAATTTTATTGTAGGAGATTCCTTCCTAAAGGAGTATTTGATGGTGTTACCCACCATAAGGGTTTTCCTTATGTCTTGGTGTTATTCTTATGGTGAATTTCTTTTGGTTATTTCTTAAGTATACGAGTTCTATATCATTGTTGTGATTCAATTTATGGGTTACTATAAGTGGTATTAGAGCACTTTCTTGGGCAAAAATTTTGGAAGAGTTACTTTTAATTTTACAAATTTTTTAAGGGAAAAAGAGGATGGTGAAGTGCAGGTCAATTTTGGAAACTTTATTTGAATAAATTGAAGAAACCAATTGCCGCATATATATATATATGTGTGTGTTCCTCTAATTGGGACACCCAATTAAAAAAAAAAGAGTCTGGAAAGTGAAGTTTTTATTTATTTAAAATCAGTCGTTTTAAGTGTTTTTCTAAGGATGGTTGCGCATATTGCAAAATTGATATATTTTGATAGACTTACCATATTTCAGTCAAACCAAATCCTCCCCATGTAGAATGACTGTCATTTCATAATTATGGTCACAATAGATATTTTGAGAAATATTGAGGGAGTTATGCTCATTTTAAATTTGCCGCATCAAAAGTAAGTGATTTTCTTCAAAACCATAGATCTATTTTTGGAGTTATAGTAAGCAATATGCTTTCTAAAAGAAAATTTGATGGTCCCAATATTGAAGAATATCTAAACAAGAAAAAGGTAGGGATGTTTTGGATAATCAAAGTAATACTTGGTTTACAACAAGATTTTGATACATGGTGGCAGTCGCTTTAGACTGAGGATATTGAAAAACTTCTAGATGGAGAATTTGGAAAGGTAGTTTTAGACAGTTGATCTCATGTTGTGTAGAATGATAAAGAAATCACTAAGGTTATATTTTCATGTACAAACTTTCCATTATAAGTTTATGGATGTATTCAACAAGAAAATGTTATTGTCTCTATAAATCCTTGTAGAAAGTATAATCTCATCAATGTAAATTTGGCTAAAAAGTTGCAAGTACCACAAAGCATATTCAAAGAACGCATGTTGAGGGTGAAAATGTTCATGTTTTTAAATATTTGAAAGTTACCATGGACAAACATGTATTGAATTCATATTCTTAAGCTATAGATATAGATGATGTGGATATTGTTTTGGGATATCCTTGGATGGACTCAATTGGTATAATTAATATTAATGTGCAAAATAAGTTTTTGAAGCTTTGGTACAAGAAAAAGAAAATCACCATGCAAGATAGTTCGCTTACTAAAAAAGAAGGACCCAATGAGGCACATGAAGAAGTACTTGAAAGTAAAATAGTTGAAGTTTCTACAGGAATGACAGATGTAGAGTCTGGCGTTGAATTAGAAGAATAAAAATCTATAGAAGCACATGAATAAATCCCCCAGGAAGAAGATGAGTAGGAAAAATATGTTAAGGAGCTACATGACCTCAAGGAACAACAAGTTCAAGAGTCAATGAAAAAAGAACCAATCGCTAAGGTTGTATTCTATTGGCACCCACACCACCATGAGAAACAACATTCATCAAGGCAAGGGCATGAGCATCAATGGACTTACTATGAACTAGCATGGAACCAGAAGGGCACCCAGTATGGAGGCACATGGAGAAATAAAATAAATGCTTGGAGACACTGGATTAGCAGAGAAACATCATGGAACCAAAGGAACCATAATCAAGGTCAAGCTGGCAAGGAAGCAGTTAGATCATGTATCCACATTTCGCTTGGATGGATGGATGCTTGTGTTTGGTACTAGTTAACTATTATTCTTTGATATCCACTCATGTTTTGAGGATAAATATGTTTCAAGGGGGATGGGATGTAATATAACTAGGGAAGCATAATATGGGTTACCTAAGAAGGTACCCAAGGGGAATATGTCATGTATCGTGTACCTAAGGGTGAATAATTAATGTAATGTGGCCAAAAATAATGGAATAAGCCCACTAGATAGTTTTAAGGAAATAACATAATAATGAGGGGTTAATTGGCATAATCCCCTAGTAATGATCATGATAAAGTATAAAGACACATGAGTATCATTGCGTTGAGGTATGCGTGATGAATTGTATTGTTGCAAGCATGGCTTATGGAGTGATTCCTTCCTTAAGGAGTATTTGATGGTGCTACCCTACCTTAAGGGTTTTTATTTATTTATTGGTTTTATTCTTATGATGAATGTCTTCTGGTAATTTATGAAGTATAAGGATTCTATATCATTGATGTGATTCAATTTATGGGTTAAGGATCACTACACAAATGCTTGCTTCTCCATCATATTCGAGTTCAGTATCTCTGAGGGATTTGATGAAAAAGGTGGTGGGTTGTTGGTGACATTCATTTTTATTTTTGTAGAAAGACAAAAAATATGGTGTGATCTAAGGAAAACAAAAATATCATGAAAACTTTACCATAGTCAACGTTATCGCTTAAACTAGCAGCCCAAGGGGATACCCTAACCAATTAAAGATACCCTAACTAGGTTGTGTGGAACAAAGATAGTGTCGGTAAGCTCGAGAGAGAGAGAGAGTAGACCCAATGTTACCATAGTCCAACCTCTCGATACTTTGAGTAAATCCAAACCCATGGGGATACCTTGTCAATGAAATATACTTTCAACCACCAACAAACCACGAATACCTTCCACAAAATCTTATTAACTATGATAAGTGCCTTATTGAAGTCAAACAATTTCAAAGCAAGCCACAACAATCATATATCAATTAAGTTATTCACCTTATCGCAGATCCCAAATAATATCACACCTTTCAAGGCAATTTCACACTTCCCTAGAGAATGTCACACTTCCCAAGGTAGCCACTCCAAAAGGCACAACCTCAAGGAAAAGGGGACAATTGGACTAGGGCACAATTGTAGGGCAAGCCAAAAATACCAAACACCCTCTAATTCACTAATTACAAGGGTTTCATGTATTCCAATGCACTTCCTTAGAAGAGGACACCCTCTAAAGCTTGTGGATAAAACCCTAGGGTGAAATTTTAGGGTGGACCAGAAAAACAAATTCACGGCTAGATTTTCACTTTTTTAATTTTCTAGGAAAACTAGGGTTTTTCTTGCAATATTATATTTTTTTGTATCTTTTGCATAAAATAAAAACATCTAAAAATTTGATAAGAAGAAAGAAAGTTGAATAATAGGGTGTTATATTCTTGTCTCAAACCCTAGGGCTATGAGATATTGAAGCTAACATCCCTCCTCTTAAGATTGTATTCAATACTTGCAACTAGGGCTAATATAGCAACCTCAAGGGTTAGGTAGCTAAACCCCAATTTGGGAAAATAGATAAGTCCAAGGCCCAATAAAAAAAGGATGGCTCCTTAGAAGGATGGTCTCCTCAATAAAATTGATAAAATGCTAACAAATAAACCCTAACTCAGTCCAAAGCACTTCAAGAGCAAAGTTAAACTAAACTTTCAAGCATTAATCAAGAATGAGCAAGGAAGTGCACCTTAGGTCACCCTTGAGCATGAGTTATTACAACTAATATTAGCATCAACTTCGCATGTGCAAAATCAAACCCTAGAACATCATCCATTCATCCTTCAAGCAAAAAAGGCATCGAAGAGAGAGGTGTGCATAGCTTCAAGTGCTCCAATATACCAAGAAAAAAATAAAAAGTTTCATATTTGAACACTTATCCATGTTTTACAAATGAGGTGAGGTTGGTTGTCTTATTTATATGAGACAGCCCTCAACCTTTTGCAAATTCAAGCCTAAAATTTAATGACAAATAATAAAATTTTAGGTTTGTGCACCCACAGCCTGGGGACTTAACCACATAATAGCATAAAATAACAATAAAAATGTGCAATTAGGCTCCACCAAGTTCAAGGTGAGCCAAAAGGAGGATGTCATGCCCCAAATAACCCCAACAAATTTTTTTCCTTTAACTCCTTCCTCTATTAACAATGTAGGCTTCTTTAAGGAATGGCGTTTATGGGTCTAGAGACCAGTAGAAGGGGTTTTCATTAAAATAACAGGTCCAAGTGGGAAAAATCAGGTGTGATAAATTGGTCATGAAAAACCTTGCATACGTAATCACCTCTACAAAGCAAAATATCAGTGTGGCCATGTGTCCCAATGATTTGCCTCATGGACACCGAACACCCACCTAAAGGGTAGTCAACAGAACCACAAGGCCAACACCTCCTTGAGGTGAAAAGCAAGGGGACCTTCCATGACCTGATTAGGGATATTTAACCCCAAAATCAACACTCTACACAATATAGCCCCAAAACTTGGCCTTTACAAAGAAAAAATAAAACCCCTCACTTTGGTATACCTAGAAGGAACGCTTCAGCACTCCAAGGCGTAACAGTTAGGATTGATTAATATTAGAGCCTATCCCAATGCCTTCTTTATCATTGTAAGTAAACCCTTGTCTTCATCATCCCTCAAGAGTTTTACATCCTTCTTTAACATCTTAGTCATATGTTTGGTTACTTCAACAAAGTTGGGGATGAACCATTGGAGGAAGTTGATTTTCCTAAAAAAGGATTCTATGGCTTTCTTATCTCTAGGGAAAGAATTACTATTTATAGCTTCCACTCTTTATGGAACAATTGTAAATCCTTGTGCTGAGACAATGTGACCTAGGAGCTTTCCATCTTCCATACCAGAGAAAGATTTCTTAAGATTCAATGATATACCAAAAACTTTCCTCGCCTTTCAAACACCTTTCTTATATGTTGTACATGATCTACAATGAAAACATCTTTAATGTCTACAAAGGCTAAGTCCATATCTCTTTGGAAGTTATTTCTATCACTTATTAGACCAAAAGGCATCCTTTCATGAGAAAAAGTTACCCACAATGTGATCAATGTGGTCTTCTACGCATCCTTCGTGTCCATCCTGGCCTACTTATAACTTGAAAAATGATCCTACATAAACATTCTCTAAGATCCCACTACTATCTGCATCATTTTATCCATCTTGGGAAGTGAGACGTTGTCCATCAAGGAAGCTTTATCAAGTTTTTGAAGTCTACACATAGCCTAATTTCTCCATTCTTTGTTCTCACTTGAACAAGATTAGCCACCCATTCTGAATATCTGACTAGGATGATGACCATTGCAATACATAATTTTATCACCTCCCTTTCTAAGTGGGCACATAATGGGTTTAACTTTCCTTTGGTTCTATCTATGTGGATTTATGTCCTCTTTAATAGGAATCTGATGTTGGAATATAGTTGGGTCATAGGTTTTAAGGTCCTCATATTTCCATGCAAAAACATATTCAAATTCCTTGAAGAGATGCATGTATTCCTCCTTTACTGAGACAAATACTTGTATAATTTAATGTTTTTTAATCTACTAAGGATCCAAGGTTGCCATCTTTAGATTCTAATGGTTTTTTCTTCATAGAAGGATTTATAGGAACATCATCTGAATCAAAAATCCATTAAAGAGGGACCAACCCCTTAAGGATGTAATTAGTTTTGAATTACATGACTCTTTGACCCCCATTCATTTATGAAAAAGTGCCTTCTATGGATTACCCTGTATTTGGTTCTTCTATATCTTCCTCATCCTTTTCATTATATGAATCAGGATGCATATTTGAATATTTAGCCATCATGCCCAAAAACATCTTGATCTAGTCATCATCCTCAAACACTTGCGATGTTTGACATTATCAAGTACAAAAAACCTATATATAGTCTTAATGGAGAAAGAAATATGATCCAAGTTAGGAGGGATGAAAATTATAATAGAATTAACAAGAATGTTAGCTCTATGATTTGATTCCTTGTGGACTACAATGATGTTGATAGCTTCACAAAAGTTGTTAAAAATATATGATATGCATTCTTATAATGTCTCGATTTAGGGTTTCTAGCTTGGCATATTTGCCTAAATTGACTTACTGTCGTATCTAAATATCCAAAATTATTTTGTTGTTTGACTCCCATTTTTTTGGCCATCTCTAGTCCCAATAGAATGGCATCATACTTAGTTATATTGTTTTTGGATTGGAAATCGATCTTGAAAGCATGAGGGAAATCCTGGCCAAAATGGGACTTCAACAATACACCAACCCCATTGCCTACTTTGCAGCATGCTCCATCAAAATACAAAGTACAGAGGCCATAAGGGTCCAAATTCTTCTTGTCTTAAGATACTAAAATCCCACATCATCTACTATTGGGATGTGTGTGGTAAAGGATGAAGTTCATTATATTATCCATGGTGTAAGTCGGGAATTTGGTGGGACTTTGAGGATCACTAATGACATAAGTCACTTTGGGCTCCTTCCTACCAAACATTGGGATGGTAGTGTATGAAAGGTAAAATTGAATACTACCTCCCACAAACATTCTTTGAGATCCCACTACCTTTTGCATCAATTTATCCATCTTGGGCAGTGAGAAGTTGTTCATCAAGAAAGCCTTATTCGAGTTTTTAAAGTCTACACATAGCCTAATTTCTCCATTCTTTGTTCTCACTTGAACAAGATTAGCCGCCCATTCTAAATATCTGACTAGGATGATGACCATTGAAATACATAATTTTATCACCTCCATTTCTAAGTGGGAACATAATGTGTTTAACTTGCCTATGATTCTATCTGTGTGGATTTATGTCCTCTTTAAGAGGAATCCGATGTTGGAATATAGTTGGGTCATAGGTTTTAAGGTCCTCATATTTCCATGCAAAAACATATTCAAATTCCTTGAAGAGATGCATGTATTCCTCCTTTATTGAGTCAAAGACTTGTATAATTTAATGTTTTTTAATCTACTAAGGATCCAAGGTTTCCATATTCATATTCGAATGGTTTTTTCTTCATAGAAGGATTTATAGGAACATCATCTGAATAAAAAATCCATTAAAGAGGGACCAACCCCTTTAGGATGTAATTAGTTTTGAATTGCATGACTCTTTAACCCCCATTCATTTATGAAAAAGTGCCTTCTATGGATTACCCTATATTTGGTTCTTTTATATCCTCCTCATCCCTTTCATTATCTGAATCAGGTTCATATTTGAATATTCAACCATCATGCCAAAAACCTCTTGATCTAGCCATCATCCTCAAACACTTGTGATGTTTGACATTATCAAGTACAACAACTCTATATATAGTCTTAATGGAGAAAGAAATATGATCCAAGTTAGGAGGGATGAAAATTATAATATAATTAACAAGAATGTTAGCTCTATGATTTGATTCCTTGTGGACTACAATGATGTTGATAGTGTCACCAAAGTTGTTAAAAATATATGATAGTGCATTCTTATAATGTCTCGATTTAGGGTTTCTAGCTCGGTATATTTGCCTCAATTGACTTACTATCGTATCTAAATATCCAAAATTCTTTTGTTGTTTGACTCCCATTTTTTTGGCCATCTCTAGTCCCAATAGAAGGGCCTCATACTTAGCTATATTGTTTGTGGATTGGAAATCGAGCTTGAAAGCACAAGGGAAATATTTCCCAAAAGGGGACTTCAACAATACACCAGCCCCACTACCTACTTTCCAGCATGCTCCATCAAAATACAAAGTACACAGGCCATAAGGGTCCAAATTCTTCTTGTCTTAAGATACTAATATCCCACATCATTTACTATTGGGATGTGTATGGTAAAGGATTAAGTTCTTGATATTATCCATGGTGTAAGTTGGGAAGTTGGTGGGACTTTGAGGATCACTAATGACATAAGTCACTTTGGGTTCCTTGTATAGCATGTGGGTTTCCCTACCAAACATTGGGATGGTAGTGTATGAAAGGTAAAATTGAATACTGCCTCCCACAAACATTCTCTGAGATCCCACTACTTTTTCCATCATTTTATCCATCTTGGGCAGTGAGAAGTTGTCCATCGAGGAAGTTTTATTCAAGTTTATGAAGTCTACACATAGCCTAATTTATCCATTCTTTGTTCTCACTTGAACAAGATTATCCACCCATTCTGAATATATGACTAGGAGGATGACCATTGCAATACATAATTTTATCACCTCCCTTTCTAAGTGGGCACATAATGGGTTTAACTTGCCTTTGGTTCTATCTATTTGGATTTATGTCCTCTTTAAGAGGAATCTGATGTTGGAAGATAGTTGGGTCATAGGTTTTAAGGTCCTCATATTTCCATGCAAAAACATATTCAAATTCCTTGAAGAGATGCATGTATTCTTCCTTTACTTAGTCAAAGACTTGTATAATTTAATGTTTTTTAATCTACTAAGGATCCAATGTTTCCATCTTCATATTCGAATGTTTTTTTCTTTATAGAAGGATTTATAGGAACATCATCTAAATCAAAAGTCCATTAAAGAGGGACCAAACCCTTTAGGATGTAATTAGTTTTGAATTGCGTGACTCTTTGACCCCCATTCATTTATGAAAAAGTGCCTTCTATGGATTACCCTATATTTGGTTCTTCTATATCCTCCTCATCCCTTTCATTATCTGAATAAGGATGCATATTTGAATATTCAACCATCATGCCCAAAAACCTCTTGATCTAGTCATCATCCTCAAACACTTGAGATGTTTGACATTATCAAGTACAACAACTATATATATAGTCATCATCCTCAAAAACTTGCGATGTTTGACATTATCAAGTACAAAAAACCTATATATAGTCTTAATGGAGAAAGAAATATGATCGAAGTTAGGAGGGGTGAAAATTATAATAGAATTAACAAGAATGTTAGCTCTATGATTTGATTCCTTGTGGACTACAATGATGTTGATAGCTTCACAAAAGTTGTTACAAATATATGATAATGCATTCTTATAATGTCTCGATTTAGGGTTTCTAGCTTGGCATATTTGCCTGAATTGACTTACTATCGTATCTAAATATCCAAAATTCTTTTGTTGTTTGACTCCCATTTTTTGGCCATCTCTAGTCCCAATAGAAGGGCCTCATACTTAGCTATATTGTTTTTGGATTGGAAATCAAGCTTGAAAGCACGAGGGAAATCTTGCCCAAAAGGAGACTTCAACAATACACCAGCCCCATTTCCTACTTTGCAGCATGCTCCATAAAAATACATAGTACAGAGGCCATAAGGGTCCAAATTCTTCTTGTCTTAAGATACTAACATCCCACATCATTTACTATTGGCATGTGTGTGGTAAAGGATGAAGTTCCTGATATTATCCGTGGTGTAAGTTGGGAAGTTGGTGGGTTTGAGGATCACTAATGACATAAGTCACTTTGGGCTCCTTGTATAGCATATGGGTTTCCCTACCAAACATTGGGATGGTAGTGTATGAAAGGTAAAATTGAATACTACCTCCCACAAACATTCTATGAGATCCCACTACCTTCTGCATCATTTTATCCATCTTGGGCAATGAGAAGTTGTCCATCAAAGAAGCTTTATTCAATTTTTTGAAGTCTACATATAGCCTAATTTCTCCATTCTTTGTTCTCACTTGAACAAGATTAGCCACCCATTCTGAATATCTGACTAGGATGATGACCATTGCAATACATAATTTTATCACCTCCCTTTCTAAGTGGGCACATAATGGGTTTAACTTTCCTTTGGTTATATCTATGTGGATTTATGTCCTCTTTAAAAGGAATCCGTAACATCCTGTAATTTCGTAAAAATTTAAAACTTTTAAAAACAACATTTAATATTAAAATGCAATATGGAAGTAATAAATGTTTATTAAAACAGTATTAAATAACAAAATCATTAATGTAGAAAACAACTTAACTATTGTGTCATTTTAACCAATGACATTTTAAGATAGTGACACGTCATACTTCTATAACGATTAAGATGCTAAATTATTTTCGTTTGTAATATTTCTTTAAGACAGAGTTCTTTTGAGAGGGTACTAACAACTTGTTTCTTATTGATGATGAAAGGGGTCCCTCGAGGTACCCCGAGGCTTACTTAGCTTTGTTGGCTAAAGCATTTGTACCCGTCCTTCATGCACAGATTCACAGGTAAGAGCAAAAGCGACAGAACAGGTGTTAAGAGTATTTAAAAATTCCAATGGCCGTCAATGTTTTTAAAGAAATCTATGTAACTCTTTGTTGTAGGTATGGATCTCTTATCTGTTCTAAATATGATGTTTTGAACATGTAATCATCTTGCAACATTAGCATAATTTCAATCGATACTTCATTTGGAATGAATATGTCAACAAAATGCTTTTGTCTATGGCTTGTTATGATATAGGCTAGAATACAAAAACTAAGTATTATGGTGATACTTCTACTATCTATTCCAATCATTAATGTAATCTATGGATAATTGACTGCGTGTAGGCTTTGAAACAATACAAAGATACCACATGAAAAGTTATGGTGCATTTAGACTTTTAATTCAACTCTTCTTGAAGTTTAGTAACAATTTAAACTATGTAGATCCATGTAATAATAAAAATCCTAACTATAGAATACGAATTGGATTAACATGTCAAAATGTATTCTAGGTACTACTCATTGAGAACTATATGAATTAATCGAAGGTGCAATACTATAAAGATTTATGGAATATATTCCATAGTTAACCTATACGAACAAATTCATTCAACATACCTTTGATATTATTAAAACAATGGAATGATATGTAATGCATTAACGTCGAGATGGTGACATGGCAGGTGTTACCATCGTAATGAGTATTGAGTACAGAAGGGTTGTATCACGACGCCGGTCCTGGTCTTGGCATTGAAGTCTCCTAACAGTGGTAATTAGTGGAAACACAAGTGTAATGCTACTGTGGCTAAGGATATGTGAACGAGTTTGCTAAACAAGTGATACGAGTCTTACCTGTAACTATTCTTACCCATTGAACTGTTGATTTGGCACTTCGTGGTTGTAACAATTAATAGAGTAATAAATGTGGTGGTTGTCCATATTCCAATACACCCGGTTGGCAATGATCTCCACCGTTGATTTGTGAAACCTTGAGATTGTAATGAAAAACCCTATTTGCATACTACATCCACTTTGAACGTGTTTCTCGGCATTCATTTTTCTAGGTAATGGTTTGGGAGAGAGGCCAACAAACCGAGGAGTTTTAGGGTTTGTTAATGGTAGGTTCTTTGAGTTCGAACCCGTGACCTCTATGCATTCAACCTGTAAGTAACAGTTCTATTTTTAAGAAGCCGAGCTAAGTAGTGAAAGGTCGCAGTGGTTTATTGGTTGAAGGGTTGAGCCTGCAACTTATTTCATTGTATGAGTTTGAGAGATGTTTATCTAGGGTCTTTATTGAGCGATGGCACTGGTTTTGAACCTTGGTACATGGTAATCGTTGTTGTTTCTCAGAACTAGATATCTCATTTTTCTGGGCTGGACGTTGGCTTTGTCAATCTTCTCTACAGGAAAGTCTTCTTGATACGAAGGTAAGAATCTTGCTTACCCATCTCTTTGTTTTACAAACCTTCATATGTAATGTGGAAATCTTGTTTAATCAATGTGTTGTTTTGTGGCAGGTTAGCCTTCGTCAGAGAACCATTCTCTTGGAGATGAAGGAGGAGTCTTTCGTGTCCACCAGTAAGCTTCGGTGGTTTCCTTACCTCGTTGGTCATCCTGTTAGTTGAAGTCCATGAATGGTGTTTGACACAGTTCTGGGTATTTGGATTTTGACACGGTTTTTGTCCAAGAACTTTGTGGACAGTAATTCTATGTTCCTATCTCTACTATCGTGTTGGCTAGTAGTTTTGATGCAGTGTCTATTGTAAGAGTTTAATGGAAAAGTGACTCGTTTTTGGTATTGTAAACTCTAAGGAGTAAACTGTAACATCCCTCCAATTTGACCCTAATTATTATTATTATTTTTGTAAAATAATTGTAATTATGTAAATGGCCATGGTGAGGAGCTCAAGGCCAAGGCCCCACCTGTGGACCATGAAACTATTATTATGATCATAAGTGTTATTTTAAACATAGGAGACTCGGCTCATGATGCGACCTGACGCATAGGGTTACTAAGTTGATTTGGGTTATCGGTTAGTCCTTGAGATGGATGCCTAAGATACCCTTAACTGCCGAGAGACAGTAAAAGTATCCTAAGACCTAAAAAAATTAACACTAAGTTAGTCTATGCTAAAAGCTATTAAGTAAAACCAAGAAACTCCCCTAGATGTCCTTGACGTCCTATCCCCGACAGCGGGCGTCAACTATTTTCTTCATTAAAAACCTACTATCTAATTATTAGCATAGGCTAAACTATTACACTAAGTTATTATTATTATTGTCTTGGTTCAAACCTATAGACCTATATCTGGTACCTCACAAAGGTGGAAGATATATATATATATATATATATATTAGGATAAAAGAGAAACATTTACCATCTCTTTTATAAAGACAAAAAAGGGTCATCGTATTTAAATTACTTTTGTACCTATAATTATCAATTACAATAATGATTTATAATTATATATCTATATATATATAAATATTACTTGCGTGCACGTTACACTTCTTTTTGGAGAGTTAAGAAAATGTTTATTTAAGTATGTAATACTTACACTATCAATAAGAGGAAAAGGGGCCTTAGAATTAGCTTCAAAAGCTAATAGGTGTCCATATAATAAAGATTATATATCCATATTTACATTGGTTAAAGCACCATTATTCCTAAAGTTAGTTTTAATTTATGATTGTATACTAAGTGGAAAAAAATGGGGGGGTTCCACTTTTACAAATTAAGTATCGAGAAATTAGTAATGGAAATTATATACATATATTACACATGGGTGTACGTTAAACTGAGTGGAGCACCCCACTCTCTTAATTAAAATGCTTACCACTAGGTTTCCCATCTGTCTCTGTCTCACTCAGGAAAAGAAATGCCTCTACGTGGGGAGAGAGGCCGAGAGTTAAGGTGAATATTATATATATGTTGGAGTGCACTCGAATTGCAAAAAGCATTTTAAGGCCATTAATAAGGGTGTAGCTACATGTATAAGTATAGTTAGTGTTTAATAGATTCTTCTTAAAGGTGTAACGCTCTTACTAAGCCTGAACTTTAGGAAGAGTTCTTATTTAATTACTCTAGCCCTAACATTGGAAACGGCTACCTGCCACTTGGCTTTCTTGACTCCTAACGTTTCCCTTCAGAAGGGAAAAGCGTTTTTTTTAATTGATTGGCATGGTGGGGAGGTGGCGCAGAACGAGGGAGAGTCTTTATGAGGCCGAGCTACCATCTTTACAAAAAGAACAAGAGGAGGGCATTTTACTTCTCTCTCTTGCTGCGTTGGGGATCCCGTTCCATTCTGCGCTGAGGGGAGCCACTCTTCCTACTACTGCGTAAAGAGGATGTGGTTTGCAATGCAAACAACCAAAAATCGTCACCATGGATACGAGGGTGGATCAATCTTTTCTCCATGCCTGATAGATATCAAGAATCGGGTGTCTCCTAGCTCTACCTTCATCAGGTAAATACCATTGGATGTTATTGAATTTTAATGTATATCTCGCCATGATCGAAGCAATGCGATTTGTAGAAATTATTATAGTCTAATATGCGACTTGGGTATTGCTGTAGTTTATGTATATAATTAATGCTTCTGACTTGTGGAATGAGTATGGAAAAACTCCCTGCGCCTCTATACGAGGAGGATCGCACGGCCTCTCTGTAAGGGATGGTCCGCTTTGGGTTGGGATTTGGATTTATATCCTTAGATCTCTGCATGAGCAGGTTGCGTGACGATTGAGTTTTTGTAGATCAGCGATCTACTCCTTTAAATACATCGTGGATTAGATAATGATATGACCTCTGTATCATTGAATTACTTTTCCATTTCGAATGCTTACGATTTTGGTCGCAACTTAGAAATAGGTCCTTTTTTTATATATGCTGCTTACGATGGGGTCATTACCTTGTCAGCGTAGAGAGAGATCTTATTCTCATTTTATTTCTTACTAAGAGTCAATAGGGTTTGGCGATTTCAGTAGAGGAAATTGATTCCCTGCCTCCCATGTGATTTCGTATGATTGTTATACGAGTCCTTGAAATAGACTGCACTGCAGATGCGTGTTCCCAGGATGGAGTTAATTTTTTGTGTTTTAGAATCCAGAATTGCGTTATCTATATTTGAACTCAGGAAATTTTGCCTCGCTCGGTATTAGTGGTCCAATGCTGCATGCACCCTCAGTTAAGGGGATTGTTTTTGAAGTTTGAGCCGCAAACCTGGTTTGCAACGCTGTACATAAGCTTGAAGGATTTCAGATGTTTTTGAAATCGTGTTACCTTTTCTATGTTATCTTAAGTGAGTTTGCTGGCTCGTTTTGTATGCTAAATTAGAGAGTCAAACGCCGTAGAGCTGTTTTGCTTTATGAAAAGTGGTAGTTACCAAGGTTGTTCGTTTTGTAATTGTTTGCATGCGGGATGTATGTATGATGCCTGAAAGTGAAGGGGATCAAGCCTACTCCACACCTAACGGAAAACAAGGTTCTAGTAGTGTCCCAAGCTTGTACCGAAATAAGGATTTCAGTTCTTCTTTTTACTTATGCTGCCAATTTCTTTTGTTATGTTGTCGATGTTGTATCTTTCGTTGTCCAAACATGATAGAGTCGAAGCTCTAGGAATATATGAATTGAACTCATTCAAGTATATCTATATGTTGTCGAGTGGTTAATCTAACTCTATCGAAGATTGGTGTGTTTTATTGTGGTCGAAACTGAGTATATTCTTATCTCCGCTTGTATTACTACAACAAAAGCACTTACTCTTTGGTGTGTATTGCTAGAATGAATCATGATCCCGATCACAGACGGTAAGTATTGTACTCACAAAATATTTCTGTCGGTTGTATTACGATAATTTTTAACTATAATATCGTATATGGGTTCAAGGTTCGTGTTGTTTGACTTCGTTTTGCTACCACCTTTTTGGTTCATTTAGTCACGAGAGATTTGTGAAGGGCTATCCACCATCTACTTTATAATATAGAGCTTCTAGGCCATGTTATAAATAGAATAAATTAATGATAAAGCCAACCAAACAACTATGGTATTATTGTGTCCCGGACTACTTTCGACTCTATGGAGGCTTTAATGAAGTTATAAGTATTAACCCTTATAAATTGGAAAAGTTTGTATATATGGTGTACTAAGCTCGGCATAAATCCTAGCTGGGTCATTATCTTAAACATTTTATGGTTCTTATCTTTAACAGCTACAATCTATTATTTATTGCCCTGCTCATAAAATATTAGATATATATAAATATATGTATGTGCTGGAGTCGCATTTCAACTTTTCTTGATAAGAATTCGTTGGTGACCATTAAATACTTATGTAGGTACCTATTGGATTACTATATTACTTCGAGATAGAAAAGTTTATATAAATTCGTGCAATAACTATACCTATGTTGGTAGACGGACGGAACAACATATTTGTGCTTTTGAATAAAACATGATAAATTGATTTCCAAGTAATTCCTCTCTAGGGAGAGTATTGAATCATCATTAACACTTTACATATGAGACGGTTAATAATGTGTTTCGAGAGCCAGTTAATTATCATCTAGTTTTGCGAGAGAATTTCAAATCATTGAGTTGCACTTTATAAAAGTCTCTGAGTAAAGAGTTTGATTAAAAGATATCGTTCGTGTAAGAGTAAGGAATGCATAAGGATGCTTCCCTAGCTGATACACTACACTTGTGTACACATTGAAGAGGAAGGGTATAGCCCTTAGACTATGAGAATGAAGAATCCAATACTTATACTGAGGTCATTAAAAGTTGACTTGTTATATGTATATTATACTCAGAGATAGAACTCTAAGATGTCTTGAAGATACTCTCGGTGAGAGAGGTTAATGCAACTTCTTGATTACTGTTTGTAAACCATGAGTCTTGTTGTAGCGCCTAAGTCGCTCTTGTAATCTTACTACTTTTTCTCTAATAATAAATGATGCACACACCTTTGTGGACTAGCCCGTGTACGGGTGAACCACGTTATCCTTGGTCTCTTATGGTGTTCATCATTATGTCTATGTGTATGCGTACTTAAATTCTTTCTTAAATGTTTATGATAATGCCAAATGTTCACTTTATGATTATGTTAATGTTGTTATCACTTATGATGTTCTCCTGGTTCGATTAACTGATAAAAGATGTACATGTGCATTTCATCTACTCTGTCTATGTTGACTTTCTTTACGCAAGCGAAAGATTTAGCAATTGATAACTCGTAATATACCTTTATTTTGCGTCATTAGTTGCTTTATGGGATTGATATTGGTGAATATTCTATAGTTACATCTAAATACGGAAAAGGGTTCAGTTAAAGTATAAATCGAAGTTATCTTTCTTTTGACCGTGCAAAGTATTTGAGTATATGTTTTTCAGCTAAAATATTGCATGATTCAAATGAATTGTTTGGTCATATAGACATGCGTTGTCAAGAAAATAAATGATTCTAAGATGTTGCTCTCTTATTTTATAAATGTTTAAAAGGTGAGAAAGGGGTTGCATAATTAGGTAATGATACATCATAGAGCAATGCCATTACATGACATTACGATATGTATGGATTGATGATCGCAAATCTAAGTACTACGATACTCTCTAATTAATAATTATCTAGGCAATTAAATAACTGCGAGATGTTTAAATGTTGTTTTTATTTTAATGGTGATTTAAAATGCCAAAAATTTATACTTCCGCGTAGTAGTTATGAGTAAATAAACTTTTTGAAGGATTTTAAATTTTTATGAAATTCGGGTATGTGACATAAGCCCTCGTCATTTGATTGTTACAGTAGTTTGAAACTACCAGTTTTACTGTGTATTATTGAGATTCCCAATCGTTGATGAAGATATAAAAGCAAAGTGTTTTTTATGACAATTGTTATGATGGTGAAATCGTTTCTCTAAACGAATAGATGGACTGTGGTCTTTTTAAACAAAACAACAATGTTTTATAATGAATAGTGTTAATTTTTTACCATTCGAATGTTGGCCAAGAGTTAAGGCTTGCATACTTATATGCCTGTACATCGATTTCGTTGTTTGATAATCATGATTTGGAAAATAGTTGAAGTAGTTTGTACTATTAAAAGTTTTTGTGAAGGTTTTGATTCCATACTCTATTTTTCGTTTACAAAGGATACCCTACCTGAGACTTTCAAATGTTTTCGGGCTTATACTAGGGTTTGTATCCAAGATTAAACCATTGATAAGATCATTTCGATATTGCAAGTGTTTAGATACTAGGGTTATAAGCTATGGTTTAAACATGAATATGTAATTGTATCTATGGCTAGCTGTTAGATGATTCTTAGATAGAAACTTACTATATAAGTAAGATAATATGGTTTTGTAAAATAATAACTAGGGTTTAATAAGTCATAAAGTTATCATGTTTTGAAAGAAATATCCACAGTTTATCTTTGAGATAGAAAATATGATGTTTGCATATAGAGTTAGGGTTTACAGTGTATTAGGTTTTGATACTACAGAAATAAATAATTGATACATGAAATCAAACAGGAAATTAATGAAGAATTCCAGTATGTGTAAAGATAAGAAAACTATTTATTGATCACTTCTAGCAGCTGCTAAAATCCTTGGAAATACTATTACTTGGAAAACATGATATGTATGATTTTAATTGCATTTGTTTGCTATCTTGATTAAATAGAAATAAGAGGAAAATATATGACTGTGCAGAAAATTAAACTATATTTATATTTCATGAAATAACAAAAGAATCATATAACACTGTTGATACTATACAGTAAATTTCACTATGTTTAGATATAGGATAGAATTATAATCATAGCACTTTACTATAATTAATTGTCTAATCAATGGTAATCTACCTATGTCTCATCTATCATTTAATTTGCTTCTCTATATTAGAGTACGATGCAAATAACAACATGTGGAAAAATGTAGAATTGATTTTCTAATCAGATTTTTAATCAAAGCTTATTATTCAGACTTAAACAAAGATCAGAAATAAATACATTTACAAAACAGAGTTTGATGATTTCACTAAACATAATTATTAAACTATAAACAAAATAGGAAACAGCAAAACATGGTTAATCTGTAGGGAAACAAGCAGCCCAAGGAGCTTATTCCACCCAACCAATTCCTGAAGACAGCCAAGTTACTTGCCTTAGGACCCCCGAGCCTGTTCACTGAACCACCAGGAGGAAGAAACTTAGAAGCTTAGGACCTCAACTTGCAGTAGTAATAGTTATCCAGTCTTGAAAATTTAGCAGTCAAAGGAACCTGCACCAACACCTCTGGTTCTCCTTCTTAGAATAATTTGTAGACTTACAATGCACTCACATAGCCTCCCTATTCGAATCTCTCAGTCATCACTTGATGCACATGAGGAATATTTCTGCATAAAATATTGTGTAAGAGCTGCCTGCTCAATTCGAATTTGCCTTATGTAGGCTGCCTAGGCCTTTTCAGTTGTTAACTAGTCATTAAATGAGCTGCCTGCTCACTCCCTCCACCTGGGGGATAATGCCACATTTGTAGGGGTAGTTGTCCCATAACCAACAGCTAGTGGTGAAGTGCAATTGTTGCCATATGTCCCATGCCTTCTAACAGCTTCCATTCCTCCTAGTGGGTCAGTGAACACTCATTTAATAGTTCCCTTGGGTGTTTGTCTCCTATTTTAATTTATTAAATAATAATAATTCAATAATTACATTCATCCTTGACCAAACTTGGTCCTAATTACAAAACTTTGCAATTAAAATTTAACATAAAGTATTTTTCCAATAAAATAATAATTTCAGAAATTGGGTAGGTGACAGAATCTGATGTTGGAAGATAGTTGGGTCATAGGTTTTAAGGTCCTCATATTTCCATGCAAAAACATATTCAAATTCCTTGAAGAGATGCATGTATTTCTCCTTTACTGAGTCAAAGACTTGTATAATTTAATGTTTTTTAATCGACTAAGGATCCAAGGTTTCCATCTTCATATTCTAATGGTTTTTTCTTCATAGAAGGATTTATAGGAACATCATATGAATCAAAAATCCATTAAAGAGGGACCAACCCCTTTAGGATGTAATTAGTTTTGAATTGCATGACCCTTTGACCCCCATTCATTTATGAAAAAATGCCTTCAATTGATTACCCTGTATTCGGTTCTTTTATATCCTCCTAATCCCTTTCATTATCTGAATCAGGATGCATATTTGAATATTCAACCATCATGCCCAAAAACCTCTTGATCTAGTCATCATCCTCAAACACTTGCGATGTTTGACATTATCAAGTACAACAACTCTATATATAGTCTTAATGGAGAAAGAAATATGATCCAAGTTAGGAGGGATGAAAATTATAATAGAATTAACAAGAATGTTAGCTCTATGATTTGATTCCTTTTGGAATACAATGATGTTTATAGCTTCACAAAAGTTGTTAAAAATATATGATAATGCATTCTTATAATGTCACGATTTAGGGTTTCTAGCTTGGCATATTTGCCTGAATTGACTTACTATCGTATCTAAATATCCAAAATTATTTTGTTGTTTGACTCCCATTTTTTTGGCCATCTCTAGTCCAAATAGAAGGGCCTCATACTTAGCTATGTTTTTTTTGGATTGGAAATCGAGCTTGAAAGCGCGAGGGAAATCCTGCCCAAAAGGGGACTTCAACAATACACCAGCCCCATTTCCTACTTTGCAGCATGCTCCATCAAAATACAAAGTACAGAGGCCATAAGGGTCCAAATTCTTCTTGTCTTAAGATACTAACATCCCGCATCATTTACTATTGGGATGTGTGTGGTAAAGGATGAAGTTCCTTATATTATCCATGGTGTAAGTTGGGAAGTTGGTGGGACTTTGAGGATCACTAATGACATAAGTCACTTTGGGATCCTTGTATAGCATGTGGGTTTCCATCCCAAACATTGGGATGGTAGTGTATGAAAGGTAAAATTGAATACTACCTCCCGCAAATGTTCCTTGATGCCTTGGTAACATCATGCCATATGTAGGGGGGACATATGGAATGGAAACATCCATCATTGCAATTTTTGGGGGAATATGGACCATCCCCACAATGTTGTCTTTATTCAAAGATAGGCATTGGAATATTTTGGAATTAAATGAGGATATTTTTACAGGGCTTGGTGATATCCAATCCTAAGTTTTCCATGACATACAGGGGAATTAATGAGTGAGAGGAACCGTAATCATATAGGTAATTATGTACATGCAAATTTTCAAGTTTGAGGGTAATATAAAATGGTAGGGTGGCATGATCAGTCCCATCAGGTAGGTTAATTCCTAAGACTATCTTTGGAGAATCATCTTGTAGGTTTATCAGGTCTGCTTGCAGTGGAGTTTCATCACTTAGGATAATCACATTAGAGGTTTGACAGGATGATTTATCTTGGGTTGGTTGAGGCCTAGGATGTTGTATTTGTGGATGCTCTTTAAAACCTAAGAAGGTCAAAACCTCTTTCCTATGAAATGGATATTTCAAAACTTCAAAAAGAGGCATGGGAATTTTAATTTTGTTGAGTTCGTCCCTAATATCAAATGAAGATTGATGTGGAGGGACAACTTCCATAACTTTAACATGCAAGGGATTCATGAGAATGGTGTTTGCTTGTGATTGTAACATGTTTTGGTATGTTGATTCGAATTCAACCCCAATGAGGATTGTCGATTGCTTGAAATTGGACTCCTTAATCCTTGCCTCTCTCTAAGGAATCTAGGTAGCTTTTCATGCCTCCCTCCTTCCATTATCTAATTTTGTAGGAGCTTTCTCCTTTGTGTAATTAGAAGAGTTTGGTATTGGTCTGAGGCTAAATTTTCTCCTCATCTCTGTCATTATATTATATGTTACCATTTGGAGGTGAGCAGGGGAGAGGTTGAAGAGATCCTCCTCTTGATGGAAAATTCCTTCTTCGTGAGAAACCTCTTCTTCTCCCATCATCAATAAACCATTATATCCAAGTTGAACATGGTTTATCCCATTAGTATCACTATCTCCTAGATGGAATGACATATTTACGTTTGAAGGTGCATCAGGAATATCTTCCTCTCTTGACTCACAATACTCATAATAATGAGGAGGGAAAGGTGTCATCATGTTTGCTTATGTCCTAGAATGTTCGAGCATATCTACATCTTCTTGTCTTACCTCTCTTTAAATTACAAGAGGAACCCTCCTAAGTTTCGGTTGACCTCTCATGGGTTTATTTTTAGCTATAGGGGCTAGTCCCACAAAGGAGTGGGAAACATGTCCTTTCATGACCTTGGTAAGTTCATTAGCCATGGAATTAAGGATATTTTTTACCTCTACAAGTGTCAAGGGTTCTTGTCTTGATGAGGATAAATCAAGCTCCTTGCCTCTCCTTCAAAGGGATCATGTCTATTTTTCAATGAAATTCTTGAAGCTTACATATTTATCTCCAATTCTTTACCATCATTACATAGGGTCTCTAGGTCAAGGAACCTTCTTTATCTCAGGTTAAGAGAAAATCCAACCTCAAAGGAGGCAACATATGCAACAATGGAAACAACTTATAAGGGATTTATAACGTCAAGAAAGTGGTGGTATAGATTATAGAACCTACTTGTGAATTCTAAAACAGAATCACCATTGTTCCTCTTTAAGGTGTTGAACTCAATTAGATAATATATGTTATCCTTCTTTATACCCCATTTCGTTAGGAATTTTTCAATAAAATGATCCTAGTAAGTTATAGAGATGTTAGGAAAATTCCTAAACCATTTCTTGGCCTCCCCTTCCAAAGAATAGGCAAATATTTGAGCAAACGCATCATCTTCCTTGAGAAATAAGATTCATATACAGTCTTGAAAAGTTGTGAAGTGATCTTTCACGACTAACTCATTCTCGCCATTAAACTAGTTGGGTATAATATTTAAATAACCATCATTCAAGTCTCATAGTTGATCTAATGGGGGTAACACCAAGTTCTTGAACCTATCAACTAATTATAGATTTGGTGGATTTGGTATAACCATTTGGAGGTTTGGCCTTTGGGTTTGAGGTTGGCTAAGTATCTATGCAGCAAGATAATGGGTGTGGTGTATTAAAAAATTTCAGAATTGGAACAACCACATCTCAATTGGATGAGGGAGAAACAAGAAATGATGGAATGAGGGTTAGGATCTCTCTTTGTCCAATGGAGATTGATAAGAGTATGGAGTGTCAAGTCTCCCACAATGGTTAAAGGAAACTGGGATTCGGGATAGGTATATCAACTATGGTCCAGGAATAGGTGCAACCTTTCATGACCAGAAGGGTGATAAAGGAGGGGTCCCAAATTGAGTATTAGGGAAATGACCAACACTAATGATCATGAGAGAGAAAGGAATGACAATTATCAGGCTACCTACCAAGGGTTATTTTAGTGTATTAGCTCTTCTTCTTCCACGCTTGTTTAGGATATTCTGGAGGAGTGACCAATATTCCTATGGATGAGGACTTGGTAACTATGGATCTGAAATCTAGTTTTGTTGGGAAATAGGTTTCCCAGTGGAGACTTTATGTAATGGAGTCACAAATAGGAGAACATTTCCTTACCCTCCCTTTAAAAATACAAGGTATTCTAGTCACAAACTACCAAGGAGTATATGAACCTTTAACTACAACATTATTTTCCCATTCATGCCTTTGCAAACATAATAAATAATTTAAAATAGATAATGTAGTAGATGTACTAATAGTCATATTTCTCTTTGATTTAGAAAAAGAACCTTGTGTCAAAGACTAGGGATAAAACCTTCGTCACATACCTAGCAATGGTGCTACTCATTATGTTGGAACCCTCATGAAACCTCACTTTAGATATTACACTTGGGAGGAATAGGATGGGACGAGGCACAAGACAAAGGAATAATAGGCAAGATGCACCTATCACATGCCAGTTAGTCCTTCAAGTGAGTGCTTGGGCTAGAGGGGGGTTACCCTTAGCTTCCTTTTGTAGAGATCTTGGTCTATCACCCTGGGATGATTGTATTCAACTATGTAAGGCTTCAACTAGTTTATTGATGCAACCATGGTGTTTGTGTTAGTTTCAGTATTTTGATATGGGACATGAACATTATTTTGAGGTGAAAGGGTGTGAACACAAGAGAAAAACCAACTCTTGAAACAAAAATTTAGTGTTATCGGTGTGCCTTAATCACAACTTCATAATTTGTAGATAAATATAAGATCTTGAATATATAGTGAAAAAGAGAGATAGGAATACATTCTTCTAAAATATATTCAAGAAGACAAAAAATCAAATGGGAAAGATGCACATAGATCCATTGATTCAGTCAACAAGATGGAGGACAAAAAATTGGAAGGGATAAATAGCCTTGGTCTTGATTGTACAATAAATTGAAAAATGGTTCTTTTGATTACAATGAAGGTCACCAAGAGGGACTATAGAATCTTTGTCTTGGGCCTATTGCTTTTCCTTCCCAAAACTAGGGCATCAAATAGTGTTTAGAGAGAGAAAGGAGAATGCGATGGAGAAGAAAGATCGCATTGATGTTGCAAATACCATTACTTAGTTTAGGACATAATTTGATAGCCTTACAGTATAAAAATTATCGATGCTTGTTATAATGTGGGGGCTATGTTTTATAGGCCTTTCTATCTTGAAGAAAAGTAGACTACTTCATAAACATTATGGCATAGATGCAATTAAGCCTTTGAGCATTTCTTGTACATAGCACCATTGAAATATGATGGCTTAGACCAAGGGAAAACCACAAAAATGGTTTATTGTCGCTCTTATCCCCTTTGTATTTGATTCTTCTACATGATGTACTAGTGGTGGCTAAACAATTTATTTCTCAATTGGATCTAACCATGCTTTCTTCATTATTGCATGCAGGGATGATGCATATTGTTGCTCTTTGCTCTTCAATTCCCTATTCTTCTCGATCTTTCTATTTTTGGAGGGCCTATGAAGAGCTTGGTTTATTAGGCTGGATACATGCTAACCGGGTAATGCCTTGAGTTACCTCCCATGCTCCCCTTTAATAATATAGTCATGAACTATGTTAATAAGTGTACATCCATGTTCACTTATTGTTCTTCCCCTTTCAAAATTCTAAAATGTTTAACTTGCTCTGTGAGGGAAGTATAATAAATGGTTCCCAATGAATGGATCATTCTTGATATTATTGTCCAAGTGTCGCCAGATGGCTACAATTAATTGTAGACCATTGTGGAAGTTAGAATGGCATTCTTATCTAATACCAATACTAAACAAGGGGAAATTGTCTTGACGACTCTCGACTACACATCACTTGGGTGCAGTCTCAATTGATCATCCCATGGGCATGGAAAGACATGATTAATTATGGAACCCATGCTTGATCGGAAGGCCTTGATGGTTTGTTATACTTCTAATTCCTTTTCAATGGTGATCATCTAGCTAGTGCACTTATTCATGTGCATATCCACGTCCATTTTTACTGAAGTTCTATCCATCACACTTAGTAACTCCAGGGATTCATATGAGATTGTGTTTATTACCCACTTCCCAAATTTAGCGACCTTGTTTCTATTGTGCACCTCTCGTTATGTATAGTTGAGATACTTTGTCACTTGCTTATGCAAGGTGTCAAATTCTAGATAGAATTTGAGGTGGTTTCTTATCCTAGGAAAATCTTTGATCTCATAACCCCAAATACTATTATTTATCTAATTTAATGTTTTCACCATTTTTCTTTGGTCATAGCCATGTGATATGTCATTTTCCATGTGTCCCTTTCTTATTTCAATGCTATCACTTGTTTTTGTTCCTCATTCCACTGCTTATCAATTTCATCCAATTTCTACCCTTGCATTGTTATATGTTATTTCCTCTTTTCTACTAGATTTTCTGTTGAAACGACCTCGAGGGCATTGTCCTTAGATTTGGTCTTCCATTTTGATAGTTTCTTCATCAGCTGAACCACTTGTTGCTATAGTTGAGACACCGATTCTATAGGGGACTTTAGATGGTTGGCAAGGGAGGCGAATGCCTTCTCTTTGTTAGCCACAATGAACTCATGCCCAAGAGTGTCGATCACTTCGATGGCCTCATCCAATTTGAAGGTTAGGTCAGATGCCCTGCTCTAGACAACTTCCATGTCTTTAATTCTTCCTCTTGTCACCTAATTTTGGGATGTTAGTAAGGCATTCTCTCCCCTCAAAAGTTGACTTCCTCATTCAAATTTTGTTTATCTTCTATCATCTATTGAGTGATTGGAAAATTTTGATCCATTGGGAACTCTCTAGCACTCACATCTTTGCATGTTTCTCTTGGAGTAAGGAACTCAACTAAATAATCTCTTGCTTGACCTTCCTAATTGAGGTTAAGATAGTCAGTCTATATTTTTATGACTGAAATGCTTTTAACATGGCATCGAGGACTTGATTTTGCAAATATATGGAATCTAATTACTTCTTTAAATTCTCAGTCGAGTAAGAAACCTTGATACACTTGTTGTAGACTGCACTTCATCAAACTTAGTCTAATGATACATCATCTTCTAGTGGAATGTCAGCTATTTCAAAAGTGACTTATAAATCCCTTTAATCCTACAATTGCATTTTTTAATAAGGCGTTTGAGCATGACCCCAATGTTGTCACAAAAAATTGTCTTGTTTCCACATTGTATCTAAGCAATAACCTTGATTAAGAAAGTGCTCCAGTGATATTTACGGAGGCCACTACCCCTTAGCCTTCTAGTCTTCTCTTCCTTTCTTTCTAAAAAATACCTAGGGGGGCACATTTTTCCATGGATTGAATGACATTGGTCCATGAGGTTTTTTTCCCTATTTCCCATGAAGTACTAACACCAAGTGTGTTAGGGACCCTTTAAGAGGCCGCTAGTGATAACATATGAAAAAAATTAGATGGGGAGGGAGAAAATGTGTGAAAATGTGACTTCCTCTTCCTAATCTATACTTGGATTTAATCTAATTAGATCTTCACCTTTTGTTGCTTCCTACCTTGGTGACCCAATTCTGGCCTTCTTTGTCCCAGGTTCTATTTGATCCTTCCCCTCCTCAACCTTTCTCTTTTTATGATTTTCTATAGTTAATGGGATGTCACTTGAAACATTAGTTTCCCTAATTGTCCCTATTGTGTTGTTTTTCCTTTATGTATTTGTAGGATCTCATCCTCTTATGTGATTGTTTCTACAATCATAATCTCCCCTTTGCATGTTTGTTATCATGTTACAAGTCTCTCTCCACCGATATGATATGTTGATGTAACCAGTTAGAACTTGAAGGAATATTCTTTTGGGGCTTGTGAATTGCTACAAAGAAGGTGGGATTCATAAGGGATCCTTTGCCTTGACAAGCCAAATTGCTACACAATATGAGAAGGAGGATTAGACTACAAGTCTACCTTTTCTATAGTAGGTGCTCAAGGATTTTCCCCTAACCCTTTACCCTTTAGTAATTCTATTATATTAATGGGCACAATGATGGCCTAGCCTTCTTTCCCTAGTACACCTTCTCATGAGAAACCCATATCCTACATGATAGGAATGGCTTTAAGATAGGCAATAATTTCTTGGGTTTTCAATGTAGTGGGCTCATTAGGGGGAATCATGTCCCTTGCTTGGCCTTATCCATAATTTCCTTTAATGGGATTGTTTCACCCATTGCTTCATATGGCTAGTTTTCATCATCTTGGTCGTCTTCATCATCATCATCATTGTGCACATTGTTATATAGTTTGGATAATTCATCATCATGGGGTATGTTTTGATATGGAGCCTTTTTAGTGCTCAAGAAATTCCTCATTTTCCACCAAGCCCCCATTTTATGTTTGTTGAAGTTGTCTTGGTAGACTTCATCTCTCCTTACCTCCGTAGGAGAAATGAATTTTACCTCCTCTTTAGGCACCACAACACCATCAGGCCTATAAAAAATATAATAACAAGGGATTTTTGGGTTTTTAGGTTGGGGTGCTGTGAAGTCCTAATTCAATGTCTCTAAGGGATTAAGATCCAATCTCAATAGAGCCTTTACTTCTTCCTAGTATTTGTGTTGACTAACCTATATATTTGGTTTAGACTCGTGATTAGGATGTTTCCTCCCCTTTTCAACCACCAATAATGGGTGAGGATCATACTTCCATGATTAATCTTGTGAGAAGTTGCAATGATGGAGTGTAGCATACCACCTTTAGACACCACTTTCTAGTTGTGTATACACACACAGACACACACACACACACACACACACAAGAAAAGGTGGAAGCTATCCATAACATGCAAGAACAAACTCTTTATTTGTTTTTCCTATGGTCTTAGCATAAAAAAAAATTCACTAACAAACGTGTTGAAAAAATAAATTATGAGAGTTATTAATAAATGTGCAACGATATTTAACTCACACTTATTATACATTGTTTTCTTCCTATATCAATGACTATCTGAGTTTACTAAATATGAATGGTTCTATATACTTCTAAGTCTATTCTAGTTCATGGAAGCAAAGTTCTTTTAGTTATTATGAATTGCATACATGCACAGGCTTAGCCACATGTCAAGGATTCTGGGTTTAAATCCTAACCTAATTGTTTTATGATAGCTAAGGCACATTTAATACCTTGTAATAACTGTGATATATGTATTCTAACACAAGGAATTATATATAGGTCGTTTTTATGTGTAGGGTATAATGTACTATGGCCAAAACATATTATAACTTACAAGGTGATATACACATATCCAAAACAAGGTATAATGTACAAGTTATACACTTTTCCACGAGTTTAAATACAATATGTATATGTATGTTTACCATATAGTAATACTTTGGGTCAATTTGTATTACTATTTGACACAGCTCATAACTATGACGATGGTCCAAGCCATTCAATAAAACCAAATTACAAAGTATTAAGCCAAGGCTTAAAACTCCAACTATAAGCATGTTGTTCAATGATCCAATGGTGGTATGGTATATGAATCACGACTAAGGATTGACTTCAGAATACTAACCACAATCTGGTTAACAATTATTCTTCCTATGAAATGTGTTAAGTGTTATCTCATGATAACCAACACTTGGTATATTGTTGGCCTTTGGTCCTTCCACACTTGAATGGAGGTTGGTTAATGGTTTAACACATTGTTGTAAGGTTTCATAACCAGGTTATACTTGTATAAAAGCAATATCATGCATAATTGGTTTGCATTCAGGGTTCTTGGTATATTGGGTTCTTACCTCTGTACAAGCAATGAATTTTAGCTCCTCTTTAGGCACCAAAACACTCTCAGGCCTATAAAAATATAATAATGAGGCATTTCTCGGTTTTTAGGTTGGGCACTATGAAGGCCTAGTTCAATGTCTCTAATGGATTGAGATCTACTCTCAATAGGACCTTTACTTCTTCCTAGTATCCTTGTTGACCAACTTCTCTATCTTTGGTTTGGACTCATGATTAGGATGTTTCGTCCCCTTTTCAACCACCAATAAGGGGTGAGGATCACACTTCCATGATTGATCTTGTGGGAAGTTGCATTGATGTAATGTAGCATACCACCTTTAGACACCACTTGCTATATATATATATAATGGAAAAGGTGGTAGTTATCCATAACTTGAAGGAATAAACTCTTTATTTGTTTTTCATATGGTTCATAGCATAAAAATATTTCACTAACAAACATGTTGAAAAGTAAATGTTTATCAGAGTTATTTATAGATGTGCAACGATATTCAACTCACACATATTATACATTGTTTTCTTCCTATATCAATGACTATCTAAGTTTACTAAATATGAATGGTTCTGTATACTTCTAAGCCTATTCTAGTTCATAGAAGCAATGTTCTTTTAGTTACTATGAATTGCATACATGCCAAGGATTATGGGTTTAAATCCTAGCCTAATTATTTTATAATAGCTAAGGCATATTTACTACCTTGTTATAACTGTAATGTGTGTATTCTAACACAAGGCATTATATATAGGTTGTTTTTATGCATAGGGTATAATGTACTATGGCCAAAAACATATTATAAATTACAAGGTGATATACCTATATCCAAAACTAGGTATAATGTACATGTTATAGGCTTTTCCATAGGTTCAAATACAATACTTATACGTATGTTTACCATATAGTAATACTTTGGGTCAAATTGTATTACCATTTGACATAGGTCGTGACTATGACGATGGTCCAAGCCATTCAATTAAACCAAATTACAAAGTATTAAGAAAAGGATTAAAACTCCAACACTAAGCATGTTGTTCAATGACCCAATGGTGGTGTGGCATATGAATCAACGACCAAGGATCGACTTCAGAATACTAACCACAATCTAGTTAACAATTATTCTTCTTCTGAATGTGTTAAGTGTTATGTCATGATAACCAACACTCGGTATATTGTTGGCCTTCGGTCCTTTCACACTTAAAATGGAGGTTGGTATATGATTTAGCGTATTGTTGTAAGGTTTCATAACCAGGTTATACTTGTATATAAGCAATATCATGCATAATTATTTTGCATTCAGGGTTTTTGGTATATTGGTTTTTTTTTACAAGCTATAATCGGTAGCTCTTCCTCTAGTGAGAGGCATTAGCATTCTCATGTATTTTCCATCCAAATTTATACAAATAGTTTGAACCTTGTTGATGTTGTAGAATTTAATTTGGGTTAAGAGAATATGGTAAGGAACCAATTGCTTTGGCTGTTGAGGTTATAGTTTATATAACTCTACGACAATTCAAGGGTCTACTAGTTAAAATTTTGGGTTTCGAACTAGCGCTTTACACAGGTAACTATTAGTTCTTCCTTGAATAACGTATGCTTATCAAAACTCTGCTAAAATAATTGTTATTAGTTGCGAGTATAAGATGGTTTTTAGCATTGGTTATTCTCTGCATTTACAAGGATTTATTTCTCTAATTGACCATTGATCTATACTAGGTATGAACATATTTCTTTACTTCAACAGTTTCTACTCAAACAATTTCGTTTGAATGAGTCATTTTCGTCATAGGAATATAGGAGTCTCATTACTCATTGTGCGTGTGCACTTGTGAGGTACTAAGTGTTTGTTCCATTGGTTAGAGGGACTGTATGTAATGCATGTAGAGCTTTGTTTGTTGATACCACTGGAGAGGTTTATCCTTGCACTGATTGTCGCGGGTTTTGATTGCTTATTTTGTAATAGCCATACTATGAGTTGAGTATGGGATACAACCTTCAAACGCTAGCAGTAGGGTTGTTTTAAGGTATTTACACAATTCAAAAGTCTTCCTAGGGTCTATTACTAGTTGTAAAGACTATGAATAAGAATATTCTTACCCTATTTCCTAATGTAAAGATTATACCAGAAATGTGATTACTTATTTTGAGATTTGGGTATATGTAAAAGAAAATATAAACAAAATATTTGTATATTATTTCAATGTGTAAAGAATGTAAGCAAGTAAATCCTTATTATGTACTAGATTGTAAAGAATATAATTAAGAATATATTTATTTTGATATTTGGGTTTATGTATATTTTTAAAAGGGAAATACAAGCAAAGTATACCCATTGTAAATATATAAACAAGATGTGCTTCTACTAAGATTTTGGGTTAGTAATATTAAGGAAATCTATGTTTGTCCTTTACACAACAACGTACACATATATACATGAGTTTATTTCTATAATATAACAAGTGTTTCTTTTTTCATTTTCCATTTCATATGCATATTATAGTAAATATTTCTTACATGATAATCAACAAAATGAATTCAATTATTTATTATGAAATCATAACACGAATTAACAGTAATGAGTGAAATAGACTTATATGTTTCCATAATTAGGTTCCCCAATAAACTGTCTTGGGTAGTTCCACGAACCACCCAGCCATAGGTTGTCTAAAGGAACTTAACCTTTATGTCTCAGAAGCCACCCTTCATCTAGACCATGATACCACCAGGATGAAATAGGACTCAAGGTTTCTTGATTTCTCTTAGGTAGAATTACCCTAGAAAACTCAAATCATTTCAGTTCTACTAAACAAGGTAACACTCTCGATCTTTGTCACACCTAACACATCTAGTTCTCATAACAGTTGCATGCCCCACCTAAAAAATACAATGCTCATAATAGTGTGCACGGAGAGTCTTGGTATCCTTGTTTATGCATGTCGAGATATCATCTGTTACCAAACCATATGACTAAACTAGATAGGATCTCATAATCCACGCCTCGTATACAAATTACTAGTGCTCTTCAATATGATCATAGGGAGCCCTATATTACTATCATTCAAATTGAACTTGAACAATTATGGTAGAATTCTACTATAGAAATAACATCACTAGTTCACAAAACAAAAGGGGGCATATTCCTCTTTGGTTTCTAGTTTCTTCCTCAGAGACACCTCCATTCATTAATGTAACAACTATTAACATCAAACCTACCTTTGTAGTAGTTCATAGTTAATAATTAACCCAATGGTTTCCTCCCTTCACTCATTCGAGTCCTCATTCAAATATTGGTAGGAAGAGTGTTCTAATTGGACTCCTTGTTCCTAAATGATAGGAGAACAACACATAGCTAAATTTTTGGGTAATAGATATATTGTAGGAAAGAGGTTTCAACAACTTATTCATTTATTGAAAGAAGGTACATCTAGTTAACACTTGGACTTCTAGAACATGTACTACCTTCCCCACTTGTTGTATCATGGTCTCTCTTATGTCGACCCTGCCCAATCAGCCTTGGATGCCTTTTATTGAAATATGTTTGAAAGATATTTACAATCACACCATTATTATAATAATATCTCATGGTGCATCAATCCAAATGTTATGTAAAATTTTTAATCAAAGCAATTAACAAACTAATTCAAAATAACATTTAATTCTAAGGGGTAATATCCTAGGATATTACATGGAGGATCTCAATAGCGTCCTTACTGCCCCTTCTATGATTTATAGCACACTCTCCCATTGTTGTAGGAAATGTCATCCTTCCCTTATTTCTAGACTTGAGGAAATGGACATAATCAATTTCCATGAGTTCTCTTGATCTAGATGGATATCGATGGCTACCCACCTATTCCACTGGCTCAAAACAACTTTTCCAATTTGGCAGTTTTTCGGGTCAGAGAAGGACTGCTCTAGATAGATATCGGTGGCCATCCATCTTTTCCACGAAATCAATATATTTTTTACTAGTTGCAATTTTTTGGGTTAGAGGATTGCTCCAAATGGATATTGGTGACCACCCACCTATTCCACGAGCTCAAGACAGTTTTTCTAGCTTGGCAGTTTTTACAGATTTTCATGACCAAAACTTCTAGGGTCGTTTGAAGGCCCTAAACGATGTTTTTTGGCAATTCCATAGTCCAGTCATATCCTAAGGCAGGACTAGATGGGAGAAATGTGTACTTCTCGGCCAAACCTTTCCATCGATCCACCGAACACCCTAACTGGAGATCGTATGCAAAATATATGCCCCTAAGAAGTCGACACCTCAACTAACCACCTCGAGTCTCACAAACCTTTTTGTGGGTCATCTCCTAGGGTTAGTTTTTTGGATGTTAGGGTTTTTTCACTCTTGATTATGATAAAAAAGGCCCTTCATCCTCCTTTTGTAATATGCTTGTCATGAATGAGCGTAGCCGCCACATCTCTTCTTAGAGATATAGTTACTACCATTGTAGCTACTTTTATTTTATATTTTGTCTTGTTTCATTCATTTAATAGAATATGAGTATACTATATCATTATGTTCCTTGCAATATATCTGTGAATTTTGTTTTATACATGCTCTTTCATTTTGTTCCCGCAAAAATATGGATTAAGGGTATTAGAGCAATCTGCTCTCTATTGTCTCTCGGTGCATGTCCCTAATGAGATCTGGATATCAAGAGTTATGTCTTGAACAAGTTGAGATTGGGAAAAACCACTTTCATCAACCCAAAGCACCTCCTGTAACTAAGGAAAAGAGATATGATGGAGCAGGAGATCCTATCAAGTTGTTGTTCGAGGAATCACTCGTGCAATAAATGAACGAGATGATAGAAAATTTCACCCAGATCCTTTGATGTATGCCAGCAGCAATGGAGGGATCATCAAGTAGTCACTTCATAGGATCCACAGCCTTCAAGGTACAAGTTAAATTTGATATTCCTTTATTTGAAGGATAGATTGATCCTGATGCCCTAGATAAATAGTTGAGTATGCTAGAAGAGTATTTCTCTGTCCACAATTTCTCAGACACGGCAAAGACACCTTTGTGCTCCTAAAGGTTGTCCTCCATGTCAAAAATTGTTGGGAAAATTATTATGAGAAAACCTTAACAGAGGAGCCTGAAATGTTTGAGGCAATCCCACTTGGGCCTCCTTTATAGATGTTGTTAAATAACAATATTACATTGTGGGAAACTATGACAACCAGTACATGAGATGGACCACACTGTGTCAAGAGAGGGACCAAACGATGTCAGAGCACACTAACAACTTTGATACCTTGCGCACAAAACTGGGTATCAGAGACTCCAAGTAGTACTTGGTTATGAAATATCGCATTGGCCTACATCAGTACATATGAACAAATATGGAATTCCTCCACATCTCTTCGTTGGGAGTTGATTATTGGTATACTATCAAAATCGACCAAAAATTTTAACAAAAGAACAAGCGAGAACTTGGACCTACAAATCCACCGCATAAATAAGGCAAGGGAAACCTTAGCTCGTAGAACAAAGGACGGTGGAAGGACAACCAGTCCCAACCGCAAGCAAAGAAGGGTAACAAAAAGACAAAGAAGGACAATGAGAAGTGGTTTGAGTTACACAAAATCCCCTAGCACAACACTAATGAATGTCGCTCAAAGCAGTCATTGGCAGTCAAGATCAAAGATTCAGAATCAGATCCCGGTTTCGATTTTGATTTAGAATCCAACATCACAGTCATAGGCCAGGGGAAGCAAATCATTGATGTAAAATTGTAACGCCCGCCTTTGACACAGTTGATTGACTAGACTTTGAGGGCACTTATATTGAAGTGACCCAGTTAAATAAACTTCAGAAATGTGTTAAGCTTTATTATTTGAATTAAAATTCATGATTGACAAGCAAATGATGATTATACTCAATTGATTGAGAAATGTGAATTAAAAGATATGTTATGAATGAATGAAATAAATGATGCCTTTATTTCCGTAGATGTGAATAAATTCCACTTGTTTAACTATAATTGAATAATGCATGACGATATACTTTATATGGTGCAGCACTACTAATGTGCGCTTTGAGTGTGTGCAGTGGTAAGTAAAACGAATTACCAATTGACTCGCAAATGGAATAAAAGGGGGTCATAAAGAACGGCAAAAAATAGATAAGGGTATGATGACAAACTGTCGGCTCTAAAATAGCATTCCATGCACGAGTCAGAATCCTTATCAGCTCACTTGGGTAGCGTGTGTTGTACGGGCGAGGCCTTAACGATTTGGTCGTGTACGATGTGTTGAGGGGCGCACAATAGGGAATATATTATTCCTCAATTTCCATTAGTCTCCATGGAAATGTAGTCGGATGACTACGGTAATGATTCCTAATCGCTACATCGCACTCCCCACACGAGGACAAGGACAATAAAGTTTTCGGAAGGACCCATAGACATGGTACCGAGACAACGACAAGAAATTGAACTACTTGCATACTTGCAATAAACAATTAGACACATATTTAAATTATGCACATGTTAAAATTCAATTTGAGAATAATTAAATGAAAAAAGTATTTAAGTTTGAGCAAATATTAAGGGGGATATTTTGAGGTAGACTTCATCTGCACCCACTGATTTAGGAAGACATGCATTGAATAAATATCATAAATAAATAAATAAAATATATTTGATTTTGGAGCAAAACTAGATTGGTAGATATCTTTGAGTTAAACTCCACATGCACCCTGTTTGTGTCAGAAATTGTTACTAAGGCTAGGGTAACAAGCCAACACAATCTCAAAAATAAAATCAATCCAAACTAGGTTTTTAGGGTTTTGTTTTGTAGGTTTTGGTTAGAAACTTCAAGAGCATAAGGGAATACATTCAACAGATAAGTAAAAAACTAATTCATATACATATAACCATGAAGATGCATATATATCTCAGGAATCCAACAAAAGATTGCAATGAAGTTCATACAATAAAAGACAAGCACCACTGGAAATTATACCTAAAACCAGAAATGAATTTGTCAATCAAGAAACTGTATAAGTTTAAAATGAAGCCAACACATATCAGAAGTGGAATAAGGAGTCATATATTCATAGTTTCATCAAAAATGCAATATGAGAGTTTGCAGTACTTAGCAGTGAACAAGTCTGGAATAATGCACAGCTTGCAGACCTCCTCTAGCTCTCCAAAAATTCGAACCTTTACAATGTCTTTTCTCCCTCTTTTATCATTACAAATACCTCATTCTATTTCCCCCTCATTAGGTCGAAATTCAAACTTCCTAGCAGTTACATTAACTAACTAACTCAACTGATTGACTAAAAAAAGCAAATCGGATTCCTGGCAAATGTGGCGAATTTCTGGAAAATAGGTGTCAAAGAAGCTTCCATATCTCTCAATTGGTGACACCTGTGTAAAAACTGAGAGAGGTTTTTGTTAATGGGTCCGTGATGGACAAAAACCTCTCTTGGTTTTTCAAAATTCATCTCCAATTAATCAGAATCGGCCCCGCAAAATGAACACTAAAACAGGAAAATATTAAATATTTAAAATCCCTGGAAAATAGGCTGCAAAGATTAAACCGAATCTTTCAAACCTTGACAGCTGTTGCAAAACCGAGAGAGGTTTTTGTAGATGAGTATCTTAGGAACAAAAATTTCCTTTTGTTTTCAAAAATTCCTTTCCATCAGCTCGTGGTCTTCATTTGACTTCAATAACTCAAAACAGGAAAAATAGGGCAGAATTCTGTCTCTACTACCTCCTCTTTTTTTTTATGTCAGCTAGCAGCTTCATCCATGTCTCTCACACTGTAGCATTCCTTTATTGCCATATCATACTTCTCCTGTAGCCGTTTCTCATCGTTGACAGCCATCACAAAGAACCATAAACTTGAAACTCTTTTCCCTTAGAATGATCTGAAAATTGCAGCTACTCTAGATAAAGAATAGATGCATATGCATATAATGAATATAAATGACGGTAAGAAATATGTGACTGAATCAATTTATTTTGTGAAATCGTGGATCTGCCTGGCTTAAGTCCACCTCACAATCTTATATCCTCCTTATCTGTATCAAAATCCAGTTCCAGGATGCCATGATCATTAAGCCAAAAGTTGTAAACAATAACTTTTGTTCCATGAGGACCAATGTCCTCAAACTGTTTCAGAAGCTCTGTTTCTGTAACATAGGGAGACCAACGATTGATTGTGTTCATGATTTTTGTCCAAGTATCTTCAATGCTGCGAACTAACATTCTTGGTGCTCCATGATCTGATGGAAACTCAAAATCAACCATTGGAACAATGATGTTGTCCTTTCCAGTGTGGCAGATTTGAGTTGAAACCCAAAATAAATGTGGGCTGTTGAATACCACTAGCATGGGATTTCTAAGCAATGGACGCTGTCAAACATGAACATTTGCCAAATCTCTCAATAGCATTACTTACATTTTGAAATTCAGCCTGAAGCTGCCATCGCTTTAACTCCAATGTATCAAGCGATTCATAGATCTTTACATGGTCGTCAGCATATGCAGCCACCAATTTCAATCCTGACACATAATTACCAAACTGAATATCCAGTGCCAACAGTGGTCCATCTAGAAACTGATAACACAACCTCCATTTACATGATTCAAAATCTGTTTCAACTTCCTCCCACAGTGAAATAGTTTGCTAAAGAATGCATACAAAAGTAGCCCAATACTTTGAGTTGAGGAGCTTCCACTTCTACATGAATTATATTTTGTTAACTGAAGCTCTTGGAGTACTGCAAGCCATATTCAAATCATCCACAGCTGGCCTATGCATTTTAGCTAAAGGGGCCATTGTTTTATGCGCTGCTACAGATGCTCAAAATCGTTGCCTTTGTGTTCACGATGACCACGCTTCCCTCACAATGCAGAAGCACCTGTTTTTATGATAATTCTTTAACCAACACGCAGTAAACACTTCACAATAAATGATTAGTCATTCACATACTGCATCCTGATTGAAATCCATTTGAAAATTGACAAAAAATTCAGGCCACGATATTCCTGTAGCGCGCTCTGTGTTAAAATTTTGCCCAGCGCTACAGGAATAACTGCTATGCCAAAATTTAGCAGTTTTTTCAATTTCTGCTAATTTTTCGGAGATTCTGGCAGCTATTTGGTTTAGGACATAAGTTCAACCACTCTCTAAAGTCATTAATGATTCTTCCTTTGAAAATATAACTCTCATTGACCCCATTTTCAATATAAAAAGTCACCAAAATCAAATGAAATCTGAAAAGACTGGGTTCAAACTTTATTCAATCAACCATATAGTTCTTAAGAAAACAAAAACCAAAACTGAAAACCAAAAATTAACTAAGGTAGACTCAAAAAACAAACCAAAATTAGAGAGAAAAAACTCAAAAATGGAGGAAAATTTACTGACTTAACACACCCACTAATTTAGGGATTGAGATTTTAGACTAAAGGGACAACTAAGAGCAAATTGTGGAACTTATGTGCACCCTCATCTGAAGGTGACACGTGGTTACATGAGAATGAATAATAGGAAATCAATAAATTAATTAATTTTGCATGAGAAAACACATGTCGTCAAAGACTTTTCTATTTAAGAAGGGAGGAATGAAGAGGAAAGGATCTCTTGCTCCCTAATGTTGGATGGATTATGTAATGGAAATTTGAGAATAGTTTGATCTATGTGAGTTTGGTTGAGAATTACTTTGGGGATTGGGAGATCCCTTCTGATTTTTTGGGCTTGTATGTTCTTTGCGACCCCCTAATAGCTTGGGGGACTGGGAGGAAGAAGACTTCTCCCAATGTGGTAGGGAGGTCAACCGAGGAGTCCTTCGGTAAATTGTTGAAAGCTCAGATTAGATCAAGTGGAAACCTCTTCAACAACTTCATCAACCACGGGATCAACCATCCGGACAGGTTCATTATTGTTATTCTTGTTAAATTATATTGATTACTTACAGTATATCTATTTTACTTGGGCTTAGTTATGTGAGGAAATTGCAAGATGCATTGTAAATTATATTGGATTCAAAGTATATTTGTTAATTGGAGTTTAAGTAATTTTCGTAATGACAATCATAGCAATTTCTGCATGAGTTAAAAAAAAGGTATTGGTTTTAGTGACTATGATGTATTGATTAAATTGCAATTGAACTGTGTATTGGTATTCCTTATGCTCGGATCATTTATTGATTGAGAGATAGTTTTCTTTCATAAATATTAAATTGTTAAAACTGAATGATAAATTGGGTTGCGCAGATCTCTATGGATTGAACGCAATACCCATATGTGTTTTTAATTTAATTATAAACTGTGCAATTATAGTTTGATCTGGTTCGAATTCAATGCTAGTTAACCTGAGTCTATGAACCATGTTCCTGGAAATCTTGTTTTTATAAATTGACCTTAGGATATGATTATTCCCTTATGTTTTTGTGTTAACATAAGACTGATAGCACTCAAGACGATCGTTTAGACCAATATTTTGTCGTGTAAAGTATGGTTTATATTGATCAGTCCCGTAAGGGTTAGATTTGATAAACGTTGTGTAATGTGCTACTAATACTCAGACCCAAAATATTGTATATTGTACGCAGAGAAAACCTTGGCAAAGATCCTAGGATCACATATTTTTCCTGATGGAAATAATCTCGACTAGTGTAACGAACACACATCTCACAGCTATGTAATAGTCAACTATTATCCCTGAGAAAACACGCCTCACGAGTTAATGTGTTGGGATCCTCTCAACTACTATTTTAAAACCATCACAAAAAATGTTGCTTAAACTTAAGCTGGACTACGACGATAATAATTAATATTGTTGTTAGTTATTATATATTTAATTAAGACAACTCTTAGCGATATCGGTTGGTGATTTGTGATATCGGAGAGCTTGGTTTAAACAATGGTAAATTTATTTATAATTCGATCTTTCATATTGTATGATAGGCCCTGGCGATTGACCACATGTTTGCAAGTGTGGTTGGCGTCGTATTCCATTCCTGCCTGTATTATATTAATGCATCAATCCCCTGTGGCATGCAAACGAAACCATAACTATAAGTGAACTTTGTTGCATAGATTTCCACACGACCTAAGAGTTAAACCCTTTATCTGACTATTAACGATTACCCATCCGTCCTCCAAATTGCGACATTGGTGGAAAACACGTCCACAATCACATAATTGATCGCCCTAATAACTGGATTTTAGCTTACGTGTCCGTACAACCAGTTGGTTGTTGGTAGATTAGCCTCGACTTTGAACCACCTCAGATTTACCTCTCGACGAACAGATCAAGGTAAAGACGGGTTATGGACAACTATTGATTTATAATCATGTTGATGTCTCAATAAACATGGAAATTCACTCCATAACAACCCATCCTTTCAATCGTTTACAAGCGTACGCTCACAAGGTTAATGGATTGATTCATATATTCCCACAACTATAATAAACTCTGAATTAACCCATTTAGGAGTGAATTATGAGTCCCAATTTAAACAACGATCTGGAAATAGTCACACTAACCATCAGCTTTGTTGATAAGATTGATTTTTGTAACAACCCATAGTTCGCAACCAACAGTCAATTGTCGTCATGTTGTGAGTTTAGTTATCCACTCGATTGACAATTGTTACTCTAGTTGTTTCACATAGGTATAAAGAGCATGAATTGATATTTAACTAATTCCTATTTTAAGATTTAGTTATTGTTCCATATATATATATATGAAGTTAGAAATTGATATATTCATCCCTATTTTAAATTTTAGTCATTGTCTTATATATATAAAGATAGGAGATTGATATTTTAATTAATTCCCATTTAGTTGTTGTTGTTATATATATATATATATAATTGTTGATAAAAAGAACCTAGAAGTGGTAATTTGAGTGCTTAATTTGAAGTCAAATTATTGCTATATATATAGCAATAATTTGACTTCAAATTAAGCACTCAAATTACCACTTCTAGGTTCTTTTTATCAACAATTATATATATATATATATATATATATATATATATATATATATAATCATGTTAAACATGCTCAATATTTACTTATAACCTTGATATATTTTAAAACAATAACTAAGTTTTAAATATGAAATATCAATTTCACTTTAGCGACCAATAATCATGTTAAACATGCTTTGTATTCGGTGAAAGTGAAATTGATATTTCATATTTCAAACTTAGTTATTGTTTTAAAATATATTAAGGTTATAAGTAAATATTGATAGGAAGAACGTAGAATAGGAAATTCTAGTTTATATAGAGTTATTGCTTTTAAATTACAACCAAAAGTTGTATTTAGTTGTTGAAAATGAAGAATTGAATTTGGAGATTCTAGCTCATATTTTGAATTATAGTTATTGCTTTTAAAATATATGAAAGTCATATAGAGTTGTTGGGAGAAAATAAATTGAAGTTTGATGTTCTATTTCTTACATTGAATATATAGTGGTACATATAATTATATGCATGTTTCAAAAATAGGATATAAACTTACATTTAATTAATATTTTGAAATGGAATTACTTTTTTTATACACATAATTGAGTTATGAATTTAGTTGCATGAGAAGTAATTGGAGACGATCAATTATTCTTAGTTGTATAAACATTAGTATCTTTAAAATGTAAAGATACATGTTTACGTTTGTCGCATGGAAGGAATCGGATATTAGACGAGTTTACTTACAAAAAAAATAGAAAAATAAATAAATTGGGACATGTGCTATGTTTAGCAACGAGGTCACTACATTTTGGTATCAGAGCATGGTCGAATCTGCATAGGACCAATAATCCTTCTACTAAAACCAATTACGACTTCCACTCAAACTTTAAATTTTGATTAAAATCTATGGACTAATTAAAATTTTATTGTCACATGGGACAAGTATCACTATGGATCGAAGATGATGAAGAGGGAGGGTTGGGAGAGGATTTTTTCCACCACCTCCTTCAACTCCCTCAATTACACCACCAAGAGCCAAGGAAAATCTTAACATTCCCACCGGTGAGGTTGTGGCAATGATGAGAAACTTCCAATGGATGTATGAAGCATTGATGAACCAATTGGATCGTGAGGGTGACAGGAATCCACCTTCCACTAGCGAACCACAAAATCCACCACCGACGAACTTGCATCAAGAACTTGAAAAATTAAGATTCCTGAAATTTTGGGGTTCCACTGAGGGAACTGAAGCAAAAGCTTGGCTGGAGAATATGGCGATGTGTTTCTCACTAAGGGAGTATACCTCGAGGTACACATGGCTATTGTTCAATTGAAGGGAGAGGCACTTTTACGGTGGAAAACCCTATGGCCACAGCTGGGTATTGATATTAATGAAGTGTCTTGGGATCTGTTCGAGTAACAATTCTGCAAGGACTACCTCTTTGAAGAATTCATTGAGCGACAACTGAATGATTTCAATGCTCTATGGCAAAGAGCCAGGACAGTACAAGAATATGAGATCATATTTATGGATATGTTGAGGTATGCACCTCACATTGCAACAAAAAAATTAAAGGTTAACAAGTATGTCTATGGACTGATCTACAATATACGAGACAAGGTTCACATTCTTATGTCGTAGACCTTGCATGATGTTGTACATAAGGCCTTGATTGCAAAAGAGGAACTGATGAGCGGGGGATCATCAAAACAGAAATTTCCAAGTGGAAACAGGGGTGGGCAACCTCCAAACCCACCAAAGATGTATTATGGGCAACGAAGTAATGTTAAGGTACTTAACCATGAAAGGCCCTACAAGGATGCAAGAATGCCATACAAGCCACCATTCAGAAAAGACAATGCAATACCATTTGAAAATCCTGCACAGTTCGAACCCCGTACCAATAACATGCAGACGGGGAGGACGAAGAAGGGACCTAGAGAGGGATGCTGGAAGTGGGAGGCCCGCACTACCAAAGTGACTGCCCTCAGTAGTGAACTGGTCCGGGACAAGGACAGGGACAAAGAAAACAACAGACCATGGCAGTGGATCTTGGATGAGCACATCGTATACATGCAGCAATCAATAACCGCCAGGTCGAACATCAATCCGTCATATTGGAAATGACAGGTATGATAAAGGTGTGAAATTCCACATGGGTAGATCACTTAGCTGAACTAACCTCACAATTGTATAATGTAATTACTGAGAAGAATTAGACAAGAACATGGATCAATTCACTCATAAAACTGAAACACACATGAAAAACTGTTGTTGATACATTAATTAGTTGTAAGCTGGAAATCAAAGAATGTTACAATAGAATGAATTTGATACACTCTAGAGGATTCGAATTCACCTCAAGTCTAGACTTAGTTTGCATTGGAACCATCTCCCGATAAGGTCTAGTGGCACCCGATGATGAATAATCAGTCAATTGGAGTAGGACTGAGCATAATTGAATCATGTGGGCACCAAAATAGGGGAGGAGACTCAAAGGGGGTGAATAAAAATTTGTCTTTGGTCAAGGAGGGCGCTCCTACACTTAGTAGCAGTCAACTAGGATCTATAGTCAGTTAACTGAGCAATCAAGGCGACAAGGTTCCCTAAATCATGGAACTGACTGTCAAATATCATAAATATGTTCATGAGGGTGCATTGTAACTCCAGTGATGGAAACAAGGCGCACTAAGTGGCTAGGAGGGCTAATGATGGCCAAAAACAAGATCCAGGGGGGGAAATAGGGACTAGGTGCTAGGAGACTCAACTGCTGATGCATGGATGCATGGAATGCATGCATGCATGCAATACCAAAATAAGATGGTGAGAATATTACAACACCCCTCCTTAAGTTGGACTATGAGGAAAAATACAAGTAAATAAATGCAAAATAGGGCCCTGGTTACTGAGACCAAAGGTCACCCCATACAATCAATCTAGAAAAAGTGAGGAAAGAGGGAAAAACCAGTGGGAAACCCCCCCCCTAATATAGACTGTAAAAAACTAATCAACCAAGGTAGCACTCACCCCAAGAAGGGATCGGAGATGAGTGAATGTACTTCTTCACTGAAAAAGTCTTGGTGAAAATATCTGCAATATGCTCTTTTGTAGGACAATAGAGCAGTGTGATGGTACGATCATGCACCCATCCTTAGATGTAATGAATTTGTATCTCAATGTGTTTGGTTCTTTGTATTAGAATCGAATATGTAGAAATCCTGACAGCACTCTGATTGCCACAATAGATGACTGGTGGAGTACTGTAGCAAATCCCAAGCTTCCTTCCAGGAGGGAGAGAAACAAACTCCCAAGTCTCATTCCTTTGAAGAGATTGGTACTCTTCATCCATAGTTGATATCTGTCTTGGATCTTGGGATGCCTCAAAGAAATTTTTTGGATATGATCCAGTCATAAGAAAACATCTGTCAAAAAGAAAGGGATTTGTATCAGAGAGTGCAAACCTTGCATTTTGAAACTCAAATCTAGTTCTTCTTGGATCTTGTGGATCTACAACAAGATCACCTGCATATTCAAGGGTCTTGGTAGCCCACCTTGGAAGAGGAGGTGGATCTTCAGGTTCTTGTGGATATGGATCTAGCATTCGCTCATCTTCACTTTTTGAGTCAAAATCTGAACTTTCATGAGAGGATGCTTCACTATCTTGCTCAATATGTTGTGGTGGAGTAGTTGGCAAGCTGTCTTCTTCGACATGGTGGGCATCATGCAATGGCCACTTCTCTCAAGAAATGTTTATATGGTAGATAGATCTAGTAGTTTGTAGGCCTTTGCATTCAATGCATAAACAACCAATATGCACTCTTTGATTTGTGGATCTAAGGTTCTTCTCTTCTCTGAAGGACTCCTTGCCCAAGCTTTGGATCCAAAGACTCTCAGGTGAGACACATCTGCCTTGTATCCCATCCATGCTTCGAAATGAGTATTTCCTTGTAGGCCTTTGTGAGGAACTCTATTATGGAGGTATGCAACACAGTTTACAGCTTCTGCCCAAAGTCTAGGAGCTAATGCTTTAGACTCAAGCATGTAAGTTGCCATCTCTTTCAAAGTTCTGTTCTTTCTCTCTGCTACACCATTATGTTGTCGTGTGTAAGGAACATTGTGTTGCATATCAATACCCTCATCTTCAAAAAATAACTGAAATTCATTCTTCACATACTCTCCTCCATTGTTAGTATGAAGGACCTTGATCTTCTTATCAGTGAACTTTTCTACAAAAGCTTTAAAAAATTTGAAGTATTCAAAGACTTCTGACTTCAACTTAAGAAAATATACCCGACTGGATCTAGAATAATCATCTATGAATGTTAAAATGTATCTTGCATTATTCAAATATAGGTGAGGAAGAGTTCCTAATATGTCACTGTGAATCAACTCAAGAGGAGATGAGGCTCTCTTTGCCTTTCCTTTCTCAAACTTGTGCTCCGAATGCTTTCCAATCAAGCAATCTTGGCAGGTTCCTTTAGCAAATATGATGTTTGGAATCCCTTCAACCATTTTATGATTGTGCAGTTCTTGCAAATATTTGTAGTTGAGGTACCCAAACCTCTCATTCCAAAGTCCACTCACTTCATTTGCATGAGTAAGAAGTGCACTTTGTTTTGAGTAAGGCAAGAAGTGAGAAAACTCATAGCGTTTAGAATGGTGATCTGCAATGCCTTGTGCAATGATCTTCCCAGAAGAGATCTCTTGGATTTCAACCACATTAGGAGTAAAAATTACTTTCTTGGGAACTCTTGTATGGGTCATTAGATAAACAGAAAGGAGGTTATATGCCAGGGTAGGCACATAGAGCACATCATTGAAGTATCCATGTTCCAGATTGATCCTTCCAATCCCTTCTAAGGAAACTTTAGAATCATCTCCCGTCAGAATAGAAGGCCCAAAATTGGGTTTGAATTCAAAGAATAGATCCTTATAAGCATAAATTTGTCTGGATGCTCCAGAATCTATGATGAAGGAGGATTCATTCGAAGTGTCGTCCATGAGTGCATGGAACCTCTCTTTGTCCTCTGATCTAGGATCAACTTCTTTTCTTTTAGCATTTGCAGGTACTGGAAGATTGTTTTTCTATAGAAGCTAGGACATGAGATCAATGGTCTTCTTCATGCAAGCACTTTCTGGATGAAAACCTTTGTTACAGTATGGACATTTGGTCTTCTCTTTCTAGTTTTGCTTGCCTATCTTTGGATTCGAGGTCCTTTCTGACTGTTTAGGAGCCTCTTTTGACTTTTGCTCATAAGGTTGATTTTCCTTACCCGTTTGCTCTCCTTTACCATTCACATTCTTTCCTTCTCCTGTAGCAAGAGCTTGACCCCCCTTTGGTTTTATTACTCCCATTTGCACCGATTTGTCCTGCTCCTTTGTGAGAGAGAGGATGAATGCATCTAGAGTGGGAATTTTCCAATTTGGGATGGAAATATTTGTTGTTTGGAAGGTGGATACAAACACAAAATAGTCTGATCCAAATTTTGGAAGAATAGCAAGAATCAGTTGTTTGTCTTCTTTCTCAATCCCACATACTTTTAGCTGCACAACCAAGTTATTGAACCTTGTGAAGAAATCTGTGGTTGATTTGAAATTGTTGGGGCTCAGTGAGATCAACTCATTTTCCAATTGACGTTCTCTCAAATCATCTTGTTTCCAAAATAAGGATTCGAGCTTTGTCCAAACCTCCTTGGGAGTTTTCAGACCAGAAAGATGAAAGAGTAGATCTTTGGAAATGTTGAGGCATAGCAATCCAACTGCTTCATCAAGTTTATTTATATACTTGGCCTTTTTTGTAGCACTATTTGGTTTGACCTCAATCCCCTGTAACACTCTGTAGATACCTCTGTTGAGCATGAATATCTCTATTTGTCCCTTCCATTCAAATAAGTTGAAGGGAGTGAGCTTGGGAATCAAGGTTAGATCCATAGTAGCTGACTGAATGCGCTTCTGATGATGGAATAAACTGCAAAAAAATGGAAATTTATCTGGAGGATTGTTACATAATCTATTGAACACGGATTTAGGGCAGTAGGCACTTTTATCCGGATCCTTCACACCTGGCTAGACCTCAAAGGATTTCTCCAATGAATTCAATGCAATGGCACCAGGATTTACTGTGGAAGTATAGAGGCTTCTGGTGCACTATTGAAAAAAAAGTTTCTCAATAAACTATTGCTACAGTTGCAACTCAAAAAAATCTCACAAGTTTTGATACCATGTGAAATTCCACAGGGGTAGATCAGTGAGCTGAACAAACCTCACAATTTCACAATGTAATTACTGAGAAGAATTAGACAAAAACATGGATCAATTCACTCATAAAACTGAAACACACATGAAAAATTCTTGTTGATACATTAATCAGTTGTAAGCTGGAAATCGAATAATGTTACAATAGAATGAATTTGATACACTCTGGAGGATTTGAATTCACCTCAATTCCCAGCTTAGTTTGCAGTGGAACCATCTCCCAATAAAATCTAGTGGCCACCGATGATGAATAATCAGTCAACTGGAGTAGGACTGAGAATAACTAAATCATGTGGGCACCAAAATAAGGGAGGAGACTCCAAGGGGGAGCATAACTAGTTTTCAGTAGTCAAGTAGGGCGCTCCTACACTCAGTAGTAGTCAACTAGGAGCTATAGTGAGTTAATTGAGCAATCAAGGGGACAAGGTTCCCTAAATCATGGAACTGGTTGTCAGATCTCCTAAATCTATGCATGAGGGCACATTGTAACTCCAGTGATGGAAACAAGGCATACTAAGTGGCTAGGAGGGCTAATGATGGCCAAAAACAAGCTCCAGGGGGGCCAAAATAGGGACTAGGTGCTAGGAGACTCAACTGTTGATGCATGGATGCATGGAATGCATGCATGTAAGCAAAGCATGCAAAACCAAAATAATATGGTGAGAATATTCCAACAAAAGGGTATAGTATTTTCTTTACTCATAGATCCTGGAGCCATTGAAAGTTTTATTTATCATAATGCACTAGAAAAGAGTAAGATGATTGCGAGTGTTCAAGACGACTTAGACGTAGTCGAAATGTAATCCGAAAATACCCAAAGTGTGGGTCTAAATTTAGAATATTGCGAAGTAGATTTGGGAGTGTGTCGCACTAGAGTATCCTTCTATGCGACCACCCTAGGAGATTATGACTTGATCTTGGGCATGGACAGGCTAGAAACCCATGTTGTAATAGTAGATTGTAGGAGTAAGGAGTTAACTTTTTATGACGATGAAGATCATAAGAAAAATCTAATGGGGAAGAAGAAAAAGGTATCCCTACGAATGATTTCAGCATTACAATTGAAGAAAACTATGAGGAAAGGATGTCAACTATATGTTGTGATCGTGATGAACAAGGATGAAGACAAGGTTGACATAGTCAATCACCCGTTGATTGTAGAATACATGGACGTGTTCCCGGAAGCTCTACCTGGACTGCCACCGCAGCGAGAGCTAGACTTCACTATTGAACTGAAACTAGGAATCGAACCTATTGCGAGAACCCCATATAGAATGTCTTTACCGGAGTTGAAATAATTACAGATACATTTACAAGAGCTCTTAGATCTAGGGTTGATAAGACCAAGCGTTTCCTTGTGGGGAGTGACATTGTTTTTTGCTAAGAAGAAGGATGGATCATGGCGTCTCTGTATAGACTACCATCGGTTGAACAAGGATATTGTAAGGAATCAGTACCCTCTACCCAGGATCGATGACCTATTCGATCAAATGAAAGGCGCAACCATATTCTCAAAGATTGACTTACGATCAAGATACCATCAACTTCAGATCAAGGAGGCGGACATCCTGAAGACCGCTTTTAAGACACGATTTGGACACTACACGTTTGTAGCTGTAGTTGTACCCATCGGACTAATGAATGCGCCCAACATATTTATGAATTTGATGAATGGAATATTTTTCCAGTACTTGGATAAGTTCGTGAAAGTGTTCCTTGATGACATTCTGATCTACTCAAGGACACTGGAGGAACATGAGGAGCATATCATGTTGGTATTGCAGTGCTTAAGGGAAAACCAATTATATGGAAATTTGTTGAAGTTTTATTTCTTTCAGAAAGAGATCCATTACTTAGGGCATATTATTTCTGGACACGGCATAGTTGTGGACCCTGCAAAGATAGAAGCCATTTGGGAATGACCAGCACCTATGAACATACATGAGGTATGAAGTTTCATGGGGCTTGCGGGATATTATAGAAGCTTTGTAGAAGGGTTCTCGAGGTTGCGGGACCAATTACAGAGTTGCAGAAGAAGTATTGACCTTTCATTTGGACAGAAAAATGCACCAGAGCATTTGATAAATTGAAGGAGTTACTAATGACAACACCGATTCTGAAGGTGTCGGATATGGATCAATATTTCTTAGTATCCACTGATGCATCGAAGGAAGGGATCGAATGTGTGTTGATGCAAGAAGGGAGAGTGATTACCTACACTTCCTGAAGACTTAAAACACACGAGGAGAACTATGCAACGCATGACATGGAATTAATTGTAGTAATGCATCCATTAAAATTATGGCGACACTATCTAGTGGGAAGGAATTTTGAAATAAAGACAGATCATCATGTGTTACAATACATCTTTACCCAGAGTGATTTGAATGCAAGACAGAGGAGATGGTCTGAGTTGTTGAGTGAGTATGATTTCGACATCTCCTATGTGAAGGGGACCCTCAATAAAGTAGTTGTGCGCTTAGTCGGAGACCCCGCAACTTTTAGGTGATTCCGATTAAGACAAATTTAACGGAAAAGATACTCGGGCTACAACAGGAGGACACTTGGTACAATGAAGTGGGAGCAAAATTGGAGAATGAACAAATGATATTACCCACGTATGAGGGGTATTCCTTGGAAAATGATGTATTGTTGAGGTACAACAACCGTATCTATGTGCCAATGAATGATGAACTTAGAAACCTGATCTTGACAGAAGCTCACCGAGCAGTTTATAGAGCAAATCTGGGGGTTAAGAAGATGTATGAAAACTTGTATCCATTATTATTTTGGAACATAATGAAGAAGCATGTCATGAAATTTGCAGTCAGGTGCATGGAATGTTAGTGAGTTAAACTGGAGCATCGACATCCTCGAGGATTGCTTCAACCTCACGCAATTCCTGAGTCGAAATGGAAGGTTATATTCATGGATTTCATTATGGTGTTACCATTGCAATGGAAAAGGCATGATGCAATATTTGTTGTAGTCGACACTCTTACAATGAGTGAACACTTCGTTCCTCTCAAGAATACCTATCAGGCATCGGAGATCAGTAGAGTTTTCGTGGATGAAATAGTAGGGTTACATGGAGTACCAAGGAAGATAATATCTTATTGAGGATCAATATTCACAGAAAGGTTTTGGACAAGCTTCCAAGACGCCATGGGGACACAACTCAACTTTAGTACCGCATACCATCCTGAGATAGATGGGCAGATAGGGAGAGTGAACCAGATACTAGAGGACATGTTGCGGATGTATGTGATGGATCAACAGACTTGTTGGGAGGAGTTTTTTCCTCTAGTCAAGTTCTCTTATAACAACAACTACCAAAGCTCCATTCAGATGGCACCCTTCAAGTTTTTATATGGACAACCATGCATGACACCCTTGAGTTGGGATAGACTGGAGGATAGGAAATTTCTAGGACCTGAAGTGATTTAGGAAATGGAAGACCAAATGGAAAATATTCATGCTCAACTGAAAGAAGCACGGGATTGACAAAAGAGTTATGCATATGTGCATAAACTCGACCGAGATTATGAGATTGGGGACTAGGTATTTTTGTGGGTAAAACCGCAAAAGAGTGCTATTAAGTTTGGTAAAGGAGCCAAACTATCTCCTAGATTTGTGGGACCCTTCGAAGTGTTGGAACGGATAGGACCGGTTGCCTATTGCCTTGCGTTACCATCGTTTCTACATAGGATGCACAATGTTTTTCATGTTTTAGTACTTCAACATTATGTTCCTAACTCTCCACATATAATTGACTTAAGCAATTTACAGATACGGACGAAGGGGTCGTGATGGTCGAACGGATCCGCATATTGGACCATCGAACATGATAGCTTTGACGTCGTGTGATTGACCAGGTTAAATTTCAGTGGGCCAATTATATCCCTAGTTCTGCAACCTGGAAGGACGCAACTGAAATGCGTCAGAATTTTCCTTATTTGTTTTGAACTTCGAGACGAAGTTTTAATGAGAAGGGGTGTATGTAACACCCGCATTTGAAACAGATGATTGACTAGACTTTGAGGGAACTTATATTAAAGTGACTCAGTTAAATAAACTTGAGAAATGTGTTATGCTTTATTATTTGAATAAAAAATGTTTATTGGCAAGCAAATGATGATTATACTCAATTGATTGAGAAATGTGAATTAAAACATACGTTATGAATAAATGAAAGAAATGATATCTTTATTTCCGTAGATGTGAATAAATGCCACTTGTTTAACTAGAATTGAATAAAGATGAATAATGCATGATGATATACTTTATATGGTGCAACGCTAGTAATGTGTGCTTTGAGTGTGTGAAGTGGCAGGTAAAACGAATTACTGAATGACTCTCAAATGGAATAAAAGGGGGTCATAAAGAATGGGAAAACATATATAGGTGTACGATGACAGACTGTCGGCTCTGAAATAGCATTCCACGCACGAGTTGGAAGCCCTATCATCTCACTCGGGTAGCGTGTGTCGTACGGGCGAGGCCATAACGATTTGGTAGTGTATGATGTGTTGAGGGGCGTGCAATAAGGAAGATCTTGTTCCGCAATAGCAATTAGTATCCATGGAAATGCAGTTGGATGATTACGGTAACGATTCCTAATCGCTACATCGCACTCCCCACACGAGGACAAGGACAAGAAATTTGTTGAAAGGACCCATAGACGTGGTACCTAGACAACAACAAGAAATGGAACTACTTGCATACTTGCACTAAACATTTAGACACATATGTAAATTATGCACATGTTAAAATTAAATTTGAGAATAATTAAATGAAAAAGTATTTAAATTTGAGAAAATATTAAGGGGGGGTATTTTGAGGTAGACTTCATGTGCACCCATTGATTTAGGAATACATGCATTGAATAAATATCATAAATAAATAAATAATTGATTTTGGAGCAAATCTAGATTGGTAGATAGCTTTGAGTTAAATTCCACGTGCACCCATTGATTTAGGGATTGAGATTTTAGACTAAAGGGACAACTAAGAGCAAATTGTGGAACTTATGTGCACCCTCATGTGAAGGTGACACATGGTTGCATGAGAATGAATAATAGGAAATCAATAAATTAATTAATTTTGCATGAAATGACACATGTCGTCAAAGAATTTTCTATTTAAGAAGGGAGGAATGAAGAGGAAATGATCTCTTACTCGTTAATGCTAGATGGATTCCGTAATGGAAATTTGGGAATAGAGTGATCTATGTGAGTTTGGTTGAGAATTACTTTGGGGATTGGGAGATCTCTTCTATTTTTTGGGCTTGTATGTTCTTTGCGACCCCCTAATAGCTTGGGGGACTAGGAGGAAGAAGACCACTCCCAATCTAGTAGGGAGGTTAACCGAGGAGTCCTTCAGTAAATTTTTGAAAGCTCGGATCAGATCTAGTGGAAACCTCTTCAACAACTTCGTCAACATAAACCATCCGGACAAGTTCATTATTGTTATTGTTGTTAAATTATATTGATTACTTACCGTATATATGTTTTACTTGGGCTTAGTTACGTGAGGAAATCACAAGATACATTGTAAATTATATTGGATTCAAAATATATTTGTTAAGTAATTTACACAATGACAATCATAGCAATTTCTACATGAGTAAAAAAAAAGGGTATTGTTTTTAATGACTGTGATGTATTGATTAAATTGTAACTGAACTGTGCATTGATATTCCTTGTGCCCGAATTGTCTATCGATTGAGAGATGGTTTCCTTTCATAAATATTAAATTGTTAAAACTGAATGATAAATTAGGTTGCGGAGATCTATGTGGATTGAACGCAATACCCATATGTGTTTTCAATTTAATTATAAGTTGTTCAATTATAGTTTGATCCGGTTCGAATTGACCGTCGGATATGATTATTCCCTTATGTTTCCGTGTTAACATAAGAACCGATAGCATTAGACCAATCTTTTGTTGTGTAAAGTATGGTTTATATCGATCAGTCCCGTAAGGATTAGATCTGATAAACGACGTTGTGTAATGTGCTGCTAATACTCAGACCCGAAATCTTTGTGCGATAGCAATATTGCATATTGTACACAGAAATGTAGATCTCAGACCTGCAGACGGCTGCGTAGGGTATTGACCCACTTTTCAGAACTGATGATATGCTGTGTGATGTATCATTGTGATATATTAATTCGGCGACACTATTTTAATTTGAGTAGCCTGCGAAGGAATACAACCTTGGCATAGATATTAGGATCACAGATTTTTCCTAATGGAAAGAATCCCCGCTAGTGTAACGAACACACATCTCCCAGCTATGCGAGAGTCTTCTATTATCCCTGAGAAAACACGCCTCATGAGTTAACGTGTTGGGCTCCTCTCAACTACTGTTTTAAAACCATCACAAAAATGCTACTTAAACTTAACGTGGACTATGACGACAATAATTAATATTAATATTAATATTAATATTGTTGTTAGTCATTACAAATTTAATTAAGGCAACTCCTAGCGATCCTCGTTGAAGATCTACCTTGGTTAAAAATTGTAAAGTTATTTATAATTCGATCTTTCATGTCGTATGATAGGCCCACATGTGTTTGCAAGTGTGGTTTGCGTCGTATTCCGTTCACCGAAGTTTTCTCCCTATCTGTATTATATTAATGCATCAATCCCCTGTGGCATGCAAACAAAACCATAACTGTATATATTGCCACACGATGTAAGATTTAAACCCTTTGTTTACCCATCCGTCCTTCAGATTGCCTCCACAATCACATAGTTGACCGCCCTAATAATTGGATTTTAGCTTACGTGTCCGTACTACCAGTTGGTTGTTGGTAGATTAGCCTCGAATTTGAACCACCTCAGCTTTACCTCCCGCCGGACAGATCGAGGTAAAGGCGGGTTATGGACAACTATCGATCTATAAAAATGTTGATGTCTCAATAAACATGGGAAATAACCCATCCTTTCAATCGTTTACAAGCATACGCTCATAACGTTAATGGACTGATTCATATATTCCCACAACTATAATAAACTCGGAATTGACCCATTTAGGAGTGAATTATGAGTCCCAATTTAAACAACGATCTGGAAATAATCACACTAACCATAAGCTTCGTTGATAAGATTGATTTTTGCAACAACCCATAGTTTGCAACCAATAGACAATTGTAGTCATGTTGTGAATTTAGTTATCCGTTGGATTGACCATTGTTACTTTAGTTGTTTCACACATGTATAAAGAGCAGGAATTGATATTTAACTAAATTCCTATTTTAAGATTTAGTTATTGTTCCACACATATATAGAGTTAGAAATTGATATTTCAATTCATCCCTATTTTAAATTTTAGTTATTGTCTTATATATAAAAAGATAGGAGATAGTTATTGTCTTATACATATATAAAGATAGGAGATAGTTATGGTCTTATATATATATAAAGATAAGAGATTGATATTTTAATTAATTCCTATTTAGTTGTTTTTTCATATATATATAATTGTTGATAAAAATAATTTAGAAGTAGCAATTCTAGTTCTTAATTTGAAGTCAAATTATTGTTTTTATAAATAAAAATATATATTAATGATCAATAATCATGTTAAATATGCTTTGTATTTGGCAAAAGTGAAATTGATATTTCATATTTAAAACTTAGTTATTGTTTTCAAATATATCAAGGTTATAAGTAAATATGGATAGGAAGAATGTATAATAGGAAATTCTAGTTCTTATAGAGTTATTGCTTTTAAATTACACACAAAAGTTGTATTTAGTTGTTGAAAATGAAGAATTGAATTTGGAGATTCTGGTTCATATTTTGAATCATAGTTATTGCTTTTAAAATATATGAAAGTCATATATAGTTGTTGGGAGAAAAGAAATTGAAGTTTGATGTTCTATTTCTTACATTGAATATACAGTGGCACATATAATTAACTCCTGTGTCTAAATATCCTAGCATCCCCCCTTAAGGATAACTTGGGATAAGATTGAAGGATTTACAAAGGTTACCCAATAGGATAAGGAAGGAGGCATTAGAGCCTATCCCCCCTTATTGACAAATTCTTGAACTCCTAACATAGATCAAAGTTCAGAAAAAATTGTTTCTAAAAGAGACTTTGTGAAGATGTTTGCAAATTCATCATATGTAGGGAAAAATAGCACTTCGAGAACATGATCACGAATAAGCTTTCTCATGAAGTGCATATGTAGCCCAATGTTTTTGGTGAGCTTGATGGCACTCTGATTGTAACAACTAGGGTAGTCAGATGTCGTTGCAAGAATACAAACTCTGATAGGATCTATTGAAGCCACTTGGATTCTTGACTTGCATTAACTGCGACTCGATACTTTGATTCTATTGAAGAAAAAGAAAGAGCATGTTGTTTCTTACAAGCCCAAGTGACAAGTTTAGAACCAAGAAAAAAAACATAACTTGTAGTAGACATTAGATCATTAGGGTCACTAGCCCAATCAGAATCAGTGAAACCAACAAATAAAGGAGTCCCTCTTGAACTACAATGAATCCCAAACTAAATTGTACCCTAGAAATATCGAAGTATCAATTTTGCTACTTTATAATGATTTTCATGGGATGTTTGCATATACAGAGCAACAAGGCCAACAATAAAGGACATATCGAGACTCGTATGAGTCAAGTGCAAAATACTACTAAGTAATTGATTGTACAAGGTGGCATCTAGTTTTGGTGTAGTTTAGGCGGAAGTAAGTTTGACTCTATCCCATAAAGGAGATGGAACCAGTTTACAATCTTCCATGTGAAATCGATGACGAAGGTCACAAGCATACTTAGACTGAGAAAAAAAAACCCTTCTTTGGTTTGCAAGGCTTGGAGGCCAAGAAAATAATGCAAATGTCCTAAGTTAGTCATTTTAAAATTATTCTTAAGGTTGGATTTCACACGAGTTAAAATTTTAGGGTCACTACTAGTAACAATAAGATCATCAACATAAAGAGAAAGGATTATGATATGGTTTAATACTTTCTTAGTATAGATATTGGGGTCCTAATGACATCTGGAAAATCCAATGTCAAGAAGAAATGTATTCATTTTGTCAAGAAGAAAGTTATTCATTTTGGCATCCTGGGCCTAGAGAACTTACTTAAGGCCATAGAGATATTTCCTAAGGCAACAAAAAATCTTGGACTCATTATGAACATAGCCAAGAGTTTGTTCCATGTAAAATTCTTCTTGCAATTCCCCGTGTAAGAAGACATATTTAAGCAATAAAAACTGATGGAAAGTTGATAACATATAGTTGTTAAATCTATACAACCTAGTAATATCATCAAAATTTCCAGTTGCTAGGACATGCTCATGATATTTTAAATCCTTGATTACAACTTGGTGAGGTGAAAACTCTATAATATTACCTTCACTAGAATGAGCGATCTCATAGACTAACAAAATATTGCAGGAAAAACTTGAAACACATAATACTTCTTTGAAATGACCATCATCTAGTGGAACTATTCTAGACCCTATAGCACTAAAGGATCTATCATCGCCAACAAATATTTGTTTGTTGTTACATTCATTTAGAGCATAAAAAATGGATTTATCCTTAGCCATATCGTAAGACAATCTATAATCAATGAGACAGTCATTAGAAGAAAAAGAAGTCGAAGTTGCAATGAAGGAAAAACCAAAAGCAAAAAGTGCATGTCTATGAGAAGAAGAGTTAGAAGAAGAACCAAGATTGATGTTGTGCTTCTTCATTTCTACCTCAAAGGCTTCCATTTCTTGAAACACTTAGATTCCACATGACCATATCTCCCACAAAAATCGCATGACGTTCAATCTTCTTACCTTTCAATTTGGTGCCTTTATCACCATTGGGTGTGGGAACTTGTTGAGAGGGTTTGTGACCCTTGTTTTGCTTATTGTTGTGAGGTTGTTGCTTCTTTGGATGCTTGGAAATTTATCCTTTTGTTGTGCCACCAAGTATTTTCTAGATGTATCAATAGTGTTAATCACTCCAAGACATAAGAGCTTATATTGCTTTCTAATCAAAGAATCACAAAATGATTCAAGAGTGGGCTCTTTATAACCAGATCCTGGAGCTTCTCCGATGCAATGAAAAGTAGATATAAAAAAAATAAAAATATTACTAAGCTTAGAAAGAATAAAAGAAATACATTTGGGGCTCCAGGTAAGGGGGGGGATTCTAGGTAAGGGGGGGATTCTATGGGATCCTGAAGGAACTTCAGTAGCAACTTTTGAATGGAGGCTAGGAAAAGCCACTAACAATCAAGCTAAGCAATATGCTCTGTATCAAGGCCTTAAAATTGCCTCTTCTTTGAGAATTCAATCGTTTGTTGTCATAGGTGAATCCTTTTTAATCATCTCTCAATCTAAACGATGAAAATAGATAGAAGATAAGCTTACAGGGATATTACAACTTCACATCAATACTATGATCAATTTGTTAGTACTCAACTCTTTCATGTTCAACGTCATAATAACATCATTGTTGACTTGCATGCAAATAATGCATCTCAATTACCCGAAGGAGATGTTAATGTTAATGACTACCTTGATTATTGTTGGCTCCCCTAGTCTTTACTCCATGTTGAGTCTCTTGATGTGGAGCCACATTGGAATTGGAACCTCATTTAGTGCTATGTGATTTCCATTAAGGAGCAATTATGACTCCTTAACTGCTCTCCTCTGCCTTTTGTTGAATGTACTCGCTAGGTTGATGGATAGGAATGTAAAGAGGTTTATGGGTGGCATGCCTCTGCCAAAACTTTGGGTTATGAACCCTCTCCATTATGTGATTCTCATTCGCATTTGCAACATAGTTGGATACTAGAAGTTTGGTCTTTCAAGCATGCAGGTGATGGTATTGTGGATTTCTAGTTTTGATGTAGCCTTCCCCTATTCCCAGAGGGATTGACTCTAGATTGTTTTGAAGTTTGGGTATGAGAGCTTATGGCAGGAGGCAGTCATTCAGACCGATTCAACATCCTCTCTATCTTTTACTTGGCGAGTTTGGGATACGGGAACCTCATTCCATCTGCAATTTGAGGATGAAGTCCATCACTGAATTGGAGGCATGTAGGGTTCAAGAACTGTCTGAAGAAATCAGAGTTATCGAGGATGAATTGAGGGATATTTACATTCAATTGAGTCATATGAACTTTCAGATGAAGAGTCCCATGGATGAAGTTTGTCAAATTATGGCTCAAATTCCTAGCATAAACAACAAACTTGATGATTTTGTTCAGGGCATGCATTAACTTTCGTCAAAATTTACCAATATTGATATCCGTCTAGATGATGTTGAGGGTAATATCTATGTTAACACTGTTGACATTTCTACCATTAAAGTGACTCTGGCGTGTCATGGAGAGCTTCTTGTGAACAAACGCTCTTGTACTATAGATTATATTGGTAGTAGGGGTTTAGAGGGTTATGTTCATTAGCCTCCTCACATTGTTGTGAAAATTCAAGTTCGAGTTCGAGTTCGGAGGAGCAGGATGTTGAAATCTCAAAAGAAAATTATGCTGACAACACTAAAGCACATGTCATCCATAGTGATCAAAATAGCAGTTAGATTGTTAGTTTATGTTTGCTTATGCTTGGCCAGTTTATCAATGTTTATAGTAGTTATATGGATATATTGTCGACTCTGAAGAAGAATGTATATGGAACCTTTGTCTCTTTTAGAAGCTTTTTTAAGCTTGATTTTGGATAGTTCCGTTGCAACTCTTTTTTGTAAATTTTGTAGTTGGATTCTTCAGCCTTTATAAATACAAATAATTTGCTCTTGTTAGAAAAAAGGAATAACAAAAATACATAATTTACATGTCTTAGGTATCTTGCATTCTTCAACTAAGAGTTTAAGGGTTTTGCATTGAGATATGTAGTCTTCAATCTAAGAGAAATCACTAGGATTTAAAGAAACCAATCGATTTTCAAGTTAGTGAGCTCGAATCTCATTATGTTGACCAAATAAAATTTCCATTTTTTTCAATCCACATCTAGTAGGTCAATTCCTTAAAGGTGGAATCATTAGTCATTGGAGATGGACATCTGGATTAATCCACATGCTTTTTCATTTTTATAGTTCCATTTGGATTTCTTGAAGGCATCAGTGGGGGCAGTTTCTTTTCACATGGTAACTCGATAAAGTCCCTGACTTTGTAGGACAACCTCCATACAGGCTCTCCATGAAAAGTAATTGGTATTGGTAAGCAAAATATTACTTGGATTAGACATATTATAACATGCAAATAATATGGCTTCAAAAATAGATATTGATGGTCTATATGCAAATATCTTAAAAAATGGGCAATTAAAAAAAGAGACACTAAAAATGAACTTCGAAGGTCGAAGTTTTGTCTTTTTAAAAAACACATAAAATGGAACTAAGTAGCCACATGGCAGGTAGAGGTTGATCCACATGGTGATGGGTGCACAATAAATAATTTCCCCTTTTTACTAACTTTGCCCATAAACTCACTTTTACAAATAAACTACTTAAAAATACTAATAACTTACCCACTTTTATAAAACAAGTGGGAAACAATGTTACTTTATATTTTAAAGTTGCATGAACTTTAAAAAAAATGAAGAACTTGAACTCAAGACCTCTTACTTAATAAAGTAACTTTTAACCAAGTGAGTTAAGCAAAATATATAATAATATTATGAAGGAGACTGGAGTTGTGCTTGTTGATGTTGGTGTTTTTCCTACCAAAAAAACCTCACTTTTAGCCTACAAGACACTTTTACACAACCTCACAAACAAATAAATAAATTTCAAAACCATAACTTAAATCTAGGGTTAGACCTTGGTTGGATTACTCAAAAAATTCAAGTTTTCTCATTGTTTTTGGTTTGCCTAGTTTGCACAAGCTGCACTACAAAGATCTCATGCAGTCATGAAAACCCTTTTCACTATGCTTTTGATTTGCCAAGTTCACACAAAGTGCAAGACAAAGAGAAAAAACAAGCAAAAAATAGGGTAAACCAGGAATAAAAAACAAAACGAAATTGAATTATGAACAATGTGAGATTTGTTTTTTTTAAATCGCTAAATGTAAACAATATGATTCTGGATATTGTAAAATGGTCGTGTATTGGGAAAAGATCAACCTTTTTGAGTGAAATGAAAAAAGTTTCCAATTAAAAGCAGTGCTCCATATGCAATGGAACACCTCTCTTGGCCTAGAAATGCATAGAAATAGCAGAATCCATAAATCCTTTGATGCATGCAACTACATAGGTTTAAGATCTTGATCGACAATGGTAGCGGGTCTTCATAAGCACTTTGATACCATGCTCGATTAGAAGATGGTATTTACACATAGGTTAAACACCTTAAGCAACTGCTCACACAAACAAATCATAAATTAACACATTGATGCATTATATGGTTAAAACCCTCAAAGAAGGAAACAATCCACGACCCTAGCCAAACAACTACTTGAGGCAATATATTAATGCAAAAGGAAAAATAATTTACTTATGAATTTCTCACAATTGATCATCAAGCAAATGACCCTCAATGCTATTTAAATAGAGATCATGGACCAATCGGGTGTTAAGTCACATATCAATAGCCATTAAGATCAAGGTGAAGATGAATCGTCATATCACTTTATGTATAGAACATATCATGATTTCCAGATTACATAAATACAAATGCATACTATAGAAACACACTTTACCTAAAGACACATTAGACCAAGTTTATCTTAACTGACTCCCAAGCATCTAAATATCCTAACCACATAGTGAGAATAAGAACCTCTTAAGGAGGTCTTAGTAGCTTTAGGCATGTTGGATATGTCAGATTACAGTGGGAGGGGAAAATGAATGTTTGGACGTAAAAGGGAAGGAAGGTCGGTGCATAGGTTTCAACATATATATTCAATAGGAATGTGAGCTTGAAGGCCACTTATCTGGTAACAATAGAGTGTCGATAGAATTTACAGGTTGGTGACAGATGTGGCGGCATTGTGTTGTTGAAATAAAGATTGGAAATTGTTGAGAATTGTTGAAAATATTTTTCTTCAAGATCAACATAATTGATCAATGAAGCGTGCTAAGGATGTTGCTTGAAGCTCGTAAGAGGGAAGATCCTTGCTTGTGCCTAAATTAAATTTCCATTAGCCCCTCATTCAACTTTGGAGCATGGTTGCATTGGCATTTTTAGTTTGATTTGGCCAAACATGTGGCAGCTTCTCTTGGTTTCCGTTTGCTTAGTTGGTTGGGCCTTGCCTATGGGCATACAATAACAATATATTTTTTGTTTTGAATTCGGGTTGAGATATTATGTGACGCCACAAAATTTCCAGCTACATAATGGAATCTTATTAGATAATATGAGCCTTAGATATCCAAGCTGGATAAAATCTTAGTTGTTCATGCCATCCTTTATTTTGTCGGACCCCAATGAAACCACTCAAAGCAAAGGAATCTAGGTCCTTGATCTAAAGATCTTAACTAAATCTAGGTTCTTCGCACTGAATTTCAATTTATGGGACCTCAACAATACATCCCAACATGAAGAAATTTGGATTGTATATTTGTAGGGACTACATAAATCTTGACCATTTGCATTGGGGTCTCTCCTTTGGGATCTCGATGACACTTTTCAATGTAAGAGAATTGGGATCATTGATCTCGAGGGATCGATTAAATTTGGGTCATTCTTGTCGAGGCCTCAATTTTGAGACCTCGACAATACCTCCCAACGTGAAGACTTGTGAGTTATCGATCTATGGGCCCACACTAATTTAGGACATTCATGTTGTTTTCCCTTTTATGGGACCCTAGCAAGACCCTTTAACATGAATATTTGTGAGCCATCGATCTTGAGGGCCTCAACTAGATCCCAACCATTGGGATAAAGCTCCTTTCCTAGGACCCCAACGAATTTTTCCACACAAACAAATTTAAATTATTGATTTTCGTTTGTCGGGTAGGATCTCCATCGTTGATATATTCTTTTAGATAATTTGGTGATGCTTCAATGGGGGTTCCTAACATGACAACATGGGGGACAACTCTCCTCCCAACCAACCTTTTATTCAATAAAACTGAGAGGCTCCTATCCCTTTATCAATAACCTATGTCACTTCTATTCCTTTTGTGTTTTGAAGCTCGAGCTCTAATAAACCTACAAGACCAAATGTCATGTCCCCAATTTTGGCCTAAGGAAAATTGGCCATGGTCACCTAGGCAAAATTCATAAAAACTAATATGGTGGTTTAAATAATTAAATTGCCTATGTAAAATTATCCTAAGGTTCTCAAGAATAATTATTATGGGATAATTTGGCCACACGAGACCCCCTAATTCGAGTTTGCAAACAAAAATAGCCAATGGGGGATTAATTGAAGAATGTTGCCCACTTAATTAGGTCAAAGAGGTAATTATGAAAGTAATTGGGCATTTAATGAGTAATTTGGGTCAAATGGGTGCATTGGTTAGATGTGGATAAGCTTGGTTGGAAAATTTGAAGAAGTGGTAAAATATTAAATATTTCCAACTAGCAAATTTGTTGGGTTCCTTAAAAAGGGGAAATGTGGTATTAGGCAAATTACACCACTTCTAGAGCATTTATGACCACCATTAGGTGGATTGGGGCCTTATCTAGATTTCCACAAGAGGAAATTCGAATTGGACCTTCATAGTCAAAGTTATTTAAGAATAATGGTCCATATCATGTTCACTCTAACCCAGTTAAAAGGGATAAATGGTCAACTTGGTAAAAGGCAATTATGGACATGGTTTATGGAGGGTGGTTTTGGCATGTGGGGGTGTGGTTGATGGTTTTCACTCACCCATGGGATTGGCCCATGGTATGGGCTCTCTAATTTTTGGCTTAATAAAGGAGGCAAAGGCAAATGGAAAGGGCATGCATTTTTGGATATTGTGGATTTTAGGAATTGCTTGTGCAATTCTAGACTTGGGGGATGCTCCCCTTGTCACAATTGGGTGGTGTGACCCTTCTATATCTGAGTAACCAGCGTATTGGTGAAGTGGGGAAGGACATTTAGTCCCTCTCATTGTATTTTAGAGATATTTTACTATTTTTCTACTCCTACTATTCTTATTCAAGTGTTTGGTGAGCTACATTACCATTGGGATATATATTGTGTTGCAGGAGGATCACATTCTTTCATTGTATCTCTATTTCTCTCTCTTCTTGCTACATAATTCTACTATTGCAGATTCTATTGCAGCCATACATTATGTATTTGATCAACTTTTACCATTAATGTTATGAATAAAACTCCATGTTCATTCTATATCTCTTTTGTGCTTCTATTGTGTCCATTGCTATGTTAAATTTGTTATATCTTGAGAGTAGCCTTAATTAACTATCAAATGCACTTCCTAATATTTGATTAATGTGACCCTCACTTAATTAACATCTGGTAGGACACATCCATACCCTCCTTCTATTGTTTGGTCAAGGTCGTACATGACTTGGACTGAAAATTGGATTTTCTCTCTCCTAAGGATTTTGAGACATTAATGTAATGTCCCTTTTTAATAATTTTATTAAAATGGCACATTTTTCACTTTTTCCCCTAGTTCGACCTTTGACTAGTTTTGATGTCTAGGTCTCCAATTTGCTCCAAATGCTCCCAAATCTTCTGAGAAGGTATATGACTGATATTAGGACTTGAATATGATGTTCAGGGATGATATATGACCTTTGGATTACATGAAAATCGTCTTTTAATTCTCTTCAAAGTAGGTAGTTTGACTAGCAATTCCTCTTTGACTAGTATTGGTGTCTTGGTCTCCAAATGACCCCAAATGATTGTATAATGGGTCTGAAGGTATTTGAGAGGTATTAATACATATAACAGAGGCTCATAGATACTTAAAAACCCTTAAAACACTTCTGCACATTCATTTACAATCTTGACAAAGTAGGGAATATTACTAGTAATTTCGAGCTTCAAACCCCCAATGGTAGATGGCTCTAAATAGCTCTGAATGCTCTCAAATTGTACCAGTAGGTGTATGAATGATGTTAATACATAAAAATGGTGTTTATATGTGCCTTTTAACCATCAAATGACTTCTGAAACTCACTTAGAAAATCTGATCAATGTATGGAGTTTTACTAGTAAAATTATGGTTCAAATCCCCTAGGGGCAGATGATGAAAATGACTTTCCAAATGCACTCAATCCAACTCGAAATTCTAAATGGAAGCAGGGGAAATATAAAGGACATCAACATGAAATCATATGCATCACCATTAAACTTTTAATGTCTGCTATAACTCCCTTAAATCAGATGCAAGAAGACTAGTTTCGACCTTGGGGGAAATAGCATTAAATCTCCTTCAAATAAAATAAAATTGAGCAAGATGGATCCAAATGCTTAAGTGTTGAACATGTAACTTGTAATACTCATCAATGGCATTCCATACATCATAAATATATCAGAGAAACATTCTTCCATTCGAAATCATCATCAATACATTGGCATACACCAATCCAGTGGGGGAATGGTCACTGTTTGTTCATTAATAATCAATTTTACATATAACCACTTGGTATTTCGACCTGAAACTTTATGAAGATGAAGAACATAGTATATTAATCATGTTAAAACAGAAATGGATCATGAGAAGCTCTCCCAAAGAGTACAATAGCTCACCAAAAACGCCCTCCCTCAAGGATCAAGAATATGCCATGAAAACTGGAAATGGTTGAAGGAATGCGTTGCACTAGAAGAAACCATGAGCTGCCCTATAGCTTACACCTGAAAATAAAGACTCCATTAAAGCTCCAAATGAAAGGCTTGAATGGCCTCTCCAATTACCAACTTGGATGGGAATCTTTCACCCTCGAAATTGTCTAAGGCAAGAAACTAGTTATCCACTAGCTCTCCCTCTTCACAAATGCAATTGCAAATTTCTCAAATGATCAAAAGCTGTCATTATTCTTTGTTCATGACTTTTATAAACTTCCAATGTCATCCATGGGTCGAATTCCTTCCAAGAGATTCATGCCAACTCAATTTGGGAAGAGATTCCCAAGTATGCCACTTGTCCTTCCAATTCTAGCCCTCTCCCTCTCCCAATTCGAATTGGTGTCTCTTTGGCTTCCCTAAATCACTTAAGCACCCTCTTGGAGGATATTTTTAGCCCTAACATGTCATAAATGTCATATGTCAACCCTCAGGTCTGATTTGTGTCATAGGTGTCATAGCATCTTCATCATTGTTGTCATAGAGCTAGGGAATCTAGCCCAAGTGTCTCACTAGCTCCAAATTGCCTCTTCATCTTCCATGGGAGTTATTCTTCCACTCCAATTCGACCTTACATGAATCATGCCAAGTATATTGACCTTCTAACTCAGCCCAAGAACATTTGGCTTCTTATGGATTCAAAATGGCAAGAGTAGGATGCCATGTGGCATGGAAAATCTAGCTTGTGTGGGTCCCACATCCTCCACTTGTCTTCACGATCAATTGCCACTTTGATTTTCCCTTGTATTTATTTATTTAGCTCCTTTATTAAATATTATGCCATTCTAATGTGCAAACATCATTCATTATCCTCCTTATTTAAAATCCCAAAGCTTCCACCCCAAACCTAGGAAACTAGTAATTTTCCTCCTTGGCAATTGTTTGACCCTTAACATCAATTTGACAAAATCTCATGAATATGGTCATTGGGCTTAGGCTATTGTGACCCAATGCCAAATTTGGGACATGACACTTAACCTCACCCAAATATTCCCAAGTTGATTCTTATGCACTTCTTGAGCATCCATGTACATTCACACATACCACCTACAACCATACTTTGTATAACCCCTATCCTACCCACCGGAATCCATCCCCTTCTTTTCTTTTCCCCATACCCTTGCTCTTTCACTAGTCAATTTTGACTAGTTTCCATAAAACAACCATATATTCCCCTCAGGAGATCCAATTCACATTCTGTGAGCTTATACAGAATCCCGAGACTCTGTACAAGCCATCCCAATTTTCTTTAGAGAGATTGGACCCTCATAAATTCCCCTTTCATTTGTTTCAAAACCATTACCCTATGTTGTCCCAAACTCCCAATTCCACTTCAAGTCCCTCCAAACCTCTCTCAAACCCCTCCAACTCTGTAATTCTGATTTTGCAGTCTGCATACTCTACAAAAACAAAGTACATAACCACTCTAATAATTTATAATCTACCCCAAGCCTTCCAAAGTCAAAAACCACTTTACCCTTAGCCCCCGGAAAGTGTCAAGTTGAGCTAACGTAAAGGATCTAGTTTGCATATGCTGGTGTGCCCAAGTAGCCTTGGAGTTTACTTCAGCAATAGCTGATTTCGAAACATCAATGCTCCCAATACGTTGTGCAAAGGATTCTTAAGATAATGTAGCCCCTGTTTTCCATCATTACAGGAGGTTTTGAGTTAGTGGTCCTAAATTCCTAGTTAGGTTCATTCTAGTTTGCCATCATTACATTAGGTTTTGAGTTAGTGGTTCTAAATTCCTAATTAGGATCATTTCAGTGGTATCAGAGCTCTTTCCTTAGCCCAGCCTATGGAAAGTACAATCATGACTATCTCCAATGATGACTTTCAATATTCTCTGAGTACTTGAGAGAGAATGAAGAAGCTTTGAAATCATTCAGTGAGAAGATGGCACATATAATTGGTGAGATGTACAAAGAGAGGAAGCCAAAAAAGATTCAAAGGTATTTTGGTGCTAGCAAACGTGTGGAGAATGAGGATTAGCCCCTCAAGCCATTCTCAATCATTGAAGAGGACAATGAGCCACTTAGTTCTTCAAGTGGTCAAGTAGAAGAAGAGTTCTGTGATGAGGAGCAAAAGTCATCCCAAGGTGAATCTGAAGAAGATGAAGGTACAATCCTTACTAATGAGGGTTGTAAGCATGAAGAAACCACCACCTATTTTGCTAAGGATCATTTCGACATGGATCAGAGAGCAATTACTGAAGATTGATCAAGTTCATGTGAGACATCTACTGATGGATGTCATTCTCTCTATGATGGTGACATGGAGATATACCTTGGAGATCCCGCTACAAGCCTACATTCTCATGTTCCCGAATACCTTGTAGCAGTGGAAGAAGAAGTAAGACCAATATCATCCTCACCACTTGTACTTCATGAGGTTGTTCACGTGATGGAGGAAGAGGTTCTATCTCATGAGCCTACTTGCATTGAAGGGCCACACAAGATGAGCAACGAAAAGATTTAAGAGGCCATACACATTCTCCATGACACTCATGCATTGGTGTCAAATTCTTGTTGGAGAATCTCTTCATTGGAGGATCCATCCTTCCTTGAATACATGGAGCAGATTCATAGAGTAATAAGCATCATCAAAGGTAACTTTTTGTCTTTGCTTTCTGAAAAGAATGATTTAATTGGGCTTGCTAATGTATTACATGGGGACTACTTGAAGATTAATGAAGATAATGAAAAGCTTAAACAAAACCTAATTTCCAGCCAAGATTCTTTGGAAGAATCCAACATCCATATTGAGCAACTTCATGTAAAGTTGCAAGGTTCATATTTGCACTCCTATGCTTTTGATTGTACACATTGTTCTATGGAGGATCTAATGAAATGATGGATCATGAGAAAAATCTTGGTTTGCATGTGCTTGATGAATGTGATGACATGGTAGAGGATTGCCAAGCACTTGTTTTGGATCATGAGTTGCCTATGGAGGGAACAAGTTTCACACTTTTTGAGGCACATAGTCCTACTACCTTGGAGCCATCCCTTGTAGACACTTTCGCACTTTTGGAGAAAGTGCATAATCCCATGATAAGTGAACCAACCAAGGATGAGACTTTCACACTTTTAAGCTTGGAGGATGAGTTGGTTCATGTTCCTTTATCCTACCCTTCCATATCTTGTAGCATACATCCAAAATAAATTTGGGTGAATGGTTTCTTTTTATTGGTGCCATATGAGGAGTGTGAGACTCCTATACTACATGATGATTCTATGAGGAGCACATCATATTCTCTTTTGCAGCAGAAGCATCCATTGCTCTCTTTTGATGACTCTCACATACATGGATGCACCTATGATGTTCACTTGAGTCACTTGAAGACTCATGATTTTCCTTTCTCCTTTCTTAGTTCATTTGATACTTGGGTGAAGAGATATATGATTGGAGCACATTATTATTGGCAGCAATCCTTTGTTGTTTCTTGATGATACACATATTCATGGGTGCATATACGATACTCATTCTTCTTCTTTCTCACTATGCAATTCATTTGATGGGAGACATTCTTCATCCAACGTTTGGGTGAAAGCACACATGGCAACACTTTATGACACCTCCCACACTTTCTTGGAGCAACATCCTTGGACATGGGACCCTCACCTATGTCATTGGAGTAGATTTGATTGGTCACTTGATGCTTGTGTGCACTTGGAAAATGGTGGTCTACTTGCTTGGATGGACAAGCACTTTCATGATTCTTCGATGAGGCACCTTCTTGATGTACATTTGTATGATGTTGTTATGTACTTTGATGATCTATCTTTTGTACTTATGATGTTTGGGAGGATGCCCATTAGAGAGTGGGATCTTGGCATCTCCCACATTGATGTAAAATTTTGTGTTAGTTTGCTCATTGATGGAATGTGCCAATTATTGGATCTTGACATTCCACACTTGGTTCAAATAATTTGGAGGATATTGCACACCTCCTACTTTGATGTATTGTTTTGGGAGACCTTGTGCATGATAGAAATGAACAAGCATTGGGACATGGGAATCCCACATTCCGATTTGTATGTATTAACAAACTATGTATTGATGGGGTTCGCAAGTGTTGGGACCCTAGTATCCCATACTTGCTAGATTGATTCTTGATGACATTGTGCACTAGGAGAGTGCACAAGCAGTGAGACCCAAACATTGTTGATCATTGGCAGCTCATTGGGAGCACATTTTGGTTGGTTGGATCGAGGAAGCAAGCCTCTTCTCTTCCCCATGGGTTCATCTTTGCAACAGATGGTGATGGTTTCCTACATGGACAACATATTTTTGGATGGAATTTTTTTTTCTTGCAGGGTGTTATGATGACTTCCATGTGACTCTTATGCATTGCATAGGAGAATATATATTGCACCTTGTATTCTTGAGGATCACTTGGGATCCTGGCATATATACTTAGTCTTCAATAGATGCACGGTGTGACGGTGGATCAGATGGAGCTATGCGTTGAGAGGATGATTATCAACGTGTAGTTGGGTATATTTCAGAGATATAGTTGATGCACACTTCTATGTTCACTTGTGATTTCCCATATGTTGGAGCTTACGGACTTCATGTGTGGTCCACATAGTGGTGACTTGGTTCATCACTAAGGTTGGAGGAAATTAGTGATGTGATGGTACTCCCTCATTTTTGTTATGGTTGCTTGAGGACAAAAAACTTTAGGAGGGGAGGACTGTCATGTCCCCAATTTTGGCCTAAGGAAAATTTCCCATGGTCACCTAGGCAAAATTCATAAAAATTAATATGGTGGCTAAAATAATTAAATTGCCTGAGTAAAATTATCCTAAGGTTCTCAAGAATAATTATTATAAGATAATTTGGCCACATGAGACCCCCTAATTCGAGTTTGCAAGCAAAAATAGCTAATGGGGGATTAATTGAAGAATGTTTCCCACTTAATTAAGTCAAAGAGGTCATTATGAAAGTAATTGGGCATTTAATGAGTAATTTGGGTCAAATGGGCGCATTGGTTAGATGTGGATAAGCTTGGTTGGAAAAATTGAAGAAGTGGCAAAATATTAAATATTTCCATCTAGCAAATTGGTTGGGTTCCTTAAAAAGGGGAAATGTGGTATTAGGAAAATTACACCACTTCTAGAGCATTTATGACCACCACTTGTTGGATTGGGGCCTTATCTAGATGTCCACAAGAGGAGGTAAAAGGAAATTACTGAGATAGTTTATGGTGGATGGTTTTGGCATGTGGGGTGTGGTTGATGGTTTTCACTCACCCATGGGAGTGGCCCATGGTATTTCTCTCTAAGTTTGGCTTAATAAAGGAGGTAAAGGCAAATGGAAAGGGCATGCATTTTTAGATATTGTGGATTTTAGGAGTTGCCTGTGCAATTCTAGACTTGGGTGATGCTCCCCTTGTCACAGTTGGGTGGTGTGCCCCTTTTGTATCTGAGTAGCCAACGTATTGGTGAAGTGGGGAAGGACATTCAGTCCCTCCCATTGTATTTTAGAGATATTTTACTATTGTTCTACTCCTACTATTCTTATGCAGGTGTTTGGTGAACTACATTGCCATTGGGATATATATTGTGTTGTAGGAGGATCACATTCTGTCATTGTATCTCTATTCCTCTCTCTTCTTGCTACAAGATTCTGCTATTGCAGCCATACATTATGTATCTGATCCACTTTGGCCACTGATGTTATGAATAAATCTCCATGTTCATTCTATATCTCTCTTGTGCTTCTATTGTGTCAATTGCTATGTTAAATTTGCTATATCATGAGAATAACCTTAATTAACTATCAAATGCGCTTCCTAATCTCTGATTAATGTGACCTACACTTAATTAACATCTGGTAGGACACATCAATACCCTCCTTCTGTTGTTTGGTCAAGGCCATACATGACTTGGAATGAAAATTGCATTTTCTCACTCCTAAGGGTTTTGAGACCTTAACCTCACCCAAATCTTCCCAAGTTGATTCCTATGCACTTCCTGAGCATCCTTGTACATCCACACATACCACCTATAGCCATACTTTGCAAAACCCCTGTACTACCCACTGGAATCCATCCCCTTCCTTTCCTTTCCCCATACCCTTGCTCTTTCACTAGTCAATTTTGACTAGTTTCCGTAAAACTACCATATCTTCCTCTCAAGAGATCCAATTCACATTTTGTGAGTTGCTGCAGAATCCTGAGACTCTGTACAAGCCATACCAAGTGGTTTTACAAATATTGGAACCTCCTAGATACCCCTTCCATCCGTTTCAAAATTGTTATCCTGTGCTATCCCAAACTCCCAATTCCACTTCAAGTCCCTCCAAACCTCTCCCAAAACCCTCCAACTTTGTAATTTTGATTATGCAGTCTGCATACTCTACAAAAACAAAGTACATAACCACTCTAATAATTTCTAAGCTACCCTAAGCCTTCTAAAGTAAAAAACCACTTTACCCTTAGCCCTCGGAAAGTGTCAAGTTAAGCTAACGTAAAGTATCTAGTTTGCATATGGTGGTGTACCCAAGTAGCCTTGGAGTAGACTTTAGCAGTAGCTGAATTAGAAACATCAATGGTCCCATTACGTTGTGCAAAGGATTCTTAAGCTAGTGTAGCTCCCTGTTTACCATCATTACATGAGGTTTTGAGTTAGTGGTCATAAATTCCTTATTAGGATCATTACAGTTTGCCTTCATTACATGAAGTTTTGAGTTAATAGTCCTTAATTCCTAATTAGAATCATTTCACCAAAATTGCTCCATGCAAAAGATGCCTTTACCACCTCTTCAACATCCATTAAGTAATTAACTCCTTAAAAGTATACTATAATATAAAAATACTATTTCAAAAACATCGACCAGATTTTCTAAAAATTCCAATAATAATCTCTAATCGCTAAATAGAGTGTTTCACTTGAAAAAAAAAACAGAGTGTTTTTTCCTTTCGATTATAAAAAATAAATAAAAATTACATAAACCCTTGAAAATAAATAAATTGGAAGAATAATATCTTCGAAGGTAATCAGATAAATACACATATTTTCGTTTTCCAAACAGAGGACAAAGGGGAAGAGGAACATTGCCATGCGACGGCAATGCAAATTTTGAACTGGTGATGACATGCAAAATACGAACCAATCCATTCATCCATCCGTAGCTATGGCTTTGCGGGGATTGAGGTTAGGTTTATGGGTAAAATATTTGTCAGGATTGAGACTTGCTCCTTTTGTCCCTACTCCCCACCATGTAGCCAAGGCCATGCTCCGTCTTGCAGATGTTAAATCCTCCGACTTTGTGGTTGATCTTGGTTGTGGAGATGCTCGCCTTCTCATCTCTGGTACGACACTTGGAAGACTGAGATTTGGTCGATTCAACCCCAACAATGAACATCCGCATTGTAATTCTGTAGTGAATGACATTATTTTAATTGAGTTGGGTTGTTGTGGTTGTTTTTCCTTCAGCTGCAAAACATCACGGGGCCAAGGGATACGGAGTGGAAATGGACACTGAGCTGTTTAAAGAAGCTGTGAGAGCCATCGAGAAGGAAGGACTGAGTCATATGATCTCTGTACACCAAAAAGATGCAATGGACGCAGAATTGCACATGGCATCAGTTGTAACATTATACTTAAGTGATGCAGGCAATGCGAAGATTCTCCCCAAATTACAGCACCAGCTGCCACCGAATGGTAGGGTGGTGTCTTTTTGTTGGCCATTTAAGGGTATTAATCCATTACGCGTTGAAAGAGTGGATGGCATCACTGTGTATCTTTATGATTTTAATCGTTTAAACAACAATGCCCATATCTAAGTCTTTTATTCTGTTAAATCTGACATGTAGCTGGTTTTTTTTTAATATTTTTTTTTAAAGTAGGAAAAACTACAATACTCATGTATTTTTTTCTTTCAAAAAAGATCGTTTTTCTTATTTTTGGAAGGCAATAATGGCACATAATTCAATGTTTTTGGATTAATAACAGTTATTTTCTTATTTCACTGTACCGAAAATTGTTGTAAGCTGGGCATTATAGGATCCCGTGTTCTTATTCCAGGGAAAACCGGAAAAGCAAAATATAATTGATTATTCTAAGAACATTACAGATTTGATAAGATAATCCAGAAGTAGAGCACAATGCCTGCACTCTTCGAGCTACATACACTAAAATATTGAGGCAGTCCTCTCGATAAAATGATAACTTCATTCAGTGCATCCCTACATCCATTTTGTCTTTTCAAAAGAATACATTTCACCAATTTAAGCGAAGAACGTTGGCCAACGTTTTCCTAGAAACTCCCTAGAAGCAACTCCCTAAAACATCGCACATAAATAAAATTCTGCTTTCATCTAAATGTCAAAAATACCCTTATAATAGCTAATTTGCTAAACGATTCAACTCTATTTTATGCAAATCCTTCCAATAAAAGCATTCACCTGCATCAAACCTCCTGGTTTGAAAGCTTTGAATCTCCTGGTTCAATCTTCAACACAAAACATTTTCCTAGGACAAATTTCAACATTTTTGTGCAAGTCTCTCCAGTTCAGCCTAAAGTACCCATGTAGCATTGGCTATTGGCGGGTTCTTCCATTTGACTAGATACCATTCCTTTTATCCTTGTCACGATGGTAATAGATCCGTTCCAAACCTGTTGAGGTTGATTTTGTGAGGACGCAAAGCCTGTGAGTGACCAAGTAGTCACAATCCGTAGAAGGTATGAAGTTATGGTGTGGGGATTTGTGATTATACAGAAGGTTGAAAGTCCAAATTGTGGTGTCCAGCAGAGGAATGAAAAGACAGTTTGCTGGGTCCTGCAGAGAAACACAACTGCAAGGTGGCAAAAGCCACAAGACTCAGTTGTGTGCATACAGAAGGACAGCAGCAATTTGGTTGTATAGAGCTAGAAGAGGATGGAATTTTTAGTTGCAAAAGCACAAGGAGTTCATAACTCCCTACTTGCGAAGAATGCAAGAGGACTGCAATTGGTCTAACATGAGGCATCAGGCCAGATTTGGTGACCTGCCTATCTTTTTAGAGCTCTGGTACCACTTTGATCTGGCTTAGGCTCCTTTTCAGGTTCTGATACTAATAATTTGGTATGTATCCTTTTGTGGGACTATCACTTTGATCATGTATTCGAACCTTCTTAAGGTTCTGATACCAACACTATATGGGTCAAACTCTCTTTTAGAGGTTGGGTACAGGTTTAAAAGTCACTCGAAATCCTTTTTAGCTTCTTTTCTACATTTGGTGAATTCAAGTTTCTCGAAACGCTCAAATGTAGTTTACTCAATTCAATTATTTCATAAGGCCTAATGTTGATGATCTTAATGATCTAAGGACAAGTCTTGGTTTATGAATTGGTCTAATATCAGGATTGGCAGTATTTGACTTTCAACATAGAGTTGACACAAGTCAATTGCAGACTGTAAATCAAAATGCCATTGTCTTTGAGTTCATGGTAAATGATTCAAATAAGAGTAGATATCCTTAGCTTTATAAGCTTGTTAAAATCTTTATTCAAGTACAAGTTCTGAATTAAACATCCAAGACACATATGACAAGATTTTACAACTTTATTTCTGAACTGAAAATTCTGAACCTCATTTGAGAGTGTGACAGACTTTCCATGATCTATGCTAGTATTGGCAATGGATCAATGACTCTAGACGTCTTGGACAACAGATTTGATAAAATACAACTAGATTATTTTTTTGAAAACAATTCTTTCTCTTGGAAAGTCATTTCTCACTCTACAGATCTTTTGCATACAGAATTATCAGCAACTTGGTTCAACACAGTGAATTGTATCTCAAATTCAAGGATCACCAGTATCATTTTGATTCTGATCACTTTGTCTGTTGCTTCTTACACTGCCATTGCTTGGTTGCTTCTAACTCCTTGCATACATATGGCTAACTCAATCTACAATGGTTGCTTCTTAGAGTAAAATCGGTTCTGATGAACATAATTTGCCAATATCTCTAGGACTGTATGCAAGTCTCAATCCACCCGTCTAAAAGATTAACCCTTTAACTTAGTCATTGACCTCCTTTCACCAACTCATTAACTCCTTAAACTTCTTGGATTTGAGCATTTATGCTGATCTTCTGCATTAACTGAATTGGTTATCTTTCAAATCAACATGCAGCTGTTTGTTTTGTGATTTGTACTTTTTTGTTGGTTGTTGGTTCTGCATCTTTGAATGTTTCTTGAATTCAATTGTGGTCGAATCTTGAAACTTCAAACTTGTTGATTGAAGTTGAATGCCTTAATAGCTGAATACAAGGCCCTCTTATTTGAGTTGATCCTTACTTGTGTACAAGAATGCCATTTCCAATAAAGTCGTCTTCTTCGAATCTCCTAGATATAGAGCAATCCTTTCTCTGAGAATGATGGCCCCCATTGTTGTTCTCTTCTTTGATGATGATTCTTCAAGTGGAATTGATTTCACTCTTGTATTGGATGGAGCCTTGAGTTTATCTTTTGAATGGATATAGCTTGTGCACAGATTGGGCATCCTATTTGAAGGATGGTGACCCTTCAACTTCTCATCCATCAAGATGTTGTAATTCTCTTTTGACTTGTTCTTTAGACAACCATTTGTTGCTTTGATGTGGTTGACCTTCTCAGCCTAATTTGTACAATTTTCAAACACCATTTCTAATTTGCTCTCTTCTACTCGCATTACTGTCTCGTTCATGAAAGAAGGATTCAATTCTGGGATATAGTTTGTCACACCCACAGCTTGGCTCGTGCTTGTTTGTCTTTTTGATGCCTTGAAGATATGATAACGTAATTTTACTAATGTCCAACAAATGACCAAAAAAGTAGGTCAGTGGGACTGTTGAGTACATTAGTGTTGATATATAGTGGGAGCACATTAAATAGTTCCTAAATAAAGTAAGATGTAGAAGGTAAAATAAAGTAAAGTACTGCTTTCAATTAAGATGATTTAAGCACAAGCTCTAAGGTAAGACAAACTAGGCATTGATAACAGAAAACATAAATGGGAGAAATGGATCCAAATTTTGGAGTACAAATAATGCAAGCATGTTAGGATCCACTAGCACTCTTTCCCCTAACATCCGATGCTGAATGGAGGAAACTCCGGAAAAAATGTCTTATGGAAGAGGATTTGGAAGATAATCTACATTGTGCATTGTGTTGTTCCCTTGATGAGGTTCCTTGCTGGTGACGCCTAGGCGGTCTCGTTTCATTGTGAGTATGGGATTTGGAACGACAACTATGTGGGGGTCTTTGGGATGTAGGAATAGTCCTTCGCGTCCGCACTGATCTAGAATCAGGAGCGACATTGTTAGTAATGTGTCTCTTGGTACCCCTAGTAGAAGGGAGCACTAGAAAGAAGGAAGTGATCAAGCGAGATGGGGTGGCCAAAGATTTTGGGACCAGAATTTGAGGGCTCCTACATGTATAATTCCAGGTACTGATAGTTGGAAAACTGGAAAGGGTTTGTGACTTCTTGAATAGACCATGGAACCGCCCTCATATATTATAAATTATAATAAATTGGGGCAACGAAAAAAAAATGCTCCATAGTCTCAACCTCTCGAAGATGGCATAGTTGGTAGATCTTGTTTGACTGATTCGACTAGTGCTTTGCCTCCACCTAAAGTCGTTGTGAACCCACTATGAATTGAACTAGGAAGATGTGGAGAGCATGCATCTAGTGATGATGTGTGTGTGGAGGTTGAACAATGAGTTCACCCTTAGCTCCATGAAGTGTTCTACATATAAGGCCATCTTCGGGTGTAACTGGCTTGGTGGATTTGTGCAAGTGACCCAAGCATACTTCGTATAGATGTCGTCTTGGATGATCCTGATCAACTCCTACCTGGTAGGTAGGAGGGAACCGGGTGCATCAAGTGAGTATTTGAATGGAGGAAGGTGGTCTATCAAAATACACACAAAATCCAAAAGATTTGAGACTAGTACAAACTAACCACAAACTTGTCTAGGGGGGCTAGCCAAAACAATGGACTTTGACGAACAATAGGCTAGTTACGGGTATGAATCTTGACCCACTGTTGAGTTAGTGTAGCCCCCACTACGATGGAGTTAGACCAGTTTGAAAACAATCTCAAGGCCTTGAACTTAGCAAGGATGATGGGTTTGGAGTTGATCTATTTGCACCCTCTCAGTTGTGGTCTAGTGGGACTCTCACAAACAAGTTCCCCAAACATTTGAACCATAAATAATTGTGGGCCGGATAATGGAATCCATGAGAGACATCCTGGACTAGATGTTGGAAACATTGTCTCTTGAGTAGGGCTAAGGAACCATAGCCCTTGTTAACTTGGGCCTGGAGAAATTGAAATGAGGCCATGAGAACTGAACCCCCAGATATGTGTATGAGTTAGTAATATCAATCTCCTCCCCTTTTAAGAAGAAGCAATAATCTAAGAAATACCCTTTTTGACCCATTGAAAATCATCACCTTGGTTTTACCCAGGTTAGTCATCAACAGTCCAAGGTCATATAAAAGGGCCCATGTGTCCAAGTGTTGCTACAGGCCCTTAAGGGAAGAGGCTAAAAGGAGCACACTATCAACATTAAAAATAATAGAAATCAAGACCTCGTGGAGAAGGCACCCATTGCTATCCTGTATATGCTCATGGAGGAAAGACTCCAACTCATCAATGTAGATCCCAAAGAAGGTGGGAGAGAGCGGGCACCCTCATTTGAACCCAATAGTGCTCCTGATGAAATTTGACACTTCTTGTGCCATGTGGTGATGCCAGAAGGCCATGAACAAACTCGTACAAGTGCATGATGGCTACCAAGAGAGTCTCGAAAATGTCATTATCTCTAAGCCTATATAATAGGGTCTTTTTGGCCTAGAGTGTAAGGATGATCAACAATCTAATTAGTGGGTCAAAAACTAGCTTTCCCTCTAGCTCAAAGGTGTCTCCACTCTAGCTCCTCAGAAAGCTTCGAATGTAGGGAAATGGCATAGAGTTTTGAGAAACTATGACCAATCACGATCGTCCTGTAGTTCCAAGGATCTACGTTGGAACTTGATTTTTGTTTCGAGTGATGATGTGATGAGACAAAATATATGGGAAGCCGGTGTTGAGAACATGATAAAAAAGGTCAACACTGTGATCATTGAGTCTGTGAAGACCATGTTTGAAGAAGAGAACAAGTAGTAGGGAGTGGGAGGGGAGGTCACCTAGGTTCAAGGTTGCCCAAGAATATCATAGAGGATTGAGGGATGGGAGAACATGGACTCGAATCAAGGTCTAGGGAAAGGGAAGAGTGGTAGGGAAGGATGGTGCACCAAAAGGTTTTGGGAGAGTGGCAAAGGGATATTAGCTTTCGAGGTTACTCTGAAAAAGTTTACACCATGTTTAGGGGTGTTTCATGAGATTTCAGATAAATGGTGTATAATTAGCCCCTCAATGGTCTGTGATGGATTTACACATTGGAGGTGGCTTACTCGCTTGTTGCTTCACCTCAATTGGATGCTTGCATGACATTCTTCCTTGGGGCATTGGAAATATTTAGACAACTTGGGACATTCTTCATGCTGGCCAGATGTAGATTGGTTGCTTGCTTGACGGGACACCCTACATTGGAGGAGGAGTGTTACTGATCAAAATAACACCCACAATAAAGTCATGAATCACAGTGCGATGAGTGGCAAGCACGGGAGAAGCTAGATCCCACTATCACCACATCCTAGCTTCTTGAACACTTAGGTCCACTCCTAAGACCAAAGGGGAGTCCCTAGAGCTACGCCGTCGGGAGTGGGGAGCGAGAGCGGGAAGCGGGAGTGAAGCAAAAAGCAAAAATTTCAAAAGCTTCCGGATTTGGAGTGTTTCAGGAGCGTTTTTTTATATAATATATATTTTTTATATATTTTGATGCATATATGTGAACAAAACCATGCAGAATTTTGAATTAGTTACAAAAAAAAAACATGGATTAAACTATATAACATCAATCATCTAGTAGTTATAAGTTATAACCTATAGCTTATAACATTGTCATCATGATCAAATCATCAAATCATCAACCATAGCATCAACCATTTTCAATATATAACATTTGTAATTTTGGCATGACTCATCAAATGATCAATCATCAAACTCATAATTCTTGTAACCAAGTTACCAAACTATAACAGAGAACATAAAATGATCAAGTTCAAGTGTTCAACCATGAAATGAAACGATTCAATTTCACAAAGCAATGAACTTCAAAGTTCAAACATCAAACTTAAATTGCCATATAATGTCTTCAAAATTGACTATAAGAAATATTAAAGAGTCAATAGGTACAATTTGCAAAATGCAAAGTACTGAAAAACTAGAAAAAGACAACTACTAATATTTCCTTTTGCCACGGGAAACTTCTAATTTATTTTCCCGTGATCTATGAGCATTGCTAGCAGTAGTATCAGGATCCTCATCCTCAGTAGGTGGAACTGGAAGTGGTCGTGAACCACGTCCAACAGCTACACGACCCCCACGAAACAATGGAGGTTGTGAAGCTAGAGGAAAAACCGGTCCATCTGGGACTGTCGCTAGAAGTGGAAGTGGATGTGGAAAACTACTACTAGAGGGAGGTGGCATCGCTGCTGCTGTTGCTGCTGGTGCACGGTCAACAATAACATCATCATCGTCCAAAAGTTTAGCCTCCAAGCGCTCTAAAACCATTGCTCCATCCTCCAAATTATCCTCCTCCGGGTTGTTGTCCCAAGTGATAAATGTTCTATCACTTTTGGCCCGCTCACAATAATGAGACAACAACCTCAAGTTGTAGTGTACAAAAACCAAGCTTTTTGCCTAGTTTTCATTTAGGTTGTTTCTTTTCACATTATGTATATAGCTATAGGTGCTCCAACACCTCTCTGTAGAAGAACTATAAACCACCTATGAATGCACTTTAATGGCCAATTTATGCAACTGTGTGACGGTAGAGCCATACATATTCCACCACTCAATAGGAGGAATCCTTTCTCGATCTTTGTTTGCATGCAAAGTACCAAACACCCCATGTTGACTAAGATATTTGCTCAATTGAGCACGCAATATGGCACTTTCCTCTTCATCAGGGACCAACTTATCTAATGCTTGCACGTACCCATTCTATACCTCCGGATCTGTGTGGGGTTTTTTCCTGATCCCACCCCTAGGTGCTGGTTTGGCCAACCAAGATGGAGAATAATATTTTGGTGTAAGGACGTAGGCTAAGGCATGGAGTGGAACATTAAGATTATCCCACCTTTTGACCACATGTTTGCGAATATGATCATACAAGATGGCATCTTTTGGCTCAACAATATCTTTTATTTGCCCTAGCATGCTATCCATTTGCTCATACACCTCCCCAATTACCAGCTCATCAGTATCTGCAAACCAAATCATGTGATAAATGGGCTTGGTGAAATTCAAAACATACCTTACACTTGCCCAAAATTGACCATCAAGAACGGTGTCCTCCACCTCCTGAAAATATTGCCTGTTAGATGCGGATGTAGCCCTGTCTTTCAAAATCTGCCATGAGTCACTTGATGCCATACTAGCAAATGCCTCTCTTACCTTCAAAAGGCGCTTGAAGGTGAGGTAATAGCTAGCAAATCTAGTCTTCACAAGCTTCAATAGCTCCAACTTTGAGTGACTGCGGAAAATGTGGTGGGCATTACTATGATTGGTAATGAATCTTATCATGAACTTGCCTTTCTTGTACAATGAACCAATCCATTTATAATCATGTTCCTTCATCTTGATAATGTCATGCATCAAAAGGTTCAATGTGTGAACCAGACACCCAGACCAAAATATGTTGGGGTATCTACCCTCAATGATTGCTCCCGCTGCCTTACAATTAGCAGCATTATCGGTAATGACTTGTATGACATTGTATGGCCCAATAGATTCACTGGTTTTAATTAAGGCTTCTGCAATATTGATGCCGGTCTTGAAGCGATCAGAGTAGTCATGGGATGAAAGGAAGATTGCACCACTAGCAGACACCCCAAGAATATTTATCAATGGCTTTCCCTTTATATTTGTCCAACCATCAGATACAATGGAAACCCCATATTCATTCCAAGCATATGTGAATTACCCCAAAGCATTTTGGATGTTGGCTTTTTCCTTGTCAAGACCTACGGTTCTAGCTTTGTCATACCCGGGGCTCCTATATCCTTTAGGGGCATAACGGATGGCTTCTATCATTTCATGCCAATAGGGGGAGCGAAGAACATTGAATGGTATGCCACATGCATAGAGAAACCAGAACACTTTTGCATCCACGTCATCCCTACTACCTTGGTCAAGGAAATCTGATAATGTTCTACGCCCTGAACTTGTAGGCATGGTCGAGAATCCACTACCATGGGTGGATGGGTTTCGAGCACTGAATCCTCTATGTGAGCTTGAGTTCTCCTGTTCAACCTTTGATTTTTTGGTTTGGTATTGTGCGTCCTCCTCTTCCCTCTTATATTTGGCTCTGTCTTTTGATGGCACTTCAGTACAAGTTTTGACTCCTATAGTCTTATTTTCATCCCATGGCATAACCCCACATAAATGCTTTCTCACACGGGTATATGAACCTGTGAATGTTACTCTACAATGGGGGCATGCAAATTTTTTGGTTCCACCCCCTTTCCCTGCTCCAAGCTTTGTGACATATTTCCACAAGGGTGTGTGGTTCTCTTTGTTTTTCCTTCCATCATCATCACTATCCTCTCCCTCTCCCTCCTCTTCCTCCTCTCCATGATATGCGCCACTACCCACTTCTTCATCCTCTCCATCAACACCATCATAACAAACAATGTAACCAAAAAGAGAAGCCACATTGGAATACCCATGATCATCATGCTTGTAGAGGTTCAAACTTTAAGTTCAAAGAATAACCGTTTGCCTGCAATAGAATGAGGGAGAAGGAATGGGAAAGAGTAGGAGAAGAAAACATACAAGTAACAAGCATTCAATTTCAAGCCAAAAAAAGGGATGAGTTTAGAGCCTACCTCTTTGGCTCTCTAATGGTGCTTGAAGCCTTGAACCCTATGGAAGCCTTCAATCTCCCCTCCAAGCTTTCACAAATGGCACCCTTCAATCCCTCTTCGAAGCTCTCCAAGAGTCCAATATTCTTGCAAAATCTCCAAATACACTCCAAGCTCCTCAAACCCTTGCAATGGTGAATGAAATGGCAACAATGAAGTGGGGGAGTGCTTTATAGACCAAGCAAACTCCCCCCAAAACCAAAAATTACTCCCACTCTTCTTCAAGTTGCGAACTTCCTCGGGAGCGCTGTCGGGAGCCATGGGGAGCGATGGCGGAGCGTTTTTAAAGCATTCTAAGGAGCGCTCGGGAGCGACCATGAAGCGATGAAGCGATCGCTCCCTCATCGCTCTCGAGCAGAGGCAGGGAGCGTTTTTTCTTACTCCGGAGCGCGCTTCCAAAAATCGCTCCGGATCGGGAGTGAAAGCGGAGCATGCTTTTTGAGCGCTTCTGCATTGCTTTGGCTCAGAGCGAGCTTCCGAAGTGGGGGTGAGGGGGGGGGCTCCCACACAATGTAGCCCTAGAGCATGGTGAACAACAATTCCGATTCCCTAGACAATACACAAACATGTTTCCCAAGAAAACCTCTCAGCAAAGATCAATGCCTTATGGAGTCAAAATAATGAAGCACAATAATCACTGAAAGAGAGGGAGGAGTTAAAAAGCTTTATCACGGATCCCAAGAAATGTAATGTTAAATTGCTACTACTATTATAAGATTGCAGCAGTTAGTATAACTCAGAAAACTTGATAAAATCTAGTCATACCAATGTCACCCTTACTATATAAAATGCACCTTGTATAGTAGGGTAGGGGGGATGAGCAAGAGGGTGAAGAGGAGGTCTCAAAATAGTTTTGAAAATAGAATACTAGATCTGAGATAAGCTTTATAACAACCCTCAAATAGTGTCGTCCCGCTTAACGCGTTCTTCAATGAACTTCCAACCCCCCAGGGTCAATCTAGGCCCAAAATCTCACTTTCTAGGCCTTCAAACTTGCCTAAATGATCAATGTACATGCTGCACCTGCAATAACAGATCTGAAAAAAAAGGCAAACCCTAGCATGCATAGGTCACCTAGGTCAACAAGATCCAACCACATAGGTCAACAAGATCCAACCACAAAAAAAGTGCGTCCTCAAAGATCCACCATTAATTCAACTAGGGTACATTTATTCATTCGTACAAAATTTCCAAATTGCAAGTATTTTTTGAGATATAAATTTTTCTAATTTTGTAGAGTTTTTCCGATATTAATTTTTTTTGGATTTTCTTATAAATGTACAAGAGAATTTTGATAAAAAAGGGTGATAGAGAAGGGGTTATGATCTTAGCCTTTTCAACCCTAGGGCAATTAGAGATCGAGGTCAATGTCCTTACTCAATTTGGCTATTCAAGATTAACTCAATATTAGGTTGAAGTAGCCAAAAACCCTAAGTAGGGCAAAACTAAACTCCAAGGCCCATAGTGGAGAGCTCCTTCAAGAGGAAGGGCCCCTCAAACAAAGTTAACAAGATGTTGATAAAAACCCTAATTTACCTTGCTCCTTTGATCTTTATCTAAACCTCATTGACGTTGGGGGATAGAAAAAAAAGAATCATGAAAATTTACTTGGGTTTACAAGGATTTAGAATCGACAATTTATTCACAATTACCCACTTGTCCAATTGTTGCTAAGCAGTTCACAGATATTAAATGAACTTCTCCAGATGGTAATCTTAATGTGGCCCAAGGTGCAAAAGCAACGTCAAACAAGAAAATGGAGAGATTTTACCAACATCAACCAAGAAAGAGAGCAAGAGCTATTTCTTAAGTCCTGTTACTAGCTAAGTTGTACTTAGTTGGACTTTCAAGCGAGCGGGCAGAGTTTGAAATAAAGTGTCGTAGCATGATGAATTTTTGTAAAAGACTTGGCTTTCCTAGACTTAGGCATCAATCTGGGTATTCCAAGGTGTTTTTTCCCTTGTTAATTATAGTTTGCTTTTCAGCGAGGTATACTTTTTGATTTTTTCACCTGCTCCTCCAAAGCTGGAATGCTTGTCTTGGTCCTTAGGCCTTAGGAGGTTATTAAAGTCTAGGTGTCAATGTATATTACCATGCTAGGCACTAATAATGAGAAATATGAGCATGTGCTAGGTCCCCCTAAGGTTTATTTTTCATTTTCGCAAAAAATAAAATTTCCCGTAAAATGGATAATTTTTAATGTTTTAATTAAAAAAATTAAAAAAGTCATAAAAAAGTGGTGAGGGTGAAGAATTTGCCATGGGGGTGCTCATTTTTCTAACTCAGAGCACCCACGTAACACCAAACGGGCCTAAACCCACTTTTGAGAGAAAAAATTCAATTATTTCTCATGAAAATTGAAATTCTATCGAAAAAGCAAAAAAAGACATTTAATTGGTAAAAAAGATGTAATAAAGGAAAAATATCAAATCCCACAATAGTGGCGACATGTTAGGGACATGTCTGGAGTGTTGGCAAGTCAAATGCTAGTTAAGGCGAGTTCCCTAAGCATCAAATCGGAGGTCTTGATCTTGATTGAAGAGGTGGTGACTTGATTCTCTATTGAAGGGGGCACATCTCATCTAGTGAGGGCACATTTGGTGACCTGGAGATTGGTTATTGGATGGTGATCATCCCAAACTGAGGGTGCATCTCATCTTGAGGAGGTGGCGCCATTCAACTAAAGATCAACTCAAGCAAATCCCTTCAATCTCTCATTTAACTCGAGATCAACTCTCAATCAAGGATGTACCCCCCTCTTGGCTTACGAGCCCCCCCCTCATGTTGGTTTTTCTATTTAAGCAAGAGCTTGCTCTCTCTTCAAACTAGTTGGAGTTTGAGAGTCAAAGTTTTGTCATTGTAATTCGTGCATATTTTTTATTGAGAATAAAGAAACTTTGGAGGTCATTCTTGTGTGGTGCCATTGATGAGTGGATGAAATATCTTTGAGCTTCATTGAGGTAACCTGTATTTGAGCTGTTTGTTTTTCATTACATCTAATCTAGCTTATGGTAAAGATTGTTATCCATTTATAAGAAAGATTAATCAGTTAGTTTACTGCTCTTAGTCTTTTATGTATGTATGTATGTTTAGAGATCTTACTAGAATGTTACATTTGTTTATGAACATTTTATATTGATTTATCGCATAGGTGCTTCTAGATGTGATGTTTTGTTTGCAAGTCGAAGTGATTTGCAGGTTCTCTTAGTTGGATAAGAAAGATCTTGCTTGCTTCTTCCATTTTTTCTAACACTTTCTTGCATATATAGTCCCTCGGCATCCCACAAGTAGGCTTCAGAGACTTTTCTTCTCATCTCAAGCCTTTTCTCTTCTCCTACTCGCTACCATTCTTACCTTCCTTTTCAGATTTACTATTAGATCTATATCTTAAAGCAATATTAAAAATAGATCTAATCTCAATTGCTAGTTGCTATTGTGCTTTTAAATTTTATATCTTTAAATTTAGATCTAGTGAAAGTATTTATATTTGTTGTAAGTCCCTTCAAGTAGATTTCAAGGCTTGGATGAGTAGAATGTTATGAGCTTTTAAGAGTTTATATTTAGCTAATTTAGAGCTTTGCATTTGCTTCCCTTAAAAGGTAAGCAAAGACCCTAAGAAGGCAAGCTTTCTAGCTTGTCCTAGTTGAATTTCACATTTTTACTTAGGGATTTTTTGACAATTTTTGTAGGCTTTCCCAAAGCACTCTTAAAGTGTTTTTTTTTTAACTAACTTATGCACACTGTTTTTCTGATTTTGATGAGCAGGTAGAGAGGGACTTTGGCCATTCTTTCAGAATCTGGATCATCCAAGACATTCCAAAGACCTTCTTTTACCTCTAATCACATTTTTGAGCCATTGTAAGCCATCTGGTTCCTCTGTTATAAAGGACTAGGGGCATTCCTAAAAAAGAAAGCATTGTAATAAGAAAAATAAAGAGAGCAAGCGGGCTACCCAATGCCTGCATCCCATCCTCCTAGGGGGGATTTGAGTGGTCTCCTGTCATGGCGTGTATTTTTAGTTTTTTGCTTTAGTTTAGTTTTTCTTGATTAATAATAAACTAAATCACTCATTTCACACACACACAACAATTTGCTTTCAAGTTTTTTTAATTTTGCAAAGTAACGACCCCCCTTGCTTTCCAGAAGTATGGTGCCACGGAAAGGGCTTACTCAAGTACTGGAGTTTGACCGGAAAAGAGATTCTTGGATTAGTTTAACAAACTATAAAATATTTAATTTTTGTTCTTAATAAAATGAACCAATGCTCAAATCCCCATATGCTCTTGACCTTTGCAGCTCATTCGATTAGTTGGTCACAATAGAAAGGGAAGCGAGTTTATAGGCTAATAGGACAATCCACAAAGTAAACCATTAAGAACTCGAGAGGTTGCAGAGAGTGATTACCACAGAGTCAGGGGGATACTCATTAATGAGGTTCGTCTACTCCCTGTTGGACACTTGGTAAAGTTTCTCTAGCGCTTAGTTCGCGAAGGTGAGCCTAGTGGGCCAAACAAGAACAAACCCACCAAAAACCAAAAACCTAAAACCTAATAACAAATAAAATTGACCAAGAGCATTGCAACACATTTATTTTACACAACATTTTGCTTTACTATCGGCATTGGTCTTGTTATTGAATATTTCATGATGTTGAATGCTTATGCTTTAATGACGATGTTGCATAATGAATGCTATGAAGTTTAATGTTGCATTATTCTTGTGGTTAAAATTATAACTCCTAGATCTTTTTTAGCTTTTCTTTTGTTAGAGTAGAAGCCTTTGTTTCATTTTTATAGGGACCGCCCCTCTTGGCTTTGCTAGGAGTAAGTCTAGATGGAGGAGTTGAGTGTTCAGGTGACAACACTTGATTCTAACTTGCCCTCAAGGGCGCACCAAGCGGCTTGAATATTTCTGCCGTGTTACCCTAGGTGCGCATCTAGACGGCAACGAATCCTTCCTTAGCCATGAGTTATGGATAAACCTTGCAAGATAGTAGAAAATCCCCAAAAATTCACCATTCACCATTCATCATTCGTCACATCCCAAAGAGAGAGGTGTGCATCACTCAAAAGCTCTAATAGACCAAGATAAAAAGGAATAAGTTCATATTAGAACCCTTGTCCATGTTTACAAATGAAAGTTAGAAGCCTTATTTATATGAGGGTTCTTTGACTTTTTGAAGTTTTAGAGCCTACCTTACTAAAAAGTAAAATTAACTTAAAACTAGGGTTTGTCACCCACAAGTCGGGGACTAAACCAAAAATGACTAAAAATAATGATAAAATAGTGCAATTGGCTTCATCTGAATGAAGTGATGAGCCAGGGGAGGATGTCATGCCCCAACTATCCCCAATAATGCAGAAGATCCCTCAACGCCTTCCCCTTTAGCAAGGTAAAGTTCTCTTGAAGAAGAAGACGTTATGATGATGTGAGCATGTATGGACCAAGAGGAGGGGTCATACAATGGAGAAGAAGGTCCAAGTGGGCATAAAGGAGTTGTGCTAAACTGAGTATGCCAACCTTTACACTCACAATCACCTCATAAATAACAAAACATAAATGTGTCTAGGAGCCCCTAAGCCATGTGTCTCGATGGACCCATCCCAAGAGGCATTGAACACCAACCTAGTGCCCAAATGGTCCAAATGGCCCAACAAGGCAGTGGACTTCCGCCCATCAAGAGGCAGTCAACAATGCCACTATGTCAACACTTCCTGGAGTGAAAACCAAGAGGACCTGCCATGATCAAGCTCATGGGTTTTGAGTCTCGCTAAACCACCACTTTTACATAAACAAGCCTAGATTTGGCCTCTTACAAATCTGGGCCCCTTCACTCTGGTATATCCCGGTAAGCATGCTGTGGACGATCTGGGCTGTAACAACTGGCTCCAACTGCAGGACATGCGCTTCTCTCGGGAGCGCATGAGGACCTTTGAATCATCTGGGACCTGTAGATCTACACACACATCTAACAACAAATATGCCAAATGCATCAGAGGCTGACACTTCCGTCTTGTCTTCTTCAAATCAAAATGAAATGCAATAACAACAAGTGCAAAGCATAGGTAAAAGTAAATGTTGAAATGAAATGAAACTAATGCAGGAGATTACGCAACCTAACTACCTACTCTAAACATGGTGAAAAAAATAGGTTAAGTGAAATCATACCACCAGTGAAGCCACCTTAACATATCATTCATGCTAGGGCTTCTTCCTTTGTCTTTGGAAATAACCAAAGACAAAACCATGTCAATGGTGAGCTGAGTAGTTGTTATTACCTTCATCAAAATGGGGTTGGAGCAATGGAAGAGACCATGAAACTGGATGCCTTTCAATTCTTGCCAAGAAGAAGGGCCTGTTTTGTTAAGTTTAGCCTAATTTCACAAGCAAGATCACTGAAAGAAACACAATCACAAGATAGACAAAGATTTACCCTGGGAAACCCTCATGGGGTAGAAAACCCAGCAAAGCTTTCCTCAATATAGATAATCAACCCAACACAAGATGTAGTCCTCAACAAGAGCTCCTTCTCATCCTATGCAGACCTCTCTCTCTCCTATGCGCCAATCACAAGTGAGTGAATGAATGAGATAAATGAGGAACACACCTCCTCTATTTATACTCATGTTCTAACTGACTTTTCACCCTAATGGGGCCGACCTCTCCCAGGAGAGGCTAATAACCCCTGAACAACTAACTCAGGGCCGACCTCACATGGGAGATCTAATAACCCTAGTTACCACAATCTCTCGGAGGAATAAACATCTCCGGATATACAATAGGGTCACCTCGGAGGAATGGAACATCTCCGGAATAATAAAGTACAAGAATAATATTCTTAGTAGTTACAATATTTCAACATGTTTCACAAGTCTCCTCTATCCAAGCTTGGATAGGGCTCAAGTACAAGCTACCATCATTATAAGCCTGCCCACTGATCTCTATTTGCTGCCCCGAACGATCCTCAAAAATATCAAGGAACCCTTCATAATGAGGCTAAAACAATTCTGCCATGTTCATAAATATGCATCTGCTCATCGTCATAAATTTTTTTGCCGATCCTCAAGGTTACCATGTGTTACCCTTCAAACTAGCAGTCTAGCTACTTGCTAGTGAAAGGCAATGACATAAGAGACTTGGACTACTGTCACCTTTGTCTAATCTCTTAACTTCTTCAGGATCTAATGTTGTCCCAAGGGGGGAGCCCTTTAATGATTGCCTGCAGATACTCTTTAAGACAACAGAAGTATTCTTCCTACTATCTTAAGGCCAGTGCCTTGGTAAGAATCAATAGAAAGTGAAATTATGCAAGTAATCACCGAGCAGGCTTCTTAGCGTAGACATACAAGCCAACTATAAGCTATTTGATCCAATAGAGTTCATATAAAAAATCACAGTGAGTTAATCTCTGATGCACAACAACTAGCAGTGGTTAAATTAATATGCCAAGTTACACCTAACAATAATCACAACCATTCCCAACAGTAAGCATAAATAACATAGAAATAGAGTATACTCTCTAGTGATGTGTCTCAATAGATGAAATGATCTGTATGTATGCCAAGAGTACCTACATTCAGCATTTAGTATCAACGATAATTTGTAATGATGGAAGTGCTGTAACAATATCAAGATTAGGCTGTCATATCAATTCTTGTTATTTATAGGCAAAATGAATACTCGATTATTTGTATCAACAGTAAAGGACCATAAAAATATGTATCAATTTAGGCATTTACCAGCATTAAAGATGACATTCAATCAGCATATGACACCATATATCTGCAAGTATAAATAGTGATTTTCTACAGTAGCTAGAATTAACCAGTATAATTAGGGTCAAGTGTCAACCATAATAATCAGCATTTAGTATTGATTGCAAACGCAGCAGTGACTCGTAGACATAATTATTATTATTTAAAACCTACTGTAAAATACTACATATACCAGCAGAAGTAAAACATGAATTACCAGTGGTATTAATCAGCCTTGAAGGAATTTTGTATGGGCCTGTCCAAATTCGCTGTAGCAAGAAGAGGATGATTTTTGGGGGCCGAGTTCAATGGTAGTACTGAAGTATTCCCAGACTTCAGTTGCAACCCTGTTCTTGACCATTTTTTGCAGGTCAAGGCTGAATTAGGGCACAGAAATGGAAAAAAGGGGTGACGCCCTAGAGGATCTAGGGCTTAAAAAGGCATGCCGAAGATTTAGGGCCCGAAATTTTAGGACGCCGAAATATTAGGGCCCATAGTCTTAGAATCCCGAAATCTTAGGGCCCGAAATTTTAGGATGCTGAATTTATAAAAAGGTCTAGATTTTTAGAATTTTGCAATTTTTTAGGGTTTCATAATTTTATGATTTTTTAAGTTTTTTTATGGTTAAAATGCAGCTAAAAAATATGAAAATGCAGCTTAAAAATATGAAAATGCAGCCTAGATATGATACACTAAATGCCTAGATTTCGAGTAGAAAAAGTTGACAAAAGATTATGATGTTATCTCAGTCCCTAGGGCTTTTAGAGATCATGGGTAGTGTCCCTCTCTTAGAATGTCCTTCTAAAAATTGTAAGCTAGGGCATCATCTATCAACCTCTAGGGTTCGGTAGGTGAGCCTAACCAAGGCAAATGGAGAAGTCCAAGGCCCTAAAAGCAAAAGGAAACCCTAATACAAGGCGTTTCCTTCACACAAAGTTGATAGAATATTGATAAAAAAGCCCTAATTCAGAAACAAATGTAGCAATACACCACCATTCAATCCACATAGAAGCATTGACTTACCAATATTCACCAAGACACGAGCAAAGAAAGAACTTTAGGTCATTCTTGAGCATGTGTTTTAGCAGACAATTATAGCATCAACCATAGCATGTGCAAAAATAAGCCTTAGATCCATCCACCATTCACCATTCAAGCAAGAGAAGACCTCCAAAAGAAGTGCACATCACCAAGAGAGCTCATAAAGCAAGAGAAAGAGAATAACAATCATTTGACCCCAAGTCTTGTGCTTTACAAATGACAAATGAATTGATATTTATATCTATTTTAGCACAAGATTTTAATTTTTTATCAAGCTTACATATCAATTTCAAATTAAAACAATATAATATTAAAATTTTCCAAAATAAGACAAAATTAGGGCATGTCACCCACACGTTGGGGACTAAGCCCTAAAACCAACATAAAATAATAAAACATACTAAAATAAGCAAGCCAAGGCCTCACTGTGATTGTTGGAGTGAGCCTAAGGAGGACATTATGCCCCTACTAACCCCAGAATGATGAAAAATGTCCCTCGACATCCCGCTTGCCTTAGCTTGAGGCTTGATCAATCATGAAGACATCAAGGGGTCGATATGGTCAGAGGGGGTAAAATCAGTTGCAAAGAAGGTCCAAGTGAGGTGCGAGAGGAGTGGTAGACTAGGGAGAGCCTCCTTGGATGAAGTAATAGTCACCTCTCAAAGCAGAACATGGTGGTGGTCATGTGACCCAATGACCCACCCCTGGAAGCCTCGGACACCAACCCCAAGGTTAAAAACCCCAACAAAAGGGCAGTCAGTGATTCCATTAATCCATAGTACTTCCAACCATAAATCAAGGGGCCGGTCCATGGCCAACCACATACAGAGAGCCCACACTTGACCTTTTTAAGCCCTCCTCTGCCAAATGACTTGCTGCAACGCTGTAGAAAAGCATAAGTGTAACAACAGGAACTAAAGGTCTGAAGACTGATTGCACTTTTTCTAATTCTAGAACGACCTTGCAAGGGTAAAGAACGAAAGCAGATGCTGCTAAGGCATCAACTATCTGATTCTAAGCTCTGGGAATTACTTACAAAGATAAGGCGCTAAAATTTTCCATGGCCAATCGCACTACATCTCTGTACCTTTTTAATCTTTGATTTTTACATGCAATTCTCCTCTGACTTGCATCACAGTTAGGTTAGAGTTGCCAATAACCTCTAAAATTTTAATACCATAATTTTTAACTAATTCAAGGCCATGCAAGAGAGATTCATACTCAACCACATTGTTAGTAGCTTCAAATTCTAAGTGCAAAGAGCTCTATTGTGTGGGAGCGCTCCCCCTCCCCTTCGCTCCCTCTCCCTAATCTTGCTCCCTTCTCGCTCCCTTCTTGCTCCCTTCAGAAGCTCACTCCGAGAATGCTCCCAAGCGCTCCCGAGGTGCTCCCTACCTCTCCTATACTAAAAGCTCCTATACTAGGTTGACAATTTGATGACAATGTTACAATACCTCCCTTCTTTGCCAAGCTCCTATAAAAGTTGTCATGGTTGATCATTTGATGACAACGTTGTAAATTATAACTAGTAGATGATTGATGTTATATGGTTTAATCCATGTTTTCTATAGCTAATTCAACATCCTACATGTTTTTTAGATATAAATCCATCAAAATATATTAAAATATATACTATATAAAAAATGAAAATTTCCAATGATCCATATCCATATCACAACCATCATGAGGAAAACACCCATCATCATACCCATGGAAATTATCTTGAGTGGCAAAGAAATCTTTAAACCTGTCATTTTCAAAAAAATTGTCTTCAAAAGCAAAAGAGAATGGAAAGCTCATCAAACCCTCATCACCATGGGGAGGACAAGGAGATGCATCGACAATACCTCCTTCAACCATATCTTTGACACCCTCTTCATTTGAGGATGGTTCTTCGACAAGAGCTTCTTCAACATCTTCTTTGTCTTCATAGATTTCTTCAAGAAATATTTTTGCACGTTCTTCCAAATATGCAATAATCTACGGCCGGAAACCCTCAAGGGTTTTTTCTTGGGCATGTTCATTTTGCTTGATCTGATTCTCTTCACCACGGACTTCTTCAAGGGTTTCTTCTTCAACATGGTCTTCTCCCTTGAACATAGTCTTCATGTATTCCACACCTGGAACCCAAGTCTCATGTTCTTCTGGGCACCAATGGACACAAAATGTTTGAATCAATTATGCAAAAGAAGATATTTGTCCTTTGCCAAGACCTTCTAATCAAACACATGCTTTTCCTGCCAAGATAAGCACAAATGACCTCATATATACATCTTCATTCTTAATACCTATGTCTAGAGCTACTATAAAGAACTTTTGAACATGGTCCATGACATCATCGTCATGATCACAAAAATCTTGCCAAATTTGCTTTGGTAACTTATTTGAATAACCTTGGATGTTCAAACAATCAATAGGAGCAAAGCGCTCATCCATCTTTGGAGGCCATGCCATTTTTTCAACTTCTTCAAGGAGGTCATCGAACTTGAACTTGAATATGTGTGGAGTCACCAAGATGAGCTCTTCTTTTTAACTAGGATGTGTCTACCTTTACACTGGACAATGTAATCGATAGTTGAGGCTTCTGTCTTGAAGTGCACTTCTTTGTTTGTATTTTCTTCAGTGGAGTCGCTAGAGAAGACCTGCAAAGTTAGTCCTTAACAATAATCTTATCAAAGTACAAAGCAAAAACTTACCTCAACTTTCTTACCAAAATCTATCGTTCTTGCCGAAAATGAATGAATTAGACTCAGAACCACCTTGAACGGAATGTCGCCACCTTTCCTTTTGAGTCCTCGACAACGGTGCCAAAAAATGTTACCGCTCAAAATAACACCCACGATAAATTCACAGATCACAATATGATGAGTGGCAAGCACGCGTGAAGCTAGAGCCCATTGTCACCACAACCTAGCTCCTTGAACTCTTTAGATCAACTCCTAAAACCAAGGGGGAGTCCCTAGAACTTGGTGAAGGATAATTGCGATTCCCTAGACAATACACAAATATGTTTCTCAAGAAAACCTCTCGATGAAGATGAATGCCTTTTCGAGTCAAAATAATCAAGCATAATAATCACTGAAAGAGAGGGAGGAATTAAAAGCTTTATCACAGATCCCAAGAAATGTAACATTAAATTGCTACTGTTGTTATAAGATTGCAGCAGTGAATATATCTTATAAAACTTGTTAAAAATCAGTCATAACAATGTTATCCTTACCGTATAAAATGCACCTTGTATAGTAGGGCAGGGGGGTGAGCAAGAGGGTGAAGAGGAGGCCTCAAAACAGTTCTGAAAATAGAATACTAGATCTGATATAAGCTTTATAACAGCCCTCAAATAGAGTGTGGTCCCACTTAATACGTTCTTCAATGTACTTCCAACCCCCAGGGTCAATCTAGGCCCAAAACCTCACTTTCTAGGCTTTCAAATTTGCTTGAAATGATCAATGTTCCTGTTGCACCTGCAATAACATATCTGAAAAAAAGGAAAACCCTAGCATGCATAGGTCACCCAGAACAATAAGATCCAACCATAGAAAAAGTGTGCTCTCAAAGATCCACCATTAATTCAACTCGGGTGCATATATTCATCAGTACATAATTTCCAAATTGCAAGTATTTTGAGATACAAATTTTTCTATTTTTTTAGGGTTTTTTTTCTGAAATAGTTTTTGGATTTTTGTAATAAATGGACAATAGAATTTTGATAAAAAAGGGTGGCAGAGAAGGGGTTATGACCTTAGTCTTTTCAACCCTAGGGCGACTAGAGATCGAGGTCAATGTCCCTACTCAATTTGGCTTTTCAAGATTTACCAACTAGGGCAAGAGGCTAGTAACCCGAAACTAGGTTTGAGTAGCCAAAAACCCTAATTAGGGCAAAAACGAACTCCAAGACCCATAGTGGAGAGGTCCTTCAAGAGGAAGTCTCCCTCAAACAAAGTTAACAACATGTCGATAAAAAATCCTAATTTATCTTGCTCAAGGTGCAAAAGCAATGTCAAACAAGAAAATGGAGAGATTTTACCAACATCAATCAAGAAAGAGAGCAAGAGATACTTCTTAAGTCCTTCCTTAGCCACAAGTTATTACAACCATTCTTAGGATCAACCTTGCAAGATAGTAGAAAACCCAAAAAATGTACCATTCACCATTCATCATTCATCACATGCCAAAGAGAGAGGTGCGCATCACTCAAAAGCTCCAATAGACCAAGATAAAAAGAAATAAATGCATAATATAATCCTTGTCAATGTTTACAAATAAAAGTTAGAAGCCTCATTTATATGAGGCTTCTTGACTTTTTGAAGTTTTAGAGCCTACCTTACTAAAAAGTAAAATTAACTTAAAACTAGGTATTGTCACCCACAAGCCAGGGACTAAACCACAAATGACTAAGAATAATGATAAAATATTACAATTGGCTTCATCTGAATGAAGTGATGAGTCGTGGGAGGACATCGTGCTCCAACTATCCCCGACATTGTAGAAGATCCCTCAACGCCCTCCCCTTTAGCAAGGTAAAGCTCTCTCTTGAAGAAGACGTCATGATGATGTTGGACTAAGAGGAGGGGTCATACAATGGAGAAAAGGTCCAAGTGGGCATAAAGGAGTTGTGCTAAATCGGGTATGACAATCCTCACACACGCCATCACCTCATACATAGAAAAACATAAGTGTGGCTAGGAGCCCCTATTCCATGTGTCTCGATGGACCCATACCAAGAAGCATAGATGGCCATTTTTTGTTCCCAGTACAGCATCAAGAAGCAAACGAATATGGCTATGATCTCTCACTTGTTTTCTAACAATGTGTTTAGTGTTGGATGGTATGTGAACAATGGAACTTTGAGACATATGACATGTGACAGGTCATTATTCATCAGGGTTTATGAGCAAGGAGGAGGCATGAGTGTGGAGCTAGGTGATGATGCTGGATATCTTGTGAGAGGAGTTGGCTTCATTTCCTTCTAGATGCCTACAGGTGAGGATCGTGAGTTGAGTGATGTTCTACACATTACTAGTTTGAAGAAGAATCTTTGAATTTCTTATATCACAAATGTACAATGGAGAGTTGCACTTGAGAGACTACAATGCACCATCAGTGATTGTAGTCTAGCTGGTCTAAGGACTTTGGCTAGAGGGGTGAGAGAGGGTGGCCTTTTAAGGTTACTTGCTTGATCCTATGGCACTTGTACATTCTAGTGAGACATTGGATGAGCCTTCTAGCTATGAGGAGGCACATATAGAGTATGCGACTTTGGCTAGAGGGGTGAGAGAGGGTGGCCTTTTAAGGTTACTTGCCTGATCCTGTGGCACTTGTACATTCTAGTGAGACATTGGATGAGCCTTCTAGCTATGAGGAGGCACATATAGAGCATGCATGGTGGGATGCCATGGAGACAAGTTGAAAACCTATTATGGACTCAAGTATTGATTCCAAGCTTGAAATTGATGGGAGAATCATAGATTACAAGGATGAGGTTGTTGAATTCTCTCAGGCAGAGGGAGTTGACTGTGATGCTACTCGTTCTCTCAGAAATAGGGAGTTGATCTATTTCAGGTTGTATCAATTGTAGAGGTGTTGAGGTGTATGAGAGGGATTCTCATGTTCACATATTATTAATAGCCTTGCATGGGTTGTTACCTATACCTCGATCTTGGTGTTTTAGTATGGATGTTACTTGTTTAGATTTCTATCTTTGTGATTTTGACAGATGTGATCACTTGTCTTAGTCTTGTATGGAGATGTGATTTTCTTTGCAGGATATCCTAGATGATGTGGAGTAAGATGTGTTTGGCTTGTGATGTTAACTTGAGGGATGTTGGAGTTTGACAGGTTGTTGGTGACCCAAAGTTAAGTTCCTTTAGATTCACAAGTGGTCCATGTTCTTTGGAGGTTCAAGATGCTGTGTTAGCATCTTATGTTGTTTGATACAATGATACTTCTATGGCTTATAAGATCTATATTTCAACACAATGGAAGGCAACATTGAGCAGAGATGTGAAATTTCATAAGGACATGAGGTCTTCTAGTTCATAGGATTCTCCTTCAGTTATTGAGGAGAATGAGAAGGTTACTATTTCAAAGGTTGACTTAGAGGTTAGAGCTGAGTTAGATTTAGCCATTTAGGGGTGGACAAGGTGAGATTAGGGAGGGACATGCCCTTACTTTCTACTCTAGCTCGTAGATAGGATTTGTTTCCAACACATCAGAAGACAATAATGAGCAGAGATGTGAAGTTTGATAAGGACATGAAGTCTTCCAGTTCACAGGATTCTCCTTCAGTTATTGAGGAGAATGAGAAGGTTACTATTTCAAAGGTTGACTTAGAGGTTAGAGTTGAGTCACATTTAGGGGTGGACGAGATCGGATTAGGGAGGGTTACACCCTCACTTTCTACTCTAGCACTTAGAGAGTTGAGATGGATTACCTGGACATTGCAGGAGGCTCGAGAGCATTTAGGAGCACCAGATCTTTACTGAAGGTGAGTATACTTCCTAGGAGATATGCTAGTCATATTGCATTGATTTCTTCCATTGAGACTGCAGTACATACAAATTTGTAGATGGTAGGTTTGGTGGAGTTGTAGATAAGATAATTGTATTAATGTCCAAGAAATGACCAAAAGTAGGTCAATGAGACTATTTAGTACATATGTGGCAAAACAAAGTGATAGTGCAAAATGCCACTCTTATGAAAGCAAGAAACAAAGTCGTTCTCTAAGATATGGGAAAACCTAATATAATGCTAAAAGGAAAATATAATGCTTTGGAATTGAGTGTAGGAAAGCCTTAGTGCTCTAAGTGCTTGTCGTTGGACTGAGGAGAGGGGGGGTCCTCCTTTGAATTTGAATGTCAAGCTCTCCTACCATACGAGAGTGAAGGAAAGAATCTTTGTATAGACATTTGGCTGGAGGAGCTGGATCTAGCTTGGAAGATGTTTCTCTGTCTAGAACAGGTGACCTATTGTTGGGATCTGGTGGAGGGGGGTCGCCTGCTGGTTAGGCATGAACTGTTTGAAATCCTCATATGACAACCTGCTACGAACATAAAATAAGATAATAATTAAATAATTAATAATTAGGTTAGCTAAAGTTAGGTTATGAAATGAGGCGTTTCCTCAACATCAAATGCTAGAGCCATATTTAAGGCAGGGCCATCATTGTAACATATCATCTTTTTTTTCTTTTTTCAAAAAATAATTATTATTTTAATAAAATAATAATATTTTTTTTGTTGTGACATCTTTCACTATCTTTTTTTCGATTTTTTTTTTTCCTTTGAGCTTTTCTATAATTGTAATAATTTACAACTACTTAATAAGGGTGAATGAAGTAAAAATATATATAATATAATAATATGATTATTATTATAATTATATAATTTTAGTTTTAATGTAAACTTTTCACAATAAAATTTTTAATTAAATGCTACGAACATAAAATAAGATAATAATTAAATAATTAATAATTAGGTTAACTAAAGTTAGGTTATGAAATGAGGCATTTCCTCAACATCAAATGCCCGAGCCATATTTAAGGCAAGGCCATCATTGTAACATATCATCTTTTATCCTATCATCTAATATATTATTCTTACTTATTATTCAATGTGAGAGTCGGATTCGACTATTAACATCCAACCGAATACGGTTGTTGCATTTAGTATCAGAGCCACTCCCTCGGGCATCCGATTCAGGCTTTTAGTCATTCAGTGGAGTTTCTCTACATTGTTGGTCCTTGACCAAGAAGTTAGGCCCTTGGCCTCCCGTCCACCTATTATTCTCCCCCGCTGCCTTCCATTCAACCTCACACCCTTGTTCTCCTCTTCCCACATCTGTGTTCGTAGCCTTCAATTTCACCCCGCTCCACATCCTTCACACTCGCTCCCATCAACCCCTCGCCTCTGCACTACCTCCTTATCCTCGCGCCTAATCTCTGCACGTCATTCACCCCCATCCCTACACATTCCACCCCAGCACTCCAGCGCTTCCCCTCTGCTTGTTCTCTGCGCACTCCCTTCCTCATGCACTGCTTCCCTGGCTACCCCACGCAACTCTTCCAAAGCCCCACCTGAATTTTCCCCACTCCAACCCCCACCCCGTTCGCTGCCTCTCCACACCTCTTTCAACTTCTGCCCTTCTCCCTTTGCGTCCAACTTCCTCCCTTCTCCCTTCGTGTCCATGTCCACGGCCTTACGCTCGCTCCACTCTCCAGCTCCTCGCTCTTCCTCTCCACTCCTGCCACTCCTCTCCCTGCACAACTGCGCCCTCCATTCCTACACCCCGTGCGACCATCCCTATCCTCCCACCTACATTCCCTTCATACCTGCATGCCACCTCCCGCTAACACCTTCCCTTCCCACAACTCCTTCAGCTTAGCTCCTACACGCGACCGTAGCCATCACCGTCCCTCCATTCCTACACCTCCTCCCTGCCACCATCTGTCCTCCTCCCACTTACAACTCACATCGCCCTTTCCTCCATACTCGCCACCCCTCCCACTCCGGCTTGCCTCCATCTCGCCCACACCATCACGCTTCAACCTCCACGATAACCCTAGGCCGCCATTCCCTCCTTCAAACCCTAATTCAAATCCAAAAAAAAATATACAAATTTTAATTATTATCTTATTTTATGTTCGTAGCAGAGAGGAGGGTTAATACAACAAAATAAGGTCCAAGTGGGTATGATAGAGGTGTGTTAAAGTGAGTACAACAACCCTTACAAGCGCAGTCACCTTTACAAAGCATAATATCACAAGTGTGGCTAAGGGATCTACAAATCATGTGTCCTAATGGAATCACACCAAGATGCACCAATACCTACTCAAGGCATAAATGCCCGACATGAAAAGGAGTTACCACCCATCAAGGGATAGTCAACAGGGCCACAAGACCAGTACACCTTGAAATGAGGACCAAGAGGACCTACCATGACCAACCACGGGATCTGGGTCGCCAATAGACCAAAATTTTTACATAAAATACCCCAACTTGGGCTTTTACAATAGCAAAAGGACCCCCCTCCTTTGCACATCTATTAGGGTGCGCTGTAGAGAATACGGGGCGTAACAGACTCCATTGGCACACCCACTATTTTATATTGTTCAGAGGTTTGGGGGCCAAGCCTGCTCGCATTAGATCGGGCCCACACCAAGGGAGTTCAAACCCTCTTACTCAATACATCATGAGATGCAAGAGGACAGTCCCCCAACCCATCATCTAAATAGAGGTTGTGGCACATCACTTCGGGATCAAGACTATCTTCATACTAGTAGAGTTGTAGCGACAGGTAGAGACCGATACCCATATCTGGACTACCCTTCTTCAGAGACCATCACCTAGTCACACCCCCCCACCCCATGGGAGAGTGCCTTGCTAGAATTCATAGGTCTCCTATTTCCTTCAAACGACGAGATATTGATAGATAGCCTTCCCCAATTAGGTGCTCTTTGGGGGCTCTTAACCATCTCTTGCCTAGTAAGCAGGAGATGAAAGGAATTATCAAAGAGGATATTTATAGATAGCATATCCAAGTCACTTGGGTCGCCCCCCTTAGGCATTTCGACAATGGATGCATGCGCTCAAGATCCCCCTAAGTCAATTCAGAGTGGACTCGCAGCAACGTTTGGAGAAAGTTGAGCACCACATACCATGAGGAGATAGAATATGTCATATATGTCATAGAGAAGAGATAAAAGGCAAAGGAGCACTTTTATTTAGATACCCCTGCTATTATGAGATACGTTGACGATTCCATTACATGTTTAAAGAGTCTTGTAACCCCCTCTCCACTTTTTTTCTAGTATCCTTATCAACGATGTCTATTGTTGTATATGAGAGAGGCACTCAAGCTCAAAGCTCACATCCTCTAGTTGCCCACCCGACTATACACTACTCAAGGATTGCATATTTCTTCCCAGTGCTCCCAGTGGATAGGGGCATCAAGAGACAAGCAAAGTGCAACACCATTCCAATGCCCAAATCAATGAGACCTACGGGGAAGCACAACCCCCAACCATGAAACCCACGAGGGGTTGTGCTACAAACATAAAATAAGATAATAGTTAAATAATTAATAATTAGGTTAACTAAAGTTAGGTTATGAAATGAGGCGTTTCCTCAACATCAAATGCCTGAGCCATATTTAAGGCAGGGCCATCATTGTAACATATCATCTTTTATCCTATCATCTAATATATTATTCCTATTTATCATTCAATGTGAGAGTCGGATTTGACTATTAACATCCAACTGGATACGGTTGTTGCACTCTTGGTCATAGAAATGAAGATGTCCACCTTGAAAGAGCTCTTTGAAGCTCGTGCCTTGCAAAAGAACGACGTTGAGGGAAAGAAAACACATTGTTGGGGTTAGTTGGGGCATGACATCCTCCTTCTAGGCTGAACTTTCCATCTTGGTTGAAGCCTCTTGCTTATTTGTCATTATTTTATGTCTTTTGGGCTTAGTCCCCAACTTTGTGGGTGACAAGTCACAAATTTAAGTTATATGTTATAGGGCACATGATTTGCAAAGCCCCTAGCCACACTTGTGATATTATGCTTTGTAAAGGTGATTGCACTTGTGAGGGTTGTCATACTCGCTTTAGCACACCTCTATCATACCCACTTGGACCTTATTTTGTTGTATTACCCCTCCTCTTGGTCATCTTGGTCAAAGAAATGAAGACACTCACCTTGAAAGGGCTCTTTGAAGGCCATACCTCGCAAAAGGAGGACGTTGAGGGCAAAAAACACATTGTTGGGGTTAATTGGGGCATGACGTCCTCCTTCTAGGCTCAAATTTCCATATTGGTTGAAACCTCTTGCTTATTTGTCATTATTTTATTTCTTTGGGCTTAGTCCCCGACTTTTGTGGGTGACAAGCCACAAATTTAAGTTATATGTCATTTTGTCAGGTTGGTTAAAGATTAAAAAAGGAGGTCTCTTAGTAGAAAGAAGGTGCCTCTCCTTTCATTTTGAAGAAAGAACATGGGTTCATTATGATTCAAATCTTATTTCTCTTGGTATGCATGAGCTCTCAAGGCTAGCAGACCTTCTCTCTTGGCATGTTTCTTTTGATGTAAAGGACAAATTGTGGATTTTCTACCGTTTTACTAATCTTTCAAGGTTGATCCAAAGAATGGTTGTTGCTAACTCTTGGTAAGGAAATGATTTCTAGGGTTTCTTCTTTGCTCTTTTCCTTCATTGATCTGGGGTAAGATTTCTAATCTCTTGTCTAACTTTGCTTTTAATGCACCTTGGAAAAATCAATAGGGTTTTATTCTATATCTTGTTAATATTGTTAGTTGAGACCTTCCTCTTGAAGGATCTCTCCTTGTGGGCCTTGGTATTCATATTTTTCCCTAATTAGGCCAAGGATTACTATAATCTCCTATGATTGCTAATCTTTGCCCTAATTTATAAATATTGGATTGCCGATTTGAGATAGGGACATTAATCTTGATCTCTTGTTGCATTAGGAATAAGACTACAGTCTATTTCCCTTATTCTTCCTCAAAATTTATAAAATTTCATATCTATATTTAGAAAAATACAAAAAAGTATTATATTTCAAAAATACCAAACAAAACTTATTTTTCAAAAATATAAAAAATCAAATATATAAAAAGCCCTAAAAATCATATAATAGAAAAATCCCAAAATATCATGTTTGTGAAGAAACTACACCATCAAAGGTGATTTGTTACATTGGTTTTGTGGCTAATCTTCAAGGGCGTCATCTTTTGATGGTTAATTTAGGAGATCTAACAATTTGTGCAAGTGCTGGTGTATTTTCAGGTCTGATCTTAATAGGTGTTACGTGGTACCAGTACCAGCACACCTTTAGATGTGCCCCCAGGGAGAGAGGGTCAATTTTTTTGACTAGGAGGGGTGTTTTCCAACATTCTTTGAATGCAGGTTATGGCCAGACCCTTTGGTTCCTCTCTTGGGAGTACTATGGCTTAGTGGCATTGCTGACTACCTCTTGAAAGGGCTTGAAGCCCTGAGGTTGGTGTCCGGGGCTCCTAGGGGTGGGTCATTGGGTCACATGACCCCCCGCCTATTTTATCACTCCGGTGACTTTACTCTTAGCACCGAGGCTTATGTCTCTTTTCCAGGTCACCATTCATGCCCTCTTTGTCCCTCTGCATCACAACGCCCTCTCTCCTTGGGCTCCTTGTCATGATGACGTCATCCTTGTACTAGGCCACATTGCTTGATTTGGGTGGGGCGTTGAAGGATTTTCGCTACTGTTGGGGTTAGATGGGGCATGACGTCCCTCCCCCTGCCCACTCTAGCCTTCAGTTTGGAGTGATTTGCTCATTTTTAGCTATGTTTAATTTTGGGTAAACTCTGGGGAAAATGCCCCAAGTTACCCACATATTTGATTATTTTATATTATTTTATGTTATAATTTTAAGTTGACATGTTATAATTTCAAATTGACATTTTAAAGGCATGTTGGCTTGAATTTATTTTAAAAGTGAGTGTGAGATCATATAAATACAATCTCCTCACTTCATTTTTACACACAACTTATGGGATAAAACTTCCATGTTACTTTTTTACCTTAGAAGGGCCTTTTTGGAATGATGCACACCTCTTAGAGGAAGTTCTTTTTGTCTCTTGGATGAATGTTGGATGCACTCTTTGTCTTGCAAATGCTATGTGGATGCTAGAATAGTTGGACTAACTTAGGTACATGTAAGTCTTTTTCTTTTGAAGGTTTGCTTGTTGAATGGTAGGTAGATTTTGCATCTTGAAGGATTGAATGGTAGCCCTAGGGCTGCATTCTCTTTGAATAGGGCCATTTATCTACTTTTCTATCCCTTAGCATTGTAGAAACGTTCCCAGGAGGAGGTTCCTACATAGTTTAGCCTTAGAGCTCCAACTTTGCCCTAGTTTAGGCTCTTGAAACTAACCCTTGAGGTTGTTTCAAGAAGCCCTGACCTAGTGACAAGGAAAATTTCTCTCCAAGAGGAAGGTTGGTCACCTTACTTTAAGGCTAGGGTTTGAGGTAATAACCATTAAAACCCTAAGTTGACTCTTTTCTACATCTAAAAAACCCTAATTTGTAAATTTGTACATATTGTTTAGGCTTAGATTTTCTTATTTTTGTAATTAGGTCTGTTTTTTATCATTTTTGTACATAAAATTTCATAAATGAAAACCTAAATTCTAAACCCTAGCTGCAGCTCTCCTTCTTGTCCTAGCGACCTCCCTTATTCCCCTCTTTAACCTTCGTTCCTTCCTTCCCTAGCCTCGCCCTCATCTTCTCTTCCTTTCTAGACCCTCGCTGCTCTCTTCTTCTACCTCGCTGACCCCTCTCTTCCTTCTTCCTACTCCTTCGTTTCCCCTTGTTCGTATACCCTTATCCCTTCCTTTCTTCCCCTTATCTTTCCCTTCTCCTTCTCCTTTCCCTTTCTTCCTTATCCCCTGCTCTTCCTCTTACCCTCGGTCTCACACTCGTTGAATTTCCTGGCCTCGATCTTAACTCAGCAGCCCTTGAGCCTCATTTAGGAGGGCTTTTCAAGGCCTTGGCAGCCCTAAACCAGCCCTAATTCACTGCTGCAATACATCTGCATTAATTAGCAGATCTTCAAAGTAAGACAACCACCTCTTTTTACCTCCTCATACCTGCACATAACCTGCATTAATTAGCAGTCCTTCAAAGTAAGACAACCACCTCTTTTTACATCCTCATACTCACACATACAAGCAAAAGAGAAGGTTAATCATTGATGTTGTCAAGTGCATTGAAGGACTAATATACTGTATGAATGAAGGCCTGAAAATTTACTTTAACAGAGGCCTGAAAATCGTTTATTACAGTCTGCTATATTGGTCTTCTCATGTGACAAAACTAATTGAAATTTGAAGTATTCATTGTAAGCATCTCTTTTGATATATGGTTGTCACAAACTTGATACCTAATGAAGGTAACCTACTGCTGCAATCAATATAGCATCCTGCGACTGCTATAACTCTGACTTATATACAATTTGGTGCATGGAAGTTAAAGGTGTAATTGGTTCAATGTGATATTGCTTATACTCTCCTTACTACAAGTTGATACTGTCATACCACTGCTGATATCTTCTCATACAGAACTGATTCACTGAAGCAAATGTTATTTGATTGGCATAAAGTGGTCAGATGTTAGATTTTGTTACATTCATTGTCCATAATTGTTAGCGGTGATCACATATTCTTATCATTGGCATTTACAGTTACTTGGTAATCTATGTTGATGTTGAAATTTGCTATTGATAATGACACTCATTGTTATGCTAATTGATGATTGACTACTTTTACTCATACATTGACTTGGTGCACTAGTTGGATACCTTTGATATTACTGAGTGTATGATTGCATAGCATGTCTTATTCATTCGCATAAACATTGTTACTCAAGGCACTAGTCACTGACATATTGTTTTAGAAGACATAACATCTGAGTGTTTTGTAGATTGCCGAAGGGCTCTCCCCTTGGAGGTTCCGACTCTCCGAAGAAGTTGGAGAAGTGGCTAAGGTGACAGTGGTCACTTCCTCCATACATTTGTTCATCGGATACTAGCCCTGCTAGTTCATCCGGTAACAACAGGTACAACCATCCAAATCCAAGTTTCAAGGGACCTACAAGCTGAGGCAAGGCCTACAACCAACCCTAGTCACTTGAGCCTCCATCTAGTGGCTTGAGTTGATCTTCTTGTGATTTCTGGGGGTTGGTTATGGCATAAACCAGGCCTGTTGTTTCAATGACAACCATCATATGGCCCACTTTTCAAGATCTACAAGCAGTTTGGAAGCATCTCCAAGGTGCCAAGTGTCCCAAGACATCATTGGCAACTCTCTTGCATGATTATCAATGTTGTTAGGGCTGTTACTTGCCCTCAACCAGATCTGGTACATCATTTCCAGATCGACTTCAGTCTTCTTTTGGCCGCCCTAAAGGTATGATCTTCACTCCTATTTGTTTGACACACATTCCTAGGTAAGTTGGGCTTGTCTTATGTAATTTGCATCTATTTCCGGGCACGTTTTGTTGGTTGTCCTCTCATAAAATTAGCAAGCCCTTATCGCCTTCTTAGTTGTGTGCATTTATTACATAACTCCCATCCTCTCAAGAGTGCTTGGTAAATACCCTTGCTTTCATTGTTTTGCCTCCATAATGAACTGATCGTTCTTAAGAGGTTGCTCATGAGGTATTCTTGTATTGTCCGGCTGGTTTTGTAGGTCTGCTTAGCCTACATTAGGGACCACCCCTTGGTCTCTGGGAGTTGGTCTAAAGCGCAAGGAGTTGTGTTGTGGTGACATTGGGCGCGATTTCTTTTGTGCTTACCCTTGTAGCACCACAATTCAGGACTTTCTTCAGGGTGCTAATTTGAGCGGTAACAAAGCCCATGAGGTCCAATTTGGATGAGATGTCCTGAAAATGTTACTGGAAATACTGCCTCTTTATAAGCGATAGGGACCTATTACCCCCCATTTTGTATGGGTGTCCATGTATGATTTTGATCACACTCTTGACGGATGACATGTTATAATGGAGTTTTGCTGGAAGATGAATATTCATGGATATTGCATCAGCAGCAGAAGGATACTATTCAACCCTGTTCACATAGACTGTAACAACATGATGATCTGAGTTTTACCTATAGCAACTTATGTTTATGGGTGATAAAATACATACCTTTTTCAACAACAACCTTTTGGGGTATCTGCCAGTTTTATGATACAGGTCAAAAGAGGTTCATTTCACCAGAAATAAGGACATCTGCCAGTACAAGCACAGTGGAAACATGTGGTAAATTTGTCCATGATCAGTAAGAAAGAGGCACTATTGCAGCCCTTATGAACAGTTCTGGGCAGTTTTACCTCTGAAATCTGTCACCTACAACATTCTATGCCTTGAAATTAACCTCGAAGCAGTCAAAACGAGCAAATAAACTTGAATTTGGGCAAGCTATTGCAGACCTGGGCATGTGGAAGGCAAATTTGGGTAGTCTGTGGGTTGGATCAGCCTTAAGCTACACTTCTAGGCTGTCCTGGGCACTTCAAACCAATCAATATGAAGGATGAGTCTACTATGCAAGAATTCTGAGTAATACAAACATTGTTGTACATTCAGAACAGAGGGCCAAGGAACTCCTCGTCCATACATATGTTGTGGCAACTTTTTTGGGTTCTTTGTGTCTCAAATTTTGGGCAGAGGGGATTTCGAACTCCTCCTAGAGATAATACTCAACAATGGGAATGCCAAGGTTGTGTTGGTTGTCAAGTGGATATAACATTGACATGGGTTTGCTGCCATGTGGACAAAGTGGAGAATGTGAAGGGTTTCCCACCCCATCTTGGACATTGCTTGGTGGATGAGCAACCTTGAAAGGAGCCTTAGCGGCTTTCCGACCCCTTTGGCAGGTGTTGTTTTGTGAGCAAGTAATCTTTGAAGAAGGCTTTGGAGGCTAATGAGGATATCCGTTGGTTGCTTGGAGCACGTGGTGGGTTGAAGACCCAACTCTGGAGGGTTTTGAGAAGATCTCACAGACATTCCTTGGAGTACATTCTCTTGGAGGGGCCTTTCGAGGCCACATGGCATCATCTTTTGGCTTGATTCCTTGCTTGTTGGAGCATTTTCCCTTTGTTAGGGGCCTCATGTATATCATCATTGTACAAGTGGCATTGACCACCTTATTCTATTGCATTGTTAGGAGTTGGTTGTAGTGGGGCTTTTGTATTATTTAACCCTACCCTAGTCTAGATATAAGGAAACAATGATTATTTAATTGTAAAGTAAGTTTTAGCCTCTCCTATAAATAGAGGGGCACTTCCTCTTTTCATTTTCATGGTTAGACTTTGAGAGTTCTCTCTCTTTTGGAGCTTCAACAATATATCTTTCTTTGTGCATTATGGTTCAACGGTTCTTTCTATGTGGATCTAGTATTGTCAATTTTGAAAGTCTCTTCTTCTTGGTTCTATGTTGATGCTTAAAGGATTAATGGTGGAATGTTTATGGCTTTACAAACCTCTCAAAGATTGATCCAAATGAATAGTTGTAATAAATCTTGGAAGGAGTGCGTTTTGAGCTCTTGGCTTGCACATTCTCCTTTGATGGTTTAGGTAAGTGTTTTGAACCTTGTCTTGCATAGCTTTGGCCCCCTTGGAAAGTGTTTTAGGGTGTTTATCTTCTCCACAGTTGATCTTGGGTGGTTAGGTCTTTCCCTTGTTGGAGATCCTTCTTGTAGACCTTGAAATCCATTGTTATCCTCATGGTGATGAGACTTCTTTCCTAGTCTCAACCATAATCTATGGAGGAACTATACCAATTCTTGAAGGACATTCTTCTTGGCCTCACTTGCCATTTGATTCACCTTGAATCCATTGCCTTAGTTGGATATTGGCACTGATCTCCTGGGTCTTTCCGTCACATATTATAAAAACCCTAAAAACTACAGACCCCCATTTTGCTAAATCACTTTGTTCCCTCATTGTCATAGCATAACAATCCTATCTAGGGACGCTCCCTCGAGTTGGAGAAGAGCCAACTGGAAGTGCAGAGGTGGTTATCGCGGTGACAGTGGGTAACACCTCTCAGGTTATCGCAACCAACAGTGATCTTTAGGGATTTAACAATAAATTGCTAGTTTGCACGGTAACATTTTTTTGCACCATTGATAGGGACAAAGCCCTTTTCCCAGGATTTGAAGATTGAAGCTTCACAACATTTTGTGGGAGGTTACAATTGCATATTTCTCTTCTCACACAGTGACTCCATGAAGGGACGAAGCCATTGTCCTTACATAATTGAAGATTTTTTGTTTGTACAATGAAACAAGCAACATTTGAAGGTTGATCCCAACCTATACTACATTGTGGTTGGTGGAGATCCACTCATTCTTCTGTTATATGTTGATGACTTATTTATCACTGGAGATGAGCGTCTTATTGCACAGTGCAAGAGAGATCTTGCAGCTAAGTATGAGATGACTGATATTGGGCTGATGCATTACTATTTGGGGATGGAGGTTTGGCAGGAGCCTGGACATATTTTCCTAGGACAGGAGAAGTATGTAGTGGAGATTCTGAAGAGTTATCGGATGGAGGATTGCAGGCCTATGCCTACACCTATGATCACCAACTTGAAGCAACTTCATGCTTCAGAGGGTAAGTTGGTGGATCCCACACTATATCGTCAGCTCATCGGATCGTTGATGTATCTGGTCAACACCAGGCCAAACTTGTGCTTTGCAGTCAACACTCTTAGCCAGTTCATGGTGCAGCCTAGGAGTGTGCATTGGGCGGCCGGAAAGCACATCTTGAGATACCTAGCAGGGACAGTGGATTATGGTCTGGACTACAGGGGTTCGGGTGGAGTCAGCTTGGTTGGGTTCACAGATTCAGACTGGGCAGGTTGTGTGAGGGACCGGAAGAGCACTTCCGGTTGCTGCTTCAGCTTGGGCTCGGCAGCAGTGTCGTAGTTCAGTAGGAAACAGAAGTCCGTTGCATTGAGTTCTGCTGAAGCTGAGTATATGGCAGCCAGTCAGGCGACTTGCGAAGCATTGTGGCTTCGTAAGTTATTGGTAGATTTATTTGATCAGTAGCTGAGACCTACGGTGATTTATTGCGACAATCAGAGTTGCATTCAACTCTCTGAGAATCCGGTTTTCCATGATATGTTGAGGCACATTGAGATCAGGTACCACTTCATTCGGGACTACGTTCAGAGAGGGGCAATTGAGCTACAGTATATATCCACTGATGAGCAGGTTGCAGATGTCCTGACGAAGTCTTTGGGGAGGGGGAAGTTTGTCTTCTTCAGAGATAAGTTGGGAGTGGTGTGGAACACCTTCCTCGGTAAGAGGGAGTGTTAGTTTTGTACCTAGGGAAGTGTTCCCCTAGTGACTTTTGCTTAAGTCACTGAGAAGGGGGGGAAAAGGTGACCCTCAGCATTAATTCACTTAATGAGACTTTATAACATTAAAGTCACTTAACTTTAGTGGGTGAGTGAATTTTATTTAAGTGATTTAAATAAAATGTATTTTCACTCTCATTGGATCTCAACCGTCGGATGAGATCTAATCTTCACCGTTGGATTAGAACAACCCTAGGGTTTAGACAAAAAGGCTTGAGGGAGGCATTTGAGCTCACTTTTTGCTGAAGGAAGTGAGACATAGAGAGCAGAGAGAATAGCTGGAGGTAGCACGATTTTCGAGGCAGCCATTTGAGGAGTTCATTGGCACAGAAATCAATACATCAGTTTTCAGCTTGGAGAGAGGGCACACATTTCGAGGCTGTTTATAGAAGCATTTGAGTGGCACAGTAATCGAGGAAAGTACAGCAGCGTGATTCTGGGCACAGAAACCAAGACACTCAGCTGGGCACATATCCCGAGACAGTCATGGTTTTCAATGTATTAAATGCTGGGCACATTTCCCAAGACAAGGGCACGAGTTTCTATGCTGATTCTGGGCATGGTTTTCCAGAATAATTTCTGCACTATTTCCTAGGTCCGTACAGTCCGTACAGACTGTACTTGCTGCACAGTTTTCTAGACTGTTTTTGCACAGATTTTGGGACTGTCCTTTGACACAGAAACCGAGGCAAAAATTGGCACTGAAATCGAGACTGTAGTAGGCACAGAAATCGAGGCAGGTTGGCATAGGATTCAAGACAGTGTTTGGCACAGATTTCAAGGCAGCACTCAGGCACAGAAATCGAGGCAGCAGTTTGGCACTCATTTCGAGATATTTTTCTGGGTGAAATTTCATGGTGGAGATAAGTACATTTCTACTATAAAATTTATGTACTGTGATTTACTGAAGAAATAATAAACTCTCTCTCTCTCTAACTGGTTTTCCCCGTGGGGGTTTTTCCAGGGCTTGATTTTGGCCAAAATTTCTGAGTCTATCATTCTATGGTGTGATTGTTAAATGTGTTTTTCAGCCTGTTATTGTATTTTACTGTGTGTTTAATTGTTACTGAAAGTTTCATAAGTAACTTACTGTATGTTATTGAAAGTTTCATAAGTATGTTACTGAAAGTTTCATATTTTACTGTATGTTACTGAAAGTTTCATAAGTAACTTACAACCAATGCAAAACCGGTTGTAAGTGAAAACCACGAAATGTTGACATAAACCAGCAAACAGTAAAGTGCATAAAATCTTCATTTTTAACCATTGCTTGCAAAAGTAAAATATGAAACTAAACATTTACAATTAACAGCTAGACATGTCATTCACATTCATCCAACACATTAACCATAAAAGCATATCAGCAGAAGAACACATAATATGTATGGTAAACTTTTTATATTGTTTTGTGGAAGAAAACAATCTTCGCGATTAAATCAGTACCAACTGATACAAAGAACATCAATTCACTTAGAAAAATAAAGTTGAATTAATTAATAAATTAGTTAATTGACTTTTTCACCAAAAAAAAAAAAAAGTCACTTGCATGGAATCTGGACATCTCATGCATGTTTTTTACATTGAAGCCATGCAGAGCACTTGTCCTCAGTTACTTCAAAATTCAACACTCCCTCTTAATGAGGAAAGTGTTTGTTGAACACATTGGGCACACTGAGGGGGGGGGGGGGGGTGAATCAGTGTGTATAGACTTTTAACAAATTTACTTCTTTTTAACCATTGCTTGCAACAGTAAAATATGAAATTAAACATTTACAATTAACAGCTAGACATGTCATTCACATTCATCCAACACATTAACCATAAAAGCATATCAGCAGAAGAACACAGAATATGTATGGTAAACTTTTTATATTGTTTTGTGGAAGACAACAATCTTCGCGATTAAATCAGTACCAACTGATACAAAGAGCACCAACTCTTATTACAAGATCCAGCTTCTTTTCTTAGCTCCAACTGAGAACAGGTGAGGAGTCCAACCCTCAAGATGCAAGTCCCAGTTTGCAATATGATATCAATCAGTCACTGTCTCAGCCACAACTCGATCAACTGCTGACTATCTGCTCACCCATCTGCTCAAGAGATCAGATCATCACTGTCAAGTCCATCTGCTGCCCATGTCACTTTGATGTCACTCTGTCACTGTCCCAATCACAACTCAATCAACTGCTGCTCTACCAACTGATCAATACCCTGCTCAAAGTTCACTGTCAAACCAAACATAGAGATCTGCAATACTGTCAAGTAAATCTGCTAGGACTGTCAGGTCAAAGGCTGTCACTGTCAAGTCCAAGACACCTCAGCTGTCAAATCAACTGCTACTGTCAAATTAATCTCTGTCAACTGTCATAGTATTGCTGCTATCATTCTCTGATCACTGCTGCTATATCAGTCAAGTCACTTCTGCTATTTTTTAAAATAGTGGTTGAAGCCCAAAGTCCAGTCATGAGAAGACTAAGTCTCCTACTGATTCTGATATAAAGCTGCTATCCCAATAGCTGTAAGGCATCATTTAATAGTCTGGAAGAACAGCCCTTCAACTCCTCAATCTATCTACTGTGCAATGCAGTAATGACTCACAAGAACATATGTCTGAAAGTAGTTTATGAAAGACGCCTTTTATTCATTCAACTGCCTAATGCTTGATTTCTTAAGCCTGTAGCTGCCTCTTTAAATGCACAAACTCAGAGCTTAATTGATGACCAAAATATCTTACAAATCAGACCTGTGACTGCCTCTAAGGATATGACCTAATCTTTGCAATGCAAGTGGCAGCTTCAAGACAAGACTTGATCTACATACCTGAAGTTAGAGTAGACCAAAAAGGCTTTGCAGTTGCTTCACCAGTTTGAGAGAGATCCTGTTTATGCAAATGACTTGCCCTAGTATTTCTGAGATCAGAGATGACTGACCATTTTTATCCTCAACTGTCTTCGGATCTCTTAACTATCTTTGGATGCCTGTGGGTACTTCGTCAATCAGTAAACTCAGAGCTTGAAAATGCCTTGACTGTCTTCTACAGGAGATCAGAACTTGATCATGTTTTGACTGTCTTCTATATGAGATAGAACCTTGATTATGCCTTGACTGTGCCTTGACTATCTTCTACACAAGATCAGAACTTAATCATATCTTGACTGTCTTCTACTGACCTTGTACTCCTGTAACACAACTTCTTATGCTCTGATCTTTCTTATGTACCTGCTAATCCTTGACAAAACAGAGATAAAAGGATGATATTGCAGCCCTGCAATAAAACTTAAAAAAAAACTTCCTTCTAACAGAGCCTCAGTTTGGATGAAAATGTTGCAGACCCTTCCTTCTTGTGTTGACGGAAATTACAGAGTTGTAAGGTGTATTTTAATGCCCAAAACATGTGTCATCTGTGCCTAGCTTCAGAAAAGTTGCAGAGATACACCCCAGTACTTAGACGAAAATTCAGAGATAAAAAGCCTCAGACTTGTACCCAAAAATCAAACTTCAAAACCCCCAAAAGCTCGTATTTAATCATGCCTGCGGCTGCCTCAGAAGATCGGAGCAAAGGCTTGCAAAACTTGCATTAGGAGAGGGAATGACTTAGTATACTTATACACAATCATGTGGACAAAAAACAAGTCTGGCCGACTTCACAATAAGAATAAAAATCAATTAAAAAATAATTAAAATATCTTCATTAGGCTGGCCAACATTACAAGAAGGGGTAAATTTGCCTTGACAACTTTAAAAATTAATATCTCTTCAACCGTGAGGAGTTAGCAGGCATTCCACATACCACCGGAAAGAGCTTGACAAGAACTAACTTCTATGAGGGTCTTGCTTGCATTGACAAGGTCCTTCACTCTTATTTTTTTGAATTTGTGCAGGACATTAGAAATTGGCTCCTTCAAGTATTCTAATGGCACCAAGAACTACATCATCAATCAAGGGCTTCTTCCATATTCAAGGGCTACATTCATGACAAGATAAACCATGACCACATCAAGAATAAGGACCCACACACCAAACAAACATGCAAGAGAACTTCAATACCCAAGGTTGTGGGCTTCTACTTTACCGCACCATCAAGCACCAAAGGTGCAACTCCAACAATCTTGTGGGCATGAGTACAAAAGTCCCACAACACTTCAAGGGCTCAACATCGAACTGCCATTCATCATGTGTGCAAGATCCAGATTCCCACAAGCAAGAGGATAATCATAACTATGTCCAAGAACTAGTATGAGAGCTCCTTGGGCTTGTTCATAGCACCAAGGGCTTCAAGGTCATCACATAGAAGTCCATAATCATGACACAAGAGTAAAGGCTTCAATGACAGTCAATCATGTACATCAAAACACAAAGGGTATCAAGAACATCAAAGACCCCAATAGAAGGGTAACCATTTCACAAGATGACCAAGTGCTCCACATAATCAACAAGTGCAAGAGCTTCTTCAAGGACTTCATGAACATATCATTATGCAAAGGTATGACCATACCATCAAATGCAAACGCCAAGGTCGAACATACCGCCATAAGTGTGGGTTCCAAGACCCAAGTATCCACATGCAAGGGGATCAAGATCTAAGCTATGGGTTCCAAGACCCAAGGCTCCACATCAAATCACGTATGTGTGGATACCAAAACCCAAGCCTTTTATGTGCAACCATGATCATCAAGTTATCAAGCAGTAAGCATTCCCCCAAGTGATTCTCCACATCATCAAGCATGCGTCGAGGACAATATCATCATCAAACATGCAGGGTGCATTATAATCAAGAACTCCAACATATCATCAACCAACTATATGAACCATGAGTGTAAGGGCATTTCTACCATGTCAACTAAGTGCAGGGCCCCGCAAAGTGCTCCAAAGCACAAACTACCTATGTATGGGCTCCAAAGCCCAATTTACCACATGTTATGGTACCAGCATCATGCAACCATCAATATGACCACTGTGTGTTGGGAGAAAGCTCCCACCTGTGCAAGATACCCCACAAAAGATACCAAGAGCATGTGCAAGTGTCCATGATCCAGTCCATACCTGTCAATCAAGCTTGTCCACTGCAAGGGGCCTTGGTGGCATCAATGACAACTCAGAGACCACTACAAGTCCCTTGTCGACATCAATGACAACTTAATCAACTGTGTTTTGCACCACTCCCAACTTCTCTCTAAAGAAGACAAACTCCTCTTCTCCAAAGCCTTCATAAGAATGTCTGCAGTCTGCTCCATTGTAGATATGTACAGAATGTCTATAGTATTCTCCTTTGTAGATATCTTCTGAATGTCTGCAGTCTGCTCCTCTGAACATACAATGGCCACAATGTACAGATATGTACTGAATGTCTGCAGTTTGCTCCTCTGGACAGAGAAGTAAAACCCGGTACATACAATTCTTCCTTCACACTCATCGATGGCTAAGAATCCCTCTGGAACTGAACTATTCCACGACAAACTGCTTTGATCTTGGAATCATCACCAAGCTTAATGTCCAGATCTAGATCCCTCTTGGATAGATCTGAGAAATACTCCTGTACTCCTGTCATGTGACTAGAAGCACCACTGTCAATGTACCAAATACTAGGTGGAGATGAACTAGAAGTGAGACAAGCCGCTAACACCTTATCAAATATGGCAACAAACTCATCCACCTCTGTAGAAGCTGCTACTTGTGACTTACCCTCCTTGTTAGGACACTTACCAACATAGTGTCCTGTCTTCTGACATGCATAACGTTTCACCTTACTTAAGTCCTTCTTCTTCTCACCCTTAGAAGTATCTCCACCTCCGGAGCTCTTCTTCCCCTTGCCCTTGCCTTTGCTCGCAAGAGCAATGTTCTCATCATCACCATGCTAATGGCCCGACTGACTAGATCCCACTTTTATGTCCTCCTAAGTGAAATCATCCCATAACCTATTCCAGTCAGGAAGTTTCTCTCTGGAAATAATACCACAGAAAAAGTGTTGCATAGTTTGGAAACGCCTTTCAAGGCTGACCGAACCAACTCCCGATCCTCAATTTTTTCCCCAACAACAACAAGTTCATCTCGAACTTGTGTAATTCTAGTGAGATAAGTAGTAACAAACTCACCTTTAGCCATCTTCAGGCTGTGAAGCTTCTCCCGTAGCACAATCTTTCTGTTCTCGTTGCTAGTCTGGAAAATTTTAGTCAATGCTTCCCAAATCTTTTAGGCATGCGTCTTTTCGGTTATATGCGGAATCATGTGATCCTTCACAACATCTAGAAGGATCCTCTTGGCCTTTATCTTTCTCTTGTTATAAGCGGCCAAGTCTGCTGGATCTGTAGGAATAGTAACAATTGCTTTGGGAATGTCCCAAAGCTCATGCTTTTCCAACAACAGAGTAATCCTCTCCTTCCAGGGGCTAAAGTTAGCTACCCCTCCAATCGATCTTCAAATCTTAGATTTGCCATCATGTCCCTGTAAATCTGATAACTTGTGTTTCAAACCCCCCAGATCAAAGCAACTTGTAGATCACTGTGCAAACTGTCTTGGTTTCTTTCAGAGATTAGTGCTCTAATACTATGTTAATTTTCTTTAGAACTTACAGTGTGATTGCAACTTCCGTTAAATTAACACCAGATGCATGCATGGAATAAAATTCCTAAATCTGATTTTATGAACAACAATACATAAGCTCAGTAACACTGACAAAATATGCAACGAAACAAGAAACCAATCACACAATGCACATAGTAATTTTTACCCTTGAAACCCAATTGGGAAAACCATAAAAAATGGAGCTTTATTGAAAATCGTGCCAGTCAGAAAGAGGAATTATTACAACAGAAATTTTTCAGATTAAGAGGAACCCGTTGCCTTGGAAATTGTGCCAAATCTCTTGGCCAAAACCTTGTTGCAAAATAGTCTGCAAATATAGTGCCTTGGGAAATGTGCCTCAACTCACACATGTGTCCAAGCTCTGCCAACTATACGATTACTATATGGCCTGCCTTGGGATGTGTGTGCCCTCTCTCTGATCTAAAATATCTTGCTGAAATCTGTAGTCAAGACTGTCTCGAAATTTGTGCCCTCCTTTCTTAGTTGTCATTGATGTCAAAGAGGAATCAGTATCCTTGTGCCAGTTTGAAGAAATATATGAAAGCCAGTTTGAAGAGTGAAGAAGCATATGAAATCTAGTTTGAAGAAGTACATAAGAAGAACATCCAGTTTGAAGAAGTACATAAGAAGGACATCCAATTGAAGAAGTACATAAGGTACAAGCGTAAGCCCCAAGTCCACCCAATCATGCTACTTCAATTGTAATATGGCAAAGAGTTGGTTGGACAAGTTTCGGGAGTGCGCAAGAGGCTTGGGAGTTAGAACCAGTTGGACAGGTATGCAAGTTTTGGAAGTGCGCAAGACCCACCAATCAAAAGAAGTATACAAGTTGTTGAAGTGTACAAGAGTCCCGGAAGGAAGTGGCAATCAGACAAGTCGAGTGTGCAAGAATCACAAGTGATGATACTTTAAGGGCACAAGACCACACACAGAGTGATTCCAAATTGTGCAAGACCGATTATGCAAAGAACCAAGTATGCGCAAGACCCACAAGGTGTGATACCTCAATGGCGCAGAACATGACAAGTGGTGGAAACGTGAAGTAAATTGGACTGTGAAGCAAGGAATAAGGGACGCTGCGACCAACTTGTGGACATACTGTTTATGCAAGACAAGTTTAAATAAGAAGCCAAGTTGGAGTGTTGAAGTGAGCTTGAAGATGCGAATGTGGTAGTACTCTGATTTGGCAAAGCTTCTAATTTTTGGGCATCAAGGGCTCATGGAACCGGAACAACATGATCTAGTAGAGAGCCAAATGCACACAAACAAAAGAATAGAACTGTTGATGGTGCGTAGGATGATGTAGTTTATCTGTGACAATTGCGCAAAGATAGAAATGTAACATTGCAGATGATGCGCAAGATGATGGGCTAAGTGCATGAGAACATAAAGACAATATCGCAGATTGTACGCAGAAAGTCACAGATGATTTAAGACAGATGCACAAAGACAGAGATGCAACACTACTCAGTATGATGAGGTTAATTTGAGACAAGTGCGAAGAACATAAAGGCAATATCGCAGATGGTACGCAAAATGTCAGAGATCATCTAAGACAGTGTACCAAGACAGAAGTGTAGCATAGCATAAGGTGCGCAGATTGATCTGATACATATGCGCAGATTCATAATAACAACACAACAAAGGATGCGTAGTATTAGTTGAGTTTGTAGATGTGCAAAAACAAAATGTATGTCTAAACAGTGTGCAGAGTATGAAGTATGCGATCAAGTGTGTAATGTTGATGTAGTAAAGTGAAGTACGTGATACAGTTCAACGATTGCAAGATCTCAGTATACAGAAGGTGTGCACAACGAAATGAACTGCAGTTAATTTGAAGAGTGCGTGGATCAATTGAACAACAAAGAAATATCTTCTACAGACATACAAGGGCGACAAGACGGGGCAAGAAACAGGGGGTTGGTGCCTCCTTCCAGTTGAAGTTGGTAAATCAGGGAGTCAGTGCTTTCTTCAAGTCGCAGCCTGTAAAACCCGAGGGTTGGTGCCTCATTCCAGTTGGTGCTAGAGAACTTCGGAAGTTGGCGCTTCCATGATTGTAATATTTTTTAATATAAGAGAGCATTCTGTGGTTTTCTCCTGTTTGGGTTTCCACGTAAAAATCTGTGTTTTGTATATTGCGCATGTGATGAATTGTTTATAGTGGATGCATAATTGAAGTTCCAGTTCAAATTGATAAGAAGTAAAAATTGTTCATAATTGTGCTAATACTGATTCACCCCTTCTTAGTATTAATAAGATTGCAACAATTGGTATTAGAGCGGGTGTCTTCAGTAACATCCTAACATCTGGAAGATAGATCCGTGCACAGATATGGACAAGCAGGAGTGACTCTCCAACAATAGAGCACCAAGATTTGATGGCTCCAACCACACCATTTGGAGGATAAGAATGGAAGTATTTCTACAATCCCTCGGTGCTAATGTCTAGTAGTCTATCGAGAATGGTTATAATGTTCTTGCAATTGCACTAGTTGATCCATTTGAGAGAAGACAATATGAATGCAATGCAAGAGCAAGGATTGCACTGTTATGTGGGCTAGCAGACACTGAATTCACTAAAGTCATGCATTGTGCTTCAACTAAGGATGTATGGGACAAGCTCGGGAATATCTATGAAGGTGATGAGAAAGTAAAGAAGGCGAAGTCGCAGACTTATTCTGGACTATATGAGTCTTTGAGAATGAAAGATGAAGAAAATATTGCCTCATACTTCCTTCGAGTTGATGAGTTAGTTAATGCCATCAAAAGTCTTGGAGTAACACTAGCTGAAGAATCGATTGTACAGAAGATACTAAGAAATCTGCCTCCAAGATTTGACTCAAAGGTGTCAATGTTAGAAGAGAGAACCAATCTTGTAGATTTAACAAAGGATGAGCTTCATGGGATCCTGAATGCGTATGAGATGAGAACTGAAAGGGAAAATCCTATCAAAAAAGAAGCATCCTTTAAAGCTACCAGGAAAGCAAAACATGAGGATCACAAAGGCTCTTCTGATGAACTGGATGAGGAAAAAGCAAACTTTGTGAGAAAGTTGAAAAGAGGACGTGGCAAGTATAAGGGGAAATCACCTTTTAAATTTAAAATGTTTAAAATGTGGAAGAGTAGGTCACTTCACATCAAAGTGTCTGTATAAAGAAGATATTATAATGACAGAGAAGAAGAGGCTAATTACAATGAACAAAGGTTGGCATGCAGATAGGACAGATACGAGAACAGGAAGAAAGTCACAAAACAAAGGAAGAGTTTGTAATCCAAGGAAGACAACAGTTCATTCGAAGAAAGTAATGTGATGATAGTCCAAAAGAAGTAATTTTGATGGCCTTTTTGGAAGATGAAAGGAGTGAAGAAAAGAAAAAGTGTTGTCCATCTATCAAGAAAGACACATCGAATGCGCACAATCAATCATGAACACTCAATAAGTATTTCTTTAGTGGAACCTTTAATACACCTCCAAAGCCTGTCGCATAAATTAAATTAGATAGTCAATCTGAAGAAGAAGAAGCTGCAGAGGTTGACTGGGAAGGTGAACTGGTTAATGCTTTGGATGAATTAAAGAATTCAAGAAGGAAGAACAAACTCTTGCAGGACCAACTGTCAATTTACGAAGAACAAGTCAAGCAAGCCAAGGTGATTCAAAAGTCCCTTGAAAAACAGGTTCTTGAAAAGGTAATGAATTTTGAGAAACAACTAAATTGCGTAGTAGACAAAATAAAAAAGCTTGAAGAAGAGAAATCAGTATTGAAGACATCACTGGAAGAGTCAGAGCATAAAAATGATCTACTGACAAGTCAACTCGAACAAAAGAATAGAGAGACCTCCTATTTAGAAGAAAAATTGGTTGAGTTAAAAGGGAAAGGTGACATCATTGATACTTTGAACTGCGCACATTCAGAAAGTGACAAGGCATGCCTTGAAGAAGAAACAAAGAACAAATTCAAAGACAACACATCAATCCTAAATAAGATTTTGAATAATCATAGATCACTAGTAGACAAGTCAGGACTCGGCTATGACAAAACTACTGAGAAGGTTTGCGACAACAAGTACAGTCCAAATCAAATGAAGGCATTCAAGTATGATAATTGCTTTAGTAATTACAACTCTTTCCATTACATTAACAGAAGAAGGATAAATACATTGAAGTACGCAAGGTGCAATTACAATGGTCATATTGCGCAATATTGTCAAACTGTGAGATGTTATGCATGTGATGGTTTTGGACACAAGGCTCAATATTGTTGAAAAACAATAAATTGTCTAGATAGAAATACTCTACATAACATCAACTGCAACACAAAGATCACAAGGGAAGATAGTCATGTGCTGTATCAAAATGGAATTGCGCACATGAAGAAATCTACTCAAACAAATGACCCAGGCTCGTCGCAAGCAGTAAGCTATTGCTACCCATCTTGCTGATCTCTGAAAGGATAAGTAAGATTCTTGAATTCAACACGATATTCATTAGGAATTCAAGGAATGTATTAGTAAGTATTGTAGCTAGGGAATATTTGAAGTTTGCAGTCGCACTAATATAATGTTGCCAAGGAAATGAGCATATATTCAATTAAGTGCAAGGATGTGTTGAATTGTCGCATAAAAGAGCTCATACATGTAATAGTTAAAAGAAGAGTACAAATAAGTGTTGTTGTTGAACAAATACAATGCCCACGCAGATACATAAACGAAGTTTGTATTATATTCAAAATTTGTCTTTACAAAATTACATGAGACCTCTGTTGCAGAAAACATAGTTGACGTACAAAGAGGCAGCATGCTGAGGCTTAATTGAAATAAAAAGACAATGTTGGGATCAAAAATTGAGAATAACAAAATTGATTCAGGCCGCAACTCAAGGTTCAAATCCGCGTCATGATTGGTAGAATGTTGTGAAAGACTAACCTCAAGATCCATCGGAGCTTGCTCGACGAATTCTATGGATTGCTACAGTGGACAAAACTGTAGAGTTGAGGATGATGCGTTGGCAGTGGATTGTTTTGTCCAAATCAGGTTCAGGAAGTCAAGAATATGTTGCTGTTGCCTCTCTAGGAAGTCAACTCTTTGGTTCATACTGAACAACTCCTCAGCATTGCTGTGATTGACCTGCGAGTGAGCATACCAATGGTTGAAATCAGATTCCTTCTTCTGGGATTGCCAAATCCCCATGTCCACCTTCAACCGTGTGAACTCAACCTATTGCGATTGAACTGCCAAGAAAAGACTGTCGAACGAGTTGTTGAATCTTTGAAAGAAGGAAGGCATGATGAATGAAGATGAGAATCTCAGAAGCCGTGACACACAGAACAAGCTAAACAGGGAAGGAACAAGGATGATGAACCGGGCAATATGTAGCTCATTTATAGAATCGGAAGGTGGTTCCCTGTGCGTGCGAAAATAAATTGAAGAAACATTGAGGTTGATTGTATTCATGTCCGTGCGATTCGAAGATGGCTATGGAGACGTCAAAATTTATTGCATGAGTTAATGAATTCGGGCAAGAGGACAAAAAGCGGATATCCAATTCATTGTTCTGTGCGATTGAAATAATGTCGCCCCAAAAGCTCAAGTACAAAAATGACACAACGAAGTTTCTGCACGAGTTATTAGTCACATTGCCTTGTTGCCATGCTGGTTGACGGATGGAAGTATGTGCGATTTTAAGAAGGAATCTTTGGATGTCATGGCAAGATATGCGAAGTCAAAAAATTTAATGAAGATTGGTCAAAATGCAGTAAATGTGGCAAAAGGAAAAGTTGGATGTTGGAAGAAATCAACATGAAAGACAACACAAACCGGAAGTAGATGAAACTCTGTAGTGCACAGTGAATGTGATAGGAATATGGCATGAAAGATTGCGTAAGAAATGAAGAAATGTGAGTGATTAATAAGTCTGACAGGAATAGAAGATCAATGTAATATTCCAACTGATAATTTCTGTCTGTTTATGGAGTTTCTGATGATCTAGTTGCTTGCTAGTAGTCTTTATGGCTCAATACTTGAAGGAAACATGAATGCATGTACTGAACTATGCTTGCATGAGCATGCACGCAAATGCATGGGTTTGCTAACCCCTAAATAACCTAGATAATAGAAAATGCTATAAAATAGGGATAGAAAAGATGCATGTACGTATCAACAAATGAAGTAGTGGATGTATGGCAATATGAGACCAGCATGCAAGAATTGTGCCAAGGATCAGACGAGATATGAGAGTCTCTCTCCAATAATGCGCCCTTGTAAGGAATGCGCCCTCTTCAGACTGACGGGTGTGTAATTATGGCTTGAATGATGCTAGAATGCTGCAAGACGATGGGACTAGGGTTATATTGCCCTTCTGATTGAGATGGAGTAAGCATGACCATGCATGAAGTCTGAGCCCTAATGCGAGTTGCCTCCTCTAGGAAAGTCGCCCATGCAGTATAAGGTGCCCTCTTAAAGGTGAAGTGGATGATAACTTGCTTCTGGATCCAAATAGGAAGCTCACCTTCAAGGATTATGGTAATAGTGGTGCTCTCGGAAGGATGAAGCCGACATGCAGACAGAAAGATACCTGTGTGATGAGATATGAAGATATCTCACTTGTGCAATTCGCCCATGCAAGTATGGCGAGTTCTCTTAATCCTGTATAAAGCTTGAACCCTGTAGAATGCTGAAGAATGATACCTTATGATAGTAGCAATGTTGAATCTAGATGATCCAACCCCGATAATGATTAGGGATATATTTCGCTGTCGAAATACACTGAATGGTTGAGTGGTGTGCCTTCAACCCTAAACTCGCTCACTGAGCTCTCCAAGTCGACTTCTCAAATCAATAATAAAATAAGCATACCTATTCATTCACTTTATCCTTCTTTTATAACTTTGACAGTGCATGACCTAACTTTTGCATGCCTAGGTTTCTTTTCTCTTCTAATTCTCAGTTGACTTGCATGCATTGCTTTATGTGTGCATGAAGGCTTAATAAAGGTATTTATGTGCATGCATCATGAAATATGGCCCGCATGTAATGCATGCAGGTGGCCCCTAGTTCCCGTGGCCCTCTTTTATCTATTGATGATCTAATAACCATGATTAGGATCTTCTTTTGGTTTGAATGGTATCAATCCTCAGTCAATTCCACTATATGTTAAAAAGGGAACATTGCAGTCCTCCCTCGCTAAGATTGCTTGTCCTCAAGCAATACCAACATAACTCCATAATCAATCAAACCGAACCAAATGAATCCAGGGAAAATCCCAGTGTCCCAAATCATCCTAGGAGATTTGTAGCACCTTCTACTCAAAGTACTGTCATGCGAAGTACCATGACATGAGACCTCCCGAAAGCATCTCGAATAACCACTAAACTGCTTGTCACTGAAATTCTGGGGTCCCAAATCAGTCTGAGAACTACGGAGTACCTACTGCATCCACCACATCCCTGTGTAGTATCAACACAAGGAGCATCCTATAGACTCCTAAGCATCGAAGCCAGTAAACACTGTATCCATCCCTCATAAGGTACCCCACCTAGGAAGCTAATCCATTGCTACATATGGATAAGATCCTGGAAGTGATAGTTGACTCTCGTCCTTATGCTAACTGCTATACCGTCCACTACTACAATCTCAGGGTCCCCTACTACCCAAAAAAGAAGACCATCCTGCAGTCGTTGAGCCACTATGATCATCATCAGCTGTATGCCAAGCTCTATCAACATCCACCTCTCTTGGAACTCCAAGCAGAAATATATGTAAGAGTTGCCCCCCTCATTATGAATGGTGTAGTGCATAGGAAACCAGGTGAAGTCTGCAATTCTACTATCATACTCGACCTCAAATACCGACAAAGGAAATCTGCTCCAGTCACTAGAAACGACTCTGTGCTTCTCATGAACTCTAATCATCTCCTTAAGAGACAATTCTATCACTCGTGTGCCCTATACTTTGAGGAAATCACCGGAATTTGCAAGAACTTTGATAACTAGTGAGTCTCTGCACATATATACTCTATACCTTGCATCCTGAGTATACCTATGATGCAATCTAACAATAGGCTCCCACATGGCTGCTCAAAATTTGTTGAGGCCGCATCAATGCAGGTCTCGACTTGTCTTGTTGACCCACCATAATATCCACCCAGTTTCTCCATGCAAACCTACCTCCCATCTTCCTGTAAAAGGTGAAGTCATCCAAGTCCCTCACTAGCCTGTGTGATGTGAAGTGCTCTCTACCCCGAGCGCTGGTTTGCCTAGTGCTAACACCAAAATCCATCTGACTGCCCCTAAAGAGCCAAGCAATCATAAGCTGCACAAACTCCTCAAAAGACTGCTCTGTCATGCATCCATACTTAAGCATCCCACGAATAAACACCTGAAAGCAAAAACTAGCCATCTCCTCCGTAGCGGCTCCATTGTCAATCTCAATACTAAATATCAGGAAAGAAAGTTGTTCCCGCCATAAAGAAGTCTCAACCTCCTCCACTATCATCCCATAAATATAGTGGATCGATCACCCTTACAACTCTTTCGATAACCTCTACTATCTGAAAGAATCCATCGTGCAGATGAATGCCTGGATCCCACCACCAACTAAGGGGTCCACCAAACCCAACTCCAACGAACTGCTGCTGTATCATGTTGATAGTCATCGGGGTCTCCATGTAATCCTCTGGTAGAAACTGAGTACTAATAATTGACTCTGCTCCTACTAATCTAATCAACTCCTGCCAAACAACATCTATATATTTGCTAACCCACTCACTGTCTATGTGCTCAAATAATCCATGGAGTCTAAGCCTCTCTCTAGAGAATAGCTCTGCCACCTGCGGTGCCTCATACTCATGCAGATACCACGAATAATATACCAACTGCAAATCTCGCACAGCCCTCATTATCCTCTACCTAAGTAAGGACTCAGGGTCTTTACAAGGGCAATCTCTATAGGAGATGATGTCATTCCCTACTCTCTCAACTGCAATCCCTGCAAACCAATCTAATCTCCCCTATGTACTCAGTGTACCAATCCCATGGTCTAATTGAAAGATCGCCCTTGTGGCCAAGATGCCATTCACCTCATCTAACTGTCTCATGTGAACATCCCAAGTCTTGTTGTGTAATAGCAATAAATAACTCTGCTCCTGCATATGCGGCTGGGAAGTAACTAGTGTGTTGGTCAACCCCATGGGCATGACCACAATCCCAAAATTAGTTCTAGAAGTAGACCTATGAGCATCATGCTCTCTGATCCTCATCGAATGATATCCCCGACAAACATAGGCTATCGAGGGTTCTACTACCCTATGAAGCATGTCCTTCCCTTCATTGATCCTGGGGAAACCCAGTACAAGGGTATGCTCGTGATATCTGTCAGGTGGTCTCCCAGGAGGAAACACTCCAAAACTTGATGGAATCTCATCGTGTGCCCCTATGTACCCCTGTAGACTGCTGCATACTCTTGTATCCTCCTGAGCCATCGAGTATCTTGTATGCGCTACTGTAGCCAATACTCCACTGATATAAACGAAGCCTGTAACCTAATGTGTCTCTATATCTGCTATATATTTGTCCACCCAACCTCTGTATGCATATACTTCCTTGTTGGATGATCCACAGGGAACGTGCTCAACTATCTTTGCCATGGTTAAACCTCTCTCTAACAAAGATAGCTCATGATCCCCTGCCTGATCCAAACCCTTTGTGTCAGATCTCTCCTCAGTCACCTGCAACTTTGAGTGCTCCTCATGCAGAATCATCACTAGATTCTCTCCCCTCAAACCATGGGTGCCACTCATGCCCTCATGTTTTACAGTTGTCTTGTATCCTATGTGTGCTGCGGTATCCTCCTGTACACTCACTCTACTAGTTTCACCTGAACCTGGATCCCACACATCTAGATTATACTGGAGTGTTTCTCCTATCAACACATCTGCAACCATTAATGAACCTAATTGCTGACATATGACAAATATGACATGTCAGGGCTAAATATAGCCACCAAGAGGGCACACAAGGGAAGTCATGGTCAGCCAAGATTCCCCCACTTGAATTGATGGAAGAGGAAGGATAGAAAGAGATGGACACGTATCATTCATGGGAATCTCTCCCTGACTCAAGTTGGGAGAAGAATCTTGGAGGGAATTCTAGCTATGGAGGCCATTGTAGGTTAATAAAAGATGAGGAGGATGAAGGAGACCAACTTTTGATCATTTTCGCATTTGGCATATTTCTAGAGCTTAACTTGTCCTTGTATGGTGGATGTTCATCCTCCTTGCCTTAAAACCAATTTTGAGGGTGCAAGTTTCCTATCCAAGTTTGTTGATGGAGAGGCCATTTAGACCTCTCAACAGAGCTTCATGGAGATGTTTTGATGTAGGTTTAACCCCCATTTGAGTTCAAGTTCATATTCACTCTTCCTTCTCTACTCTCATTCTCCTATCTTTCTCTCAATATTCATGTAAAGTGTCATAGCGCACTCCTTGTTGCATTTAGTTAATGGAAGGCTGTTATTTCGACCTTATTAACATGTTAATGGATTCATAACACTCTAATGGATATACCAAGAGAGCCACAACTCGAAACAGTAAGCACTTCATGTAATATTTTCCAAGTAACATTGATATTCGAGCTATTTCCCCCATTTTATTTTCATGGTGATTGTAGAATGATTTGTATCAGTTTGATATCAGACTTTTATGGAGGTAGTGCCTATAATTTAAGCTGCATATGGAATTTAAATGGATGGCCAATTTTTTTTTATGCAGACCCCTAAAGTCTTACTATAGTTCGTGACATAAATTCATGATCCCTTGTCTACCATTTTCACATAAATTGTATGCTTTGGAAGCTGCTGTCTTTTGGGAGACCTATCTGACCCTAAAACCTGATATAATGCTGCAAAATGTTGTCCTTGATTCCCTCTGAGAGAGCCAAGTCTCAGAGTGAATATTAGGGAAGGTCGTACAATGTTTGGAAGGACCAATAGTGGCTGACCTAGGGGGGATTTCCACCAATCCAATTGACTAGTTTTGCCCCAATTTTTCTCTCCTTCGAAATTGCAAACCATAAATGTTTATAGTAAATGTGTGGGTGTCTAAAGGTTGTATTAAAGTGTCCTATTTCCTCCCAAGTCCCTCCTTGCACCATTTGAAAACATTTGGAATATTTTGGAACGATTGGTGTGTCTCATTCCTAGATTCGAAATTGGGTGAATTTGAGAACTTTGCATAGTAGGGATAACACATTGATTGTAAAATGTTTTTAAAAAATATCCTGCATTTTTCCAGAAATTGTGACTTCAAAGAGGATAAACCCATGCAAATTTTAAGGATTATTTGTCGGACTTGGTACCAATAAATTCATCTCTTAATCTAGTTTCTAATTATATAAGAATTATCATTCGTGCTTTCACGGGTAGTCATATTTTAACTGCAGGAAACCCCGTGTGAAAATGTAAAAATTCTCGACGTTTCGGGCTGGGTAGTTCAATCAGGATGATGGATGGAAACTCAACAGGACGTGGGCTCCTATCATTAACCAATTAAAAAGTAATACAACAACGACATCTTAATAATGTTTCTAAGGGCCGACATATTTCAAATATTAGGTTAGGATACATTATTAATAAAGAAACCAATTGAGAGATTAAGTTGGGAAGCTAAATAGTATCTCCTGAAGATGGGCTGAACTACCCAGCCCGAAACGTCGAGAATTTTTACATTTTCACACGGGGTTTCCTGCAGTTAATATATAAGAATTGTTTCTTTTTATCAATAATTTTATTCTAAAATCTATCACTTCAAAATTTTACTATTCTGAAAACTGCCTGCAATGAAAATTCAATATCTTCAAAATGACATGACCAAAAAAATAGGAAATGTCATAGTGCACTTCCTCTCCCCCTCCTCTTCACAAGGGTACTTTTAGTTTTCTTAGTAATGATGACATCAAAATGCAAATTGATGGATCACGAAAAGTGTTGAAACATCACCATTTTTTGTCTTACTCTATTTCATTAAATAGTAAAAAATAATGGTTAAATGTAACAATTCCCCAACATTTTTTCATGCACTAGTACAATATTTGTAAATTGTGAAAACATTCGCCCCCCCAAAAAAAATGTATAGCCATCTCTAACAATAATAACGAATCAATAAGTCACTCATTATCCTAATGTAAATTTTAAATTATATGCAGTTAGTAAACACCAAATTTATCCTAGTATATGTACATAATTTTTGTTACAAAAAATATGAGTATGGAGGTAACACAATTATTTGCAAACCTATTTTTTATTTATTTTTATCTCAAAGTGAAATTAAAAAAAAAATGAGTGAGAGGTGTTGAAGTTGAAAAAACGTAAAATTTTACAATTTTCTTCATAAAAAATAAGCAAAAAGTGTTTCCCAACTTCATGTTTTCACCCTCTTTTCATTTTTTCTTCTCTTTACTAGATTATATCACTTATTCCACCCACATTGCACTTGTTATTTGATTTAGTACCATTTACAAAGTTGATATTATATGATTGGATCATTGTTTACATTATCCTTATTTATAGATCTGCATAGTTGGATTGGTTGTCTTGGATCTTGTCACCATATCTCCCCCAAGGAACTCTTGTAGACTTTGTGACCGACCCCCTTTAAACGGTTTCTTAAGATGATCCATTGGCTCTTCAATCTTCATTCCAGTTCAACACAGATCACCTTCACCTGATTACTCTTCAAAGTCATTAGATTTCGGCTCCTCACAACTTGGATCACCTTTGCCTCCCATTTTGTCAGCACCATGGCTAGTAGTATCCTCGTTTCCAATAGCATCCCTGTTTTTTGTGGCATTCATGTTTATGGTGGTAGAAACATCCCTCTTTTGGTGGGGGAACTTTCGGTGGTGGTCCCACTGATGGTACTACAACCAATACCACAGATAGTCCTTCTATCTCATATCCTATTGCGAGTCTTCCATTCATGGCTAGTCTTAACCTTCTAGATTTGGTGAGACTAACCAATGATCCCATTCAACACGATTCATCATGGCCTTCGATGCCTTTCAAACCCCCCCCGGACATCGCTAAGTTTGAAGGCAAGGTAGGAGAGGACTCCTACAACCATATTATGTCCTTCCATTTATGGTGCTCCTCCAATAACATTGTAGATGATTCCATTCGATTATGTTTCTTTCAAAGGATCTTGACTAGTGTCACTACCAAGTGGTATATCGAGCAATCTCATTGGATGCATCCCAATTTTGTGTCCCTATCTTCCACTTTCTTGACATTTTTCCAATTACTTATCCATTTTAACAAGGGATTTGAGATCTTGTTGTCATGCCATTAAACCTCATCTACCCATATCACAGGTCATATCCATGAGTGGCATCGACACAAGAGTCTTTGTAAGATTAAGCTCTACAACTGTATCTTCCTAGACTAGTTCCTTAAATCTCTCCTCCTCACTATAACCAAGGACATGGCCTATGAGCATCCAAAAATTGAAGAAGAATCAATACTTAAGGTTCAACAATACGACCTTATTTATGCATAGTCCAATTACCTATATACGATCATTCCTAATACCCCTAGAGGTGACTCCTCCTAGAAGGATCCTTTGGGGGAATCCCATGTCACAGATGATATTATCAGTTATGTTTCATATTGTCCAAATACATACCCTCATTTCCCTCCCCCTTCAAGTGGTTATGCATATGGTAACCCCTTGAGCATTGAGCATCATCATCAAGGCCCTACACTTGCACCGTACTATCCCATTGATCCCTATCGCTCATCTTCACATTTAGGAACAAGTACCTCCTACTCGACTCTTCCAGAACCTATATTCATAGTGTTGATGTATTTGTAACTTCGGAATGTATTTCATATATGTATATTGTATTCCTATAGAGATGTTATTATTCCTCTATACGAAAGTGTTGTCATTTGTATTGTAAGTGTCGCAACTTATACTTGATGGGTTATTAGACCACCTTGTTGGGGTCGACCTTGTATAAGTCATGTGGTTTAAAGGGTTATTAGACCACCCTATTGGGGGTCGGCCTTGTCATCATTATGTTATGTTGTTAAGTTAAGGCAGACATAGTAAAGGTTATTAGGCAAGTCAAATCAAGTATAAATAGAGTGCGGGAGGCACTCTATTTGATCATTCTATTATTCACTCACACACTCATTGGAGAGTGGTGCACTAGTGGAGGAGCAGAAGCTGCTTCTAGGAGGACTACCTCTTGTACTTGGGTTGTATCATTGCTCTATCTATCTCTGAGGAAGTTGCAGGGTTTTTCACCTTCTTGGTTTTCCCCGGTGAAACTCTGTGTCTCTTGTGTGCTTGCATTATTGTGTCCATGATTGATATGCTGGAGATATGTTGTACATGTTATTCTCTTAGTTAAGATCCTAGATCAGATTGAAATTTCTGAAAAACTAACATGGTATCAGAGCTAGCCTGAAAGAAGGCATGGTATGGCATTTATGACACTTGTTGCACTTGCAAAGCTAGGGCTTGATATAGCAAAAACCAGTTATCGTATCACTTTCGCTATAAATTCATTTTGGCGAGGTTTCAGGATCTGAAAATCTTACAGGTCGAAGATAAGATCCCCATCTACCTTGTGTCCGAAGGAAAGCCTCTAATTCGTTGTACTTCCAGATTTATGATCTGTACAATATAGGGTTTTTGCCTATTCCAGATCTCAATCATAAATAGGTGACCTAGGAAAAAAGGTCACAACTTGGGCTAGGAAGCTCCAAATGAAATTTCGTAAAGAGTGGTAGGTAGGGAACGGACTGTACTTTCACAGGTATGATTTTCAGAGGCTGAAATTGAACCAGGGACACATGGCACTCCGTGCAAGTTCGCTCTCCTGTTTTATCCCATAAACAGGTCACGTTGCGACACTTGGCATAAATCTCTCTCAGAGAATCCATTTGAGGTTAGACCTGTGGGGTTGAAAAGATAACAGGTCAGGCTACCACAGGAAGAATTTTCAGACCTTGTAGATATGAAATTTCGGAGTTACACCAGAAACAATCAGGTGCATATTTCTGTCAAAACAGAATTTGATTTTGAGCACCTTCATTCATGGCTCCGGGAATTTAGGGTTCGGAGGATGTTGGAATTTTTGTATCGGAGACCACGGCTGGATGCTCCTCATCAAAATCGAAATTTAGAGACCAACATCGAATTTTTTGGTTGGGCAGAACGCCGGGCTTGATCAAACCCTAGTTCAGGACTTTGATTGGAAAGGTGAAAAATTAGGGCTTCTTCAAAAATGGGAATTTTTGAAATCTGTGACCATAGCTGGAAGCTCCTTGGAAAAATTGACGTTTAGAGCTTTGGATCAAACTATTTGGTTGGGTGAAGCTTCGGGAAACTCAAACCCTAATTCAGGGTCCTCCCTAGTGAATCCAGAAGATTGAAAAACAAATTTGAGGGGTGAAACTTTGCAGTTTTCAAATTCTGATTATACCAGGTTGATCAGCTCATCAAGGCGCATCTTTCTATCCTTTCAGAAGTTTGAAATTCAAAGTTTGAATTTTTAGGGTTTCCTTGACAAACCCTAATCCAGCTCCAGATCCAATTTTTGCAAATAAAGTAGATTGGGTTAATCCTAGAAGAGAATGGATTGGTCACCTGCATAAGTGAAGAAGTTCCAGTTTCAGAGGGAGATGAGGCTAAGGCCTTACATAAGAAGATTACAAGCAATCTCGACAGGTATGACTTATCCAGGTATGTTTCGAGATATGTTCATGATTAAGTTTATGGTATGCTTGTCTTCATTAAGATTAGTACAATTTTCATTAATTTTAGACTTGTCGTATCACCTTAATAAAAATATGAATGCATGATAGAAGATATTCATTGATTAGGGTTTTGACACTTATGATTGTACTAATGCATTGTGGTTTTGTATGAGGTTGATGTTGTCCGCTAACATGAAAGTTACATCTAGAAGTTACAAATCAAGTCCTAGATCAAGACCATAGTGACATGAAGACAAAGATTCATCCATAGTCATGGATCATATAGAGGTATGTATTTTGGTTCTACAATGGTTAACTTATGAATTATGCAGGTCATTGAAGAGAACAAACTAGCAAATATGATGACCAGGTATGTTTTCTTATATCAAGTTAGAATCCTACTCTATGTTAGGATCTTATACTTTTGTATATGATTATTCATGAAGTTAGAAATTTAAGTAATCAAAATCAAGGGTTTATGCGTATTATGTCTCTTACCTTGATTAATGATATGACTAACCAGAAGAGTCTGATGGTCAAATAAGAATATGCATAAGTAAAAGAAGTACTCCCTGAAACTTTGAATGCTAATGCTTATTATCTGTGTTTAAAATGATCATGACTATACATGTTTAAGATTATTGTGTTTTGATAGTATTAAGATTATACTAATGAATGTATGATTATGTATGAGATCTCGAGGATAACACAATGATGATACTAGTAAGCATGCATAGTGATCGAGGATGGATATAAGTTCAAGGACAGGTAATCCAGGAAGCAAAGATCAAGAGGGAGCACACTCCAGTAGTTCCTGCAAGGAAGCAAAGATTGAGAGGGAGTCCACCCAACAAACAAACAAATATAAGTATTTGAATTATATTTGATTGTTTAAATAATACTGTTCAATGATGTATATACTTATGTTCCTAGACTTAAGTTGTGTATCATGCATATTAGAATAATTGCATTAATGAACAGTATACCACTAATATGCATGTAATGGGTAAGTGGCCTATGGCACTGTACAACATTCCATTGCCACTTATCTAGAATGAAACCTCTTTGTTGACATGTTGGGAGTTGTGCACACTCTTAACAATGTTCTGGTAGAGATTGGAAGGCATCTAGAAAGTTACGGGATATGGATAAATGTTGTATTGAAGCATTGGCTAAAATAATTGCATGACTATATGACATATGGATTTATGTATAAGACTTTGTTCTGTAAACTATGAGAAGTTTCTAATCATGCAATTGAATTTGACTTGTAGGAAAGATCGTGTACAATCACCTACAAAAGAAGGACTACAACATTTGTTCAGCAACAAAGTTATCTATTGAAGATATTGAAGTTCCTAGGATCCGGGAAGAACGACATGATCAAGAAGTACCAGTCGATCATGAAGAATGATGTTTGGGATGCAGTCCCAAGACCTGAAGGGAAGTCTGTTGTGACTTCCAAAGATCAAGCATGCTGCAGATGGTAGCATAGAGAAATACAAAGCGAGATTTGTAGCTCGTGGCTTCTCCCAAAAAAAGGGAATAGACTATGAAGAGACTTTTGCTCCTGTAGCCAGATACACTTCCATCAGATCAATACTTGCTTTGGCTGCAGTGATGAAATGGAAGATACACCAGATAGATGTCAAGACAACTTTCTTGAATGATGTAGTCGAGGAGGAAGTGTATGTGTAGCAGCCACTTGGTTTTGAGACACATGACAGGGAGTCATATGTGTGCAAGTTGAAGAAATCCTTGTATGGCTTGAAGCAAGCTCCTAGGACCTTGTATGGTAGGATAGACAGTTTTCTATCTAGTTTGGGCTTTACCAAGAGTAAAGCGGATTCCAATCTTTACTACAAGGTTGAGGAAGGCAATCCAGTGATACTACTCTTGTATGTGGATGACCTGTTTGTTACAGGTTATGATAGATTGATTGTCGACACGAAGAGGAATCTTGCTGCCGAGTTCGAGATGAAGGACTTGGGGATGATGCACTACTTTCTAGGCATGGAGGTGTGGTAGAGTGCAGATGGAATCTTCCTTGGACAAGAGAAGTATGCAGTAGAGATCCTGAAGAGGTTCAGGATGATGGACTGCAAGGCCATGGCCACACCTATGGCATCGAACCTGAAGCTTCTGTGTGATGCTTCATCTGATTCGGTTGATGTCACTGTGTATCGTCAGATGATTGGGTCCTTGATGTACCTGACGAATACGAGACTAGATATTTGCTTTACGGTGAACACATTGAGCCAATTCCTGACGGATCCCAGAGGTGTTCACATGGTTGCTGTAAAGCATATTTTGAGGTACCTAAAGGGTACAGTTGACTATGGGCTCAAGTATGATGTGAATCAAAAGTTTAACCTGCAGGGTTATGTTGATTCAGATTGGGCAGGCAGTGCTGCAGATAGGAAGAGCACTTCTGGGTGCTGCTTCAGTATGGGATCCGGTATGATCTCTTGGTTTAGCAGGAAACAGTCCTATGTGGCATTGAGTACAGCCGAAGTAGAGTATGTTGTATCTTATTCGGTTAGTTGTGAGGTAGTATGGCTTCGGAAGCTACTGTCTGAGTTATTTGATCTCCCGTTGGATGCTACTGGTATCTTTTGTGACAACCAGAGTTGTGTGAAGCTGTTTGAGAACCTAGTGTTCCATGATAGGTCGAAGCACATAGAGATCAAATATCACTATATCAGGGATATGGTGTAGAGAGGAGCAGTGAAGATCCTGTATGTTGCGACATATGAGCAGGTTGCATATGTGTTGACGAAACCACTAGCCAGAGTGAAGTTTGAGTACTTCAGAGAGAGGCTTGGTGTTCTTCAGATTGACGACACTTCAAGGAAGAAGTGATGGACACATTTGCAGGAGCCATTCCAAGCATGGTGAGAGGAGAATCCTTCCCATGGCTGTGGATATAAGCGTTGTGTGATGAGCATCAGGACGATGCTCCAGTTACTGCTCTGTATGATCAGTTGGATCATGTATTTGCATATGCATCATATTGGATGCTTTGTATGATCAGTTGGATCATGTATTTGTATATGCATCATGTTGGATGTTTGATATGATCAGTTGGATCATGTATTTGTATATGCATCATGTTGGATGCTTGATATGATCAGTTGGATCATGGATTTGTATATGTATCAGGTGGATACATTGTATGATCAGGTATATCATGTATTTATATATGTATCAGGTGGGTACATTGTATGATCAGGTAGATCATGTATGATGGTATGTATCAGGTACATACTTGGTATGCATTAGGTGTATGCATTGTATGATCAAGATGATCATGGATGATGAGTTTCAAGATGTTGCTCCAAATGATATACATCAGGATGATGATATGATGATGATCATATGTGATGAGTATCAGGACGATGCTCTGGATGACATGCATCAGGACGATGCAGTGATGATGATCAGGATGATAATGTACATCAGGACGATGTATACTGAGCATCAGGTTGATACTCTGTGGCCGTGGATAGGTTGTGCAAATGAGCATATAAGTAGACCTAGGAGATCCGATAGGTTGGGCTGTGTGCCCGTAATAAGTCCTGGGATTCTCTTTTGAGGCATTGCTCTGGGAGGACATATAAGTAGACTTGGGAGATCCAATAGGTTGGGCTGTGTGTCCATAATAAGTCCCGGGATGCTCTTTCGAGGCATTGTCCTATGGCATATACGTAGACCTGAGAGATCCGATAGGTTGGGCTGTGTGCCCGTAATAAGTCCTGGGATTCTCTTTCGAGGCATTGCCATTACCACATGTAATACGTCCTGGAGATCGGGACAGGTTGTGCTAGTCACGTAAAAGGCCTCATATGTTCTTTAGAGTTCTTGCTAGTCAAGACACTCTTTTAAGGTTTTGTGGTGGGGGTCACATGTAATACATCCTAGAGATCCGGACAGGTTGTGCTAGTCACGTAAAAGGCCTCGGATGCTCTTTAGAGTTCTTGCTAGTCAAGACACTCTTTTAAGGTTTTGTGACAGTCACATGTAAGTGGACCTGGGAGATCTTGTCAGTCATGCTTTGACATATAAAGGATCCTGGGATACTCTTTCGAGGCATTGTGACGCACGTAATAAGTCCCGAGGATTCCATAGTATGGCCAGTGATGATGAAGACCTGCAGGTGATGGGCCTACATCCAGCATGAAAAAGGGCTGGCTCTGTAGAACTTCCTATGACGAGTAGATCAAAGATTGATTGAGATAGCAGCAGCAGTGACGATGACGATGATCCCGTGACGTTGATCCAGAGAAGAAGACTTGTGCTAGCAGATCTGTGTCGAGAAATACCTTCCTAGTTAAGAGGGAGTGTTGATGTATTTGTAACTTCAGAATGTATTTCATATATGTATATTGTATTTCGATAGAGATGTTATTATTCCTCTATAAGAAAGTGTCGTCATTTATATTGTAAGTGTCGTAACTTATACTTGATGGGTTATTAGAGCACCTTGTTGGGGTCGGCCCTATATAAGTTGTTAGATTTTGAGCATTAATTCAACATACTCTAGGATCTTTACTGAGAGAATAACATGTACAACATATCAATTATATCAAGCATGTATCAAGCAATCGCATAAGACAATGGACACAAAGAGTTTCATTGGGGAAAACCATAAAGGTGAAAAACCCCACAACTTCCTCAGAGATAGAATGAGCAATGATACAACCAAAGTACAAGAGATAGACTTCTCCTAGCAGTTGATCCTCCTCCTCACATGTGCACCACTTTCTGAGCGATAGAAGAGTGAGTAATGAGATGAATGAAATAGAGATCTCCCGATCTCTATTTATACTTGTCCTGACCTGCCTAATAAACCTATGGGGCCGACTTGTCTAACTCAGCCTAATAACCCCAGGTTACATTAATCCGGGCCGACCCCTCAATAGGTGGTCTAATAACCCATCAGCAAGTTACGACACTTGCGACACTTGTCAATACAAATGACGACACTTTCGTATAGAGGAATAATACATCTCTATAGGAGTATAATAAAATACATAGATGAAATACATTCCGAAGTTACATATACATCAACATAAGTCATGTGGGTTAAAGGGTTATTAGACCACCCTATTGGGAGTCGGCCCTGTCAGCATTATGTTATGTGGTTAAGTTAAGGCCGACCTAGTAAAGGTTATTAGGCAAGTCAAGTCAAGTATAAATAGAGTGCGTGAGGCACTCTATTTGATCATTCTATTATTCACTCACACACTCATTGGAGAGTGGTGCACTAGTGGAGGAGGAGAAGCTGCTGCTAGGAGGACTATCTCCTGTACTTGGGTTGTATCATTGCTCTATCTATCTCTGAGGAAGTTGCGGGGTTTTTCACCTTCTTGGTTTTCCTCGGTGAAACTCTGTGTCTCTTGTGTGCTTGCATTATTGTGTCCATGATTGATATGTTGTACATGTTATTATCTAAGTTAAGATCCTAGATCAGATTGAAATTTATGAAAAACTAACACACGGACCCTCATGTAGTGGCACCATGTGTGGCAGTGCTTCTACTAGCTATGTGGCTCCTCCAACCATCAACCCTTACTACCCTTTTCTTGGCCCACCACCAGCCCCTCTAGTGTAGTCACACCCTGCGGCTCTCCCTTTTCCTCATAGGAAATTCTATGATCAACAGAATATGCCCTCCTAACCCACACCCAATAATTAATAAGCATAGTCAAACAATTCCAAGAAAAGGAATAAGGGGAATAACAAAGTAAACAACCAACACTAGGAAGGTAGGGGCCAACCTCCCAACCCTCTTGATAACACTGGAGGTATCCCAAACCCTGCAAATATAGATCCCATTAAACCTTTCAAGCAAGGTAAGAACCCTTATTTACAGACTAACCATTATTGTTCTTTTTGTAGTGTTTACAAACATTACACTCAACATTGTTCTTTTTGTAGCGTTTACAGACATTACACTCAGCATTGTCCCATCTAGCTAAGGCCTGTCAATTGTGGAATGAGCCTAATCAACGTGAAGCAACTAATTCCCCACAACAGAAACCTAATCCCCCTCCCCCCCATCCAAATCATCCACAATCGATGGTCCTGCAAAACCTCTTCCCATTGCAAGGTGTGGTCATAGCACAACCTATGGCACCTTATCCATCTTTACCATCGTCTTCTGGTCATACTCATGATCCTTCTATCCAATATTTTTTGATGATGTCTACTAATATCAATATCTAGAATATACGTAACCAATATGATTTGGATATTGATACCTCTCATATTGATAAAGAGAAAGATTCCACACAAGTCAAAGAATCCTTGAACCTACCTTTTCCAGTTGTGGATGATGTTCCTAAGATCCCTCTGCGTTGCATAGTGAATAACCCCAATTCCTATGCAACTCCTAACTAAAGCATCATGGACGATTTGGCACAGCCCCCTACTACCATGTCTAAATTAGAGGTTCTTTAGAACTTCCCTACACAATGCAAAGAATTATTGTCGATCCTAGGTGAAATCGATCCTTAAAATACTTTCTTAATGACGTTTAATCTAGATCAAGCGGAGCCTCAGATGCCCTTGTTAGTATATTTTTAGATTTAGGTAACCATCAAGAACTTGGTTATTTGTCACTGCATTATTGATGAAGGTGTCTCCACTTGCATTATGTCTACCCATGTTTGATAGAAGCTAGGTTCTCCTGAACTTTCATTGCCCCTCATGACGTTGCATGCATACAATGGTTGTGCTTCTCAACTACAGGGTATTTTATAGAATGTCCCCATCCAGTTGGCTAGGGAAATAGTCTTAATTGACATTGAGGTTGTTAATTCCCAATTAGATTACAACCTCCTCCTTGGGTGTAGCTATATATATGTTATGCAAGTGGTCACCTCCATAGTGTTCAAAGCTATGATGCCCCTGATGAAGTGAGGATTGTAAATCTTGAACAACTAAACTACTATGATCCCAATGGGCCAGCTTATCTAGATCATGTCTTACCTACGATTGACAGGAATTTTGGAAGTTTCTCCATTCCCTCATTCACGAATCTCAGTCCGGGCATTTTCCAAGACGCTTCTCTGGTGGGACCTTTTCCGGCTCTACCTCCCCCAACACGAAAGGTGGAGATATCAGAGTTGTGCATTATCTCTTCTGAAAACTCTACCGCCATACCTCAACCTACCCAATTTCTCATTCAACTGCCAGGGAATATGTGGGGGGAACACTTATTCATAAAATCTCGTTTCTATTTCCACCATATGGAATAGTGAGTACTCTAATCATGGTTAAACTCAATATATCGGGTTTGACGTTAGACCTTCTATATTGATACCTTAATAAACCAAACCCCCCTCCCACAATAAATATCGTCTTGAATATGATGCAGTTGATTGGTACTTCTAGTAACCCACCTCCAGTATTTATGAAGGAAACTATACCCTCTACCCAAACTTCTACCAAAATGAAGGTTGGGGGCAAAGACAAGAATGTAGTGACAGAAGATACTCTGAACCAGACTATAAACCCTCCTCCTATTTCGACAACATAAGAACCCTCACCTTGCACTGTGTTTGATGTCTTTGTTGGAGAATTCAAAAACCCACTTTAGACTTAGGATATATTTTATTAATCTTCCATGATTAATTTCCTATGTTTAGACTATGTAGTTGGTCTAATTTATGTCTTTTATGCCTCCATATGCCATCCTGGGTCACTAGGGTGAATTTGGATAAGATTTCCGGAGATTCTGTCTGATTTTATTCTATTAATGGATTGGAAAGGTGCCTTCCTGCTTTAGACAGCTTTATCCTGCTTTTTCTACTTTCTAGTGGATAAGGTAATGTTGACACAAACCCAGTTGATAGGGGTTCCTCACACTGTCGACACCCAAACCACCACAATCTCCCTGAGCACCGGCCCAGATAGGTTTTACCCTGTCCAGCAACACCTGTGGAGCAGATGAGGTCTCACCCGAGATGTTCAAGGGAGAGCTGACGGAACCATGTTTCCGTCGAATGAAGGAGGGTTTTGTGCATCCACTAATTAACTTATTGCGACATTCAGAAAGAGATCTAACCATTCAACTCAGGAATTAAACATAATTGCAACATCATTCAGCAGATCTTTCTTATTGACAAAACTACTAATGCGCAGCAGATATAACAGTAAAGCATTAATTGCAGCAAGGAAACATCGGATCATTCACTGATTCATAACGCATAATGCATTTACCACATAGAAACGGGAAAGACACAACGATTCTACTCAAAACTCTGTCACATCATATTCGTCTCCGCAAAAACTCAGATACAACAAGATAATCCTTCATCAGCTCATGTATCACTCAACCAGTATATGAACACTTACAATCCTATGTCTATTTATAGGCTTGCGCCTTTACATTTGCGGTCCACTTAGGCAACCGTCTAACTACTTCTTAAAAAACTCTAAAAAAAGGTGACCCAAAACCCACATAATGCGGTCCAAATGATCCAAAACACACGTAATGCGGTCCAAATGACCCAAAACCCCGCATATTGCAGTCCAAATGACCCAAAACCCCGCATATTGCAGTCCAAATGACCCAAAATACATAAAGTACTATCGCCTTGCGCGTTGCTTTCCTCCCTTCGCGGTATCTTCGGCCTTGCGCAGCATCCGCGATGCTACGAAGCTGACTCATCCAAACCGCCTGCCAACAGGTAAATATAGTTTGACTTAGAAACTGTCTCTACTTGGCCAATTCGACTTCCACCTCTTTCTTGTCTCCAAAATTCATCATCACATTCCATTTTCATCACTCATTATCTGCAATACCATATTTAGCTAATTCGTGAGCCTCTTGACTGTTTTGGAAGGTGCTTTTGACACCTAAGGTTTTTTTTTAGCTTTTAGTAAGCCAATCTTTCTTTTTAGCTTTTCATACTTGCCTCTAAGGCATTATATTCTCTGTCGAGGATGCATTATATATTGTATTCATATTGTTGACTAATACAAAGATGATATTTACATTAATTGAGTCCTCTCTCTTATGTTTATGTTTTATTATTCTTGCAAATTTCTGAATAATTCTTGTGAGGACTTCTTTGCTTCAAGATCCTTGGCTATTATAATTCTTTCATGGTATTGAACCTGTTTAGAATTATCACATGGTATCAGAGCTTCATAGGTCTTAATTAAATTAGTCTTCCAGTATAAATTTCAGAGAGTTTGTTTTGCAAGTACAACTTCACGGATTCAAATTTAGTTCCTCTTCTCACACCATTCAATTATGATGAATTGAAGCCAAAGATGAGTGCATATCTTAAAATACAATTTCTCTATGAGATATCTATTGGAGTTGTTGAAGAACCATATCCCCCAGAAGAGAAGAATGATTGGTTTAATGATTGTGATAGAGCTTTTGGAGCAATGTGTTTGGCAATTCATTCTAGAATGCGCTACCTCATTAATGAAGTTGAATATGCATGTGATATCTGGACCAGATTGGATAGAGCATTTGGAAAGATGATATATGAGGAATAAGTAATCCATATTGAGAGCGATCCTACCACATATTCCTCCTCAAATCAGTTCATTGATGTTACTAATGATGTCTTGGACACAAGCTTTTCTGATGTATGAGGAATAGATAATCCATATTGAGAGCGATCCTACCACATATTCCTCCTCAAATCAGTTCATTGATGTTACTAATGATGTCTTGGACACAAGCTTTTCTGATGAAGTTGTTCATGAAGAAGAAATTGCAGAAATGTCTTTAATACATACAGTTGTTGAAGATGAAGACTTCCGTCTCTATCTCTCTCTCTTGTTCTCCCATAAGCCTTCTATTCTGAATTATGAGCAAAATAAGCCAGTTTATTCTCTAGAATCTAAATAGGTTCTTGTATCCTTTCTTTCACATGAGTCTGATGGTGTGCAAAATGAGGATCTTTTGAAGGATTTGGAGGTTAGATCAGAATTTGTAGGTGATGCATTCACCCTCCTTGATCCCATACTTCTTATGTACTTCTATATGATCATTGGTACATGTTATCAGAGTTTCACTTAAGATGGAGGACACTACCATTCGATTGGGTTCAAGTCTTAGGAATATTTTGGTGATTTTGGTTATGATATCACCCCTTCTTGTTCAAAGGAGATCTTGAGGGACCATATATCAATTCTTGGAGCTAATTTAACTTCCATTGATCAGAAGTTCAATTTTCAAGAGAAACTAGATCTAATTGGAGCTGATTCTACCTCAGTTGGTTCGAATTTCAAGTTCTAGAATGGTCTGCATATTTATGGATTTGTTCTGATCAAGAGCAAGTTCAGAGAGCCTCAAGTTTCACTTGCATCCACTAATGGAGAATTCAAGCACATGTTTTTAGAGCATGATGCACTTCTTCCAAAGAGGAAGATACCTCCAGACATCTGATCAAGTCCAAACCTACTTGAGTTTGGAGCAACAATTTTTTTTGGTGTGCACATGTCCAATTTTTGAGGGAGGGCTTTTTCCCATGAGGTGTTCCCTGCTTCCTCGACTTACATGGGCATAATAATTGTGATAGGGTGACCATAGGCCATAGTTTCCTGGGCCCTAATCATATTATACTCACATACAGTCAGGCTTAACGGGGCGTGTTGAAGAATTCAAAAACCCACTTCAGACTTAGGATATATTTTAATAATCTTCCATGATTAATTTCCTAGGTTTAGACTATGTAGTTGGCCTAATTTATGTCTTTTATGCATCCATATGCCATCCTGAGTCACTAGGGAGAATTTGGATAGATTCTGGATAATATTTCAAGATATTCTCTCTAATTTTATTCTATTCTTGGATTAGAAAGGTTCCTTCCTGCTTTAGACAACTTTATCCTACGTTTTTTGTTTTCTAGTGGATAAGGTAAAGCTAGTTTGACTTAGAAACTGTCTCTACATGGCCAATTCGACCTCCACCTCTTTCTTCTCTCCAAAAGTCATCATCACATTCCATTTTCATCACTCATTAGCTTCCATACCATATTTAGCTAATTCGTGAGCCTCTTGATTGATTTGGAAGGTGCTTTTGACACCTAAGGGGTTTTTTAGCTTTTGGTAAGCTTGCCTGTCTTTTTAGCTTTTCATACCTGCCTCTATGGGATTCTATTATCTATTGAGAATGTATTAAATATTGTATTCATATTGTTGAATAATACAGAGATGATGTTTACATTAATTGAGTCCTCTCTTATATGTTTTTGTTTTATTATTCTTGCAAATTTCTAAATAATTCTTGGAGGACTTATTTGCTTCAATATCCTTGGCTATTAGAATTCTTTCATGGCATTGAACCTATTTAGAAATCTCACGGTCTTGGGTCATACCACCCATTATTTTCTGGATTTTCCCATCTTGCGCACACATCTTGAAGCCATAGAGGAGAAGACCGATGAGAACACTATGGTTGTTCACATCACCAGTGCTCCTAGACATCGCAACAAGGCATTGCACCAACCATCCCTGCGCATTGTGTGGTCTTCATGGCCACTGTTCACATAATTATACATCTCTCTCTCTATTTTAGTCCATCTTGATTGATTTATGTGGACTCTCATTTTAGGCACAAGTTGCCACTATTGAGGAAGTCCCCCCTCCTATGTCATCCTCTGATGGGATGACCAACATCTATTATTTCTCATCCTCTAGGAATACATTCTCAATTTATTGCCATTCCTCTGTGGTTGTGTAAACATACATGAATCCATGTTATCTATATGTTTGATCCTTTTGAAATGATGAGGAAATCACATCTCCACGACATGGGGGCAGGCCCTCGAACTGGGTGCCTCATCATCGTCATACTCATTGTTGTTTGGGCCGATGATACTAGGGGAATTTACCCCATAGAAGGAATTCCCTATCATCATCTCATCGATGTTGTGTGTCAGCATGGCTATCCACTTCATGGTACACCCCCCCTCTACCTGTTTCCCGATGCCCTATTGGTACCTCTCCAAGATTGTATTTGCATCGCATTGATACCTCTAGAGTGAGGGGCAAGTAGATTATATCGACCCTGGGATAGGGGACATGCTCAATCATTTTGACTCTTCCCCGTCACATATATATTGGTATTTCAATGATCCCATAGCCCAGTCCAATACATATGTAACCCATAGTCACAAACACTATGTCCATAGCATGGGGGAAATCCCTTAACCCTTCTTACTCACATACATGATCTTGATCACTTCCCGAGGTCACACTTCACTTGTACATCTGGTTTTATTTTCCAAATTCATTTTTATGCTTAGGTATTGTTTCCATCTGTACAAGATTAGGTTGTGATGGGGCCATCTTGTTTCAACCTTCAACTATGCTCTACATGTATATTTTCTCAAAACTAGAATATAGGTGATTCCCCTATGAAAAACATCATGTGCATAGACCTTTTTCATTCCCTTTATGCCTGTAGGACCACCTCTATTCAGGTAATTTTCCTATCCCATCCATACTTTCATTTTCCCTTACTCGACAGTAGAGCCTTCCCCACATGGTTGCCATTATATAGTACCCCTTTCCATTTAGCACCCATGTTGTTTTTCTCTCCATAGGATTGGGAGTCCATCTAGTTTGTGATCTTGCACTTAGCTGCATATTACTTTGTCATCATCACTCATTGGCCTACCATGGACTCCCATACTTATGGCCATTATAACATTTTGATGTTTCATGTTGCACACTCACGATCCCACTAGTCCATCCATACTGCAAAAGTTACATTATTTTTCCACCATTCATCATCCCTCAAGGATATTACTACCAGTCTCCTACCCACCATTAGTTCCATCTTCTATCATCCATCCATTGATTCATTTTGTCATTCATTGGACATTCATCTCCTTGACTCCTTATCTCTCCTAGGTGGCCACCACCTAGGTAACCATTACATAATGGTGCTTTTAATCACCCCCTTCTCTTGGGTGTTCAACCATCTGTGAAGGCATTAAATTTTATTTCTATTTTGTACTCCCTCTCTTTGGTGTCCAAGGAAACTATTCAAAAAATCACTCCTCAACACTCTTGCAGATTATATGTTATCTCATTTTGTGGTAGCATCCCTGGTTTTCTTTCTCTAGAGAATTCTACAATGAGTCACCCATGGAGTCATACTGACACCATTATCCCTTAGAGTTGACATCAAAACCCCCCTATTTCCCCTCCATGAGTCCCTCTATCGAAGTTATGTTCCCAGTATCCCTGTTTTGTCTCTCCCCTGATATCATCAAAAGTCCCACACATGTTTCCAGGTCATCCGTGCCTCCATGCTTTAAACAAAGAAATTTTGAATCTCCCACTCATTTACCCTCGTTCCCCCACCCCCTTGATGCCTCAGTACCTCATTTATTCCTATCCAATTGTTGGTCGTATCCCTCGTGCTTTCTTCAAGGAAACATCATTGCCTTGTTGGTAGCAGGTCTACCTTTGTCAACATCAACACATCCATTCCACAAGATAGACCTAGAGGCACCCTATACCTTGGACCCATAACCATCATTGATGGTTTCCTTGGATCGACAATTGACTAAGGGGATACCTCAATGCCCCTTAGATTGTTTTTTTCTCATGTGCTCGACTTTATCTCATCATTGCACCATTGAGAACTGTACAAGTTGATGATTCTCTCATTTGGTTTGTCAACCCCGAATATCCTTGACTCTAATAGAAACTAAGCTCTGATACCAATTGATGTAGATACGCAAAGAGAATTGCGACAGCTCCATGCCAGGATGGAAGCTACGGAGAGAAAAAACCAAGGGATTGCGGATGTTAGTGATGAAGAAGAATCCTCTGAAGAGGAACTAGAGGAGGTTGCTGATGAAGTGAAGGTATTGAGGATGCTGGTAAAGGCTAGTAGCAAGACTAAAGTGGAAGTCCCCATGTATGAAGGTAACTTGAATGTTGAAGAGCTCATGGATGGGATCAATGCTTTGGAAAAGTATTTTGATTTTGAAGAAATTGAAGACAAAAAAAAGGTGAAATATGCAACAACCAGACTGATAGGATATGCATCCATTTGGTGGGATGAACTACAGATCCATAGGGAAAGAAGAGGTAAGTCCAAAATAAAAAATTGGGATAAAATGTTGGGTAAAATTAAAAGTCAATTTATGCGTAAGGATTATCAGTGAACTCTCATTAGGTACCTGCAAAATATTAGACAAAAATGTATGACTGTTAAAGAATACACACAAGAGTTCTTTAGGCCGAGTATTAGAGATAGACAGATACAAGGAGACATAGAAAGCGTGGCCAGGTATATAAATGGACTAAGATATGACATCCAAGATGAGATCATCTTATTGCATTTCATGATTGTTGAAGATGCTTATAAGGAAAAGCCTCTAGGGTAGAAGAGAAGCTCCTAAGAAAACATAACCAGAATAATAGAGGCCTAAGAAGCATAACAAGAAGAAAAGGGTCTTCAAACACAAGAGAAAGATTTCAGACTTCTAGGAATGAAGCAGAAGGTTCCAACAACCAAACACCCCAAAAAGGAGGATTCAGGGGAGGTAGATTTGGTGCTAGAGGAAGAGGCAGAGGCAGAGAAATAAAATGTTATGCATGTGGTGAGATTGGACACATGTCATGGGAGTGCCCAAGATACAAACCAAAAACTCAGAGGAATGCAAACATTGCTGAGGCTAGAGAGGAGTCCAATGAGAGAGAAAAGATGGAAAATCCTCTCGAGGAAGGAGTCTCTTATGATGAAGAGAGTTTTGGTAAAAACAGAAAAATAAGTACATGAACCAACACAAAGGAAGAGTCTATTCAGGACTAAGTGCAAGTCACAAGGGAAGTGTTGCACGGTGATCATTGATAGTGGTAGTGTTAGTTTTTCACAATTTAATTCAAGATTATCTAGGATCTTATTTGAGAGAATAACATGCACAACAATTCAAACACAAGAGACAAGAGACACAAAAAAAATTCATCGGGGAAACCATAAAGGAGAAAACCCCGCAACTTCCTTAGAGATAGAATGAGCAACAATACAATAAACCCCAAAAGTAGAAGTGGTCTTCAGCAACTTCTCTCTTCTCCACTTGTGCGAACTTGTCTTCCTACTCACTTATGCGAACTTGATGAGTGAGTGAATGAGAAAATAGAGAGGAGCACCCTCTCTATTTATACTTTACTTTCACTTGAATTTTAACCCTAACTAGGCCAACTTCTCTTAGGAGAGTCTAATAACCCACTACCACTTAACTCAGGGTCGACTTCTCTAGGAGAGTCTAATAACCCTTTCAAATACAATAATAACTTTCCCGATCGAAGGAATAAACCTCTCCATCGAAAGTACAATAATAACATATGAATACAATATAAAATATACAAGTGAATATCTTTCGAAGTTACAATTACGTTAACAGGTAGTACAGACAATTTGGTCTTCACTGAGATGGTAGAGAAGTTGGGATTGAAGAGGATGAAACATCCCACTCCTTATAAAGTGTCCTAGTTGCAGAAAGGACATCAGCTCTTGGTGAATGAGTAGTGCAAGGTGGAGTTACAAATTGGTACTTACAAAGATGTGGTATTATGTGATATAATTCCTATGGATGTGTGCCATATACTCTTAGGAAGGCCATGGCAATATGATAGAAAGGTTGTTCATGATGGAAGGAGAAACATTTTTTCTAAGGAAAAGGATGGAAAGGAACATGTGCTGCTACCTTTGTAGGATGAAGCAGTTCAAGAAAATACAGGACCTAACATTTTGCTGATGACCGGGAAAGAGCTACTACAAGAAGTCAAGAAGGAAGAGGAGTTACATTTTTCCCTTATTGGTAAACCAAAGGTAATTTTAACTGCTACAAATTTAGATGATTTTCCTACTGAAGTTAGTATCTTGCTTGATGATTTTGCTGATATTATTGTGGATGAGCTACCTAATGCTTTACGTCCTGTGAGAAGTATTAGTCATCATATTGACTTAATACCTGGTGAAAGCTTACCTAATAAGGCATCCTATAGATTGACTCCTCAAGAGAATGAAGAGATTAAACAACAGGTACAAGAGTTATTGGATAAAGGTTTGGTGAAAGAAAGTTTGAGTCCTTGTGCAGTGCCTACAATGCTTATCCCAAAGAAAGATGGTGCATGGTGTATGTGTATTGATTCCTTAGCAATCAATAAGATCACTATCAGGTATAGATTTTCCTTACCCTGCATTGATGATTTGATGGATTATTTGAGTCGGTCCAAGTATTTTTCAAAGATAGACTTGAAGAGTGGTTATCATAAAATAAGAATTAGAGAAGGAGATGAATGGAAAACTGCATTCAAGAGTAATAATGGGTTGTATGAATGGTTAGTAATGCCCTTTGGGATTACTAATGCACGTAGTACTTTTATGAGGTTGATGAATGACGTCCTGAAGGAATACACCGGAAATTTTGTGATAGTGTATCTAGATGATATTCTGATCTCCAGTCAGAGTAAGGAAGAACATTTGAGACATCTCAAATTAGTGTTGAATAGCCTACATAAGGAGAAACTACTTATAAATTTGAAAAAGTGTAGTTTCATGAAGAATAAGGTGTTGAATACCCTACTCGCAAGTTTTTATAGAAAATTCATCAGGAATTTTAGTCAAATTTGTGTACCCATAATAGACACCTTTAGGGAAAGTAGACAACCTTTCAAGTGGACAGAAGCAGCTGATAGAAATTTCAATCTGTTGAAAAAGATCACTGAGAAGCCTATTCTGGCTTTACCAAGTTTTGACAAAGTTTTTCAAGTGGAGAAAGATGATAGTGGGACAACAATAGGAGTTGTTTTGAGTAAAAAACAAAGACGAATATCATATTTCAGTGAGAAGTTAAATGAAGCAAAACATAAATATTCCTCATATGACAAAGAATTGTATACTGTTGTGCAGGCTCTTAAGAAGTGGAGGCGTTACTTGATTCCCAAAGATTTTATTTTATATTTAGATAATCATGCTTTGCAATTTATAAATAGTCAACCTAAATTGAATAAAAAACCTACTAAATGGGTGGAATTTTTGCAGAACTTTAATTTTGTGATCAAACATACAAGTGGAAATCTAATAAGGTGGCTAATGCCTTAAGCAGAGTAAATTTAATCTTACAGGAAATTAAGGTCGTTTTTTTGGGATTTGAAAACTTGATTAATATGTACATATAAAGAATATGTGGATTTCAAGGATATATATGCAGCTTGTGAGAATCCAGTTTCCCATAACAGAAGTCAATGGTTGGACTACATGCTACAAGAAGGATTGTTGTTCAAAACAATAAATTGTGCATTCCTAAATGTTCTATGAGAGAAAACTTGATAAAGGAGAAGCATAGTGGAGGTTTGTCAGGTCACTTTGGACAGGACAAAACATTTGCTCAGGTGAGTACTTTTTATTTTTGGACAGGAATGCAACATGATGTAAAGAATTTTGTTGAGACATGCAGGATATGTCAACATACCAAAGGGAGGAGACAAAACAATGTACTATATCAACCCCTACCTATTCCAACTAGGCCTTGGGATTCCATCAATATGGATTTTGTTCTTGGATTGCCTAGAACTCAGAGAGGAAATGATTCTATTTATGTAGTAGTGGATAGGTTTTAAAAAATGGCTCATTTCATTTCTTGTAAAAAGACCAATGATGCAACAAATATAGCTAATTTGTTCTTCTCAGAAGTTGTTAAATTACATGGTATGCCTTTGAGCATTGTATTAGATAAAGACACTAAATTTGTTGGTCATTTTTGGAGAACTTTATGGAAGAAATTGGGAACCAATCTTAGTTTTAGCTCTGCTTATCATCCTTAGACTGATGGCCAGACTGAAGTGGTTAATAGAATCTTGGGAGATCTATTGAGAAATCTTGTTTATGAGAATCCAAAGCAGTGGGATTTAGCTCTTGCTCAAGCTGAGTTTGCTTATAATGATTCACCTAATAGGAGTACAGGTATGAGCCCATTTCAGATTGTGTATGGGATGCATCCAAGAGGGGTGTATGGAATCCAAAATTTGGGAGAGTTAGGAATGAGCAGTGCAGATGGTGGAGAATTTGCATATAGTATGCAGGAGCTACAAGAGAATGTCAAACGGAAATTGCAGGAGAGTGCTAAAAATTACAAACAAAAAGCATATTGGAAGAGAAGGGAACTTAATATTTAGGTTGGATATTTAGTGATGGCATATATCAGGAAGGAGAGGTTTCCTAAAGGAACATACAATAAATTGAAACTCAAGAAAATTGGGCCTTGTAAGATTTTGAGGAAGTTTTATGCAAATGCATATGAAATAGAACTTCCTTCCAACCTTGGAATTTCTCCAATTTTTAATGTTCAGATCTGTATCCTTTTAATGATTCAGGTGTTCAGACAAAAGAAATGACTGCAGGTAAGGATGGTCAAGTGATATATTGGAAAGAACAGTTACCTCAGAAGGCGCAGCCAAATATTGAAGCTATACTTGATAAGAGGATTTCAAAGAAAACCAGGAACATGGATTATTTTCAGTATTTAGTCAAGTGGAAAGGACAACCATCTGAATATGCAATGTAGATGAAAACAATGGAAGTTTCCAAGTTTAATCTGGACCCTGAAGACCTGTTGAAGAGTTCTTTTTCTCCCCTGCAGTATGATGCAGGAGCATCGATCCAAAATTCTACATTTTTTGATTAAGCAACTAATGCTATTTTTCTGCTGCCTTGTAATAGTTCTAGAATTATAGGGTTTTTTATTGATTAATTGTAATTGGTTTTGAGATAAGATTAGTTGATTGTAATAATGGAAATTTGCCACTGATGTCCTTGGATCTTTGCAAGAGGTTTCTCAAGGATATGGTTTGTTGTTTAATTGCTTTCTTTAGGAGTCCAGATCCTGCTAAATCGGATTTAGAAGGTTGTTAGAGTCTTATTTAATCATTGAATGTAATTAAGGAAAGGGTTGTTGATGAAATGAAGAATAAAGCACCCATACTCTGTGTTTGATTGCATATCTATTTGTCTTCTTTCAATAACCATAAAACTGTATAAATTCCCTGTGTATGAATGAATAGGGCGCCATTAACAGAGATCTCCGGAAGCAGAAGGTCGTGGCGTATCCATTCGAATGCAAGGGGCATGAAATTGATACTTGCACTGATCAATTTAACGAGTTGTAGCTTCAATTAACCAGAGAGAACGAAGCAGACAGAAGAGCTCCTATTCGACAAAGAAGGCAAAGCTTGGACGATCAAGATCAGAGGAGAGAGATCGATGATCCAAGATAGTTCCCACAAGGCCAAGGTACAATTTTGTTAAGATGTGGGAAAGCAGAAATCGTGTGATGGAGAGCGAGACCGAATTCGCACGTAAGAGATCAACGACGAGGAAAGCATATCGCGGGATGAAGTTGCGCGGAAGATAGACCTCCCCAACTCCTAAGGGAACGATTCCACACTTGGTTGCAGATCAACGGACGAGATAGGCCCCGAAGAAATCAATGGTTTGGACGTTTCTGATGGTCGAAATCCAATTGCGGAAGCCATTTTGCGGAGGGAAATTACGAGGAGCAATTGCAGAAGGAGTTGTGAAAACACATCCACAACTGCGGAAGGAAGTCCAACCGCAACTGCGGAAGGGAGGTTGTAGAGGAAAGGCAACATCAAAAAGGTAAATTTCGGAAGGGTAATTGCGGAAGGAAAATTGTGGAGGGGAATTGCAGAAGGACTTTTGTTCGGTGCTCCGCAATTAGGTGAGACCCACAATTCTGCAATTTCTGTGAAATCCAGTTTACCGCCTGTTTGGGAATCTGCCCTTGTAAGACCGCCGCAGAATAAAGACTTAGCTATTTTGGCTAAGTTTGGAGGTTTTGCTATACTTGGAACCTAACTATTCCTAGGATAGTAGATTGGATTGGGTTTTCTGGTCCTATCCTACATCAGCAACTTTGATATTTGATGAAGCAAGATGATATAATTTCAGAATGCCTGAATGAAGATGTTGCATTTCCTGGGAAGTGATCCATCCGAGATTTACTTTCATCGAAGTTGTTTTCTGGTTGATCGTTGGAAAACAACTTCTTATTTTCTGTTCCCAAACAATTTGGCGATTTTGTCTTTTCTCCCCCTTAAGGTAGTTAGTTTGTCTGTAGGAGTACTTTTGTTTATTTTCCTCTTGATTTTGTCATCGGGCACAATGAATCTTATGATTAGGATGGAGATAAGGTACTTGAATTAATTGCGGAGTGTTTGCAGAGACTTCAAATTTTTGTGTTTCTTGCGATTTATTGTCTGATAATAATTCAATTGACCATGTTTTTGTTTCTTGTTTCTCAACTTGAATTAGTTTTCCCGAGAGTCTGGAAGCTTCCTTCTGGATTTGCTCTAATTTGTTCTCTAGTAGAGCGTTATTACTCTGAATCATTTCGAACCTTTCTTCTTTCAACTTGTTTTCCTCTTTTAACTTCTTGATTTTCTCTTCTAGTTCTTGATTAAGATTTCCCAGGAGATTATTTTCTTCTTGATTTTCTACTATTTTTCCTTCGAAGTCTTCATTAGAATGTTCTGTCTTCCGATTATTTTTCAATTTCTTGATCTTTGTAACTAATGTCTTGTTATGATTTTTTAGTCGAAATATCTCTTATGTATTCCTTGATAACGTGTTATTGATTTTCAAAATTTCCAACTTGTGCGTCTTCTTAGTGTCGTCATATTTCTGCTAGATTTCTTTCTTCTGTTGCTGATGTCGACATATCTCTGATTCTAGACTTTCTAATTTTCTTTGGACTTGTGATAATTCATTATCTTTTTCCACGGAACCTCAATGAATCTTTTCTTCTCGGGAGTAAATTTGTTTCTTCCATTTTGATATTTTTTCCCTTAATACTTATTCGACAATAAAGGGTCTTCGAATTCTCTTCTTCTTAAAACTTCTTTAATACTTTAATACTTAAAAATTTCTAAATATGGGATCTTTTATTCGATGAATCAGTGTTGCTGATGCAGAAAATCCACTTCTTGTATCCAAATTCTGACTGCATCAGTGAATCCGACTCACGAAAATGGTGAAGAATGACTATACACATTGCCACCTTCGTCTCACAACTAGCCACAATAGTCTTTTCCTTTCTCTGCATACAATGTAGGCTCACATAGAGAAAGTTGTGCTCAAAAGGCACTTGGATCTCCACGTTGGTTAACCTTTTGCTTTAGATTAACTTCTCTGTGGATTATGTGTAGATTAGGTGGTTGGAAAGAATGATTGCTACCCTCCCCACCCAAGTTCAATTCTCACTTGCTCCTTGGTAGCCTTAAGACTTCTTATGCACTTCTAGATTTTAAGTCATTTAATAGAGAAAATTAAAGACTAAACTCAACCTAATTAAGGTATGAGTTATTATTTAATATCCAATAACCTTTCAATAAATAAATAACCTAATTAAGGTGTGAGTTGGTTTCTTGATAAAACCAAGGGTTGGTTTATAAAACCAAGGGATGGTTTTATAAATCCAAGGGTTGGTTTTATAAAACCAAGGGCTAGTTTTATAAAACCAAGGGTTGGTTTTATAAAAACCTATACCATGTGTGGTTTTATAAAACCTATGTTGTGTTTTTTTTTTTCTTCTTTCCTTTTTTATGGGATTTTCTTCCTTTTTTTTTTTTACTTCTTCCTTTTTTTGACTTCCTTTTCTTCTTTTACTTGGTCAAAGACCACAATTTTAGGGAACCCTAGGATAATGGTTAAAAACCACAATATGTCCAAAGGCCTGGATCATGAACTTAGTTGATACCAATGTTACAACCTATTTGGTTGTACTCGAAACTATTGAAATGGATAAGTCACCCAATTGATAATAATTCCATAGTAAAAATATAATTGATGAATAATTGATAAAATATATAAAAAATGATGTTTACAATTAATGGTGTAGCCCATATAAATTAATTAATGGTGTAGCCCATATAAATTGGCTCACATGGTGACTATTGACCAAAGGGATGTGTCCCTTAATTAATTATAATCAATGTATTGTTATTTTATTTTGTTATGTTATTTTATTATTATATTATTATTAATATTTATTAATGTTTACTTATATATTTGTTCATTACAGATTCAACATTTCATTGGGATGCAATTATTCTGATGTGTACTCTTCAAATCAACCATGCTTGGACCATCATTATGTATCCATTATATCTCCATATTGGGTCCCTCATCGACAATCATTATAATTGTGTCCCTCTTTGGCCCCATGATGCATTGTATCCACCATTTATTCATGTATTGATCATGCCCCTTTTGGTATAGATCCCATTTTATATTGTGTTGGTACTAACGTTTTTATAGGGTTTTTAACCTTTTCAAAATGGAAAAATATGGAAGGTTTAGTTCTCCAATCCACGAAGAGATTAAAGGATGCACAAGGGGCTAAGTGCTTAAAGGATGAGCAGAGGAGAAGGTATAGGAACATAGGGTGAAATTTGAGCACTAAAGGGAGACAACCAGAATGCCATAGATCTCAAATCAGATCAATGGTCAAGAGTAATAGCGTGATAGGAAAGTGACAGAGAGATAAAGGGAAACATCGAGCTAATACAAAAAGTAGCCACCAAATCAATGTATCACGTTGATAGTGCGCTAGAAATATGCACCCGTTATTTTTCCCCGAGGAGGAGTTGCACGAAACACTGTTGAGGACACATGGTGAGTTTTGATTGAAAACTCCTCGCAAGGAACTTTTGAAATACCGCTGAGCTCGTGGGGAGTTATCATCTATGAAAAGCACCTAGGATTCCACCCATAGCTGTTAATCAACAACATATCCACGCCAAGGATAATTTTAGGGGTGAAATTTAGCCCATGGGCTATTTTCCATGTTTTTTTCCAAAAAAAGATTCGCCAATTTGCATTTTTCGAAGCCCCGTTTCGCCCAATTTTGATGGGGTAAACTTTTTTCACTCTAAAAATCGCCAAATTATTATATAAACTATATAAAATCCTTAGAAATTGAAATAATTTTAGAAAAATATTGCCAAATATTTTATAATTGACATTTTAAGAATTGGTAAGATTCGCCAAGGTTTATACACTTTTAAATAAGTATGGGTACTTAAAATTATCCCTAAGATTCCACGCCATCCAAAGATGATACAATGGCATCCATGAAGGTCCCTTCCTAATGGACATGTGTCAGCTGAGACCTATTGACCTCAGATGACATCATTAAAGAGCAGCAAGTGAAAAGTTTCCAAATGTCCCAAAATTCAAATAGGGATCCATCAAAAGAGAAAAATGAAATTTTTAATATTATTCAGTCTATTTGAAGAATGAGAGCAATGCCTGAACCTATGTACCAGTACAAAAAATCTCAACAGCCATAAGTCCCAGAACGTCATCAAGTTTTACTCGGGAATTTAGTGCATAAGTATTTTACCCAATTACTTGTTTTTATTGTCAATTAAACCTAATTTTCCCATCTAAACCCTATACAGTCATTTAGCCTATCAACTGAAATTTTTACCCTATCAATGACTCAGAAGTCCAAGCCCAAGCTACCTAAATCCATTTTTGCCGGTGATGAACACATTTATGACAAGCATGCCAACATCTTTGATACCATAATTATCGGCTCAGACCTAAACCTTACTATCCAAGAATCCCAATCACTATCAAGTGTAGACCAAGACCCTTATCATCTATGGGACTCCAACCTTGCTAGAACCATTTTTCCCCGCTTAGTTTATTTCCAATATTTCATAACTTGGTGCTCAACACAGTATTCCCCAAGTAAGAAATTTATTCTTTCATCCAACCTTTAAGAAACCCTATGTAGTATAAACATCATTACCCTATAGAAAGTGTTTTGCATAATGATTTTTCTTGCAATGTAGCCCCTAGATGAGAGAAGCCTTGCATTTTCTTATCAAACCCCGAGTCCTTCCAATAGAAACCTATTTTTACTACAACACTTAGAGAAGGGAGTCATTCTTCATTCATCCCCTCCAACATATGATACTGTAGTATTTTCTGAGATTTCAAAGAAATCCATATCCCTTATCTATACAATATTTGGATATGAAAATGATGAGAATGTAGATGATATAGTTTAGGTTTTCTTCTTATCCCAACTCCTATTCCTAGAAGTAGTATTCCCAAGTACGATCTTTGTAAGTTCTTAATTGAATCAATCCATCAACAACTAGAGGAATTTCCAGCCATCAAAATGTTCACATATCCCTCCTATATGTTTTATATGTTTTTATGCCAGAACTTTGAACACTATAAGTGTTTGAAATTGAAGATGATAGATGAAAATGGAAGCCCAATTCTAGTATATAAGTGGAGTGAATTAATTCTAAGAATACTAAACAACTCCAATTATACTAAGTTTACCAACGTGGTAATGAAGATTACATACACTATTATTCATGACTCTTCACCCCCTAGGATGTTTCTTCAAAATAAGAAGTGGCTACAATTCACCCTTGATACAATGTTAGGTGACTGGTTTCTATATGAAGAGTAAACAATAATAAAATTTAATGGTTTAGAGTAAGAGCCTTACCAGCTCCCATTTTTCCTCACATCCAAAGTTTTTGCAATGGAATTTACAAGGCAGATATTTTTGGTAGATGAAATGCATTTCCATCATTTCAGACATATAAGAACTTTCTTGATGCCACAAGAGATAGGACTCTTCCAAATTAGATTTTTGAAGGTTCTACAATACCTGGAAGGTTTCTTAAATCAGTTACATTTTAATAAAGTAGAATTTGGGCCTTATGACCCTCATGGAATCATATATAAATAGAGAATATAAAAAAAATTGATTATTAACCTGTGCCAAAGCCATATTGGGGTAGGATTTCCAACTTAGAAAGTTGAGAGGAAGTCATAGCAGTCCAAAAGAGCACGGAAGAACAAAGGGATTTAAACTAGCAAGTAGGGAAGAAGAGGGGAGCTGAAGAGCTCTTTATAGATATGGAAATCGATAATGTTGAGTAGGGTGATCAAGCCAAAAGGGTTAGAACTGGAGGAGAGTTTGAACAAGCATTGGGGGAAGAAGATCAAGCTAAAGATATTCTAAGGCGGATGGCTGAATTGATACAACAAACTCCAGTCAATAGAATTGGGTCATCAATGAAATTTACCCACTACCCTTCTATAGAATTCATAGAGTCTTGGATGTTGCAAACATCACCTTCAAGATCACCTTCGGCAGGGCAAGTGCAACTAAAGACAAAATTGAAAACTAGATACATAAATATAAGAGAAAGAAGTGTTAAAATGATAAATGATACCAGGAAACAAATAGGTACATAGGGAAAGAGATTGCTCATAGTAGTAGATTACAAAAATGACACTTTGAAGTGGTATGTGGTAGAGACTACAGTGACCTATCCTACTAGCCTCAATGATTCAAAAGTTGATGAATACCAAGTAGACTTCAACCAATTCAAAAAATTGGACAAATTAGTTTTCTATAAGTAGGCCAGTGCCATGATATGTAAGGAGGTGGTATAATATGCCAAAGTAGAGAAAATGATTAGGGCAACATTGGAGAGGTTTGGGGAGCTTTCGAAGGTAGAAAAGGTGATAGTCAAAGAAAAACAAAACATTACCAAAGACTTGGAAAATAAAACAATGGCATAAGGTGCTAATCGAGCTGATGGGTCCCATGCTGAGTCTATTTTGAAGGAAAAAGATAATGAAATATCCCACCTCAAGAAGCAGTTGAATATGCTTGCAAATCAGTCAGTTCAAACTCCTAAACTGATGCCATCTCAAGAAGAAAATGAAAACATATATGCTAGCATGTTGCATTTTGTAATATCTCCAATCTGAATCAGATATATTAGCTCCACAATCAAGAACCAAAACATAAAGATCAAAACTAGGTACAAATTCTAGCTTTTGACAAGCCAAAATCTACTTGTTTCCAACTCACTCCAAATGGTGCTAAAGATTCACTATTTTCATATCTGAAGCAGGAGATAGATCCTAATACATCCTACCTGACATGAATGACCCACAAAAACGTATCATAGATGTTGGTTGTGGAGCCTGATCTTCCTTATTCAGAGGTCGTGTTTCAACCCGTTCTAGATCTCAGCCCATGACGGGGAGGTTTGGGGGGGCTTCACCACCCCAAAATAGTCACCGCCCCTAGCAAAAATTTTGGAAAAAAAATTCCTTGTAAAATGTTGTAATTTCATAGTCATGACTTGGTCAATAATGGGTGATTTATGGGACCATGGTATTGGTTCTTCCATAGTATTTTCCCATGGTAATCGCTCTTTAAAAGGAAGGCATTGTAATATAGATGCGTATCGTAGCATTGTAAAGATATCTATGATTGTGTAAGAGAGATTGTGAGAGAGTGAAGAGGAAGTTGTAGAGGATGTGCTAAAGGTTGTATCCCTTCATTTGTTGGATGGTATAATAATAAGGACTTGAAATTTCTATGTGGACATAGCCCATGTTGGGTGAACCATGTTATATTGGTGTCTTTCTTAAATTATGTTTATGTGATTTATATTTGCATCTTTTTTATTGTTATTGCTCTACGATCCCGTTTTTCTAACAATTGGTATTAGAGCCAAAGGTCTATTTGGCAGATAAACTTGTAGGAAATAAGGGTTCCAAATTTGAAAGGGAGCAATGACGAAAGAATGAAAGTTTAAGGTCGAGAAATTTAACGGCCAAAACTAATAGTTACAGAAGATGCAAATGGATGACTATATGCATCATAATGATCTATTTGTAATACCCTCTGGTTTATCCTCTGGACATATTATTGTTGTTGTTATGTTGGACATAGTGGCACAAGGTGCGTGGACTATGGTTTGCACATTATTATAATTTTTATTATGTTGAAATTATAAAATAATAAAATAAAATAAAACAACTAGATCGACCGATGCCACATAAAAGAGTACAAGGAACCATAATGTTACGAGTGTTAAATATACAACATCAGGAGATATTCTCCAAACCAATCTTGTGTAGTCAAGATTGATCCTCCCGTATAGAGGTGAGCACTTTGATTTCCTTCCGTGTAAAGGTTATTCCTCTCATATAGAGGTAATTGATCAAAGTAGTGATGTTGTAAAATGTTGTTGGACAAGGCTCCGAACTTGTGTGTATCAATTCATGATTATCATGTGAACCTTTTGTATAAAGGTATCCATGAGATGGACCTCCCGTATAGAGGTATACCTTCTGTATAAAGGTCATTCTTTACTTGTTAAAATCATTTAATGTTGTGTGATATATTATTAACCATGATCACCAGATTGCTATTAAGTTTCCTTTAGAGATTGATCACCTCTAAAGTGAATTACTTTAACATATGATCATTTGGTCCGGAATAATATAATATGATCACAACATCCAATAATTATTCTTAGTATAATGTAATGTTATGGATAATTAAAGTTAGCACATATTGACCATGCAGTGAGAGATAAATAAATAAAATATAAAGCATAGAGATCAAGAGAATTTGAAATTTCCCATGCAGACACTTCAACTAATTAAAGAGAACTCAAATTATTAAAGTTTCAGTTATAAAGCTTCGGTTATAAAGATTCAGTTAAGTATCAATGCTTCAATTAAAGCATCAATTAAAGATATGTCTTAGTTAACTAAAGAACTCACATTGGTCACTTCAAGTAAATCAATCAACATGATTTCAGTTAACCAAGTGTTAAATAAAAATGACTATTTAACTAAAGTGGTTTCACTTTAGTTAAATTAAAAGATGACACTTCAGTTAAAGAGACCACTCCATGCAAGATTAATACATCAAGTTTGAGGGTGAGTTTATCCTGAAGTTAGAAGTTAAAAATAGAAGAGAAGAATGTATAAATATGCTATATGGGATTGATGAATCTAGTGTTAAGCGAATTCTATTCTCCATTGAAGGCAAGGCGCTTCTCTTTGTGCAAGGTATTGTTCATGCTTGTTATTGTTGTGTTGGGCACACATCCGATTGATCTCTATTCTCTTTTGCTTCCATATCTTCACCAAGAAGTTTGGTGATCTCTTATCTTCCAAAAGAAATATGCTATGTTGTAAAATAAAGCATTCTCTTCTATCCATTATATTATATTGAGAATAATTGTTGGGGATTTTGTTCTCATAATTTTGAGGATTTTCCCCAAGGTATATCTTGTGTTATGGTTGTATGAATTTCATGGATTAAATTGTCTCATTGATTCAAGTCTCTGCATCTAAAAGAATTAAAGATCAAAGCTCAACCAAATTTCAACATGGTATAATAAATCAGGGAATGAAGGAGCTCTTGCGTCCATTGGAATGGCATTTGAATGATTCTATGAGCTTTGGATTTAATTATTCTAACGATTCTTAGAATTACTAGTCAATTCCGATGAGTAGAATTAACTAGTTTTGTGAATTTTTTGATGGACTTTAGGTGGGAGGAAATATACATCCATATGAATGTAGGTTACCCATGTTATGTTGTCTATGAGATATAATAGTAATATATTTCTCTTTATTTGTCATTTGGAAAGTTAAATTGGAAACTAGATACATTGCGGTGAAAATTGATAACTAGTTGTGGATTGAAATCTTTGTTTTCGTAAAAATGGAATGCTACATCCATGTGCCTTGTTTCTAGCATGTTATTTTGATGTAGTTGGCTAATTATCAGGTGTTATCCTTTAATTATGGTTTCATTTTATTTTGGTTAAGTTACTTAGACTCAATTCCTTGAGGTGAATGTTAACTAGTTTCATTGGAATTGATGGAAAATATCAGCTTATGTGCAATTGGAATGATATGAAAATAAACCTTTAATTCACTGTAGGTGCACGCTTATTTATTTTATTAATGGATATAGGATTTATTTTGGGTTTAATGTCATGGTTACAAGTTGATTTTGTGCAAGACTAGCTTCTTTGATTGGAAAACTAGTTAACTACTCTTATGGACTCTCATTCGTAATTACCATGATTAATTATTGTAATTTGGGTAATTATGCCATATTTACACATAATTAGATGTTATTAATCCGTTGGTATTGATAATCAATTGTTATTTGTTAAACAATTGGATTTGCGATAAGTGTCGTCATTTGTGCACTAAGTGTCGTTAAGCATCGTAATTAACACCTTAATTACTAGTTAACTACGATTAAGAATAATTAGCCTTTAGAAGTGGTTATCATCTATGATATGGCTTGGATTGAAGGTTTGATGATATTAGATGATGTTAAGAAGCCTTCCCATCCCTTAGATCAAATTTTGGATGTGTTAATGAATTTATATTAAATTATTGTTAATTATTGGATTTTATGTCGCAATTAATTTTGGAAAAATGGAAATTAAAATTTTACAGTTTATCCGCTGCACTAAAAATAAACTAATTAGCCCCAGATAGCTAATGATATGTCCCTTAGACACTCTGATAGCCACGAGGGACATTACAGGTGGTATCAAATCTTAGGTTCCAACTCTGCGGCTATTGGGCCTATTATGGATTCATAACTCTGTTTATATGGATTTGAAACTTATAGATGTGTTCTGTGAAATAATTTTAACCTCCCTTATGTTAACAAAGAATTAGAAGTCTTCACTAATCCCTACTTCAGAGATAAGTTTGAATGTATTTTATTTATTTATTTTCAATTTCAAAGGTCAAGAGGTTATGGATCTGTTATTATATGTAATATATTAACATATATTAGTATATATATGTGTTGCTGCTGCAATCATCTCCCAAAATTTTTCTTAAAATTGCAGTCCCCCTTTCCCCTTTAATTTTTTAGAAGACTTAGAGTTTAGCTCATGCTAGAAATTCATCTTTGAACACTTAGATTTTCTCCTAAAAATCAAGCAAATAACGCGATTTTTTACTAAGTAAAACTCAAGTTTTTGCACTGAAATAGTCGGAGCAACTCAGCAAGTTGATTTGACACAGTCGAATCAAAACTTGGTTTTTTGGGTGAAGTCCTTGTTTTAGAGAAACTCGATGAGTTGAGCCAACAAGATCGGAACAACTCGACGAGTGATGCCGAAACAGTTAGAGTGTTTTTCCCAGTCACACCGAAACTCTTAGAATATGTTGAAGTTGTGCATGGTCGGAACAGATGAGTAAGTCGCGTCGATCGTTTTGGCGATAAAGCCTCAATCATGCCGAAGTGCATCGACGAGAAAAAGACAGTCACGCCGATGAAAAGCTCAATGAAAGAATATCGACGTAAATTGCTAAGTGCCAAAACTCGTTTCGCAGCAACTCAGAAAGGGTCGCCGAAACGGTCGTCGTTGAAACATGAAACTCACCAATGAAAAGAAAAGAAAACGAGCACCGATGTAAGATCACAAAGGAAAACTCGAGAAGTAATGTTGATGTTTTGGATAAAATCAGAAAGGGTTGCCGAAACAGTCGCAAGCAAATTATGAAACTCACAAAATGGCGCCGATGAGACTCGCGAGGTGACGCCGAAGAGCTGCCATCGACACAAGTTTGAGAACATCGCCGACGCATTTCGCGAAAATTGAGTGAGTCGTTCCGTAACAATCGGCGACAATTTTTTTGGGCAGCGACGCGGAAGCGGATTTTTCACGCCAAAACAGGGTTGGTCATTATGACCCCACCTAACCTACCCCGTTTGCATTAATGACTAGGTTTTGAAAAGTTATATATAGGGTAAGGTCCATTTGTTTAGCATTTGTAAAAAACACCATTTCACGAGTTCATCCTCGACCAACCACCAGAAGCCAAGCACCGACGCCGTTTCGACTCACTCTCGCGGCCATTCCGAGACTGCCACGTAGACCATTTTCCCGCCTTTATGGTCATTTTTTATTGTTGGTACTATCATTCGGTTTTTGCCATGGGTTTAGGCGTTTTCGCTATTTATATGTCAAGCATAAACCCTGGTCCTTTCCGATTGGGTGCCTTCATTAGTCGTGCCCCATTTGCTAGATAATGGTCTCAACCTAGGGCTGCCGAGTTTACCCTGTCCAGTTCTCCCTAAGCCTTTTCTTCCAGTTTAAATGCAAAAATCGGCAGATTGTATTGCGTGGTTTACTTCTCTCTCTTGTAATAGATGTGGTCATTTACCACGGTTCAAACCTCTCAAGGCGGCCCCTTCCGGTTTTCTTTTTCCCATCAGTATTGTCAAACACACAGCTAGAGCACAATTTCTCAACCTATTACAAGCCCGACTCATACAAAGTGCTTTCCTTTTGAACTCCACATACTATAACTCTACATCACCTCGTGTGGAAGAAATTTTTAAGTACAAGTTAAAAAAGTCCAGATTTAAGTTGTTTTCTGCCTTAGAGCATTATTGGTCTTAACCTTTGTCTTTACCCGCCTGTATTCTTACCACCTGACAACGATAAATTTGATGTATACAGAGTCGGAATTTACACGCACACTGTTCGAGTAGGATTAAAACTTAAAGCATTTGTCAACTAACCCCAAAAACATCTATTCCAAAAAAAATAAGCGCGTCATTCAGACAAGGAATAAGGGCTTTAGAGTCAACCGAAATTTATAAAAATCCTTTAAGATAAGCATCCTTAGTTTCTTCTCATAGTTGAATTTGAGACTTTCACACGACCAGTGTGGTTTTAAGATAAGCAAACATGACAACATTGACCAAACTGCATGGAAGTAATTGTTCTCTCAACTCAACTTATTGTCAGTAGTATGAAAGAAAAATGATTTACAAACTTCTGTTTGAGTTTTGTTACACATTGTTTTCAATTTTTCACCAGAATTTAGAAATGCCAACAAATAGTGCCAAGAGGAATTCTAAGGCAACCGAATCAGAATCGGATGTGGATATTATAGTTGACACCACGATAGAAACCATGTTCGAAGATACTAAAGAAGTAACGAGAATTTTCCAAGAATTCAAGTAGGGTGAATTGTATTAGATGATTCGGGACCCGAATATTTTTGATGCAGCTCTCAAAGAAATGGTCTTGTACCAAAACATTAAGTAATTAGGCATCACCAAAGAAACCATATGCCCAGAACTTTTTCCCTGCTTAGAATTCATTGGATGGATCCTGCTGCATGTGGATGTCACATCGAGAATCATCTTAGACTCAAAAGGGGAAGGATTCGCCTCTTTCCATCCAGGTCATATAACGACAGCATACAAACTGCCACCGCCCAAGGTCATGTTAACTGAAGACTGGATCAAAAGTATAAACATGGACCACTTCGAATATGCTAAGAAAATGGTAGTCTCAGGAAGCAACTGAGGCAAAAAGCAAGTGGGGAGTATGAAAGTCAAATCATGAGAACCCCTTTCAGAATTATAGCTCTGATGCTAAGCATAATTTTTGGCAGAGCTAATGGAAACATCTATAAGCTAAATTGGGTACCCCTGATTTATCACATAGCCTTCCATGACACTGTGTTCAATTGGGAAGACATCATCTCGGACAGCCTGGTGTCGACAATAACAACATAGGGAGGACTAACCCATGGGAAAACAAAGTTCTACATGTCATCATACCTCATACTACATACTAGTCAGGAACCCATTCCCTAAGCTGGTATTTATTTGGAATCAGGATGAGTCTCCTATTTATGTGGCCTACTAGATCTTGTGGGCCCACATATATGTCAGCCAATATAAACTTATCTGTGAAGAGTTTATCATCCCTCTTTATTGGTTGATTTTCAATAAGGAACCAAACTGCTTATCTGAAAACACAATGGCAGTCATAAATGAATACATAGATTATTACTTTTCGCAAGAAGGCACTTGTATCAGAATGTATGGGTTTTCCAGAGCTCCATCCCTAATTCCCAAGTATGTGACATATTTTTTGGTCCACAAAGAAGCTGTGTGGCAAGTTTTCATTAATGGCATTGATAGTTTTCTGCATGATAGCAAGAAGGCCTCCTTCCCACCATTACCCTTATGTATCGGGGCATATAAATTCACCAAGGTTAAAGGTGTTAAATATTTCGTTAAATATTTGGAATCATTTCACTTTGGAGAAAAGAGTTTCGCAAGAAATGAAAACCAAAGTAAGGTTGCTGAGCATTGTGCATTGGTCAGAATACATTATGAATATGTCAATCAATTCGACAAATACTAAGAGGTATACAGAAGAGAAAGCATCATGAATGAGTTGAACACAAGTTTTTTTCGGAAGAGAGCATCGGCCCCAGTCATGCTGTCACTACTGCAGCGGATACAAAAAGACAACGAAAGCAGAGAGAAGAAGCCATAAGACTACAAGTGGTAGAAGCAGAGCAGAAGCTGAAGAAAGAAGCAGAGCGAAAGCTGAAAGAAGAAACATAAACAAAGTAGATAGAGGAGGCCCAAAAGTGTAATTTACCCACCCTTGGACCCAATGCAAGGAAGGGAACATGGCACTAAAATATGGGCTTTTAAAAACAACTTAGCCAAATTCCTCATGAATAAAAGGTATGGCATTTCAGTAAAATGCATATGTGTGCAGATGCAAATCAATTAAACATGCAAAATGGAATAAACATCAACCACACACATTTCATAGTCATCTAGCATATCAAAATATCCATCCATTAAAACATTTGCAAAAGTAAAACACAACAAAATACTCATCTTGGTGTAATGTTATCCCAAACAACTAGCTATGTCGCTGCAATGTTCCTCCCAACCATAGGTCTCTGCCCAACCTATATTATTTCAGCACTCAGAGACCACCCCTGAGCTGGGCATGATATCTATAAGGAAAAGGGAACATTCAATCTCACACATAGCCAATTGGTAATTTAATCTCAGCCAAGCCAGTCCACAGCTGTGTTTATCAGGCTACATTTGAACCCTGGATGCTTGCACTCAAGCTCAAGCCAAAACAATGGATACCCATCTCAACCCCAACATTCTCTTACACACAACAAACTCAAACACTGGGCATGGATACACATTTTCAGCAATGGGGTTTAGGAACTAGATGGACAAGGGTTTTCCCCAAAACGTAGGCACAATAAAAATGGATTTGTGAGAGGGAAAATCGTCCATAGGGAAGAAAACGATTTCTCCCACAGATATACAAGCAATCAGTGAGTCAAGACAGCCTCTATGGTCCCCAAATCGATTTCCCTTTCTTCCCCACTGTTACACAACACAAAAACGCCCTTCCCAGTTAGGAGATTGAAGAAAACACAACAAAAGTAGTGAGGAAAACGCCCTCGTAGCTCCAAACTCGTGAGAGAGCAAAGTTGGTTGATGGGTAATGGTTTGGGGAGCAATTCATGGCTCTTTTCTTGCCCAAGAAGCAAAACATGTTTTTTCATGCAGGGTGGCTTGCCCATACCCAAATTTGGACAACCATACCTCTCCATTCCCCAAGGCATTAACTATCTCAACCAACTCTTGGGAGAGTAAATGATTGGGTACAAAAGTCAGCATGGGTTCTCTCATTGACACTTGGCTTGACTTGATTGGATCCAAGGGTTTGAATATTTCCCTCCCAATTCCTTGTAACATCATGCCCCCATCTCTTGTTGCATTGCGTAGCTAATTATGGACATTTATATTAAAATTCATATTTACAATTCCCATGGTTCACTAGCACATGGGTAGCATAATATTGAATACTTGCCTCTTCTAGATCGAGCGTTCACTAGCGGGGCCTTGGCCTTGAGCTCCACGCTAGAAATCATACATATTATGCATACAATATTTACATTATAGCCCAAAATATTATAAGGGTCAAAATGGGGGACATTACAAAAAGTTGCAAAGAATAGAAGAGGAACGACAAATAAAAGAAGAGGAGGGAAAAATACAAGAAGAACAAAGAGAAACAACTGAGAAGAAAGAAAGAGAAGATAAATCCAACGAATTTGTGGACAACATGGAAACTTGAGGTGGAAGCTAAAATATACAACACATGGACATAAAACCACCTGAAGTATTAGGTGTCTCTCTAACCGGAGGTAACCTCCCATTTTCAGAGTTGGGGCTCACACCTTTCACTCGTCAAAGCAACATCTCGTGGCTAGATTGGACACGATTATTTTTTATTCAGGGAGAAAGACCATCACAAGGAGGACAGAGAAGAGATTGAAAATGGGCGCCCAACCTGATGTTGTTACTATCTAGGAAAACACGATCATGGAGGGTACTCATAAGGACCCTAAATTCAGAGCCTCTATAAGTATAGCAGCTGCACAAGCAAGTGTAGACAATGTAGACAAGCTGTTGAATGATATCGAGCACAACAAGGGAAAGATGTTGAAATTAAATGATAACTTGGTAAAGGCGCGTGGAGAAGGTATAGAGTTGAAAAGGAAGTATGAGGCCATAATCGTAGAAAATGACAGATTACTATATGACTATCAAGGTCTGGACGTAGAGAAAGATGTAATGATTGTATAGTTAGTGATAATGGAGGGTGAAAGGAGCGACTTCGAAGCTCGAATCAGTGAATTAGAAACAAGGGAGTCGACCGCAAATCAACAGGTCAAAGAATTGAAAGTTCAGATGGAAGATCTAGTTAAAGAAAAGGAGTCTGTGATAGAATAGATGGAGCTGGCGAACAATAGGAAACAAGATATGACTCCTTTCCATGAGCAGATGTGCAAAATTCAGGAGAAAATATGTCACTCACAGGAATTGATCACTGAATAGATATACAAGATGAAAATAATGATAGTAAGAATGAATGAGATTGCTACAGAATCGATGAGGATAAGACAGAAGATGGTCAATACTGGAAATAAAATCAAGAAGCAGATGACTTGGAGAGAAGGAAAGCGGAGTTCCCTGACTACTTTCCCCAGAAAATGGTTGTAGACTCTAATTTAGACATAGCTCTTCTTGAGTTTTGTAGAAAATATGGCAGGAGGATAAATAATGAAATCCCTAAGTCTATTAAGAAGTGTGTGGGGTTTTACAACAAGATTTGTCAAATCCACGAGAAGTTCCATCTCGTTATGCCCCCAAATATGGATGAGTTTCCCTCTAAAGATCAACGTTTGATGGTGTTGAAAATACATTGAGGGAAGACCTGGACTACATTAGAAGGATGGATGTGATGCCTAAAGAATATCTTCATCAATACATTGGGAAAGCATCTATCGATGCTTATTTTTTGGAGGACAACTACATGGCAGCAGCTGAAGGAGTGAAGAGCGTGGAAATGGAGCTATCTTATCATGAGATAACTTTGAAAGTTTTAGAACTTACCCAATGTAACATTATTTTTGAAGAAACTAACATGTGGGACAATTACATCTCTAGTCTAACAAGGCCAACTGGAAATTAATTCTTTGTAATTTATTGTAATATCATTTGTGCAAACACTAAAGGGTGAATGTTGGGAGTCCATAGGTTAGGGTAAGTGAAACGAATAGCCATGTGGAGACAAAAAAATTGTAATATAAATAGATGGTGAGAATATTGAGAAATTGACTTTTTGGCCGGTGAATTAGATGTTGGAGCATTTTTGTAAAAGAAGTATTTCTTTGCTAATGAGAAAGATTGATTCGCTGGGAAAAAGCTTGCATTAATGTTTGCTTGGAACGTGTGATTGCTGGAACATAACTATTTCTTTTTCTTCTTATATCATACTGTGAGATATTTCTAATTCTGTCGAACTATTTCAATGATGATGAATGGTTTCTTTATTTCATGCAAATGTTTATGTGTATCAGAGTAATAAATTGCTTTAATAAAATCATAGCTATATTTGATAATTTCTGTTGGAAATGTGAATGTTAATTTTAATGGCTACATGTTAAATCAGTCTGAACATTTCAGCTTATTACTCTCACTTTAAATTTTCTCCCTGCAGGGATAGGATACTTAGTTTAGATTAGAAATAAATGAATTGATTGGGAAGGAGTGAAAAGACGGGAGGTAAGAACCTACACATCACTTGCTGAGGCTTATGCCTGTTAGTTCTAGATTAAATGCATTAACTAGGTCACTTGCATTTCATAACATAAATTAAAATTATATAAATGGTGGACCGGGCCGCAACCGGTAAAGCATTTAAACAAACATATTCAAGGTAGCCGGACCGTAAACCATATGGATTCCCTATACCAAACGGTGAACGATCTAATTGTGATTATTTACCGGGGAGAATCCCTACTATCGATGCCGAGAATTTCTGGGAATCAACAATATGGCAAGGTGTGATATATAAATAGTGTATAAAGTAAATAATTATGTATATATGTATATGATATGTAATTATATAAGATATATAAAGATGATATAGTTTTATTATTATGAAATATTGATATGATTTATTAAGTGGCATTTATATCTTATATGGAATTTGGATTTTCTATTGATGGTATGCTTTTATATGATTATTTATGCCACTTGGATGGTGGTAGTTACATTGAACAATAAATCCTTATGTATTTTGGGTAAATAGGTCACTTTTTTGACTAGTGGTTATATTTTCCTTTTCCTTTTCCTTTTTATTTTTATTTTTATTTTCAATGTATGTGAGTAACTCCTTGTCTATTTTTTGAGGAAATGAGCCACTTGTCTTTAATGGTTCATATTCTCTTCTATTTTATTTATTTTATTTGTGGAGATGTAACTCCTTGTCTATTTTTGGAGGAAATGAGCCACTTGTCTTTAATGGTTCATATTATTTTCCATTTTATTTATTTCATTTGTGGAGCTGTAACTCCTTGTCTATTTTTGAAGAAAATGAGCCACTTGTCTTTAATGTTTCATATTCTCTTCTATTTTTTTTTTTTGGAGATGTAACTCCTTGTCTATTTTTGTAGGAAATGGGTCACTTGTCTTAATGGTTCATATTCTCTTAATTTTATTTATTTTATTTTATTTTGTGTGTAAGAAGGTAGTGTAGTAGTGTATGATAATATTGTACGACATAAATTTAAATATGTATAACATAATATGTAATGTAAGAGAGATGAGGGGTATATGATATTGAATATAGCACTAGCATAGATCAAAATCCTAGGCTCTATCAAGCGTCGAGAAGGATCAAATCTCCCAAGGTGCAAACCTCTCCTTGAATCTAGCTCCTTTAGTGTAATACATGAGCCACCTAATCCTAAGCTCTAAAGTCTCTAGTTTAAGTCTCATATTTACTTTTTACTTTGTATTATTCTTTTTTGTTTATGGTCGACATAATATTTATTACTTTTTACTTTGTATTATTCTTTTTTGTTTTCTTTGTATTATTTTGTTACTGGACAAACTTGATAAACACTCTAAAATCTCATATTTACTTTTTACTTTGTATTAAAAGTAAAAAGTAAAGTCTCTAGTTTAAGTCTCATATTTAATTTTTACTTTGTATTATTCTTTTTTGTTTATGACCGACATAATATTTATCACCTAATCCTAAGCTCTAAAGTCTCTAGTTTAAGTCTCATATTTACTTTTTATTTTGTATTATTTTGTTACTCGACAAACACTCAACAAACTCGACAAACACTCGACAAACAAGTGTATCGACACATGTTACAAGATCTCCCTCATACTGGGCTATAGAGCGCCTCTCGGCGCAATAATATAAATGTTATATATATATATATATATATATATATATATATATATAATTGTATAATATGTGTGGTATATATATGATTGTTAAAAGTATATATATATGTGTGTGTGTGTGTGTATGTGTGATATTTATTTTAAAATATGCAATAATTATTAGTATTACATGTATATGATATTGTGTATATACTATATGTATAGATGTTGTTTGAATAACAGGTACATACACAGAGATCGAACATCAAGGACACTGCTCACACACAAAGATCATAGATCAATACACCAGATGTTTGACGTGGTTAAAACCCCCTAGATGGAAACAGTCCACGGCCCCGGCCAAATAGCTTCTACGGAGCAGTTTATTATGCAAAAAAAAAATGTTACATGAGCTTCTCTCAACAATGGATCATACGGAAAGTGACCCTCCATGCTCTTTAAATAGAGATCATGGACCAATCGGGTGTTAAGCCATAGATCAAGTGTCGTTAAGATCGAGAGAATTTGAACCGTCGGATCACATTATATCGCGACCGTCGGATTACATATATACAAATGCATACCTAACGGATATATTAGACCAAGTTGAACTTAACTAACTCCTAAGTGTAAAAAATATCCTAACATACCCCCTTAAGAACAACTTGGGATAGGATTGAAGGATTTACAAAGGTGACACAAAATTAGGAGAAGGAAGGAGGCATTAAAGCCTATCCCCCCTTAATGACAACTTCCTATACTCCCAGCATAGTTTGAAGTTTGGAAAAATTTGCTTCTATAAGAGACTTGGTGAAAATGTTTGCAACTTGATCATTTTTTTGACAATATCGTACTTCAAGAACATGATCCTGGAGGAGCTTTCTAATGAAGTGCATGTGAAGTTCAATGTGTTTGCTGCGCTGATGTTGGACTGGATCTTTGGCTAACTGAATGGCACTTTGATTGTCAAACCATAGTGTAGTCGGATGCTGCTGCTGGAACCCAAACTCTGAAAGGATCTGACGAAGCCACATAGCTTCCTGACTAGCACGAACAGCTGCACGGTACTCGGCTTCGGTTGAATAAAGAGAAAGTGCACTTTGTTTCTTAGAAGCCCAATAAATAGGTCCTGAACCCAGAGTGAATACATATCCTGTAGTGGACTTCCGATCATCAGGGTCACCAGCCCAATCGGAATCAGTGTAACCAACTAAAGGAGTCCCCCCCGAACTGTAATGTATCCCTAACTGAACTGTACCTAGAACATACCGAAGGATTATTTTTGCTGCTTTCCAATGACTTTCATGAGGGCATTGCATATATCGAGCAACAAGACCAACAACAAAGGAAAGGTCAGGACGGGTGTGAGTTAAGTACAAGAGGCTACCAACAAGCTGACGGTACAAAGTAGCATTTACTTCAGGTGTTGAACAAGTGGTAGAAATTTTGACTCCAGACTGGAAAGGATAGGGAGTTGATTTACAATCTTCCACGTGAAAGCAGCGGAGAAGATCATATTCATACTTAGACTGGGAAAGGGAGATACCTTTTTGGGTTTGCAAGACATGGAGGCCAAGAAAATAGTGCAAGTGTCCAAGGTCTGTCATTTCAAACTACTGTTTAAGATTTGACTTCACATGGTGGATAAGTTTGGGGTCACTGCCAGTAAGGATTAGGTCATCAACATAAAGGACTAGGATTATGAGATGGTCATTGACTTTCTTGGTATAGACATTTGAATCAGAATGACATCTAGAAAAACCAATGTCTAGAAGAAACGTGTCCATTTTAGCATACCAGGACCGAGGGGCTTGCTTAAGGCCATAGAGAGATTTCTTGAGGCGGAAAACAAGGCTTGAGTCAAACTGAATGTAACCAGGAGGATGTTCCATGTAGATTTCTTCTTGCAAATTCGCATGCAAGAAGGCAGATTTAACATCCATCTGATGGACTTCCCAATGAAAAGATGCGGCAAGAGCAAGAACAAGGCGGATGGAATTCATTTTGGCTACAGGTGCAAAGGTTTCGGTGTAGTCTATGCCTTCAAATTGAGAGAATCCTTTAGCAACTAGTCTTGCCTTATGTTTGTAAATACTTCCATCTGGTCCATATTTGGTTCTATAAACCCACTTAGATCTGACAAGTTTTCTACCTTTGGGAAGAGGAACAAGATCCCAAGTGTTATTTGTCAGTAAGGAGTTGTATTCTTCATCCATTGCTGCATCCCAATCTGGATGGCCAGAAGCTTCTTTAAATGTCTCTAGATCATAGTTTTCTAGAACTTGAGCCAGAAGTAATGAGGTTCGTTGAAACTGAGAGCGAGTACGATGCTGATATATAGGATCACCAACAAGATCACCCGCAACTTCTCTAGTAGAACGGACCCATTTATGAAGTTGTGAAGCTGGTGTTGGAGGAGGTTGAGTAGGCGGAGGAGTATTTTCATCCTCGCTATCATCATCATCTAAAGAAGTAATTGGAGTAGGATAAATATCAATAGGTGAAGAAGAGGAAGAAGGTGATGGCGCAAGCGCCAAATTAGGATCGCAGGCCAATATATGTTCATCAAATTTGATGTCTCTTCTTATAATTATATCATGAGAATGTGGCAGAAGGAGCCTATAGCCTTTGACATCTTCAGAATAACCAACAAATATACACTTTTCACTTTTAGGTTGTAAAGCTTTTCGTTTTTCATCCGGAATATGATCCCATGCTTCACTACCAAACACACGGAAATGACTGACATCTGGTTTATTTTTACTCCATTCTTCTTCCGGTGTAATCCCTTGTAAAGCTTTAGTGGGTGTGCAATTAATGATGTAATTTGCACAATTTACAGCTTCAACCCAATATGGAAGACTTAGTCCTTTAGCTTGGAGTATACAATTAGCCATTTCTTTTAGAGTGCGATTTTTCCTTTTAGCTACACCATTTTGTTGTGGTGTATATGAAACAGTATGTTGTTGTTGGATTCCTTGTTCAATGCAGAAATTAGTGAACTTGTTGTTAACAAATTCTCTCCCGTTATCAAATCTTAACTTAAGAATTTGATGACCAGATTGTTTCTCAACAAGGGCCTTGTAGGCCAAGAACATGCCAAAAAATTCGCTCTTAAGTTTTAATAAGTAAACCCAAGCACGTCTGGAGTAATCATGAATGAAAGTCAAGAAGTATTTGAAACCAGAGAAGGAAGCAGAAGGTAGAGGACCACACAAGTCACTGTGCACAAGCTGCAAAGGAGTCGAGGCGTGCCAAGAGGCACGTTTGTCAAAACTGTCCCGATGATGTTTTACGAGTACACAACCGGAACAAACACCATCCTTGTAAGAGACCATAGGAAGACCTGTCACCATATTTTCTTTACATAGTTTTTGCAATGAGCGATAATTTAAGTGACCAAATCGCTCATGCCAAAGCTTGCTCAGTTCATCACTATGAGCAACAAAAACTGATGGAATTGAAGATGACACAAAGTTGTCAAATTTGTACAACCTGGTAATATCATCAACTGTTCCAGTAGCTAATACATGTCGTGGATCTTTTAAATTTCTGATTACATCTTGGTGAGGTGAAAACTCTATGGTTCTACCTTCACCAGACTGAGTGATTTGGTATACTGATAAAAGATTACATGAAAGAGTAGGAACACATAATACATCATTAAACTGTCCATTGTCTAGATGAACAGTACCAAACCCTTCAACACTAAGTGATCTATCATCACCAACAAATATTTGTTTGGTGTTACAATTATTTAAATCAGAAAAATATGGTTTTATCCTTAGCCATATGATAAGATGCTCCAGAATCTATAAGCCATTCATTTGAAGAAGAACGAGAAGATGTTGTAAGTGCAAAACCAGAGGCTGAAAGTGCTTGACCTGAAGATGAAGTTGAAGAATAATCAAGCTGAATGTGATGCTTCTTCATTTATGCTTCCAGAGCTTCCATCCTCTTAAAACATCTTGAATCTTCATGCCCATCGCGATTACAAAAGTTGCAATGTCTTTGTGTCTTATTTCCTTGAAATTTGGCAGCTTTATCTTGTTGAGGATAATTTTGAGGCTGAGAAGATTTAGGACCCTTGTTATTTTGATTTTTCTTCTTCGGATATTGCTTCTTTGGATTCTTGTAATTCTTCGGACCATGTGACTGCTGAGATACTAAAGATTTTTTTGAAGTACTGGCAGTATTAATTAGTCCAAGATGTAAGAGTTTTTCCTGTTCTCTTATTAAAGAATCACAAAAAACATCAAAAGAGGGAGCTTTGTATTGAGATCCTGAAGAAAGAAGAGCTTCTCTGGTGGAATGAAAGGTTGAGACAAATACAGAATATGCAGGCCCCAACTTGACAAGAATGGCGTAAATAAGGCCATCATCTGCCTTTATGACTTTACATGCAGCCAACAAGACTCTAAGGGTCTTAAATTTTGTTATAAAATCTTCCATGCACGAAAAATTATTAGGATCTAATGTAAGCAACTCATTCTCAAGATGATGAGTTCTAATCTCATTTTTAATACCAAAAACAGTATTTAGCTTTTGCCAAGCATCATCCGGTGCATGAATGCCTTGAAGATGAAACTGTAGATCAAGAGAAACTGACAAACCAATTAAACCACGAGCTGAATCACTTCTATTTTCTCATTTTGATAGTTTATCAATATCAGAGGGAGGAGTTTCCCTGCCAAGGGTAAGTCTATATAACCCTTTGCTTCTAAGAATATATTCCATACGAGACTTCCATACAAAATAGTTAGTACTGGTAAGAAGCATATCATTTGAAATTTACATTCTGAAATAAATATTACTTCAAAGATGAAAACAAGCTGGAAAAAAAATAGAGCTCGAAAAAATAAGCGGTTTAAAAAAAACGGCACTGCAATCAGCTTCTGGATGAAAAAGTTATGCCATTTTGAAAATAAATTGAAAGAGCAACTAAGGAACCACGTGGTGTGTGGAGATAAGTGCACACCAATAAAAAAAAATCCCCCTTAGTCCTAACTTAAGTCCTAAGCTCACTTTTAGAAAAAAAAAAAATGCCTTACTTCTATAAATAAGTGAAGGTCACTTTTACATAAAGTTGCTTAAAAAAGAAGAAAAAAAACAACTTAAAAATAAAAGGAAACTTTTGTTTTTGTTTTTTATTTTATTTTATAAAGTTGTTTTTAGAAAAGAAAAAGAGTAAAAACATAGAAAATATTGTAAAGGAGGAAGGGGTTTTTTTTTTTTTTACTCTTATTTCCTTGTTGTGCGTGCTTACCCTGAAGATCCCTGTTTCAACCTGCAAAACAACTGCGCAAACCAGAAACATAAAAACAAGACAAAAACTGAAGGGTTTCCCATTCTCTGTTAGTTTTCTGTTAGTCCTTCCTGTAAGCGGAATTCCTTTTCTGTTGTTTGTGGTTGGTCGAGACAACCAACATGTGTAGACAAGAGGCTATCACTTCCAGAAAAAAATAAAAAAAGAACAAATCGAAATGAAACAGAGACAAAGAAAAAAAATGCGGAAAACAAAACAGTATATCTTAGATCTGTGAAAAAGGCCGTAGTTAGGGAAAACATAAACCTTTTCGTACAAAACGAAGGGCGATCCCTACTGCAACCAATGATCTGAACACAATGGAGTGCTTAAAATAGTCAAAAAATGGCCAGAAATAGCAGATCTCGGCAGCAAATCCCACATGCACCTGCACCGGCTTCAGATCTAGATCGGAATAAAACAGAGACGACTCTCAACAATGCTCTGATACCATGTTTGAATAACAGGTACATACAAGAAGATCAAACACCAAGGACATGGTTCACACACAAAGATCATAGATTAGTACACCAGATGTTTGACGTGGTTAAAACCCCCTAGAGGGAAACAGTCCACGGCCCCGGACAAATAGCTTCTATGGAGCAGTTTATTATGAAAATAAAAATGTTACATGAGCTTCTCTCAACAATGGATCATACGGCAAGCGAACCTCCATCCTCTTTAAATAGAGATCATGAACCAATCGGGTGTTAATCCATGGATCAAGTGTCATTAAGTTCGAGAGAAGTTGAACCGTCGGATCACATTATATCGTGGCTGTCGGATTACATATATACAAATGCATACCTAATGGATATATTAGACCAAGTTGAACTTAACTAACTCCTAAGTGTCAAAAATATCGTAACAGATATGAACGTATGCAGTGAAGTAAGTGTAAAGTTTGGAATTATTTTGGAGTATTTGGAAGTGTTTGGGAGTGTTTGGAAGTATAGTGTGATCATAAGTATTATGCTAGTATATATGTTATAATGCGTACCTAATATGATAGCGTTGGATTAAGTAATCATACCGCTATAATTGTATGGATATTATGGTATAACATAATAATTATACAAGTGTATAAAATATAGGATATATGGGTTATATGACTAATATGATGTGTATATGATTAATAATAATATGATATATGATTGATTGAAGAATTATAACATGCGTGTAGACAAATGGGCGTATGCATAGAAATAATACATGGTAATAGTAAGAATGGTGTATGGTATGAGTGTATGATGGTGTGTTGTATAGCTAGTAATTATTTTATCGCGAAATGTTAGAATATTTTGGTGGTAGGATGTTTGGTTTCTTGAGGTGACTATGAGTGTACTTTGGTTGATGGTATAAGTAGTGTGCTATGTGTAAATAATTGGCAACGTAATGTATGATTGTGTATATGTTGAGTGTTTACATAAGTGCAGTATTAGTAGTGTTTGTGTGATGATGTTGGTTGCATGCATGTATTATTAATATATGGATATTAAATATATCGTAATGTGTTAATAATTATATATAATGTTATGATAAATAGTAACTATTCAATATGATTGATATGGTCGATGTATGTTGTTTGATACTATTGGTTGTTATTGATTGACTGATTAATGGTCGATACATGTATGATATTGTCATTACTGTATGTATGGCTATTATTGGTTGTCATGGTGATTGATGGGTGATCGAGGTATAATTAATGTAAGTAAAGTTACCTTTGGTTGTTGTTGATGTTTGATTGATTTATTATGATCCATGTATGGTTGATGTATTCTGATTTGATGTATTATGGTTGATGTATTTTGATTGATGTACTTTGATTGATTTATTATGATTTGATGTATTATGATTGATGTATTCCGATTTGATGTATTATGGTTGATGTATTTTACTTCTCGTTGATGTATTCTGATTGATGTGTTCTGGATGATGTGTTCTAGTTGAAGTATTCTGGTTGGTTTATTTTGGTTGATGTACTATGATTGATGTTTGTATGGTCAGTTGATGCATATATGATTGTCATTGGTTGATATTTATGTATGATTGATATATGGTCGAGGTATTATGAATTGATGTATTTTGGACCGACGTCTATATGACTGATGTATGAATGATATTGGTTGATGTTACTGGTTGATACTAATTACTATTAGTTGTTGTATATTGACTTTTTGATTATTCTCTAAAGAAGCCTTATGATTTGTTTAATTGCCAGTTGTTATGGCCCTTTTTGGTTTCTTAGTTAGATTGTAATTGTTGCATATAAGTTCACTTACGTCTTAAAGTAAATGCATAAAATGTTCAACTGATCTTTGTGATATTTGCTAGAAAAATATCTTTGTGATCTTTATCTTTGTGATCTTCATTAGAAAGGTGTATTTGAGATCTTTGCCAGAAAAGTATCTTTATGATATTTGTTAGAAGAGTATCTTTATGATCTTTGTTATAAAAGTATCTTCGTGGTTTGAATGTATTTATGACCTTGTTGAAACTTTATTTTTTGAAAAGTATCTTGTTGGAAGAGTATCTTTTATTTAATGAACAACTATTATTATGGTATCTTGATAGTATTTCATGCACCTTGTTGATAGAGCATATGCATGATGCATTTCATGTATTTATAGGTAAAGTATATGCATTTTATGTGATTGATTGACTCGAATGCATTTCATGAAGAAAAAGTACACACTTGATGCAATTCATGAGATTGGATGGTATACTTGACAAACTTCATGAAATTGATTGATACACCTAGTGCATTTCATATGATTTAAATTGATTAGAATAAGATTCATGTAGATGCATTGCAAGTATTTTGTTGAAGAAGTATCTATATCGCATGTTCCTTGTATATACTAATGTATTTCGTGTGATATATTTCATGTATCATGTATCTTGAAGATGTATTTTATGTATCTAGATTAATAGTATATATATATATATATGTTTGTTGGAACGTGAAAAGTATCTATTTAGAATAATATCTTTATATCATGTATCACATATTTTTTTTATATACCTGATGTTAATCGTACGAGTGAATGAAATATGATTTTCAGGTGGATGTATATTTTTTGAGGTTTGAAGGCCTTGTAAAGAGGATTGAATACCTTATGATGGGGATTGAAGGTTTACACTTTCTTCCTTGAGTCCACCCTACTAGTCCCGGTTCTCCCGTAGGTAGTGGAGACAGACATGAAAGTAGGTGGTAGTGGGAAGTATTGTGGTTGGAAAGATGTTATATTTCCGAGGCATGTATGGGCATATATGTTATCCTTTTGTAAATGCATGTAAGTGTATGCATCGAGGACAATGCATGGTTTAAGGGGGGAGGGATGTAATACCCTCTGGTTTAGCCCACAGACATATTATTATTGTTGTTATGTTGGACATAGTGGCACAAGGTGCTTGGACTATGGTTTGCACATTATTATTATTTTTATTATGTTGAAATTATAAAATAATAAAATAAAATAAAACAACCAGATCGACTGATACCACATAAAAGAGTATGAAGAACCATGATGTTACCATCAAGGGGTTGCGAGAAAAGTGTTACCTTTGTGTTTGTGTCTATGTTGATGTTATACACCATTCTTGTGGATTTGGTGGACCCTTTTGGCTATGTACCCTCATGTGTTATGTTACTTCTTGGTTTTATTTATTCCGGGATTAATTTTTATTAGTTTTAGACTCTCTCTCTCTCTCTCTCTAGTGCGCCTTCTTGAGTTGGGTTAGTGTGTCTCTTGGTGTAATCTCATGATGTGTAACTCCAATTTACTATTCTAGGAATGTAACTCCCATGCTTGTGTCCCTCGCTCTCTCAATTCGAATTTCTCATGAAGGAATTCGATTTGCTTGTGTTGGCTAGTCACACTTGTGTGTTGGTTCATGCTTTTGCTTTGGTTCTTGTGTTTCGCACTTGTGGTTCGATTTTGGCTACTCTTGGTATGAGATCCTTGATGGTCATTGTGCCATTGTGGAGCCTGTTCCCAAGCTGAGTTACTCTGGATCCACTAGTGTATGTCCTGGAATTGCCTCTGGAGATCCTGGATTGGTAGCAAGGGTGAGGTCCACTGCCATTAGATTTGAGGTTGGACATAGCTGTGTATGGCCTCTGGAGATCCTGGTTTGGCAACAAGGGTGAGGTCCACCGCCTTGGATTTGAGGTTGTATTGGAGCCGTTGGAATTTCCATGGATTGGAAGTGCTACTTGCCATTGGGTTGTGATTGGATTATTGTCCTAGAGCAAATGGAATTTCCCTAGAGTGCAAGTAGAGGCCACAGTTTCCACTAGGTTGTGGTTGGACTAATTACTTGAGAGGATTTGTGGTTGAGTGCACTCTTTCTTGTGGCATCATGGTTCCATCTTGGGGATGACCATTGCAAAGTGATTTTTGTTTTGCATTGTGTCTACGGCTGGGTGGAACGTGGCACGGTGGATTCCGGTTGCATATTTGGAAAAGATAAGTGATTTATCTCATGTTTATTTAATTTATTTGGATTTGATATGATTTATTTATGGATTCACATGAAATGTTTGATGAAATGTATGACCTAATTGTGGAAGAAATCTCTCATGGAATTCAATCTATTTATGCAAGTAAATTTTGTGAATGAATTGGAAACTAGTTTTTGGGATTTTGGGCACAAATTGTTTGAGGAAATGATTCTTTGGCACCTCTACTATATAAATGATATTTCTTCCCCTATTCATTATATAATGTGTATTTTGATGGCACAGTATCCTTGGAATGGCTTAAGGCACTTCTCTTTGATGCTTCTATCTTTTTTGAAAACTAATTCTTTTATTGGATTGTTTTCCGTAGTTTGGAGACTTGGCACATTAAGTGTTAGTAAAAATGCATGGGTGTTCTTTTTATTCTTATGTATGATAAATAAAATTGAAATTTGTTTGGGAATGTTTATGTGGGAATGTAAGGGTAGAGATTCTTGATAGTGTTTGGGAAATGTCTACCGAAATTATAGATAAACAACTACCATTGATCATTGGGAATGTGAGGGTAGAGATTCTTTATATGCAACAGCCATAGGGGTATGAGGTCAAATGGAAGAAGAATTTGGTATGCAAGTTGAAGAAGAGCTTGTATGGCCTAAGGCAATCTCCAAGTTAGTGGTATTTGAATTTTGGCAGGTTTATGACATAACAAGGTTATAATAGATGTCATTTTGAACACTGTGTTTATTTCAAGAGGCTAGATAATGGAATATATATTATCTTGTTATTGTATGTGGATGACATGCTTGTTGTAGGGTCTAACATGCATGATATAAATGTGCTCAAAATGAAGTTAGCTAATTCATTTGAGATGAAGGATTTGGCTGCTGCAAAGCAAATCCTTGGTATGAGAATAACAAGAGATAAGAAAAATTGCAAATTGACATTATTTCAGGGTGAGTACATATAAAAGGTGTTGGAGAGGTTTAGAATGAAGAACGCAAAACCAATTAGTAAACCTTTGGCTAGCCATTTAAAACTAAGTAAGGATATGTGTCCCAAGACACATGAATAGATAGATTACATGTCTAAGGTTCCCTACTCATCAACAATTGGTAGCTTGATGTATGTCATGGTGTGCACAAGACCAAATATTGCACACGCAGTGGGAGTTGTGAGCAGGTATATGAACAATCCATGTAATGAACATTGGAAGGAAGTACAATGGATTCTTAGGTATTTGAGAGGTACTACCACTTATGCATCATGTTTTGTAGGTTCAGACACTGTTCTACATGGATATGTTGATGCAAACATGACAGATGATAAAGATAGTAGGAGGAGCACCACAGGGTATGTCTTTACTGTAGATGGAACAAAAGTAAGTTGGATTTCGAAACTACAAAATGTTGTTTCACTTTCAATAATGGAAGCAGAGTTTGTTCCTGCTACATAGGCTAGCAAAGAGATGGTTTGGTTCCATAGGCTCATGGATGAATTGGGTAAGAAGCAAGATAATAACAGGTTGTACAGTGACAGCTAGAGTGACATTAATCTTACAAAGAACTCATCTTTACATTCTAAGACTAAACATATACAACTCAAGTACCATTTCATACGGTTTGTTTTGGAAAATGAATTGTTGAAGTTGGAAAAGATACACACTAGCCAGAATCCTGTAGAAACTGATTTCCTGCTCGGTTTCAGCTGGCCTTCAAGTATGAAGGTGAAGATGAGAAATTTTACAGATCCAAGGTTCAAAGTATAGTCCAGCAAGTGCAGTAGTGGTGGAGTTGTTGTGAAAAGTTTCTAAGTGGGAGATTGTTGGTTGTGGAGCCTGATATTCCTTATTCAGAGGTCATATTTCATCCGTATCTAGATCCTAGCCCATGATGGGAGTTTTTGGGGGGGATTCCCCCCAAAATTGTCACCATGGGGGGTCCAGGGGGGGTGAAAACCAGTTTGGGAGCCCACCCCCTTGCAGGGGTTCTGAGGCAGCGACCCTATAGCAAATATTTCGGGAAAAAATGACTTCTAAAATGTTGTAATTTCATATTCATGACTTGGTCAATAATGGGTGATTTATGGGCCCATGGTATTGGGTGTTCCATAGTATTTTCCCATGGTAATCACTCTTTAAAAGGAATGCATTGCAATACGCCTGTGGATTGTAGCATTGTAAATATATCTATGATTGTGTGAGAGAGGGAAGATGAAGTTGCAGCGAATGTGTTGCAGGTTGTATCCCTTCATTTGTTAGATGGTATAATAATAAGGATTGACAATTTCTGTGTGGACATAGCCCATGTTGCGTGAACCAAATTATATTGGTGTCTCTCTTGTATTGTGTTTATGCGATTTATATTTGCATCTTGTTTATTGTTATTGATCTACGATCCTTTTTTTCTAACAAGATATTCTTTAAGGAATCTTGGAACAATGAAACTCAAGACTAGGCCGTGACCTTTCCTGTAGATGCACTAGTTCAGTAAAATGAGCATAAATTGGACATCCAAAAACCTTTTTGGATGAAATAAAAAGTGTTTCCTATTGGAATTGATCTTGACACAATGGGATAGGTTTAAAAACCCATAAATACTCATAGAGCATCGTAACAGAAGTATTTACTTCAAGAACTTGCAATTTTTCAAGTACATCACACCTGGGGGTGGTCACAAGGACCCAGTATTTTCAGTTCCTAGGAATTATGTGGAAACTCATCCACTCATGGTGAAATAATAGAAGTAAATACACTGCATCAAGGTCATATATTTCATATTTGTAAAAGGTTCAAAACAAGAAGTGGAAACTCTAGAATAGGTGCGAACGTCGAATTCTAGGAGAGTGAAATTGCAGATTTATGGATGATTTCTAATGGCACCCAAGGTTCAGGATTTTATGTAGGAACACAGGGGATGGGTCCAAATAAATTCACAATAAAATCAAGGGAAATTAAACTTATATTTGGAGGCACTATGGATAGTCAATTAGAGCTTAACTTTAAGAATGTTTTCATTGTTTAACATGTTGCACCACAAGACAATTTATGCACACGAAATGGGACAATTTGGAAGATGAAGGCACACTATTATTTATTAATGATGAGAGGAAATCAGGTACATGGATGTAGATGCATTTTCATTTGAAAATTTTGGAATATAGAAATAATAGAAGACATCGAGAGTGCAGAAACAGGGGAAGAGAGACACTATCTCAATGCTAGGAATTTCCATGCATACAATCTTGATCCCCTTGGAGGTATTTCGCCTTCCAAGATGAAAACAAATTTCCTTATAATGTCTACTACCTACTACAGACATATAATGGTCCAATAGAGGCACTAGAACAACCACAGGTGCGCCACCAACAACCACACCACTCACCACTGAAAACTAGCTAGGAAAATTCACTGAAATTGGAAGCTTGATGGAAATGGGGAACCATCACATCAACTGGAAGTCATGATACATTGAAATAATATGGTACTACTATAGTATCTACAATATGCACAATGAGAAGGACTAGATTTCCAACTCCTCTCTCACTAGTTAATATTTCTCTCAACTAGCTACAATGGACAGAAGGGGCACATCTCCCAACTGCGTGACTAGGGGCACATCTCTCAATTATAGAGAAAAAAATTCTCCACTTAAAAAATCAATAATAATACAAGCACACCCCTACTAGTGCTCCCTTTATGTCTTTTTAATCCATTCCCAGCCATTATTTTCCAATACAAGGTCCTAATACCATGGACTGATGAAAACCACAAAACTAGTTTGTCCACTTAGTCAATACTAGGGGAAAATACCATGGAGCATCCAAAACCATGCACTGGGTAGATATTGGTTCATAATTTATCCACTACCTTCATGAATTCTCCCTCTAACCACCTTGACCACTTCTTCCCCTTTTTGAGGAGTGTTGGTTAGTCAAATTGAGGTTTGTCTACTTTCTTCATGGTTTGTCCACATGCTCTCCTTGTTTTAAGGAAATTCCTATTTTCAAGGGATAAGCACTTCCAATGGGTCCAAATTCTCGCATTGGAGCCCTTTTGACTCATTTGAATCATTAATTGCATTGGATAAGCATCCTTAGCACCACAATGTCCATGTTTGCACCTTGGACCAACTCTGCTAGTAAATTGTGGACAACTTTTGCCTTTATTTAATTGTTGAATATTATGCACGGAAAACCTTAGGAGAATAATTCCCAAATTAAATATTAAATTCCACTCAAACCATGGGAATCTAATGGTCATAATGGTGAACCATAGTGCTACCAAAATGGGGGCATTACAGTCCTCCCCTCCCAAAATTTTCTTGTCCTCAAATAGATGAAAATAAGGATGATAAGCATATGTACATTTTTCCACCAAATTATGCAACATGCTTCATAAACCATGTGTACATCATCTCCCGCATAGATTATTTTTTTGAAAATCTTGTATTGGTCACACTTTGCCATCAAGTCATGAATGAACTTGCTTTTGAAACACTCCATTGCAAATTGTGTTGCAAAACATGGATTGAATTTGACCAAGGCATGCAAAAAACCCAAACTTATCTTGTAGCAATTGGAGTAGGAGTAAACTTATATTCCCATGAGAAATAATATATGGGTTGTACAAAAGAGATGCTTTAATGATATTTCCTAAAATATAACTATCATGCACCAAGAGATTAGAAAGAAACATCAAAGAAAAAATTGCATACTTGTTTATTACCCATTCTTGCTCCTGAAGTGGTAGAGAGTGTAGAAGATGAACAAGTTGAATATTCTCCACTTCATATTATTGGCATGGGATGCAACCTTTTACATGCTTCAATCCTTCATCATTGAGGCATTTCCATGAAATCCTCCTACTCACCCATCTATGAATCTTCAAGCGACCAAGGTGAACATTCTACAACAAAAATTCTTCTATAACTAGTACAAAATGAGAGATAAATGACAAAAAAAAGACCAAAATCCACATACAAACGACCACTTTTGAGTTGGCGACCACTGGTAGAAAATTAACGTTCATTTATCACGCGACAAAAAATGTGGTCATATTTAGCTCGGTCGTTTATAGCTTGTCTTGTGGTCATATATTTGGTCGTTAATTTGGTTGTATATTTGGTCATTAATTGTCAATTAATGACCAAATATACGACCAAATATATGACCACAAGACAAGCTATAAACAAACAAGCTAAATATGACCACATTTTGGGTCACATGATAAATGACCGCTAAATTGCTACCAGTGGTCACCAACTCAAAAGTGGTCGTTTATATGCATATTTTGGTCTTTTTTTGGTCATTTATCTCTCATTTTGTACTAGAATTATTCACTTATTTTCGTAGACAGGGCATGGAGGAATCGAACCACCAACCTCTTGCTTGTAAGGCAGGTGCTCTTCCATTGAGCTAGTATACTTAAAGTCGCATTAATCATTAAACTACTTGTGATCCATTTCTTAGATATTAATAACATGTATCTTATTATCTCATATTACAATATTTCCCAAATCCAACGGAAAATATGCCATATTGGTTATTGTTAATAGACTTACCAAATATAGTTCAATCCAATGCCAAATCTAGCCAAATTGCAAATGTTTTCCTTCATGAATTTATTAAGGTGATTGTATTTGAAAAGTATCCTAAATTCACCAGTGATTCCTAGAGAGAGCAATTAATCTCCATAACACCCAATTGGTTATGAGATATACCTATCATCTAGAAGAAAATGACCAAATATGAGTTTTGAACAAGTGCCTTGAAGGTTACTTTCATTGCTAAGCTACCAACAAACAATCATAATAAATTAAATGGACAACCCTAAGAAAATGGTGGTATAACACTTCCTCCATGCAACATCCAAGATGACCCCTTTTGAAGTACTTTATGACTATACTCTACCTAACCTTAACACTTAACACTTAACTCCTACCAGCACTAATGTTTGAATCAGGGATAATTTTAAGGAGCCATACTTATTTAAAAGTGTATAAACCTTGGCGAATCTTACCAATTCTTAAAATGTAAACTATAAAATATTTGGCGATATTTTTCTAAAATTATTTCAATTTCTAAGGATTTTATATAGTTTATATAATAATTTGGCGATTTTTAGAGTGAAAAGAATTTACCCCATCAAAATTGGGCGAAACGGGGCTTAAAAAAACCTAAATTGGCGAATCTTTTTTCTGGAAAAAAACATGAAAAAATAGCCCATGGGATAAATTTCGCCCCTAAAATTATCCTTGGTTTGAATAATTGCAACTCATAGACAAAAGATTCAAGATACCCTTCAACTTCTTAGGAACAATCTTATGGTGGATTTATTTTATGTTCTTCACATGAAATTTCTAAATATACAAATATATAAATGGTGGAAAAGTTCATGGAAATAATACAATAATGTGCAATTTGTAAAAGATTAAAGATTGGAGAGTTTTTGGATGTATATTAATAAATCAAGAAGCAAAAAAATAATTGAAGTAATATTCATATTTTTTGAACACTAACTAAATTTTCCAAGAAATTGAATAACGACATTCGAATATATGGAAATAAAAGTAATTTGTGTTGATTAACTATCCTAATCTGTATGGGGAGATTTAGGAAGAGTAAAAATGATCATATAGGAAGAAGGGTCTAAATTTCCCCATTGAAAATTCCTTAGCACTTGTTTAAGGTGAACAAAATACCACATGTATTGTGGGTTGTTTACTCTATTTGGTTTGCATGGAGAATTTGGAATGTAAGAAGCTTGATGTATCACTATATTTGTTAACAAATATGGCTAGGTAGGGATAAGGACACACTATATCTTGTGTCTAGTACAGATAAAATCCAGATGCATATATATGACCTATTTACATCTAAGATCAATATCTGATAGGGATGGAGCATGGGATTGGTATCCAATATGATGAGATCCTGAGCCATATCCATCAAATTGTGTTGAGAAATGTGTGTGTGTGTGTGTGTGTTCGATATTTATGCAACTGAAAATAGTAGAGAATGAACATGCATGACCAATATTGCTCACTAATGAGAAAATAGGACAAAATATCCATCATGCTTCGTGACTTCAAAGTGTTGAACACTGTAAGATAAACTATTGAAAAGAATAATTTGAAGCGAGAAATCATAAGTGTTGCTCAATAATGAAAATAAATCTCAAAATTGATGTAAAATAGTGTTAAACAACTAGTACTTGTTTTACTACAAAAGTCTATCTATGAATAAAAACAGAATTGAAAGAGAGAAAGAAAAGTTTAACATGAGGGTCTAGGATTAGGAAAAATACATCAAATGTATACAAAAGACGGGAAAAATAATGGACAATTTGGAGTCCCATCACATTCTTCTTAGATCCACTTTATCACCACCTTCAAAGGATCGATAATTAAAAATCTTTGTTGTTGACTTAGAAAATTTGGTATTGGTTTTTCTCTCTTAACTTTTAAAATGTGATAATAGATGGTAAAGCTTAGTCTGGAAATGCATCATAAGCAAAGAACAATAAAAGCTGTGTAGTTAACACAACATTATTTTTTTATATCTTAAGATGGGAAGCAAAATCATTGTACCAGAATAAATCATAATGCATGTAATACCTGTTGTCTTTTTGCTAGATGCTAATGTACAACACAGTGAATAATATCCTTCCAATTTGGTACATCAAACACATCCCCATCTAGCACTATCATACCTTTATCCTCATTATGCATGTTTGTCACCCTTAGTGCTAAGTCCTCAAACTTGTCTGCAAATGAAAAAATGTTGACAGGTGTTCAAAATTCACATTAAGACAATGCTTGGCATGCCAATATCATACATCCTCAATATGGAAAATTTTACTATATCATTTAAAAGAGAAAACATGTTTAGATTCTTAAAGGTTACGATATGGCAATAATGTATATACTATATAGTATATACACAATATGCCAATATACCCATTGACCTACTTTTGTGGTCATTTGTTGGACATTAATAAAATTAACTTATCTTATTATCTACTTTTTTCAATACTCTTAAAGGGAAACTCTTTTTATGTTTCTAACAAAGTAATGAGGCTTTGGATTCAACCAACCTTCAACTCATCAAGATTAAAAAATACATAAAAATATTCAAAATTTAGTCCTAAAAAATGTCCATGCACATCGATGCAAATATGAATACTTAGATACCAAATATGAAAAATTTGTTGATTTATATTGCATGTAAGGGTGCATATAGGCAAAATCACATCGAGATACATACAGTATAAGTTCTGAGAGACATTAAATTATAGTTCTGAAAAATTAATTGATATATTGGGACATACTACATAAGAATTGAGGGTCTAAATACATTCGGTAGACAACAATCATAGAGCGATCACCCTCTGAATTTTTCTAAGCCAGTGAGAAATCAGATCCAGCAGCAAGCTTTTCAGCCAGGGTTTTCTTCAGCTCCAGAGTCCAAATAGTACAATGTAAGTTTGGAGAAGTGAAATGAGATAAGAAACATAAGAAGGATTTTAGGAAGGCAGGTTTAAAGTTTAGGTAGGATATTATTTTTTTTTCATATTTTTTTCCTGGGCCCCATTGGCAGGAAGACACATGTTCTTGACACTAACTATGTTGAGTCAATATTCCTCAACCAAGGAAACAAATTATGGTCTGACATGACCATAAAACCCTCTTACCATTTGCTCGTAAAGCGAGGCCGTAAAAATCTAAAGGATATTAAGCATGTAATTTGAATTGATATGTATTGAGAAAACTATAATGAGCAAGCAAATTGTGGGTCAACAGACATGATTTTGATACTTCTCAATTGCTAAGAAAAGACAAATTGGTAAGTTGAAAGGGACATTGGACTGCTTAGATTCCATGATTCCAAGTTTGCACATTAAGCACAAATGCATTTTTGTCAATAGGACTATAAGGCCATACCTTGGAAGGATTGGCGAATTTTAGCTAGTCAAAATGCCCTTCTTTATTCTAAGAAGGGATTATAGATATGATCTACACCTACTATAACCTTCCACTATCGATGAAACACCTTAAGATAAAAAATAATGTGGATGGCATTTTCTTTGATGACAATGAACCCTAATGTGGACACCAATTCCATAGATAGCATTGACACCACATCTATTTGGTTGATGGAGGTCAAGATCCCTATTATGGATGAGCCCACTGAGTAGTTAGAGGAGGTTAATTGAACCTTGTTGTTGGAAAATTTTCCAAATGAGAACCAGAAAGTATCACACCCAATAAAGACATAAAAGATTAACATGACAATATTTTATAGGAAGATTGGTACCAATTTTATGTAGATGATTGGAGTTGTGATTGTTAGGTCTAAAGCATGTTTAAATGTGGGATCTTTCCATATTTTTGAAATGGACAAGAAAAAAATTCATGAAACAAAACAAGTAGAAATAATTTGAAATACATAGTTATGCTTTTAACAAAAATTTTACTCTAGGTTGTCGAAAGAGTACAATTAAATATGAAAACTAAAAGTTAGAGCCACCCTTTCTTATCTGTAACATATACTAAAGAAATACAAAATTATATGAATGATAAAGGATGCCATAATCTTTGTTCTTGGCTTCCTAACATGAGAATTGATTACAAATTTTTTCTGACTCCTGTTAATAAATATCTCTTTACGAGAGAATCTAAAAATATAGTCTTTTCTAGAATTCCTCTAACTCAATTACCTTCCAACTTTCATCTTGCTTGATCCACTGAAAAATGGATTCATAACTATGTGAGAATATTTTCTTCCTACAGATAAGACTAAAATCTCTTGGATAATAAGATGGCTGACTTAAACCAAATCCAAGACATAAATAAAACAAGTGGTAATCTACTCTCCTAGATTTAGCACATTTATGCAAGCATTCATAACAAGAAAGAGGATGAAGGTAGGTATCTTAACTCAACCACGATGATTATCTTCCCTCTCCTTGCTGATACAACCCCTTACTTGATGATCCAAGTAAGAGAATGTTAGAAAAAAAGGATCACAGAGTAATAAAAATAAACAAGCTGCAAATATAAATCACATAAACACAATACAAGAGAGACACCAATATAACGTGGTTCACCCAATTTGGGCTATGTCCACAAAGAAATTTCCAGTCCTTTTATTATTATACCATCTAACAAATGAAGGGATACAACCGACAACACATCCACTACAACTTCCTCTTCACTCTCTCTCAGTCTCTCTTACACAATCACATAGATATTTACAATGCTACAATACATTACATAGACATATTACAATGTCTTCCTTTTAAAGGGAATTACCATGGGAAAATACTACAGGATACCCAATACCATGGTCTTGTAAATTATTTTCCAACAAAACAACCCATAAAATTTCTTTTGGGGTCTCCTGTCGGGGGCTCGCTGGCCACTGGACACCCCAATTGGGGGGGATGGTCTCCCCAAAATCCCCGTGGGAGGTATATTCCCCCCCCACACCCCCTCTATGATGAGTGTATAGTCCACCTACATATCATATAAAACGCGGGTACAAACACGGCTGAAACAACAATATCTCTGAATTAAGAAGATCATGCTTCACAACCAACAATCTCCCACTTGGAGACTGATCACAACAACTCCACCACTGCTGCACTTGATGGACTATGCTCTGAACCTTGGATCTGGAAAATTTATCATCTTCATCTTCATGCTAGAAGGCTAACTGAAACTGAGCAGGAACTCAATTTCTCTCTGGTTACTACCTTTGTCAACATGTCTACAAGATTCTGGCTAGTGTGTATCTTTTCTAGCTTCAACAATTCATCTTCTATAACAGACCGTATGAAATGGTACTTTAGCTATATATGTTTAGTATTAGAATGGAAGGATGATTTCTTTGCAAGATGAATGGCACTCTGGATGTCGCTATACAACCTGCTATCCTCCTAATTTTTACCCAATTCCTCCATGAACCTATGTAACCAAATCATCTCTTTACTAGCCTCTGTGGAAGCAACATACTCTGCTTCTATTGTTGAAAGTGCAACAACCTTTTGCAGCTTTGAAATCCAAATAATTGCTATTCCACCTACAGTAAAAACATACCTTGTGGTGATCCTCCTACTATCTTTATCACATGCCATATCTTCATCAACATATCCATGTAGAACAATGCATAAAACTCCAAAACATAATGCACGAGTGGTAGTACCTCTCAAATACCTGAGAATCCATTGTACTTCCTTCCAATGTTCTTTACCTGGATTGTTCATATAGCTGCTCACAACTCCTACTGCATGTGCAATATCTAGTCTTGTGCACACCATGGCATACATCAAGCTTCCAACTGCTGTTGAATAGGGAACCCTGGACATGTAATCTATCTCTTCCTGTGTCTTGGGACACTTCCCCTTACTTAGTTTGGAATGACTGGCCAAAGGTGTACTAACTGGTTTTTCATTCTACATTCTAAACCTCTCCAACACCTTTTCTATGTACTCACCGAGAGACAATGTCAACTTGTGATTTTTCCTGTCTCTTGTTATTCTCATACCAAGGATTTGCTTTGCAACACCCAAATCCTTCATCACAAGTGAATTATCTTAACTTCCTCTTGAGCACATTTCTATCCTGCATGTTAGGCCTTGCAACAATCATGTCATCTACATACAATAACAAGATAATATATCTTCCATTATCTAACCTCTTGAAATAAACACTGTGGTCAGAATTACATCTACTATAACCTTGTTTTGTCATAAACCTGCGAAATTTCAAATACCACTGCCTTGGAGCTTGCTTCAGGCCATACAATATCTTCTTCAACATGCATACTAAATTCACCTTCCCTTTGACCTCATACCCTTATGGCTGCTGCTTATAAATATCTTCCTCCAAATCCCCATAGAGAAAGGTTGTTTTTACATCTAACTGTTCAAGATGCAAATATTCTACTGCCACTAGACTTAAAATAGTTCTAATTCAAGTCATTTTAACAATAGGAGAAAATATTTCATCAAAATTTATACATTTCTTCTGTGCAAACCCCTTTACAACAAGTCTAGCCTTGTAATGCTTCTAAGTTCTTTCCTCCATCTTCTTCCTTCAACCTATAAACCCATTTGTTATGCAATTATCTTTTACCTACAGGCAATTGAATCAAATATCAAGTCTGATTTCTTACCAATGAGTCCATCTCTTCATTCATGCCTTGCTACCACTTCTTTCTAGTTTCCACCTACATTGTTTCTTCATAACATTCTAGTTCACCAGAATCAGTCATCAATAAATAATACATTGAAGGAGAGTATCATTCAGGAGGTCTACTTAACCTGGTAGATATTCTAACACTTGAAGGAGTTTGAGGTACCTGCTGCTATTCTTGATTTTATGGCACCTTTGAAACTTCATTTTCTTTTATTTCATCAAGCACTATGTACTCCGTGTTTTCCTTTTCCTATTTATTTCCCTGCAACTGATCTTTATAGATGAACTTTTCATTAAATACCATATCTCTAATCCTAATGATTTTGTTATTTTTATAATCCCATAAGCGATAACCCTATATCCAATAAAGGTACATTTCTTGGATTTATCCTCAAGCTTTGTTCTATTTTCCTTATCAATATGGACAAATGATTCACAACCAAAAGTTCTCTTAAAAATGAGTAGTTTAACCTTTTACATGTCCATGCCTCCTATGGAATCCCACCATCCAAAGCGCTTGAAGGTCCTCTATTTATTAATTAAAAATAAATATCTACAACATATACCCAAAATTGTAAGGGAAACCCTGCATGCAATCTCATACAACTTGCATGGTCCATGATCATCCTATTCATCCTTTCTGACACACCATTTTCTTTTGGTTTTCCTAGATCTGTCTTCTTTCTATGAATCCCATGGTATGAACAGAAACTATCAAACTCCTTTACGCAGTACTCACCTCCATTATCTGATCTGAGACACTTCATCCTTTTTCCTATTTCATTGTCAACCAAAGCTTTCCATTTCTTAAAAGTAGAAAACACATCAGATTTTTGTCTAATGCAATAAACCCAAGTTTTTCTAGTTGCATCATCAATAAAAGTAACATAATAATGAGAGCCACCAAGAGATTGTACCTAAGCCGGTCCCCATACATCTGTATGCATAAGCTCTAACTTTTCACTCTTATTTTGTTTCCCAACCCTGAGAAATATGACTCTCTTATGTTTTCCATAAACAAAGTTCTCACAGAATTCCAAACTTACCTTCTTCAGATCTGGAAACAACTTCCTTGAATGGAGAATCTGTATCCCCTTCTCACTCATGTCTCCAAGCCTATGATATCACAATGCTCTATCTGTTCCTGTGGAAGCTAAAGAGATAGAATAATCAGTATTATGAGGACATAAATACAACATGCCTATTATGTCTCCTTTTGCTATCACCATCGATTCTTTAGTGATATTCCACTACGTTTCTCCAAACATAGATAAACAACCACCATCTCCCAACTGCCCTATTGAGATCAAATTTGTTTTCATAGAAGGAATATGCCTTACATCTTTCAACAACAGTTCAGTTCCATTCTTTAATTTTATCCGTACCTTACCCATTCCAACAATTTTACATTGCTCGTCATCACCCAATAAAACATGTCCAAAATCGCCTGGAACATAATCATGAAAAAATTTCCTATGGGGTGTAGCATGACATGAAACCCCTGAATCTACTACCTAGTAATCACTAGTATTATCTAATGCAAGAATCAAGGCATCTTGTAACACATCACCTGCTACATTTTATTCCTGAGTAGTCTCTCGATGTCCATCTTTTTTCTTATTTAGAGATTTGCAGTCTTTTTTATGATGTCCAATCTTTCCAAAGTTCCAGCACTATATCTTTCCCAGTCTGGACTTGGATCTGCCCTTCCTAGACTTGCTGCGATTACATGGGATCTTTCCTCTCTCCCTTTGTCTTCCCCTTCTCTCCATGGTTAATGCATTACCTGATGTATCACCTATGTGTTTCCTTCGCATTTCCTTACTAAGAATAACACCAACAACATCATCAAATTTCAAAGTGTTTGAACCAGAGACATAGTTACTTACAACTATGACCAAGCCGTTCCAACATTCTCGCAATGAACACAAGATTAGAAGAGCCATAACCTCATCATCAAAGTTTACTTTTACATAAATTAGTTGATTTGTAATCGTATTAAATTCAATTAAATGATCAACAACAGATTCACCTTGTGACATCTTCATATTAAATAAACGCTTAATTAGAAATACCTTGTTGCAGGCCGATGGTTTTTCATACATCTTACCCAATGTGCTCATCAGACCCTCCATTTTCTTTTCTTTTTAAATATTGAAAGCCATCAACGAAGCCAGGCACAACCGTATTGTTCCCAGTGCCTTTCTGTCAAGAACCTCCCATTCTTCGTCCTTCATAATCGTTGGTTGTTTTTCTTTTCCTCCCATTGGTAAGAATATATATTTCTCATACAGATAGTCCTCCATTTGCATATTCCATAACTGATAGTTTTGGCCTTTAAATTTATCAACCTTAAACTTTCATTCTTCCACTATCGCTCCCACTCGAACCAGGAACCCTTCTTTCCTGCGAGTTTATATGCCAAATAGACCTTTGGATCTGATACCAATTGTTAGAAAAATAGGATCGTAGATCAATAACAATAAACAAGATGCAAATATAAATCACATAAACACAATACAAGAGAGACACCGATATAACGTGGTTCACCCAGTATGGGCTACGTCCACAGATAAATTTCCAGTCCTTTTATTATTATACCATCCAACAAATGAAGGGATACAACCTACATCACATCCGCTGCAACTTCCTCTTCACTCTATTTCAGTCTCTCTTACACAATCACATAGATCTTTACAATGCTACAATACATTACACAGTCGTATTACAATGTCTTCCTTTTAAAGGGAATTACCATGGGAAAATACTACGAGCTACTCAATACCATGGGCTCGTAAACTATTGGCCAACAAAATAACCCATAAAATTTCTTCCGAGGGCTTGCTAGCCCCAGACACCCTAATCGGGGGGGATAGTCCCCCCTACACCCCTGTGGGTGGGAGATGCCCCACCACACACCCCACTGGAATGAGTGTACAATCCACTTACATATCATATAAAATTGGGGTACAAACACGACTGGAACAACAACATCTTTGATTAATCACAAACCTGTATGGAAGGGAAACCTGTGATGATATCCAACTTATGGAAAGACTAAGAATTAAAATTGGGAAAAGATCAGTTTCTGATCTGGAATTCCTAAAGAAATGTAGAGAGAACTGTGTGATCCCCAGGTTTGCTGTAACACCCCAAAAAATCACAAAAATTTAAAAAATTTCAATGTAGCATTAAATGTTGTACTTTGCTGTGCGGAATTATATTCAATGCTTCTATGTCGACATGCTGAAATAAATGCTTGTAACGATCATACAGATGTATTGTTTTGTGACTTGTTATGAAATGAAATGAAATTTACATTAAGGTCCTATTGGATGTTTTCTTGTCTCAGCTGTACTTTTTAGATTACTTATGTCAATGCTCAATCAATTGTTAATGTTTATAATTGCTAATTGTTGTTCTTCTTTTGATGATGAAGGGGTCCTATGGGTACCCCGAGGCTTGCTTAGCATTTATGATAAAGCATTTGAACCTTCCTTTTCACAGATTACAGGTAAGAGCACTAATGCTTTTGAAGTGTAACATAAGAGTTCCTAATTAACTTCAGTAGTCTTCAATTGTCTTAAAGAATTTTAGAGAAAATCTTGAAATGTAACCGGGCGAGATCTTTTAGTTTAACTCTTTAGTTATATTCTAGTTTTATATTAAAATTTATATCTGCCACACCCATTCTCATTACCCATGCTATTTATTTCATACTTTTGTACAATATTGTAAGTATTGACCACAATGAAATGATTGCCAAGATAATTGGATTTTCTTCACCTAGTAACCACGACAGGTAGATTAGGATCTAAATACTGGGATCATAAATTGAACCTTAAATTGTTTATTGTAATTCTATGACTACCTTATGATCCAACTTATGCATAATATATATGTTAATATTATTATGGTGACTTAAATAAGTCTATAGTTCTGAGCTATGTAATTCATGCACTTTCCTATAGTTTGTAAACTATATATAACTACCATGCTTTTCCTATGGTGTGTAAACTATATGCAACTACCAAGCATGTCCTATGGTGTGTAAACTATATGCAAATACCATGCATTTCCTATGGTGTGTAAACTATATGAAAAGTATAAGATATGAAGCTATATGAAATATGAACATTATGTGAACTTTAAACATATGTTCGATGCTTAAATGCTAAACACAAAGGTTGTGAACTATGGATTTACCATGTTATACGTGATAATATGTTATAGCCAAAAGAATCTTTATGTCGAAATATGATAAAGGACAAGGTAATAAATAGCTGAGTGGTTCTATGCTGGTAGGCATTCACATCAAGGCTTAGCATTTAAATTTCCTATTCACCACATTCATGGGAGGTGTCGGTGCCGCTATCGTGGTGAATGTCATGTGAAGATGTTGTAAGGATACTGCTGATGTTGTCGATCTGTGCAAGTCTTTGCCCTAGTGTCTTACTGATCTGGACTCCGTGGTGGGAAGGGTATTAAAGTGTTTTAAATGCAGTTGGTGCTTTGTAAGGTGAGGTGCCTTGATGGTAAGATCTCTACCATTCATCTCGTAAAGTCCTTGGGCTTGGGACTAAACCCTATTCTTCTGCTAAGTCTTGTGGAGGTTGTTTCTTTGGCATTCATTGTATGTTATTGGTGGGTCGGTGGAGAGGCTGACATCCCTGAGAGGTTTTAGGGTTTTGTTAGTAGGGTGTTAGGGCACCTCCCCGGTTTCGATGTCATGACTGGTGACTGTAAACTTGATTTTCAGAGCCGAATATTTTAAGAGCACTGGCTTACTGCAATTGTTTGTAGTTGGAATAGCTCCAAGGTTTATGATAGTCTTGTGAGTAGGTTGGACCAGAGGTCGGTTTTCCTTGCATGTAAATAGTAGCTTCTCAGAATTGTAACCATTATTTGCTGCAATTGTTAGTGAGGTGATGGCTCTGGTTTCTCGTTGGCTGTGGAATCTCTACTCCAAAAGCAAGATTCTAGAGGTAAAGACTCGAAACTTATTCTGCTATCGTTATGTTGTGATTTTTTTTCCAAAGCTCCGTAATGCATATTTTAACCCTCGATTATTTTGATGGCAGGTACATTACGTTGCAGGTTGTAAAGATTGAAGCTATCTAGCGATAATGCTCAACCAACCGGTAAGCCTCGGTGGTTTATCCCCTGTAGGTTACTCTTTGGAAATTGTTGGCCATTGTTTTGGTGTCAGCTGATAAGCTGTGGTTTGGAGATTCTAGCCGTAGTGGTACTGTTTTTTGTTCCAAATGATGAATGGAAGGATAATGATATCTTCGGCCTATTTTGATGTTAGAACTGGCAGCATTTCGTTGTAGAATTTCTTGTTGAATGTAACATCTTTGAAAAGTTTAACCCTTGGTCATTTTATGAAATGAGAATCTGTTACTATTATCTTAATGTGTTTGTGTTCATTGTGGCTGCTAGCAATGCTCCACGTCCCGTGTTCTTATAATTCAATGCGTGGATAAAAATGTATGGTATTATCACTGGCTTGGAGTCTAAGGCTAATGCCTCCTGTTGGAGTTTCAATCCTTGAACCTTGTTTTTGCTAAAATAAATATTTCGTCGGGTTTTAAGAAGTTGAACTAAAAATGTGGAGACCCAGTTTCATTTAACTAGCTTCATTTCGATATAAGGGTTTCTTTAAATGTTTTTGTGTCCTTAAGCTCTTAGTCCCGTGCATGATTATGATGTTGTATGAAGTTTTCGATGTTTGAGAGCCAAAAGTCTTGGCTCCTTGAACTATAGTTTCACACTCATTTTTGTTTAAAGGATGACCTTCGAATGTTTTGCAAAGGTAGCCTAAATGTTGGGATTTATTCTCGTATGTCTAAAGTCTTGTTGATTATGATGCTTTGTTTAATTTTTGACTTGTGTAGGAGAACGAAATGTGACTATGTTAAAATATGTTGATCATGTATAATGTATCATAAATGAAATCCTGTAGCAAAATGAGTCGGTGTTTATAAATGTTAGACTGCTCTGTCAAATGGGACATTTGTCCATGAGCAGGGTCGTTTGTTTTAAAGAAAAGTTAAAAAGCATAAGTGCTGCTTACTCAGTATGTTAGTTGTTTTCGTTTTAAGAATGTTGATAACTAATTGATACTTAGGTGAAAATACTACTGAATGATTAAAAGTATCTCTTGTACATGTTTAGAAAACAAGGAAAGGTTAAACCCTAGATTATTATATTTATGCAAAAGTAGAGATAAATAGATTGTCTGAATGATGTGAATCCTGCTATGTTTGTTTTTGGCAGCATTTAAATTTCAAACATATAGACCAACGAAAAGAAATGTATTAAAGGTGATAAGATAAAAATGTAATTTGCATTTGTTGTAAGGAAATAGTTAACTTGTATATAAACCTAGGTTATGCAGAAACCTAGAAATGATGTATTTATGTTATTTCTTCTAAATAAAATAAAGAAAACAATTCTACAGTCTGCACAGTAAATGTGAAACTAAAATATTCTATGACTAAGATTATAATATATTGTTAAAATTTACAGAATATAACAGAGAAAGGAAACATGACAGAGTTATTCTAAATAAAAACAAAGAAGGGAAAATTAATAGAGTTAGCCTATTCATTCATCTTTCTCACTACTTCATCATTCATCTATTTTTAATTTTTCTTCCTTGTACTAGAGTACCCTTGTACTAGAGTACAGTACAGAAAACAGTACGTGGAAAAATATAGGGAAGGTAATTTTATTCTATCAATTCATATACTAATTCAATCAACCTACATAACCATTGCAGATCAGAAAATCAAATATTTTACTTCTGCACTATAAATTTTTAACAATGAGTACTAACTAATTCAACTACAAAAACAAATGGTACTACTTAGGAAATGAATTAACAATTATAACCTGTAACTGTAGATAGGGTGTACAAACACCCAAGGAGTCCTGTTCCTCCCAACCTTCTCCAGAAGAAGCAGCCAATCTACTTGCCTCCTTTGGGCCCTCGAGCCTGTTTACTGAACCACTAGGTAGAACACTCTGTGTAGAAGCAAGGCACTCAATTTGTATAACCAACAATCAATAGAGACTTGCCAAAAACCTCAATCGCTGCACTCAGCAGTAAACAAGGCAGACTTACACCATGATAAAAAAACCTAGACTTCCCCTCATCGAATCTCTTGTGTGCATACAGTAGAACCACAAGGTAAGTTTCCTCGTCAGGAAAAGTGTTGAACCTCAGTCCAAATTCGATGGCTTTATAAAGATGCCTAGGTATTTAGTGGTCAATTTTCAATAAATGAGCCTCAAGCTCCAGTCCCATCTTTCAGGGCACTATGACCACAATTCAAGGGATTTGTCCCATACCAACAGCTAGTTACTTGCCCCATGATGCTGCCACTTGTCCATTTCCTTCTACCCCAGATTCCATTCCACCTAGTGGGTCAGTAAACACTCTTTCAACTGTTCTCCTTGGGTGAGTGTCTCCTATTTTATTTATTTAAATAATAATATTGTGCAATTACAGTCATCCTTGGACACTTGTCCAAATATAAAACTTTACAATAAAAGTTAAGTTAATGTCTTCTTTGAACATAAAATGTTTCCAATAAAGGGGTATGTTACAAAAACCCCCACTTAAGCTCAACATCGTCCTCGATGTTGCTTATTCTTCGTCAGATCCTCCCTGGAACAGAACTGGATATGATTCCCGCATGTTACTTTCCAGTTCCCAGGTAGTTTCATCAGGGCTAAGGTGCTTCCATTACACCTTTACCTGCCCTATGGTACGATTCCAGAGCATAATTTCCCTCCTGTCGAGAATACAGTCCGGTTCCACCTGGAAATCTCCTTCGGGTTCCACCTGTATGTCATTCCAATTCAGCACATGAGTAGCATCGTGCACATACTTCTTTAAAACAAAAATGTGAAAAACATTATGGATTCTTAAATTAGATGGCAAAGCCAACTGATATGAAACATGTCCAATCCTTGATAGGACCTCAAATGGTTCACAGTACCTTGATGCTAGTTTAGCACAACTCCCAAGCTTAAAAGAACTTTTCTTGGGTTTTACCTTTACAAAGACATGATCTCCAACCTGAAATTCTCTTTCAGTGCGTTTCAGATCTGCATAACTTTTTTGCCTATCTTGTGCAACTTTTAAGTTGCCTTGTACCTATTTCATGGTTAGCCCCATCTCTTTTAACAAATCTGGTCCTAACATTAATCTGTCAATAGGGTTATCCCAAGAAATAGGAGTACGGCATTTTCTTCCATATAAAATCTCAAATGGACTAAGTCTAGCATATGCTTGATAATGATTATTGTATGCAAATTCAGCTAAATGCAAATAGTCTTCCCACTTAGTTGGATGATCTTTAACATACATTCGTAACATGCCTTCTAAAATATGATTAACCCGTTCAGTCTGTTCGTTAGTTTGTGGATGGAAAGCAATACTGAAATTTAATTTAGTATTTAAACCCTTAAACAATGTTGTCTAGAAATTTTCAGTAAACTTGGAGTCTCGGTCAGAAATAATTACTTTTGGAATCCCATGTAAGCGAAAGATTTGCTTCATAAACACATCTGCAATGTTAGAAGCTTTGGAAGTAGTCTTAACAGGAATAAAATGAGCATATTTACTAAGTTTATCCACAACCACCTTATTGAGTCATTCTGTTTCTGATTCTTAGGTAAACCTGTAATAAAATCAATACTTATGATTTCCCACTTCTATTCCGGAATTAGTAATGGCTGCAATAGGCCAGCTGGGTGTTGATGTTCAGCCTTAATAGTCTGACATTCAAAACACTTAGCTATGTACTCATCCACTTCATTCTTCATGTTGGGCCAAAAATAATCATTCCTTAACATCGTTATCATTTTCTGATAACCAGGATGTCCCGAATAAGGACTTTTATGCACTTCATCCAAAATCAACAATTTAACCTTTAACATATTAGGTACATAAATTATGTTTTTATAAGTCATTAAGCCCTTTTCATTAATGCTATATTCTGTTATTAAATTTTTAGATAAATTTGCAGCAACCTTATCATGCATTTTTTGATAATTCTCATCTGACTTAATTCCTTCATCGATTTGATTTTCCAGACTTGTCTTAAATGTGTTGACTGCTGCCACAAAACATAATTTCGTATTTCTGCTCAAGGCATTAGCAACTTTGTTTTCTTTACCCTTAATGTGTTGAATTTCGAAATCCTATTCGCTAAAGAAAGCTAGCCACCTAGCTTGCCTTGTGTTAAGATTTGTCTAATCCAACAAGTATTTTAAACCCTTATTATCTGTCATTAGTATAAACTTCCTTCCAATCAAGTAATGGTGCCACATTTTCAGTGCATGTATCACAACTGCCAAGTCTAGATCATAAGTCGCATAGTTCTTTTCGTGGATTTTTAACTTTCTAGACTCAAAAGCAATAGCATGACCTTATTGAGTTAATACCCCTCAAAGTCCTTCGTTACATGCATCCGTGCATACAACGAAGTCCTTATTAGGATCAACAATTTTTAATATAGGTGTTGTTGTTAATAACTCTTTTAACTTCTTAAAAACTTCTTTGCATTTTTTATCCCAAACGAATTTCTTCCCTTTCTTCTGCAAAGAAGTTATGGGATTCGCAATTCTAGAGAATCCTTCAATAAACTTCCTGTAGTAACCTGTTATTCCCATAAATGACCGTACGTCAGTTACGTCTTTAGGGACAAGCCACTCGTTAATCGCTCTTATTTTATCTAGGTCAACATAAAGTCCGTCTTTAGAGATTATGTGACCTAAGTATTGTATTTTATCTTTATAAAAGTCACATTTACTGAACTTATCATAAAGCTGACGTTCTCTTAACACTTGCAGAATTATTTTTAAATGTTCGTTGTGCTCTTCTTTAGTTTTTGAATAGATTAGAATATCATCAATGAACACGATTACAAACTTATCTAAGTACTTATGCAAAACATTATTCATCAAGCACATGGACACTGTCGGTGCATTAGTTAGCCCAAATGGCATAACTATGAACTCGTAGTGCCCATAACGAGTTCTGAAAGCAGTTTTGAAAATGTCTTCATGCTTTATTCTAACTTGATGATATCCAGACCTTTAATCAATTTTAGTGAATATCTCTGCTCTGCGTACCTGATCGAATAAATCGTCAAAGCGGGGCAAGGGATATCGATTTTTAATTGTCATTTTATTAAGTTGACGGTAATCTATTCATAGTCGCATGGTACCGTCCTTCCTTTTAACAAAGATAACTAGTGCTCCCCAAGGAGACACACTTGGCCTTATGTAGTTTTTATCTATTAATTCCTTCAGCTGATATTTTAGTTCATTTAACTCCATAATATTCATTCTGTAGGGAGCCTTTGAGTTTGGTACCGCACCCGGTACTAATTCAATGGTGAAATCAAGTTTCCTTTTCGGAGGTAGTCTTGGAATTTCTTCCGGGAATACATTAGAAAAGTTCCTAAGGATAGGTATATCTTCTAGTTTTATCTTATCTTCTTTAGATGAACATTAGTCATTAATAACATTCACAACAAACATTTTACAGCCTTTTCTTGCAGCTATCTTTACTTGTAAAGCAAAAATTTGTCTTACAGATGTTTTCCTAGGAATTCCTTTTACCGTTTCAGTAATACCTTCATTACTCAAACAAGTAAAAGACTTTTCATAACAGCTAAGTACTACTCTATGTTGTTCAATCCAGTCCATGCCAATCAACAAGTCATATGACCCTAATGGTAAAACATTCAAATTAACTTGGGTTTTCAGCTGACTCATAAGTACATCACAACTTTTGACAAATTATGTAACCTTTCTTTTAGTGCTTGTTGCTAGCTGAACTAACTAGGAATTATCAAATTTTTCTACCTTTAACTTGCAACTTTTCACTAAATCCGGTGAAATGTAACTCAAACTTGCACCTAGATCTATTAGAATGGAAATAGATTTGTTTTGTATCATACCTTCGATTTCGACCATAGACGTTTGATGGTTTTCTTGACAATTTTCCAGTGCTCCATTTATCATGGGCATTTCTCTTGCTACATCACCAACTGTAGGCTCCGCTTGTATGGTGTGAATGTTGTTGAATGTCTTTCTGTTGCGTGGGCATTGAGCTATGGTATGGGGTCCACCGCAGTCATAACACTTCAAAGGTGCCCTCTGTTCAACATTTATGGTGTTATTATTATTGTTTTTATTATTATTAGGCACATTCCTTGCAGCGGTAAAATTCTGTGGTGCATTACCCCTGTAATTATTATTACTTGGAAAATTTCTGTTATTAAATTTTTTCTTAAAACTTCCAGAATTCTGATTAAAACTTTTCTTTTTATGCTCAAAATTATTAGACTTATTACTTCTCCAACTCGATATACCTTCTCTTCTCTTATTATGTTCAAAACAAAAATTAGCCTTCCTCATGGCTTCTTCAAGAGTTGAAGGGTTATCGTACTCAATTCTGTCATTTATGTGGAAGGGTAAACAACTTAGAAACCTTTGTATCTTAGGTTTTTCTTCAGATAGGTAAGGTACATACCTTGACAAACTGAGAAACTTGCTGCATAACTCCTTCATGGTCATTGAACCCATCTTTAAATCATAAAATTATTTTGACTTATCTTCGTATAATTGTTCGGATACAAACTTTTTCTTAAACATGTCCATAAATGCACTCCATTTTATGAATTTGTCCTTAATATTTTTAACTCTTTTGACATCTTGCCACCAAATGTCTGCCCTTCCGGTCAGATTGTATATGGCCATCTTAGCTTTAAATTGAGATGAGTAGTTATAAATATGAAATTACTTCTTCATTCTGAACAACCATGCTTCAACTGCCTCTCCGTTTTCATTTTTGCCATTAAAAGTTGGAGGTTTTATTTTTTTTAACTCTCCTTAAATTTGTTCATAATTTTTACGTCTCTTCTTAGGACCATAGTCACTGTCACTATTGTCCTGATCAGAATTATATTTTCTACGATAAATTTCATCATCAGATTCAGAAGAAGAAGAGTTACTTTCAGTTTTATAATATTTAGCTTTCTTATCTCTGTGTTTGTAGGACATTGTTCCAGATTCTGTTTTTACTACTGTTCTCTTATCTTTTTCATCTTGATGGTGCTTTTCCAGTAGAATTTGATTTAATTCCTCTTGTGCTCTTAAAATTCTTTCGTTTTCTTCCTTAACACTTTTTATTTCAGATTTTAAATCCTTAACAGTACGTAATAATTTAGATGATTGATTGTTGAGTTCTACATAGATTCCTTCATTAATATTTTCCTGTTCGTTATTATTATGTTCATTTTGAGGAGATCTGTCCTCTATCGATTCTTCCGATATATCCATACCTGCAAATTAAATGTCAAATTGTTCTGTACAGAAACAAAATTAAATAAAAGTCAGTAACTAAGTTTTATGTTTTCATTTTATGTTTTGTGCGCGTGAGCCTATTTCAGGCCTAGAGTTTGAACTCGCGCTCTGATACCACATGTAACATCCTGAAAAATCACAAAAATTTAAAATTTTTCAATGTAGCAGTAAATGTTGTACTTTGTTGTGTGGAATTATATTAAATGCTTCTATGTCGACATGATGAAATAAATGTTTGTAACGATCATACAGATGTATTGTTTTGTGACTTGTTATGAAATGAAATGAAATTTACATTAAGGTGCTATTGAATGTTTTATTGTCTCAGCTGTACTTTTTAGATTACTTATGTCAATGCTCAATCAATTGTTAATGTTATAAATGCTAACTGTTGTTCTTCTTTTGTTGACGAAGGGGTCCTATGGGTACCTCGAGGCTTACATAGCATTTATGCTAAATCATTTGAACCTTCCTTTTCGCAGATTACAGGTAAGAGCACTAATGTTTTTGAAGTGTAACAGAAGAGTTCCTAATTAACTTAAGTAGTCTTCAATTGTCTTAAAGGATTTTAGAGAAAATCTTGAAATGTAACCGGGTGAGATCTTTTAGTTTTACTCTTCAGTTATATTCTAGGTTTATATTAAATTTTATATCTGCTACACCCATTCTCATTACCCATGCTATTTATTTCATACTTTTGTACAATATTGTAAGTATTGACCATAATGAAATGATTGCCAAGATAATTGGATTTTCTTCACCTAGTAACCACGACATGTAGATTAGGATCTAAATAGTGGGATCATAAATTGACCCTTAAAGCGTTTATTGTAATTCTATGACTACCTTATGATCCAACTTATGCATAATATATATGTTAATATTATTATGGTGACTTAACTAAGTATATAGTTGTGAGCTATGTACTTCATGCACTTTCCTATAGTTTGTAAACTATATACAACTACCATGCTTTTCCTATGGTGTGTAAACTATATGAAACTACCAAGCATGTCCTATGGTGTGTAAACTATATGCAACTACCATGCATATCCTATGGTGTGTAAACTATATGCAACTACCATGCATTTCCTATGGTGTGTAAACTATATGAAAAGTATAAGATATGAGGCTATATGAAATATGAACATTATGTGAACTTTAAACATATGTTCGATGCTTAAATGCTACAACACAAAGGTTGTGAACTATGGATTTACCATGTTATACGTGATAATATGTTACAGCCAAAAGAATCTTTATGTCGAAATCTAATAAAGGAAAAGGTAATAAATAAATGAGTGGTTCTATGCTGGTAGGCATTCACATCAAGGCTTAGCATTTAAATTTCCTATTCACCACATTTGTGGGAGGTCTCGGTGCTGCTATCGTGGCGAATGTCATGTGAAGATGTTGTAAGGATACTGCTGATGTTGTCGAACTGTGCAAGTCTTTGCCCTAGTGTCTTACTGAGTTGGACTCCGTGGTGGGAAGTATTAAAGTGTTTTAAATGCAGTTGGTGCTTCGTAAGGCGTGGTGCCTTGATGGTAATATCTCTACCATTGATCTCGTAAAGTCCTCGGGCTTGGGACTAAACCCTATTCTTTTGCTTAGTCTTGTGGAGGTTGTTTGTTTGGCATTCATTATATGTTACTGGTGGCTCGGTGGAGAGGCCGACAGCCCTGAAATGTTTTAGGGTTTTGTTAGCAGGGTGTTAGGGCACCTCCCCAGTTTCGATGTCATGACTGGTGACTGTAAACTTGATTTTCAGAGCCGAATCTTTTAAGAGCACTGGCTTACTGCAATTCTTTATAGTTGGAATAGCTCTAGGGTTTATGATAGTCTTGTGAGTAGGTTGGACCAGAGGTCGGTTTTCCTTGCATGTAAATAGTAGTTTCTCATAATTGTAACCATTCCTCGCTGCAATTGTTAGTGAGGTGATGGATCTGATTTCTCGTAGGCTGTGGCATCTCTACTCCAAAAGCAAGATTCTAGAGGTAAAGACTCGAAACTTATTCTGCTATCGTTATGTTGTGATTTGTTTTCCAAAGCTCCGTAATGCATCTTTTAACCCTCGATTATTTTGATGGCAGGTACATTACGTTGCAGGTTGTAAAGATTGAAGCTACCTGGCGATAATGCTCAACCAACCGGTAAACCTCGGTGGTTTATACCTTGTAGGTTACTCTTTGGCAATTGTTGGCCATTGTTTTGGTGTTAGTTGATAAGATGGGGTTTGGAGATTTCACCCGTAGTGGTACTGTTTTGTGTTTCAAATGATGAATGGAAGGATAATGAGATCTTCGACCTATTTTGATGTTAGCACTGGCAGCATTTCGCTGTAGAATTTCTTGTTGCTAATAATTATTAACATTCTTATTAATAATTATTAAGCACTCTTTTTATTAATACTTATTAATAATCTTATTAATAAATCCTTTGAGGAACTAATGTTTATTTAGTAATAAGTATTAATATTCTATTTTTGTATGAAGGTTTATTCTCATTCTCATTATAAAATGAATTATTAGTAATAACCATGGAAAAATATTATTAAGGATTCATGATCGCTTTGAATAATCATTACGGGTATAAGGATTATCATATTTATTAAAGAATTGTAATGTCCCCTTCCTCGGACCCAACTCCTGGAAGGGAATATGCTACCAATCTATGGGGTTGTTCCTAAAAGGCTCAACCCACTCGAAAATTCATACAATTAAAAACCATTGTGTGCATATGCAACTCAATTGAATATGCACAATGGAAATAAACAAATCATCCACACACATTTTATATGTAGACAACATATCAATATAAACATCAAATTAGACATTGCAGAAGTAAAATACAGAGACAGAGTACACCTATCTTCCTTTCGCAATTGCCCCAAGCAACTAGCTATGTCGCTGCAACGTTCCACCCAACCGTAGGCTCTTCGACAGCATATACTGAGTTTTTTCGAAGGCCACCCCCGAGCTGGGCATGATATCTACAAGGAAAAGGGGGACATCCAACTCATACAAAACCAAAACATCATTTCAGCTAATCCAAGCCAGTCCATAGTTGGGTTTATCAAGATAATACTGAACCCTCCTCATCATTGGATACTTGCATTCAAGCTCAAGCCAAAGCAATGGATTCCCATAACCCACACCCAAACATACTATTTTCTCACACATCAAGCACAATCATTGGGCATGGATACACATGCTTAACAATGGAAAAGACAATCATAGGGAGGAAAACATTTTCATCCAAAATGACTCAAAATTCAATGGCTAACACATGGATGCACATAATAGGCAAAAATATCAGTGCTGGGCATGAAGAAACGTTTATATAGTGAGATGCCCAAAGATGGGGTTTCCATCAATTCTGGAAATTCATGGGCAGTGAAAACGAAATGGGAGAATCGGGAATAAACCCTGGAAGGCAGAATTCGTTTTCAGGAAATGTTTGGGGACAACCCAGGAGCAAAAACGACCTCCATTAAACCCCGAATTCGTGGTTCTCTTCTCCCAGCCACTGTGCTAACCAAAAACGAGTTCCCAGCAAGCCAAAAATGCCCAGCAAGCTCCAAAAACGCCCAGCAAGCTCCCAAACACCCATCAAGCTTCAAAATAAATTTCTCAGCAAGCCAAAACCGCCCAGCAAGCTCTAAAAATGTGAGGGGGTGAAGTCTGACCATGAATAATGGATTGGGAAGGCAATTCGTTGGTGTTTTCTTTCCCAAGAAGGAGAAACACGTTTTTCCATGAGGGTGGCTTTCCCATACTCGAATTTGGACAGCCATACCTCTCCAATCCCCAAGGCATTAACTACTTCACCCAACTCTTGGGAGAAATGAATGATTGGGCATCGAAATCAACATGGGTAGTTGATGGTTCATGGGTTCTCTCATTGACACTTGGCTTGACTTGATTGGATCAAGGGTTTGAATATTTCCCTCCCAATTCCTTGCAATATCATGCCCCTATCTCTTGTTGCATTGCATAGCTAGTTGTGGGATTTTATATTAAAATGCATATTTACAATTCCCATGGTTCACTAGCACATGGGTAGCATAATTTCAAATACTTGCCTCTTCTAGATCGAGCGTTCACTAGCGGGGCCTTGGCCTTGAGCTCCACGCTAGGAATCATACATAATATGCATACATTATTTGCATTACAACCCAAATATCAGAAGGGTCAAGAATGGGGATATTACATTCCCCTCACCCTTGGAATAACACCGTCCATGGTGTTCCAATACCTAGGATTTCATACACACTTTATACATGTCCAAAATTCATGAAATATGGCAGGCCTGTCCTGCATTTCACCCTTTACTTGGGTTTTCAAAACCAAGTCCTTTGGCATTCACAAACTGTTCCTGCTGGTTGGGACCCTCTAGCTCTACATGAGGGCATTGTTCCAAAACAATCCCTTCCCGCTGATCTACAAGTCTGGAAACTTTATGGCGGCTATCCTCTTGATGTTTCATTGTTTGGCAGTTGCAGAGGCAATGATTTCCTCCACATCCCCAACATTTCATTGGTTTCTTTACCTTTTCCCTCTCAAATTCCTTTGAGTCTTCCCACCTGGAACGTTTCCTAATTGGACGATTGGATGAATGCTTCTTCATTGATCCACTTTCCTTTCCTTTATTGATTGCTCCCAGAATGTTTTTTACCTCTTTTTGCAGACAAATAGAGTCCTGCAGAACCTCGTGGTTCATTTCATTCTGTTGCCTCTGTAGCTTGAGCATCTCCCCAAGATTTTCTTGGGTCTTTGCAATTGTTTGAAGAAGACTTTCAGCCAACTCTAATAGCCCTTGGTCTGCCGCCATGGTCAATGTGTACAGCTGACCACACTTTACTCACTAGCAACACTTGCTTGTGTCGGCTGCAACCAATTGTTTCAATTGCTAACCTGTGAAATTTACCATGGAAACTCTTTGTTAGGACAAGCATAATATAAACATTAAAATTAGTCAATTGTTTCCCAATTGACATGGAACGTCCATGCTTCACTCATGCGACTTCAAAAAAAAATTCATGCTTTCCCAACATACACATGATCTCTTTCATGTTCATCCTTTCACAATGAAATAACTATTTTAGCATTCACAATTTAATTCAAGCAAATAAACACATTCTTCTTCTAGTCATGACATGCATTCAACAATTCTTTGTTTTATAAATGCATCAATAAAAAGGAAAGAAAAGAGTAAGAGTGTCTCCCTCTTAGTCTTGCTTTATTACGGAGCTATGCCATCACTGTGGTTTCATGCTCCTTAGTCTCTTTCACTTTAATGTGAATGCTTGAATTTTCCTTTATTGGCTATGACACTTAGTGTCTAAGGTCTGTTTAAATCTTTTCAACTTGGGTACCCCTTCCCATTCTGTTTACAGAACCCCTGGTTGCTAGGACCCACTCATGTTCACTAGCACCATCTTTTGTTACTGCTCATATTGAGCTATTTTGGGACAGTCATATGTCCATATGCATCCCTATGATGCCTTCCTGGTCTTTGCTTCCAACAATACCTACACTCAAACATTGAATCAATTCAAATGTTTAGTTTATTTCATAAGGTTTTTCTCTAAACAAGAGTTTGAGAAATCATAACCAAATCATATACCCACATATATTCATAAGCAAGAAGTTGCAAGATAACCAAATACTTATTTGTATTGGATGTCTTCACTTTATCCCACAGGATCCTTCTTCGCTTTCCAAGCATTGGATTTCCCGTGGTTACAATAATGAATGTTGGGACAGCAAGCAGGCTATTCCACAACCATTCGAATAGGAAATGCCAGGCCAATACGCCAACTGGTTTTTTATCAATTGTTTAAGGGGTATTGGGCCAGCATACACACTGTTTCACAATATTAAGTAGTGAATGCCCAACCAGTTACTCTCTGGATTTATCAAGAACTTTATATCACCCACTCATTTACTCTCTGGATTTACCAGCAATTTATAGTCTTTCAGGGTCTTGCCTTCCTGCAATGACCAAGGTTTCCAACAAGGAAAACAATAGTGTATCAGCTTAGCTGTTAAAAGATTTATACCTGAAATCTTCATTATTCCAAACAAGACATAAATGAAAACAAATACTTATCTGTATTGTGCGTTTCCCCTCTGGTCCACAGGATCCTGCTTCGCTTTGCAAGCCTTGGAATCGCATATGGACTTGGATGTAGTTAATGCTTCACTAGTACACCTTCACGCCGACTGGATTTATCAAGCATTTGGTGGTTCCCAACTAGTCCCATACTTGGTTGTCCCTCTCCATTGCCGAGCCAACACATTCATCTGGGTCATCAACCAATGGAAGGAAACTGCGCCACCTGACCATTATAGGTCAAGGCTCTACTATGGAGCCATAGGAATCTCATGGTTTTCAGTCAGTCTTCGGCGGCCGCCCTCCCACTGCTGACCCAATGGAGATTTTATGCCTTCACCAATGTCACCACACCTTCTTGCACCATAACCCTTCACACACACATCAACTCTTCATTCATACAAGGACGCCACTCTTTTTATTGTGCAAATCGGTGGTTCCTTTTTGGAACTTTATAGGTGACTTTCTTGACTGCGGGTTAGCATGACCCCACTCACACAAGGATGATACCTCTTCTTATTACACAACTCTTCAGGCCTGTCCATCCCTTCTGGTAATATTTCACGTGAGCATAGAAAGGTTGCCAATTCCTGTACAATCCTTTTGCATACCCTTCTTTACTTTGCCTCTTAATGTGCAGTATCAATCTGCATCTGTGTAGGATGACAACACAAGAAGGATAAGAGAGCTCATCAGTATTGTTGTTCAATTTTTGTAACCAGAATCCATATCATTCACTATCAAGTATTGAAACACCAGGAATGCGTCCATTCCCTTAGGGTGTAGTCAATATTGAAAACCCTATCATGACCCAGCACTAGAAAAGGTGTGCACCCCCTTTCCTATGTGTGCCATGTAGGTCCTAATCATACTCAAGCAGTCTGCAATGATATAAATAAGATAAAGCATGCTTTGCATATTAACCCTAATAATTTAGACATGCATGTTCTTGTCTAGGGTCACAGAATACTCATTCATTTTGCAGATGTGTCTCACATTCCTTCTGGGCATAGCTTTACCATCTCACTTTCATGGTTTACTGACATGTGGTTTGGCTGAGACATTATCAATGGTGTTTCACCCGAAACCCATTTCTAAAGCATGGGGTCTTTCCCATCTAGTTTGGCTTCTGCAGGCCATCACACATGGTCTTCCTGCAATGTGTCATCCTGGCACACTTTATCAAATAGCCAAACAGTCAGCAACATTTAGCAATAATCATTCAATGGAATTAATAATTAAATTCAACTATGAATTTGCAATTCTGTCCTCTGCAGAATCGATTTGCTTAGCCATGAGTATGTTCTCATATCGTTTGGCTCTCGCTCATGGTAGATTCCAATCTTTGTCATGGGATTACCCACATTTTCCATGCCCAAAACAATCTACCTGAAATTTGAAACTTCAATCAACCAAACATGTTGTGAGTATCTATGCATATAATCCTTTCATTGCTACAACAGTCACTGAAGTGATCTCAGAATTATAACACTCAATAATTCAAACACCTTCAGCTGTTAGCATTTGAGGTGCAATCAAATATATGTATATATATCTATATATGCATCGTTATCATAAATAAAATTGTAAGACATGGGTACACTATCCGTGCAATTTAAATAAACTGTAAATACTCATTATTTCGCATTCCATGCAATCTCTGTCCTTCCACATAGCACTCTAGTAGCCCATCATCATGTCTACCTTCTTCATGCAATCAATCTCATGTATTCATAGCAGCTTATGAAATGGTATTAGGATTAACATTGGTTCACTATTTCATCGATTATCTAATTGCATCGAACATATATCACAATCATGCATTCACACAATGCATCTCAACATGTGCACTTACACATATGCATGCACATTCACAACATTTACATAATATTATCACAAGATTGTACTTAATATTTTAATGCACATCTCCTCAATGCAACCCTGCATTAATTTATGAGTACTTATGCATTCAAACATATTATGGCCTAACCATGCCTCTCTCATATGGCATACATTATAACAGGACCATAAGTCATCACTTACTTGGGTTGTTAAACTTCACAATCAACATCCACAAATGGCATGGTACGATTTCATATGAATTCATTGAGATTTCTAAGCAATTATAGGGTGTAAGGCTCACTGCATTCACTTACCCACACCTCACCATACTTGGTAGGTTGACATTCACATTCAGGCACTCAATACCACATGCAAACCAAATCAACATAGTTTAATCATAATTGAAGGGATCTTACCAAATCCTCTTTCAGCATCCATGCACTTTAAGCACAAATAACCATTACCTGCATGGTTGTCATTAACATCGCTTAATGTTACCTGATCAGTTGGCCTCTTACCAAGGCTACACGGTCCTTTTGCCAACATCATGATCACAGGTTTGTTGCACCATCCTTTCTTCATAAGGTTGTTGGTCATATGCAACAATCATCACCCACATCTTCAGCCATGCTTTGGTTGTATTTGATCCTACAACCAATGCAAACACAGCTACTTATTAGCAGCCACAATGATTATCTCAAGTGGCTCATTGTATATGTAAAACCTCACTATTTTACCAAGATGCAATATCATATATGCATAAACATTTTCACATGCATTGTGCAATGGCAATTAGTATTCCAACTAATGCATATTCACTTCATCAATCTAATTTTCTTGCGTTTTCAATCATGCTTTTATGGTCTGATTCACACAACCATTATCAACAACATTAAATACCATTAATGAGCTATTGCACGTGTAACTTCACTATTTTATCAATATGAAACATTGTGCTCATGCATAAGCAATTCACATGCATTATGCAATGACTCTCTAATCATGCCCACTAATTCATATGCATTATTCTCTTGTATTTCCAGCATCCCTATGCCATAATTTCCAGTATATAAATACAATAACAAGAGAGGAGTTAAGGAATTATTCCCAATTCCTCACTCTGACATGGAGTTCCTCATCCACATCATAGCTAATCCTTTCCTTGGCTTCCCTACCAAGCATACAAGCAATCATTAGCTATCATATTATCATGAATTAGCAATTCAACATATACATATGTGTAATCATTCATTCTTGCTATTTTCCAAATATGCAATTCTTATGCTATAACCAGATATAGTTTAAGGTGAGAAATTTCCCTTTTTATCAGCATTGTCTTACTTAGTTCCCATAGAATCTTTCTCACCATCGACGACGTCTCAAGGGGACGACGGGGGTCAAGGGGGCTTGCCCCCTTGTGGCTTGCCACTACCGAGCGGGTCGAGGGCAGTGCCCTCGTTTTTTTTTTTTTTTAATTCTTCAATTTCGCGCAATCTGGCGCATAAGTTCACGGCCATTTTTAGCTTTTAGCGCTTGAATTTCACCCTGGAAAGCCACTGAAATTTCCTGTTTCGGCAGACTTGGCAATTCTCTTCTGACCCTTATAGACGAACTCGTCGAGTTCTTCCGGTGTCGTGGACGAACTTGCCGAGTTTCCTCCGGTGTCGCGGACGAACTCGTCGAGTTTCTTCCGATGGAAACTCAGCTTTTCTTTCCGACAACTTCGGCGCAATTCAACAGTTCTTTCCACTGTTCCAGAAAAATTTCGCCAACTCTCCCGCTGTTCCGAAAAGCTTTCGCCAACGCTTCCGCTGTTCCGTAAATATTTCGCCAACTCCTCCGTCGAAATTCTTCCTTCCTCTTCTGGCGAACTTAATGATTTTCTGTCGAATTGTCGTGGAGCCACTCACCAAATTTCGCCGCCAACTTCGGTGCAACTCACCAGCTTCCTCCGTCATTTCAGCGCAAACTTGCCAACTTTTTCGCCGCTTCGGCAAACACTTGTAAGTTCCTTCCGCCGCTGCGGGGCAAAACTCTTAACTTTTCCACCGTTTCGGAGCAAGACTCATAACTTTTCCGCCAGAATTATTCTTTCCTTTTTTCGGCGAACTTATCGATTTTTTGCCGAGTCGTTGTGGAGCAACTCACCAAGTTCTTCCGCCAAATTCCACGAAAACTCACAAGTTTCTTCCGCCATCGCGGACCAGCTTGTCAAGTCCTCCCGCCGTTGCGGCCGAACTCGCCGAGTCTCGCCACCGATACAGACTTAGCAGAAAGCTCAAAAATACTTAGAAAAATTTCAAATTTTCAATTTTCTTTCAAATTTTCTTAATGACTACAGTTGAGCAGGAAGCATACTTACCTCTGCCACTGTGATAGGAAACCCATGAAGGCCCAATGCTGCAACCAGCATCTCTGATACCAAAATTTAATGTCCCCTTCCCCGGACCCAACTCTTGGAAGGGAGTATGCTACCAATCTATGGGGCTGTTCCTAAAAGGCTCAACCCATTCGAAAATTCATACAATTAAAAACCATTGTGTGCAGATGCAACTCAATTGAATATGCACAGCGGAAATAAACAAGTCATCCACACACATTTTATATGCATATAGCATATCAATATAAACATCAAATTATACATTGCAGAAGTAAAATACAGAGACAGAGTACACTTATCTTCCTTTTGCAATTGCCTCAAGCAACTAGCTATGTCGCTGCAATGTTCCACCCAACCGTAGGCTCTTCGATAGCATATACTGAGTCCATCCAAAGGCCACCCCCGATCTGGGCATGATATCTACAAGGAAAAGGGGGACATCCAACTCATACACAACCAAAACATCATTTCAGCTAAGCCAAGCCAGTCCATAGCTAGGTTTATTAGGCTAATACTGAACCCTCCTCATCACTTGATACTTGCATTCAAGCTCAAGCCAAAGCAATGGATTCCCATAACCCACACCCAAAGATACTATTTTCTCACACAGCAAGCACAATCACTGGGCATGGATACACATGCTTAACAATAGGAAAGACAATCACAGGGAGGAAAATGATTTCATCCCAAACGATTCAACATTCAATGGCTAACACAAGGATGCACATAACAGGAAAAAATATCAATGCTTGGCATGAAGAAACGTTTATATAGTGAGATGCCCAAAGATGGGGTTTCTATCAATTCTGGAAATTCATGGGCAACCAAAACGAAATGGGAGAATGGGGAATAAACCCTGGAAGGCAGAATTCGATTTCAGGAAACGTTTGGGGACAACCCATGAGCAAAAACGACCTCCATTAAACCCCCAATTTGTGGTTCTCTTCTCCCAGCCACTGTGCTAACCAAAAATGCCCAACAAGCTCCAAAAACGCCCAACAAGCTCCAAAAACGCCCAGCAAGCTTCAAAATAAAACGCTCAGCAAGCCAAAAACGCCCAGCAAGCTCTAAAAACGTGAGAGGGTGAAGTCTGACCATGAATAATGGCTTGGGAAGGCAATTCGTGGGTGTTTTCTTGCCTAAGAAGGAGAAACACATTTTTCCATGAGGGTGGCTTGCCCATACTCGAATTTGGACAGCCATACCTCCCCAATCCCCAAGGCATTAACTACTTCACACAACTCTTGGGAGAAATGAATGATTGGGCATCAAAATCAACATGGGTAGTTGATGGTTCATGGGTTCTCTCATTGACACTTGGCTTGACTTGATTAGCTCAAGGGTTTGAATATTTCCCTCCCAATTCCTTGCAATATCATGCCCCTATCTCTTGTTGCATTGCATAGCTAGTTGTGGGCTTTTATATTAAAATGCATATTTACAATTCCCATGGTTCACTAGCACATGGGTAGCATAATTTCAAATACTTGCCTCTTCTAGATCGAGTGTTCACTAGCGAGGCCTTGGCCTTGAGCTCCATGCTAGGAATCATACATAATATGCATACATTATTTACATTACAACCCAAATATCATAAGGGTCAAGAATGGGGATATTACAAGAATTTTAATTGATAATGTTTAATTGGATTTTATTATTAATGGAGAAGACGAAGGGATAGGTCAGAATGGGAAATGATCAGGCATCCCTAACTATTTATGCACTTATATAGCAACTCTTCTATCCAAAATTTGTCCTGAGGATGAATCCAGCTTAGGATTCGAAACGTCGACAACAAAAATGTCGACCGTGGATTATCTGGAAACCCATTCTAACATCTTTGAATTAAGAAGATCAGGCTCCACAACCAAATGATAACCTATAGACAAAAGAGAGAATATAATCTAATTTCCTACACCAACATGTTAGGCTAAATCCCTCTACTTAAGCAATCACAAATTGAAATATTTCAATGTGAAACATACAATTTGGGAGACCCATCACCTCCAACACTTTCTAGCAAGCCACCTTTGAAAATATTGAGAACATGAGGACCCCTTCACAAGTAGATATGCCACTATAGTCCAGACTTAGTCTCTATGTATCAAATCCCCAAAACCAAAGAGAAATGGTCTTGATATAGTGTGAAATATCTCAACCATCATGGAGAAGAATATGGATCATGAGAGGAGGACGTGGATCTAGGTAGAATAATATGGATCACATGATACCAACTTTCTTTACAAGGAAAACCATAATGATATTCAAATGTATGATGAAAACCTCGAGATAAAGGATCCATAGATCCAAGGAAAATCTCCCCCACCAATATTTTTGCGCCCCATACACTGAGCAACACGCGAAAATGTTGTAATTTTCGTGCCCTGTGAACTGAGCAAAGCATGAAAAAGTTGTAATTTTCGTGCCCCTATAATAGAGCAAAGCACAAAAATCCCCTTTTGTATGACTTAAGTTGGTTTGATGAAGTGGCATTCGACCTCATTAGCTTAGGTAACTTTTCCAACTTAGGTGGGAAGTGAGTTCATCATGTAATAATAGGTCTAATAAACCTAGGATGTTATGGACTTCGTGATTTCCATGGTGGTAAGGCATGTAAAGTCAAAGAATGATAAAATGAGGTATAACAGGTGCCCCCTAAAGTGTGAGGTCAGAAAATTCGGATGGCTGAAACACTTTACCAAATTGTAGATTCTCAAAAGGTAACCAAAAGAAAGGTCGAAGGAGAGCTGCGAAGAATCAACATGCCCTGATCATCCCCGAGGCAGGCATACCTATGCCTGGAACAAACTAACTCAAAACATGGTTGCCTACCAATACATTGCAGAACCATGATGATATTGATTGAACAAAATCATGGCTACTAGGATACAAGAATAGATCCATGATGAAATAACGACACAACCATGACCAATACAAGAGTGTATCTGTGTGACAGTACATCAATGAGGTTTCCACCATAATATATGTGTGGGAACCTACTAAAAAACATTATCCATTGCAACCTGGGCATGATAACAAGATACCAAAACAACCCAGGGTCTTCTACCCAATCTCGAGACAATACGAATCTAACCATGTGATTACAATGTGTTGAAGTCGAACATGGTAGAAACCACTTGATTGACAGTCAATAGTGTGAATCCATTAACAAGTGCGAGGGAAATCACCAATGACGATAATGATCCCCAAAGTATCATAGTACATTCCATCAAAATGTGAATAAATGAGTTGGAGTTGAACATTCGTGGAATCTTCTGATCATAGGCCAAGGATGTAAACCTACTGCTGAAAGCGAGGAAACCTATCATTGAGGTATATAGGTCCCAAGGTACTAGATTGGTTCCTAAGTCCAATTTTCGGATAATGAGATGAATTCGACATGAATAGACTCACCGAAGGAGGTCCATAATGCATCCCACATCATCGACAAGAAATCGACACAAGGTAGTGATGATGAATACATATATGAATGAGTACTGACACGAGGATGAAAGGTTAAAAACATTGCATAAGGTTGACTGAAGATAACGCTTTCCTTTGAACATATAATGGCATGACATATGACATGGAAGCATTGAATTAAAGGAGCAAAGACCAAAATGCAACATGACAATAAATGAGGTGTTATTTGGATGACTCAAAGGAGAAAGATGACTCACAGTTTTGGTAATGGTTCAAAAGACACGCTGAATACCCAATTGTAAGACAAGACATGAAAATATGCCATGTTTAAAGGTAATGACTCACTGGCTTCCATAAATTCAAACTTGACTTATTCCTCCATTTTCCCCCATCATGTTTGATGAGTACCTCTTTGTTTTTTAACGAGCTTTAGGAGGATAAAAAATGATCGATATAACTCACCCTTTGGATGAGTCCAATCTCACATTTTTTACAAACTTGAGAAATGAGGTGTTCGGTCCCATGCGGGTCCTTCGATGTATAATTTTATGAGTCCAAAGAAGGGAAACTCAGTGATTTTTCATGTTTAGAGAGTTTGAAATAATCTAAGAAGACTTTGAAATGGACTTTTTTATAACAATTAGTCCCTATGACCGAAAAAGTATAAAATAATCCCTGATGTAACTCTTCTAGTCATGATTGACTAGAGTATACCCTTTTTGTAGTTAGTCTAAACGGTCCGCAAAAGGGGTAAACTATCACCGGATAGACGACTTTTGAAACGCTTTTACGATCGTGAGAAAGACAATTTCGCTCAACAATATTTTCATAATTTGGGAGTCTGAAAAGGGCTTAAAGAAAACTCAATGGGGTTCCTTTTTCGTAAACTAATCCACCTAGCCCGAAAAAGTGATAAAATAAAACTAGGTCAATGCTTCCTCATTGTTTTACGAGCACAAGTAAAGTGGAAAAAACTCAACACCTTTTTCCTTGGTTTTAACAAGCACGACCAAAGTGTGAAAAGTGCTTGGAATGATTTTCATGTTTGTTTCTAGAGCACGAAAAAGAAAAAGTAAGCTCAAAAGGTCACTAAAAAGGATTTCTCTGGTGTGAACATCCTTCATGGTCTTGTTCAAACGTGGTCAAACCTCATTAAGAAGGGTTAGAATCTCAAAAAATGAGTGAAAAATGTTCTAAATAAAGGTAATAAATGTGAACACGATAAAAAATAACCAGTTCCATAGGTATAAAAAGAGAGTGGAATGTAAAACAAGTCATTTTTACCTTGTTTTTTTAATCTCAAGAGGATTTTTACCCTTGTTGGAGACCAATTTTCAGCGGACAATTTTGGGAGATTCAAGACACCATTCGAGCTGCTATTTGAACCAGGTTGGTCCTCTTTATCTGCTGTTTCATTTCATGGTTTCATTTTTAGTTTTTTATGCTGGTATGGGTGATTGGAAATCCCATTTAGGGATATCTTTGCGTGCCCAGGAATTTTCACGACCTACACATATCTGCGTGAAGTGCGAAAATTCTAATATTTTCGCGTTCTAGGAAATGGAAAGAGCGCAAAAACTGATAAATTTCGCGCTCTACCCCGTTAGAGGGGTGTGAAAATATGTAGGAACGAGATTTAAAAAGCTTGCCTCTAATCCATAAAGAAATAAATTACTTCAAGGTTCTAATGATGACTTCCTTTGATGATTTTCAGGAGTTTTCAAGAGCCAAGAGAAACCGTGATCAAGTGGAAAGAGAGAGAGCATGAGGGTGATGAACGATGCGCCCTCAATGATGATGCAACTTTTTCCGCACTCCAAGAGTGTGTATTGCTAAAAAATTTCAAGGCACGAGGTATGGGGAAGAAAGGAACACTTCTAAACCAATTGATAGAGATGTTGGATCCTAATATACAAGATTTCCAGGTAGGGTAGCATATCCTTGAGATCGCACTCGAGGACATATACTTCTTGACCGGTCTGTCCAAAAGAGGGACGCATGTCAATTTGGTCGGGCATCACAGTACTGAGGAGAACAAAGATGACTACATACCTTGGTTATGCAGGTAGGGATCCCAGAAGAAGAGTGGGAAAATACCCATATCAAATATGGTGGACCTTCCTTTGAGGATGGTCTTGTTTACTATTGCACGGGTGGATGGAAGCACGGGTGCTCAAAATGCGACAAAATCCCAAATGAATTATTCCTTGGAATGTCTTGAACCAAAGTTGCTCAATTGGTGTGAGGGAGTCCTAGTAAAAATAAAGGACCAGGTTATGAAGTGTCGCACTGGGTAGATCAAGCAGTTTGGGTCCGACAACATCATAGTCGCCTTCTTTCTAGAGAGGGTTCTAGTACTATGCCCACAGATAAATAGGAATCCTCTCCCTACATCCGAGCCACAAATGACGAGGTGGAGTGGCTATGCGGGTCGACTAGGTGGGCCTCAACTTTTATCGTTTGGTGCCAAATTATTTTCATGGTTGGAGGAGAAGATCGTGATGATCGAGGATTGGTACACCGAGCTAGAATTTTGCAATGACATTGACTTGGATTTACCAAAGGACGAGTATTGGGATGAGTCAAGTATGTGAACTTTAAGAAAATGTGTTTTTTGGATTTTGAAATATTTCATTTTTTTGTTGTGCAAAAGAACTAATATGTACATGTGTAATGCCACAGATCAAGGACTAGTGAGGCCAAAGGGATATTCACCACTATGGTGATGAGGAGATGAGTATCAAGCTCCGGGATACTGAGGCAGGGGGACTCCGTGATGTAGAGCAACATCTCGAGGGACTGACCATGGGAGTCCCTCTTATGAGGCTGCCCGATATTTCGTACCATCTTTAGAGGCATACTGTGGGTGTTCCAGAGCATATAGGTCGACTACTCTGCCATGTTTTTATGGAGGTGGTATGCTATCATGAGTACCGTGCTCCTCGTGATTAGATCTAGGAAGTATTTTTTTTAGTGTTAGCATCATTTACATGATGTATGGGCACTAGTCCCGATTTTGTACGGGCGATAGTCCCAATTTTGTCTCTTGGCACATTTTGATATTTTTGTGACATGATTATACATGGACCTATATCGTCTATTTATCTATGATGATTTGTACTTTACATCATTTACATGTTTTTAATGATGATGGTATTGTTTACGTATGAGCTAAATTCCAATTCAACACGTAATTAGCTAATGAGTCAACCACTGTGTTTAATTTCCTTGGTATGTGTTGATATAAAATGTAATCAAATGATCTCTCAAGGAGGCGTATTCTATGATATAAACGAAGCAATATGGGATCACGAATGGTGTAAATGCGATTTAGTTGAGACACCATGAGTTGGGAATCTAGGTAGACTATAAGATGGTCAATACCAAGGGAGGATGCTTCGATAAGAATCCCAATTACTACACAGTATTCCACAATGTTATTTGTTGTTGAACCTAAGCAAATTCCACCTGAGGAGATCAGATCATAAGTAGGGGAATATAGCACCCATGCCACAGAAGCAAGATTCTAGGTATGTCGACTAGCACCGTCCACGAATCCGGAATACATCGACATCTGCGCATTGAAGCACAAATCAGGATAAATAGTCATAGGTGAGATGAGATCATAACACACAAAAAGAAATCAAAATCACACCATAAATACACTATATAGAAAACGTATGCACAGGATTTCCCTATGCATAGAATATATTTAGGTAGAGCCCATTGTGAGGCTCTCCCAAACATTAGTACAAAATGAGAGATAAGTGACCAAGTGACCAAAAAATTTGGGCACCATAGTTTTTTCAAGGGATAAATGACCAAAATTGAGAAATTTTAAGTGAGCTAACTAAAAATGACCAATTTGGTCACGGGATAAGAACTAAACTAAAAATGACCAATTTGGTCACAGGATAAGAACTAAATCAAAAATGACCAATTTGGTCACGGGATAAGAACTAAACTAAAAATGACCACATAGCAATTGGTCATTTATTTTGGTCATTTTTAGTTGTGTCACTCCAACAATGGAAAATTACAATTTTGACAATGAATTTGTACAATTTACGAAATTTTAACACTACAGATGGATTCAGAGACCCAATCCATCTGCAGTGTTAAAATTTAGTAAATTGTAACATTATAGATGGATTCAGAGACACGAGCTAGTGTCGAAAGTACATGATGCCATAGGCAAACCTACTGGACTTTTTTTTAATATAATTTTAAATGTATTGTCACATCCAGATCGACGTGCTTATCATGTCCATATTTGATTTCACCATTTTTGCTTTCGTATTATCCCTTCGATAGATCTGTCAAGTTGCATCATGTGGCGCATCAAGCTTGGATATTTGTTGTGTCTTTCCCTCTCAGCATTGTCATGTTGTGAAGTTGCGGGTGTCATTATGTTTGGATCATCATACTGGTAACATTCATATTTTGTTTGAACAAAACCATCATCGTTTGAACCTCTCGGCAGTTGTTAATGTTTCAACAAGTTATGCATTTTGCGTCATCATGATGTTAGCTAAAAATCGTCAATTAATTCACAACCTCCAATATAATTAATTCTCCATATGCATCCATTCATCAATATGGTTCTCCTCGCACATGAGTTTAATATTGGAAAGTTATAAAGTTCCCCTCGGGTCTCTCCCTTGCAAAAAATCGCCAATATCCTCCATTTTTAAAAGAAAAAAAATCCTCCCTTTTTGTAAAATTATTTTAATTAAAAATTAAGAGTTACCATGATTCTAATATTTAAGTCACAACTTAAGTCATGACTATTAGTCATTTTTTTTGGGTTACACTATATATTTAATTGACACCAAATTATAAGTGCCTTTGTATACTGATCATGACGACGTCCTAGTTGCGAGACACCAAATTGATCATCATGATGTACTGTCGAATAACGTCATTATACCCATCGACATACCCCATAGCCCTATTAATTTTGTAACCTTTCATGGTTTTATATCGATCAGGGTCATTGCACCCTAGCTCCCAAAAATCCTACCGTTGAGTGAATTCAGAAAGGTCTACTTCCTTTAGCCTTTGCTATGGATGCTCCCGAGCCAATGGGATAAACTATAAGATTTTCATCTAGATAGGGGCCTATGCCCAAAGGATTTGGGTCAACATCATTAATTGGTAGCAGTGTCCTTTATATAGTGCCCGGTGTTCCTCTCTTTGGATGTGCATTATACTTGTGTGTGGGACTAATCAAAAGATGTTCCTTGTCGGTTCGTCCCCTCAGTTATGTTCACTCAACTCTCCACAATTTGTATATATTTCATCATATATATATTAGTATTAGAATATATGTGTTTATATATTATAATATAATATTTTATCATAATAAGCAAAAACTATAAATTAATATAATAATATAAACACATATAAATTAAAAACAAAACAATATATACATATATATATTATTAAAAGAAATTTATAATATAATTGTAAAAAAAACCACACATATGATAATATAATCCATAAAAAAACACAAATAAAAGGTTGAACTCTCAATCAATAGGTAAGTTTTAGGGTACCAAAAATGCTGGAGTTCTTGGCTAACCAGATCCCCTCTGCGGAGTGGCTTGCGCATAAAGTTGATGCTTTCTACTTGGATGCTCTACTCTTTTCTGGGGATACAACATCTGCTCTTGTTATAAAACATCATCCCCCTCCTGTTCGGGATTTTATGGCTTTTTTTGATGGGGCTGCACAACAAGGGGGGTTGACTTCCGAAGCTGGGGCGATCATTTATATTGACCAGATACAATTCTTCAAAGTATGGATGAATGGTGGAGTTGGATCAAATACGTGTGTGGAGCTCCTGGCACTGTGGATGACCTTATTTTTTGCTAAAAAGAAAGACATTCTGCTCCAGTTCTTGTTCGGCGACTCCCGAGCGGTTATTGATTGGGCTTCTGGGCGGGGAGCCCTTCACTCACTAGAACTCTCTCCCTGGAAGGATATGATATGCTTGCTGCTACATGAATTTCCTCACCTATCCATTGTGCATATTTCTCGGGACTTCAATGATCGAGCTGATGAATTATCAAAGATAGCACTTTCGGCGGTGGATTGCTACATCCACTATGAATTTTGGTCAAACAATTGGCTTCACTCTTGCGGCAGCCTGCCTCTTCCAGCGTCCTCTTGCTAGTGATGGAGGCGTGGCCCCCTGGGATCTCATATCCCTATTTTTTGTGGCTATTATCTTTTTTACCTTTTGTCACATACTACTTTTTTGTTGATGTATCTATTCGGTCTGTCTTTGGGGCCTACTGTTGTTACTTTCTTCCTGGTGGCGTGGTTTTTTATGCGAACGCGTGTCAAATATGGCTACTTTCTCTACTCTATTCTGGATTAGTTAGACTTGGTTGCCCTGTACCTATCTCTCGGGACTTCAGATCCTGGCTATAATGTTGCTCGAATCTCCATATATATTGTCAATAAATATATAGCTATTTTTCAGTGTGAAAAAGAAAGTTTTAGGGTACCACATCGTATTATAATAAAAAAAGATAGATATGACTTCTGTCTCTCTAAGGAATGGTTCATCGGTTTGGGTACAATGGTGAGTTCATAAGTGTTTTATTCCCCCGGTACCCACTTTTCTGTCTTGTCGTGGTGCAGGGTGTCTCCCACGCACTAAAGGCAAGCTGTCCATAAATATAAAATTGCAATGTATAAGTTATTAAACCAATTTATAATATAATATTGTGAAAAAAAAACACAAAATATGTGCCAAACAAAACTTGGAAATCCCCGACTATGATGGAGCTCGATGTGATGCCATAGACTATGCGGGCGTAGCTCGAAACCATCGATGCCACTAATAGATATGAAGATGGAGGTCGATGCCACCACTGAGTATGCGAACAAAGTGGAGTTTAGTTCATTAAAATTGATTAGCCATCATTTGAATCCAATGGAGTTTATTATTTACCAGTGTTATGGTCCATACAACCCTCAATTGGCGCCAAACTTTTGGCTTTGGCAGGAGGGGAGAGGGTTTATTTGGGTTTGAGAGGCCATTACGCCGGTTGAATGGGTTGTGAAAGTGGTTTAGGGAATTTAGTAACTCACATAAATGGGAAGTGAATTTTGGGGTTTGGAAAACTCACAGCTATATATTTGCACTTGTAGCAATGGAGAAAAACACAACAATTGAAAAAACTTGGAGGCTTCGTAAGAGGCGGGTGAGGGAATCTACAACATCGGAGTACAAATCTAAATCTCCTTCTTAGGTTAGTAAATGACTTCTTTCATTTCCCGTTGTTTATTAAATGCTCAGTTTCATTTTCCTTTTATTCATAAATTATTCATGTTTAAGGTGACTTTCTATCTGATATATGAGTATTGTTTGTATTTATGTGTTAGACAATTAATCTGGTTTAACATGTATTCGTGCTTCATCTTCTCTGGTTTTTGAGACTACCTTTCTGAAACATACAAAATTTTGTTGTAGTATAGTTGTCTTCAATTCTAAAGACAATTCTATGCTCTTGGCCCAACTGTTTTATTCTCGATCCTTAATTCGTGAATCAAATCCATACAATTTTTAGTTACAAACACACTTTTCATATCCATTTATACATGAATTCGCTTGCCCTTCCTCCCCATCAAAGGATCCTTAAAGTAGCGGTTCTATATCTTGGATTGTATTTCTTCTCAGCAAGTAATTGCATTATTGCACCAAGTGAAACGAGGTGCTCTACAACCCAGTATGGGGGAGATCCTGTAACATTTGTCCATGTTTGTCCTGTTTATCCTTATAGTCGGCCATAATAAATAAAGTTTGTCTTTAACATAATAATAATAAAAATTTAATATTATGTCGGTGATTAATAAAATGACGTGTATTTTCGTTTGAATTAAATCATAATGGACGTGTATTTTCGTTTGAATTAAATCCTAGGCTATAAACGCATGTCTTTATTATTGTCGGCCATTAATTAAAATGTAAAAAAAGTAAAATGTAATGGAAAGTATTTAATGAAAAATAAAAAAGTAAAATGTAATGAAAAATAAAAAAGTAAAATGTATTGCCATTAATTAAAATGTAAAAAAAAAGTAAAATTGTGGAAAGTATTTAAAAAAAATCCATGTCGGCTCATAAAATAAAATATTATGAAAAGTAATTAAAAAATAGATGTTTGTTTATAAAATAAAAAATTAAAACTTAAACCCGGATCAATCAAGAGAGATTAAATTTCTTGAGTTTAAATTTAAAAAAAGAAATACACCTCAAGAAATCGGATCCCTCTCGGTGCTTGATAGATACGGGTTTAGGATAAATCTATGCTGGTATATATATAATCTGGCATCCCTCACTTAATCCTTTTAGTAGTGGGGCAGGGGGCACTAAGTAGCAGGAGAGGGGGGAAGCATGCACTAAGTAAGTAGCAAGCCAAACAGAGAGAGAGGGGATAGGTGCTGTAAGGCGCGAAAGAAGTAACTGCATTCATTCTCGGTTCTATCACTAACCAAGTCACGTTCTATAAAACTTCATAGCAACATTATTTTATTATAGTAATTACGCTTTTGCGTCGGGTCTCATAATCGCAATTCCAATGCAAACATAATCTGGGTTAGTTGGTTAGTGAGATATTATCTCTATCAAAATTCGATATACATATATGAAACTCGCATATATTTCACCTGTACATTGAATGAATTATGTGTGTTAGTGAACATATTTCTTTCCTACTATATTTATCCTTCTCCCTTTGAACTACTACTGGTTCCTTCCCCAGAAACAGTACTTACGCAACAATACTTCAATATATCCAGGACTATAAAGAGGTACAAGAATCAAAACCTTACAAGAATGGATGTAAGGGATCATCTCGGTATATATAAAGTCAAGCCTTACAAAGAGGGTCAGGTAAAGATCTCTTTTTCTATGGAAAGTCAAAACAAGTCAAGCTTGGCAATAAAAATATACTAAGTCAGGTCAGGCCGGTATATCTTCATAAAATATAATCCTGGTCTATATAAAGTATTAAGATAAGGAATGGGTTTCAATCACCAGGTTTGGACAATATGCCTCATCTAATTTGAGGTTGTTGATCAATGAAACATTTTTTATGGGATTGGATGACCCATAACCCCACATGGAATATAAAATAGTGGATTTTATGACTTCTGAACAAAGATTGATTTTTTGATTTCTGAACGAATATTTTTGAACAAAATACTTCTGAAAGAAGGTTTCGAACAAACACCATACTTAGAAACTTTGGCATTTGACTATTGTTGCGATTTGGTTTATTCTAGTACTTTGATTTCTCCCCTTATCGTAATTGCTGGCTCCTTGAAATCGGTTGCTTTAAGAATTATTTATTTCCTAGTCACGTGGACAACTTTGGACACCTCTCTTATACTATTATTAGGGTATTTAACTTTCCTACAATTAGAGGATTGGATATTGATATTAGGTCATAATTCCTTCTCACCTCTACCATAACATTATCTATCACCATTTTCAAGTGAGTAAGAGAAAGGTTGAATGAGTCTCCATCTTAAAAGGAAATTTCTTCTATATGAAAATTTCTTCTTCTACTATCATCAATAAACCTTTAGACCCTAGATGAACATGGTCAAGCACCTCAATATTGTTGTATCTAGGATGGAAAAAAATATTTAGGTCTGAATGTGCATCAAGTATCCCTTCTCTTGGTCCATTATATTCTTCATAATGAGGGAAAAAAGGTTCCATCATGTTTTCGTGTGCCCTAGAATACTGGGGCAAATCCTCATTTTCTTTCATTGACTCCATTTGAGGTGAAATGGGAGCCCCTTAAACTAGGACTAACTTCTAACATGATAATTTTGTTCTCTAAGAGCTAGTCCCACAAAGGAATGGAAAAATTTCCCTCGCTTGACCTTGTTGAGGTCATTGTCCATGGAATTGACTCCGATTGAGTATATTTTTGACCTCTTCGACTATCATGGGGTCTTTTCGATCCAAAGGATGAAATATTGGGTTCCTTACCTCTTCTTTTCTCCACATATTCTCTTTTATAAGGGGTGTCATATATACTCTTTAATGAAATTCTTGGAACTCTCATGTTACTTGTCAAATATTCAACATCATTGAATTGGATCCCAAGGTTATTGGACCTTCTTTCTAGTAGTTGGAGAAAAAATTTAGCCTTGAAATAGGTAGCATACAGTACCATGGAAGAAACTTCTAAGGTATTAAATGCATAAGGAATGAGGTGATATATTTTACAAAACCTATTGTCTAGATCTCTTGTGTCCGCATCAACCTTTTCTTGATTTGTTCTAGTATGGATTTCTGGAGCTTGCGTTTCTGCAACAACCTTTTCTCGCTCTGTTTTAGTATGGATTTCTGGACCTTGCATTTCTGCAACAACCTTTTCTTGCTCTGTTTCAGTGTGGGTTTTTGGATCTTTTGTTTCGCATCATGCATTTCCACAACATATTTATATTGTTGTCTTTCCACGTCAGGGATTCCCATAAAATCCTCCCAAGGAACTCTTAGCTGCTTCTGTTGTAGGGAATCCTTAACTAGGATCTGAATTACTCCATGATGAGCAAGGCTTGTCAATTTGCATATATGCATATATCCCTCCTTATCTATTTGAGTCAAGGTCTTGGATAATTAATTTTTTTTCTAGCTACATTGAGGAGACAAGGTTGCAATCTTCAATTTCATATTTCTCTAGTTTCATAGAAGGATTTATAGGAACATCATTTGAGTAAAAAATCCTCCAAAGAGGACCTAGCCCCTTTGGGATGTAATTAGTTTTGAGTTGTATAACCTTTAAATGCCAATCACTTTTGACAAATTTCCTCATATAGCATGCACTATATATAGTTATTCTTCATCCCTTTCCTTATATAAATTAGGATGCATATCAGAGTATTCATTCATCAATTTAAAAAATTTCTTGATCTGATCAAAATCTTCAAAAACTTACCATCTCTTAATATTATCAAGAACAACACTATATACATAGTTTTGAAGGAGTAATAAAGATTTTCTAGGTAAAGAGGGATAATAATTACAACATGATTAGGAAGATTGTTAGCCCTATGATTAAATTCCATGGGGATTGTAGTGATATTGATGGCTTCAAAAATGTTATCAAGAAGATCCCATATTGCATTCTTGTATTGTCTCAATCTAGGGTGTCCATCTTGGCATATTTATTTCACTTTTATTACTATTGTATCAAAATTTTTGAAGATAGTTAGTTGTTTGACTTCCATTGTTATGGTTGTCCCTAATCCCAATAGAAGATATTCATACTCATATACAATTTTTATCATGTATTCAAACTAGAGATTAAAATCATGAGAAAATTCCTTCCCGGAAGGGGATTTCAACAATACAGTAGCTGCACTACCTTCTTTGCTACATGCTTAATCTAATTACAAAGTCTAGAGGCTAGAAAAATCCATCTTCTTTTCCTCACATGTAACACGGGATAATCAGATAGGACATGTTGTACCTACTACCAACATTGATGAACTGATGGTATGCACTTGTATATTCACTGTGTTCCAATATGAGGAATATATTTTCTGTACAAATATTGTGCATTACATATAAACAAATCAGACTTATGTTTCTCCTGTTAGTGAGTAGTTTGTAGTGTTGTTTGGTATGATGGTTTATCATGCACAAACAACATATTTGTTAAGTAATTTAACAATCTAAGAAGGAACTAAAGGGTCATATTTAGGTCTGTAATGAGTCTACTATTATAAAGTAGTTTCCATATCTGGTTTATGAAGGGGATTGAGCCCTTAGGCCTGTGATATCCCCTTTAAGTTGTACTAATCTAGATATTGGTCTTAGGTCATAATTCCTTCTCACCTCTACCATAAAATTATCTATCACCATTTGCAAGTGAGTAAGATAAAGGTTGAAGGAGTCTCCATCTTAATAGGAAATTTATTCTATAACCAGAAAATAAGCCTTTTTCTCAGATGTTTCAAAAGAATTAGGCAAATAATATTTTAGAGTGTCATTTGAATCTGTTGAATGTCATCCGATAGGATGGCTACCTTCCAGATAAGGTGTCCAATCTTGTCCTTCAATATTTGAGTCGCAGGCAGGTCTTTCAATTTTTTTCATTTGTATAAATGATCTCTTATTTGGAAGCTTGTTACTATCCAAGTTGCATATTATAGATACAAATTTTTGATTTGCCTGAAACTTTAAATTTGTGATATGTTGCATTAAGTTCTTTTTCTCTTGTATTATTTTATCAATTTCAAAGGGTAAAGTTTAGGATGATGTAAGGATTGATGAATTCCTTATGATTGGAGTTGTTTCTTTTAATGGTGCTTCAGTTGATGATAAGTTCCAACAATTGGAGAAGATTGTGGCGCATTGTGTCCAGTTTTTGTGAGATTTATTTGCACATTAAACTATGTTGTTCATTGGAAAACATGATTCTATTTGTTTGGAAGTAACACAAGCTTTCCAACTAAAACAAAAGTAGGGTAACTAAATCCCACCAATCGTACCTCAAAGTGAGGGAAATGTATCCACCTTTAGTTTGTACTACAAGTCAGCACTTGATACTGCTAAAACAATAGTGTGACCTGAAAACAAATAGAGGGAAATTAATTCACACACAGATGATAATAATTACAAATATACTGGAAATAAACCAGTCCATGGCTCAATGCCTTCCACAAAACCAACCAACCACCAGACCAAATATTACCAAATTGTCAATTTAATTTGCAGAGTTGTGTTCCTCATCCAACCTCTTCACCGCTGTAGTCTAAGGGTGGATCGTGTAGCTAATTTTAACCCAGTTTTGGAATCAATTATTGTTTAGAGAAGAAATATAGAAGATCTGTCAAGTCTCAAGAATACAACAATATTTTTCTTGTGATACCAAATATATCCCAGCTTGTGTTCTGCTCCCACTCATTACATAGTAGTTGATAGTTTAAATAATACATATTCTTCCATAACTACTGTATTGTTTATTATTGGAAAGAACTTGGTTATTAGATAGTTTGCATACTTTTTTTTTCAGCTAATTTTTCCTGGGGAAAACCCCGTAACACTTCCCTTCTTTTTGAGGATGGTACCCTAGGTAAACCCTATGTTCTTTAGGACACAAATCCAATCGACAACATGGCTCAAATCCATTACGTATATTCATTATGAGCTCAATATATCACACTCCACCCCAGGGCCCACAACCACTCGGACTAGACCCAATTGACATAGTTTAGTTTGCATAATGTATGGTAGTGATTGCAGAATAAGTACATCCTTAATGGGGCTCCACATGTACATACTTTCCATAAATATAGCTGAAACAAATAAGTGATATCGTAATGCTATGTTGTATATGAAAAATGACATTCGTTCCAATTTTTTCAATGTACCAACTATGTGACAATTGTATTACCAGTAGATACTTTGTCTTGAAACAATTAAGTGATATCCTAATGATATGTTGTATATCAAAATGCACAAAGTATCTGCTGGTAATACAATCTTCACATAGTTGGTACATTAACAAAATTGGAACAAATGTGACAAGAAGATAAATATAAAGAGCAGATAAATTAGGGCTATTACAAAGTTTAAAAAATGATAGAAATGTACAATTTTTTTAAATCTTCACACTTGAACCTCACACTCAATTTTTTTTGTCAGTTTTGCTGGTGGTTGTGGCTGGTGAGTTGTAGCATTCATGTGTCCCTGGTGGGAGAACTATAAAAACCTGCTAAAAACTCATTTAAGCCAACCCGTCTTGGTATGTTGTTGGTCTCTGTACTTTTCCTTGGTTTGATGCCTGTTATCAACTGATTTGTACAATAGTTGAAACCTTATTGAGCCGCCAGTGTTGGAACACATCAGTGTTCACTTCCAGAGTATCTGGGTTTCATATTTTTGGGTCTAGCCAGTTTTGGCTAGCCAGTTTTGTTTTTTAGTCGACATGACCATGGCCCCATGGGGGTTTGTATCAAAGTGTGCTAGTAGGGTCTGAGTGGCTTGGTTCCCCATGACTGGATTAAACAACTAAGGTATTCCAGGGAGTTTTTTCACCGTCAGATTATACTTTGCTTCAGGCGAAATATAATCTCTTGGTTTTTCTCCCGCTTCCTCCAAAGCTGGAATGCCCGATTTTGGAAATTTGGCCATGGGGGGTTATTAGGGTCCAACTATAATGTATAAACCTACTAGACACTATTAGAATAGGTTTTGGTCATGTCCCAGGTCTCTAGGACCCACAGAAAAAATTTCGAAAAAATTTTACCGGACGCGTCGAAATTGGGGTTTTTAATTTTTAATTATTATTTAAATTTTAATTAAATTTCTCTATAGTTTAAATAGAGAAATTTGGGTCTGTAATTATGTCAGTCATCCGGGGTCCGAACTTAGTGTTTGATGGCTCGTTTCATAAGCCAAAAATCACACATGACCCATGGAGCAGCTAAACCCAACTTTCGGATGTCGATTCAGCCTCATAATTAGTATTTTCTCTGAAAAGCCATTTATAGAGAAATTATTAATTAAAATAATAAAATTGAATATTTTGGAGATAATCCAAATCTCTCCAAAATTAATCAATTTGATTAAAATAAAAGGCTAAATGACATGGAAAAAAGCATTTATGATGATTGGAATCTTCACCCACCTGATTCAGATCAGTTTCAGAGCACTGGGAGTGATCTACAGTTGAGAAATTCACCCACCTTCATGCAAATTCGTTTTTGTGATTTGGCAATTAATTAATGGGTTGTTGGATTTTGAAATCAATGCATGTGGGGCTCCTTCCTCAAATTATGGGCTCCAAACTCAAGCTTAATGTTGAGTTAAGACTCCAAGCTCGATTTGGTTGGTGTTGACATGGTTTTGATTGGATTAAGATAGAGTTTTTGGCTCTCTTCATGCCAAATTCGAATTAGGGTTTTAGGCTAGTGTTTTGCTATTTAAGAGAAGCCATTTGGGCTTTCTCTTCATGGATTTTTGGATGTAAAGTTACTCTGCTATTTTGTGATTACAAGCTATTGGCTTAAGGAAATAAAGTTAGACTTTGGAGGTCCATGCGATTTGTGCAACATTGATGAATGTTTCTCTTGTGAGGTGATATTTTTCCATGCTTTCAATTTAAATGCTTATGTGATTGATCAAATAACTAGCTTTAGAAGTCTATATTCTAGAACATAAGATCTACCATTTGTGGTTTGCAATTTGGTTTATTATGCATTGTTTATCAATGAGTTATATGAATAGGATGTATTCGGTTGTACTAGCATTTATATAACCTTGGTTCTCGAGCATATTAGTCATATTTTTGATCTCACTTTGGCATTGAGTTGTTTGTCTTTGGATAGGTTTCTCCAAGTGTAGGGGGGTGTGAGCTCGGTTGCATCTAGCTCATCTTCACCATCACAAGTAAATTCTTAAATATTTGTTGTCTTTCCAGGATCTATATAAAGTTGAATTTGTTTTGAGAAGAAGCACAAGAGGTTTTGCTCTAAGATCCATCCACATTTTTCAAAAGTTAAAATTTGTTACCTTGGTCCTAAAGGGCTCTCTCTTCAAGCCTTATCACTTGCTCCTTGACCTCTTTTTCCCATTGATTTGCTAGGCCTATCCTCTCAATAGTTTTTCCTACCCTATCCCCTTTCGTTCTACTCCTTTCATTCTCCTCCTTGCCCTAGCTTCTCCCTTTCCCTCCTCTCTTCCTACTTCCCTTTGCCCTTGGATCTCTTTAGCTTTCTATCACTCCCCTCTCGTCCATCCTCCCTAGTGCCCTAAAACACAACAAAACAAACAAAAAATGTTAGTTTAGTTAGTTGATAGTAGACTTGTTTAAACTAGTTAATTGGCTTTTCGAAAGTAAATATTTATATCTCATGCCATTGCTAGTTAGTATTTAATTTGCTTCAAGTTTTAAAATAGTTAGTTGCACCTCATTTGTTTCAAAAAACAGTTGTGATAGATTGGTTTCTTGGTTATCATATAGTTTCGAACTTTGTGACATGCAAAAGGCCATTGGACTCCATAATTTGTTGTTTTGTTGGCTTCCATCTAGCACTAGTGAGGACTGTTATAACACTGTTTTGTTCAACTTATGTTGGCTGCCATATGAACTATAGAGAGGACTGTTATACTAGTTTTGTTGGCTGCCATCTAGCACTAGTGAGGACTGTTTTGTAACACTTTTGTTGGCTGCCATCTAGCACTAGTGAGGACTGTTTTGTAACACTTGTGTTGGCTGCCATATGAACTATTAGAGGACTATTATAACACTGTTTTGTTCAACTTATGTTGGCTGCCATATGAACTATTAGAGGACTGTTATAACACTGTTTTGTTCAACTTATGTTGGCTGCCATATGAAGTATAGAGAGGACTGTTATACTACTTTTGTTGGCTGCCATCTAGCTTTTTTGGAGAACTTTTATAACATATTGTTGACTGCTTTTCAAACACCTAGGACTGTCAAAAAGCTTGTTGATTGCCATCTATCTTGAACTAGACTGTCCCAAAGATTGTTGTTATTTGACGTTCATTGCACATTCAGTTGACTATCATAAAGTGTGTTTCTATTGGTTGCAAGCTAAGATATCTATACGTTGACTGTCCTTGGAATTCACATGTATGGCTGCCAATTTAGTTGGTCAATTCAACACTCGCGAATAGTTTAAATTTTAAAATACTTTCATTTTACATCACAAAACAAATCCTGGTTTTATCATTTGCTTGGTGCAATTTGCGGATCTAGGACGTTAGCTAGTGTCAATTTGTTGTTTAATTTACTAATGATAATGGGTATTGGAGCAATTATTTTGTTATAGACTGTTTCCAGGAAGTAGAAGTCAAGAAGCTTCAAAGCGAGAAGCCATTCAAAAACGCGAGAGGACAAAAAGCAGGGATACATCTCCTTATCCTTTGTAAAAGCCATTAAGGGCTTCAATTTTTGCAATTTTTATAAGCTTTTCGTAGATAGCCATTAAAGACCTTTCAAGGATTTTCCCTTGAGGCATTTGTAAAGGATTAATAAAACTCATAGTGGAGAGGCCTCCACTTTTTTGGTCTTCTTCCCCAGTTGGGGAAGAGTGTTGGGTCTTGTGGTTTGATTTAGCTTAGATTTATGATTCCATGCTCTTAGATTAGTATTTCACTTCAATAAGTCATTTTGCTTATATTCCATATTTACTTACCCCCATGCTCTCCCGAGTAGGGTCTTAGACCTGAAAGAGATTCTTGGGTAGTTTAGTTTTTCGTTTATTTTTATCTTGCTTCTCTTCCAAAGCCTTCAGCCGGAAGTTGTATCCTTGAGATTTCGTCTCAAGGGCATGACCACATAATTTGTGATTACTCTTCCTTCCCCGTCGGTTTCTTGGCAGAGCTTTCAGCTAGCTGGAAGTTCTCAAGTGCAGGCGATTCCAGTGGTTGATCTTGTTCGAAGATCAATCCCACCTAGTAGATTAAAACTTGTGTAGTAGAACACTAGATTTACGTATTTCCATTTTGTCTTGCAAATAATATTGTTAGTAGTAATTCATATCCTGCTGATCATCTTATTGTTTAAATCTATTTTCAATCTGAGATATACTGCTACTACAATTTATCTTCTTCTTAAAATAAACCAAAGTCTCTTGAACTTGGCCAAATCCAAGTCAAGAGCACCCTCTATCGGAGGGCATTTTAGTTTTTGCATTTCCCTGCATTAGGCATTGTTAAAATAGCAAGTCTCTTGAACTGTGGTCATAAGACCAAGTCAAGAGCGCTCTCTGTCGGAGAGTTGAACAAGGCTTTCTAATAATAAAATTTTCCACTCATACACCCTTTAATTAATTTACCTTGGTTTCTGTCCTACACCCGTATGCTCTGCCAACCGGAAACGGTTGGGCTAGTACTCAGAAAGGTGGAAGACTTGTTAATCTACAAGCGAAAATATAATTAAAATTTTCACCTCCATAACCAACGAACCGGCGTTGTCATAAAGTATTTTAATCAGTTCTCAGGGGAGGCGCCGGACCGCCCAATCTGCGACACGGTGGCTGGTTAGCATTGCGCGCCTCGCCGTGATTCCAGACAGGCCCCGACAGGTCTCTTAAAGGAGCTGCTTAAAACTACTTTCCGAACACTCTTTGAACATCCTTGGTTTTAGCCCTAATAATCAAGACAATTAAAACTTTGAATTTACCAAGATAAGCTGCACAATGTTCTCACAAACTTTCAATTCAAGCACTTGTCTCAAGTCTTCACAGTTCATATTTAATTTTTGACTCCATAAGGCACTGGTCCTTTATCTTATATTTTGTTTGCCTAAATATCAACATTGGAGTATCTGCTTATATTTCGTGAAAAGTGATTTACTTATTTCCCAAGTGTATCTTTCATCTTGTATTTGCAACGTGGATTGCGTTATCTTGTCTTATATTTAATTTTTATAATCGTCTCTCATTTAAAAACTCCTAAAAAACACCCATACGCATCACTACATCAAAAACACTATAAAAACAAGTGCCTTAGTGAAACTCTCTTTTAGGGACTACCCCCCTTGGCTTCGTTAGGAGTTTGCCTAAACGGAGGAGCTGGGATTCAGGTGACAGTACCTGGCTCATTGCTTGCCCCCAAGGCCACACCTCTCTCACTTTTAGTGAAGAGATAGCTTTCGAAAGATTTCCGCTGCTGGTGTGCAGTTTGGCGGACAACATCTTTGGCGCCGTTGCTGGGGACAAATCTTTTTGTTCCTGGACGACCTTAGTTTTTTCTAGTTTTGTTACCTTTTTGATAGATTCTCAAATATGTCTGGCGACTCCACTGCCCTTTTTTCCTTTTTTGGTAGTTTTTTAGTTCAATCACTCTCAGAAATTAGACTTGAAACCACCTGGCGACTCCATTGTCAATTAACACCTCAAGGTATTCGACTAGAAGAAACTCTGAAGGCTTGCTTAGTTTTATCCCAGAACCTGAAAAGGTTTATAGGAGAAGACTGAACAAGCTAGCTTCTCGTAAAATCCTTGAAGAACTTAGGTCTCAGTCTATTTCTGACATCCATAGTCTCTTTCAAGAAAATAACTTAGAAAATTCTGAAAATTTTGAAAACAGTAATAATTGTTTTTCTGATACAATGGGTGATTTTTTCGCCCCCCTCAACATTGCTCAGATAGTAGGTCAACCACATGATCTTCCAGATAAGGCCATTGACAAACTTCCCACCTTTACCGGCACTGATGTTGTTACTGCTGCACATCACCTTATTGCTTTCTCAAAAATAAAGGGTGGATATGTCAGGGATGCTGCTCACAGACATGAGGATGTATACATGAAGTTTTTTGCCTTATCCTTAGATGGGGCTGCTGGTGACTGGTCCATCGGCTTGCCAGCCAACTCCTTTGCCACCTTAGCTGAGTTTTCAACTGCTTTCACCAACAAGTTTGGTGAGAAAAAAGAGCCCCGTCATCAACTTGCTACTCTAACGAACATCAAAAGAAGTGAGATAGAAACCATGGAAGAATTCAACAAGAAGTTCAGTGATTTATACAATGCAATCCCTACAGACTACTAGCCAACTCCACATACTATACTGGTTTACTACATTGAAGCTTTAAGTGGAGAGATGCAGTATCAACTTAGGGATAAAGAACCTGCTACTTTGCTAGAAGCACAGACAATGGCAACTAAGATTGATAGAAACATGCAGTCCTCTGGGAAGTCAAACCTACCCGGTTATTCAAGAGCTCAAACTCCTTTGAAAACAACTGAGCCTAAAGGTAAAGATCCTTTGGATGCTTTGAAAGAATCATATGAGAAAAAGATGATGGATATGTGTGAGAGGATGGAACGAGTTGAGCAGAAACATGTAGCCCAAATGAAGGAAGTACAAAACAAGATAATAAACATGGAAAGGGCACAAGTCCAACGAGTTCAGCAAGTTCAACAAACTCAACCAATTCAGAGAAATTACCCTCCCAAAAATAACTGGCAAAAGAAAGCTCCCGAAAATGAAAAGAGGCATCCAACTCAGATAGAGGCTGCCAACGCAAATGAGGTGTACATCCCATTTTGCAGAGCTTGCAAGGATTTCCATGAGGAATTCGCTTGCTATTTTGCAAAATTTGTACAAGAACATGGTTATCCTGAAGGGGAGGGTACCAGTAATCCAACATCAAGCGAGCCTGAATACATAAATGCTGTAGGAGACATCCGCAATATTCCCGAAGAAAACTGGAAACATGCTGAAAATGAGCCAGACAATATGACAAAAAAATTTGGAGGAAGACCATCAAATGAACAGCTACAAAATATGCAGAGATTTAAAGGGGTCGGATACCAAAGAAGATCAAATCCTGCACCTGCTATACAACCTCCCAAGGTAATTATTCCAAATGATTCAACAGATTCTAGTAAGTTAAATTTTGATTGGAGTAATTGGTTTAATACTACCAAGGTACCTATACCCATAAATGAACTCTATAAGATTCCTGGTCAAAAGGAAAAGTTGTTGAAAACATTAGAAGCACCTATTCCTGCATGTGTTACCAAGCCTTTAGAAGCACCTATTCCTGCATGTACTACCAAGCCTAGTCCACCCACTCCTCTCACTCCTCAGACTCCTAAGAAGGTCACTTTTTCGGGCAATGTGGAAGAACCTTCAACCAGCTGTGAATCAACTTATGAGGACACTCCTATAATCTTGCATACTAGGGATACAAGAAGAGAATCTCACCCTCCTTTCTACATATCATTGATGATAGGTGACCTTATTCTACACAATTGTATGCTGGATTCAGGATCCGGTGCAAGCTTAATGACCAAAAGGGTTATGCAACAGCTCAACTTAAGAACCACCAGGCCCTACCAGAATGTGTGTTCCATGGATTCTAGACCCGTTAAGGTTGAAGGGATGATAGAGAATGTTCCTGTAAGGTTGGCCAAGTACCCGGACATCCATATTTCCATGGATATCCTTGTCATAGATGTACCGGATAGATGGGGTATGCTGCTCTCTAGAAAGTGGGGTGCAACCTTGGGTGGTTCTATACAGTTGGACTGGTCTTATGCAACAGTCCCTGCCTCTGAGGATTCACTTGTAAAATTACACACTGAAAAGGAGAGGAGATACCATGTGGAAAATCCGGAAAGACCATCAAATGAGTTTGTCTGCCATGTCGGGGAGATAGGAGATATTCAAATCAATTCCACCTTCTTAGATCCTGTTCATAGGGAAATGAAAGACAAAAAGGTTGATGGATTGTGGAAAATGGAATTTGATGGTGCCTTTTCTAAATCTGGCAAAGGTGCTGGTATAGTCCTAATATCACCTGAGGAGAAAGTTTTCTACTTTGCTTTCAGACTTGAGTTTGAAGCTACGAACAATGTTGCAGAGTATGAAGCACTCTTACTAGGCATAGAAATTGCTAAAGACATGAAGATCAAGATGCTTAGTATCAAGGGAGATTCTGATTTAGTGGTACAACAGATCAAGGGTAACTTTGCATGCCATTGCAAAAGACTCAAGAGATATAGGAATGCAATGTGGGACACCATGGAATATTTTGATGCGCTAAACATAAAAGCAGTCCATAGGGAAGAGAACAGTAGGGCAGATAGGTTAGCTGTTGCAGCATATACCCTCCAGCCGTCAGAAGAAATGTTGAAAGGAGATTGTACCCTTGAGGTCAATTATAGGCCATCTATCCCAGAAAATATGAACCATTGGCAGGTTTTCAAAGATGATGAACAAATTCTAAGATTCATAAATAGCTTAGATGAGTTTGCCAATTTCAACGTTAATGAACAAGAAGAAGGCAAGCAGTATAAAGATGAAAGCCAACCCATGAACCCAATTTCACGTGGTTTCACTAAGTTAGAGAACATCTTTGATAGGCATGACGGGAAGAAAAACAACATTGACCAGATGAAGCCAGGAGATTACATTGAGGTTAACATCGGAACAGAAACAGATCCAAAAATCATAAAAATTGGAAAAGGAACATCAGAAAAAGAAAGAAATGCACTAATAAACCTTGTCAAAGAGTTTAGAGATATATTTGCCTTTACTTATGATGAGTTGAAGGCCTATAGGGAAGATGTGTTCCAACATACCATTCCCCTTAAACCGGAAATGCAAAATGCCAAGCCTTTCCGCCAAAAACTAAGGCAAATAAATCCTAAGTTGGCCCCTATTATCAAAAGAGAGATAGAAAAGATGTTAGCAGCAGGCATTATAGCTCCTACCCAACACACTTCATGGTGCTCCAACCTAGTTTTCGTAAGGAAGAAGAATGCAAGTATCAGAATATGCATAGACTTCAGAAACCTAAACATGGCGTGCCAGAAAGACAATTATCCTCTTCCCAACATGGAGACCCTCCTCCAACGGGTCACTGGATCTAATATGATGTCCATGCTTGATGGATTTTCAGGATACAACTAGGTTGTCACCAAACCAGAGGATAAACATAAAATTGCTTTTACAACTCCTTGGGGAACATTTGAGTATCTGAGAATGCCCTTTGGCCTTACAAATGCAGGAGCCACTTTCCAAAGGGCCATGGATTATGCTTTTAAGGAATTGATAGGAAAAATCATCGAGATATACCAAGATGATTTAATTGTTTTCTCAAAGGAAAGATCCAGCCATGTTGATCACTTAAGGAAAGTTTTTGAACGGTGCAGAGAATATGGTATTTCCCTAAATCCGGAAAAGTCAGTATTGGGCATCGAAGAGGGAAAACTCTTAGGGCATATTATAAACAAGGACGGGGTCAAGATTGACCCTGAAAGAGTTGAAGCCATCAAGAAGATACCTCTCCCTAAAAATGTGAAGGGTCTTCAATCTTTTAATGGTCACATAAATTTTATCAAAAGATTTATTCCAAACCTTGCAGAGTTGATGAAACCCATGCAACGGTTACTTAAAAAAGATGCTAAGTTTGTGTGGACTGATGATGGGAAAGAAGCCTTCAACATTATTAAAGATGCTATTACTAGGTCACCTGTGTTGGTTAGTCCAGATTATACCAAAGATTTCATGATTTTCTCTTTTGCTTCTGAGGATACTATAGCTGGGGTTTTGCTCCAAAAGAACTTCAAAGGGTTCGAGCAACCAATCACATTCATGAGCAGGGCTTTACAAAATTCAGAATTGAAGTACACCATAATGGAAAAACAAGCTTATGCCTTGGTTAAGTCCTTAAAACATTTTAGAACATATATTGGCTACAATAAGGTTATAGGTTATGTCCCCCATGCTGCAGTAAAAGACATCCTATCCCAACAGGATTGCTTAGGAACGAGAGGCACATGGGTATCCAAGATCCAAGAATATGACTTGGAGATCAAACCTACTAAACTTATCAAAGGACAGGGCCTAGCCAAAATGTTAACCCAGAAAAATGAGGAAGCCATTGACATAAACTGTACGGATCAACCTGATTGTCCACGTATGACACCTGCCTTGCGGGAGTTAGATATCCATTGGTATTCTGATGTTATATATTTCCTCTTACATATGACTTGCCCTGACCACCTTAAAGGACACAAGCGAAGGGCACTAAGACTGAAAGCTGCTAGATATTGCCTTACTCAAGAAGGCTTGGGTTGGAGAAGCCCTGATGGGGTTATCCTTAGATGTGTCCATGAGCAAGATTCTAAAAAGATCTTGATTGAACTTCACTCAGGATTTTGTGGAGGACACTATGCAGCGAATACAACTGCTCACAAAATCCTTAGGGCTGGATATTATTGGCCAACCGTATTTTCCGATTTATACAAACATGTCAAGTTTTGCCAGGAATGTCAACTATTCACAGGAAAGCCTAAGCTGGCCGCCTTACCTCTCAACCCAGTTGTTGTCATTACCCCTTTTCAACAATGGGGTCTTGACTTCATTGGTAAATTTAAAGATAACTCTAGCAATGGATTTTGCTGGATTCTGACAGCAACTGATTACTTCACCAAGTGGGTTGAGGCTATTCCTACCAAGACGGCTACTGAGAAGGTTGTTATGGATTTTATTGAAGATAAAATCATCACTCAATTTGGTACCCCTTTAAAGATAACTACTGACAATGCCAAAGCTTTTAGTTCAACAGAAATGACTGATTTCTGTTTCAAATATGGCATTGTTCTATCTCACTCTTCCGACTATTATCCACAAGGTAATGGCCTTGCTGAATCCTCAAACAAGAACCTGATGACTATCCTTAAGAAAACTGTTGGTGACAACAAAAGATCCTGGGATAGCAAGATCAAATATGCCCTTTGGGCGGATCAAACTTTATAGGTGCCATGTCCATAGTATATGAAAAATACACCTTAGACTCAGAGTAAGCATCATGGCCAAATAAGTTTCCAGCATTCCAGGCCAAGGACCATTCCACATCGAAGTCACCAATAGCGCTAGCTAAAGAGATAGTACAATTCATAAATTTTTGTAACATAAAAAGATTTGTTATGTAACAAAAATTTTATTATAATTGAATGTAAATCCTAGGTGATATAAATAGAGTCTATGACTTCTTTCAAAAGGTCAACAATTTTTTGGGCTTGTTGTGGGAAATTATGCACAAAGGTGTGCAACCTCTCCCACGTTGGATGAAATCCCTTGAGGTTGTTGACTAGGACCAATATTCAGAAATAGAAAGAAAATGTGATAACCCCAAAGTAGATCCTGCAAGGATTTGTTAGTGAAATAAAACAAATTAAAAATAAAAAATAACTTGAAATGATAAAAGGGAACAAGAGGGTGCAAACCATAACAAAGAACCAATGCAAGAACCAATTTATATTTCCCAATGGTCAAGCAAATACATGTAGTTTCATCTAGGAGGTGAAGGATTAAAAGGGAATCCAACAATATCCCTTAGGGAGGCCTATTTTTTACACACTAAATGCTAGAAACCTCAAAGAACCAATGGAGAGAATAACTTACCCCTTGAAGGAAGGAGGCAAGGGAGCTTGAGAACTACAATGAGTGTGAAAGAGATGGGCTATGAGGAAGCTCCAATACAATTTCAGTAGCATAAACTTGCTCTACATTTCTCTTGTAAGATGCATGCCCATATATTCCCTTTATAGGCCAAGACATGGCCAAGAAACAACCAAATCCAAGTGTGAACCCCATCACCTCATGAACTAGCTTCAAGGTACACAATGGGGGCTATTGAATGCCAATCCATCATGTTGAGAATACAAGTTCTAATTTGTGTTGGTTATGGGATTTTATGATCCTTTAATGCACAGATGGTGGTTGAGATCTCGTCATTTTGATAGTCGTGCGGATATCGAAGGGAAATATACGCAGTTACACACCTAAATAGAGGTAAGGTCACACAGTCCTATCTTTTGACTGTTATTTGGAATTTCTGGACTCATATTGCTGCTTGGAATTGATAAGGATTTCTTCGGTTAGCTACATTCTATATGTTGATGATGCCTTACTATGTGAATTGCATAAATTTCGCATGTGTGCGAGATTTATGCTATAACATATGCCCACTGATGTATGAGGTTCAGAGGGTACTGTAGGGATGATAATGCATCATCGTTTATTTTGTGCTCTATAGTGTTCTTAAAATATGAGAAGTATGTGTGGACGAATAGGGTCCTCCCATGGGGGAGGATTGGTGAAGCTGAAACAAAGGATACTGTTTATACAAATGAGGCGAGCATATCCATGCTCATAAAAATATTCTAGAGTGGCTACAAGATGAGTAGACCAAGGATTCAACTCAATATATTGTTGTCACATGAATGAAGGTGGCTTCAATCCATGAAATAGTAGCTAAAATCAAAAATGTTGTTACATGTGTTGAAGAAGCGGCACTGCTGGTAACCATGATAATCCCATAGGGGTGGGTGACCGAAATATTTATTATGGTGTTGAATGTACGACCTCACTGAACTACTGCTACCATGATTTATAAATGTGAAAACTAATACCTTGGAAATGTATGAATCTCCCTAATGCGATATATGTGTTGACGCTGAGCATAGGAGAGACCACTAAGTTAGGGAGAACTAAGGTATCTCCCTACTTAGTTCAAGGTGATACCTTATAGTGATTGAAAGGGACCCCAAGGTACAATTGCAACTACTGCAACTCTTAGAATATGGTGATTTGATGTTGATGAGAGCTGAAGTATATGATAAGACAAGGGTCTTATCCATAGAAATAATATCAATTTGTAACCAACTGTTGTACCGAAAGACTTCACACAAGATTGGATGGTAAGTGTTAGTCCTAAAGTATGCAACTAGACTACTGGGCTACAGATTTTAGGCACCTCAATTTTAAGGATAGGTTTTTAATTTATCAAATAATAGCTTTGGATGATGAGGGATGATGAAGGATGATGATTTAAAACATAAAGGAAAAAATGTACATCTGAAAACATCAGACTTTGCTAAATAAGGATATGCACAAGGACAAACAGTCCATACTGAGATCATCAAATATGAGGAATAAGATTCAATAACCTTTAATGATACAAGATATAAATTATCATAATTTTAAAACCTCTAATATAGGAGCCAAGCTAACACTAGGATAACTTAAAATGCAAAGTGAATTCAGTTTTTAAGCAATTCAAGCAACCAAAACAAAGTAAAATAAAAAGAAGTATAAAAAAGGTAAGGTGATCCTAACAAAATATAAGAAAAAGGGGGTTGACAGATATAGGATTAACATCTAGCTCCATCTGGGGGTGGCATTTCCTTGTGATATGCCAAGAACTGTAGACCATGTGCCATTTATCAATCACTGTCAACCAGAAACTTATTTACAAACAACTGCAAATCTATTAATGGGTTGGAGTCTTATTCAAAAGTCTTAAAACTCACAGGTATTTACAATGTGAGAAGGTATCATCTGATCTTAATTTGTGTAAAATTTCTTTAGAAATATCCCATTAACTAGGCTGGAAAATTCTTTACCTACCAAAGTCCATAAAATAAATGTATTATTTCCCAATGCCCTGACAATCTCAAATGGGACAAACCATAAATGGTCAAACTTTCCATTTTTTTACTTCTCATCTCTGTGTGCATCCCATCTAAGCACCATATCACCAGAAAATAAATTATCCTCTTTGATCCTTTTGTCAAACATCTATTTTACCTTGTCTTTATGTACTTGGGCTCTTTCAGGAAGCAATTCTCTCTCCAGTTGTAATTCAATCATTTGGAAAATTCTTCTTTGAACTTCATTTGGCTCTTCCAAACTATCATGCATAAACTTCATTACTGGTAGACCCAAATGAATAGGAAAAACAACATCAATTCCATAAACAAGTTGAAATGGTGAAGTACCAATAGCTTTCTTTGTAGTGACATGATCGACCCAAAGAGCATACTTTAACTTACTATCCCATGCTTTTTATTTTGAGATAAAAGTTTCTTTATGCTATTAATTATGTTCTTGTTTGTAGACTCTGCCAGGCCATTATCCTGTGGGTAATATGGTGTTGAATGTTTTAGAAGGATTCCATGGCTTTCACAAAAGTGTACCAAATCCTGAGATTTGAAAGAAGTAGCATTATCTGTTAGAAGCTTCCTTGGACATCCAAACCTAATCAAGATATTCTCCTCCAAGAAATTGATTATAAGCTTGTCAGTGGATCTTCTAGTGGGAATTGATTCTACCGATTTTGTAAAGAAATCAATAGCTGCTAGAATATATTTATGTTTCCCACTAGAAGGAGGATTTATCTCACCAATGAAATCTAACCCTCACTGTTGAAAGCGTGCCTCTACTGCAATAGGTTTTGGTGGCAAAGAAAAAAAATTCTGATTCCCTGCAAACTTCTGACACTCAATACAAGCTCGTACTCAGGCATAAACATCTGGAAATATCGTAGGCCATTAATAGCCTTCTCTCAAAATTTTAAAGGAAGTGGCCTTCCAATAACGATTCTCACCACAAGCACCTCCATGTAAATCTGTTGTGATAACATTTGCTTCCTCTTCCTTCACACATCTAAGAAGTATACCTGCAGGATCTTTCCAAAACAAATTTTGTTGAAAAATGCAATAATTCATAGCTTTTAACTTCAAGGATCTGTATTTCCTTTTATCTAAATTTGGTGGACATTGAAGATATAAAAGGAAGTATACTATATCATTATACCAAGAGGAATCTGCATATTTCTGATAAATCTGATCTCTTTCCTGTTCATGCTAAAACTCTTCCTGAGATGACTGATTTAACATGTAGTTCAGTCCCAACGCTTCACAATTTGAATCTGCAAGGAGTCTAGCCAGAACCTGTCCTTTGACCAGTTTGGTAGGCCTGATTTCAACATCATATTCCATGATTTTTTCAATCCAATGCCCTCTTTTTCCTTCACTATCAGGCTGTGTTATAATTTCCTTAACTGATGTGTTAGGAACAAATGCTAAAATATTTGAATGCAGTAAATAAATTCTGAAAAAATTAAGGGCTTTAACAAGGGCATATGCTTGTTTTTCTAATGTGTTGTACTTGAGTTCAGAGTCTCTCAAAGTTTTACTGAAGAAAGAAATAGGTTGTTCAAGACCTTGTGACTTTTTTGTAAAAGTATTATTGCTATGGTGTCTTCAGAAGCAAAGGAAAAGGTCATGAAATCTTTTGTGAAATATGGACTTACCAACACTAGGGATTCGGTGAGAGCTTGTTTAATTTTTTCAAATGATAATATTTCTTCCGCTATCCATTTAACTTCTTATATTTTCTCAACATCGCAATTATATGCTTGATGATTTCTGCAAAATTGGGAATAAACCATCTCAAAAAATTAATTTTCCCCACAAAATACTAAATATATTTTTTATTCCTTGGAATACTAATCTTCAAAATAGCCTTAACACGCTCAGGGTCTATTTTAGTTCCATCAGCTGAAACAATATGACCCATAAGTTTTCCTTCTTGCATAGAAAAATGAGACTTTTTCGGATTCAGTGATAACCCAAACCTTCTGCATTTCAAGAAATTCTGCTTAAGATGTTTGAGATGATTTTCATCTGAACATGAAAACATTATTATATCATCTAAATAAATCACTACAAATTTCTCCCTTTCACCAATGAAGGCTATTTCCATGGCCCTTTGGAAGGTTGCACCTGCATTCATGAGGCCAAACAACATTTTGTCGTACATAAATGTTCCCCAAGGAGTAGTAAAGGCTATTTTTTCTCTATCCTTTGGATGCACAACAATCTGATTGTAACCAGAAAACCCATCTATCATAGATATTCTTTGAGCACCAACTACTTTTGTAAAATCTAATCTATTTTAGGAAAAAGGATAGTTATCTTTCAAAGAATATCTGTTCAGGTTTTGAAAGTCCACACAAAGACTTATTTCACCATTCTTCTTACGTACAAGAACTAAATTTGCAACCCAAGTGGAATATCTAAGAGGTATAATAATTTTTGCATCTAATAACTTCTTAACCTCTTTTTCAATGACTGGTAACAATGCTGGATTAATCCTCCTGAGCTTCTGTCTAAAAGGATTAGTATTGGGATTCAATGGAATCTTGTGTTGAATTACACTGGTATCATATGTCTTTAAATCTTCATAAGACCATGCAAAAATATCTACGAATTCTTTCAAAAAATTTATGTATCTTTTCTTCTCTTCATATGAAAGTGTTTTAGAAATTTTGATCATCTTAGGCTCATTCTCAGTACCAATATTACAGTTGCTTATATTCTCTTCAGAAGACTGCACATTAGGTTTTGACAAAGTATAATCTTTTGAAAATAACCTTTCCAAAGGAACCAGACCCTTTGGAATGAAATTCCCTTTTAATTCAATGATATTATTATTTGCAATTGAATTTTTTGAAAAAGAAGGAACTTCTTCCATCTCAGTGTCCCGATCTTCATGAATCAAAGAAGTGGAAAACTCGTCTGTTAACTCTAGAAACTTCTCAATTTCTTGATCATTATGAAATAATCTCCAATTTTTAATGTTATTAGGAACTAAAGGTTTGTATATAACTTCAATTGGATACCTAAGCTGAGTCTCTTGTGGAATTCTAAAATAAGTTGCTGCTAGAGCCAAGGAATCACCTATTTATTTTTGGTCTCTAGGGATAAAAGAAATATTGACTGCTAAGAAAAAGTTGTCAACAAGATCCCATACCTCATTTCTATAAAATTTTAACAGTTGTTGTTTCACTTGATAGATATTTCTGACCTGTTGAGCCACTAACTCGGAGTCACCAAAAACAACTAACTGTTGAATGTTTAAATCCTTGGCAACCCTTAATCCAAGAATTAAATCTTCATAATCAACAATATTATCTGTCATTTTGAATTCAAGCTTGAACATTAAAGACACAATTTCAACTCCCAGGGCGATTAATACCACACCTGCTCCTGCTCCCTCTTTAGAGGATGACCCATCGAAATACATTTTCCACAAGCTGTCTTGTTCCTCAAATTTTGAATAAGATGAAACCTCTTTTTCTACTTGCACAATACCTATAATTTCATCACTCAGATGCAACATGCAGGATCCAATATCTTCTTGAACTACGTAAACATGATGATTTGTTGGATTCTCATGATCACTAACCAAATAAGCAAGCTGAACCTCTCTATATAATATTCTTTGTTCACCCCAAAAAATTGGAACTATTGCATAAGAAATATCCATTTTCAATGTGCCACCCAACTTTTTTGTCCAAGATCTTGACAAAAGCATTGCATATGTAGGAGGGATATCAACCACCACAATATCCATTAAAATACTCTTCATGGGAAGTTTTGTTAGACTGACTACAAGATCCTTAATGAATCCAAGACATTTAACAGCCCTTGAATCAAAAGAGTAAATATCATGCTATGGTTTTGTGATATTCAACCCTAAGGCTTCCATGACTACTTTTGGCATTAAATTGTGTGAAGCATTAAAATCTAAAAGGCAATTATGGAGCATTTTCTCATGAACAGTGAGTGTAATGAAGAAAGGAGGAGGAAAAACGGATATTCCCTCCATTTTAGGGATGAATACAATGGTAGGATTCTCATCTTGCAAATTTACGATATATGAAGAAGAAGGATTATTCTGTGCACTGAAAATTTTAAGGGAATATTCCCTATAAGATGGATTCTTTATAAGTTCAGTCATTGGGACAGGTACTTTTATTTTATTGATTTAATTCTCAATACTAAATCTGACTAAGCTTTTACGTACTTCTTCACGATCTTGTTTCTTATCTTTATTTGGAAAGTGCACTAATCTTTTTTATGGAACTGCTTTCTGTACTTGTTTGGTAGAATCAATACCCTTTTTTTGCTGACTTTGACGGACATGCCTTATTCCTGACCTTAATCCATAGTTTAGTTGAGGAGAAGTATGACAAATCTCTACAGAATTTGAGTAATCTGGATTAAGCCAATCTTCTTCTTCTTGAGAAATACCCATGCAATACTGATAATCGGACTTAGTAAGAAAACCTAAAGAGGATTCTTCTTCAATATTATTCATTTCCTGTTCTTGATCCCCCATTTCAACCTCGTCCACTTCTTCAGGTTCATTTACCATATTGTTTTGAAAAGGAGGTTGAATCCTTTGATCATCATTGTTGCTCCTTTCTCTAGGCATGAATCTTGGATTAAAAGGCCTCCTAAACTGATTCTGATTTCAGTTATCTATTTCCTGAGTGGATCTATTATGGGGTTTATTATCAACTTCCAAATTAGCCATCTTAGAAGATAGATTCTTAATCAACTTACTCATTTCATCAATTTTATTCTTAGTCGATCTCAGGCTTGAGGTATAAGCTCAACCTCTTTCATTTTCTTCTTCTCACTTCCATGATACTGTGTTTTTTCCCTAAGTTTATCAGCTGCCATAAAATTGGACTCTACTTCCAGAGCTGCCTCTTGCATATTTGCAAGAGTGATAGATCTTCTTTCTCTCAACAGTAGAGAGAAATTAGCATCAAATGCATTTGCATAAGTGAGTTTTGCTTATGTTTGAGTAGGTTTTATCTCTGCGGGAATTTTACCTACATTTTGTTGAAACGTTTTGAAAACTTAGTAACTTATTCATCAGAATTTTTCTTTACTGATCCAAAATCAGTTATATAGTAAAGGTAATCCTTTGCATCCCCTCATTCTTTCATGAAATATTCTTCGAGAGCTCCAATCCCATCTATGGAACCAACTAGCAATTCTCTAAACCATTTTCTAATTGGAGTATCAACATATTCTAGGAGGGATTATCAGCATAGCTGAAGTATGCATGCCAATGTTCTTCTGCTATGATCTCTCCTTGCCCATTAAAGCTTGGGAGATACTTTTTATAATCAGCTCCGGGAAGTGCATTAAGGGGTTGAGGAAGAACTAATGGTGCATATCTGGTATCCACGATGGTATCCATCCTATTGGGAGGATGACCAACCATGTGAGCATTGATCTGGGGGATTAAAGGGGGTGAATTCTTAGCTATTAATTAACTTATAGAAACCCTAATAGTAAGAGGCGTATAGGGTGTTGTTTGAGATTTCAAAAAATGTTTTGAATCTATAAGTTTTTGTTTCACCTTCTTTGATGAAAATGGATTGATATATACTTCAAAGTTATTGAACTGAGAAGAAGGATCTGAAATCTGAAACTGAGGAATGGAAATAGAAAGTATTCGCTCTTTTTCTTCATTTTCATAATCTAACAAATCTGAAAAAGGAGTGTCTTGATCTAACTCACCCGAAATCTCTGAATCTGTAGAGAACTGAAACCTTTCTGATGATGTAGAAGCCAACTTATGTCTGGATTCCCTCAATATTTTATCTGGATCTGGAACCCCTGTATAGAATGGAGAGGAAGGATTCACTCTGGTTCCTATCTGCTTAGGAGCCACACTTACTTTCTGAATTGCAAGTGAAAAAATGTAGTCTATGAAACTGTCATGATTTTGTTCACCACCAAAATCAGAGCAAGATATACTTATATCTAGAGAAATATCTTCAACTTTGTTCCCCGGCAACGACGCCAAAAGATGTTTGTCCTAAAGTCTGCAACTAGACTACTGAGCTAACATCTTTTGGTGTCGTTTCCGGGGAATGAAGTTGAAGATATTTCCCTAGGTATAAGTATATCTTGCTCTGATTTTAGTGGTGAACAGAATTAGGACAGTTTCATAGACTACATTTTTTCACTTGGAATTCAAAAAGTAAGTGTGGCTCCTAAGTAGATAGGAACCAAAGCGAATCCTTCCTCTCCATTGCATATAGGGGTTCCAGGTCCAGAGAAAATATTAAGGGAATCCAGACAGAAGTTGGCTTCTACATCATCAGGAAGGTTTCAGTTCTCTACATCTTCAAAGATTTCGGGTGAGTTAGATCAAGAAACGCCTTTTTCAGATTTGTTATATTTTGAAAAGGAATAAAAAGAGCGAATACTTTCTATTTCCATTCCTAGCAGCGCATGATACTAAATTAATACATGTGTGTGCTTCCAGAATGTCAAATCATAATCTGAGTTGATTCAAGGCACATATCTTGTAATTATTATGAAATTGATCATTTGAAATTGTTCTAACATTTTTCATTTATGATATGTCTTGGGTTATGTATTTGTAAGGAAGAATTTGTACACTCTAATCATTAGAATTGTAGCTAGGGTTTTACCCCTAGCTTGTGCAAATGAGCACCTACTAAGGAGAATGGACTCCTTAGTAGCAGTTCAGTAAATGTAAATTATTAAACTAAAACAGAAATGTAAACTAATCTAAAACACATGCATGAAACATAAAGAACAAAAGATAAATAATGGTTTTGTATTAATATTACCTTCGATGTGAAGGTTGATGAAGCTCCTTGCAATGTCCAAGAGGGTTGCTCCAAGCTCCAATGTGCTCCTTCTCTTTCTCCAATGGTGGGGATGGGCCAAAAGAGGCTCTCAAGGTGAAAGTAGTTCAATGGTGAACTAGGGTTTCAAGAGAGATTTTGGCAGAGTAAGGGTATAGTTGATTGTGGATATGAAATAAGGGATCTCCATCACCTATTTATAGTTTTTTGGTGGTGGAGTGCTGACCCATGGTTTTAGGAAACACATGGTTTAGGGCAGCTGTATAGGGTTTTTTCCTCCTTTTCCTCATTATTTTTATATTTTTTATTCCCTTTTTAGGGGATTTTTGCTATTTTAGAGGAATTTTGGATATTTTTGGAGGAAAATGGGGTTTTTTAGCCTTTCTGAGGCTATTTTGATGGTTTTGTGGCCTTTTGGAGGCATTTTAGGCCTTTTGGAGGCTTTTAAATGGGATTTTTTGGGATTTTAAGGGAAATATGGTAGGAAAATGGACAAATGAGCCATATAATGTGGTAGATGAGGTAGTGAACACTTTTTGGGTGTTAACAAGAATCATTAAAGACCCATCACTTGTCCAGTCCCAATTGGTTTCAAAATTGGCCCTCGTTTTCAGGGGATTAGTGTCTTCAAGAAGAAGATGTACTTCATTAAAATGCAGGTAAAGTTCCATAAATTTAACATTCAGCCTTCATCTCCCAAATTAAAATGAATCCTGATAAGAAGAAGCGACCTAGTGGACGTAGCGGGAAATTGCTTCGAATAGAGCTTGGGAATATGATTTGGACCAATAAGTTCCCACAGTCGGTTAAAAAACTAAAATATGCAGGGTGGTTCTCTATGTGAGAAAAAATTCAGGGTCATAACATTGAGGTAACAAGACATTTTGTGTTGAATTTGAAAGGATTAGTGGTAAGATCAATGGCTTCGAGTTCTAGGTCAGAGAGGAATCAAGTGCATTGGAAATCAATGTATCCCTAGAAGGAGAAAGATGGTTCAAAAAATACCAAGTTGATGCAGACTATAATGAGTTTCTTCTTCCTCAATACAAAAACCCTAGATAAGGTGCAGGAATCCAGAGAATCTGTCTTCTGAAAGAATGGCGCGACATCCTAGAGATAGTACAAAGATATGTAACCTGTGAGGGGATATTTTCCATGGTTTTCTTGTATCATATGAGATTTATGGTTCACATAGCAGGTATTAAAAAATTGAACCTACCTTGCTTTTTCTTGAGAAGTTTAGGAAAAATGGAAACCAGACTGCAAAATCATCCCGAGTCTTCAAGTCATAGTGTTTTTCACCACAGATTAGTAAAGCTTCTGGTGAGTGAAGAGTAAAAGAAATATGAAAAATATTGGTCTCATTTCCTCTTTTGGTATGGATTTAAATACGAACAGAAAGTTTCTGAGTGTAATGAAGAACAAGTCGCTCACATAAAAAGAAAGCGGGCTTGTGTTGTGAAAAAAAATTCAAGAGTATCTCCTAGCTTGAATGAGAAGGAAATTAATGAACAAAAATATCATCCTAAAAGGAATGCACAAAAATATCATCCTAAAAGGAATGAACAAAATGGTTTCAATTTGATCTGATTGAAGAGGAAATCACTATTCAAACCCCTTCCAAGTTCGTTGAATAAAGAATTGATCATGAAGAACTAACACAAAGTTTTAAGGCTCAGTCTAATCCATGTTAAAGATTTGGTGTCGTATGTGATAAGTAAGAAAGCGAGATTGAAAAGAAGCCAGAACAAAGGACTTCTGAGAATGTGCCTCCTATCTTTTTATCAAAGGTACTCAAGGTTTACAGCAGGCCTAGAACACGACCAAAAAATCAACTTAGGTTGAATATCAAGGCCATCTTGAATCCCAAGATTAAAAAGAATGAAACAATAAGTATTCAAGACTCATCTGATGAAGAGGATTATAAAGAAAAATTATTGGAAAACATACTTGGAGAGGTATTAGATAAAATTGATCAGAGTCTGAGGAACATTCTAGATATGATTTAAGATGATCAACCAACTAAAATTAATTCTATAGATGAAAATTCTGAAGAAGAATTAGTTCTGAAATTTCATAATTCAGAGGACAAGGGTAAAGGCATAGTTGAATCAGAATTTGGGGAATCATCCAAGGGAAAGGAAATCTCAATCAAGAACAATACTCCAAAAGAAGTTAATGAAGACCCGAGTCTTTTAGAAGAAGAAATTAAAATAGAAAAGATGAAAGAGGAACTAAATCAGTTTAAAACTCATAATGAGTATGTCAATCAAATTACTAACAAATTAATTCAGGCCAATTAGATGCTGAGACAAGACCTCCAGGAGATAAACATAAATTATTCAGAGTTGGTTAAGGTAGCTGATGAAATTGTTAAAAGAAGGAAGATAGCACAACAAGAGAATGTTAAACTTATAAAGGAAAAATAAGAGCTTAAACAAAATATTTGTAACTTGCAAAAGGAATGTACTCGTCTTCAAAGGAAAGCACAAGCTTTGGATGGACTTGATGTGCTTGCACAGGCAGCTCGATGCGTATGAGATCATTTATTTTCCTCTTGATAGTTGTTTATATTATAGATGGCAGTTTTTCTTTTTGGTCAAAAGTCTTGATCGAGATCTTGGAATAGTAGTTGTTTTTAATTCAATAGTTCCTAGCATGTAGCCTATAGCTATTTTTAGCATTTTGGATCCCTGAATAGTGGATCTTTGAGGTTTGGTTGTTTAAATTCTTATGTCTATAAATTGTAAAAGAAACATACAGAAACATGAATTTTTTTATGAGGGTCTTGCGAATGTTTTCAATGCTAATGGAAGACATATATATTTTGCTAATATAAGGATATATTTTATGTTGAGGTACATGTGGTTTAAATTGGGAGCTAGGTTTTATCCTTTCATGCACTTGAATGTTTTGTGGTTCTGTTTGAACCATTGCTTGTTCTTTTTATCTATACTGATGTTTTCTTTATGGATGCCTGAATATGCAAATGAATGTTTTAGTTATTTTGTTTAAAAAGTATTTTTAAACATAATTATTACCATGATGCAAATGTTCATTTTATGATAATTTCCATCTTGTATCATTAAAGGTTATTGAATCTTATTCCTCATATTTGATGATCTCAATATGGATTATTTTTCCTTGTGCATATCCTTATTTAGTAAAGTTTGATGTTTTCAGATGTATATTTTTGCCTTTATTTTTTAAATCATCATCCTTCATCATCCAAAGCCATTATTTGATAAATGAAAAACCTATCATTAAACTTGAGGTGCCTAAACTCAGTAGCCCAGTAGTCTAGTTGCATACTTTAGGACTAATAGTAAGCATGAGGCTAATGACTTCCTTTGATTGATGTCAACTTGGTGAGTGATGGATGACAACATTCTTCAAAATAAAGCTACAGGCTGTAACAGAGGGAGATAGGTTGCAGATGAAGGATGTTTTGGGGAGACACAACACTGAGGGTGATGGTGATTGACAAAATTCATAATGCTTGGGGTAGTGAGACCCAATGACATAGATCGTAGGAGACTAGGGGTTTCCTCCAAAAGAATAGTGATGTTCCCACAGTTTTGAGGTGACTGGGGAATAGTTTGTACATAAAGAATAGTTGGTGGGGTCCTAATCCAGATGGATGTCGGTGGCCACCCACCTATTCCACTCGCTCAAAACAGTTTCCCATTTCGGCAAGTTTGCAGTAATTTTTCTACAATTTTTCGGGGCCGTTTTGAGGCCCTAAACAACCTTTTTTGGCCTTTCCAGCGGGCTATCGAGCACCCCAAACAGAGATCATATGCAAAAGTTATGACCCTGGGAAGTTGACAGTTCAACTAACCACGTTGGGGATGGAAAATTTATGACGGTTCATCTTCTAGGGTTAGTTTTTTGGATGTTTGGGATTATTTCCCTCATGCTTATGATAAATAGGCCCTTTAATCCTCTTTTTGTATTCAACTTGGTACGAATGAGCATAGCGGCCACATCTCTTCTCAGAGATAGCTACCACCATTCTAGCTGTTGTATTTTACAGTCTGTTCTATTTTTGCTATTTAATAGAATATGTGTTTACTGTATCATTGTGTTCGTTGCAATATATCTTTGTATATGATTCTATATATGCTCTTTTATTTCATTCTCACATAAATCTGGATCAGTGGTATCAGAGCAATCTGCTCTTTGATTGTTTCTCGGTGCATGTCCCCGACGAGGTCAGGGTATAAAGAGTTGGGTCTCGAACTAGTTTCACTTGGGGAATATCACTCTCACCGCCCTAAACGGCCTCCTATGGCAGAATAACAGAGATACGATGGAGCAGGATATCCTATCAAGTTGTTGCTCGAGGAATCCCTTGCACGACAGAGGAAAGAGATGATGGATAATTTCGCCTAGATCCTTCGACGCATGCCGACGACGACAAATACACCTTCAACAAGCAGCCACTTCAGAGATGCAACTCCCTTCAAGGTACAAGTTAATTTTGATATCCCTTTATTTGAAGGCCAGATTGATGCCGATGCCCTAGATAAATGGTTGAATCTACTAGAAGGGTATTTCTCTGTCCACAATTTTTTCGACAGGGCCCAAAAGATCGTCTTTGCGCTCCTCAAGGTTGTCCCCCATGTCAAAAATTGGTGGGAAACTTATTGTGAGAAAAACTCATCATAAGAGTCTGGATTGTTTGATGCCAATCCCACTTGGGCCTCTTTTATAGGTGTTGTCAAAGAACAATATTACCCTATCAGAAACTATGATGACCAGTACACAAAATGGACCATTCTGCATCAAGAGAGGGACCAAACGATGTCAGAGTACACCAACAACTTTCATACCTTATGCACAAAGCTAGGTGTGAAGGACTCCGAGTGACACCTAGTACTGAAATATCGCAGTGGCCTACACCGATACATACGGATAGAGATGTATTTCCTGTACATCTCTTCACTTGGATCCGCATATCGATATGCTGTCAAAATTGAGCAGAAATTTCAGCAAAAGAACAAGCGCGACTTCGGACCTACGCAGAAGGAGGGCAAGGGAAACTCTGGCTCGCAGAAAACAGGATAGGGAAAGGACAACCAGTCCCAACCACAAGCAAAGAAGGGTAATGGAAAGACAAAGAAGGATACCGAGAAGTGGTGCAAGTTCCACAAAATCCCCTGGCACAACACCGATGAATGTCGCTCAAAACAGTCATTGGTGGCGGAGATCAAAGATTCAGAATCAGATCCCAGTTCCGATTTTGATTCAGAACCCAATGTCACAACCGCAGACAAAGGGAAGTGGATCATTGATGCAGAACCCAGTGTCATTGTTGCTATTGTTGGTTCCAATCTAGTGTTGTAAATTAGAGCTTAAATTTAAATTGTCAATCCGGAATTGTAAGACTTAGAAGCATGTCCAAAATATATGGATTAGATCTAAACTAGTTTGAAATACACTCTTCTTTTGGAAATGAACCTAGAACTACTTAAATACTGTAAACTAAGGAATGCAAAAACTCCCTTACAAAAGTATACTCATTCGAATTCTTTAGTTTATCAGCACTTAAATACTTGAAACAACAAAATCATAAAATTAAACTATAGCATTAAAACTTCGTTGTTGAGTGCAGGAATACGTTGAGTTCTTTTACAAGAAGTCAGTTCACAGGGTATTTGAATTATTCAACAATTAAGTGTATAACAATAAAGCTTTAAAACAACCTACAACAACCAATAACTCAAACATGAATGCATAATCATTTTCTATGATAAAACCCTACTTGCATCATATAGAATTGAATTTGATTGTAAAGCACAGATTGATAATTTAATTGAATTCCACAGAAAACATAAAAGTCATACCAATGTGTTTTAATAAGGAAATGGGTGTGTAGGTTCAGCAGAGGGGGCCCTCCACTGCTTCACATACACACACAGGAAGATTCATAGAGCTCTCAACACTTAAATCATTTTCACAGCATAAAAATGAACATACACAAAGATATTCGAAGTTTGAAGTCTTTATTTCCTTAGCATACGTTCACCATCACCAGATGGCATTTACGTCTCC